>CM077667.1:463671830-465041830 GCA_039707655.1 Elymus sibiricus | reverse complement strand
ATGATAGTTGAGTATGTGGAATTTGCTAAATCAAAGCTCTTACATAGACCCTTCCTGAAAATAAGATGAATTGTAATTGTTTGATGACTGACAACATAGTTTGCTAGTTTTCAAGAAAGTTTCATGAGAAGTTCTATGAGAAAAGAGTTGCTGTTTTATGATGCTAGAAAAATTGTTTGGACGTAACATTGATCAAACTTATACACTGTGCTAGCATTCACACTTCATAAATTATTTCTTTTATCATTTACCTACTCGAGGACGAGCAGGAATTAAGCTTGGGGATGCTGATACGTCTTCAACGTATCCATAATTTATGAAGTATTCATGCCATGATTGCCTATGTTTACAATACTTTTATATGGTTCTGATGCACTTTATATGATTTATTTAGAACTAACCCGGACCGACGCTGTTTTCAGCAGAATTACCGTGGTGTTCTATTTGTGTAGAAAATGAAAGTTCTCGGAATCGCCCGAAACTTTTTTATAATTTTTCCTAGAGGAAATAAGCAATATTGGAGCGAAGAACCATCGGAGGGGAGCCACTTGTGGGCTACAAGCCAACATGGCACAACCTGGGGGGGGGGCGCCCTGATGGCTTGTGGGGCTCACGTGACTCTGTTGCGCGTGATTCCAATGCTGAAAAATCCTATAAATCCCAGAAACCCTAGAAATAAAGAGAGACCCTCCGCCTCGCCGCAACAACTCTCTGTATCGACGAAAAACCAATCTGGAGAGAAACAATAGCGAAATCAGGAGAGAAACAGAGAGAGATCCAATCTCGGAGGGGCTCTCGCCCCTCCGGGACCCATGGCGGCCAAGGACCAGAGGGGAGAACCTCTCTCCATCTTGGGAGAGGCCATGGAGGAGGAAGTCTAAGGGGGGAGACTCTCTCCCCCTCTCTCTCGGTGGCGCCGGAGTACCGTCGGGGGAGCCATCGCCGCGGTGATCGTCTTCACCAACATCACCGTCTTCATCACCTTCCTCATCTCTTTTCAACGGTCCACTCTCCCGCACCCTGCTGTAATCCCCTACTTGAACATGGTGTTTCATGCCACATATTATTAATCAATGATGAGTTGCCATCCTAGGATGTTTGAGTAAATCTATGTTGTCCTTTGGGTTGATTGATGATCTTGATTGGTTTGAGTGTATGTTTTATTTTGGTGCTGTCCTAAGTTGCCTTCTGTGAGGCCCACACGTGAAAGATCCACGCTGGAGGGTGTTGCAATATGTTCATGATTCGCTTATAGTGGGTGGCTAGAGTGACAAAAGCTTACACCCGAGTAAGGGGATTGTTGCGTATGGGAGTAAAGGGGACTTGCTGTTTAATGCTATGGTTGGGTTTACCTTAATAATTTTTAGTAGTTGTGGATGCTTGCTAGAGATCCAATCATAAGTTCATATGATCCAAGTACGGAAAGTATGTTAGCTCATGCCTCTCCCTCATATAAAATTGCAAGAATGATTACCGACCTTATTATCAATTGCCTAGGATGATTCCGTACACCATACCATCCTTATTCCACACTCGCTATTTGTAATATACTGTAATATATTCTAACTTTATTTAGGCAGCAACTATTTTCATATTTTAGTTCTCCATTATAACGCACTTTTATTTCTCGTTACTAGATAGAAGCAAAAGTTCGGTGTATGTAGAGTCGTATCGGTGGCAGATAGAGAATATTGATCTTACCTTTAGCTCCTTGGGGGTTCAACACTCCATACTTATCACTTCCATCTTTGGAAAGTGCTACGATGATTCCTTGCACTTGGGGATTATCAATTACATGTTGGGTAGCATGTCACATCAAAAATTCTGTTTTTATCATTTACCTACTCGAGGACGAGCAGGAATTAAACTTGGGGATGCTGATATGTCTCCAACGTATCTATAATGTTTTATTGTTCCATGCTATTATATTATCATTCTAGGATACTTTTTAGGCAATTACTTGCTATTTTATATTATTTTTGAGCACTAACCTATTAACCTAGTGCCAAGTGCCAGTTGTTGTTTTCTGTGTGTTTTTGGCTTTCCAAAAATACTGTACCAAACGAAGTCTAGATACCCCAAAACTTTTGATGACTTTTTCTGGACCAAAATAAGACCTGGAAGCTTCGGAGGAAGACCGAAGGGCACACGAGGTGCCCCCAAGCCATCAGGGTGCGCCCAGGGGGTGGCCGCACCCTGATAGCTTGGGGCCACCTCCCCGGCCCTCTGGCATCGTTCTCTGGCCTATAAATTCTCTAATATCTGGAAAACCTTAGAGAGCATCCCGAAACACTTTTTTCGCCGCCGCAAGTCTTTGTTCCGCTGTGTGCCCATCTGGTGCCCTGTTCCGATGCCTTACCGGAGGGGGGGATCAATCACGGAGTGCCTCTACATCAACCTTGCTGCTCCCATGGTGATGTGTGAGTAGTTCACCGCAGACCTATTGGTCCATAGTTAGTACCTAGATGGCTATCTCTCTCTCTCTCTCTCTCTCTCTCTCTCTCTCTATGTTCTTCATTGCCAAGATCACCGCGATTCCTGTGGTGATTTATCTTATGTAATCAATCTTTGCGGTGTGTTTGTTGGGATCCGATGAATTGTGGGTTTATGTTCAGATTATTCATGAAAAGATATTGAATACTTGCTAGTATTTTATTTGCATGATTGTTATAGCTTCGTAATGCTCTCCGATCTAACGTTTGGTTAGGCCAACTAGATTGATTTATCTTCAAGTGGGAGTGATGCGTTGTAGTGGGTTCAATCTTGCGGTGCTCAATCCCAGAGACAGAAAGGGACATGACACGTATTGTATTGCTAACACTAAGGGTAAAATGATGGGGCCCTTAGCCACTAACCTTGCCTTCAACCTTCCGTGCTCACTAGGAGACAAACCTTACTTTCTTTTGAAGATTCATTTGCAACTAATGGTCTTCTTTTGTTTAGGAAAGCGCACAACATCCCATGTGCCATTTTTCTCAACTGATTGCATCTCTTCCTGCATAGAAGCAATCCACTTCTCGTCATCATTGGAAACAATGGCTTCAGTGTATGTGGATGGCTCATGGATGTTCTCAACCTGTTCTGCACAACTGAAAGCATAATGAACAATGTCACACTCCTCAATTAGGCGTTTAGGTTTGTTAATGATCTCTTTCTCTTGCGATCTACAAGAGACTGAATATGTGGCTGCAAAACAGGGGTTGAGTGTTGCACAACATCATCATCATGAACCTCTGTATGTGGAACATCGTCAACATTATCATGAGCATGTGCATCTTGAGCAGCAACATTGTTATCAATAATTTCGTTTTCCTCCTCATCGAAATGCTCCACCTGCACAGTAACTCGTTGTGGCTCCACATCAAAACTATCTGTGGACAGATCATCATGATACATAACAGAATCATTCAAAACAACACTCCTGCTCACAAAAACCTTATTGGTTTCAGGATTCCATAACATGCATCACTTTACTCCTGAACCATATCTAACAAACACACACTTAATAGCTCTAGGCTCAAGTTTTCCGTTATCAACATGTGCATATGCAGTGCCACCAAAAAACACTCAACTGTGAATAATCGGCCGGTGTACCAGACCATACCTCAATGGGATTTTTCTTATTAAGTGGAATGGATGGAGACCCGTTGATGAGGTAGCAGGTGGTGGAGGCTGCTTCAACCCAAAAGCATTTGCCCATGCAAGCATTGGACAACATGCAGCGAGCCCTGAAGATGATGGTTTTGTTCATGTGATCAGCCACACCATTCTGCTGAGGAGTATACGGGGCGGTGTGGTGCCTGGCGATGCCCAAGTTTCTTCAATAACTGTTAACGGCTTCTGAACAGAATTCCATACCATTGTCAGTACGAAGTATTTTTACCTTCCTCTCAGTTTGCCTTTCTACCATTACTTCCCCATCTTTAAAGGCATCAAACACATCATATTTATTTTTCAGAAAATAAGGCCACACTTTGCTGGTGTAGTCATCAATAATTGTAAGCATATAACGAGCACCAACAAGCTAGGGTTTACGGGAAGGTCCCCAAAAATCAGCATGCACATAATCTAATATACCTTCTGTGGTATGAAAATCAACATTGAACTTTACCTATTGTGCTTACCAAAGATGCAGTACTCACAGAACTCGAAATCACTTACATTGCAGCCATCCAGGAGTTCCCTCTTGGTCAATTATGCCATGCCAAGTTTACTCATATGCCCAAGGCTCATATGCCAAATATTAGTTTACTGGATTTATCAGAAGTAACAGCAGGAGCAGTACCAGTAATAGTGCTTCATCTAAGAACATATAACAAGCAGAATTCATATCACCTATCATATGAATGAGGGAACATTTTGTTACCTTCAAAACTCCACCTGAACCGGAGTGTTTTTACCCTTTGACGTCAAGGGTACTCAGTGAGATGAGGTTTCTGGCCATGCCTGGTATGTGCCTCACATCTGTCAACGTGCGTATGATGATGTTATGTGTCCTGATCTGAACAGAACCAATGCCCACAATCTCACGTGGATTGTCATCTCCCATACGCACAACATCTCCACTCTGCACTAACTCACAAGTACTGAACCAATCTCTGTTACAACATATATGAAACGAATATGAAAAATCAAGTATGCATTCATCATGACATGAAACACGGTCAACAAAAATAACTAGAGCATCATCTGAATCAGACTTGTTACCAGATGTAACATTGACCTTACCATCACCTTCAGATTTGTTTTTAGGTTTCCATGTACCGTTCCTTTTCTCCTTATTTTCCAGCTTCCAACATTCATCAATGAGGTGACCTTGTTTCTTACAATAACTGCAGAACTTTTCTTTCACAGATCCTCTGGACTTCGAACGACCTCTGCCATTCTTACTTTTATCTCTGTTGTTGGATTTGTACGTTTTCTTCTCATGCCTGCCTCGTACATGCAACACTTCTCCTTTGGAGGACAATTCCTCAGATTTCAACATATCTTTCATCTTTTCCTTCTCTTGAAGGGCCTCATATACTTCCGCAACAATTAGTTTATCACGGCTATATAATAAGGTATCTCTGAAATTTGCAAATGAACTAGGTAGTGAGCATAAAAGTAGAAGACCTAAATCTTCATCATCATAATTTACCTCCATAGACCGTAAGTCAGAAACAATCTCCTTGAAGATCGATAAGTGGTTCAGCATCGAACCACCTTATTGAAACTTGTGCGTGAACAACTTCATCTTCATTTGCATCTTACTAGTCAGATCCTTGGACATGCATATCGATTCCAATTTGAGCTAGAGGCCTAATGCAGTTTTCTCTAACATCAATTCTTGTAAAATATGGTTAGATAGATGAAGATGAATCAGAGTCATAGCCTTACGATCTTTACGCTTCTCATCATCGGTCCATGTCTTCTGTTCTTTACCACCTAACCCATCGAGTGCCTCATCCAGATCAGGATGCGCTAGCACTGCCCGCATCTTCACTTGCCACAAGGAAAACCTGGTGTCGTAATCCAGCAGCGGAAGATCGAACTTCATCGATGC
Organism: Elymus sibiricus; assembly: GCA_039707655.1. Lineage (NCBI taxonomy): Eukaryota > Viridiplantae > Streptophyta > Magnoliopsida > Poales > Poaceae > Elymus > Elymus sibiricus. The sequence continues at coordinate 465,036,285 of CM077667.1, read as the reverse complement.
CATGTCGTCGAAAAACCCTAAATAGAAACAAGGCTCTGATGCCTCTTGTTAGACATACGACACGCAATTGAACACGATGAAGAACGAAAACAAGCAGGGGACACAAGATTTTAATGTGGAAAACCCCTCCAACACGAAGGGAAAAAAACCACGGGTGCCAGCCAGCCAAACTTCACTATATCGGAGAGGTTACAACGTCGGGGATTTACAACTGATCAACTTATCCCGTGCGGTGGCTTGCAAGAAATAATATATAACACAGGTGACCTCGGTCAATACTGACCTAGGTCAATACTTTGCTACGCTCCGCTTCGACCCAAGCCTACCAGCGACGGGCCTCGCTCTGCTCTCTTGTCAGAAGTTGGTCTTTCTCTTTATATTTAAATTTGAGCATACCATAACAACATTGACACTTTAAGACATTTTTGTTTCCTAGATACATGGAGATACACCGTGGCCTCTTTCCGAAAATAGTACCAACAGAAGCACTCACCATGGCCTCTTTCCAGAAATAGTAGAAACGTTAACACTCACTTTCAAGACATGTTTGTTTCCTAGATTTATAAATTTTGCATGTACGTAGTTATTTATGGATGATTATTGAGATCATCGTTCTCCAGGTAGGTAAGGTAGACCTCATAGCTATATAAATTAGGTTTTAGAGATGGTGTGACTACTTTAAAAAAAATGTTAGCATTGTCCATCAGATCTTTCTCTTTCTCTCCATGATGCTCGATGTGGTTGATTGCTTGACAAAGGACTTAATTGCATTAACTGATTAAAGGTGCAAATTGTATTGTGTTCTAATATCTGAGTCATATTTCATATCAATGTTTGTTAAATGGCCACATTCTCCCTTGTGCTTATATATACTAAATTCTATATGGTGTTCCTCCAACAAAGGAGTCACGAAAGAAAATATATATAAGAATATGAGTATAAATCCACATGCATTATTAACAACTTGCAAGCTTGTATTGTGCCTCATAAGGGTCACTGTCTGTTGAAGAGTGGAACAAGTTACAAATTTCGTTTTGTGCTCATGGATGCATGAGGCTCATGGACAATTCAGTAGTGGATGATGCATGGTTGTTGTGTATATATGTCTGCTATGTCAGTACAATATTAGGAAAGTTTACTCGCGTTAAAAGAATGCATGCATATGATTGAAATTTAAGCATAGGTCTATACTTCTATATAACTTGCAACATTCAAATCTTGTCATGTCCCACGGTCCTTAATTCCTGAGCCAATGTACATGATGACCATTTACGTTTTCCATAGTATAATAGGTTGCCACATGTCAAACTAAGTACTAGATCAAATTAAGCAGGCTATCCATATTAGCATTTTAAATCTTAAAAAGGTCATTGTCAAAGCATATATGACGTGAAACCTGATCATTATTGCATTGTTTGATCTATTTTTTTAGGTCGGATCCGTTTGAAGCCTATTAGTATGTTTCTACCGGACTGTACTATAAGTTGTCAAATGCTTGAATTCTTATATTGGGCATTCCTCTGTGTATGTATACACATTTTAATAGGATCTAACTAACTTGATTATATCGTCCATTCCTCTGTTTAAATGCAGTGATCTATTATTGTGTCTTATTTTTCAAAAGTATGTTAATCACCAAGATGTTCTTAAACATTGCTAGCCTGTGCAAGTGTATGGGTTGACGAACGGGTTAACGATTAGTATCAATAATCGCCGGAAATTCTCTACTTTGTGTCATTTCAAGTTCTAGTGATGATATTGATATTCACACTCGGGCCAAATTTCTTGGTATATTCCCATATTTCTTTGTGTTCTCAATGCCTTATTCAGTATTGTGTTAGTTTTCTTCGTTTGTTTATCTCTGTAACATATTGTATCCTGTAACTGGCAAGCTGGTAGATGGTTGGAACATCCATTATATTGATTTGGTTCTAAAGTTCGATAACTATTGGTCTTTGTTGGTTTTCCTTTGTGCTTAGTGCCATCATTCCATACGACTTAACATCTAGTATTTTTTTCTTCTGGATAGTTGTACCTTGTGGTCACAAGTGGATCCAAGAATTAATTTGATAAATTATCTTCATTGGGGAAGTGAAATTCAAAAGGAATACAGTGTCATGTGATGTGGATCTCGAGCTAAAATGCAATACATGCCAACCTCCCATGCCTACCGGTGTGTTTCGGAAGCGACAGAAAACTAAACCAATTGAAATTCAAAAATAACACTCACATAGATGTTGATGATGTAGATCACAGACTCAACTCACCGATGACAAACACGGCAAAAAAAAAAAAAAAAACTAGGCAGTAGAAATGCACATGCCAATCGCACGAGATGTCTGCCCTCTCACCCTCACCTCAGACCGCAACGAGCGACTTGTTGGGCTTCAAGTGAGTGCAGCAACACCCGTGTTCCAAACCGGCTAGGAAGTTCCACGTATGGTTGTGTGCCGTCCAATCAAAGTCAGATCGGACGGGTGCGAAGACGGTCAACACGCACGGAGAAATATGTTGGTTGAGTCGAAGTGTTTTCCATCAATAAAAACTCGGATCGAACGGGTGCGAAGACAACCACCACACACGGAATAATTCGTCGGGTGAGACGAAGAATTTTGCATCAATGAAAACTCATAGTAATCCGACTGTTGAGCCGAAGCGTTTTCCATCAATAAAAACTTAGATCGGACGGGTGCAAAGATGGCTGATGCGCGCGGAGTAATCCGGCGGTTGAGCCGAAACATTTTCCACCAATAAAGCACGACATGAAATCTTTCTACAAAAAGACACCCCAAATTGGCAAGGCCCAATTAGCAATGGCAGATCGGATGTGTGCACCATGCATTCCGCTTCTTCAAGTAAAACACCACAACTTCATGAACCTTTGCAGCGACTACAGAAAACTAGACCAATTGAAAGTATCAAATGACACTCACATAGATGGTGTTCATGTCGATCACAGACTCAACGGCAAACACGGCAAAAACCAGGCACAAGAAATGCACATGTACATGTCTATCGCACGAGATGTCCGTCCTCTCACCCTCACCTCGAACCGCCACAAGTGACGTGTTGGGTTTCATGTGAGCGCAACAATTCTCATGTGCCAAACTGGCTAGGAACCTGTTTGGCTGTTCGGCTGTGAGCCGTCCGATCAAAGTCAGATCAGACGGGTGCGAAGACAGCCGACGCGCATGGGAGTAATCGTCAGTTGAGTCGAAGCGTTTTCCGTCAATAATAACTCAGATCGGACGGGTGTGAAGACAACTGACGCGCACGGAATAATCCGTGGGTTTAGCCGAATAGGTTTGCATCCATAAAAACTCATAACAGACGGCCTTTGCAACGACTACATAAAACTAAACCAGTTGAAATTCTCAACTTAACACTCACATCCACGGTTACAATGTCGATCCCAGACTAAACTCATGCAAATATGGTTCCATGATATAACTTGCAGACTGCAAAGTGCAAACACGGCAAAGCCAGGCACAAGAAATACAAGCAAACAGTTCAGCTGAAGGTGTCTTGCGTTGCGTCCATCCAATGCTACAACCGACAACAATGACAGAAAGGTTCATGGCAACTGAAAACGAAGGCGAAAGGTTCATGGCAACTGGAAATGAAGGTAAACATATAGGAAACGTTGCCGATCGATCACTGAGGCCTTATTCGGTTGACAGGGAAATAAAGGGGATTTGGCAGGGATTGAGTCCAATCCTTTCCAATCCCCTTGGGAGAAGGATTAACTGAACAAGGCCTGACCGAAGCCGTAGTCGATGCTCAGCTCTTGCATCGGCGGGATGGTCTCCATGGCGAAAACCATCAGGTGGGGGCACGACTCGTCCTCGCCGCCACGGACCACGAGCTGGACGAAGGCGTTCGGGACGAGGCTGCTGTGGCTGATGTAGACCGCGATGTTCTTCCTCGTGGACACGTCGATCACGTACCCCGGCGCCGGGCACTGCCCGAACCGGGGAGCTTCCTCGCCGTCTTCTGGAAGCGCGGCCGCGGGGACGTCGCCCAACTCCCTCCACCTCGGCGGAAACTTCCTCGGGTAGATGAAACTGGTCCAGTCCTCCGTCGACGCGTTGGCAACGCGGGGGTGATCCACGGGGAGCACGTCCCCGGTGAACTCGCAGAGGAAGGCGCCCGGCTGGATCAGTTCCAGCGTCCTCACGCCCCACTGCGTCTCCGTGGACCGGAACAACTCCAGCCGGTGCCTCATCCCGCGCTGCGTCACCCGGTTGGGGCAGCTCGCCGGGCACCCGCACGAGGCGCCGCACTTGTACACCACCGGCCGTCCTCTCAAGAGCAGGCCGTTGGCGTTGTACACCGGGCCGCCTCCGCCGTTCCTCTTCACACAGGCGCAGCCGGACGCCGAGCACTTCGATGACGTCTCGCTGCACGCCGACTCGATGCAGCAATTGTGGCCGCGCCTCGGCGGCGGCGCCGGGAACTCGGGGCGTGCAAGGTACTCGTACTTGAGGGGATAGACCTCATGGTCCACCGTGTTGCGGACGGGGACGGGAACCGCCTCCTTGCCCTTGGACATGTCCAGCGTGATGTAGCCGGGCGGCAGGATCCGGGCGTCGAGCTGGTTGATGAGGTCTCTGGCGGAGCGCCAGATGTTGCTGCCGAGCGCTTCCTGGCCGGGCAGACGCACGAGCTTGAACTGGCAGACCTCGGGGCCGGACTCGCCGGGGCCGTAGGTGAAGGAATCGACCATGTAGAGGCCGTCGTAGACGTGCAGCTTGCCGCTGGGGCTGGCGTTGCAGTCGTGGCAGCGGATGACGCGCACCTCGATGCCGTTCGCGCAGCTGTTTGCGAGGGCGAGGTTGCCGTTGTCTGAGCTGCCGCCGCTCCCCGTGTAGATCAAGACGTCCCCGTTGTCGTGGTCGTCGAGGTACCTGCCCGCGGAGACGATGCTGGTGGCGACAGGGTGGCCCCCGCTGACCTGGCTGGCGGGCACGAAGCCGATGTTGCTCTGCGTTTGGTTGCGTAGGCCGAGGACGAGGAGCTCAGCGCGGTAGTTGAAGGCGTCGCCGACGAAGACGCCCGGCACGGTCCCTACGACGCGCTCACCGCGGTTGAGGCAGAGCCCCCCTTCGATCATGTCGCCGAGAGCCCACAAGTCGGCCCGGTTGCGGGCGTTGCGGCTCCCGGGGTTTTGCTTGGCGTTGCGGCTCCCGGGGTTGTGCTTGGGGTTGCGGCGGTACCGGCCCCAGAGCGCCTAGAAGGTGAGCCGCGCGCGGCGCACCTCTGCGCGAAAGTGGAGCTGGAGCATGTCCGCTTGCGCCGAGGAGCCTATGAGCCGCACAATCTCCCCGCGCGGGCGCTTCGTCCCCGTCCTGGTGGCGGCGGCCGTAGATATGGCCGGGGCCGGGTTGGCATGCGCGTTGGGCGGAGGGGGCAGCGGTGAGTTTGGGCGTGACGGCGGGGGAGACGGTGCACGTGGCGGCAGCGGCGGCAGGAGAGACATTGGGCGTGGCGGCGGGGGAGGCGGGGTAGACGCTGGACGTGGCGGAGGTGGCATGGCGGAGGGGAGGCGGGCGGCCGGGGACGAGGCCCGCCCCGGGTTAGCATGCGCGCTGGGCGGAGGAGGGGGCGGTGGCAAGGGAGACTGTGGGCGTGGCGGTGGCGGGGCCTGGGGCGTGGCGGAGGGGAGGCTGGCGGAGATGGCGTCGAGGCGCTGCTGGGAAGGCTGGAGCTCGCGGCTCAGCATGGCGATGAGCTCGGGACTGAGATGGATCTTCACCGCGTCGGCGGCAGGGTCGGACCTGGCGGCCACCCGGCTGAGCGCGGCGCAGAGCTGGGGGGTGAGCGGGACCGCAGCGACGAGATCTAGCGTAGCGTCGGGATCTGGCTTGGGGACGAGCAGGGGTGCGGGCGCCATCGCCGATGGATCTCAGGTCGAAGTGAAACTGAAGGGGAGAGGGGTTTTGGAGTGACGCAGGCCGCTGCTGGGAGGGGAGTAGGTTTTGGGTGGGGAGGCGCTGCTGCTTTTGTAGTGCTCCGGGAGCCGGTGGTGGCATGTGGAACACGCTGCGCTGGTCAGCACCTGGTCTGGGCTGGTCCTGTGTACTGTATGACAGGTTTCCACTCTCTCTGTTGCCAGTTGGGGCCGGGCCTGGATGGACGGCCCTTGGGGCTTGGATTTGATTCGTTGGTGCACGAATTGCTGGGCCCGGCCGCGGACCTGTGTAGCGTAGCGCTAAGCGCCTCCATGACACGAACATGACCGATCCTTTGATGATAGATTGACGGTGGTGCACTTCTATTACGGTTCTATGATCGCCGATTCACCGTTTGAAAGCACGAACACGTTCTGTAGGAGTAGGTCCTTCCTTCATTCAATTCATTTCTATGTCCTGTAAGCAGCGATGGCTTAAGTGACGGTTTAGCCTTGTTGTGGTCACATGCGGTGGATGAGCTTGTGGTGGACAAGCTTGTAAGCAGTGCTGGATGAGCTTGTGGTGGACAAGGTGTTAGATCATGTTCCATCTAAAGTAACTAGTGCGATGAATGAACGGGTTCTGCGCCCATTCGAGTCTGAGGAGGTTCAAAGCGCTCGCCTTGGTCTTCTTGTGTGGAATGAAGATCGAGGGAAAGAGAGTAGCGGATATGCGAGCATAATTGGGTTCTGCTGGATGTATGCATGTAAGTAGCTAGTGATGTCTTAAGTGGCGGTTTAGCCTTTTTATGGTCACATGAGGTGGATGTTACGGTGCATAATGTGTTTGATCAACATGTTGATGATGTTGCCCAGATTGTAGGGAGTAATATGGAAACTTGGAGATTTACTGGTTTCTATGCTAAGACACGTAGAAGTGAGCGATCGAGGGTTGGAATTTGTTGAAATGGTTGAACAGGAAATCTGATATATCATGGCTATGTACAGGGGATTTTAATGAGATTCTTGACAAGTCATTATTTTTTGGTGCTAATGACAGAGTCGAGTGGAAAATGGCAGGGTTCGGGAGGTCGTCGATTTTTCTGGTTTTCATAACCTTAGTTTGAGAGGTATCTCGTTCACTTGGGACAACATGCAAGAAAATGATACTAATGTAAAGGTCGGGATGGACCATTTTCTAGCTAACCCAAAAATAATGCAGCAATATGTTGCAACAGGGGTGTGCCATATTCCGTCGCCGAGGTCCAACCAGTGCATGCTTTCCGTAGGTATTCCAATTCCAAAGGTGCAGGAAGCGACGGGTACAAGCCCACATCATTATATTTATGAGGAGCCATGACAGCATGATGACATCTATGAAGTCGCGACAGTGAATGGGTGGGACCAGAGGGCTGGTGATTCTTGCCATTCGGGCCTCCAAAGAAATCTCCATCACATGCAGACCCAACTGAACAACTGGAAAAGCAAAAAAAATGGGGTGTTAAGTGCAAGATTAAGGAAGTCGAGATGGAGTTTGAATAAGAGAAGTGCAACTCGCTATAGTGTGGATCTTCGCCGAGCGAAAAGGAGTTGGCCCTGCAGCTGAATGAGCCCTTGCACAGGGAGAAGATCATAGCACGACAACTGTCTCATGCGGACTGACTGCAACAGGAGACCAGAACATAGAGTTTTCCATGCCTGGTCGAGTGCGATGAGAGCGCGGAATTGGGTTTCTTCCCTGGGAAATGCTAGTGGTGTATTATGTGAAAACAAAGAGGATATACATGCTAATCCAAGGCTTCCACACAAGGTTGTAAGCAGCGTGGGATGAGCTTGTGGTGGAAGGGTGTTACATCATGTTCCATCTAAAGTAACTAGTGCGATGAATGAATGGATTTTGTGCATGTTCGAGTCCGAGGAGGTGGAGAAGGTCGTGTTTGCAATGGGGCCTTCAAAATCCCATGGGGAGGATGGCATTAAGGTAGGATTCTACCAACGACATTGTCCCTTAATTAAAGATGATTTCTCGAGAGCAGTTGTGGACTTCCTTAATGGGGGTCATATACCGGAAGCGGTAAATAAAAGAGTGATTGTTCTAATTCCTAAGGTCAAACATCCTCGAAATATTATTCAGTATAGGCATGTTTCCCTATTGAATGTCATTTATAAGCTTTCCTCTAAGGTGTTGTCTAACCATCTTCATGAGATTCTGATGAGATTATAGCCGAGGAGAAAAGCTCTTTTGTGCCTAGGGGGCTTATTCGTACTACCCATGTAATTACTGCATATGAGTGCATTCATGTGGTGAAGACAAAGAACGGAAAACAAGGTTGGGCGGCCGTTAAAATTGACATGGTGAAAGGATATCACCAGGTTGAGTAGGAGTATTTGCAAGGTGTTATGCTTCAATTGAGTTTCTCGGAGGAGTGGGTTTCTTGGATTTATGAGATGTGTTAATTTAGTAAGCTTCCAAGTGAAAGTTAATGGGGAGTTGTTACCTTCCTTTCATCCATCCAGAGGGATTAGGCTTGGGGATCTGATCTCGCCATACCCCTTCCTATTATGTGGAGAGCGACGAAAAAATAGTTGAAAATTATGATGGTCGATGGATTGATAGAGGTATACGAGCAGGCTGCTGTCGCGGTTGGCATCTCACCTTTTTTTTGCTGACAAGTGTCTGGTCTTCATGAAGGCAGATAGTCAGATTGCACATCATGTCAATGAAATTATGTATGATTATAGCCTTGGCTATAGTCAAAGTGCAAAGAAGCTGAAGAGTTTGGTATTTTTTAGCCCTGACTATGGGGCTTCAGTAAGAGTGAGGGTTTAGAATGCCTTACAGATCCAAAGGAAGGCCCTCACGGATAAGTAACTTGGGTTGCCAACTGCGGCAGGGAGGATTACAAAGGAACAATTTGAACATATTGTTGAGCAGGCGAGATCGAGGGTACAAGGTTCGTGTGAGAAAAAAGATCACATGTGCAGGAAAGGAGGTGCATCTCAAGTCAGTAATTCAAGCATTACCGGCCTATTCTGTCAGCTGCTTCAAGCTCACAAAAGGTTTGTGACATAAAGTTATGAAAGGCAGGCACTTCCGAAGTCCAAAGGGGGCTAGGCTTTGAAGATTGGAAATTATTCAATAACTCAATATTGGCTAAATAAGCATGGATGCTATTGTCTAATCCTGATAGTCTCTGTGATTCTTCGAGGTCGGTACTACCCAGATGGTAATTTTCTCAAATCGGGGTGTCCGAATAGAGCGTCAGCTATGTGGGGGACTATTATTCAAGGAAGGGGAGTACTAAAGAAAGGACGGATATGTCAAGTTAGGGATGACAATGGAGATTTGGCATGATTAGTGGATCGCTGTCACGACCAGCAAGAAGCCTATTGGCAGGCTATCATAAGATCCAGTGCACTATGTAGTGGATCTATTGGACGAAGATTTTGGGAACTAGAATGATGAGATTGTAAGTGCCTAGGCCAAGAGTGTTTTTATATGATTTTTGGGCATGGGAATGGGATAGATCTGGTACATTGTCGGCAAAATTTATGTAACGGGTTCTAAATGAGAGACGTCGCAATTTGCAAGAAGCGCTGACTAGTTCTTCCGATGGCGAAGAGACCTGGACGGTTTTGTGGAAAGTTCATGTCCAACCAAAAAACAGGATCGTTTGGTGGAGGGTACTGAAGGGTTTTATACCCACTGAAGGAGAATTAGTTTGGAGACATATCCAGGAACATGCTACATACCCTATGTGTGGTAGTAACAAGGAGGCCGTTGTACCACGTCTTGATCAGTTGTGAACATGCATCACTCTTTTGTGATGAAGCTAGAAGGTTTTTTGGGCTCAAGATTCCTCGGCTGCAAGCTCTAACATGGGCTATGGATCTTCTAGACCCAATTCTTATCAGCAAACATGTAGGTTGTATGGAGCAACAGAAACAAGTATACCCATGAGGACATCAAATCTCAACATGTTCCCTATATGGAGTTAGTACATGAGTTGACAAGATCTATTGCCATTCCATCCAAGGCACAGGTGCGAGCGTCGGCACGAGGGAGATGGAAACTAGCAGGGGTTGGCATGGTGAAAATCCATCCGACGGGGCTATACACGTCTTGAGATGTTGTGCATGTGCAAGTATGGTGGCTCGGAATCATATTGGAGACTAACGGGGCTATAGACACCACGAGATGTTGTGCAGTGCAGGTATGATGCCTTGGAATCATATTGGAGATTTGATATTAAGGACGTGCGTCTAGTATCAGGGTATCTTTTACCCATTTTTTGCGAGGGATTGGCTTTCCGGGAGGCCTCTTGATGGGAACTGAGAAGGGTTGGACGAAGATAGTGATTGAAGCTGATTGCCAAATGCTTGTGGACGACTGGTATAGAGGTAATGATAGGTCTATTTGTGGCCACAATGTTAGACAGATGCGTATCTATGTAGCATAGCACTATGCGCCTCAATGACAAGACTGATCATTTGATGATAAACTTAGGTGCACGTATATAGTTCTACCATCGTTGATCAACGATTCATCATTTGAAAATAGCACCAACAGGTTTTGTAGTTGGTCCTTGATTCACCTTATTTCCGTGTAAACCTATTTTTCCTTTCCAATGCAAAAAGAGCATTACTCGTATGGTTTGCAGCAACAACACCATTGAACGATTTAATGGTGTTAGAAAAAATGAGTACATACTATTGCATCAAAAATACAAAATACTAGTAGGAACGAAATGATTACAGATAGTATCACATTCTAAACGTAGAAGGGCGCCAATTTCAAAAATAAATTTAGAAGGGTGGGCATCTAAGAAAAAGAAAAATGGGAGCATCCATCGAAAATCATGCATAGGGAACGCACATCCGATCGATGCGTGGAGTCACACCCATGTGATCAGGAATGAGGCATGACACAGGTCGTTTTTGACGTACATGGTCGCATGCAATGCCTCTGGCTGTGTGTGTACTAGCTGCAACCAGGCGCCTCATCGATTGTTATACCTTCGTTTATTTCGTCAATGGTTATGGAAGGATGTCATGCTGAGTAAATATGTGAAAGGCAATTGCATTTCTGAAATTAAGCCATAAGATGGTGATTCCCACTTCTGGTCTAGTTTGTTGAAAATTAAAGATCTATTTTACCAACATTGTAAGAAGGTGATGTGGAAAGGGGAAGAATACTCTTATTCGGAAGGATCGATGGGTAGGTGACAAACCTTTGAAAATAGCTTACCCGAGGGTACATCTCCTTCTTTTGACCATAACATTACTGTGTGAGAAGCAATTGCGAGAGGAGAGGATTTCACTTTTAGGAGAACCATCTGTGTAGAATCTAAATATTTATGGAATACTTAAAGTTAAGGTTTGAATAAATTGAAATGAGGAGGTGGGGTAAGGCCCAGATTAAAGGGATGCTTACCCCTGAAAGAAAGTTTACTTTAAATCCTAATATCTGCATTTAGTTAAGTCTGAATGTAGGTTCCATACTATTTTTTGTGGAAACTAAAATTCCTTTCAAAATTAAAATCTTCTTATAGTTGCTAACCAAAAAATCATTCTAACTAAAGACAATGTGCTAAGAGGGGATGGAAAGGGAATAAGAATTGTGCTTTTTGTGGCCAAGATGAGACAACAGACCATTTGTTCTTTCAATGTTCAGCTCCCAGGATGATTTGGAGTTTGATGAAATGTGCTTTTGATTTGAACTCTGTACCTACCTAGCAATCTAACATACTACTTTGGTACATGGATTAATATGTTTACTAAATTTGACACAAAGTTGGTGTTATTTAGATTTTCGTCTTTTCTTGGGACTATTTGGAGATGTCGGAATGATGTGGTATTTGAAAGGAAAAATATCACCAACCCGATGACTTTAGTCAAGCTAATATGGTTATTGACAGCCGATTGGGCGGCCTTGCATGTAAAAGAGCCAGAAGGAAGGGTGTTAAAGCAAGGAGCAAAGCTAATCAAACTAGTATCTTTACTCCTAAAAGGGGAGTTGGTAGCCTCTCCTCGTTGTTTTATTTTTGCCTCCACTTCGACCACCCCTTCCCACTGGTTTATTTTTGCATCACCTCACGCCACCCCTGCCACTGGTTTACTTTTCCCTTCCATTAAAAAACCAAATCTCATTAAAGGGGGAGATCTTGTTTTGTGCTTGATTTGGCAGGTGCTGATTCAATTCAATCACGTAAATAATAGGTAATTAAGAATTTAGAAATCGCACCATATATGTGAGATTACTTCCTAAAAAGATAGACATAATATTTTTCTTGGTATCCTTCGAAAACGAAATCATATATTCCTCAATGTTTTGTCATTTATTATTATCATTATCTCTACTATTAAATGAAAATCACAACTTTCCTCATACAACAAAAATAACATATCTTTTTTTCTTATCTTACCAAATAACGTCTTTACTTCTAAAGGGGGAGTTGGTAGCCTCTCCTCGTTGTTTTATTTTTGCCTCCACTCCCACCACCCCATCCCATCGGTTTATTTTTGCCTCACATCACACCACCCCTCTCATTGGTTTATTTTTCCCTTACATTGAAAAATCAAATCTCGTTAAAGGGGGAGATCTTGTTTCATGCTTGATTTGGCAGGTGCTGATTCAATTCAATCATGTAAATAATTGTTAATTAAGAATCCAGAAATCGCACCATATATGTGAGATCACCTTCCTAAAAAGACACAGATAAGATTTTTCTCGATAACCTGCCATAATGAAATCATATATTCCTCAATGTGTTGTTATTATCTCTACTATTAAATAAAAATTACAAATTTCCTAATACAGCAAAAATAACATATCTTTTTTCTTAACTTACCAAATCAAACCTTTACTCCTAAAGGGGGAGATGGTAGCCTCTCCTGACCATTTTATTTTTTCCTCAACTTCAACCACCCCATCCCACTGGTTTATTTTTGCCTCACCTCACACCACCCCTCCCATTGGTTTATTTTTTCCCTTCTATTAGAAAACCAAATCTCACACAAGGGAGAGATCTTGATTCGTGCTTGATTTGGTAGGTGTTGATTCAATTCAATCACATAAATAATACGTAATTAAGAATTCAAAAATCGTACCATATATGCGAGATCACCTTACTAAAAAGACAGACATAAGATTTTTCTCGATAACCTTCCAAAACACAATCCTCAATGTGTTGTCATTTATTGTTATCATTATCTCTACTATTGAATGAAAATCACAACTTTCCTAATACAACAAAAATAACATATCTTTTTTCTTATATTACCAAATCAGATCTTTAATCCTTAAATGGGGAGTTGGTAGCCTCTCCTCACTGTTTTATTTTGGCCTCCACTCCCACCACCCCATCCCACTGGTTTATTTTTGACTGACCTCACACTACACCTCCCACTGGTTTGTTTTTTTCCCTTCCATTAAAATAGTAAATCTCATTAAAGGGGAGATGTTGTAACATGCTTGATTTGGAAGGTGTTGATTCAATTCAATCACGTAAATAATAGGCAATTAAGAATTCAAAAATCACACCATATATATGAGATCGCCTTCCTAAAAAGACAGACATAAGATTTTTCTTGATAACCCTCCAAAACAAAATCATATATTCCTCAATATGTTGCCATTTATTATTATCATTATCTCTACTATTAAATGAAATTCACAACTTTCCTAATGCAAAAAATAACATATCTTTTTTCTTATCTTACCAAATGACATATATTTTCTTATTTTACCAAATCACATATATCTCCATTATTAAAGGGGAGTTGGTAGGCTGGTATGCACGGTTTATTTTCGCATCAACGGTTTATTTTTGACTTGGTCTCCCACCACCATCCCTCCATGCTGGTTTTTCTTCCTTGCACAATCCCACCTTTGTGGCGGTAGGCGCGTCGTCGAACCGCCTGATACGTCTCCAACACATCTATAATTTTTTATTGTTCCATGCTATTATATTATCATGTTCTTGCTGTTTATTTTTGAGCACTAACCTATTAACCCAGTGACCAGTGCTAGTTGATGTCTTCTACTTGTTTTTTGGCCTTTCAGGAATACTTTACCAAACGAAGTCCAAATACCCCAAAACTTTTTGATGATTTTTTCTGGGCAAAAATAAGACCTGGAAGCTTCAGAGGGAGACCGGAGGTCACACGGGGTGGCGCCAAGCCAACAAGGCGCACCCAGGGGGTGGTTGCACCCTGATGGCTTGGGGCCACCTCCCATGGCCTCTGGCCCTGATATCTTCGCTATAAATTAACATATATTGAGAAAACCCTAAGGAGCCTCCCGAAACACTTTTTTCCGCCGCCACAAGTCTCTATTCTGCCGTGTGCCCATCTAGAGCCCTGTTCCGATGCCCTGCCGGAGGGGGGGATCGATCACGGAGGGCATGTACATCAACCTTGCTGCTCCCATGGTTATGTGTGAGTACTTCACCATAGACCTACGGATCCGTAGTTAGTACCTAGATGGCTATCTCTCTCTCTCTATGTTCTTCAATGCAAAGATCACAGCGATTCCTGCGGTGATCTATCCTATGTAATCATCTTTCTGGTGTGTTTGTTGGGATTCGATGAATTGTGGGTTTACATTCAGATTATTCATGAATAATATTTGAGTCTTCTCTGAATTCTTATATGCATGATTGTTATAGCTTCGTAATGCTCTCCGATCTGTCAGTTTGGTTTGGCCAACTTGATTGTTTTATCTTCAATGTGAGTGGTGCATTGTAATGGGTTCAATCTTGCGGTGCTCAATCCCAGTGACAGAAAGGGACATGACACGTATTGTATTGCTGCCATTAAGGGTAAAAGGATGGGGTTTATTCATATTGATTGGATTTACTTTGTCTACATCATGTCATCTTGCTTCAAGCATTACTCTGTTTTACTTAATACTCTAAATGCATGCTGGATATATAGCTGTCGATGGGTGGAGTAATAGTAGCAAATGCAGGCAGGAGTCGGTCTACATGCTTATGGACATGATGCCCATATACATGATCATTGTCGTGAATAAATATTACATAACTATGCGCTTTTCTATCAATTGTCCAACAGTAATTTGTCTACCCATCGTATGCTTTCTTCTTCGAGAGAACCCTCTAGTGAAAACTATGGCCCCGGGTCTCTTCACAAATATTATTAAAAAAACTCCTAAAATATTGCTGCCATTATTTACTTTATTTTTATTTGCAACTTATATTTATCTATTTATCTATCTATCACTACTTATCGCTTGCAAGTAATTAGTTCAAGGGATTGACAACCCTCTTGACCTCGTTGGGTGCAAGTGTGTGCTCTTTTGTGTGTAGGTGCTGAATACGGGAATTTGCGTGGTTGTCGTGGTGGTTCGATAACCTTAGTTCTCACTGAGGGAAATACTTATCTCTATTGTGCTGCATCTCCCCTCCTCTTCGGGGAAAAACCCAACGCGGTTTACAAGTAGCAAGAAGAATTTCTGGTGCCGTTGTCGGGGAGCATCATCAAATTCTTATCAGGTTCTTACACACACATTATCATTCACTTGTTATAATCTTTACTTTCCTAGCATTGATATGTTTATCTTTGTCACAAAAAACACAAAGTCAAAGAAAAAATTTAAGATAAATGGATCATCATACACTTGCTAATCTTTTCAAAAGACCCGATTATGTTGAACCAATTGCTAGTGAGAGTGCACTAGATTATCTTTATGAGGTATTACTTGAAAATCGTGAATCTAAAAATTGTGATGAAGTATTAAAAGAAATTTATAAAGTGATTTATGATAGTTCCTTGAATGAAAAGCATGATTACAATTTTGCTAGTATAAATTCTATGAATATCAACTGTGCTAATGATCGTGATTGGGGTGATAATCATGATAATTCTTCTTCTTCTTCTTAATTAACAATAGTAGCACACTAACCTAATTAACAGTAGTAATTAAATAAAAAAGAAAAAAACAGAGAAAAAAATCCCACTCACCGGAGGGGAGCGCCGGGTGATACGTCTCCAACGTATCTATAAATTTTGCTTGTTCCATGCTGTTATATTATCATTCTTGGATGTTTTACAATCATTTTAGAACAACTTTATATCATTTTTTGGGACTAACCTGTTAACATAGTGCCAAAGTGCTAGTTGCTATTTTTGCTTGTTTTTTACTTCGCAGAATATCAGTACCAAACGGAGTCCAATCGCGACGAAACTTTTTGGAGATTTTTTTGGACCAGAAGACACCCAATGGGCCAAAGAAGTGCCAGGAAGGTGGGCTGTGGGGAGCACAACCCACCAGGGCACGCCAGGGGGCCCCCGGCGCGCCCTGATGGGTTGTGCCCTCCATGGGGACCCCTCCACCGCCTCTAATGCCTATAAATTCCCAAATATTCAGAAAACCCAAGGGGAGTCGACGAAACACAATTCCAGCCGCCGCAAGTTCCAGAACCTCGAGATCCAATCTAAACACCATCACGGAGGGGTTCATCTTCTTCATAGGTGCCTCTCCGATGATGTGTGAGTAGTCCACCATAGACCTACGGGTCCGTAGGCAGTAGCTAGATGGATTCCTCTCTCTCTTATGATTCTCAATACAATGGTCCCTTGGAGATCTATTTGATGTAAACTTTTGCGGTGTGTTTGTTGGGATCCGATGAATTTTGAGTTCATGATCAGTTTCTATCCATGAATATTATTTGAGTCTTCTTTGATCTCTTATATGCATGATTAGTTATAGCCTCGTATTTCTTCTTCGAATCTTTGGTTTAGTTAGGCCAACTAGATCGATTTTTCTTGCCATAGGAAGAGGTGCTTTGTGATTCCATTCCCAGTGACAGAAGGGGCAGCAAGGCACGCATGTATCGTTGCCATTAAGGATAACAAGATGGGGTCTAATCCTACATGAATAGATCTTGTCTACATCATGTCATCGTTCTTATTGCATTACTCCATTTTTCCATGAAGTTAATACACTAGATGCATGCTGGATAGCGGTCGATGTGTGGAGTAATAGTGGTAGATGCAGGCAGGAGTCGGTCTACTTATCTTGGACGTGATGCCTATATAATGATCATTGCCTTGGATATCGTCATGATTATTTGATCTTCTATCAATTTCCCAACAGTAATTTGTTCACCCACCGTGCGCTATACTGATGAGAGAAGCCACCAGTGAATCCTACGGCCCTCGGGTCTACTTTTCCAACATATTGCTTTCCGATCTATCTTTTTGCCTCTTTGTTTTCAGATCTACAAAACCAAAAACCCAAAAAATTATTGCTGAACTTTTTATTTTCCCTTTTTGTTTTGTGTTCTTGAGAGATCTATCTCTCCTATCTATCACCACCTAATCTATCTTTTTACCGTAGAGAGATTGACAACCTCTCTTTCTCGTCGGGTTGCAAGTATTTGTTATTTGTGTGCAGGTGTTGCTTATTGGGTGTTGGTGATCCTCCTACTAGTTCGATAACCCTGGTTTCATAACTGAGGGAAATACTTACCATCGCTATGCTGCATCATCCCTTCCTCTTTGGGGAAATATCGACGCAGTGTCAAGCCACGTCAAAGGAATTTCTGGCGCCGTTGCCGGGGAGGAAGCGGTCTCTTCTACGTGCCTATCTCAGGCGCCGAGGAGACTCCATCATCATCTACCAGGTTCCTAATCACAAATCTCATCTCCTTGCAATTACATTATTTGCCATTTGCCTCCCGTTTTCTCTCCCCCACTTCACCAATTTTCCGTTTTGTTCGCCCTCTTTTTCATTTGCCTATTTCTTGCCGGATCTCTTCCTTGCTTGCAATCTTGTTTGCGTAGTCACGATGACTCAAGAAAACACCAAGTTGTGTGATTTTTCCAATACTAATAACAATGATTTTATTAGTATTCCGATTGCTCCTCCCACCACTAGTGCGGAGTCTTGTGATTTTAATGCCGCTTTGTTGAATCTTGTCATGAAAGATCAATTTGCCGGTACTCCTAATGAGGATGCCGCGTCCCATCTAAACACGTTCGTAGAATTGTGTGATATGCAAAAGAAAAAAGATGTGGACAATGATATAGTGAGGTTGAAATTATTTCCTTTTTCCTTGCGGGATCGTGCAAAAATTTGGTTTTCTTCTTTTCCTCGCAATAGTATCGATTCTTGGAATAAGTGCAAGGATGCTTTTATCACTAAGTATTTTCCGCCCGCGAAAATTATTTCCCTTAGGACACAAATCATGAATTTTAAGCAACTTGAGCATGAACATGTTGCACAATCTTGGGAAAGAATGAAGTCGATGTTAAGAAATTGTCCTACTCATGGTTTAAATCTTTGGATGATCATACAAAAAATTTATGCAGGGTTGAATTTTGTCTCTAGAAATCTTTTCGATTCCGCCGCGGGTGGTACTTTTATGCATAATACTTTGGATGAAGCTACTAAATTGTAGATAATATCATGGCAAATTATTCACAATGGCATACCGAAAGAGCACCTACTAGTAAAAAAGTTAATTCGGTTGAAGAAATTAGTACTTTGAGTGATAAGGTTGATGCTTTGATGAAATTGGTAGCTAGTAAAAATGCTCCTATTTATCTTAATGATGTGCCTTTGTCTACCTTGATTGAGCAAAATAGTGATTCCGTAGATGTGAACTTTGTCTCGCGAAACAATTTCAATAACAATGCTTATTGAGGTAATTTTAATCCTAGGCCTTTTCCTGGAAATTCCTCTAATAATTATGGTAATTCCTATGGTAATTCTTCTTACAATAATAATAGGAACACCTCTGATCTTGAGAGTAATATTAAAGAATTTATCAATGCACAAAAGGCTTTTAATACTACGATAGAAGAAAAGTTGAATAAGATTGATGATATGTCTAGAAGCATTGATAGAATTTCTCATGACGTTGAAAATCTCAAGTTGAAAGCTTTTGTGCCTAAGATTGATGAAGAAATTAAAGCTTTATATGTCTCTATGGATGAAAGTAACAAAAGAACCGCTATGCTTAGGGCTAAAGGAGAAATCTTAGAAAAATCGTTTTCTAGTGATTGCCTTCATAAAAATGATGAAGATCTTAAAGTGATTGGTGTTTCTACTATTGATTCCTTGTTTAGTAATGTTAAGATTGATAATAAAGGGACTGAAGTAGAGTCATCTTTAGCTAGAAGGCGTCCCAATAATTTGGAGGGTGGAAATCTTGATGAAAAATTTGATAAAAGTGGGTTTGAAGAGGTCAAAACTTTAACTAGTGACGTGCCCACTATTTTGGATTGCAAAGACTTTCATTTTGATAGTTGTTCTTTGATTGAATGTATTTATTTGCTGCAATCCATGTTGAATTCACCCCATGCTTATGAGCAAAATAAAGCTTTTACTAAACATATCGTTGATGCCATGATGAAATCTTTTGAAGAAAAGTTGGAGTTGGAGATTTCTATTCCTAGAAAATTATATGATGAGTGGGAACCTACCATTAAGGTCAAGATTAAAAATTATGAGTGCTTTGCTTTATGTGATTTGGGTGCTAGTGTTTCGACGATTCCGAAGTCTCTATGTGATGTGCTTGGTCTCACCAATATTGAAGAATGTTCTCTTAATTTGCACTTGGCGGATTCTACTATTAAAAAACCTTTGGGAAGAATTAATGATGTTCTTATTCTTGCTAATAGTAACTATTTTCCCATAGATTTTATTGTTCTTGATATTGATTGCAATCCGTCTTGTCCCATTATACTTGGTAGACCGTTTTTACGCACTATAGGTGCTGTGATTGATATGAAAGAAGGCAATATTCGTTTTCAATTTCCACTAAGAAAGGGTATGGAACATTTCCCTAGAACAAGAATTAAGCCACCATATGAATCAATCATGAGGGCATCCTATGGATCCAAAACCAAAGATGACAATACTTGAATCTATGCGTTATGCCTAGCTAGGGGCGTAAAACGATAGCGCTTGTTGGGAGGCAACCCAATGAATAAATATTTTTTTGCTTTTTCCTTTCTGTTTTTGAGTGTTGAAACAATTATGCCTATGTTATAATTGTGTTTTTATGGTTTATTTTGTGTTTGTTCCAAGTAGAGCCTTTAGGATGATTCATAAGATGAGTAGAGGCGATGCTGAATCTGAAACAGAAACTTTGCGTCCAGTATATGAATTTTCATTTTTTACTGGAATGTGATCTTGAGCTGCAATTATAACACAGTGTTTCTATACAAATTCCTTACTTTGTCCTAATGTTTCATAATTTTTAGAGTTACATAAGTATGGTTAGAGTACAGATTACTACAGACTGTTCTGTTTAAGACAGATTCTGTTTTTTGTTGCATTGTGTGCTTGTTTTGATGAATCTATGGGTTATATTGAAAGGTATGAGCCATGGTAAAGTTAAAATACAGTAGGTATAATGCAATAATAAAATATGAATGGGTTTGCAACAGCACCTAAAGTAGTGATTTGCTTTATTATACTAACGGATCTCACGAAGATTTTGTTGAGTTTTGTGTGATTGAAGTTTTCAAGTTTTGGGTGAGATCACGATGGATGAAGGAATAAGGAGTGAAAAGAGCCTAAGATTGGGGTTTCTACAGCACCCCCAAGATATATCCAAAGAGAAACAAGCAACTAAGCTTGGGGATGCCCCCGAGTGGCATCCCCTCTTTCTTCTAACGACCATCGGTATTTTACTTGGAGCTATATTTTTATTCGTCACATATCATGAGTTTTGCTTGGAGCGTCTTATATCTTTGCTTGCTTTGCTTTTTAGTTTTTCACTTGTATCCTTGCTGGACACACCTATTTGAGAGAGCCAAAATTATGCTATGATTTGTTAGAATTGCTCTGTATGCTTCACCCAAACTTTTTGAGCTATAGGATTGCTCTAGTGATTCACTTATATCTTTTTCAGCACCCTCTGCGTGGAAATTTTTGTAGAAATACTCTCATGCTTCACTTAGATTAATTTGAGAGCTAGTAAATTTTTAAGAAACCCTCTCATGCTTCACTTGTACTATTTTGAGAGATGAAATCTCTATGCTCATGTGCTTCACTTAAATTTGCTTGAGCTAGTCAAAAAGCAATGGCAATATATGAAACTAGTCCCAAAGTGATAGATATCCAAGGAGGATATAATAAAAACTTTCATGAAGATCATTGGACAAATTAAACTTGATTCTTTGTAATAATTTTGAAATATGATGATAGTAATATGTTAGTCATGTTAGTGAGTAATTATGCTTTAAAAGGAATATTGGTGTTAAGGTTTGTGATTCCCTATGCATGCACGAAAGTCAATAGTTATGCAATGAAGTTACATCCTACTTATGGTGCATTATTCGGTGTTAGTTATGCTCAATGCTCGCTTATGTGAATTTTTGTTTCTTGGTTTGGTTGCTTCTCAATCTATTTGCTAGCCTCCATTTGTACTAAGTAGAAATACTACTTGGGCATCCAAAACCCTTAAACCAAGTTTTTCCTTATGAGTCCACCATACCTACATATATGCGGTATTTCCATGCCGTTCCAAGCAAATTTGTATGTGCCATCTCTAAAATTTCAAAATATTTGAGTGTGTTTCATGAATGGATCAATGATTGAGCATGATGGGCTAGGGATAACTTTCTTTAGTGTTGATATTTTGAAAGACATGGTTGCTTGTTGGCATGCTTGAGTATTGAAGTCATTATGTTAAAACTAGACTATTGCTTTGAATCATTTACAAGTCCAAATGTCCATGCTATAAAAAGTAAAGAATATGAGATGAACATGTTAGGCAGCATTCCACATCAAAAATTCTGTTTTTATCATTTACCTACTCGAGGACGAGTAGGAATTAAGCTTGGGGATGCTGATACGTCTCCAACGTATCGATAATTTTTTCTTGTTCCATGCTGTTATATTATCATTCTTGGATGTTTTACAATCATTTTATAACAACTTTATATCATTTTTTGGGACTAACCTGTTGACATAGTGCCAAAGTGCCAGTTGTTGTTTTTGCTTGTTTTTTACTTCGCAGAATATCAGTACCAAACGGAGTCGAATCGCGACGAAACTTTTTGGAGATTTTTTCTGGACCAGAAGACACCCAGTGGGCCAAAGAAGTGCCAGGAAGGTGGGCTGTGGAGAGCACAACCCACCAGGGCGCGCCAGGGGGCCCCCGACGCGCCCTGATGGGTTGTGCCCTCCATGGGGCCTCCCTCCACCGCCTCTGATGCTGATAAATTCCCAAATATTCAGAAAACCCTAGGGGAGTCGAAGAAACACAATTCCAGCCGCCGCAAGTTCCAGAACCTCGAGATCCAATCTAAACACCATCACGGAGGGGTTCATCTTCTTCATAGGTGCCTATTCGATGATGCGTGAGTAGTCCACCATAGACCTATGGGTCCGTAGGCAGTAGCTAGATGGCTTCCTCTCTCTCTTATGATTCTTAATACAATGGTCTGTTGGAGATCTATTTGATGTAAACTTTTGCGGTGTGCTTGTTGGGATCCGATGAATTTTGAGTTCATGATCAGTTTCTATCCATGAATATTATTCGAGTCTTCTTTGATCTCTTATATGCATGATTACTTATAGCCTCGTATTTCTTCTTCGAATCTTTGGTTTAGTTAGGCCGACTAGATCGATTTTTCTTGCCATGAGAAGAGGTGCTTTGTGATGGGTTCGATCTTGCGGTGTCCTTTCCTAGTGACTGAAGGGGCAGCAAGGTAGGCATGTATCGTTGCCATTAAGATAACAAGATGGGGTCTATTCCTACATGAATAGATCTTGTCTACATCATGTCATCGTTCTTATTGCATTACTCCATTTTTCCATGAACTTAATACACAAGATGCATGCTGGATAGCGGGCGATGTGTGGAGTAATAGTCGTAGATGCAGGCAGGAGTCGGTCTACTTATCTTGGACGTGATGCCTATATAATGATCATCGCCTTGGATATCATCATGATTATTTGATCTTCTATCAATTGCCCAACAGTAATTTGTTCACCCACCGTGCGCTATACTCATGAGAGAAGCCACTAGTGAATCTTTCGGCCCCCGGGTCTACTTTTCCAACATATTGCTTTCCGATCTATCTTTTTGCCTCTTTGTTTTCAGATCTACAAAACTAGAAACCCAAAAATATATTGCTGTACTTTTTATTTGCCCTTTTTATTTTGTGTTCTTGAGAGATCTATCTCTCCTATCTATCACTACCTAATCTATCTTTTAACCGTAGAGAGATTGACAACCTCTCTTTCGCGTCGGGTTGCAAGTATTTGTTATTTGTGTGCAGGTGCTGCTTATTGGGTGGTGGTGATACTCCAAGTGGTTGGATAACCTTGGTTTCATAACTGAGGGAAATACTTACCGTCGCTGTGGTGCATCATCCCTTCCTCTTTGGGAAATACCGACGCAGTCTCAAGCCACGTCACCAGGGCAGCAGGGCCGCTGAGCGGCGCGTGGTGAGGTCGCGGGGCGGCTGGGCGGCAGGGGTGGCGGGGGCTCGTCGGGGGCAAGAGAGAGAGAGAGAGAAAGAGAGAGAGAGAGAGGGAGGGGTGGGGGCGGGGACGACTATCGGGCGTTTGGGACAGGGGGTGCCCAGGCCCTTGTGCCTGCGGCCCGGGACGCGGCGCTAGGTCTAAAGTGCAAGCAGGGCCCATCGGCACCCCTTGGAGGAACGACCTCGCGGGGGTCACACCTCGCGAGGAGGACGGCCGCTACACCATCAAGGATCTCCCCAGGCCCCTGCGCGAGGCTACCTCCTGAGGCCCTCACGAGGCGGATTAGTTGAGGCTGGTCCAAGTGGGGTCTGTGACTCTCCGCCATCACGTGCGTGACGCACGCCGCATCCAGCGGCGCTCGGGGCCATGCCAGCAAGCACGGATGAGGAGGGTTTCCTCTTCGGTGCTAAGGGAGCAAGGCCAGCCCGCCAGTTCGCAAAGCAAGGTCCAAAGGTTTCCAGTTTGGTGCAAGAGGACTAGAGTGGGTGCTCGCCAGGACGGAGGTCAGCACCGAGCCCACCAACGCGTCATGGACAGAGGTTTTAGCAGGCGAAGACCACCTTTGTCAGGATAGGTTGCAGTCCTGTCCCCTTTCAAACCGGTGATTGTGGCAACCCTTCCCGGCTTGCATTTTCGGGGAAGAGGACCGAAGCCGGTATAAAAGTAGCTAGGGCACCACCGGAGAGGGGAGAGCTCATTTCCCGCCATCAGCCACAAGGGCGCAAGAACCCGCCATTGTAACCCATCACTCTCCCCAAGCAATCCAGACATGCAGGAGTAGGGTATTACACCGCGAGGTTGCCCGAACCTGGGCAACAGTTGTGTCCTTGTTCTTCCTTCCAGCTTGAGCTCGTCGGAGCACGGCCGTAGGTTCGCGAGGTAGAGTAGGGCCGGTGCACAAGGCGCACCCCAGTGTTCAAACCTCTCTTGGGTCCCCGGAGCCCCGATTCCGACATTTGGCGTGCCAGGTAGGGGTGCACCGAGGTCGCCGGCTCCGTTCAAGCTTCCCTTGCGAGCTCGATGGCCGGAGCGCGCCGCGTGGACTCTAGGCGTCGTGCAGAGGACCCAGTTCAGGTCTTGCCGACGGACCACGACGAGCGTCGTCGCGCTGTCTACGGTGCCGCCGCCCCCACGGTCGGCCCCATCGACCACGAGCGGCGGGGCTTGTGGCCACGCCCCCTGTGCTGCAAGCGGGCTTCGCCGCCACAACTCCACACCCCCGTGCTAGCTTGGAGGGCATGGACCCATAGGACGCGCTCCTCGCGGCGAGGGAGCTGCTTCGTCACTGCACAACCGACGGGGGTGACAACGCCTGGCTGGGCGACGCCTCCAGGCCCGTCGCCGCCGCAGGGAGAACCGCAGTTCACCTGCCACCGCCTCGTTGCGCGTCGCCTCACGACGAGGGTGCAACGGGGGAGGCGGCGCCGCCGCCGCCGCTGCGCGGCACCCAGGCCGATCCAGGCCACGGGGCGCACCAGGGCGGACACCCGCAGGTCTACCTCCTCCTCCTCCAGGTCCTAGGGCCAGAACCCGTGCGGGCCCACGGAAGCGGTCCGGGCCGACCCGCGAGAGCGCGACATTTGTTCTGCACCTTCCACAACATGCGCACGCATCACACTAAGGACTATCGGGCGCTCAGCTCTCTCCGCGATGAGCATGCCCGTCAGCGCCCTGGCCAGGGCGTAGGCGGCGCCAGCCACGAAGCCGGACGGGAGGAAAACGGCCACAACGGCCATGGTGGTGGAACCCGCGGGCGCGACTGGCGCAGACGAACCAGCGGGCACTCCCGGCGCGAGCGGCTCCACAGCAGCAAGGAAGGGCGAAGCTAGGCTTCGCGAGCTGCCTGACGCCCGCGGAGGGTCCCCGCGACGCACTTCGTCAGGCAGCCCCGCTCACCCTTCAGGGCGGTAGCCCCAGGTGATTTGTCCGTCCGCGTCAGGCTAAGTGCCTTTTCCTTTTCTCTTTTGTGAGCTCTGATACGTCCATTTTGCATCATGATTTCCTACTGTTATTTACTTTATTTTGTTGAATAATAATGCTTTGGGGAGTGATTCTAATGCATTTTATCTCATAATATGCAAGGTTTACACAAAGAGGGAGAATACCGCCAGATGGAATTCTGGACCCAAGAAAAGCACGTCAGAGATACCTATTCTGCACAACTCCAATGAAGCTAAAAATTTACGGAGATTATTTTTGTATTTAATAAAAATTACTGGAGCTGAAAACTACCGGAGGAAGGCCTCCAGGTGGGCACAACCCACCAGGGCGCGCCAGGCCCCCATGGGCGCGCCCTGATGGGTTGTGCCCAGCCTGGCCTGCTTCCGGTGCCCATCTTCTGGTATAAATTTCCAAAAAACCTAAAAAAATTAAGAGGGGGACTTTCGGGATGAAGCGCCGCCACCTCGAGGCGGAACTTGGGCAGGAGTACTTTTGCCCTCTGGCGGAGCGATTCCGCCGGGGGAACTTCCCTCCCGGAGGGGGAAATCGAAGCTATCGTCATCACCAACACCCCTCTCATCTTTGGGAGGCCAATCTTCATCAACATCTTCAACAGCACCATCTCCTCTCAAACCCTAGTTCATCTCTTGTGTTCAATCTTTGTACCGGAACCTCAGATTGGTACATGTGGGTGACTAGTAGTGTTGATTACCCTGCGTAGTTGATTACTATGTGGTTTATTTGGTGGAAGATTATATGTTCAGATCCATTATGCTATTCATTACTCCTCTGATCTTGAGCATGTTTATTATTTGTGAGTAGTTACCTTTGTTCTTGAGGTCACGGGAGAAGTCATGTTGCGAGTAATCATGTGAATTTGATATGTGTTCGATATTTTGATGATATGTATGTTGTGATTCCCTTAGTGGTGTCATGTGAACATCGACTACATGACACTTCACCATTCATGGGACTAAGGGAATGCATTGTGGAGTAGTTATTAGATGATGGGTTGCTAGAGTGACAGAAGCTTAAACCCTAGTTTATGCGCTACTTCGTAAGGGGCTGATTTGGATCCACACGTTTAATGCTATGGTTAGACTTTGTCTTAATACTTTTCTCGTAGTTGCGGATGCTTGTGAGGGGGTTAATCATAAGTAGGTTGTTAGTTCAAGTAAGAACAACACCTTAGCACCGGTCCACCCACATATCAAATTATTAAAGTAGCGAACACGAATCAAACCAACATGATAAAAGTGACTAGACGAAATTCCCGTGTACCCTCTGATACGTCTCCAACGTATCTATAATTTATGAAGTATTCATGCCATGTTTACAATAATTTTATATGATTTTGGTATGATTTTATTAGAACTAACCCGGACTGACGCTGTTTTCAGCAGAACTACCATGGTGTCGTTTTTTGTGCAGAAATAAAAGTTCTCGGAATGGGCTGAAAATTTACGGAGAATATTTTTGGAAAATATAAAAAATACTGGAGCAAAAGATACCGGAGAAGAGTCCCGAGGCAGCCACAAGCCTAGGGGGCGCCCCATCCCCCCTAGGGCGCGCCCCCTTAGCTTGTGGGTCCCTCGGGAGTCCCCTTGACGTGAGACCGACGCCAAAAATTCCTATAAATACCAAAACCCCCAGAAAGAAACCTAGATCGGGAGTTCTGCTGCCGCAAGCCTCTGTAGCCACGAAAAACCAATCGGGAGCCCGTTCCGGCACCCTGCCGGAGGGGGAAACCATTACCGGAGGCCATCTTCATCATCCCGGCGGTCTCCATGACGAGGAGGGAGTAGTTCACCCTCGGGGCTAAGGGTTTGTACCAGTAGCTATGTGTTTGATCTCTCTCTCGTGTTCTTGAGATGGCACAATATTCATGTACCGCGAGCTTTATTGATATAGATGAATCATATGGAGTTTTCCCCTCTCTATCTTCTCGTGATGAATTGAGTTTTCCCTTTGAAGTTTACTTATCGGATTTAGTCTTTAAGGATTTGAGAACACTTGATGTTTGTCTTGCGATGGGATATCCGTGGTGACAATGGGATGCTCTATTGATCCACTTGATGTATGTTTTGGTGATCAACTTGCGGGTTCCGTGACCTTGGGAATCTTTGCATAGGGGTTGGCACACGTTTTCGTCTTGACTCTCCGGTAGAAAACTTTGGGGCAATCTTTGAAGTTCTTTGTGTTGGATTGAACATGATGAATCTGAAATTGTGTGATGCATATCGTATAATCAAGCCCATGGGTACTCGTGGTGACATTGGAGTATCTAGGTGACATTAGGCTTTTGGTTGATGTGTATCTTAAGGTGTTATTTTAGTACGAACTCTAGGGCTGTTCGTGACACATATAGGGATAGCTCATACGATTAATCGGAAAAGATAACTTTGAGGTGGTTTCGTACCCTACAATAATTTCTTCGTTTGTTCTCCGCTATTTGTGACTTTGGAGTGAACTCTTTGTCGCACGTGAGGGATTTACATATGATTCAACTATGTCAGTATTGTTAAGAGAACTTGCACTAGTGAAAGTATGAACCCTAGGCCTTGTTTCTAAGCATTGGAATACCGTTTGTGCTCACTTTTATCATTAGTTACCTTGCTGTTTTCATATTTTCAGATTACAAAAATCTATATCTACTATCCATATTACACTTGTATCACCATCTCTTCGCCGAACTAGTGCACCTATACAATTTACCATTGTATTGGGTGAGTTGGGGACACAAGAGACTCTTTGTTATTTGGTTGCAGGGTTGTTTGAGAGAGACCATCTTCATCCTACGCCTCCCACGGATTGATAAACCTTAGGTCATCCACTTGAGGGAAATTTGCTACTGTCCTACAAAACTCTGCGCTTGGAGGCCCAACACGAGTCTACAAGAAGAAGGTTGCGTAGTAGACATCACCCTCAAGAACACTTTGCCTATTACTAGTGATTGTTCTGGTCTGTCCTTTGCCTCAAAAGGATTGGGCTACCTTGCTGCACCTTGTTTACCATTACCGTTACTTGCTCGTTACAAATTACCTTGCTATCAAACTATCTGTTACCTACAATTTCAGTGCTTGCAGAGATTACCTTGCTGAAAACCGCTTGTCATTTCCTTCTGCTCCTCGTTGGGTTCGACATGCTTACTTATCGAAAGGACTACGATTGATCCCCTATACTTGTGGGTCATCAAGACTCTTTTCTGGCGCCGTTGCCGGGGAGTGAAGCGCTCTTGGTAAGTGGAAATCGGTAAGGAAAAACTTATATTACGTGCTGAAATTTATTGCTACTTGCTACTATGGAGAACAATCCTTTGAGGGGTTTGTTCGGGGTATCTTCACCTCGACCGGAACCACAATTAGTTACCCCTCCACCTACAGCACCTACTAACAATGTTACTTATGAAATTCCTTCGGGTATGCTAGAAAAACTGCTTGCTAAACCTTATGCAGGAAATGGAACTGAACATCCTGATATGCATCTTTTATATGTGAACGAAATATGTGGATTATTTAAGCTTGCAGGTTTACTCGGAGATGAAGTTAAGAAGAAGGTTTTCCCTTTATCTTTGGAGGGAAAAGCAATGACATGGTATAGGCTATGTGATAATCTTGGATCGTGGAACTGGAATCGTTTGCAATTGGAATTCCATCAAAAGTTTTATCCTATGCATCTAGTTCATCGTGATCAGAATTATATATATAATTTTTGGCCTTGTGAAGGAGAAAGTATCTCTCTAGCTTGGGGGAGGCTTAAGTCAATGTTATATTCATGCCCCAATCATGACATTCTGAGGGAAGTTATCATTCAGAATTTTTATGCTCGGCTTTCTCATAATGATCAATCCATGCTCGATACTTCTTGTGCTGGTTCTTATATGAAGAAGACTATTGATTTCAAGTGGGATCTCTTAGAAAGAATTAAACGCAACTCTGAAGATTGGGAACTTGACAAAGGTAATGAGTCAGGTATAAAGCTTGAATTGGATTGTGTTAAATCTTTTATGAATACCGATACTTTTCATAAGTTTAGCACTAAATATGGACTTGACTCTGAGATAGTAGCCTCTTTCTGTGAAGCATTTGCTACTCATGTTGACCTCCCTAAGGAGAAGTGGTTTAAATATTATCCCCCTATTAAAGAAGAAATTAAAGAACCGGTCATAGCTAAATAAGAAACCATCTTTTACAATGTTGATCCAGTTATGCCTACCGCTTATATTGAAAAACCACCTTTCCCTGTTAGGATAAAGGAACATGCTAAGGTATCAACTGTGGTTCGTAAGAGTAATATAAGAGCACCTAAACCGCCTGAGCAAATTAAAGTAGAACCTAGTGTTGCTATGGTTAAAGATCTCTTGGTAGAAAATGTTGATGGGCATGTCATCTACCTTTGTGATGAAGTTGTCTCAGTTAAAATAGGAGATCATTGCTACCATGGTTTATGTGATTTAGGTGCTAGTGTGGGTGTTATCCCTTTTACCTTATACCAAGAAATTATGAATGAAATAGCACCTCCTGAAATGGAAGATATTGATGTTACTATTAAGCTTGCTAATAGAGACACTATCACACCACTTGGGATTGTTAGAGATGTTGAAGTCTTATGCGGGAAAGTAAAATAACCTTCTGATTTTCTAGTCCTTGCTTCCCCACAAGATGAATTTTGTCCCATTATCTTTGGTAGACCTTTCTTGAGCACCGTCAATGCTAAGATAGATTGTGAAAAACAAACCCTCGGTGTCAGTTTTGGTAATGTGTCTCATGAGTTTAATTTTTCCAAGTTTAGTAGATAACCCCGTGATAAAGAATTATCTAATAAGGATGAGATAATTGGTCTTGCTTCTATTGATGTGCCTCCTACTGATCCATTAGAACAATATTTGCTTGACCATGAAAATGATATGCACTTGCGTGAAAGAAATGAAATAGATCAAATTTTCTTCGAACAACAACCTCTCTTGAAACACAATTTGCCTATTGAAACCCTTGGAGGCCCTCATCCAGCTAAAGGTGATCCTGTGTTTGAATTGAAACAATTGCCTGACACTTTGAAGTATGCTTATCTTGATGAGAAAAAGATATATCCTGTTATTATTAGTGCTAAGCTTTCAGAACATGAAGAAGAGAGATTATTGAAAGTTCTAAGGAAGCACCGGGCTACTATTGGATATACTCTTGATGATGTTAAGGGTATTAGTCCCACTCTATGTCATCACAAGAGCAATATGGAACCTGATGCTAAACCCGTTGTTGATCACCAACGGCGATTGAATCCTAAGATGAAGGAAGTGGTAAGAACTGAAATATTAACGCTTCTGGAAGCAGGTATAATATATCCCATAGCTGATAGTACATGGGTAAGTCCCGTTCACTGTGTCCCTAAGAAAGGAGGTATTACCGTTGTTCCTAATGATAAGAATGAACTCATTCCACAAAGAATTGTCACTGGCTATAGAATGGTAATAGATTTTTTGAAAATTAAATAAAGCTACTAGGAAAGATCATTACCCTTTGCCTTTCATTGATCAAATGCTAGAGAGACTATCTAAGCACACACACTTTTGCTTCCTAGATGGATATTCTGGTTTCTCTCAAATACATGTGTCACAATCCGATCAAGAGAAAACCACCTTTACTTGCCCTTTTGGAACCTATGCTTATAGACGTATGCCTTTTGGTTTATGCAATGCACCTGCTACCTTTCAAAGATGTATGACTGCTATATTCTCATATTTTTGTGAAAAGATTGTGGATATTTTCATGGATGATTTTTCCGTTTACGGAACTTCTTTTGATGATTGCTTAAGCAACCTTGATCGAGTTTTGCAGAGATGTGAACAAACTAATCTCGTCTTGCATTGGGAGAAGTGCCACTTTATGGTTAATGAAGGTATTGTCTTGGGGCATAAAATATCTGAACGAGGTATTGAGGTGGATAAAGCTAAAGTTGATGCAATTGAGAAAATGCCATGTCCTAAAGATATTAAAGGTATTCGAAGTTTCCTTGGTCATGCTGGTTTTTATAGGAGATTCATTAAAGACTTCTCTAAAATTTCTAGGCCTCTTACTAATCTTTTGCAAAAGGATGTCCCTTTTTTTATGACGATTGTGTGGAAGCCTTTGAAACACTCAAGAAAGCCTTAACCTCTGCACCTATCATTCAACCACCTGATTGGAACTTGCCTTTTGAAATTATGTGTGATGCTAGTGATTATGTTGTTGGTGCTGTCCTAGGACAAAGAGTTGATAAGAAATTCAATGTTATACATTATGCTAGTAAAACTCTAGACAGTGCCCAACGAAATTATGCTACTACTGAAAAGGAATTTTTAGTAGTTGTGTTTGCTTGTGATAAATTTACATCCTATATCGTTGACTCCAAAGTTATTGTTCACACCGATCATGCTGCTATAAAATATCTTATGGAAAAGAAAGATGCTAAACCTAGACTTATTAGGTGGGTTCTTTTACTTCAAGAATTTGACTTACATATCGTTGATAGGAAAGGAGCTGAGAAACCCGTAGCTGATAACTTATCTAGGTTAGAAAATATTCTTGATGACCCACTACCTATTGATGATAGTTTCCCTGACAAACATCTAGCTGTAATAAGTGTCTCACACAACACACCTTGGTATGCTGATTATGCTAATTACATTGTCGCTAAATATATACCACCTACCTTTACATATAAACAAAAGAAAAAATTCTTCTATGACTTGAGACATTACTTTTGGGATGACTCACATCTTTATAAAGAAGGAGTGGATGGTTATTAGACGTTGTGTACCTGAGCATGAACAGGAACAAATCCTATGAAAATGTCATTCCAAAGCTTAAGGAGGACATCATGCAGGAGATAGAACTGCTCACAAGGTATTGCAATCTGGTTTTTATTGGCCTACTCTCTTCAAGGATGCCCGTAAGTTTGCCTTGTCTTGTGATGAATGTCAAAGAATTGGTAATATCGGTAAGCGTCAAGAAATGCCTATGAATTATTCACTTGTTGTTGAACCATTTGACATGTGGGGTTTTGATTATATGGGACCTTTTCCTTCCTCTAACAGATACACTCATATTTTAGTTGCGGTTGATTATGTCACTAAGTGGGTAGAAGCTATTCCAACTAGTAGTGCTGATCACCACACCTCCATTAAATTGCTTAAAGAGGTTATCTTTCCGAGGTTTGGAGTCCCTAGATATTTAATGACCGATGGTGGTTCACACTAATATTACAAAAAACTGTCAATAGGTCTCGTAAGAATTGGTCTAAGAAATTAGATGATGCACTTTGGGCCTATAGAACAGCTTATAAAAATCCTATGGGTATGTCTCCATATAAAATGGTGTATGGAAAAGCTTGCCATTTGCCTCTAGAACTAGAACACAAAGCATTTTGGGCAATCAAAGAGCTCAACTATGATTTCAAACTTGCCGGTGAGAAGAGGCTATTTGATATTAGCTCACTAGATGAATGGAGAACCCAAGCGTATGAAAATGCCAAGCTATTCAAAGAAAAAGTAAAGAGATGGCATGACAAGAGAATCCAAAAGAGGGATTCAAAATAGGAGATTATGTTCTTTTGTTCAACTCTCGTTTAAGATTTTTTGCAGGGAAGCTTCTCTCGAAATGGGAAGGACCATATATTATTGAAGAGGTCTATCGTTCTGGAGCTATCAAGATTAATAACGCCGAAGGTACTAATCCGAAGGTAGTCAATGGACAAAGAATTAAGCATTATATCTCAGGTACGCCAATTAACATTGAAAGCAATGTTATCCAAACCATGACACCGGAGGAACACATAAAAGAAATCTTCCGGAACACTCCAGAATACTTAAAAATAGGAGGTACGTGATACGGTAAGTAAACGGACTTCGAAAAATACACAAAAATATTTTTTGTCAGTTTTGGAATATTTTAGAATTTTGGAAATAAAAAAATAAACCGGAAGGTGATCGAGGTGAGCACGATACACCAGGGCGCGCCAGGCACCCCTGGGCGCGCCCTGGTGGGTTGTGCCCACCTCGGATGCCTTCCCGACTCCGTTTTCCTTCCAAATACTTGTTTCCCAAGAATAAAAATTCTTTATATATACCCCAGACTGTTTTGATGACCGCATCGCAGAAAAATCCTCTGTTCTTGTTTCTTGTTGTTTTCTCGCTAGATCTAGATCTCCATGGCTCCACCAAGCTCCTCCAAGGACAAGTTCTTTGAGAAGGTCATCAACCCGTACTTGCCGGAGGTGATGAAGCAGCCTCAAGCCATTGAGATGCGTGATGGGGTGCTCCACATCCGCGATGTTCAAGGACCCAAGAAGACCAAAAGCGTGGAGGCTAGGCTTGAGGCGGTGGAGCAGGAAATCTTCAAGTGCCAGAAGATGGTGGAGCATGGACTTAGTGCCAATCACTCCATGATCACGGAATTCACCCGTGATCAGACGGTGGATGGCCGGTCCGTGAAGGACATCATCTCCACCCTCAACGAGCAAATTAATTTTCTGCAGAGCCAAGTTTATGATCTTCAAAACCAAGTTTTTGAATATGAAGCAAGATTTAAAGGTATGAGTTTAGCTGCCAGTTGCAGGACTCAGGGGACTCTCGCGTCAACCTTTGATGGGGAGCCCTTACCCTGGAAGCTGGCGGACAAGCTTAGTACATCAACACCTCCACCTTCTTCACCACCACCACCAAAGGAGACTTGAGCACACGGGTATGGGCACTCCCCTTGGCTTAAGCCAAGCTTGGGGGAGGTGCCCCGGTATCGTATCACCATCACTTTTATTGACCTTTACCTATTTTGGTTCTATCTTTAGTTTCCCTTTGCCTTACTCGAATAAAAGTTTAGCGCGATCTTTTCGTGTGTTAGTTTCGTGGCCTATCTATCTATGTAATCGACTGAAAGTTATATAATAAATTTTAGTTTGAGTTTTTGCTTCTCTACTTTCTTGTTGAAATCAAATAAAAGAAAAAAAATAATGAAAAGAATCATATGCTAATCTTATGGTGAGTAATGACATCACATAATGAAAAGTATAAGTAGTAAAATTTGTTGGAGATTGACAAACATAGCGTTGGTCAATGATGCAATTCATGAAAGAATTAATAAGGGAAGAGAAGATTCACATTCAAATACACTATCTTGGACATCTTTTATGATTGTGAGCCCCCATCAAATATTATATGTGAAAATTGTTGACGTTGGACGAGGAAGACAACGTAATGATTTATGTTAGTTCATATCCACATAGAAGTTATATTGTCATAGATCCTTTAACATGTGGTGCTTGCCCAATATATTTGCTAGCCAAAACTTCCGTACTAAGTAGAGATACTACTTGTGCATCCAAAAACCCAAACCAAACTCTTTCTTTGAGTGTCCACCATACCCACCTATGGATCGAGAAAGATCCTTCAAGTAAGTTGTCATCGGTGCAATGAGGCAATAAAAATTGCTTCTAAAAGTGTTTTGATCAATTAGTGTAAGAGAAAATTGAGCGTTATACGAACTTGTGATGGCAAAGTAATAAAAGCGACGGACTGCATAATAAAGGTTGCTATCATAGGGGGCAATGTAGCGTGACGTTCTTTTACATTAAGGGATTGGGCATACAAATCAATAAGTGCATGACAACCTCCGCTTCCCTCTACGAAGGGCCTATCTTTTACTTTTATGCACTTACTTTTATGCAAGAGTCAAAGTATTCTTCCCTATTCCTTTTTACTTTTTCCTTTTGCAAGCATCATGTGGTGAGGAAAGATCTAGGTACATATACCCAGTTGGATATGGGTGGGCATGAGTTATTATTGTTGACAACACCCTTGAGGTGAATGAGTTGGGAGGCAAAACTATAAGCCCCTATCTTCCTACGTGTCCGGTTGAAACTTTTTGTTCATGGGTATGCCGTGAGCGTTAGCAATCATAGAAGACTAAATGATAGTTGAGTATGTGGACTTGCCAAAAGGCTCCGACATGATACCCTTCCTGAAAATATGATGAATTGTAGTTGCAAAGTTGACTGAGAACATAGTTTGTTGGTTTCCAATAAGGTTTATGCTTCATACTTCTATATTGTGATGAATTGTTACTCGATCATGAGAAGCCTTATGATAAAAATGTATTGAAATATGTTCTTATGTTAGAGTTCATTGCTGTTATGTTAATAAGCATGATGCTTCTATGTCCGTGTTTTGTTTTTATCGACACCTCTCTCTCAAACCATGTGGACATTGTTTTCAATTTCGGTTTTTGCTTGAGGACAAGCGAGGTCTAAGTTTGGGGGAGTTGATACGTCCATTTTGCATCATGATTTCCTACTGTTATTTACTTTGTTTTGTTGAATAATAATGCTTTGGGGAGTGATTCTAATGCCTTTTCTCTCATAATATGCAAGGTTTACACAAAGAGGGAGAATACCGGCAGCTGGAATTCTTGACCCAAGAAAAGCACGTCAGAGATACCTATTCTGCACAACTCCAATGAAGCTGAAAATTTATGGAGATTATTTTTGTATTTAATAAAAATTACTGGAGCTGAAAACTACCGGAGGAAGGCCCCCTGGTGGGCACAACCCACCAGGGCGCGCTAGGCCCCCCTGGGCGCGCCCTGATGGGTTGTGCCCAGCCTGGCCCGCTTCTGGTGCACATCTTCTGGTATAAATTCCCAAAAAACCTAAAAAATTTAAGAGGAGGATTTTCGGGACGAAGCGCCGCCGCCTCGAGGCGGAACTTGGGCAAGATCACTTTTGCCCTCCGGCAAAGCGATTCCGCCGGGGGAACTTCCCTCCCGGAGGGGGAAATCGAAGCTATCGTCATCACCAACACCCCTCTCATCTTTGGGAGGCCAATCTTCATCAACATCTTCAACAACACCATCTCCTCTCAAACCCTAGTTCATCTCTTGTGTTCAATCTTTGTACCGGAACCTCAGATTGGTACCTGTGGGTGACTAGTAGTGTTGATTACCTTGCGTAGTTGATTACTATATGGTTTATTTGGTGGAAGATTATATGTTCAGATCCATTATGGTATTCATTACTCCTCTGATCTTGAGCATGTTTATTATTTGTGAGTAGTTACCTTTGTTCTTGAGGTCACGGGAGAAGTCATGTTGCGCTATGCCTGCTCTCTGGGTTCGAAGGTCTCTCTCCCCTCTCTCCCTATGCCTTGGGCCTCCTTTTATATGTCAAAGGGGTCACCAACAGTGGCGAAGTACAAGAGGTGTAAAGTATCTACAGTGTTTCATACCTAACACTGACAGTTTAGGACAAGAACATTAAATGCTCCGTTGAGGTGTCCCTTATCGTCTTGGGGACGGGAAAAGAAGCCGTCCCATCAGCACCGCTTAAGCCCTTCCACCTCTAGCATCTGACACGCACCCAGGAGGACAACAGCTAAAAGACAAGCTGGTCGCTGCGCTGGAGCAGTGACAGGGTGGCGAGGCCTTGCTGGGTGCAAATCTTGCCGGGGCCGAATCTTGCTGGGAAATCTTGCCGGGGCCGAATCTTGCTGGGAAACCTTGCCGGGAAACCTTGCCGGGAAACCTTGCTGGGGCTTCGCCATCCATCCCAGCAAAAATCTTGCTGGGGCTTCACCAGCCATCCCAGCAAGAATCTTGCTTGGGCTTCGCCAGCCATCCCAGCAAGAATCTTGCTGGGGCTTCAGCCTTGGGTCTTCTGATTATTGACTTGAATACTTTCTGGATAGTCTTGTGCTTGTTCCCAGTTGTCGCTACTCTGCCATGCCCTTCCCGCCTAGAGGCTGCAACTCGCCGGTGCATGTCCAGGGGTAATGAACACCCCCTGTTCACTACACCGACAGGAGCCTTCGGGCCTGGGCCGGATAAACGTGCACAGTGTTTGTCTGGGTTAGGCCCAAGAACATGCACCGGTACACGC
Source organism: Elymus sibiricus (assembly GCA_039707655.1). Lineage (NCBI taxonomy): Eukaryota > Viridiplantae > Streptophyta > Magnoliopsida > Poales > Poaceae > Elymus > Elymus sibiricus. The sequence goes on along the minus strand of CM077667.1, from coordinate 464,999,080 downwards.
GCTCCTTTTTCCTGCTATTCATCTCACATAGTGAGGCCGCGCTCGTGGTGATGACCGGCAGCTCTCTAGAAGGTTACTCTCTAGGGTGCTGCCAGCCCCCGAGCCTGCATTCCATGCGTATTCCTGCAACACTGATTGGTAATGTAATGCCACGACAGCGTTTTAGCACAACAAGTTAATTAGCTTCTGGTTTATAATTAATTTATTGTAATTTTGACTTCTGTCGAATGTTCCCTTGCTTGCCGGAACACTTTCTGGTGCGCACGATCCAGTCGGCAGCGCTTTGAGGAACGGGTCCTTAGCAGCTTGCCGGGAACGCCGCCTCCCGAAAAGGTTTACCTTCCCAACCTTAGCGCAGCTGCTCACATTGCCGAGCGGACTCGAGGCGACTAGGAGCGCAACTAGTTCCGGGGAGGCTCCTCGGCATACGGGTTTACGCAGAAATCCGAAAATAAAACTCATTGAGCCTTTCCTTGAACAATTGTATTCTTGTACAATGAGTCCCTACGCTTGCTGGAATACTCCCTGAATGCGCACGTTCTGGTCGATGGCGCTTAGGATCGGGTCCTGTCTAGCAGCCTATCGAGAACACCGCTTCTTCAGGAGCTTGACGCTCTAGAGACAACCGTAGCTGGATCTGTGTTGTTGGGCGGACCCAGAACAACCAAGAGTGCAGAGTGTTTCTAGAGCGCTCCCTCGCGCACAGGTCATACAAGACTACCATCAAGGATAAGGCTACACAACAAAAAGCAATCAAAGTTTTAGGACTTAGCTTTCTGTAAGCTTAGCGAAGTCGTCATGGACGATGAAGCTGATGCGCTGACCGCCAGATCAGGTTCGCACAACCCTTTCCACCTACCTGGCGCGCCAAAGATGTCGGATAAACGACACCTATGGGATCACGAGGACCCCTTAACGATTTGGCAAGGGGAAGGGTTTATACAGAGAGCAGATCTGATGATCAACACACGGGAATTTTACCCAGGTTCGGGCCGCAAAGATGTGTAAAACCCTACTCCTGCTTGGTTATATTAGGTGTGTTCTAGCTCAAGTTCTGGGAGCGCTACAGTACTTAGCAGCGACACATGCAGAACGGGCTGAAAAGGATCCGATCCAGGAGCGCTATGCCTGCTCTCTGGGTTCGAAGGTCTCTCTCCCCTCTCTCCCTATGCCTTGGGCCTCCTTTTATATGTCAATGGGGTCATCAACAGTGGCGAAGTACAAGAGGTGTAAAGTATCTAAAGTGTTTCATACCTAACACTGACAGTTTAGGACAAGAACATTAAATGCTCCGTTGAGGTGTCCCTTATTGTCTTGGGGACGAGAAAAGAAGCCGTCCCATCAGCACCGCTTAAGCCCTTCCACCTCTAGCATCTGACACGCACCCAGGAGGACAACAGCTAAAAGACAAGCTGGTCGCTGCGCTGGAGCAGTGACAGGGTGGCGAGGCCTTGCTGGGTGCAAATCTTGCCGGGGCTAAATCTTGCCGGGGCCGAATCTTGCTGGGAAATCTTGCCGGGGCCGAATCTTGCTGGGAAACCTTGCCGGGAAACCTTGCAGGGGCTTCGCCAGCCATCCCAGCAAGAATCTTGCTGGGGCTTCAGCCTTTGGTCTTCTGATTATTGACTTGAATACTTTCTGGATAGTCTTGTGCTTGTTCCCAGTTGTCGCTTCTCTGCCATGCCCTTCCCGCCTGGAGGCTGCAACTCGCCGGTGCGTGTCCAGGGGTAATGAACACCCCCTGTTCACTACACCGACAATTCCAATTTGGGGCCTTTCCAAAGGAACTACCATTTTGGTAGCTAGGAAAAATCCCAAATAATTTGTGGAGCTTCTCATATCCATATGTTCTTCATTTCCAGCAAAATATCAAGTTCCTCAATTCAACTTTTGAGCACCACATCCCTTTGCAAATTCTGTCCAGATTTCCTGTTTGCAAAGGAAGTTCTTGATTCCTTGATCTCCTTGGGCTATAATTTTACAAGGTGATTCATAATGATAAATTACCCTTGTCCTCCAAAAATTAGCCCATTCCATCTAGCCAATCTTCATCAGCAAATTATCCAAGTTTCTGTCCAGATTGGAGCATTGTGAAGGAAGTACCATTTCTAGTTATGCAAATGGTATGAAATCTTTACAGTGCCTCCATATGCCTAAATCATTGATCTCCTCCAAAAATCATCCAAATCTATGTAGCCATTTTGTCCCAGCATCCTCATCTTCAATTCTGTCCAGTCTGGCACTTTGCAAAGGAGGTACTATCTAGATTGGTCCAGAGGAGCTGAATCTTTGCCAAGATGATGACCTTAGTATATGACTGACCTCTGCCCAAGATCAGGCCAAGAGGTGTACTGAGGTGACCACACCACAGCACAAACAGTGTGCTGTAGGGGACTATTTGACCTTGGATCAGTCACCTCAGACCTCTCTGGAGCAAGTCAGCCGCATAGGTCAAGTCAGCGAAGCTTGGAGAACACCCTAGACATGGTTTGGCATCGAGCAGGGCGTGGCAACGCCGTGACCATGTGCAGAGCGCGCCAAAACCGCGCTCTGTGCATTGACTCGACGGGAGCGCATCTCTAGTGAGCTCCAGCCTGTCCGGGAGTGTCGTAGAGCTCCCCATTGCGCGCGTGAACCCTCCAGAGCCCTCTCCCCCTCGTCCCGAAGCTCCTGGCCTTCTCTGGCGACCACCGGAGCACCACCGCGGCGATGAGCTTCTCGGAGCTCCGCCCCCCGTCGAGTAGCTTCTTCCCGCGGCTATATAAGGAGCGCCCTGAGCATGCCCTCCTCGTGAGCTAGCCCTAGCCCTTCCCAATCGAGCCTAGAGCCCCCTGCCCCTCCAATGGCCGAAGCCCCGCCGCCACTCTCCTCGGTCCACCCCTCGCCCTGGCCCTCCCCTCCTATCTGCCCGCGGCCACCGCCTCCCCTATAGCTCGCCGAGCCGCCTCAGTCTCCGTTGAAGCTAGGGGAGTGCCGCCGGAGCAGCACCCCTGGTGCCTATCCGCCGCCGCATTCCGTCGTCCGCCGCAGCACCACCTCGGCTGTCCCCGGCGCCGTGGAGCCTTCCCCTGGGCTTGGAATGAAGCGGGGGACCCATCCCCGTCGACGCCCAAGGCCGCCGTGGCCTCCATCGCCAGCATCGGGCCGGCCGGGTGCCCCTGTCTCCTTCTCTATTTCGGGACAGAGGAAGAAGATGAGGGAGGAGAGAGGAGGTGAGGCGGGCCCCGCCCGTCAGTGGGTGTTGCCCCGGGCCCGCATGGGATAAGTAAAGGCGTAATTCTGAGAAGGTGTTTTCCATTGGCGAAAGCGTATTCTGCTGTGGCATCGGGCAGAAATGCGCCTCCTCAGTTCTGAAAGCGTATTTCAGTAAATACGTTTTCAGCCTAGCCACCGGCCGAAGATGTTATTTTATGAGCGTTCACTCGTTAAGAGCAGAAGTGGACAGGTTTCCGTCTTCTTTTCTGCCTAACGAACGAACGGTCGTAACTTCGCGCTCGTGGCTCTGATTGAGGTAAAACCAGCGCCCACGTTTTCGTCTCGTTGAGCCCGTTCTAATGGAATCATTTTCATAATGTGTTTACAATGTGAAAATGACCATTTTGCCCTTGCCTTTATCTATTCCCTCTGTGAGAGAACCCTTTCCGGCGAATTCTTTCGCGAGGTGATCGCACTTCCTTCCGGCGTATTCGTCGAGCCTCAGGCAAGCCAACATCTTACCATGAGCTCCGGACTTGCGTGATGACTTTGCTTGCACTCTGTGTGTTATTACATCTGTATCGCCTGTTAGTCCGCATTTGCATACACTTGTTGTGCCACCCGTATTAGATGTTAGCATTACTTTTCATTTAAGGTTATGACTTGTTCTCATACTTTGCCATGCTAGTGATAATATTGCTAAGAACATAGTCATGTTAGTACTATGGTTGATCCCCTGCCGTGACTATCAGTATTATGATCTTGCCATACTATTAAGTATGTCCATGCAATGGTACGATGATGGATATGTTGAGTGGGAGTAATAAAGTGAGCATAGTGGTTAATCTCGAGTCACCTGTCCGGGCTTATCCGTGCAACCACATTTGCCGGTATGGGACGGCCTTGACTTGGTCTGATCGCGTGCTCTTTCACCGGTACCTCCAAAGAGCCCTGTTGATGTTGATTGTTTAGCCCGGGAGTCCCTGTTTGGGACAGTAATCCCCGTTTGGGATTACCTAGTTTGGCCACGACGGTGGCAGGTGTCATGAGGACACAGGGGCCACCCAAGGCAAACCTCCGGGGGAGGATGAGTGCCGGTGGTACGATGAAAGAGTCACGGGTCAGGCAGGTTTCGTTGAAGCAACGCTGGTCCACCCGAGTGGGATCACGAGGCCAGGTGCTTCATGGTGTGGGTAAAGTGCGTAACCTCTGCAGAGTGTAAAATCTATTCGAATAGCCGCGTCCACGGTATTGGACAACCCGTCCAGACCTCACTAGGTGGTCAACTGTAATAATGATGATAATGATGGAAGAACTCGTCTTGGGTAGACATCAGGTGATGTCAGGAATATGATTATGTTAGCCATGGGATGGCTATGAGATGAGTGGTCGGATGACCACATGATTATGTTAGCCATGGGATGGCTATGAGATGAGTGGTCGGATGACCAGATGACTTGGATTGGATTGGGATCCTTTTCAGGTTGGATCATGACTATGTCGAGGGTTGTGGGACAACCCCAAAGAGAGTAAGTTGGTATTCGGTAACAGCAAGTACCTTAAGCACTGAGTGTGATTAATTCCATGCTAAGTTATGTAGATTACATGCCTGATCCATGTAATGCCATGCTTGTTCCATGTTTTCCTGTTAATTCCATGCCATGTTTAGGATTAATTCATGCATAGCATAGGGCTTGCTTTGTCATTTGCTTGTTTGGGTGCTATGTATTTGGTTGTCTTGCGAGTACATTCAAAGTACTCACCTGGCCTTGCACGTGGTCAGTTGCAGGAGAAGAATCCGTCGTGCCAGATCGTAACCCAGCCAGTCATGTGCGTTATGGAGCCCAGCCAGAGACATCGTTGCCGCTGAACCAAGACCTCTGCTGCCCTTTAGTTAGCCCTGGAGTTATGTAATATTGTTGTAAGCAACAGTATTGTAATACTCCATTATATTAATAAAGCCATTTTAGTGCCTGGAATTGCTGTATCATGTCTTTGGCGTGCGCCAGGTCTTATCCTGGGGCTGGCGTGTGTCGGCCCTCTATCGGGGTGCCACACATCATGTTAAATTTCATGAAATTGAAATGGGGATGACCAAACCCTAGCACCTAATAAATTCAAATTAGGTTCAACCAAAAATATTGTAATGAGCCAAACTGACATATAAAAAATGTCCATTATTTCTGGATAATGTTGTAAACAACAACTATAGGTGATGTACATTTTTCCTTGCTGTTTTGGATTTTCAATTAACTCATATATGTATTTGAGTTGGGGGTTTTAAAATGCTATAAATATTTGGAAACTCCATTGATTCTGAAATTTGATGAGTGGCACTGAATATATTTCAAGAGGCCACATAATAAATTTCAGAAGGTTATAGAATAATGTGGTTTGAATACCAAATTTAAAAAAAACACATCAGATAAATTAGAAAACAAAAATAGAAACAATAAAAGAGAAAACCACCTGGCTTACCTTGCGGCCCAGCTATGCAAAGCCGGCCCAGCCCACCATGGGCTGGACCGTCTTCTTCCCCTCGCCAGCGCACGAAGCAGCTCGGTGGCGAGCGCCGACGCTGGCCGGCCACCTCCTGCTTCCCCTCGAGCCTATCCCCTTGCGCCGCTGGACCGCCCTCGACCCCTCTGTCTGTTCCCTCGCGCCCTGGCTCTCTCCCTCTCCTCTGGCCCTCTTCTTCGTGTGAGCCCGAGCGCAACCGTCGCCGTCGATCGCCATTGCCGCGGCCACCGAGGCCTCCTCGACGCCTAGCTGTGTCCAGAAGCCCCGAGACATCGTCATCGTCCTCCCCACCGAGCCAAGAATCGCCGGGAGCACTGCTTCGCCGCCATCTCCGTCGTCTTCCACCTCGGACCCCGGAGCTCGCCGCCGTCGATTCGCAGGCCCCTGGTCGTCCCCGAGCTCGCCGTCTGCTCCGTCCGACTCGCAGTGAGCTTATGCTTCGTTTCCCCCTCCTCCTAGCTCTTATTTCTCGCCGTAGTTGTCGGTTCCATTGAGGCCGAAGTGCGTCGCCGCCGTGGCTCGTCGCCGTCGTTGCTAGGACACCCAGAGCTCATGTCCGAGGACATGGGCGAGCCCTTGACATCGCAAGGAAGCAAAGCCGCACCCCAGCCTTGCCCCTAGCATGCTCTAGCACGGACGTCCGCAACCACCGAGCTCCGGCCGTCGCAGTAGCCGTCGCCGCCGTCGGTTCCTACAGCCCCGGCTTCGGCTGAGGCCACCGTTGGACGCGGCTTCATTCCCTCGTTCGAACGCGTCGTCCCGCGCATCAAATGACACTCTATAGCCAAATCCTGACGCGGACACCGCCGCGGTGTGTGGTCGCCAGCGGCTAAACGCCGGTGGCCGACGTGGCTACATCATTAGCGGTTAATGACGCCCCTAAGTAACACCCCGAGACACTTACACTGGTCCCCACGGGCTAACTAATCTCTGGTTAAAATTAAAACCTTTTATTAAAGTTACAGTCACTGGCATCTGGGCCCCACATGTCAGATTTGACTGTGTTGACCGATGACATCACAGTGACGCAACGCTGATGCAGTAAAGCTTTTCTGGTATTTTAAATAATCAGGAAATTCTAGAAAATGTTATAAACTTCTAAAAAACATAGAAAATAATCTATAAGTCAGATGAAAATAATTTATATATGAAAAATGATCAAAAAAATCCAATGAATCTGTTTATGCCCTTATCATGCATGTTTGAGCAAGTTAACAACACCAAGTAGGACATTTCATGATTAGGATAATTTAATAAATAGTGTTGAAGTTGGAATTTAGCATATATTTGAATTCCACTTCACTTAAAATGACTATCTAGTGCACTAGGTCAATTCAATGCTTTAACATGCCATAGCATACATCGTGTTTGTTGCATTGCATTGAATGTGTTCCTTTCCTGTTTGTCGGTGGTGTTCCTTCTCGGTAGACGATGGTCCCGACGTTGTGATCATTGACACTAATGAAGAGAAGTAATATCTTCAGAGCTGTCAGGCAAGCAAACCCCCTTGAACATACTGATATAAACCCACTCTCTCGCTCCTGCTCTCTTTTACTGCATTAGGACAATAACGATTCAACTGTTACATGTTCTCGGTAGTTGAACCCATATCTCTACATGACCTGTCTTTGTCACAGTAAATAGTTGAAACCACTTAGCATGAGTAGCAACTGTTTGAGCCTTGATGTGCCTACTCATCCATGCTTGCTTATTTACTGTGCCTGCTAAGCTTAGAGTCGTGTCGTGTTGGGTCTGATCCATCTGGGTGATGAATCGGAATGACAGTGTTCATGTTCTACTGTGTGAGAGCTAAGTGTGTGAACACGATTTGGTAAAGGTAGCGATGAGATGCCATGTAGGAGTACGTGGCGGATTGTCTCATTGGGACCGTCCTTAAGAACTGAGTTCTATGTATGTGATCCAAGACAGTTACTACCACACGTTGGGCCCTGAAATATGACCCCGCTCGACTTATTAATCGCCTAGATCTCTGTCCGGGAGTTGCAACTAGTTTCTGGTGTTTGTAGGAAAAGTGTTGACGGCCGTACTTAGCGCTACCCGACGGTGTGGGCTTTGATGCGGTAGATACATAGTGGAACGGTGTACCAAGTGGCACCCGAACTGTGGGCTTGGGAATCCTGCGCACATCATTTGAGGCCGTAACGGAAACTTCGGCCGGACTTCCGTGCGGGTTCAGTCTCAAATAGGCGATAAACCTAGACTAGGGTCTTGTGTGATTGACGGTCATGGCCGACTCCCTCGCTGGGCTTCCGCTTGAAGGTTGCCGAGGTGCCTTTTTACGTGCACATGGCGATAAGTGGCGGGAGCTTGTGTGAAGAAATACACCCCTGCAGTTCGAATAGCCGCGTCCTCGGATATGGACTACTTGGAGAACTTAAGTGGTTCATAGACAATTTGACATGGATACTTTAAAATGCGCAAGATAAGCATGAGTGCTATGGATGGCCTTCTCATAGGGAGACGGGAGTGGATCCATAGTGGTGTATTGATATGGTGAATATGTGGACTCGTGTGCGTTATCCCACCTCAAAGAAAGTACTTGTAGTCGTAGTATACGTTAGCCAAGAGTCAAAGCTGGCTTGCTGCAATAAACTCCACAACCCCCTTTGTTGACAATGTTGCATATGTAGCTAGTTCTGATGTAAGTCTTGCTGAGTACCTTTGTACTCACGGTTGCTTCATTTATGTTTTTGTAGACGAGACGTCAGTCACATTAGTGATCCTTACGATGTGAAGTTCGATGTTGACCGGATTAGCTTGGGAATCCCAGACAGAGGTCTGGTTCCTTTGGTAGGGTCGTTGTAGCTTTTCAGGCTCCTCCAGCCACTTTTAGTAGATGTCTGTACCCAGACATGTTTTGCTTCTGCTTGTTGCTTGTATGACTTGAGTGTCGGGTCATGTGACCCCTACCTATATGAACTTATTATGCAAGGCTCTTCTGAGCCCTCTAAATAAATGTTGTGTTGTTGTATGGTTATGTTGTGATGCCATAATTGTATCTATGCATATCGGACATGTCGTGCGTACGTGTGACGTGTAACGGTATGTATGGGATTCGACACCTAGTTGTGTGCCTCTAGTAGTACTCTTTACGGGGAAATGCCTCTTTGTGCTTCCACTGAGCCTTGGTAGCTTGCTACTGCTCCGGACACGTTGATTGACCGGCGTGTATCCTTCTTGCTGCTGTGTCTGTCCCTTCGGGGAAATGTCTCGCAGTGTAATGGAGTCCATGTAGCCTGCTATGACTCGTCTACGCGCGGTTGATGACATTTATGTCCCACGGTGTAATGGAGTCCCTGTAGCTTGCTATGACTCGTCTACACACGCTGATGACCGACACCTGCATTGTTGTGTTACGTATGCCTGCCTTGTACGGATGTGCTATTTGGGTTCTATGACTAGTCATGTCGCCCCGGGTTCTTGGACATTTGAATGCTAGCGACATATTCACATTCGTGATCCAAAAGGCGCAAACGGTCCCGGCCCAGGTAAGGTGGCAGCCATGGAGATAACCGTGCTTGAGGCCGCAAAGTAATGTGAAGTGTTCCATGCTGGATTCTTATGGCTTAGGATCGGGGTCCTGACAGCGTTGGTATCAGAGCTGACTGCTTGTAGGATTACCAAGCCAAACTGGTCGATGTTGAGTCTAGAACTGCTTTAGTTATATAAGGGAATTGATTGTGGAAGGGAACATAAGGTTCTTTTTACTCCTCTCCTTGTGTCATTCATATTCTGAGTCACCCTCTTCTCTATTCTACAGGGTTTAAGAATTAGGCTTCTCATCTATCTATCAGGATGACGAGTTACTATGCTGCAGACTTATAGGAAAGTTGATGTCTTCCTGGATCGATGTCTCCATAAGAATCCAATGTTATGTTGTCAGTTTTCTTGTGCAGGTTGCCTCATATTTCATGCCCGTACATCCGTTATGCTGTCCGAGTTATTCCAAGGTTAATAAAAATCTGATGCAATTGCAAACCCTTTCATCCCGAGTTAATGTCTTTGTGCCAGACAAAGCACACTAATTATTGTGTTGAGGTACTCCATTACCTCGACATGTTTGTTGAAGTGTTAGGAAACCATGTTATATCAGAAAACCACCCAATAGTATAGTTGTGTTTTGTGTTCCCAGTGTGATAACTCTGGCCATCGTTATCGAAAGCATGCTGTGATGGTACTTAGTCAATAGGTATTCTGTTTCTGGGTTCTTGAACCCAAGGATCATTCTACTCACTCCTGTTGATAGCATTTGCTCGTTCCTTTAGGATATTAGTAACCTTGTGATAGTCTTCAAGGTTTGTGGTACGTCATTCTTCCAATACCATGAACCATCATGGCAGAAGTTCTTCGTGAACGGAAGATCACAACATGAATGCTCTTGATGAGTTCTCCATTCCATAGTTGTGACTCTGCCAATCCTACCTTTCTGCATGGGTTATCTGGAAGAAACATGTTGAACTTTGTTCGACGTATTCAACCTATGCATCTACAACTCAGGAAAAATCATGTGCTCTTGAGTTGCCTTCTTCAATTGTATTCTGACCTTCATCTATCAATGGATAGGAAAGAGTAGTTGTGCATTCGTATTCATCGATGCATATTATTCTTGTGGTCCGTCAATCCATTCTATCTCAGAATGACTAGGAGAAACAAACTCCAGTACCTTATCCATTTCTTGGATTGGGTCAAAGAAGTTGTATTCCGCAGATCAAAATAACAATCCAGCTTTTGCTCTGTTCCACCTTGAAGTATTACCCCCTTTACATCAGGATTGTCATGGGAATTGCACCACCTCTTATGACTTCTTGATGCAGTGATACTTCTCGCCATCATTGTTCATTCCTCGGTACCTGAGTTGGTTGTAACCAGAATACCGACAAGTGAACCATGATGTGTGAAATCGATACTCCTAGCAATGTTGTTGATTGGTAGTTAATGGACAATAATTTCATTCTTGGTGTGTTGGTTATTGAATCCCCACTCTAAAGATTGATCGTGCTACCTAGTCCATTTTCCAGGGCGCACTTTTCGATTAATGAGTTAGGATTGTGTCAATCCTTCGCTTTGTTGATCATATCGTCTCGCCCTGAAAACCGAGATTGTTCTTGAGCTTAATAACATATTGGTGGTTCGTGATTATCCGAATATCTTCTCGAAAGTATCACTAGGTTGTTCCCTGACCGTTATGTTGAGTTCGTGATCAAGTTGGTTTTTCTATAAACCACCCCTTCTCCAAGACTCTGTGTTGGATACCCCTGAGCTGGTTGGTTAAGCTAAACAACAACTTGGAGAGTTGGAAGATAAATGCTTCGCCTGACTTAGTTCATTCCAAGGGGATATCTTCTTTTGTGGTTGTGTGTGTTGAAGAAAGATGATACCTTCATCGGTGGATCCTTGTGATCAACTGTTGTATCTATCGTCTTGCCCCATCTTTGGTTTGAGTATGGGCTATCATCAAATCAAAATCAGAACCAACGATTATCGTAATGTTATTTTACTCATGGATGTATCCTCGAGCAGATACCATTATATCCTTGGGTCTGACCGATGCTATCACCTTGTTCACATAGTTATGGACTGCCATCTTCATGGAAACCTCGAGGAACTGTTGTTGAGCCCATCAACAACATTGTTTATACTCTCCATGATACATGATGAACATAAAGCTAGCATTGGAAACTTTATAGGTGATACCTTCGTGTTCCGTACATGAAGTATATGTTTGGTGTAAGAAGTGACTTACTCAAAGTTCACGTGCATATGTTGCAAGTTGCCGCCGTGAACTTGAGAAAGGTCGTTTTGTTGTCTTTTGAATCATCCCAAGTCAGTCACGCCTGTGCGAAGTATTCTATGGGTTGATAGACTAATCATCTTCATTCCATATGCAATCCCTAGCACACCAAGCCACTGATTGATCTATTCAAGGAAAAGAAGTTAAGTGTTATTCCTGAAGAGCTCAGATGAACGTACACAAGACTTCGTCACCTCCAATGATGGTTCCCACCCAGAACTCGGTAGTGTTTTATTGTAAGTTCTCCATATGACCACAATTGTCTTGGACACTGTGTTCATGTGGGTCTTGCAATCCAGCTCATGTTTTGGAGTTGGCTCCCGTAGTTCATTTTCTGAGAATCTCGCAACATCATCTCGTCGATTTGTGTTGCAAACCTTCCTTTCAGACATGCTGAGTCTGTAGTATCTTAACACCAACCATATCTGAATCACGGGCAGATATGATGGTTGGAACATTCCCAAGACTTATAATATTGGTCTCTCTGTGACCCAGTAGAGTGGATGTTGTGGCCAACACACCTAGCCGGCAGACCTATTATTATAGTTTCTTCATTCAACAACTTGGCCACTTCCCCATGAGGACTCCATATGACTTGTTTTAGAAGTTATTCCTCATGGACCCTTGGAACCCCAAAGTCCGACCTTTACTGGATGTTCTAGATACCAAGCATTATCTATAATTGGGTTATACTAGTACAACAAGGAGAATATTAGAAGCGGAGTGCTAAATGTCTCTCAGTCGATCATCCAGATTTCATTTCCTTGGCATAGCTAAGGTGAAATCTGAGAAAGTGTTGTCTTCCTTTGCATCTGCATCCTCCATTGTTATTCATCATGGTAGTATGATGTGTTGCCAGGATCCTTGGCACGGATGTTGGTAAAACCCTGATGAATATGGAAATGCTCAAGTTCTTGAGAGCACGCTCAGACACTGGGTTATATCCTCGGTATCAATTGGAATGTGCCTTACGTTGCCGAGTTGTTCTATAACTCTAGCTACCTTTCGGATCCGAGTATGCCATTCTTCCAAATTCCTTCAAACGGTCATTGTGAATTGCCTTGGGCTGGTATGAAGAGTTTCAATGATCTCTGTATCAAAAGTAATTCTTTTTGCCACTTAAGGGATAATCCTACGAGTCACCTTTCCTAAGGTGCCCGTTATGGTATGAAGGGCAACAAACTCCTCGCTACTTTGAAACCCATGCTCCATCCTAGCTAAGCGTGGAATTGTTGCCTACCAATTGAACCTCCGTCATCTGCCTCATTCCATCGTTCTTAATGTGTGTTTTGTGTCTCAGCTCGAGAGATGTTATCACATCTCATCCCACGAGTTGATAATGAGTTTCTCGATCTTTGAGAAGATCGAATCTTGTAGAGTTTTCCTATTCCCATTGTCGTCGTGTTGGATGAAGATCTCGAAAGCAAAGATGTCAATGTCAACATGATGCAATGAATCAACATCTTCAAGAAGGGCAACTGGATCGTGAAGATTGTGTTTGTTAGTGTCCCCTCTTCCTCTTTCCCTACGCTTGAATCTCGGGACAAGATTCTTGTTTAGTGGGGGTGAGTTGTCACAGCCCTAGAATTTGTTTGCAAATATTACATTAGTTGCATCCATGAGCAGCCATGCATCATGTTAAATTTCATGAAATTGAAATGGGGATGACCAAACCTAGCACCTACTGAATTCAAATTAGGTTCAACCTAAAATATTGTAATGAGCCAAACTGACATATAAAAAATGTCCATGATTTCTGGATAATGTTGTAAACAACAACTAGAGGTGATGTACATTTTTCCTTGCTATTTTTTATTTTCAATTAACTCATATATGTATTTGAGTTGGGGCTTTTAAAATGCTATAAATATTTGGAAGCTCCAATGATTCTGAAATTTGATTAGTGGCACTGAATATATTTCAAGAGCCCACATAATAAATTTCAGAAGGTTATAGAATAATGTGGTTTGAATAGCAAATTTTTAAAAAAAAACACATCAGATAAATTAGAAAACAAAAACAGAAACAATAAAAGAGAAAACCACCTAGCTTACCTTGCGGCCCAGCTAGGCAAAGCACGAAGCAGCTCGGTGGCGAGCACCGACGCTGGCCGGCCACCTCCTGCTTCCCCTCGAGCCTATCCCCTTGTGCCGCTGGACCGCCCTCGACCCCTCTGTCTCTTCCCTCGCGCCCTGGCTCTCTCCCTCTCCTCTGGCCCTCTTCTTCGAGCGAGCCCGAGCGCAACCGTCGCCATCGATCGCCATTGCCGTGGCCACCGAGGCCTCCTCGACGCCTAGCTGCGTCCAGAAGCCCCGGTACATCGTCATCGTCCTCCCCACCGAGCCAAGAATCGCCGGGAGCCCTGCTTCGCCGCCATCTCCATCGTCTTCCACCTCGGACCCCAGAGCTCGCCGCCGTCGATTCGTAGGCCCCCAGTCGTCCCCGAGCACGCCGTCTGCTCCGTCCGACTCGAAGTGAGCGTATGCTTCGTTTCCCCCTCCTCCTAGCTCTTATTTCTCACCGTAGCCGTCGGTTTTGTCGAGGCCGAAGTGCGTCGCTGCCGTGGCTCGTCGCCGTCGTGGCTAGGACACCCAGAGCTCGTGTCCGAGGACATGGGCGAGCCCCTGACATCGCCAGGAAGCAAAGCCACACCCCAGCCTTCCCCCTAGCATGCTCTAGCACGGACGTCCGCAACCACCGAGCTCCGGCCACCGCAGTAGCTCGCGCCGCCGTCGGTTCCGACAACCCCGACTTCGGCTGAGGCCACCGTTGGATGCGGCTTCATTCCCTCGTTCGAACGCGTCGTCCCGCGCACCAAACGACGCTCTGTAGCCAAATCCCGACGCGGCCGCCGCCGCGGTGTGTGGTCGCCTGCGGCTAAACGCCGGATGGACGACGTGGCTACATCATAGGCAGTTAATGATGCCCCTAAGTAACACCCCGAGACACTGACACTGGACCCCACGGGCTAACTAATCTTTGGTTAAAATTAAAACCTTTTTTTAAAGTTACAGTCACTGGCATCTGGGTCCCACATGTCAGATTTGACTGTGTTGACCGATGACGTCATAGTGACGCAACGCTAACGCAGTAAAGCTTTTCTGGTATTTTAAATAATCAGGAAATTCCAAAAAATGTTATAAACTTCTAAAAATCATAGAAAATAATCTATAAGTCAGATGAAAATAATTTATATATTAAAAATGATCAGAAAAATCCAATGAATCTATTTATGCCCTTATCATGCATGTTTGAGCAAGTTAACAACACCAAGTAGGACATTTCATGATTAGGATAATTAAATAAATAGTGTTGAAGTTGGAATTTAGCATATATTTGAATTCCACTTCACTTAATATGACTATCTATTGCACTAGGTCAATTCAATGCTTTAACATGCCATAGCATACATCGTGTTTGTTGCATTGCATTGAATGTGTTCCTTTCCTGTTTGTCGGTGGTGTTCCTTCTCGGTAGACGATGGTCCCGACGTTGTGATCGTTGACACTAATGAAGAGAAGTAATATCTTCAGAGCTGTTAGGCAAGCAAACCCCCTTGAGCATACTGATATAAACCCTCTCTTTTGCTCCTGCTCTCTTTTACTGCATTAGGACAATAACGATTCAACTGTTACCTGTTCTCGGTAGTTGAACCCATTCCTTTGCATGACCTGTCTTTGTGACAGTAAATAGTTGAAACCACTTAGCATGAGTAGCAACTGTTTGAGCCTTAATGTGCCTACTCATCCATGCTTGCTTATTTACTGTGCCTGCTATGCTTAGAGTCGTGTCGTGTCAGGTCTGATCCATCTGGGTGATGAATCGGAATGGCAGTGTTCATGTTCTACTATGTGAGAGCTAAGTGTGTGAACACGATTTGGTAAAGGTAACGGTGAGAGGCCATGTAGGAGTACACGGCGGATTGTCTCATTGGGACCGTCCTTAAGAACTTAGTTCTGTGTATGTGATCCAAGACAGTTACTACCACACGTTGGGCCCTGAAATATGACCCTGCTCGACTTATTAATCGCCTAGATCTCTGTCCAGGAGTTGCAACTAGTTTCTGGTGTTTGTAGGAAAAGTGTTGGCGGCCGTACTTAGCGCTGCCCGACGGGGTTGGCTTTGATGCGGTAGATACACAGTGGCACGGTGTACCAAGTGGCACCCGAACGGTGGGCTTGGGAACCCTGCGCACATCGTTTGAGGCCGTAGCGGAAACTTCGGCCGGACTTCCGTGCGGGTTCAGTCTCAAATAGGTGATAAACCTGGACTAGGGTCTTGTGTGATTGACGGTCGTGGCCGACTCCCTCGCTGGGCATCTACTTGAAAGTTGTCGAGGTGCCTTTTTACGTGCACATGGCGATAAGTGGCGGGAGCATGTGTGAAGAAGTACACCCCTGCAGGGTTCTGATTCTGTTCGAATAGCCGCGTCCTCGGATATGGACTACTTGGAGAACTTATGTGGTTCATAGACAATTTGACATGGATACTTTAAAATGCGCAAGATAAGCGTGAGTGCTATGGATGGCCTTCTCATAGGGAGACGGGAGTGGATCCATAGTGGTGTATTGATATGGTGAATATGTGGACTCGTGTGCGTTATCCCACCTCAAATAAAGTACTTGTAGTCGTAGTACAGGTTAGCCAAGAGTCAAAGCTGGCTTGCTGCAATAAACTCCACAACCCCCTTTGTTGACAATGTTGCATATGTAGCTAGTTATGATGTAAGTCTTGATGTGTACCTTTGTACTCACGGTTGCTTCATTTATGTTTTTGTAGAGGAGATGTCAGTCACATTAGTGATCCTTATGGCATGAAGTTCGATGTTGACCGGATTAGCTTGGGAATCCCAGACAGAGGTCTGGTTCCTTTGGTAGGGTCGTTGTAGCTTTTCAGGCTCCTCCAGCCACTTTTAGTAGATGTCAGTACCCAGACATGTTTTGCTTCCGCTTGTTGCTTGTATGACTTGAGTGTCGGGTCATGTGACCCCTACCTGTATGAACTTATTATGTAAGGCTCTTCTGAGCCCTCTAAATAAATGTTGTGTTGTTGTATGGTTATGTTGTGATGCCATAGTTGTATCTATGCATATAGGACATGTCGTGCGTACGTGTGACGTGTAACGGTATGTATGGGATTCGACACCTAGTTGTGTGCCTCTAGTAGTACTCTTTACGGGGAAATGCCTCTTTGTGCTTCCACAGAGCCTTGGTAGCTTGCTACTGCTCCAGACACATTGATTGACCGGCGTGTATCCTTCTTGCTGCTGTGTCTGTCCCTTCGGGGAAATGTCTCGCAGTGTAATGGAGTCCATGTAGCCTGCTATGACTCGTCTACGCGCAGTTGATCACATTTATGTCCCACGACGTAATGGAGTCCCTGTAGCTTGCTATGACTCGTCTACACACGCTGACGACCGACACCTGCATTTTTGGGTTACGTATGCCTGTCCCTGTACGGATGTGCTATTTGGGTTCTACGACTAGTCATGTCGACCCGGGTTCTTGGACATTTGAATGCTAGCGACATATTTACATTCGTGAGCCAAAAGGCGCAAACGGAATCGGCCCAGGTAAGGTGGCAGCCGTGGAGATAACCGTGCGTGAGGCCGCAAAGTAATGTGATGTGTTACATGCCGGATTCTTATGGCTTAGGATCGGTGTCCTGACACGAAATTCCCGTGTACCCTCAAGAACACTTTGCCTATTACTAGTGATTGTTCTGGCCTGTCCTTTGCCTCAAAAGGATTGGGATACCTTGCTGCACCTTCTTTACCGTTACCATTACTTGCTCGTTACAAATTACCTTGCTATCAAACTATCTGTTACCTACAATTTCAGTGCTTGTAGAGATTACCTTGCTGAAAACCGCTTGTCATTTCCTACTGCTCCTCGTTGGGTTCGACACTCTTACTTATCGAAAGGACTACGATTGATCCCCTATACTTGTGGGTCATCAAGCTCCTATCCCCTAGCACTGCCCCCGGGCCAGTAACCAATTTGTCATGTAATGGATTTGGTTAACTTTTGTTGAATTTGTGCTGTCTACTTGGACCCCGGACACCGACGTCTCGCCTCGCTCGGAATCGCCGTGCCTCCGCCACTCCGCTCGGACGTCCCCTGGTAGGGGGATGGACATGGCGTCTGTGCAAGTGCTCACCCCCACAACGCCGAGAAATCTAAGCGAGTCAGCTCTAGCTCGCGGGGTGGCCCCCCGCGCACGCCATATCGAAGTCCTTAGTGTCTCGCCCCTTTCATGGGATCACTGCGGGCCACCAAGCGGGGGCACGGACTGGAGCGCGCCGCTGCCAGGCGGGCGCCTAACTCGCTCGTGCTCCATGTTGCCGCCGCAGCCGTGGGTGCACCGCACCCACATGTGGGGCACGTCGGCGAGCAGCGGCACGAGGAGCTGGGCGCAAACCGCCCGAAGCACGAAGAGGGGGCCCCCTGCGCGCCGTGACTGGGGGGGGGGGCGACAGTGATGGGGTTTCTCCCTCCATCTTATCGCCGCTCGTGACCCTCTCACGTAAGAATGATCTTGGGGCAGTACATGCCTCGGACCCTCCTGGAGACTCGTGCTGCGGCCTCGGGAGGGCTTCCTCCCATGCCCAAGTGGAATCCCCATGCTCCGCGTTGGCGGAGACTGTCGAACCGCGACAATGCCCACGCCCAAGTGGAAGCCTGACGTGGCTTGAGACTGTGTCGATATTTCTTCAAAGAGGAAGGGATGATGCAGCACAGCGACGGTAAGTATTTCCCTCAGTTATGAAACCAAGGTTATCGAACCAGTAGGAGGATCACCACCACCCAATAAGCAGCACCTGCACACAAATAACAAATACTTGCAACCCGACGCGAAAGAGAGGTTGTCAATCTCTCTACGGTAAAAAGATAGATTAGGTAGTGATAGATAGGAGAGATAGATCTCTCAAGAACACAAAATAAAAAGAGCAAATAAAATATGCGGCAATATGTTTTTGGGTTTTTGGTTTTGTAGATCTGAAAACAAAGATGCAAAAAGATAGATCTGAAAGCAATATGTTGGAAAAGTAGACCCGGGGGCCGTAGGGTTCACTAGTGTCTTCTCTCATGAGTATAGCGCACGGTGGGTGAACAAATTACTATTGGGCAATTGATAGAAAATCGAATAGTCATGACGATATCCAAGGAGATGATCATTATATAGGCATCACGTCCAAGATAAGTAGACCGACTCCTGCCTACATCTACCACTATTACTCCACATATCGACCGCTATCCAGCATGCATCTAGTGTATTAAGTTCATGGGAAAACGGAGTAATGCAATAAGAGCGATGACATGATGTAGACAAGATCTATTCATGTAGGAATAGACCCCATCTTGTTATCCTTAATAGCAACGATACATGCGTGTCTTGCTGCCCCTTCTATCACTGGGAAAGAACACCGCAAGATCGAACCCATCACAAAGCACCGCTTCCCATGGCAATAAAAATCAATCTAGTTGGCCTAACTAAACCAAAGTTTCGAAGAAGAAATACGATGCTATAAGCAATCATGCATATAAGAGATCAAAGAAGACTCAAATAATATTCATGGATAGAAACTGATCATAAACTCAAAATTCATCGGATCCCAACAAACACACCGCAAAAGATTACATCAAATATATCTCCAAGAGACCATTGTATTGAGAATCATAAGAGAGAGAGAGAAGAATCCATCTAGCTACAGCCTATGGAACCGTAGGTCTATGGTGGACTACTCATGCATCATCGGAGAGGCATCTATGAAGAAGATAAACCCCTCCGTGATGGTGTTTAGATTGGATCTCGAGGTTCTGGAACTTGCGGCGGCTGGATTTGTGTTTTGTCGACTCCCCTAGGGTTTTTGGAATATTTTGGAATTTATAGGCATCAGAGGCAGTGGAGAGGGACACCGAGGAGGGCACAACCCGTCAGGGCGCGCCGGGGCCCCCCTGGCGCGCCCTGGTGGGTTGTGGTCTCCTCGGCCCACTTCTCCGTTACTTCTTTGGCCCCCGGGTGTCTTTTGGTCCAGAAAAAATCTCCAAAAAGTTTTGTCGCGATTGGACTTCGTTTGGTATTGATTTTCTGTGAAGTAAAAAACAAGCAAAAACAGCAACTGGCACTTTGGCACTATGTCAATAGGTTAGTCCCAAAAAATGATATAACGTTGTTATAAAATGATTGTAAAACATCCAAGAATGATAATATAACAGCATGGAATAAGTAAAAATTATAGATACGTTGGAGACGTATCATCATCCCCAAGCTTAATTCCTACTCGTCCTCGAGTAGGTAAATGATAAAAACAGAATTTTTGATGTGGAATGTTGCCTAACATGTTCATCATATTCTTTTCTTTTGTATAGCATAGACATTTGGACATGTAAATGATTCAAAGCAATGGTCTAGTTTTAATATAATGACTTCAAGACTCTAGCATGTCAACAAGCAACCATGTCTTTCAAAATAACAACACTAAAGAAAGTTATCCCTAGCCCATCGTGCTCAATCATTGATCCATTCATGAAACACACTCAAATATTAGCTATACCCAATGCTCAAGTACGATCATAGTTCCCCCTAGTTGGTGCTTTATAAGAGAAGATGGAGACTCAAAGTAAAAAAAATTGCATAAAGTAAAAGATAGGCCCTTCACAGAGGGTAGTAGGGATTTGTAGAGTTGCAAGAGCTCAAGGTTTAAATTGAGAGAGAAAACATATTTTGGGTGGCATGCTTTTCCTGTCAACGAAAACGACAAAGTAGCTCACAATACTTTCCATGCTAGATATATCATAGGCGGTTCCCAAACAAAAAATAAAGTTTATTCCTTTTTCCACCAAACTTTCACTTTCCATGGCGGGCCGTATCCACGGTTGCCTTCCATACCAACACTTTCCAAGGAATTTATTATTTGACAACATAAAGTACATATATTTTCTTTTTCATTTCGGGAATGGGCATCCCTATTACCGCCGCACTATCGTGCAATGACAAGTGAATACACACTCATCTTGTGAATAACACATCTAGCATGGAAAAATATTGGACACCCCCACCGTTTCATGAGCGGTACGAGCACACAAAAGAGAAAATTTATTTTGAAAATTTAGAGATGGCACATACAAATTTGCTTTGAACGGCATGGAAATACCGCATATAGGTAGGTATGGTGGACTCATAAGGCAAAACTTGGTTTAAGGATTTTGGATGCACAAGTAGTATTTCTACATAGTACAAATGGAGGCTAGCAAATAGGTTGAGAAGCAACCAAACCAAGAAACGAAAATTCACATAAGCGAGCATTGAGCATAACTAACACCGAATAATGCACCATAAGTAGGATGTAATTTCATTGCATAACTATTGACTTACGTGCATGCATAGGGAATCACAAACCTTAACACCAATATTCCTACTAAAGCATAATGGCTCACTAACATGACTCACATATTACTATCATCATGTTTCAAAACTATTACAAGGAATCAAGTTTAATTTTCCCAATGATCTTCATGAAAGTTTTTATTATATCCTCCTTGGATATCTATCACTTTGGGACTAGTTTCATATATTGCCATTGCTTTTTTGACAAGCTCAAACGAATTTAAGTGAAGCACATGAGCATAAAGATTTCATCTCTCAAAAAGGTATAAGTGAAGCATGAGAGGATTTCTTCAAAATTTACTAACTCTCAAATTAATCTAAGTGAAGCATGAGAGTATTTCTACAAAAATTTCCAAGCACACCGTGCTCAAAAAGATATAAGTGAAGCACTAGAACAATTCTATAGCTCAAAAAGTTTAAGTGAAGCACATAGATCAATTCTAACAAATCATAGCATGATTTTGGCTCTCTAAAATAGGTGTGTCCAGCAAGGATACAAGTGACAAACTAACAAACAAAGCAAGCAAAGATACAAGACGCTCCAAGCAAAACTCATGATATGTGACGAATAAAAATATAGCTCCAAGTAAAATACCGATGGTCGTTAGAAGAAAGAGGGGATGCCACTCAGGGGCATCCTCAAACTTAGTTGCTTGTTTATCTTTGGATATATCTTGGGGGTGTGGTAGCATCCCCAAGCTTAGGCTTTTATCACTCCTTATTCCTTCATCCATCGTGATCTCACCCAAAACTAGAAAACTTCAATCACACAAAACTCAACAAAATCTTCGTGAGATACGTAAGTATAACAAAGCAAATCACTACTTTAGGTGCTGTTGAAAACCCATTCATATTTTATTATTGCATTATACCTACTGTATTTTAACTTTACCATGGCTCATACCCTTCAATATAACCCATAGATTCATCAAAACAAGCACACAATGCAACGAAAACAGAATCTGTCTTAAACAGAACAGTCTGTAGTAATCTGTACTCTAACCATACTTCTCTAACTCTAAAAATTCGGAACAATTAGGAAAATGTAAGGAATTTGTATACCAACACTGTCTTAAAATTTGAGCTCAAGATCACGTTCCAGCAAAAAATGAAATTTCATATACTGGACGCAAAGTTTCTGTTTCAGATTCAGCATCGCTTCTACTCATCCTATGAATCATCCTAAAGGCTTTACTTGGCACAAACACTAAATAAATCAAAAAACACAATCATAACAGAGGCATAATTGTGTCAACACTCAAAAACAGAAACGAAAAGGCAAAAATTTATTTATTTATTGGGTTGCCTCCCAACAAGCGCTATCGTTTTACGCCCCTAGCTAGGCATAACGCATAGATTCAAGTATTGTCATATTTGGTTTTAGATCCATAGGATTCCCTCATGATTGATTCATATGGTGGATTAATTCTTGTTCTAGGGAAGTGTTCCATACGCTTTCTCAAGGGAAATTGAAAACGAATATTGCCTTCTTTCATATCAATCACGGCACCTATAGTACGTAAAACTGGTCTACCAAGTATAATGGGACAAGACGGATTGCAATCAATATCAAGCACAATAAAATCAATAGGCACATAGTTCCTATTTTCAAGAATAAGAACATCATTAATTCTTCCCAAAGGCTTTTTAATAGTAGAATCCGCCAAGTGCAAATTAAGAGAACATTCTTCAGTATTGGTAAGACCAAGCACATCACATAGAGATTTCGGAATCATGGAAACACTAGCACCCAAATCACACAAAGCAAAGCACTCATAATTTTTAATCTTTACCTTAATGGTAGGTTCCCACTCATCATGTAATTTTCTAGGAATAGAAATCTCCAACTCCAACTTTTTTTTCAAAAGATTTCATCATGGCATCAACGATATGTTTAGTAAAAGCTTTATTTTGCTCATAAGCATGGGGTGAATTCAATATGGATTGCAGCAAAGAAATACATTTAATCAAAAAGAAACTATCATAATTAAAGTCTTTGCAATCCAAGATAGTGGGCACATCACTAGTTAAAGTTTTGACCTCTTCAAACCCACTTTTATCAAAAATTTCATCAAGATTTTCACCCTCCAAATTATTGGGACGCCTTCTAGCTAAAGTTGACTCTACTTCAGTCCCTTCATTATCAATCTTAATATTACTAAACAAGGAATCAATAGAAGAAACACCAATCACTTTAAGATCCTCATCTTTCTTATCTTCTAGGGAGATTTGTTTGGCAGCCATTTGATTTATTAAAGTGGCTTGTGCATCAGAAATTTTACCAAGCAAATTTTCAGCATGAGCATACTTAGATTGAAGATTACAAACTTCTCTACTAATATCATCAAGTTGCTTCGTTATGGCATCTAGTACGGTAGAGTGTTCTCTAAGCTCATCGGTAAAATATTTGTTGTGCTCAAATTGTGTAGTCATATATTCCTTGGTACTTTTCTCAATTTCAAGCAAAATATTAGGATAAGGAACCTCATAGTACTTTCTTTGAGGAATCATGACTACGAAAACAAGATTGCAAGCAAGGAAGAGATCCGGCAAGAAAAAGGCAAACGAAAAAGAGGGCGAATAAAATGGCAAATTGGTGAAGTGGGGGAGAGGAAAACGATAGGCAAATGGCAAATAATGTAATTGCAAGGAGATGAGATTTGTGATTAGGAACCAGGTAGATGATGATGGAGTCCCCTCAGCGCCTACGATAGGCACGTAGAAGAGACCTCTTCCTCCCCGACAACGGCGCCAGAAATTCATTTGACGTGGCTTGAGACTGCGTCGGTATTTCCCCAAAGAGGAAGGGATGATGCAGCACAGCGACGATAAGTATTTCCCTCAGTTATGAAACCAAGGTTATCAAACCAGTAGGAGGATCACCACCACCCAATAAGCAGCACCTGCACACAAAGAACAAATACTTGCAACCCGACGCGAAAGAGAGGTTGTCAATCTCTCTACGGTAAAAAGATAGATTAGGTAGTGATAGATAGGAGAGATAGATCTCTCAAGAACACAAAATAAAAAGAGCAAATAAAATATGCAGCAATATGTTTTTGGGTATTTGGTTTTGTAGATCTGAAAACAAAGATGCAAAAAGATAGATCTGAAAGCAATATGTTGGAAAAGTAGACCCGGGGGCCGTAGGGTTCACTAGTGGCTTCTCTCATGAGTATAGCGCACGGTGAGTTAACAAATTACTGTTGGACAATTGATAGAAAATCGAATAGTCATGACGATACCCAAGGCGACGATCATGATATAGGCATCACGTCCAAGATAAGTAGACCGACTCCTGCCTGCATCTACCACTATTACTCCACACATCGACCGCTATCCAGCATGCATCTAGTGTATTAAGTTCATGGAAAAATGGAGTAATGTAATAAGAACGATGACATGATATAGACCCCATCTTGTTATCCTTAATTGCAACGATACATGCATGTCTTGCTGCCCCTTCTGTCTTTGGGAAAGAACACCGCAAGATCGAACCCATCACAAAGCACCTCTTCCCATGGCAAGAAAAATTGATCTAGTTGGCCTAACTAAACCAAAGATTCGAAGAAGAAATACGATGCTATAAGCAATCATGCATATAAGAGATCAAAGAAGACTCAAATAATATTCATGGATAGAAACTGATCATGAACTCAAAATTCATCGGATCCCAACAAACACACCGCTAAAGTTTACATCAAATAGATCTCCAAGAGACCATTGTATTGAGAATCATAAGAGAGAGAGAAGAAGCCATCTAGCTACTGCCTACGGACCCGTAGGTCTATGGTGGACTACTCACGCATCATCGGAGAGGCATCTATTAAGAAGATGAACCCCTCCGTGATGGTGTTTAGATTGGATCTCGAGGTTCTGGAACTTGCGGCGGCTGGAATTGTGTTTCGTCGACTCCCCTAGGGTTTTTGGAATATTTGGGAATTTATAGGCATCAGAGGCGGTGGAGAGGGACCCCGAGGAGGGCACAACCCATCAGGGCGCACCGGGGCCCCCCTGGCACGCCCTGGTGGGTTGTGGTCTCCTCGGCCCACTTCTCCGGCACTTCTTTGGCCCAGCGGGTGTCTTCTGGTCCAGAAAAAATCTCCAAAAAGTTTCGTCACGATTGGACTCCGTTTGGTATTGAATTTCTGTGAAGTAAAAAACAAGCAAAAACAACAACTGGCACTTTGGCACTATGTCAATAGGTTAGTCCCAAAAAATGATATAAAGTTGTTATAAAATGATTGTAAAACATCCAAGAATGATAATATAACAGCATGGAACAAGCAAAAAGTATAGATACGTTGGAGACGTATCTAAGCCCCATGCTCCGTGCTGGGGGAGACTGTCGAACCGCGACTATGCCCACGCCCAAGTGGAAGCCCTATGCTCCGCGCTGGCGGAGACAGTCGAACCACGGCTATGCCCACGCCCAGTGGAGGCCCCATGCTCCGCGCTGGTCGGAAGATCAAGCTGCGGCCCCGTGCCTTGTGTGGGAGCAAGGGCCGCCGGACCACACTGCCCCTGGGGCTGATCGTGCTAGGCGCGACAACTGGTGGGCCCCACCCGCAGCACACGCTTACAAGACTTGCTTCGGACCTCACGCAAGCGGGGGCTGGGGCGCAGCGCTTGTATACGGGCGGGGTCCGCGGAGAATGGGCCCCTGACGGGGGCTCTCACCTGAAGGGCAGTACTTCGCTCGCCTACTCGCGAGGTGTCAGCCGAGGGGCCTCCCCGAAGCACACCAGGCGAGAAGCGGCGCCGTGGAAGGGCCGGGGTCTAACACGAAGCCCCTAGTGGGCTGCCGCCCCCTAGCTCTCAGAAGAGCCGGAGGCGGGGCCCCAAGTGCCAGGGCCCCCGCGGGAGGGACCCTGAAGGTGTCGCGGGGCTTGGGGAGCAGACCCCAGCAACGCAGGACGCTGGGGTGTGCGGAGAAAGAAAAAGGCTCACGAAGGGGGCAGATACCACATCAAGCACAACAAGTAGCTACTATTTAGACAAGCAGAAGCATCCAAGGAATGTCTTCGTGCACCCGCAGGGCTAAGTGATCCACGACATAACAGGAATGTTGGAATCAGGGCTCCGCAGACCCAAGAAAGGTTCGAACACAGGGGTGCGCTCGCCCTCCGGTTCTACTCAACCTTGCAGCTACACAACGACCCTCCCACAGCTCTCGCCCGGGAAAACTAAGCGAAGACACACGATTTACCCAGGTTCGGGCCACCTTGCGGTGTAAAACCCTACTCCTGCTTTGGTGGATTAGCCTCACGAGGTGGCTCGTGGATGAACTGGTACAGTGGTTGAGTCACCTCGCGAGGGCTCCTGAGTATGGGTGAATTCATGTCCCCCTCTTCGGTGGTGGCTGGTGCCTATTTATAGCGGCCTTGGTCCTCTTCCCTTATCGCAGCGGGAAGGGATCCCACAACGGCCAAATTTGAAAGGGGACAAGAAGTACATCTTATCCTGACTAAAGGTGGTCTTCGCCTGCAAAGCTTCTGGCTGTGACGCAGAGGTGGGCTCGGCGATGACATCCGTCCTGCCGAGCTCGTGGTCTTGGTCTCATTGCACTGGAAGGGAAACCTTTGGGGGATTCCTTGGGAGCCCGCGTACGTCCTTGCCTCCTTAGCACGAAAGAGGAAATTGTCCTTCTCTGCGCCGGTTGGCGCCCGCTTGGCCTTGGTCGTCATGGCTCACGTCATCCCAGCCTCATGAGGCCGGGCACTGCATAGGAATCTCCGCTCCTCGGGAGGCCGCTCCCCTGGAGGTCTTGGTGTTGTTCACCTCAAAAGGCGGGGGCTCTCGCGAGGGTCTTGTCTTGAGGGGCCTGCTGTCAAGCCGTACCAGGCCGTCGAGGTGGGCCACGCGCTGGGCCGCAGGCCGGCAGGTCTGGGTACCCCCGTTCCCTGAATGCCGACAGTAGCCCCCGGGCCCAAGGCGTGCTAGACCTGGCTCCAAGGTGAAGGCGAGGATCAAAGGACGAAGCGCCGCGGGCCCATAATTGCCTGCGGGCCAGGCTCGACGCGTGGCGTCTGGTAGGTCGCGGGACTCCTCCTCTTCCGCAAGGCCTCGGGAACTGCCCTGAGTTAAGTTGACGCGAAGCCTGTGCGCTGCGTCAGTCATCATTGCCCTTCCTTGATTGACGCCGCCCTCTTGTGTTTTCCTTCCTCTCCGGCCCACGCTAAAGTGACCCGACAGGGGGAACGAGGCGACGTGAGACATGGCTGCCCGCGGGTCGAGTTCGACACGTGACGCCCGAGGAGCGCGTGTCGCCTCCACTCCCCACGACGCCTCGGGGACCGCGGTTGCGCTTATAAACCCGCCTCACCCGAGGGGCAGTGCCATCTGTCGGTGTAAAAACCGGCGGATCTCGGGTAGGGGTCCCGAGCTGTGAGATTAGGATCGATGGGTAACAAGGGATGAAGGAGACGATGTTTACCCAGGTTCGGGCCCTCTTATGGAGGTAAAACCCTACGTCCTGCTTGGTTGTATTGATGTGCATGAATATTACAGAGTCAATCCAACTCGAGATCAAGTAGCCAAAACCCTAGATGAGCTTGTCTGCCCTCTACAATCTAAACCCCCTGGTTTATATAGACACCGGGGGTACCTAGGGTTTACACATGATAAGTCTACAGCCAGATGTAAAGACGCCGATGCTCTCATCTTGACTTGGAGTGCACGCTGCGTCTTTGGAGGTTTCCTTCTAGAATACAGGGTCGCCGCATGTCCTGTCCCTTCCTACGATAACCAGAGAGCGGCCCACCAAGCCGGCCTATGAGAGATAGGCCGGCGGCCCGAGGACCCCTTAGTCCAGGAGTCCCTCACCATCCTCTCACACCTTCCCGTTCGCCACCTTCGCAGGAACACCGCCCTCTTCCCCCTTTCTCCTTTTCATGGCGTCCGGGGGAAGTGCTGCCAGCGCCGGAGCGCGAGCGGAATCTTTGGGGCCGCCACCATCTCCTGGGGGCGGCGGGGGTCAGCCTTCGAGGTCGGTCCAGGCGCGCCGGCACTGGACCGCCACCGACGAGTAAGTGTGTCATCGCCTCCACCCTTTCTTGCGAATCTTGCCTGGCTCATCGAGTCTGATAACCAACCCTTTTTAGGGCGCCCACGGCCAAGAGGCGCAGGCTTGACGCGCTTCAGGGCGAGGTGGACGTGCTCAGGACCTAGCTGCAGGGCGCCGAGGCCGCTCTCCAGGCCGCGCTTCGGGATGAGGAGGACGCCAAGGCAGAGTTGGCATCCCTCCAGGCCCAGGTCGAGGGGGCCGCCAACGCCGTGCAGGCAGCCAGGGACGACGCGGCGCTCGCGAAGATGATGGAGGCGCAGCACGCCAAGCAGTACCTGGACATCGCCCATCGTGTGGGCAGCGCGGTCCGCCGGTTCGTCGGGGAAGCCCCCGCGGTGCCGTGTGCACACAGCGACGGGGGCTACCTCAACTTCTTCCACAAGATGGTGGAGGCGCTGGAGTCTGGCGTCTCCCGGGTGGATGAGGACATCGAGTCCAGCGCGCGCGACCTTCTGCATAGCGCGCTGACGCACGTCATCTCCAACTTGCGCCACCACGCCCCTGCACTGGACTTCTCCCGCGCGACGGAGCCGGTGCCCGAGGAGCTCCGGAGGCCCCTCAGGGACGAGGTGCGTGAGCACGTGGAGTCCCTGGTTGAGCGGTTTGCCCAGGCGACGTCCTCCGAGGAAGGCAGCGGCTCCGGCGCTGAGACCTTCAGGAGCCACGACGGAGACAGCGCCTCCTCTGCCTAAGCTTATTTTTCCTCATTCCTGTTGCATCAAGAACCATTTGGCCCCTGGAGGGCATTAAACGTTTGTATTATACCTTTGCTTTTGATTAGTAGTTGCCCACTATGCTCGGAGCGTCCTCATTCCTTCCGTGAGGTTTTTCGTTCTCCTTAGCGCGCCCCCGCACGCTTGCTTGTGCCTATACTTGCCTCGCCAGGCTGTTGCTTTGCCCCGGACTCTCCTCAAGGGGTCCCGTGGGAGCGCTGCGTAGCCCCCAGCGATGGCTGCCCACCCGAACCTCGCGAGGCTGACGTCCTGAGGAGACACGGGCCGCCCCAGCGCCGGGCTCTTAGGGGCGGCGCCATGAGAGCCCGACTCTCCCTCTTCTTCGCTGTCTTTGCTTTCCCGTAGCGTCCGCGCCGGCCCCGCGAGTGCATGCGAGAGGGGTCATCTCCGTCATGTTCAAGCGCTGATGGCGCGAAGGCCCCTGAGGCACGGCACTTAGGGGTTCGCCTTTGGTGCACGAGCGGCTGATACGTCCATTTTGCATCATGCTTTTATATTGACATTTATTGCATTATGGGATGTTATTACACATTATGGTACAATACTTATGCCTTTTCTCTCTTATTTTATAAGGTTTACATGAAGAGGGAGAATGCCGGCAGCTGGAATTCTGGACTGGAAAAGGAGCAAATATGAGAGACCTATTCTGCACAACTCCAAAAGTCCTGAAAAGTTACGGAGAAGTATTTTGGAATATATAAAAAATATTGGGCGAAAGAAATACCAGAGGGGACCCACCAGGAGGCCACAAGCCTGGGGGGCGCCCTACCCCCTAAGGCGCGCCCCTGGGGCTTGTGGGCCCCCTGGCAGCCCTCCGGTGCCCATCTTCTGCTATATGGAGGGTTTTGACCTGGAAAAAATCATAAGAGAGCTTTCGGGACGAAGCGCCGCCGTCTCGAGGCGGAACCTGGGCAGAAGCAATCTAGGGCTCCGGCGGAGCTGTTCTACCGGGGAAACTTCCCTCCCGGAGGAGGAAATCGAAGCCATTGTCATCACGAACGATCCTCTCATCGAGAGGGGGTCAATCTCCATCAACATCTTCACCAGCACCATCTCCTCCCCAAACCCTAGTTCATCTCTTGTATCCGATCTTTGTCTCAAAACCTCAGATTGGTACCTGTGGGTTGCTAGTAGTGTTGATTACTCCTTGTAGTTGATGCTAGTTGGTTTACTTGGTGGAAGATCATATGTTCAGATACTTAATGATAATTAATACTCCTCTGATTATGAACATGAATATGCTTTGTGAGTAGTTACGTTTGTTCCCGAGGACATGGATAAGTCTTGTTATAAGTAATCATGTGAATTTGGTATTCGTTCGATATTTTGTTGAGATGTATGTTGTCTCTCCTCTAGTGGTGTTATGTGAACGTCGACTACATGACACTTCACCATTATTTGGGCCTAGGGGAAGGCATTGGGAAGTAATAAGTAGATGATGGGTGATGTCTACTACACAACTTTATTCTTGTAGACTCGTGTTGGGCCTCCAAGCGCAGGGTTTTGTAGGACAGTAGCAAATTTCCCTCAAGTGGATGACCTAAGGTTTATCAATCCGTGGGAGGCGTAGGATGAAGATGGTCTCTCTCAAACAACCCTGAAACCAAATAACAAAGAGTCTCTTGTGTCCCCAACACACCCAATAAAATGGTAAATTGTATAGGTGCACTAGTTTGGCGAAGAGATGGTGATACAAGTGTAATATGGATGGTAGATATAGGTTTTTGTAATCTGAAAATATAAAAACAGCAAGGTAACTAATGACAAAAGTGAGCACAAACGGTATTGCAATGCTTAGAAACAAGGCCTAGGGTTCATACTTTCACTAGTGCAAGTTATCTCAACAATACTGGCATAGTTGAATCATATGTAAATCCCTCACGCGCGACAAAGAGTTCACTCCAAAGTCACAAATAGCGGAGAACAAACGAAGAAATTATTGTAGGGTACGAAACCACCTCAAAGTTATCTTTTCCGATCAATCGTATGAGCTATCCCTATAAGTGTCACGAACAGCCCTAGAGTTCGTACTAAAATAACACCTTAAGATACACATCAACCAAAACCCTAATGTCACCTAGATACTCCAATGTCACCACGAGTACCCATGGGCTTGATTATACGATATGCATCACACAATTTCAGATTCATCAGGTTCAATCCAACACAAATAACTTCAAAGAGTGCCCTAAAGTTTCTACCGGAGAGTCAAGACGAAAACATGTGCCAACCCCTATGCATAGATTCCCAAGGTCACGGAACCCGCAAGTTGATTACCAAAACATACATCAAGTGGATCAATAGAACATCCCATTGTCACCATGGATATCCCATCGCAAGACATACATCAAGTGTCCTCAAATCCTTTAAAGACTCAATCCGATAAGAAAACTTCAAAGGGAAAACTCAATTCATCACAAGAAGATAGAGAGGGGAAAACTCCATATGATTCATCTATATTAATAAAGCTCGCGGTACATCAAGATCGTTTCATCTCAAGAACATGAGAGAGAGAGAGATCAAACACATAGCTACTGGTACATACCCTCAGCCCCGAGGGTGAACTACTCCCTCCTCGTCATGGAGACCACCGGGATGATGAAGATGGCCTCCGGTGATGGTTTCCCCCTCCGGCAGGGTGCCGAAACGGGCTCCCGATTGGTTTTTCGTGGCTACAAAGGCTTGTGGCGGCGGAACTCCCGATCTAGGTTTCTTTCTGGGGGTTTTGGTATTTATAGGAATTTTTGGCGTCGGTCTCAGGTCAAGGGGACTCCCGAGGGGCCCACAAGCCAGGGGGGCACACCCTAGGGGGGGCGCGCCCCCTAGGCTTGTGGCTGCCTCGGGACTCCTCTCCGGTATCTTTTTGCTCCAGTATTTTTTATATTTTCCAAAAATATTCTCCGTAAATTTTCAGCCCATTCCGAGAACTTTTATTTCTGCACAAAAAAACGACACCATGGTAGTTCTGCTGAATACAGCGTCAGTCCGGGTTAGTTCTAATAAAATCATACCAAAATCATATAAAATTATTGTAAACATGGCATGAATACTTCATAAATTATAGATACGTTGGAGACGTATCAGCATCCCCAAGCTTAATTCCTGCTCGTCCTCGAGTAGGTAAATGATAAAAGAAATAATTTATGAAGTGTGAATGCTAGCAAGTGCACAAGTTTGATCAATGATAATTCCAATCACTTTTTCTAGCATCAATATAAACCATAAACAGTAGCTCATCTCATAAAACTTCTCATGATCAAGTAACAAGCTATTCACATATTAAAGTATAGACCAGAAAGTTTCTTGAAAACTAACAAACCATATTCCTAGTCATCGAACAATTGCAATTCATCTTATTTTCAGGAAGGGTCTATGTAAGAGCTTTGATTTAGCAAATTCCACATACTCAACTATCATATAGTCTTCCATTATTATTGACACTCAAAGCATATTTTTAGAACAAATAGCATCCATCGAACACAGAGAAAGATAGGGGCTTAATGTTTCGCCTCCCAACTTATTTATCATATAGATAATTGTCAACAATAATAATTCATGATCAAATATATTTGTGTGGATATATATGTCTAGATCATTCCCCAACACATGACGCTTGCCAAGAGAAAAAGGCAAAATATAGGAAATGGCGAAGATCACCATGACTCTTGCATAAAGGTAAGTACTAGAAAGTAAAAGATAGGCCCTTCGCAGAGGGAAGCATTGATTTGCAAAGGTGCCAGAGCTCGAGATTTTAAAACAGAGATGAATAATAATTTTGAGTGGTATGCTTTCATTGTCAACATAACAACCGAGAGATCTCAGTATCTTCCATGCTAGATATATTATAGGCGGTTCCCAAACAGAATGGTAAAGTTTTTACTCCCCCTCCACCAATCAATCACACTCCACGGCGAGCCGAATCCATGGGTGCCGTCCATACAAACAACAATCTTGGGGGAGTTTTGTTTCATTATATTTTGATTTGATTTTTGAGCATGGAACTGGGCATCCCGAATACCAGCCACTTTCTCGTGAATGATAGTGAATCAACACATATCGTGAGAATAACCCACCTAGCATGGAAGATACTGACAGCCCCTAGTCACTATATGAGCGATTCGGGCATACAAAACAGAATATTATTTGAAGGTTTAGAGTTTGGCACATGCAAATTTACTTGGAACGGCAGGTAAATACCGCATATAGGTAGGTATGGTGGACTCATATGGAACAACTTTGGGTTTAAGGGTGTTTGGATGCACAAGTAGTATTTCTACTTGGTGCGGAAGTTTTGGCTAGTATGAGGTGGAAGCAAGCACCACATGTTGGAAGATCCATAACAATATAACTTCTATACAAATATACCCAAACATAACTCATTAAGTTGTCTTTCTTGTCCAATTTTAACTAATTTGCTCAAGTTTGAAAATTATTAATGAGCTCACAATCATAGAAGATGTCCAAGATAGTATATTTATATGTGGAATATCTCTTCCTTCAATATTCTTTCATGAATTGTTCAAGTGACCAATGCGGTGTTTGCTAACTTTCAATAAATTTTACCACCTATACTTATTATGTGTGAAGTCATTACTCCACATGGGATAAGTATATGAAGCATATTTAATTTCAGATTTATGATATTCAATTCATTCAACCATTTATCATAGGATATAAGTGAAGCACGAGAGTGAATGACAAACTACTCCAAAAAGATATAAGTGAAGATCAATGCTTAGCCAACAATTAAATAACTATGTGAAGACTCTCTCATCTAAGAATTTCATATCTTAAGTATTTTATTAAACAGCAAGCAAAAGAAAAATAGCACTCCAAGAATAGCCCGCATCATGTGAACGGATAAAAATTTAGGCTCAACATAGGCTAACCGATAATTGTTGATGAAGATAGGTGGGATGCGTAGCATCCCCAAGCTTAGATGCTTGAGACTTCTTGAAATATTTACTTGGGGTGCCTTGGGCATCCCCAAGCTTGAACTTTTGAATCTCGTTCAATCCTCTCATATCCCGGTTTCACCTAAGTCTCAAAAACTTCATCCACACAAAACTCAAAAAGAACTCGTGAGATACGTTAGTACACATAAGAATAAATCAACACTTTATGTACTGCCAAGACAAGTTGCACAATAATTATCAAACATCATCTACTGTTTACTATCATTTCCACAATTTATATCTACCAATATAGGCTATGGAAACTATAGGATAAGTAGATAACAAAACTATGACAGCAATCTGTCCAAACAGAACAGTCTATAGCAATTTATGAAAACAGTGTACTTCTGTAACTCAAAAAATTATGAAACTTTAGGACATGCTAAAAAATTTATATGACAATTCTGTGTAAAAATTTCAGAAACTTTCGACGTTCCAGTAAAATATGAAAATTCAAACACTACAGCAAAAGTTTCTGTTTTTACACAGCACACATCAAACATGCAATGCAAGCATCCTAAAGGCAATTCTTGGAACTTTTTATTGAAAAACAAGATTATAAATAACACATAACAGAGAACAACAAAATATAATGACGATCCAAGCAAAGCACATATTATGTGACGAACAAAAATATAGCTCTAAGTAAGATATACCGATAATGTTGAAGACGAAAGAGGGGATGCCTTCCGGGGCATCCCCAAGCTTAGACGCTTGAGTCTTCCTTGAATATTACCTTGGGGGTGCCTTGGGCATCCCCAATCTTAGGTTCTTGTCACTCCCTATTCTCCTCATATCGGTGTCTCACCCAAAACTTGAAAACTTCAATCACACAAAACTTAACGGAACTTCGTGAGAAGGGTTAGTGTAATAAAGATAAATCATTCACTTAGGTACTTTCATGAAAAGATTCATAATTGTTATCACATAATACCTGATGTATTCCATCATTCCCATAATTTATACCACTAAATATAAGCAATGGAAACACTAAAACAAGCAAACTATGCATGCAAAACAGAATCTGTCAAAAACAGAACAGTCTGTGAAGATCTGTAGTGTAACCATACTTACCTGTCTCTAAAAATTCTGAAAAATTAGGAACACCTTAATAATTTGTATATCAAGACTTTGTAAAAATTTCAGATCATTATCACCCTCCAGTAAAAAATGAATATTCCTGTACTGGAGTCAATAGTTTCTGTTTTGGTTCAGCATCAATTCTACTCATCTTGTGAGTCATCTCAAAGGCTTTACATGGCACTTTATTGAAATAAAAGGCACAAAACATGATTAATACAGTAGCTTAATCATGTGAACACACAAAAACAGAAAGTAAAAGTGTTGGGTTGTCTCCCAACAAACGCTTTTCTTGAATGCCTTTTAGCTAGGCATGATGATTTCAATGATGCTCACATAGGAATAGTATTTGAAACATGTAAGAGAGCATCATGAAGCATATGACTAGCACATTTAAGCCTAACCCACTTCCTATGCATAGGGATTTTGTGAGCAAACAATTTATGGGAGCAAGAATCAACTAGCATAGGAAGGCAAAACAAGCACAACTTTAAAACTTTGAACACATAGAGAGGAAACTTGGTATTATTGCAATTAGTACAAGCATATGTTCCTCCCTCATAATAATTTTCAGTAGCATCATGAAGGAATTTCACAACATAACTATCACATAA
Organism: Elymus sibiricus; assembly: GCA_039707655.1. Classification (NCBI taxonomy): domain Eukaryota; kingdom Viridiplantae; phylum Streptophyta; class Magnoliopsida; order Poales; family Poaceae; genus Elymus; species Elymus sibiricus. The sequence continues at coordinate 464,963,714 of CM077667.1, read as the reverse complement.
AGCATTATCTTCATGATCCACAAGCATAGAATTTTTTTCACACTCCACATAAGCAAATTTATTCTCATCAATAGTAGTGGGAGCAAACTCAACAAAATAACTATCATGTGATACTTGATTGACATAACCACTTTGAATATTAAAATCATGATGACAAGTTTCATGGTTACTATCACTCTTTATAGCATACATGTCATCATCATAATCATCATAGATAGTAGGCATGTCATTATCATAACAAATTTGCTCATCAAAACTTGGGGGACTAAAAATATCATCTTCATCAAACATAGCATCCCCAAGCTTGTGGGTTTGCATATCATTAGCATCATGGATATTCAGAGAATTCATACTAGAAATATTGCAATCATGCTCATCACTCAAAGATTTAGTGCCAAACATTTTAATAACTTCTTCTTCTAACACTTGAGCACAATTTTCCTTTCCATCATTTTCACGAAAGACATTAAAAAGATGAAGCATATTAGGCAACCTCAATTCCATATTTTTTTGTAGTTTTCTTTTATAGACCAAACAAGTGAAAAACAAGAAACTAAAAGATTTAATTGCAAGATCTAAAGATATACCTTCAAGCACTCACCTCCCCGGCAACGGCGCCAGAAAAGAGCTTGATGTCTACTACACAACTTTATTCTTGTAGACTCGTGTTGGGCCTCCAAGCGCAGATTTTTGTAGGACAGTAGCAAATTTCCCTCAAGTGGATGACCTAAGGTTTATCAATCCGTGGGAGGCGTAGGATGAAGATGGTCTCTCTCAAACAACCCTGCAACCAAATAACAAAGAGTCTCTTGTGTCCCCAACACACCCAATACAATGGTAAATTGTATAGGTGCACTAGTTTGGCGAAGAGATGGTGATACAAGTGTAATATGGATGGTAGATATAGGTTTTTGTAATATGAAAATATAAAAACAGCAAGGTAACTAATGATAAAAGTGAGGACAAATGGTATTGCGATGCTTAGAAACAAGGCCTAGGGTTCATACTTTCACTAGTGCAAGTTATCTCAACAATACTGACATAGTTGAATCATATGTAAATCCCTCACGCGCGACAAAGAGTTCACTCCAAAGTCACAAATAGCGGAGAACAAACGAAGAAATTATTGTAGGGTACGAAACCACCTCAAAGTTATCTTTTCTGATCAATCGTATGAGCTATCCCTATAAGTGTCACGAACAGCCCTAGAGTTCGTACTAAACTAACACCTTAAGATACACATCAACCAAAACCCTAATGTCACCTAGATACTCCAATGTCACCACGAGTACCCATGGGCTTGATTATACGATATGCATCACACAATTTCAGATTCATCAGGTTCAATCCAACACAAAGAACTTCAAAGAGTGCCCCAAAGTTTCTACCGGCGAGTCAAGACGAAAACATGTGCCAACCCCTATGCATAGATTCCCAAGGTCACGGAACCCGCAAGTTGATCACCAAAACATACATCAAGTGGATCAATAGAATATCCCATTGTCACCACGGATATCCCATCGCAAGACATACATCAAGTGTCCTCAAATCCTTTAAAGACTCAATCCGATAAGAAAACTTCAAAGGGAAAACTCAATTCATCACAAGAAGATAGAGAGGGGAAAACTCCATATGATTCATCTATATTAATAAAGCTCGCGGTACATCAAGATCGTGTCATCTCAAAAACACGAGAGAGAGAGATCAAACACATAGCTACTGGTACATACCCTCAGCATCGAGGGTGAACTACTCTCCCTCCTCGTCATGGAGACCGCCGGGATGATGAAGATGGCCTCCGGTGATGGTTTCCCCCTCCGGCAGGGTGCCGGAACGGGCTCCCGATTGGTTTTTTGTGGCTACAGAGACTTGCGGCGGCGGAACTCCCGATCTTGGTTTCTTTATGGGGGTTTTGGTATTTATAGGAATTTTTGGCATCGGTCTCACGTCAAGGGTACTCCCGAGGGGCCCAGAAGCCAGGGGGCGCGCCCTAGCGGGGCGCCCCCTAGGCTTGTGGCTGCCTCGGGACTCTTCTCCGGTATCTTTTTGCTCTAGTATTTTTTATATTTTCCAAAAATATTCTCCGTAAATTTTCAGCCCATTCCGAGAACTTTTATTTCTGCACAAAAAACGACACCATGGTAGTTCTGCTGAAAACAGCGTCAGTCCGGGTTAGTTCTAATAAAATCATACCAAAATCATATAAAATTATTGTAAACATGGCATGAATACTTCATAAATTATAGATATGTTGGAGACGTATCAGTGGGTTGCTAGAGTGACAGAAGCTTAAACCCTAGTTTATGCCTTGCTTCGTAAGGGGCTGATTTGGATCCATATGTTTCATGCTATGGTTAGATTTATCTTAATTCTTCTTTCATAGTTGCAGATGCTTGCGAGAGAGCTTAATTATAAGTGGGAGGCTCGTCCAAGTAAGGGCAGCACCCAAGCGCCGGTCCACCCACGTATCAAATTATCAAAGTAACGAACGCGAATCATATGAGCATGATGAAAACTAGCTTGACAGAAATTCCCATGTGTCCTCGGGAGCGCTTTGCTTTATATAAGAGTTTGTCCAGGCTTGTCCTTTGCTACAAAAAGGATTGGGCCACCTTGCTGCACCTTTGCTACATTTGTTACTTGCTATCCATTACGAATTATCTTATCACAAAACTATCTGCTACCGATAATTTCAGTGCTTACAGAGAATACCTTACTGAAAACCGCTTGTCATTTCCTTCTGCTCCTCGTTGGGTTCGACACTCTTACTTATCGAAAGGACTACGATAGATCCCCTATACTTGTGGGTCATCCAGACTCTTTTCTGGCGCCGTTGCCGGGGAGTGAAGCGCCTTTGGTGAGTGGAATTTGGTAAGGAAAAATTTATATAGTGTGCTGAAATTTACTGTCACTTGTTACTATGGAAAATAATCCTTTGAGGGGCTTGTTCGGGGTATCTTCACCTCGACCGGAAGCACAAAGAGTTGCTCCTCAACCTACTGAACCTACTGAAAATATTTATTATGAAATTCCTTCGGGTATGATAGAGAAACTGCTAGCTAATCCTTATGCGGGGGATGAAACACTACATCCTGATTTGCATCTAATCTATGTGGATGAAGTTTGTGGATTATTTAAGCTTGCAGGTTTGCCCGAGGATGATGTCAAGAAGAAGGTCTTTCCTTTATCTTTGAAGGAGAAGGCATTGACATGGTATAGGCTATGTGTTGATATTGGATCATGGAACTACAACCGATTGAAATTAGAATTTCATCAGAAGTTTTTTCCTATGCATCTGGTTCATCGTGATCGGAATTATATTTATAATTTTTGGCCTCGTGAAGGAGAAAGTATCGCTCAAGCTTGGGGGAGGCTTAAGTAAATATTATATTCATGCCCCAATCATGAGCTCTCAAGAGAAATTATTATTCAGGATTTTTATGCTCGGCTTTCTCGTAATGATCAATCCATGCTCGATACTTCTTGTACTGGTTCCTTTATGAAGAAAGATATTGAATTCAAATGGGACTTATTGGAAAGAATTAAACGCAACTCTGAAGATTGGGAACTCGACGAAGGTAAGGAGTCAGGTATAAACCTTAAGTTTGATTGTGTTAAATCCTTTATAGACACCGATGCTTTTCGTGAATTTAGCACTAAATATGGACTTGACTCTGAGATAGTAGCTTCTTTTTGTGAATCATTTGCTGCTCATGTTGATCTCCCTAAGGAGAAGTGGTTTAAATATCATCCTCCCATTGAAGTGAAAGTAGTTGAACCTATTAAAGTTGAAGAAGAAACTATTATTTATAATGTTGATCCTGTTATTCCTGCTGCTTATATTGAGAAACCACATTTCCCTATTAGAATAAAGGAACATGCTAAAGCCTCAACTGTGGTTCGTAAGAGTTATACTAGAACACCTACACCCCCTGAACAAATCAAAGTTGAACCTAATATTGCTATGGTCAAAGATCTCTTGGTTGATAATATTGATGGGCATGTTATTCATTTCTGTGATGAAGCTGCTAGAATTGCTAGACCTGATACTAAAGATAAACATAGACCTATTGTTGGCATGCCTGTTGTTTCTGTTAAAATAGGAGATCATTGTTATCATGGCTTATGTGATGTGGGTCCTATTGTGAGTGCAATTCCCTTTACCTTATACCAAGAAATTATGAATGATATTGCACCTGCTGAAATAGAAGATATTGATGTTACCATTAAGCTTGCTAATAGAGATACTATAGCACCAGTTGGGATTGTTAGAGATGTTGAAGTCTTGTGTGGGAAAATAAAATATCCTACTGATTTTCTTGTTCTTGGTTCCCCACAAGATGATTTTTGTCCCATTATATTTGGTAGACCTTTCTTGAATATTGTTAATGCTAAGATAGATTGTGAGAAAGAAACTGTTACTGTAAGTTTTGGGGATGTGTCCCATGAGTTTAATTTCTCTAAATTTCGTAGACAACCCCATGATAAAGAATTGCCTAGTAAGGATGAAATTATTGGTCTTGCTTCTATTGCTGTACCTCCCACTGATCCCTTAGAACAATATTTGCTAGACCATGAAAACGATATGCATATGAATGAAAGGAATGAAATAGATAAGATTTTCTTTGATTAACATCCTATTTTGAAACACAAATTGCCTGTTGAAATACTTGGGGATCCTCGTCCACCCAAGGGTGATCCCGTGTTTGAGCTTAAACAATTACCGGATACTCTGAAATATGCCTATCTTGATGAAAAGAAGATATATCCTATTATTATTAGTGCTAACCTTTCAGAGCATGAAGAAAAGAGATTATTGAAAACTCTGAAGAAGCACCGTGCTGCTATTGGATATACTCTTGATGATCTTAAGGGCATTAGTCCCACTCTATGTCAGCATAAAATTAATATGGAGCCTCATGCTAAACTAGTTGTTGATCACCAACGATGGTTAAATCCTAAAATGAAAGGAGTGGTAAGAAATGAAATATTAAAGCTTCTGGAGGCAGGTATAATTTATCCTATTGCTGATAGTAGATGGGTTAGTCCCGTTCATTGTGTCCCTAAGAAGGGAGGTATTACCGTTGTTCCTAATGATAAAAATGAATTGATCCCGCAAAGAATTGTTACAGGATATAGAATGGTAATTGATTTTAGGAAATTAAATAAAGCTACTAGGAAAGATCATTACCCTGTACCTTTTATTGATCAAATGCTAGAAAGACTATCCAAACACACACACTTTTGCTTTCTAGATGGTTATTCTGGCTTCTCTCAAATACCTGTGTCAAAAGAGGACCAAGAGAAGACCACTTTTTCTTGTCCTTTCGGTACCTTTGCTTATAGACGTATGCCTTTTGGTTTATGCAATGCACCTGCTACCTTTCAAAAATGTATGACTGCTATATTCTCTGACTTTTGTGAAAAGATTGTTGAGGTTTTCATGGATGATTTCTCCGTTTACGGAACTTCTTTTGATGATTGCTTGAGCAACCTTGATTGAGTTTGCAGAGATGCGAAGAAACTAATCTTGTCTTGAATTGGGAAAAGTGTCACTTTATGGTTAATGAAGGTATTGTCTTGGGGCACAAAATCTCCGAAAGAGGTATTGAAGTTGATAAAGCTAAAGTTGATGCTATTGAAAAAATGCCGTGTCCCACGGATATCAAAGGTATAAGAAGTTTCCTTCGTCATGCTGGTTTCTATAGGAGATTTATTAAAGACTTCTCTAAAATTTCTAGGCCTCTCACTAATCTCTTGCAAAAAGATGTTCCATTCGTTTTTGATGATGATTGTGTAGAAGCATTTGAAATTCTTAAGAAAGCCTTGATCACTGCACCTGTTGTTCAACCACCTGATTGGAACCTACCCTTTGAAATTATGTGTGATGCTAGTGATTATGCCATTGGTGCTGTTCTAGGAAAAAGAGTTGATAAGAAATTAAATGTTATCCATTATGCTAGTAAAACTCTAGACAGTGCTCAAAGAAACTATGCTACCACTGAAAAGGAATTTTTAGCAGTTGTGTTTGCTTGTGATAAGTTCAGACCTTATATTGTTGATTCCAAAGTAACTGTTCACACTGATCATGCTGCTATTAAATATCTTATGGAAAAGAAAGAGACTAAACCTACACTTATTAGATGGGTTCTTTTGCTACAAGAATTTGATTTGCATATTATTGATAGAAAGGGAGTTGAGAACCCCGTAGCAGACAACTTGTCTAGGTTAGAAAATGTTCTTGATGACCCACTACCTATTGATAATAGCTTTCCTGATGAACAATTAGCTGTCATAAATGCTTCACTTAATGCTCCATGGTATGGTAATTATGCTAATTACATTGTTGCTAATTTTATACCGCCTAGTTTCACTTACCAACAACAGAAAAAGTTCTTCTATGATTTAAGACATTACTTTTGGGATGATCCACACCTTTATAAAGAAGGAGTAGATGGTGTTATTAGACATTGTGTACCTGAGCATGAACAGGAACAGATCATACACAAGTGTCACTTCGAGGCCTACAGAGGACACCACGCTGGAGATAGAACTACACACAAGGTATTACAATCTGGTTTTTATTGGCCTACTCTCTTCAAGGATGCTCGTAAGTTTGTCTTGTCTTGTGATGAATGTCAAAGAATTGGTAATATTAGTAGACGTCAGGAAATGCCTATGAATTACTCACTTGTTATTGAACCATTTGATGTTTGGGGTTTTGATTATATGGGACCTTTTCCAAAGTCCAACGGGTATACTCATATTCTAGTTGCTGTTGATTATGTTACTAAGTGGGTAGAAGCTATTCCAACTAGTAGTGCTGATCATAACACTTCTATTAAAATGCTTAAAGAAGTTATTTTCCCTAGATTTGTTGTCCCTAGATATTTAATGACTGATGGTGGTTCACACTTTATTCATGATGCTTTCCGTAAATTCCTTGCTAAGTATGATGTTAATCATAGAATTGCATCTCCATATCACCCTCAGTATAGTGGTCAAGTAGAATTAAGCAATAGAGAAATTAAATTGATCTTGCAAAAGACTATTAATAGATCTAGAAAGAATTGGTCTAAGAAACTTGATGATGCATTATGGGCTTATAGAACTGCTTACAAAAACCCTATGGGTATGTCTCCGTATAAAATGGTTTATGGTAAAGCATGTCACTTACCTCTAGAACTAGAACATAAAGATTATTGGGCAATCAAAGAACTCAACTATGATTTCAAACTTGCTGGTGAGAAGAGGTTATTTGACATTAGCTCACGTGATGAATGGAGAACCCAGCCCTATGAGAATGCCAAGTTGTTTAAAGAAAAGATTAAGAGATGACATGATAAAAGGATACAAAAGCATGAATTCAATGTAGGTGACCATGTCTTGCTATACAATTCTCGTTTAAGATTTTTTGCAGGAAAACTTCTCTCTAAATGGGTAGGGCCTTACATTATTGAGGAAGTATATCGTTCCGGTGCCATCAAGATCTACAACGCCGAAGGCACAAATCCGAAGGTGGTAAACGGGCAAAGAATCAAACATTATATCTTAGGTACTCCCATAAATGTTGAAACCAATATTATCAATACCATAACTCCGGAGGAGTACATTAGGGAGATCTACCAGAACGTTTCAGACTCCGAAAAGGAATAGGTATGTGGTACGGTAAGCAAACCGACTCCAAAACTTTTCCAATAGCAATTTTTCTCCGTTTTGGAATATTTAATAAATTAGGAAAATTTAAAGTAGTCCGAAAAGAGCACGAGGAGGCGACAAGACAGTTGGGCGTGCCCTACCCCCCTGGGCGCGCCCCTGTGGCTTGCGGCCACCCCGTGTACCCTCCGGACTCCGTTTTCTTGTAGAATACTCATGTTGGTCGGTAAAAATTCATTATATAATCTCCCGAAGGTTTGGACCACTGTACCATGGAAAAATCCTCTATTCTTGTTTGTTGTTGTTTTTCCGGACAGATCTGAAAATATGTCGTCCCAAGAGTCCGATGGGGAGAGCTATGTATCGCATTATCTTGCCAATCCCAAGCTCTATGGGGACTTAGATCCTTATGGATTGTTCTCGGAGGAGGAACAAGAAGGCAAGTATGAGGAAGAAAGCTCGGATGAACAAGAGATTCCCCTGCCTCAACCAGGAGATATGCATGTGGAGTTCAGGAAATCAGGCCTCCCAAACACAAGGAGAAAACCCAAGGTTCTATTTATCCCTTCTCGTTTTCTGCAGGAGAGCTAGCAAGAATTATGTCAATGGATATTGAAGCTCGAGCAGGAGGTTGACGATCTGAGGGAACAGAATTTTATGCTTAAGTGGAAACTGAACAACCTTAAAGATCCTTCTCCATCCTCACCACCTCCGAAGAAAGACAACTAAACACATGGGTATGGGCACTCCCCTTGGCTTGTGCCAAGCTTGGGGGAGGTGCCCTGGTATCGTATCACCATCACATCTTTTACTTTTATCGTTTTTCTTAGTTCGATCCTTTTGATTATATCTTGATCTAGTAGAATAAAGTTTTTTGTGTGATCTAGTTTTGAGTTTTGCTTTATGTTCCCCCTATGTAAGCGAGTCAGAGAGTTATATAATAAAAAGTAGTTTTGAGTTGAGGGCTTTGCTTGCTATGATCTTGAGAAAAAGAAATAGAAAGAAGAATATAATAAAAGCAAAGAGTATATATGATGATCTTATGGGGAGTGATGTCTTCACATATAAGAAGTATGTCGATTGAAATTTGTTGTGAGCTGACAAACATAGCGATTGGTCATTGTTGCAATTAAAAGAAAGTAATAAAGAAAGAGAGATTCACATATAAATATATTATCTTGGACATCTTTTATGATTGTGAGCACTCATTAAAATACTATATGCTAAGAAGTTGATGTTGGACAAGGAAGACAACATAATGGGTTATGTTTGCTTATTTCCGAATAGAAGTTATATGGTTATAGATCCTTTAACATGTGGCGCTTGCTTCCACCCCATATCAGCCAAAACTTCCGCACCAAGTAGAGATACTACTTGTGCATCCAAACACCCTCAACCCAGTTTTGCCATGAGAGTCCACCATACCTACCTATGGATTGAGTAAGATCCTTCAAGTAAGTTGTCATCGGTGTAAGCAATAAAAATTGCTCTCTAAATATGTATGATCTATTAGTGTGAGGAAAATAAACTTTATACGAACCTGTGATATGGAAGAAATAAAAGCGACAGACTGCATAATAAAGTTCTTTATCACAAGCGGCAATATAAAGTGACGTTGTTTTGCATTAAGAGATTGTGCATCCAACTATAAAGGCGCATGACAACCTCTGCTTCCCTCTGCGAAGGGCCTATCTGTTACTTTTACTTTCTAGTACTTACCTTTATGCAAGAGTCATGGTGTTCTTCACCACTTCCTATATTTCACCTTTCTCTCTTGGCAAGCGTCATGTGTTGGGGAGTGATCTAGACACATATATCCACTCGAATGTGGGTGATCATGAGTTATTTCTGTTGACATTACCCTTGAGGTAAATAGTTGGGAGGCAAAACTATAAGCCCCTATCTTTCTCTGTGTCCAATTGAAGCTTTGACCTCATAAGTACCGCGTGAGTGTTAGCAATTATGAAAGACAAAAAGATGATTGACTATTCGGATTTGCTTTATAAGCTCTTATATTGACTCTTTCCGATGTTATGATAAATTGCAATTGCTTCAATGACTGAGATCATAGTTTGTTGGTTCTCAATAGAGTTCTTGATTCATACTTTACCTTGTGAATGAATTGTTACTCTAGTATAAGAAATTATATATCAATAAATATTGATGTTCTAAAGATGATCATGATGCTCTCATGTCCGTATTTTATTTTATCGACACCTCTATCTCTAAACATGTGGACATATTTATCGATTTCGGCTTTCGCTTGAGGACAAGCGAGGTCTAAGCTTGGGGGAGTTGATACGTCCATTTTGCATCATGCTTTTATATTGATATTTATTGCATTATGGGCTGTTATTACACATTATGGTACAATACTTATGCCTTTTCTCTCTTATTTTACAAGGTTTACATGAAGAGGGAGAATGTCGGCAGCTAGAATTCTGGACTGGAAAAGGAGCAAATATGAGAGACCTATTCTGCACAACTCCAAAAGTCCTAAAAAGTTACGGAGAATTATTTTGGAATATATAAAAAATATTGGGCGAAAGAAATATCAGAGGGGACCCACCAGGAGGACACAAGCTTGGGGGAATCGCCCTACCCCCCAGGGCGCGCCCCTGTGGCTTGTGGGCCCCCTGGCAGCCCTCCGGTGCCCATCTTCTGCTATATGGAGGGTTTTCACCTGGAAAAAATCATAAGAGAGCTTTCAGGACGAAGCACGCCGTCTCGAGGCGGAACCTGGGCAGAAGCAATCTAGGGCTCCGGCGGAGCTGTTCTGCCGGGGAAACTTCCCTCCCGGAGGGGGAAATCGAAGCCATCATCATCACCAACGATCCTCTCATCGAGAGGGGGTCAATCTCAATCAACATCTTCACCAGCACCATCTCCTCTCCAAACCCTTGTTCGTCTCTTGTATCCGATCTTTGTCTCAAAACCTCAGATTGGTACCTGTGGGTTGCTAGTAGTGTTGATTACTCCTTGTAGTTGATGCTAGTTGGTTTACTTGGTGGAAGATCATATGTTCAGATCCTTAATGATAATTAATACACCTCTGATTATGAACATGAATATGCTTTGTGAGTAGTTACGTTTGTTCCTGAGGACATGGGATAAGTCTTGTTATAAGTAATCATGTGAATTTGGTATTCGTTCGATATTTTTATGAGATGTATGTTGTCTCTCCTCTAGTGGTGTTATGTGAACGTCGACTACATGACACTTCACCATTATTTGGGCCTAGGGGAAGGCATTGGGAAGTAATAAGTAGATGATGGGTTGCTAGAGTGACAGAAGCTTAAACCCTAGTTTATGCGTTGCGTAAGGGGCTGATTTGGATCCATATGTTTCATGCTATGGTTAGATTTATCTTAATTCTTCTTTCGTAGTTGTGGATGCTTGCGAGAGAGGTTAATCATAAGTGGGAGGGTCGTCCAAGTAAGGGCAGCACCCAAGCGCCGGTCCACCCACATATCAAATTATCAAAGTAACAAACGCGAATCATATGAGCATGATGAAAACTAGCTTGACAGAAATTCCCATGTGTCCTCGGGAGCGCTTTGCTTTATATAAGAGTTTGTCCAGGCTTGTCCTTTTCTACAAAAAGGATTGGGCCACCTTGCTGCACCTTTGCTACATTTGTTACTTGCTATCCGTTACGAATTATCTTATCACAAAACTATCTGCTACCGATAATTTCAGTGCTTGCAGAGAATTCCTTACTGAAAACCGCTTGTCATTTCCTTCTGCTCCTCGTTGGGTTCGATGCGCTTACTTATCGAAAGGACTACGATAGATCCCCTATACTTGTGGGTCATCAGCGGCTCGCGTGGCGGAGGGCGTCGCTCGCGAGTCCCGCCTCGCGAGGCCTCCCAAGGGAAGTCCTTCCACTTCAAGCACAACGGGGCGGCGATGATTTTCGTCAAGATCCTCGGGGAAGACGGCAGGCGCTTGAGGCACTGCCCTGAGGGCGGCAATAGCAACATCGACCGCCTTCCCGCCGCCGACGGCCATCGCGACGGCGGTGTCCTCGATGGTGAACTTGCCCTTGGCGACGGCCGTAGCACCTCCAGCGGTGGCGAAACCCCCTTCGGGGGAAGCTCGAGCGACAATGGCTACGACGAGCCTCCAAGTCGCCGCGCCCGGACCAGGGAGGACGTTGAGCCGTCGCGGCGCCGTGCCCATGCCCAGGAGGACACCGAGCTGCCGCGCCGCCGCGCCCACGTCAAGGATGAGGAGGACTCCGACTGAACGCGGGCGGCGCCGGAGCCAGGCCTCAGGAGTGATGGTCCTCGGAAGGCCGTCTTTTGCTTTTATTTCCTGCATCGAGAGCCATGGAGAGCCCCGTGGGGGCGTGTAATAAACTATGGCGCTTGCGCCTTTATGTTAGCGTTTTTCGTTTCGCACACTAGCATTTATGTCGCTACAAATTGAAATGTTCCTGCATTGTGAGGGTGTGCTCTTCCGGAGCTTCTTTCCCTGGTCGTCTTTCTTCTGGCGACTGTGGGTTTGAGCCCCCGAGCGAGGGTCGATCGTCGCTGGTATGCTCGGTCGCGATGCCCGACAAGGCCAGGAGATGGGCGCTCCTGAGGCCGGGGGCCGGAGGCAATATTGCCTGCTAGCTTGCTTCGAGCATCGCGCGAGGATTAGGACACCAAGGTTTTGGCGAGGTGTGCACACCATGTCCACCGTGTCCAGCCCCCGCTCGCGGGGCGCGCGAGAGAGAGAGCTGGCGGGTGCCAAACCCATTAAAAAGAAGCTCAAAACGAGAAATGCTGCAAGGAGAAAATTTCCCACCCCTTTCTTCGAATAAGACGTGAAAACTTTAACTTCATTCCAAAAAGTGGCAAATTCGGGCACAAAAAGGAGCAAGGAACAGCCGCGTCCGGCACCTAAGCTAGTCTTCGTCTTCCCCCAGCGCGGAGCATAGGGCCTCCACTGGGCGTGGGCATAGTCGTTGATAGACAGTGTTGTCTGCCAGCGCGGAGCATGGGGCTTCCACTTGGGCGTGGGTGGGAACCCCTCCACGTCCTCGGGGGGCTCCGGGCGTATACAGCCCTCTCATTATTATGTGAGAGTGTCACGGTTGTAGATAGCTGGGCGAACACCCAGGCACAAGGCTCAGGAGTTCCCAACTCGGTTCGTGAGTCACCCCGCGCATTTAAGCGCGGTTGCGCGCCCCTACGGCCCAAACATGAGTATATTCCTCCCCACGTGACTGCGGGATTGAGCTCCCGCGGCCCAAACATATGCGCAACGCACCCCGCGCGACCGTAGGAGTATTATGTTGATGTAGCTGCCTCGGGAGGCGTCAGGGCACCAGTCAAGCCGCATCTCGGAGGCCTCGCGGGGCCCTGCCTCCTGAGGATTGTGCCGGCGCCCCTTGAGCCGTGGGGCGTATTGGGCCCTTAGGAGCGTGAACCGATTGGCGCGGTGCCCTCGCGGTGCCTACCGCGCGTGGCCCGCGCCTCTCGCGTCCTGCCGATCTCCTAGGCGACGATTCCCGTGGCCCTGGCGCCCGGCACTGCATTCCCTGCTCGTGAGGGCGCCTCCTGTGGCGCGCCCGCACACGCCCCCGGGCGCCCTCTTCGTTGCGCCGACTGAGCCAGGTGCTTCCACAGTGGGAGCCCTTGGGCTCGACTTGAAGAGGGGCGTCGGGAGTGCCCCCCTACGCCGAGAGGGTGCTGGTGCCTGCGGCGGGTGCGAGACTCGCGGCGCTGACGTCTGCCATGGCGCCGCTTGAAACGTAGGCTGCCACGCGAGGTTTTCGATTTCCCTCTGGCCCTTCACTGCGTGGCTCATAGTTGGCCTCCCCGAGAAACGGGGCGACGCCGCCCTGGGCGCGTGGCCCGCGAATCCGCCTCCACCGAACATCTGCCCGAAGTTGGCTACCTCCGCCGCCGCCGCGAGGTTGGCCATGTCCATCTTGACAAGGGTTGTTGCCGTGGCCATCCTCCGCGCCTCCGCCGTGATTACCTCCATGTTCGGTGGCTCGAGTTGCCCGGTCCCTACGTCGGTTGGCGCGCTCACGCCGGGAATGCCCAGGCGGTCGGTGATCCGCCCGGTCGTGGGCGCGCGTGTTGTGGCATGCGCGGAACATCCCGTCACTTCCTTTGGGCATGCCTCCGCAGGGTCCGGGCGGTGGCCCGTGTTGGAAATATGCCCTAGAGGCAATAATAAATTGGTTATTATTATATTTCCTTGTTCGTGATAATCGTTTATTATCCATGCTATAATTGTATTGATTGGAAACTCAAATATATGTGTGGGTACATAGACAACACACTGTCCCTAGTATGTCTCTAGTTAACTAGTTCGTTGATCAAAGATGGTCAAGGTTTCCTGGCCATAGACATGAGATGTCATTTGATAACGGGATCACATCATTAGGAGATTGATGTGATAGACAAGACCCAAACTATAAACATAGCATATGATCGTGTCAGTTTATTGCTATAGTTTTCTGCATGTCAAGTATCTGTTCCTATGACCATGAGATCATGCAACTCACTGACACCGGAGGAATACCTTGTGTGTATCAAACGTCACAACGTAACTGGGTGACTATAAAGATGCTCTACAGGTATCTCCGAGGGTGTCTGTTGAGTGGGCATTGATCAAGACTGGGATTTGTTACTCCATGTGACGGAGAGGTATCTCAGGGCCCACTCGGTAATACAACATCACAATAAGCCTTGCAAGCAATGTGACTAAGTGTTGGCCACGGGATCTAGTATTACGGAACGAGTAAAGAGACTTGCCGGTAACGTGATTGAACTAGGTATAGAGATACCGACGATCGAATCTCGGGCAAGTAACATACCGAAGAACAAAGGGAACAACGTATGGGATTAACTGAATCCTTGACATAGAGGTTCAACCGATAAAGATCTTCGTAGAATATGTAGGAACCAATATGGGCATCCAGGTCCCGCTATTCGTTATTGACCATGGAGGTGTCTCGGTCATGTCTACATAGTTCTCGAACCCGCAGGGTCTGCACACTTAAGGTTCGGTGACGTTTTGGTATAGTAGAGTTATGTATGGTGGTGACCGAAGGTTGTTCGGAGTCCCAGATGAGATCCTGGACGTCACGAGGAGCTCCGGAATGGTCCAGAGGTAAATATTGATATATAGGAAGTCCTGTTTTGGTCACCGGAAAAGTTTCGGGTACTTCGGTAGTGTACCGGGAGTGCCGGGAGGGTACCGGGGGCCATCGGGAGGGGTGTCTCGACCCAAAGGACCTCATGGGCTGTGGGAGGAGTCAAATCAGCCCCTAGTGGGCTGGCCGAACTCCCCACTAAGGCCCATGCAGCTAGGGGTCGGAAAATCCCAAAGGTGGAAAGGTGGAAAGGGTTTCCATGTGGAGAGGAGGAATCCTACTCCTAGTAGGATTGGAGTAGGACTCCTCCACCTCCTATTTCGGCCAACCCTTGAGGGTTTGAGGATGCCTCCTCCCCTCCCTCCCTCCTATATATACTAGAGGATTTAGAGGGGAGAGCTAACCCTAATTGCCACGTGCTCCCTCTACTTCCTCTAGATCGTTTTCTCCTTTAGTCTAGTTTCGGCGGTGCCTAGGCAAAGCCCTGCCAGAATAGTTCCACCACCACCGCCGCCGTGCCGTCGCGCTGCCAGAGAACTCATCTACCTCTCCGCCCCCTCTTGCTGGATCAACAAGGCGGAGATCTTCATCGAGTTGTACGTGTGCTGAACGCGGAGGTGCCGTCCGTTCGGCGCTAGATCGGAAGGACCGTGATCAGGATCGCGAGACGATTCGTGATTTGATCGCGGGACGGATCATGATGGGATCGCGGGACGGATCATGATTGGATCGCGAGATGGATCGTGATGGGATCGCGGGACGCTCGGCGATTTGGATCGCGAAGACGTTCGACTACATCAACCGCGTTTCTTAACGCTTCCCGCTTAGCGATCTACAAGGGTATGTAGATCCACTCTCCCTCTCGTAGATGCTCATCACAATGGATAGATCTTGCGTGTGCGTAGGAAATTTTTTGTTTCCCATGCAACGTTCCCCAACAGCCCGAAACCGGTCACTGGGACCCTAAGGAGAAGGAGTACAACGAGGGTCGGACCCTGCTCGGGCTCCCCGGGTTGGGGGCCGGGCACGTTGTCACGCGACGGTGGAAACGGTTCGCTGATCAAGCCCCCTGCTCCTTGCGCCGGGGGTCGGAGAGGGAGGTAAGGAGCCAAGGCCCTTCTCGCGACAGCGACAAGCTCGGCGATGTGGTCGGCCCAGGCGTCGTAGCCCCGTCCGCCAGGCAATGGCGAAGCAGCTCGCTTGCCATGAGCAGCGCGTCCTGTGCGTTCTGGTCTCCCACGTGGACACAGGCTGAGGAGGACCCCGCAGGAGGCGCGGTGGGGCGGGCGCTCTGCCGCAGAGCGGGGCGCGCGGAGCCTGTCGGCGCATGGGTGGCACGAGCAGCGACGGTGGTGGCGACGACGCTGGTGCCCCGGTAACGGCCGTCCGACACCGAACCCTCGGGGCGCGCGTGTCGGGAGCCGGCTGTCGGTGTCAAAACCGGCGGATCTCGGGTAGGGGTCCCGAGCTGTGAGACTAGAATCGATGGTAACAGGAGATGAGGGAGACGATGTTTACCCAGGTTCGGGCCCTCCTATGGAGGTAATACCCTACGTCCTGCTTGATTATATTGATGGTGTGAGGGTTACAGAGTTGATCTACCTCGAGATCGTATAGCTAAAACCCTAGATGAGTTCTCTTGTCCTACAACCTAAACCCCTCCGGCTTATATAGACGCCGAGGGTACCTAGGGTTTACACATGGTTGGTTACACGTCGAAGGGATAAACATGCCTATTCACTACTTCAAACATGGAGGATACACCACGATTCTCGAAGCTTCCTTCCTGGAGACAGGGTCTTCGATCCATCCAATGCTCGGCAAGTGGCCCATATAGTCCAGCCTCTCGAGGACCCCTTAAACCAGGACTCCCTCAGTAGCCCCCGAACTAGCCTCCAACGCCAAGGGTCCTAGCTCCAGCTGCTTCATATGATCAGAGTCTTCGGCTTGCGAGGCGAGTTCCTTTCTCCAAACAGTGATCGGCCGAGTGTAGTTCGGCCTCCGACGATGTGTAGTTTCCCCGATCAGGGATAGTCCGAACACCATGAATAACTCAGCCCTAAAGGCCAAATGTCAAGGAGTAAATAGTGCTCCCTGACAACCTTTCAGATGAAAGGTCATGGCCCACCACGACCGCTGAACCAGTCACCAAAGCTCGATTCGCGGTTCGAGGCCGTTTTCATCAGTACGATCCATCAATGCACAGATCGTGCTCCGTTTCACACGGGATATGTTTAATCATGCGCGTATAACGGCACGCACGTCTTGGGAAGTGGAGTGATTCACGGCGCAGTGAAGGGAGGTTAACCGGCGACAAGCCCAATAAAAGGGAAAGAAAAACCCCAAGGCTTAACCGCACTCCCCATTCGCATCCCTGCTTCCCCAATCTCCTGAGGCCCCAGAGCCCAGATCTAGGTCTTCCCTCCTCCGAGCTCAGCCATGGCCGGCTTAGGCTCCAACGGCAAGTGGGAGGCTTCCACGGTCACAGACCAGGACATCCGAGACCTCAAGGACGCCGGCTACCTCCCCGCCAACATCTTCCACCGCGCCCCAGAGGAGGGCCAGGTGATCCCCACCCCCAAACCAGGTGAGAGGGTGGTTTTCATTCCTCACTTCATCCAAGGACTGAGCTTCCCGCTCCACCACTTCGTCAGGGGACTCATGTTCTTCTACGGACTCGACTTCCACGACCTCCCGCCGAACTCCTTCATGCATAAATCGGCCTTCATCATCATCTGCGAGGCCTTCTTGCGGGTCGAACCACACTTCGGACTATGGCTCAAGATATTCAATGTCAAGCCGAAGTGTATCACAGGCGAACACGCAGACTACGGCGGGGCGGTCATCAGCAAGCTTCCCTGCGCAGGATGGCCATCCGGCACCTTCATCGACACCATCAAGACTTGGCAAAAAAAGTGATTTTACATCACTGAGCCAAAGGAGGAGGATGGAACAGTTCCTGCCGAATTCAGATCTGGCCCCCCGACCAGATTGACCTCATGGGTCCGAAAGGGCCTCGACTGGGGGTCGGATACAGAGGTGGACGACCTGCAGAGGCACATCGCCTCCATGATCAAGGACAAAATCGATCTGACCAACGTGGTCCAGATTATGCTCCGGCGGCGAATCCTCCCCTGCCAGCGCTGGGGCTCTCCTATGTGGGATTATCGGCTTGACGACGAGCCTACAGTTCATCGGTTCTTCCGCACCACTCGGGAGAAGCTGTGGAAGGCGCTATTCAAGTCGCAGGAGAATTTTCTAGCCAAGAAGGAGGACCAGGGCCTGCGCGCCGATAAACCCCCTTCCGAGGTATAACATAGTTTCGCTTGAGCGGCTTCGTTTTCCTGAAGAAAATCTAAGCACTTTCCGATTACTTCCGCAGGAATGGTTGAGCAAGGCTACGGGCATCAAATGCCCGGCTCCACAGCCGAAGACCCTAGGTCCCAGCTGCTGTCGGAGATGCTTGTCGTGGCGCCTTACAAGGCGCCAGAGAAGAAGGAGAAGACGAAGAAACCAGGCCGAGAAGGCCTGCGCATCAGGGACCAGCCAGGGGTTGTGTACGAGGAAACTCACGCCTCCTCGAATCAAGAGGAGGAGCACGAGGGTGGGAGGGCGATTCCCCCCTCGCAAGAAAGAGGGCGGCGTCATCGGACGCCACAGAGGATGTACCTCCTCCCGCCCCGAAGAAAGCGCGCCGGACACAGGTAGTCCTATCCGACGACAGTTCGGACTCGGATACCGAGTCCGAGGACTTCGAGAAGGTTCCACGAAGGAACCTCAGGGTTAAGCCCCCAGCTCGAAGGTAAAGATCCGAAGACTTCCTGAGCTATCTGTGCTAAGTTTTGAACGTCATTAATATGTGAGCGCCTATTGACTTGCAGCCCACCACGTGTTCTCCCCGCCGATCAAGTCTCGAACGGGGAGACCCCGCCTGCCGAGCTAGCGGAGAGCGGGACCGCGTCGCACCCCTCTCCTCCGGGCGCCGCGAAGGATGCCGCGGAGGTGTCATCCCAACAGGCTCCTTTGGAGCCGGACTCCAGAGGTGGGGGCGACGACGTCATGGCCGAGGTTAACGCCTCAGCCGCCGAAGACCGGGGGGAAAAGCCCCTCCCGGATACTGAGAAGACCGGACGAGGGGATGTCCAGTCCCTTCCGAGGTCATCTCCGGAGCGCACCATGCCTCCGGAGGCACCGATTCAATCCCCGGTCGGAGATCGGGTCAACCGATCCCCACCGGCGCCACCGACCAAAGGGTGGCCGACTATGGGGGAGGCTCTATCAAGCGCCTCCATCTCCGAGGAGCACCGCACCCTTATGGGTGCGGTATTGCAGAGCATTCAGTCCGTAGACAGCGGACGGAAGGAGGCCTTCAACGGTCTCCTGACGGGCTTTCAGGTGAGCCGCGTAATGCTCTGTTTGTGAAATATTAATTTCTTTGAGTTATCAATGTATACATGGCAGCCCCCGAGCCCTAGGTGAGGTTGGAAAAACTTACCTGGGGGTCAATCATAGATCATTATCCGAACTATGTACAGGACAATTTTTGTTCGGAACGTTCTAACAGCCCTTAAGAGGACCGGACATAGGATCATATTTATGACAGTTCGGAAATTTTGAACCCATGTAACTTGATAGGGATTTTTTTTACAGGCTTCGTCATCAGCGGCAGCTGTTAATGCTACCGAGCTGGACGAGCTAAATCGGAAGCTCAAGAGCTCCGAAGACGAGCTTGACGCTCTGAACAAGAGATTCGACGAGGCGCAAGGTAAGTCGGATTAGAGTATCCAAATTCTTCATTACCGTACTGTCAACGCAGTATTTTTGATATGTTTAATGCTTACGCAGCCTCGGCGAAGGAAATTGAGAAGCTGAAGGCCGAGCTTGAGAAGGCGAAGCAGGAGGCTGCGGTTGAGAGGGCGGCGGCCAAAGAAGCGGCTACCGCGCTATCCGCCTTAAGATCCACCAGCGACAAGCATGAGGCTCGGGTGGAGGAAATCCAACAGGAGCTCAAGGTCACCGGCCAAAAGTGCGAGGACCTTGAGTGGAAAGGCAAGGAGCACGCCGCCGAACTATCCGCCCTGAAAACCAATCTCCAAAAGGAGCGGGTGGATAGGCGGTCTTTTGAAGAGCAAGTCAGACATGCCAAGGCTATCATGGATGGTAAGCCGTATTTATTGCAGTGTGTCTTGGGGGATAGCAAGTTCGAGTTGCTTACCCAAGTATGGCGTTCCTCAGGCACCTGCTCGGACCTCCAGAAGAGCACAGCGGACGCGAACCAGTTCTATGCTTCGCGGGGAGAAGGAGATGAAGCTCGGCTGTTTTGGGCATAGTTTGAAGTCCCCGAGCGCTCTCCTCTTCTTATTGAGCAGCTGAAGCAGCTGATGGAGCTACACCGGATGGCGGAGCCGGGCATGAAGGATCTCTGTATCCGGCTATGGCCCAACGAGCCGCTGCCGGGCAGCTACTTCGGCCTGGTGCAGAAGCTGACCGACGCCTCGCCCCGGATCGACGCACTAAGGCATTCCTCCTGTATCGAGGGAGCTCGGATGGCCTTTGCGAAGGCCAAGGTGCACTGGCCAGGGCTGGATCCGATGAAGATAGCCATCGCCCCTCCGCCTCCTTGGAAGGAGCATAGGTGCCCCGAGCTATACTTCTCCGGAGTAATGGAGGGTGCTTGGGCAATAGAGGCTCAATGTTCGAGAGAAAACGTTTGAGTAAATGCGTTGTAATATGTCCGAAGACCTTTTAACGCGTTTATATTTAAGATGCATGGTTTGTCATGTCTTTCGTGTTTTGCATCCTTTATAACTCCTGTGTGGTCGTTGAAACTGAAAGTTGCGAGTCGTCGGCTTCAGCCCCCATCTAGATACTATGCGGGGTGTCTCTGCCAACGCACTGTGACCCTTAGCCGAGCTATCGGTACCCGAAGGCGGTAGTGCGGGGCGGACAAGGCAATCGGACTATAATGCTTTATTACTTTCACTTAGCCGTAGGGGCGCGAGAAAGGAGTGCGAGGGGCTGATGACTAGCCCCCAGGGGTTTGTGATGTTCGGATGAACCGCGGCCAAAGCCGATATCACATGGTTTGTACTAGTACCAAACCCATCGCATGACACAGAATAACCTCTAACGAGGTTTATTTAAGCTCGGATTCGCAGACCGGTTCTCGCATACTATGACAGTCAGTTTTCGGCTTTCTCTGCTAAGGTGCTTGACCAGGCTAGCCGGAAGCACAATCGCAGGGGTTCTCCCTTTGCCCTTTTAGCCGAACGAGCGGAACGTAAAGGGGCAAGCACAGGATCCGGGCAACCCAACTATTGACCCAAGAAATAGATCGGAACCAATGCATATAAAGCGGAATTCCAAGACGCCAGAAGCAAAATCAGTTGTGCTTAGGGCAATTTTTTAAGTTCGAGCCCCCGGTCTATTAGCCGGTTGCATCGTAAAGTATACCAAACAGGTTCACAAGAAGAGGGAGAAAATAGTGGGTGTGTCCGAAAGAGACAGCGAAGCAATCATGTATAAAGGATCTGTATTTTGCTCAACAACTCTTATTATTCAAATTGCCGATGCGACTGTTTACAGGTATTTGAAAATAAAATATTAACTTTACAGGAGGTGTTGTACCAGGGATCTTCGATGGGTGACCTGACGTCCTCGATGTGCCCTGTCGTTTGTCCGCTCCTGCGTCTCCTAAGGAGTTGTATGCCGCTATAGGTTTTGCTGTTCGGCGAGCGGACTTTGGAGAAAAATCTTCAGAAGTCGCCGAAGTGTGAATGAGCTTTACGCCTTAGAAGGTACTTTATGGTACCTGTAGCGTGTCCGAAGATGTTTTGATCGCGACAGTTCGGTCCAGCCGAACACTTACCCCGTGATAGTTTTTCCCCACCGCTGCCCATGGAATTTTAAGCGCGAAGTTGTGCCTCCTCGGCACGTACTTTGCTTGTTTTAGGGCTGTGCGATGGGGGGCGAGTCCCTATTTATGGGGAGAAGAAGGTTCTGGGACTTCGGGTTAAAACCGAGCTCGCTTCCCAGCCTTATGTGCCTTTACGGCAGATATCGGCGTTTGCCGATCATCATTGTAGTGGAATTCGGCCGCCAGGGCCAACGCATGTTCCTCAGTTCGGAGGGAGCGCTCCGTGTTGCCGTTGATAGTAATGACCCCCTTGGGGCCGGGCATTTTGAGCTTGAGGTATGCGTAGTGTGGGACGGCATTAAAGCGATTGAACGCTGTACGGCCGAGCAGGGCGTGATAGCCACTGCGAAAAGGTACGATTTCGAAGATCAAGTCCTCGCTTCGAAAGTTATCAGGCGAGCCGAACACTACCTCCAGGCTTACAGAGCCCGTGCACCGGGCTTCGACGCCTGGGATCACTCATTTAAAGGTAGTGTTGCTGGGTTTGATCCTTGACGGATCTATGCCCATCTTTTTCACCGTGTCTGAGTAAATCAGATTGAGGCTACTTCCTCCGTCCATTAGGGCCTTAGTGAGGTGATACCCGTCTATGATGGGGTCTAGGACGAGGGCGGCCGAACCCCCATGACAGATACTGGTCGGGTGGTCACGTCGATCGAAGGTGATCGGGTATGCCGACCATGAGTTATACTTCGGGGCTACAGGCTCTACGGTGTAGACCTCTCGAAGGGCGCGTTTCCTCTCCTTTTTGGGTATATGAGTGGCGTATATCATGATTACTGTTTTCACCTCTGGAGGGAATTTCTTTTGTCCGCCACCGATCGGACCGCGGGGCTCATCCTCGTCCTCGCTGCGTGGGCTCTTGCCTTGGTCCTCGGATGCGAGCTTGCCGGCCTGTTTGAATACCCAACAGTTATGGTTGGTGTGGTTGGCGGGCTTCTCTTGAGTGCCATGGATCTGGCAAGGCCTCTCCATGATCTTGTCCAGCGGGGTGGGTCCGTCGCGATTGCCTTTAGGGGGCTTCTTCCGCTGCCCAGGTCGGGAGTTGCGGAAGCCGGCGTTAACGGCTGTGTCATCGGCATCACTATTGTTGTGCCGGTGCTTATTCTTGTTGCGCTTTGGTTTCCCGTTTCCGTCCCAAACCTCGGAGGTTCCGGGGTCTTCGGGGTTGTGGCTACGTCTTGCTAGCCAGTTATCCTCTCCCGCGCAAAAGCGAGTCATGATTGATGTAAGAGCGGAAATTGTCCTAGTTTATCCTGGCCGAGCTGGCGAGCCAGCCATTCATCCCGAATATTATGCCTGAAAGAGGCTATTGCTTTGGCGTCCGGGCAGTCGATGATCTGGTTTTTCTTGGTCAAGAACCGATTCCAGAATAGTCGTGCGGATTCTCCAGGTTTCTGGACAACGTTGCTTAGGTCGGAGGAGTCCGGCATCCGAACATAAGTGCCGTAGAAGTTAGATCGGAATGCATCTTCTAGATCCTCCTAGCACCCAATGGAGTTTTCGGGGAGGCTATTTAACCAGTGCCGAGCTGGCCCCTTAAGCTTCAGGGGTAGGTACTTGATGGCGTGGAGGTCATCTCCTCGCACCATGTGGATGTGGAGGAGGAAATCCTCGATCCATATGGTTGGGTCAGTTGTCCCATCATATTGTTCTATGTTTACGGGTTTAAACCCTTCCGGAAACTGATGCCGCATCACCTCGTCCGTGAAGCACAGTGGGTGGGCAGCGCCTTTGACCCGAGCTATGCCGCGCCGGTGATCGGCGTCTATCCTAGCCCGGTTTCGTTCCCGACCTTCATGGTTGCGGTCGAACCAAGGCCGGTACCCTTCCCGTCTATCAGGTGAGTATCCTATGGATCCGTAGATGGATCGCGTACGACCTGCTCTGTAGTCCAGGTCGTGTCGCAGGTCAAACCTGTCAAAGGGCTCTAGTGGCTCTTTTCCCTGTCTATGGGGTATCGTCGGCCTATAGCCGGTGTCGTCAGCCGTCCTGTCTCGTCCTCGAGGAGGGCGGTCTGGCTTGTAATATGGGGTATGTTTGGGAGACGGCGTATCAGTGAGCTCGTCATCGAATTGTGGCAGCAGCCTTCTGCGTGGATAGCTCTTAGGTTGGTCCGATAGACCGGTACCGTATCCTTCCTCTGCTGAGAGGACTCTCGTCCATCGATCATTGAGGTTGTCTTGTTCGGCTTTAAGCTGCCGTTCTTTTGCTTTCAGGCTGCGGGCCATGGCTATAAGCTGTTGCCTGAACAGTTCCTGATCTTCAGGATTATCGGGGATGGAGAAGTCATCGGCTTCCGCGATGTCCTCCTCCTCGGCAGGGCGGAGGTAATTGTCGTCCTCGGAATCATTTAGATCGCCGGGGTTGTGCCGGTCTTCCGACCTCTCCTGACCCTCTAACGGGCGTTCGGGGATTTCGGGATCGCCGAGGTCTTCCGGGGTGTCTCGGTCCCCGGTGCCGTCGATAGCTTTTCTTCCCTTTTTTTCCTTTTGACCGTTTATGCGGCTTTCGGCGTATTGACGGCACTTCATCCGATTTGTCGCCATCATTTTTCGGAGTGTCCACCATGTAGACGTCATATGTGGAGGTGGCAGTCCACCGCCCGGTGTTAACGGGGGTGAGGGCATGATCCTCCCCATCCATGTATTCTGCCTCCTCGGAGGCATAGTCCAACATGTCGGTTAAATCCTCGACAGTGGATATCAAGTGGGTGGTGGGTGGGACGAAAAATTCGTCCTGACCTGCCTTGAGCCCGGTCTGAGCACATATCGGGGTTGGGTCTTTGGCAATCTTCATCGACGAGATCCGATCTAGGGCCTCGTTGAGTATCGAGAGCTCGATCGGGTCGGCCCGCTCAGAGCTTCCAGAGTTAACCTCCGATGCGTCCGCGCGGGGGGAGTGTTCGGCAAGAACGGGTGTCCGGGCATCTGGCATTATGACCGGGTCCAGACTGAAAGTCGGGTCCTCGCCGGGGTAGATCCCGTGGGCGGGACCGAAAGATGGATCTGAGGTTAAAGCCTCAGAGTCTTCGGGCGTCGCAGGCGAGACCACGAGCCCGGTTGGTGACAAGTCGCCCTGAGAGTCTACGAAGAACTCTAGGTTCCCGAATCTGACCTCTTGATCAGGGGAGAAGCTTCCGGCATGGCCTAGATGGCCTGTCGGGTCGGCGTGTAGCACAATGCTGCCGAAAGCAAAGATCTGCCCGGGGACGAAAGTGCCCGTATTGCGGACTTCTTCGTTGATGACAAGGCGAGCCATCGATTCCTTTGGCGATCACAGCGGAACTCTCAATGAAAGCACCAATGTCGGTGTCAAAACCGGCGGTTCTCGGGTAGGGGGTCCCGAGCTGTGAGACTAGAATCGATGGTAACAGGAGATGAGGGAGACGATGTTTACCCAGGTTCGGGCCCTCCTATGGCGGTAATACCCTACGTCTTGCTTGATTATATTGTTAGTGTGAGGGTTACAGAGTTGATCTACCTCGAGATCGTATAGCTAAAACCCTAGATGAGTTCTCTTGTCCTACAACCTAAAACCCTCCGGCTTATATAGACGCCGAGGGTACCTAGGGTTTACACATGGTCGGTTACACATTGATGGGATAAACATGCCTATTCACTACTTCAAACGTGGAGGATACGCCACGATTCTCGAAGCTTCCTTCCGGGAGACAGGGTCTTCGATCTATCCAATGCTCGGCAAGCGGCCCATATAGTCCGGCCCATAAGAAATAGATCGGCCTCCCGAGGACCCCTTAAACCAGGACTCCCTCACCGGCCATGGGGTTGGTGAAGCGGGAGTCGTCGGAACCGAAGGATGTCGGCGCACCCCTACCTGGTGCCCCAAATGTCGGAATCAGGGCTCCGCAGACCCAAGAAAGGTTCAAACATAGGGCTGCGCTCGCCCTCCGGTTCTACTCAACCTTGCAGCTACACAACGACCCTCCCACAGCTCTCGCCCGTGAAAAGTAAGCGAAGACACACGATTTACCCAGGTTCGGGCCACCTTGCGGTGTAAAACCCTACTCCTGCTTTGGTGGATTGGCCTCACGAGGTGGCTCGTGGATGAACTAGTACAGTGGTTGAGTCACCTCGCGAGGGCTCCTGAGTGTGGGTGAATTCGTGTCCCCCTCTTCGGTGGTGGCTGGTTCCTATTTATAGCGGCCTTGGTCCTCTTCCCTTATCGCAGCGGGAAGGGATCCCACAATGGCCAAATTTGAAAGGGGACAAGAAGACATCTTATCCTGACTAAAGGTGGTCTTCACCTGCAAAGCTTCTGGCTGTGACGCAGAGGTGGGCTCGGCGATGTCATCCGTCCTGCCGAGCTCGTGGTCTTGGTCTCGTTGCACTGGAAGGGAAACCTTTGGGGGATTCCTTGGGAGCCTGCGTACGTCCTTGCCTCCTTAGCACGAAAGAGGAAATTGTCCTTCTCTGCGCCGGTTGGCGCCCGCTTGGCCTTGGTCTTCATGGCTCACGTCATCCCAGCCTCATGAGGCCGGGCACTGCATAGGAATCTCCGCTCCTCGGGAGGCAGCCCGGGGAGGCCGCTCCCCTGGAGGTCTTGGCGCCATTCCCCTCACGAGGCGGGGGCTCTCGCGAGGGTCTTGTCTTGAGGGGCCTGCTGTCAGGCCGTACCAGGACGTTGAGCTGGACCCCGCGCTAGGCCACAGGCGGGCAGGTCTGGGTACCCCCATTCCCAGAATGCCGACAAGGAAGGAAACTTAAAAATAAAAGGGCTTAGGCGGAGGAGGCGATGTCTCTGTCGCGGCTGTCGGAGGGGCCTGCACTCAGGTTGCCACTCCCCTCGAAGAGCGCAGCCTGAGCAACCCGCTTGACCAGAGACGCTACATGCCCGCGCACCTCGTCCCTGAGGGGGCCCCAGAGCGCCTCGGGCTCTGGCTCCACCACGGGGGACAAGTCGAAGGCCGGGTCAATGCGGAGGAGGTTGGAGAAGACACGCGTCAGAGCGCAGTCCAGGAGGTCGCGGGCGCTCGCCTCAATGTCCTCGTCCACCTGGGAGACGCCTAGCTCCATCACCTCCACCACCTTGAGGAAGAAGTTGAGGTAGCCTCCGTCGCCGTGCGCGTGCGGCAACTCCGGGACGTCCCTGACGAAGCGGCGGAGCGCACCGCCGGCGCGCCAGGCAAGCTGCAGGAACTGCCCGGTGAGCTATGCCTCCATCGCCCGCGCATGCGCTTCGTCATCCCTGGCCCTCTGCACGGCGTCTGTGGCTTCGCCCACCTAGGTATGCAACGACGCCAGCTCCGCCTCGGGATCGCCCTTGCCCTTGAGGGCGGCCCGGAGGTCGGTCTCGGCGTCCTGCAGTCGGGCCCTGAGCTCGCCCATCTTCTCCAGGAGCGCGGTGTGGTGGACCTGGAACCTTGCCTCCTGCCGCGCTAGCTTGCCGTTGTACTCCTCCAAGGCGGCTGTCGTCGTTTTCTCACGACAGATGCCATGGGGTGGCTTATCGAGAGTGGTTGGGGCCGAAGGACGCCGACGGACTCCGGGAGCGGGATTAGGCACAAGCGGTGAGGGACACACGATGTACCCAGGTTCGGGGCCCTCCGTGGGAGGTAACACCCCTAGTCTTGCTTATCTAGTTGATGGGTGGTTGGTGTTACAATGGTGCTCCTTGAGCTGTTGCCTAGAGGAAGAAGAACGAGCAGCCGGCTCTTCTTCCCTTGCTACGTGGGAGTGTGAATGTGAGATGGGGCGAATGCCTTGCCCGATGTATGGGGGCCTCAGGGGGTTTTATAGGCCAACCCCCCGGCTTACAATATACATAAGGTACTAAAAGGGGGGGACCCGGCTGGCAGCCTCTCCGGTCGGCCGGTGGTCCCACCGGCTGGGCCGTCTCGTCGCCCGGAAGGCCCGCCTGTTGTGCGGTCCCATTGCTGACTGGGGCCCACTAGCCAGCTCTTTTATTGGCCCGTGCCTACGTGCCGCGGCACGGGACGCCCCGCGCGGCATCGTCTTGCGCCTGCCGGCCGAAGTCAGCGATACGGCCGGCTACGCTGTAGCCATGCCGGGGCAGGTATTGGAGTAGACGGCGGCGTGGCGGCACTGTTGCCACGCTGGGTCTCGATCGGTCATGGTCAGTGGTACGACCGCCCAGACTGTAGCCACGCGTGCCCGCGCGTCAGCGGTCGCTGTAGCCATGCCGGAGTCCATCGTGGGGGTCGCGTCCTGTCGGTGTACTTGGACGCGGCAGGAGGGGACAGGTGCCTGCCTGTCCAGAGGTCAGTGGAAGGGCCGGCCGTGGGGCGGCCGGCTGTAGGCTGGCTAGGGGCCGGGCACCCGGCTCCTCACCAGCCAGCAGTGGGCCTGCCGGTAGTCCGCCAGCCGGCCTTGGTCCAGCCGGCCGTGGGTCAGCCGGTCCGTAGGCCAGTCGGTCCGTGGGCCTGCCGGTAGCGCGCCAGACGGTCACGGACCAGCCGGTCGTCTAGTTTTCTTAAAAGGGGGCTTGAACTCCCTTGTCTTGGCATACCCAGGGGTAATATCCCCGTCAGTAGTCCCCGAAGCCGGCAGGGGCCCGCGTCCTTCCGACGAGGGGGAGCCGGCGGCTTTATCTGGCGGCGTTGGCCTGATACGTGGGGTCGACCGGCGGGCCGCGCAGGCGGCCACGCCCGTCGCTTCGGGCTCGACCACGCTGCTTCAGAACCCGCGCTGAGCGGCGACGCGCCACGTGGGGTGCGGCGACGTGGTGGGGCCCCGCGCCTAGAGGCGTGACGGGACGTTGCCTTGGGGCTAGCCCGGTAGGCCATGGGCCTAGCCCAGTAGACCTCAGGCCGCAGGCCCAGATCCTCTGCGCCCGGATCCCAGCGGCCACGACCCAAGGCGCCCCACGCCCCGCGGATTTCCCGAGGGAAGTGGGCACAGTTAATCCCACGCCCCCTGGGCTTCGCCCCCTTATTTATAAGGGGGAGGGGGAGATACGGAAGCAGTTAACGCGCCCCTCTCCCGTCGTCTTCCTCCTTTCGCCTCTGATGCTTCGAGCTCACACCACCGCATCGCCCATTCGCGCCTCTGCTTTGGCCCTCCGTAGAGATGGCCGACGGCCCCTCCGGCAGCTGGGGCGGCTCCACCGTCACCGAAGCGGACATCGCGTACCTCCGCCGTGCCCGTATGCTGCCGTCGGAGGACCGTGTCGCCGCCCGTCCTCCGGGCGCTGAGGTGGTGCCGGAGCCCGAGGAGGGAGAGTGCGTGGTGTTTGCCTCGCACTTCTCGTGCGGCTTCGGGCTGCCAGTGAGCTTGTTCTTCAGGTTACTTCTTGATTCCCTCGATCTGCAGCCACATTATTTGGGGCCGAACTCTATTCTACAGCTATCGAGCTACGTGACCCTCTGCGAGGGCTACCTCGGCCTTCTTCCCTTCATGACGCTGTGGAGGAAGCTCTTCTATCTTAAGAGCATGAAGAACGACAACGAGTTGTACGCCTGCAGGGGTGCGGTGGTGTGCGTTCGCAGCACACTCTTCCCCCGCCTCTCCCTCATCGAATCCGTTAAAACATGGAACCAGATGTTCTTCGACATCCGGCTGCCGCCCTTCGTCAACGTCCCGTCCTCCGGGGCGAATTGGACGGCCGAAGTGGCGGCGAGGGAGCTTGCCGGGATGCTGGTCCGGCTCCACACTATGAGGAGTGGGGAGGGGCTGGTCGTGGCTGATCTGGTGGCTGCCTTCATCGACCGCCGGGTGCTTCCCCTGCAGCTGAGGCCGCACCGGATATGCGATATGGGGGGCCGGCGAGACCCTTGCCGGCTGTCCACCTTCTAGCTGACAGCGGCCCAGGTGGCGGTGCGGGTGAACGCCGTCACCAACTAGTTGGCGCCGTGCACCTGGCTCTTCGGCAAGCTGCCGTACAGCCGGCTCGACCCGACGCCTCTGGTACGTCCCGTCATGGCACCTCCCCATTTTCTGTGTTTCTCCAGCCGGCCTCCGTGCTTACGCGCCATACTGACCGCAGCGCTTTGTGCGGCCGAACACGACGGACGGCCCGCACCCTCAGGTATTCGAGGCGGACCGCGCCGACTCCAACCCGGAGGACTTCGAGCTGGGAGGAGGCGTCGAGGAGGAGGTCGAATCCTCGGGGGAGGTCGAGGCGGACGAGACGATGGGTGACCCGGGAGCCGGCGGGTCTAGAGCGGCTGGTGAGTTCACCTCCAAACCCACGATCAGAGATTGGACTGACGATGATGATAATGATGATGATGATGATGTCCGGATCTTGGACACGCCTCCCCCCACAGCTCGGCGGGAGCCACGCGGACGGAGTGAGGAGCAGCCGGCCCATGGCCGGACGGCCAAATCCTCCCGTCGGGAGAAGAGGCCGGCCTCTGGGCAGCCGTCGACGCAGCCGCCGGCTCGCAAGAAGGTGCGAGCGGCCGTCCCGAAGCCGCCGCCTCGGGCCAGGCGGTCCCTTCTCGTTGTCATCGGGTGAGTGCATTCCTTAACTTTTGTAGGTGCTTTCGCGTTTTGAGCCGGCGGGCGCCTGAGGGCCCTTCTTCCATTTTTGCCAGAGACGCCATCGAGCTCCATGACACGGAGTTGACCGCCGTCCCGGTGGATGCCGCCAGCCGGCAGGCCCAGGAGCATGCGGCCATAGTGCGGGAAGAGAAGAGGAGGCTCGCCGAAATGCGAGCC
Source organism: Elymus sibiricus (assembly GCA_039707655.1). Taxonomy (NCBI): domain Eukaryota; kingdom Viridiplantae; phylum Streptophyta; class Magnoliopsida; order Poales; family Poaceae; genus Elymus; species Elymus sibiricus. Next base: position 464,933,401 of record CM077667.1, on the reverse strand, counting down.
GCGAAGGCAGGGGCGAAGGGTGCGCCCTCGCGTTCGGGGGCCTCTAGTGACGGGAGGCGGAGGCGGCCCTTGGCCCCGGCTCGCGCCATGGACTCAACTGCGGAATCGACGCGGATGTCGAGGCCGCCATCGAGCGAGCCGCGGGGGCCGGTGCCGGACACGGCCGCGGCCCCGCCCTTGGCGGAGGTGGTCCGTCCGGAGGACACGGCTCCCGAGCCGTCCCGGGGGGCGGATCCGCGAGCGGAGCTGGTCGCGACTCCGTCTTCCGTCGAGCCGGTCGCGGTAGAGGAACCCGCCGCTCCGGCCGTGCCGGAGGCGGCACCAGAGATGACGGTGGGCGGAGGGAGCGAGCCTGTCCACCCGGCTGTCGAGCCGGTCCGGCAGGGGGTGGAGCTGGTCGCGCTGGTTGTAGAGGGGCCCGAGGCTGGCTCCCGAGCCCTTGTGGTCACCACCAACCTCCCGCCGGCTGCTACCGCGGTGGATGCTGGGTCGAGTGGCGGGGCGAGCCGGTCGAGGAGGACCATGCTCGACGTGATCCGGGACTGGAAGGCGTTGGTCCTCGTGTCAGCCGTCCTGGCCCCGCCGGCCAGCATCCAGGCCCCTGTGCCTAGGGAGCAAGGCCGCATCATGGCGCAGTGCCGTGAGGGGCAGGCCAGGTTCGCGGAGGCCGCCGAAAGCAATTTCCGGCGCGTGGAGGTGAGATTCCTCTATCTTGTATTGAACTTTCAGTGGGGGCGCGCGAGCGCACCCACTGGGTGTAGCCCCCGAGATTCGGGCCGGCTGCTCAGCTGCGTCGCAGCCGGGCCGGATCTATCCCTTTTTTTCTAACTTCTCGTCTCCTGGCGCGGAGCAGGTTGAGAACAACAAGCGGAAGGCGCTCTTCGATGAGGCGGTTGCCATCCACAACCGCGGCAAGGCCGGCTTTTATCTGGTCCAGGAGGAGCTGCGGAAGGCGCGAGGTACGTTTGCTCTAGTGGGGGCGCGCAAGCGCACCCACTGGGTGTAGCCCCCGAGAGTCGAGCCGGCTGTTCGGCAGGCGGCTCGAGTCTTCTGCATTTCGAGTAATCTGGGTTGCTTATTTTACAGAGGAGCTGGCCGTCCTGACCCCGATCCGGCAGAAAATGGACGAGGTGGCCTCCGAGCGGGACTGGCTGGAGCGGAACGTCCAGGCGGTTACGTCAGAGCGGGACCGGCTGGGCAGCCTGGTCGTGGATGGGCAGGTGGCACAGGAGCGCCTCACCGCGGAGCTGCAAAGGGAAGTGGCGGCCCGGGAGGAGGCCATCAAGCAGGCGGCTGGCGCCAGCCGGCGGGTCACCGCCCTGCATGACGAGGTGGCTCGCCTTGGTGGCGAGCTTGAGAGGCGGGAAGCCGCCCTCGCCCATGCGGAGGAGGCGCGCGAGAGGGAGCGGAGCTTGGGCCTCCAGTTTGCCATCGAGGTGGACGAGGCCTTCCAGCGTAAGTTTCTAGTTTTTAAGTCTTCTTCCTTTGCCGGCTGTTTCGACTTGTTTCTTGATTCTTCGTCCTCCCTTAGACCGGTTCCCGGACACTCAGCGCCGCGCCGAGCGGGCCGTGGTGGAGCATCGGGAGTGCCTGCGGCAGCGCGGGCAGGAGATTGAGGAGCACGCCGGCTGGGACTTGCCAGAGTTTGCACTGGCCATCGAGAACCGGCTGCTCTTTCTTCAGTGCTGCATGGACCGGCTCCACACGGCTGGCATGGAGGTGATTTCGGCCCTTTGGTCGGGTCGTGGGGCCCCGGCGGGCCGCGTGGCGCTATGGCTGGAGAACGCGGTGGCCCGGCTCGAGGTTTGGAAGGCATCGGCGGCCCGCTCCGGGGCGCAGATGGCCCTTCGGTTCGTCACCTCGTGGTACCCCGGCGTCAACTTGGACCGGCTGGCCACGATGCGCGAGTTCCCCGAGGCGGAGCGAGTCGCCCGCAAAGGCGCCCTCGTCCGCCGAGCCAACGAGCTGGCTTCGTACGTCGACCCGGATGAGCTCCTGCCGGTGCTTGGCGAAGATGGCGAACCGGTTGCCGAGGACTCCTTCGGCATTCCCCAAGGGCCCGGGGACGAGGAGGTCGCCGACGAGAGCACCGCCTCCAGCACCGGCAGCGACACAGAGGCTACGGAGACCATGGAGGAGGAGCCGGCGGCCGCTCCTAGGCAGTCTGCCGGGCCGGCTGGTGACGCGCCGGAGGCTTAGGCGGCCCTTCTTTTACCGTATCTTTTTCTTTGCTGCGAGACTTTTTTAAGACGCATTTCCACCCACTGGGGGTGTATTGTAAAGAACCTTCGGCCTGTGGCCTTTTGTTTATAAATTTTCTTGAAGTTTAATATGTTTGCGTGCCGGCTCATCTTTTGCTCTTTACCTTTTGACTCATATCTCACGCAAGGATTCCTTCTGGCTTCCGCCCCGCCTGTCAGCCAGCCGGGGGCCGGACGGGGACAGGGATGGGGCATCATCCTTGGGGAAACCGTGCAGGCCTTAGAGTCGTACGGCTAGAGTTGGGGCGAGCCGGCATAGGCCGGTTTCTAGAGATAACATGGTCCGGTTGGACCTATCCGGTTGCTACTCTTCAGGTGGCGTTCGTGTGATAAGTTCCTTTCTTTCCCCGTGGTCCCACCGGCCGGACAGCCGGGGGCCGGTCTGTGGCTAGGGAGGGGTGTGGGGAAAGATTGCTTGTTCACACTACTTGACCTCCTTGGAGAAGAGCCGGCGAGCCCCCGGGCCCAGGGAGCCGGGCCCGGGTGCCTTGCTTAAGAGATGACAAGCCTTTGATGGAATTGAAAAGGGGTGTGCCCCAAGTGCCGGCTTGGGGCCCCCATTGCATTCATTAAGTTCCAACAGAAGGGAGGATACATACATACACAGGTTCTTTCTTAGCAGTAGAACGGTCGAAGGAGCGCCGCATTCCACGGGCGCTCCGTCTCCTTGCCGGAGGCGTCTCTTTTGCGCTTCTACGACTTCTGGGCGTCTATCAGATAGTAGGCGTTGTTGTGCAGCGCCTTGCTGATGATGAATGGGCCTTCCCATGGGGAGGACAGTTTGTGCTGGCCGGCGGTCCAGTGGATCCGCCTGAGCACCAGGTCTCCTTCGCGGAAGGAGAGGGGCCGGATCCGCTTGTTGTGGTAGTGCCGGAGCTTCTGCTGGTAGATGGCCGTCCGGCTTGATACGTCCATTTTGCATCATGCTTTTATATTGATATTTATTGCATTATGGGCTGTTATTACACATTATGGTACAATTCTTATGCCTTTTCTCTCTTATTTTACAAGGTTTACATGAAGAGGGAGAATGCCGGCAGCTGGAATTCTGGACTCGAAAAGGAGCAAATATGAGAGACCTATTCTGCACAACTCCAAAAATCCTGAAAAGTTACGGAGAAATATTTTGGAATATATAAAAAATATTGGGCGAAAGAAATACCAGAGGGGACCCACCATGAGGCCACAAGCCTGGGGGGCGTGCCCTACCCCCCAGGGCGCGCCCCTGTGGCTTGTGGGCCCCCTGGCAGCCCTCCGGTGCCCATCTTCTTCTATATGGAGGGTCTTGACCTGGAAAAAATAAGGAGAGAGCTTTTGGGATGAAGCGCCACCGTCTCGAGGCGGAACCTGGGCAGAAGCAATCTAGGGCTCCGGCGGAGCTGTTCTGCCGGGGAAACTTCCCTCCCGGAGGGGGAAATCGAAGCCATCGTCATCACCAATGATCCTCTCATCGAGAGGGGGTCAATCTCCATCAACATCTACACCAGCACCATCTCCTCTCCAAACCCTAGTTCATCTCTTGTATCCGATCTTAGTCTCAAAACCTCAGAATGGTACATGTGGGTTGCTAGTAGTGTTGATTACTCCTTGTAGTTGATGCTAGTTGGTTTACTTGGTGGAAGATCATATGTTCAGATCCTTAATGATAATTAATACTTCTTTGATCACGAATATGAATATGCTTTGTGAGTAGTTACGTTTGTTCCGGAGGACATGAGATAAGTCTTGTTATAAGTAATCATGTGAATTTGGTATTCGTTCGATATTTTGATAAGATGTATGTTGTCTCTCCTCTAGTGGTGTTATGTGAACGTCGACTACATGACACTTCACCATTATTTGGGCCTAGGGGAAGGCATTGGGAAGTAATAAGTAGATGATGGGTTGCTAGAGTGACAGAAGCTTAAACCCTAGTTTATGCGTTGCTTCGTAAGGGGCTGATTTGGATCCATATGTTTCATGCTATGGTTAGATTTATCTTAATTCTCCTTTCGTAGTTGCGGATGCTTGCGAGAGAGGTTAATCATAAGTGGGAGGCTTGTCCAAGTAAGGGCAGCACCCAAGCAACGGTCCACCCACATATCAAATTATCAAAGTAACGAACGCGAATCATATGAGCATGATGAAAACTAGCTTGACAGAAATTCCCATGTGTCCTCGGGAGCGCTTTGCTTTATATAAGAGTTTGTCCAGGCTTGTCCTTTGCTACAAAAAGGATTGGGCCCCCTTGCTGCACCTTTGCTACATTTGTTACTTGCTACTCGTTACGAATTATCTTATCACAAAACTATCTGTTGCTGGTAATTTCAGGGCTTGCAGAGAATACCTTACTCAAAACCGCTTGTCATTTCCTTCTGCTCCTCGTTGGGTTCGACACACTTACTTATCGAAAGGACTACGATAGATCCCCTATACTTGTGGGTCATCAAGACTCTTTTCTGGCGCCGTTGCCGGGGAGTGAAGCGCCTTTGCTGAGTGGAATTTGGTAAGGAAAAATTTATATAGTGTGCTGAAATTTACTGTCACTTGTCACTATGGAAAATAATCCTTTGAGGGGCTTGTTCGGGGTATCTTCACCTCGACCGGAAGCACAAAGAGTTGCTCCTCAACCTACTGAACCTACTGAAAATATTTATTATGAAATTCCTTCGGGTATGATAGAGAAACTGCTAGCTAATCCTTATGCGGGAGATGGAACACTACATCCTGATTTGCATCTAATCTGTGTGGATGAAGTTTGTGGATTATTTAAGCTTGCAGGCTTGCCCGAGGATGATGTCAAGAAGAAGTTCTTCCCTTTATCTTTGAAGGAGAAGGCATTGACATGGTATAGGCTATGTGATTATATTGGATCATGGAGCTACAACCGATTGAAATTGGAATTTCATCAGAAGTTTTATCCTATGCATCTGGTTCATCGTGATCGGAATTATATTTATAATTTTTGGCCTCGTGAAGGAGAAAGTATCGCTCAAGCTTGGGGGAGGCTTAAGTCAATGTTATATTCATGCCCCAATCATGAGCTCTCAAGAGAAATTATTATTCAGAATTTTTATGCTCGGCTCTCTCGTAATGATCAATCCATGCTCGATACTTCTTGTACTGGTTCCTTTATGAAGAAAGATATTGAATTCAAATGGGATTTATTGGAAAGAATTAAACGCAACTCTGAAGATTGGGAACTCGACGAAGGTAAGGAGTCAGGTATAAACCTTAAGTTTGATTGTGTTAAATCCCTTATAGACACCGATGCTTTTCGTGAATTTAGCACTAAATATGGACTTGACTCTGAGATGGTTGCTTCTTTCTGCGAATCATTTTCTACTCATGTTGATCTCCCTAAGGAGAAGTGGTTTAAATATCATCCTCCCATTGAAGTGAAAGTAGTTGAACCTATTAAAGTTGAAGAAGAAACTATTACTTATAATGTTGATCCTGTTATTCCTGCTGCTTATATTGAGAAACCACCTTTCCCTGTTAGAATAAAGGAACATGCTAAAGCTTCAACGGTGGTTCGTAAGAGCTATGTTAGAACACCTACACCCCCTGAACAAACTAAAGTTGAACCTAGTATTGCTATGGTTAAAGATCTCTTGGTTGATAATATTGATGGGCATGTTATTCATTTCCGTGATGAAGCTGCTAGAATTGCTAGACCTGATACTAAAGATAAACATAGACCTGTTGTTGGCATGCCTATTGTTTCTGTTAAGATAGGAGATCATTGTTATCATGGCTTATGTGATGTGGGTGCTAGTGTGAGTGCAATTCTCTTTACTTTATACCAAGAAATTATGAATGATATTGCACCTGCTGAAATAGAAGATATTGATGTTACTATCAAGCTTGCTAATAGAGATACTATATCACCAATTGGGATTGTTAGAGATGTTGAAGTCTTGTGTGGGAAAATAAAATATCCTACTGATTTTCTTGTTCTTGGTTCCCCACAAGATGATTTTTGTCCCATTATATTTGGTAGGCCTTTCTTGAATATTGTTAATGCTAAGATAGATTGTGAGAAAGAAACTGTTACTGTAAGTTTTGGGGATGTGTCCCATGAGTTTAATTTCTCTAAATTTCGTAGACAACCCGATGATAAAGAATTGCCTAGTAAGGATGAAATTATTGGTCTTGCTTCTATTGCTGTGCCTCCTACTGATCCTTTAGAACAATATTTGCTAGACCATGAAAATGATATGTTCATGAATGAAAGAAGGTAATTAGATAATATTTTCTTTGATCAAATGTCTGTTTTGAAACACAACTTGCCTGTTGAAATACTTGGGGATCCTCCTCCACCCAAGGGTGATCCCGTGTTTGATCTTAAACAATTACCGGTTACTCTAAAATATGCTTATCTTGACGAAAAGAAGATATATCCTGTTATTATTAGTGCTAACCTTTCAGAGCATGAAGAAAAGAGATTATTGAAAACTCTGAAAAAGCACTGTGCTGCTATTGGATATACTCTTGATGATCTTAAGGGCATTAGTCCCACTCGATGTCAGCATAAAATTAATATGGAGCCTGGTGCTAAACCAGTTGTTGATCACCAACGACGGTTAAACCCTAAAATGAAAGAAGTGGTAAGAAATGAAATATTAAAGCTTCTGGAGGCAGGTATAATTTATTCTATTGCTGATAGTAGATGGGTTAGTCCCGTTCATTGTGTCCCTAAGAAGGGAGGTATTACCGTTGTTCCTAATGATAAAAATGAATTGATCCCGCAAAGAATTGTTACAGGATATAGAATGGTAATTGATTTTAGGAAGTTAAATAAAGCTACTAGGAAAGATCATTACCCTCTACCTTTTATTGATCAAATGCTAGAAAGACTATCCAAACACACACACTTTTGCTTTCTAGATGGTTATTCTGGCTTCTCTCAAATACCTGTGTCAAAAGAGGACCAAGAGAAGACCACTTTTTCTTGTCCTTTCGGTACCTTTGCTTATAGACGTATGCCTTTTGGTTTATGCAATGCACCTGCTACCTTTCAAAAATGTATGACTGCTATATTCTCTGACTTTTGTGAAAAGATTGTTGAGGTTTTCATGGATGATTTCTCCGTTTACGGAACTTCTTTTGATGATTTCTTAAGCAACCTTGATCGAGTTTTGCAGAGATGTGAAGAAACTAATCTTGTCTTGAATTGGGAAAAGTGCCACTTTATGGTTAATGAGGGTATTGTCTTGGGACACAAAATCTCCGAAAGAGGTATTGAAGTTGATAAAGCTAAAGTTGATGCTATTGAAAAAATGTCCTGTCCTACGGATATCAAAGGTATAAGAAGTTTCCTTGGTCATGCTGGTTTCTATAGGAGGTTTATTAAAGACTTCTCTAAGATTTCTAGGCCTCTCACTAATCTCTTGCAAAAAGATGTTCCATTCGTTTTTGATGATGATTGTGTAGAAGCATTTGAAATTCTTAAGAAAGCCTTGATCACTGCACCTGTTGTTCAACCACCTGATTGGAACCTACCCTTTGAAATCATGTGTGACGCTAGTGATTATGCTGTTGGTGCTGTTCTAGGACAAGGAGTTGATAAGAAATTGAATGTTATCCATTATGCTAGTAAAACTCTAGACAGTGCTCAAAGAAACTATGGTACTAGTGAAAAGGAATTTTTAGCTATTGTGTTTGCATGTTATAAGTTCAGATCTTATATTGTCGATTCCAAAGTTACTGTTCACACTGATCATGCTGCTATTAAATACCTTATGGAAAAGAAAGACGCTAAACCTAGACTTATTAGATGGGTTCTCTTGTTACAAGAATTTGATTTGCATATTGTTGATAGAAAGGGTGCTGAGAACCCCGTAGAGATAACTTGTCTAGGTTAGAGAATGTTCTTGATGACCCACTACCTATTGATGATAGCTTTCCTGATGAACAATTAGCTGTCATAAATGCTTCACGTAATGCTCCATGGTATGCTGATTATGCTAATTACATTGTTGCTAAATTTATACCACCTAGTTTCACATACCAACAAAAGAAAAAGTTCTTCCATGATTTAATACATTACTTTTGGGATGATCCACACCTTTATAAAGAAGGAGTCGATGGTGTTATTAGACGTTGTGTACCTGAGCATGAACAGGCACAGATCCTACACAAGTGTCACTCCGAGGCCTATGGAGGACACCACGCTGGAGATAGAAATGCACACAAGGTATTACAATCTGGTTTTTATTTGCCTACTCTCTTCAAGGATGCTCGTAAGTTTGTCTTGTCTTGTGATGAATGTCAAATAATTGGTAATATTAGTAGATGTCAGGAAATGCCTATACTCACTTGTTATTGAACCATTTGATGTTTGGGGTTTTGATTATATGGGACCTTTTCCAAAGTCCAACGTGTATACCCATATTCTAGTTGTTGTTGATTATGTTACTAAGTGGGTAGAAGCTATTCCATCTAGTAGTGCTGATCATAACACTTCTATTAAAATGCTTAAAAAAGTTATTTTCCCTAGATTTGGAGTCCCTAGATATATAATGACTGATGGTGGTTCACACTTTATTCATGGTGCTTTCCGTAAATTGCTTGCTAAGTATGATGTTAATCATAGAATTGCATCTCCATATCATCCTCAGTCTAGTGGTCAAGTAGAATTAAGCAATAGAGAAATTAAATTGATCTTGCAAAAGACTGTTAATAGATCTAGAAAGAATTGGTCTAAGAAACTTGATGATGCATTATGGGCTTATAGAACTGCTTACAAAAACCCTATGGGTATGTCTCCGTATAAAATGGTCTATGGTAAAGCATGTCACTTACCTCTAGAACTAGAACATAAAGCTTATTGGGCAATCAAAGAGCTCAACTATGATTTCAAACTTGTTGGTGAGAAGAGGTTATTTGATATTAGCTCACTTGATGAATGGAGAACCCAGGCCTATGAGAATGCCAAGTTGTTTAAAGAAAAGGTTAAGAGATGGCATGATAAAAGGATACAAAAGCGGGAATTCAATGTAGGTGACCATGTCTTGCTATACAATTCTTGTTTAAGATTTTTTGCAGGAAAACTTCTCTCTAAATGGGAAGGGCCTTACATTGTCGAGGAAGTATATCGTTCCGGTGCCATCAAGATCAACAACGCCGAAGGCACAAATCCGAAGGTGGTAAACGGGCAGAGAATCAAACATTATATCTCAGGTACTCCCGTAAATGTAGAAACCAATATTATTAATACCATAACCCCGGAGGAGTACATAAGGGATGTCTACCAGAACATTTCAGACTCCGAAAAGGAGTAGGTATGTGGTACGGTAAATAACCGACTCCAAAACTTTTCCAATAGCAATTTTTCTCTGTTTTGGAATATTTAATAAATTAGGAAAATTTAAAGTAGTCCGAAAAGTGCACGAGGAGGCGACAAGCCAGGGGGACGCGTCCTACCCCCCTGGGCGCGCCCCTATGGCTTGTGGCCACCCCGTGTACCCTCCAAACTCCGTTTTCTTGTGGTATACTCCTTTAGGTCGGTAAAAATTCATTATATAATCTCCCGAAGGTTTTGACCACCGTACCACAGAAAATCCTCTGTTCTTGTTTGTTGTTGTTTTTCCGGACAGATCTGAAAATATGTCGTCCCAAGAGTCCGATGGGGAGAGCTATGTCTCGCATTATCTTGCCTATCCCAAGCTCTATGGGGACTTAGATCCTTATGGATTGTTCTAGGAGGAGGAACAAGAAGGCAAGTATGAGGAAGAAAGCTCGGATGAAGAAGAGATCCCTCTGCCTCAACCAGGAGATATGCACGTGGAGTTCAGGAAATCGAGCCTCCCAAACACAAGGAGAAAACCCAAGGTTCTATTTATCCCTTCTCGTTTTCTGTAGGAGAGCAAGCAAGAATTATGTCAAAGGATATTGAAGCTCGAGCAGGAAGTTCACGATCTGAGGGAACAGAATTTTATGCTTAAGAGGAAACTGAACAAGCTTAAAGATCCTTCTCCACCATCACCACCTCCGAAGAAAGACAACTAAACACATGGGTATGGGCACTCCCCTTGGCTTGTGCTAAGCTTGGGGGAGGTGTCCCGGTATCGTATCATCATCACATCTTTTACTTTCATCGTTTTTCTTAGTTCGATTATTTTGGTTATATCTTGATCAAGTAGAATAAAGTTTTAGTGTGATCTAGCATTGAGTTTTGCTTTTTGTTCCCCCTATGTAATCGAGTCCGAGAGTTATATAATAAAAAGTAGTTTTAAGTTGAGGGCTTTACTTGCTTGCTATGATCTTGGGAAAAAGAAATAAAAAGAAGAATAGAATAAAAGCAAAGAGTATATATGATGACCTTATGGGGAGTGATGACTTCACATATAAGAAGTATGTCACATGAAACTTGTTGTTAGTTGACAAACATAGTTTTGGTCATTGTTGAAATTAATAGGAATTAATAAAGAGGGAGAGGTCTCACATATAAATATACTATCTTGGACATCTTTTGTGATTGTGAGCACTCATCAAAATATTATATGCTAAAAGGTTGATGCTGGACAAGGAAGACAACATAATGAGTTATGTTTGCTTATTTCCGAATAGAAGTTATATTGTCATGGATCCTCTAACATGTGACGCTTGCTTCCACCTCATACTAGCCAAAACTTCCGCACCAGGTAGAGATACTACTTGTGCATCCAAAGACCCTTAAACCAGTTTTGCCATGAGAGTCCACCATACCTACCTATGGATTGAGTAAGATCCTTCAAGTAAGTTGTCATCGGTGCAAGCAATAAAAAAATTTGCTCCCTAAATATGTATGATCTATTAGTGTGAGGAAAACAAACTTTATACGAACTTGTGATATGGAAGAAATAAAAGCGATAGACTGCATAATAAAGTTCTTTATCACAAGCGGCAATATAAAGTGACGTTCTTTTGCATTAAGAGATTGCGCATCCAACTATAAAAGCGCATAACAACCTCTGCTTCCCTCTGCGAAGGGCCTATCTGTTACTTTTACTTTCTAGTACTTACCTTTATGCAAGAGTCATGGTGATCTTCACCACTTCCTATATTTCGCCTTTCTCTCTTGGCAAGCGTCATGTGTTGGGGAATGATCTAGACACATATATCCACTCGGATGTGGGTGATCATGAGTTATTTCTGTTTACATTACCCTTGAGGTAAATAGTTAGGAGGCGAAACTATAAGCCCCTATCTTTCTTTGTGTCCGATTGAAACTTTGATCTCATAAGTATCGCGTGAGTGTTAGCAATTGTAAAAGACTAAATGATAGTTGAGTATGTGAACTTGCTGAAAAGCTCTCATATTGACTCTTTCCGATGTTAGGATAAATTGCAATTGCTTCAATGACCGAGATCATAGTTTGTTAGTTTTCAATAAAGTTTCTGATTCATACTTTACCTTGTGAATGAATTGTCACTTTAGCATAAGAAATTATATGTCAATATATGTTGCTGTTCTAAAGATGATCATGATGCCTTCATGTCCGTATTTTATTTTATCGACACCTCTATCTCTAAACATGTGGACATATTTATCAATTTCGGCTTTCGCTTGACGACAAGCGAGGTCTAAGCTTGGGGGAGTTGATACGTCCATTTTGCATCATGCTTTTATATTGATATTTATTGCATTATGGGCTGTTATTACACATTATGGTACAATAATTATGCCTTTTCTCTCTTATTTTACAAGGTTTACATGAAGAGGGAGAATGCCGCTTGCTGGAATTCTGGACTGGAAAAGGAGCAAATATGAGAGACCTATTCTGCACAACTCCAAAAGTCCTGAAAAGTTACGGAGAATTATTTTGGAATATATAAAAAATATTGGGCGAAAGAAATACCAGAGGGGACCCACCATGAGGCCACAAGCCTAGGGGGCGCGCCCTACCCCCCAGGGCGCGCGCCCCTATGGCTTGTGGGCCCCCTGGCAGCCCTCCGGTGCCCATCTTCTACTATATGGAGGGTTTTGACCTGGAAAAAATAAGGAGAGAGCTTTCGGGACGAAGCGCCGCCGTCTCGAGGCGGAACCTAGGCAGAAGCAATCTAGGGCTCCGACGGAGCTGTTCTTCCGGGGAAACTTCCCTCCCGAAGGGGGAAATCGAAGCCATCGTCATCACCAACGATCCTCTCATCGAGAGGGGGTCAATCTCCATCAACATATTCACCAGCACCATCTCCTCTCCAAACCCTAGTTCATCTCTTGTATCCGATCTTAGTCTCAAAACCTCAGATTGGTACCTGTGGGTTGCTAGTAGTGTTGATTACTCCTTATAGTTGATGCTAGTTGGATTAATTGGTGGAAGATCATATGTTATGTGAACGTCGACTACATGACACTTCACCATTATTTGGGCCTAGGGGAAGGCATTGGGAAGTAATAAGAAGATGATGGGTTGCTAGAGTGACAGAAGCTTAAACCCTAGTTTATGCGTTGCTTCGTAAGGGGCTGATTTGGATCCATATGTTTCATGCTATGGTTAGATTTATCTTAATTCTTCTTTCGTAGTTACGGATGCTTGCGAGAGAGGTTAATCATAAGTGGGAGGCTTGTACAAGTAAGGGCAGCACCCAAGCACCGGTCCACCCACATATCAAATTATCAAAGTAACGAACGCGAATCATATGAGCATGATGAAAACTAGCTTGATAGAAATTCCCATGTGTCCTCGGGAGCGCTTTGCTTTATATAAGAGTTTGTCCAGGCCTGTCCTTTGCTACAAATAGGATTGGGCCACCTTGCTGCACCTTTGCTACATTTTTTACTTGCTACTCGTTACGAATTATCTTATCACAAAACTATCTGTTGCTGGTAATTTCAGGGCTTGCAGAGAATACCTTACTGAAAACCGCTTGTCATTTCCTTCTGCTCTTCGTTGGGTTCGACACTCTTACTTATCGAAAGGACTACGATAGATCCCCTATACTTGTGGGTCATCACGGCTCAGGGCCAGCTCTCGCGCTTCTTCGAGTAGATCGACACCGTCTTCTCTTGCCTCCTTTGCATCTTTTTCCATATACAGGGTGACCCGAGGCGAGTCGAAGTCGATGTCTGTGCAGATGATCGCCTCGGACCCGTATACGAGAACGAAAGGGGTGTAGCCGGTCGACTGGTTGGGCGTGGTCCTGAGGCTCCAGAGGACAGCCGGCAGCTCATCGATCTAGCAGCCGGCTGACCGCACGAGGGGTGCCATGAGCTGGGGCTTGAGGCCGGCCAGGACCAAGCCATTTGCCCTCTCTGCCTAGCCGTTTGACTGTGGGTGGGCCACCGATGCGAGGTCGAGCCGAATGCCCTCCTGGGAGCAGAAACGCGCCATTGCGCCTTTGGAGAAATTCGTGCCGTTGTCGGTGATGATGCTGTGGGGAACGCCGTAGCGGACCGTGATATCCTTGATGAACCGAACGGCAGTGGGGCCGTCCAGCTTCTTGATGGGCCTTGCTTCGATCCACTTGGTGAATTTGTCGACAACCACCAGTAGATGCGTCATGCCGCCCCGCGCGGTCTTGAAAGGACCTACCATGTCTAGCCCCCAGACGGCAAAGGGCCACGAGAGCGGGATGGTCTGGAGGGCTATTGCCGGCAGGTGGCTTTGTGTGCCGAAGCGCTGGCCAACCTCGCATTTGTCGACCAGCCGCTTGGCCTCTTCCAAGGCCGTCAGCCAGTAGAAGCCGTGACGGAACGCCTTGGCCACCAGGGTCCTGGAGGCGGCGTGATGCCCGCACTCGCCCTGGTGGATGTCGCGGAGGATTTCTTGACCCTTCTCCGGCTTGACGCAGCGTTGGAACACGCCGGTGGTGCTGCGATGAACCAGCTCGCGGTTGATGATGCTGTAGGCCGAGGCCCGGCGCTGGATTTGCCTTGTTGTGGCTTCGTCGGGGGGGAGCTCGCCACGCAAGAGGAAAGCTAGAATGGGCTGGGCCCATGAGGGGGCCGACACGGGGGCCGGCTCGAGCTCAAGTGGAGTGCCGGGGCAGCCGGAGCCCCCGGGCCCGTTACCGGAGCCCCCGGGTCCGACCCGTCAGTCCCCGGGGCCGGCTCATCAGCCCCCGGGTCCGGGTCGCCAGTCCCCGAGGCTGAGACAGCGGGGGGCACGGCGATCGCCATCATGATGGCCGTGGAGCCGGAGCCGGCCACCGCGGGGGCGTCGGACGTCGGAGCCGATGGGGCCGGCACGGCAGCCGGAGGTGATGGTGCCGGTAGAGCAGCCGGTCCCGGTGGAGAGCCGACAGCGTCGGCTGGCACGAAGATAGACTATGATTCAGGGGAGGGCTTGATCGAAGGCTTGAGCAGCCGTTCGAGGGAAACGCCGGCTGGGATGGCTTGCCGGGTGGAGCACGAACTCGGTCTCCGCCTAGTCGACGAGGAAGTCGTCCATCGCCTGTGACTTGATGGAGGTGCGTGGCTCGTACCGGATTTCGTGGTCGGCGAGGGCGATAGCCCAGTTGGCGATGCGGCCGGTGGCGTCCCGGCCGCTCATGATTTCCCCGAGCGGCGCCGTGCTCACCACGGTGATGGTGTGCTCCTGGAAGTACTGCTTGACCTTCTTGGCGGCGAAGTATATGCCGTAGCACATCTTCTGGTAGTGGGGGTAGTTCTGCTTGGAGGCGGAGAGGACCTCGCTGAGGTAGTAGACGGTACAGTGGACCGGCAGCACCCGGCCTTCCTCCGGCCGCTGCACCACGAGGACGACGCTGATCACGCGTGTGGTCGCCTCGATGTACGCGAGCAAAGGCTCCTTTTCGGTCGGAGCCGCCAGGACGGGTGCGCTGGAGAGGGCGCGCTTGAGGTCGCGGAACGCTTCGTCCGCCTGGTCGGTCCACTCAAACTTGGCCGGCTTCGTCATTGGGTCGTGTCCCGGCTCGACTTTGGTTGTCTTTTTCATGAGCTGGTAGAGGGGGCAGAGCCTTCTCGTCCAGCCGGCTGATGAACCGGCTGAGCGAGGCAAGGCAGCCGGTGAACTTCTGGACATCGCGGAGCTTGGTCGGCTTGTGCATGCGCTCGATGGCTCTGATTTTCTCCGGGTTAGCTTCGATGCCGCGGGCGGACACGAAGAAACCCAGGAGCTGGCCGGCGGGCACGCCGAAAAAACACTTTCCAGATTGAGCTTGACCTTGTACTCGCGCAGGTTGGCGAAGGTCTCTCGGAGATCGTCCAGGAGGCTGAAGTGCTTCTTGGTTTTGACGACGATGTCGTCGACGTAGACGTGGATGTTCCTGCCGATCTGGGGCAGGAGGCACTTCTGCATGCAGCGCTGGAAGGTGGCGCCTGCATTCCTCAGGCCGAAGGACATGGTAATGTAGCAGTAGGCCCGGAAGGGGGTGATGAAGGAGGTTTTCAGCCTGTCAGCTGGGTCCAACTTGATCTGGTGGTAGCCAGAATAGGCGTCCAGTAAGGACAGCAAATCGCAGCCGGCCGTGGAGTCGATAACTTGGTCGATCTGCGGCAGGGCGAAAGGGTCCTTGGGACAGGCCTTGTTTAGGCTGGTGTAGTCGATACACATGCGGCAGGTCTTGTTTTTCTTTAGCACCAGGACTGGGTTGGCCAGCCAGTCCGGGTGGAACACTTCCATGATGAAGCCGGCTGCGAGCAGCCGGGCGATCTCCTCTCCTATAGTACGCCGCTTCTCCTCAGAGAAACGTAGTCCCCGTCCTGTACGGGGAACTGGTCATGGAGGCGGCCGTTGTTGGCAGCCGGAGCCGGCGCGGACGGTTGGGCCGGAGCCGGAGCCGGCGCGCGGGGAGCCAGAGGCGGAGGAACCGGGAGGCCCTCGCCTCAGGCTAGCCGTTGGGGGAAGCTGCACTGCCGCATCGAGTGCGTGGCCGGCTTCGCCCCAGAGTGCATTTTGCACGGGGC
The DNA here is from genome assembly GCA_039707655.1 of Elymus sibiricus. Lineage (NCBI taxonomy): Eukaryota > Viridiplantae > Streptophyta > Magnoliopsida > Poales > Poaceae > Elymus > Elymus sibiricus. The sequence goes on along the minus strand of CM077667.1, from coordinate 464,917,307 downwards.
ATCGAGCATCTGCTCGAAAGTGAGCTTGGGCTGCCAGGCGGCCTTGCCGGCCCACTGGCGCTGGCTGGAGGCCTGGGCGGCCGGCTGCTCTTCCTCGATGGTGGCGACCTGCCGGCTCCCATAGCGGGGATCCGGCTGGTCGGCCTTGCGCTTGTTGTTCTGCTTTGGCCGGTTGTCGGCAGCCGCCCGCGGCGCAGCAGGGGTCGGCTTGGCTGGCGTGGTGACCTTCATCCGCATTGCGGAGTCGGCCGTGGCGTACTTGTCGGCCTTGGCCATCAGATCCGCCAGGGTTGCTGGCTCGGAGCACAGGAGCTTGTGCTTGAGGTGAGTGCCGTCGCGGCAACCCTCGATGAAGTACTGGATGGCCTGCACCTCATGTACCCACTCGCAGGAGTTGCGGAGCTCGGTCCAACGCGTGAGGTAGTCACGGAGGGACTCGTCCGGCCCTTGGACGCACATAGCCAGCTCACGGGGCCGGCCGGGCCACTTGTAGGTGACGATGAAGTTGCGGACGAACGCCTCCTCAAAGTCCGTCCAAGCGTTGATGCTGCTGGCAGACAGGCTGTTGAGCCAGGTCCGAGCCAAGCTGATCAACATGAGGGGGACGTAGTGCACGGCTACGCGCTTGTTCCCCCTGGCTATGCCAACTGCAGTGGTGTAGTCGACCAGCCAGTCTTCCGGCTTGGCGGTACCATTGTACTTCGGGGTGTCACGAAGGAGCGTGAAGCCGGTTGGGAATGGCTCGCTGCGGATCCGTGGGCCGAAACCTGTTGGGCCGATCGGACACTCCTCCTCCAGGAGGGCGGATTGCGCCAGCCGGTCGATGCGGGTCTGGGCGTCGTTCTCACTCCGCGGAATGCGCGGACCGAGCCGAGCGGCGAGCTCGGGATGGACAGCCGGGGCAGGCGAGCGTGCGCGCTCCCGCCGCGGAGGCGGGGTGTTGGCGCGGCTGCGTAGGTTGCCGCCGGCCGGAGCGTCGTTGCGCTGGCTATTGATGCCCGGCGGCTCATCTCCCTGTCGGGAGCGTCCGTTATGGCCGCGGGGGGAAGAGGCTTGCTGGACCAGCCAGTGCTGCCAGCGGCTGGCGCGGCGTCCCCCTCGGGGACGGGAACCTCGGAGCCGGCGTTGGCGTCATCGAGCCGGGCCTGCTGAGCATTGGTGGCGGCGATGAGGTCTTGGATGTGCCGCTCCTGCTGCTCCCGCTCTTCGCCCACCAAGTCGGCGAGGTCGGCATAGGCCAGCTGGGCGGCCCTCATGTTGGCGGCCGGCGTGTCATAGGTGGGGAGCATGCCACCGAGGATTTCCGCGACCACACGGCCGCGGTTGCGGACGTCACCATGCCGGCTGGGCTGGTTGCCGACGGGGTTGAGGCCGTAGGCGGAGTTGTACTCGCGCTGCGCGGACTCCATCCGGCACTTGGTGGTGGCGAGCGTGGTCGCCTCTGTGAACAGCAGCCGGCGAGCGGCCTCCAGCTCGGTCGTAGCCGTGGCCGGGTTCGTTGTAGGCGCAACGGGGGTGCTGAGGCCCCGAAGCACAGAGCCGAGGGGGTCGGAGGTGCCGGTGCGGGCGGCCGCGGCAGCCGCCTCCGCCTCTGACCCGACGCGGCCGGAGGTTGTGGAGGAGCCAGTGGCCATTACTCCCGCGCGGACGCAGGAGTCATCAGCATCGCCCGGGACAAGCGCGCCCACGAACGAGGGTGGGCCGAGGCAGTCGAGTACCTCGCTAGGGTACTCATCGGCAGCTGGTTCGCCGGCAAGGCACAGCCTGCCGAAGCTCTCGGTGAGGACGGCGACGTCGGACAGAGGGTCGCCGCTGCGGCCCTCGTCAGAGAGGTCGGCTTCGACGCCCGTAGGGCTGGCGGAAACGGGGTCCCGCCCCGCGAGAGCAAGCCCCACGAGCGTGCAGTTCCGCTTGGACACGGGGTGGCCCGGGGAGGGGGTGAAAGGTCCCGCCCGGAGCGTGACTCCGGCCGGCGCTGCGGACAGCCCCACGGTGGACGCCAACTGTCGTCGTTTTCTCACGACAGATGCCATGGGGTGGCTTATCGAGCGTGGTTGGGGCCGAAGGACGTCGGCGGACTTCGGGAGCGGGATTAGGCACAAGCGGTGAGGGACACACGATGTACCCAGGTTCGGGGCCCTCCGTGGGAGGTAACACCCCTAGTCCTGCTTGTCTAGTTGATGGGTGGTTGGTGTTACAATGGTGCTCCTTGAGCTGTTGCCTAGAGGAAGAAGAAGGAGCAGCCGGCTCTTCTTCCCTTGCTACGTGCGAGTGTGAATGTGAGATGGGGTGAATGCCTTGCCCGATGTATGGGGGCCTCGGGGGGTTTTATAGGCCAACCCCCCGGCTTACAATATACATAAGGTACTAAAAGGGGGGACCCGGCTGGCAGCCTCTCCGGCCGGCCGGTGGTCCCACCGGCTGGGCCGTCTCGGCGCCCGTAGGGCCCGCCGGCTGTGCGGTCCCATCGCTGACTGGGGCCCGCCAGCCGGCTCTTTTATTTCCCCACGCCTACCTGCCGCGGCACGGGCCGCCCTGCGCGGCGTCGTCTTGCGCCTGCCGGCCGAAGTCAGCGATATGGTCGGCTGCGCTGTAGCCACGCCGGGGCAGGTAATGGAGCAGACGGCGGCGTGGCGGTACTGTTGCCACGCCGGGTCTTGATCGGTCATGGTCAGTGGTACGACCGCTCGGACTGTAGCCACGCGTGCCCGCGCGTCAGCGGTCGCTGTAGCCACGTCGGAGTCCATCGTGGGGGTCGCGTCCTGTCGGTGTACTTGGACGCAGTAGGAGGGGACAAGTGCCTGCCTGTCCAGAGGTCAGCGGAAGGGCCGGCCGTGGGGCGGCCGGCTGTAGGCTGGCCAGGGGCCGGGCGCCCGGCTCCTGACCAGCCGGCAGTGGGCCTGCCGGTAGTCCGCCAGCCGGCCGTGGGTCAGCAGGTCCGTTGGCCAGCCAGTCTGTGGGCCTGCCGGTAGCGCGCCAGCCGGTCATTGACCAGCCGGCCGTATAGTTTTCTTAAAAGGGGGCTTGAAGTCCCTTGTCTTGGCATGCCCAGGGGTAATATCCCCGTCAGCGGCCTCCCGCTCCAGGGCCGCCCTAGCGTCGGCGTCGGCCTCCCTTCCCGCGAGGAGGGTGAGGACCTCATGGCACTCCACCTCGAGGGTGGCCCTGTCGGCAAGGAGCTGTTCGTCCAGGGTCTCGAGGCGCTCGCGCTCCGCTTCCTGGAGAAAGGCAGTCCGATCTGCCTCTCACTCGTGAAGGGCCACGTCGGCCTCCCGATCAGCAATGGCCGCTTCCCGGCGGGCCAGCTCCGCCTCAAACACGGCCCCTCGAGAGGGGTGCATGGCGGCAACAGGAAAGCGCCCCCAAGGCTCCGTCGAGGGCCCTACGGCCGGCATCAGGCCAGGCGCGGCGGCCGAGGCCTCGCCGACGGACGGTGCATGGAGGGGTTCCTCGGGCGGTGCAGGCCTCTGCCTCTCAGGTGCGGGGGCCCTGAAAAACCAGCTGTCAGGCTCCCCGGTCCGGGGGGGGAACTCAAAGGGGAGATGAAAGGTATCAAGGCACTTACTCATCGTCGGCGGTCCAACGTCGGCGCGGAGGGGTTGGCTTCGAGCGTTGACCCCTAATACGTCTCCAACGTATCTATAATTTTTGCTTGTTCCATGCTGTTATATTATCATTCTTGTATGTTTTACAATCATTTTATAACAACTTTATATCATTTTTTGGGACTAACCTATTGACATAGTGCCAAAGTGCGAGTTACTATTTTTGCTTGTTTTTTACTTCGCAGAATATCAGTACCAAACGGAGTCCAATCGCGACGAAACTTTTGGGAGATTTTTTCTGGACCAGAAGACACCCAGTGGACAAAGAAGTGCCAGAGAGGTGGGCTGTGGAGGCCACAACCCACCAGGGCGCGCCAGGGGGCCCCCGGTGTGCCCAGATGGGTTGTGTCCTTGACGGGGCCCCCCTCTACCGCCTCTGATGCGTATAAATTCCCAAATATTCAGAAAACCCTAGGGGAGTCGACGAAACACAATTCCAGCCGCCGCAAGTTCCGGAACCTCGAGATCCAATCTAAACACCATCACGGAGGGGTTCATCTTCTTCATAGGAGCCTCTCCGATGATGCGTGAGTAGTCCACCATAGACCTATGGGTCCGTAGGCAGTAGCTAGATGGCTTCCTCTCTCTCTCTCTCTTATGATTCTCAATACAATGGTCTCTTGGAGATCTATTTGATGTAAACTTTTGCGGTGTGTTTGTTGGGATCCGATGAATTTTGAGTTCATGATCAGTTTCTATCCATGAATATTATTTGAGTCTTCTTTGATCTCTTATATGCATGATTACTTATAGCCTCGTATTTCTTCTTCGAATCTTTGGTTTAGTTAGGCCAACTAGATCGATTTTTCTTTCCATGGGAAGAGGTGCTTTGTGATGGGTTCGATCTTGTGGTGTCCTTTCCCAGTGACAGAAGGGGCAGCAAGGCATGCATGTATCGTTGCCATTAAGGATAACAAGATGGGGTCTATTCCTACATGAATAGATCTTGTCTACATCATGTCATCATTCTCATTGCATTACTCCGTTTTTCCATCAACTTAATACACTAGATGCATGCTGGATAGCGGTCGATGTGTGGAGTAATAGTGGTAGATGCAGGCAGGAGTCGGTCTACTTATCTTGGACGTGATGCCTATATAATGAATGTCGCCTTGGATATCGTCATGATTATTTGATCTTCTATCAATTGCCCAACAGTAATTTGTTCACCCATCGTGCGCTATACTCATGAGAGAAGCCACTAGTGAATCCTACGGCCCCCAGGTCTACTTTTCCAACATATTGCTTTCCGATCTATCTTTTTGCCTCTTTGTTTTCAGATCCACAAAATCAAAAACCCAAAAATATATTGCTGCACTTTTTATTTGCCCTTTTTATTCTGTGTTCTTGAGAGATCTATCTCTCCTATCTATCACTACCTAATCTATCTTTTTACCGTAGAGAGATTGACAACCTCTCTTTCGCATCGGGTTGCAAGTATTTGTTATTTGTGTGCAAGTGCTGCTTATTGGGTGGTGGTGATCCTCCTACTGGTTCGATAACCTTGGTTTCATAACTGAGGGACATACTTACCATTGCTGTGCTGCATCATCCGTTCCTCTTTGGGGAAATACCGACGCAGTCTCAAGCCACGTCAAAGGAATTTCTGGCGCCGTTGACGGGGAGGAAGCGATCTCTTCAACGTGCCAATCTCAGGCGCCGAGGAGACTCCATCATCATCTACCAGGTTCCTAATCACAAATCTCATCTCCTTGCAATTACATTATGTGCCATTTTCCTCTCGTTTTCCTCTCCCCCACTTCACCAATTTGCCGGTTTATTCGCCCTCTTTTTTCGTTTACCTTTCTCTTGTCAAATCTCTTGTTTGCTTGTCACCATGAGTGATTTTGGTATGGCAGGAACGGATGATGGTAGGACTCCTAAAATTGGACGTTCTGGTAATATGGATTCTAAAACTTTTGTTTTGGGCAAGGGAACATTATAGGAAAATAAACTATCCAAGAGTTTTTCAATTGCGTTGGGAATTTGATTCTCGATGATACTCCTATACTGAAAAGAACTAAATCTTATGCGGAAGCTATTTCAGCGCTAGTTCTAAAACTTGAAAATAGATTTATTCGTACCCATCCTACCTTGCAAAGATTTTTTTATGAGCTGCCCGTCATAAAGAATCCCAAAGCTAAGAAGTTAGCTACTCTTGTTCTTATGAATGAATTTGATCACATAGTACGGGAAGCTAGGGAGATCTTTGACTTTTATGGTATGAGCCATGAAAAACTGGTAATAGGAGAAATCCTTTACAATAGTGATTACATGATGAGATATTTGCATGGAAATAATCAAAAAAAATTCTTAGAATCTCAAAAAGGAAGTCCCCATTTTAGATATGATCCAACAAGTTTTCAATGACGTGAACCAACAATATTCTTGGATCGTGGCCGGGAATCAAAGGGGGTATGTAGAGGGACAACTTGATAGTGCTAAGGTTGCTATGGATGATGTGTTTCAAGTTCTATTTGCAAAATCTCTTGACAAAAGCACCTCATCCAAAACCAAAGATGAGAATACTTGAATCTATGTGTTATGCCTAGCTAGGGGCATAAAACGATAGCGCTTGTTGGGAGGCAACCCAATGAATAAATAATATTTTGCTTTTTCCTTTCTGTTTTTGAGTGTTGACACAATTATGCCTCTGTTATGATTGTGTTTTTATGGTTTATTTAGTGTTTGTGTCAAGTAGAGCCTTTAGGATGATTCATAAGATGAGTAGAAGCAATGCTGAATCTGAAACAGAAACTTTGCGCCCAGTATTTGAATTTTCATTTTTTACTGGAACGTGATCTTGAGCTGAAATTTTACATAGTGTTACTATACAAATTCTTTATGTTGTCCTAATTTTTAAGAATTTTTAGAGTTACACAAGTATGGTTAGAGTACATATTACTACATACTGTTCTGTTTAAGACAGATTCTGTTTTCGTTGCATTGTGTGCTTGTTTTCATGAATCTATGGGTTATATTGAAGGGTATGAGCCATGGTAAAGTTAAAATACAGTAGGTATACGCAATAATAAAATATGAGTGGGTTTGCAACAGCACCTAAACTAGTGATTTGCTTTATTATCCTAAGTGATCTCACGAAGATTTTGTTGAGTTATGTGTGATTGAAGTTTTCAAGTTTTGGGTGAGATCATGATGGATGAAGGAATAAGGAGTGAAAAGAGCCTAAGCTTGGGGTTGCTACAGCACCCCCAAGATATATCCAAAGAGAAACAAGCAACTAAGCTTGGGGATGCCCCCGAGTGGCATCCCCTCTTTCTTCTAACAACCATCGGTATTTTACTTAGAGCTATATTTTTATTCGTCACATATCATGAGTTTTGCTTGGAGCGTCTTGTATCATTTGAGTCTTTGCTTGCTTTGTTTGTTAGTTTGTCACTTGTGTCCTTGCTGGACACACCTATTTGAGAGAGCCAAAATTATGCTATGATTTGTTAGAATTGCTCTATATGCTTCACTTAAACTTTTTGAGCTATAGGATTGCTCTAGTGCTTCACTTATATCTCTTTGAGCACGCTGTGCTTGGAAATTTTTGTAGAAATACTCTCATGCTTCACTTATTTTAATTTGAGAGCTAGTAAATTTAGAAGAAATCCTCTCATGCTTCACTTAAACCTTTTTAAGAGATGAAATCTTTGTGCTCATGTGCTTCACTTAAATTTGTTTGAGCTTGTCAAAAAAGCAATGGCAATATATAAAACTAGTCCCAAAGTAGATATCCAAGGAGGATATAATAAAAACTTTCATGAAGATCATTGGACAAATTAAACTTGATTCTTTGTAATAGTTTTGAGACATGATGATAGTAATATGTGAGTCATGTTAGTGAGTAATTGTTATTTAGTAGGAATATTGGTGTTAAGGTTTGTGATTCCCTATGCAAGTACGAAAGTCAATAGTTATGCAATGAAATTACATCCTACTTATGGTGCATTATTCAGTTTTAGTTATTCTCAATGCTCGCTTATGTGAATTTTTGTTTCTTGGTTTGGTTGCTTCTCAACCTATTTGCTAGCCTCCATTTTGTACTAAGTAGAAATACTACTTGTGCATCCAACATCCTTAAACCAAGTTTTGCCTTATGAGTCCACCATACCTACCTATATGCGGTATTTCCATGCCGTTCCAAGCAAATTTGTATGTGCCATCTCTAAATTTTCAAAATAAATTTTCTCTTTTGTGTACTCGTACCGCTCATGAAACGGTGGGGAGTGTCCAATATTTTTCCATGCTAGATGTGTTATTCTCAAGATGAGTGTTTATTCACTTGTCATTGCACGAGAGTGCGGCGGTAATAGGGATGCCCATTCCCGAAATGATAAAGAAGAAAAAAATATTTACTTTATGTTGTCAAATAATAAATTCCTTGGAAAGTGTTGGTATGGAAGGCAACCGTGGATACGGCCCGCCATGGAAAGTGAAAGTTTGGTGGAAAAAGGAATACACTTTATTTTCTGTTTGGGAACCGCCTATGATATATCTTGCATGGAAATTATTGTGAGCTACTTTGTCATTTTCGTTGACAGGAAAGGCATGCCACCCAAAATATTTTTCTCTCTCAATTTAAAACTTTGAGCTCTGGCACCTCTACAAATCCCTACTTCCCTCTGTGAAGGGCCTATCTATTTACTTTATGCAATTTTTATTTTTACTTTGAGTCTCCATATTCTCTTATAAAGCACCAACTAGGGGACACTATGATCGTACTTGAGCATTGGGCATAGCTAATATTTGAGTGTGTTTCATGAATGGATCAATGATTGAGCATGATGGGATAGGGATAACTTTCTTTAGTGTTGATATTTTAAAAGACATGGTTGCTTGTTGACATGCTTGAGTATTGAAGTCATTATGTTAAAATTAGACTATTGCTTTGAATCATTTACAAGTCCAAATGTCCATGCTATACAAAAGAAAAGAATATGAGATGAACATGTTAGGCAGCATTCCACATCAAAAATTCTGTTTTTATCATTTACCTACTCGAGGACGAGTAGGAATTAAGCTTGGGGATGCTGATACGTCAACAACGTATCTATAATTTTTGCTTGTTCCATGTTGTTATATTATCATTCTTGGATGTTTTACAATCATTTTATAACAACTTTATATCATTTTTTGGGACTAACCTATTGACATAGTGCCAAAGTGCCAATTGCTGTTTTTGCTTGTTTTTTACTACGCAGAATATCAGTACCAAACGGAGTCCAATTGTCACGAAACATTTTGAAGATTTTTTCTGGACCAGAAGACACCCAGTGGGCCAAAGAAGTGCCAGAGAGGTGGGTTGTGGAGGCCACAACCCACCAGGGCGCACCAGGGGGGCCCCGGCGCGGCCTGATGGGTTGTGCCCTCCACGGAGCCCCCTCTACCGCCTCTGACGCCTATAAATTCCCAAATATTCTGAAAACCCTAGGGGATTCGATGAAACATAATTCCAGCCGCCGCAAGTTCCAGAACCTCGAGATCCAATCTAAACACCATCACGGAGGGGTTCATCTTCTTCATAGGTGCCTCTCTGATGATGCGTGAGTAGTCCACCATAGACCTACGGGTCCATAGGCAGTAGCTAGATGGCTTCCTCTCTCTCTCTCTCTCTCTCTCTCTCTCTTCTGATTCTCAATACAATGGTCTCTTGGAGATCTATTTGATGTAAAGTTTTGCAGTGTGTTTGTTGGGAAACGATGAAATATGAGTTCATGATCAGTTTCTATCCATGAATATTATTTGAGTCTTCTTTGGTCTCTTATATGCATGATTACTTATAGCCTCATATTTCTTCTTCGAATCTTGGGTTTAGTTAGGCCAACTAGATCGATTTTTCTTGCCATTGGAAGAGGAGCCTTGTGATAGGTTCGATCTTGCGGTGTCCTTTCCCAGTGACAGAAGGGGTAGCAGGGCATGCATGTATCGTTGCCATTAAGGATAACAAGATGGGGTCTATTCCTACATGAATAGATCTTGTCTACATCATGTCATCTTTCTTATTGCATTACTCCGTTTTTCCATGAACTTAATACACTTAATGCATGCTGGATAGCGGTCGATGTGTGGAGTGATAGTGATAGATGCAGGCAGGAGTCGGTCTACTTATCTTGGACGTGATGCCTATATAATGATCATCGCCTTGGATATCGTAATGATTATTTGATCTATCAATTGCCCAACAGTAATTTGTTCACCCACCGTGCATTGTACTCATGAGAGAAGCCACTACTGAATCCTATGGCCCCCGGGTCTACTTTTCCAACATATTGCTTTCCGATCTATCTTTTTGCCTCTTTGTTTTCAGATCTACAAAACCAAAAACCCAAAAATATATTGCTACACTTTTTATTTTCCCTTTTTATTCTGTGTTCTTGAGAGATCTATCTCTCCTATCTATCACTACCTAATCTATCTTTTTACCGTAGAGAGATTGACAACCTCTCTTTCGCGTCAGGTTGCAAGTACTTGTTATTTGTGTGCAGGTGCTGCTTATTGGGTGGTGGTGATCCTCCTAATGGTTCAATAACCTTGGTTTCATAATAGAGGGAAATACTTACTGTCGTTGTGCTGCATCATCCCTTCCTCTTTGAGGAAATACCAACGCAGTCTCAAGCCACATCAACCCCGGCCGCTCCCTGGGGAAGGGGCAGCGCCGAAGATCCTGCTTGATTCCCGACGTCAGAGATGCCCTTGCCCGCTGCCATGACAAGGGCAAAGGGAGGTAGGCAATGCTTTGGTAAAGGAGGATAAAGGGGGGAAGTGCGCAGAAGGAAGGTGTGCAGGAGAAGCCAGACGATGAGGGTTTTCTGTCTGGCGTGCTTCACGGTTTATCCCGGCAGGGGCGCGGCTCACGAAGCATCATGGGAAGTAGAAGCGACACACGCCTCATCAAGCGCCACGCGTATTCCCGGGCAACAAGCGGTTAAGGCCCGTGCCGGTTCGCCCACTCGAACAGGCGGAGCCGTTCACACCGCGGGCCCGGGGGCTACTATTGGGCCTTTGGGACTGGGGGTGCCCAGGCCCTTCTGCCTGCGGCCCGGGACGCGGAGCTAGGTCTAAAGTGCAAGCAGGGCCCATTGGCACCCCTTGGAGGAACGACCTCGCGGGGGTCACACCTCGCGAGGAGGACGAACGCTACACCATCAAGGATCTCCCAAGCCCCTGCACGAGGCTACCTCCTGAGGCCCTCGCGAGGCGGATTGGTCGAGGCTGGTTCAAGCGGGGTCAGCCACTCTGCACCATCACGTGGGTGACGCATGCCGCGTCCAGCGGCGCTCGGGGCCGTGCCAGCAAGCACGGATGAGGAGGGTTTCCTCTTCGATGCTAAGGGAGCAAGGCCAGCTCACCGGTGCCCAAAGATGGGTCCAAAGGTTTCCAGTTTGGTGCAAGAGGATAGGAGTGGGTGCTCGCCAGGACAGAGGTCAGCACCGAGCGCATCGACACATCATGGACGGAGGCTTTAGCAGGCAAAGACCACCTTTGTCAGGATAGGTTGCAGTCCTGTCCCCTTTCAAACCGGCGATTGTGGCAACCCTTCCCGCCTTGCATTCTCGGGGAAGAGGACCGAAGCCGGTATAAAAGTAGCTAGGGCACCACTGGAGAGGGGAGAGCTCATTTTTTCCCCATGAACCACAAGGGCGCAAGAACCCACCTTTGTAACCCATCACTCTCCCCAAACAATCCAGACATGCAGGAGTAGGGTATTACATCGCGAGGTTGCCTGAACCTGGGTAACAGTTGTGTCTTTGTTCTTCCTTCCAGCTTGAGCTCACCGGAGCACGGACGTAGGTTCGCGAGGTAGAGTAGGGCCGATGCACAAGGCGCACCCCAGTGTTTGAACCTCTCTTGGGTCCCCGGAGCCCCGATTCCGACAACGACCGTTAGATATATAGGATCTTTGCCATCTGCTAGCAGACGACAAAGAGCATAATAGCAAACAGCAAAGATCATACGGACTGCATCCAGGCCGTCCGTTTGACCTAAACCATCCAGTCCCGCGGGAGGTTCTTTGCCGTCTGCTTTTATGCTCTTTGCCGTCTGCTAGCAGACAACAAAGACAAAGAGTGGACAGATGGCAAATAGTATTTGTGCCATCAGTCCACTCTTTGTCGTCAGCTTTTGGAAAGCTGACGACAAATATGGTCTTTGCCGTCAGCTAGCAGACGGCAAAGAGTGGACAGATGGCAAATTCAGTAATTCCTGTAGTGAATGTAAGTGTCACAACCTAGAGCGATACATTACTAGCTCGAATTGATCCATCATATGTAGGCAAGTATTATGTATATAGTTGTACATGCTTGCAATAAGAACTTGCATGACATATTTTGTCCTACCATCCTGTGCCAGCAAGGTCCTAATGGAAACTCATGGTAATTAATGTGCTCCTCTTAATGGAGAAAAGGAACAAACTATTAACACATAGTGAATACATGACCTTCTCAAATACGGTCATCCCCGGTGAGTATACCAATTATTGTCACCTTGGGGTCTACGGATCATAACAAGTAATAGGTGCATCGAACTTGCAAGATATGATCTAAAACTCACTTATATTCATTAAAACATAATATGTTCATATCTGAAATCATGGCACTCGGGCCCTAGTGATAATCATTAAACATAGCAAAGTCATAGCAATATCAATCTCATAACAAAGTGGATAGTAGGGATCAAGCCCTAACAAATTGACTAAATTACATGACGAATTTCACCCATCTTCATCTACCTGTAGTATGCCTATGATGAGATTATACTCACTCCCTGTGGTGAGCATCATGAGGTTGTTGATGAACAAGGGTTGTTGATGATGAAGGCGACGATTTTCCCTCTCTGAAGCCTCAAACGGACTACAGATCAGGCCTCCCAACAAAGAATAGAAGGTGGCAGTGGCTCCGCATTGTAAAATACAATGAAAATTTCTCTCTAATTTTTTTTCTCGGGAAGACGGTATTTGTAGATGTGGAATTAGGTCAGCCGAAACCCCATGGGGCCAACAAGCTCACGTGGCGCGTCCAAGGGGGCGCCCCCTGAGCTTGTGGCTCCCTGGTGCCCCCCTCTGGCAGTTCTCTACACTAGTATTTTTCATATATTCCAAAACAATGCTCCATAAAATTTCGTCAAATTCCGAGAACTTTTATTTGCACACAAAAAACAACACAATAGTAGTTTTGCTAAAAACAACGTTAGTCCGGGTTATTTTCGTTCAAATCATGCAAATTAGAGACCAAAACAAGAGCAAAAATGTTTGAAAAGTAGATACGTTTATGATGTATCAACTCCCCAAAGCTTAATTCATTGCTTGTTCTCAAGCAATTCAGTTGATAAACTGGAAATGATAAAGAAAAACTTTTACAAACTCAATTTCTTTTGTTTTCGTATATAAATTCAACTAGCAATCAAGTTTTCGGCAAAGATTATGTAATAACAACATGTATGATAACATTTTGAATCCATATTTATTCATGCCAATGGCAAAATCATCTAGCAAGCAATAAAACTATATCTCAAGTACCAACACTTAACAAAATAATCATGATACAATATGGTAGTTTGGTACCCAGCTAGCCTTTTCTGAGACCAAAAAACATAAATGCAGAGCACCTCTAAGATTTAAGCAACGACTAAGCATTTTAATTCAAGTTAGAAGATACACATTCATGCTCGTACCCAACCCTAATTAGATCAAATGCATGTTACACTAAGAATGACAATAGCGATCTCAGGACTGGTGCTTGAATGAGAAGATGATGACTCAATAATAAAATTAAATATATAGGCACTTTACAGAGGGAAGCAGAGATTTGCTTATGTGCCATACCTTACTGATTTTAAAATAGAGATAATTGTAATTTTAAGAGGTATACTTTTCAAAACATGGTTTACGATAGAGTTTTTCAATATCTTTCATGCTAAACATGTTAATGGTGGTTCCCAAACACAAATGAAATTTTTACTCCCCCTCCAACATACAAATACTTCCATGGCTAGCAGGGTTCATGGGTGCCCTCCAAACAATCAAATTTCTTCTGGGAGTTTTTGTTGTTATTTTTGTTTATTGAGCATGACTGGGGATCCTAGTTGACGAGCGGATAAACTCTGGTCGTGAGTTAAAAACACTTAGCATGGAAGATATTGACCACCCAACTACTCCATGAGCTTTGGGGTATACAAAACAGGTATTTTATGTGAAGGTTCAAAGATGACACGTGCAAATTAACTTGGGGTGGCAGGGTAATACTGCATATAGGTAGTTATGATGGACTCTTATGTCAATAACTTTGTTTAAGGAGTTTGGATGCACAAGCATTATTTCCGCTACGTACAGACGAAGGCTAACAAATAGATTGAGAAGAGACCAACTAGAGAGCGACAACAATCATAATCATGCATTTTGAATAATTAACATTGAACATGAGCATGAGCAGAATATAAACACTCTGAATATAAATAACATAGATGCAATATTGAGTTTGAATCAATTACATATGTGAACATGTGCCAAGTCAGGCTACCTGAATTTCTCATAGGAGGTTACCACCCTAACATACTTCATCGTCATCATTTTAATGCATGTTGACACCCAAGAATAATATATTATTCACTCCTATCTACTTATGCATAGCTAAAACGGGACTACTGAGTTAAACGTATTTATAAAAAAAGCAAGTAGAGTTCAAATCAGCTATTCCTTGCCATGATCCCTTCATCAAATTATTCATTATTGATTTTCACTTGCATGATCGAATGGTATGGAAATTATAATAGTACAAGTGTGTCCTGGATTAAGCTGAAATGTATAGTATAAGGCAAGGAAATATTTCGCCTTTCGTTAGTTCAGTTAATTAACCACATAAGAGCTACTCAACAATTTTTACAAAGTCTTCTCCCTACAACGACTCAAGAAAATAAATTCAAAGAAACACAATGAAATATTTTTGGACTTTTTAGTTTTTCTGAACAAAGCGAAAGAAAGGAAAAAAACTGAAAAACGAGAAAAACTATTTACACGGGAGAGCTCCCAAAAACACAACAAAGAAGAAACGAGAAGTCTTTTTGGGGGGTTTTATTTTTTGCACTATAAACTAAATAATTGGAAAAGGAAACCCGAAAAGAGGCTAGAAATATTTTTAGATTTTCCAAAGATTTTCAAACACAAGGAAAAAAGAAAAATAAAGAGAAAACGATGAACACTGATAAATGAAGTGAATGTGTGATAGCATAAATGACATGTTAGTGAGAATATTTACTTCCCCAAGCATAGGCTTTTGGCCTAACTTGGTCTATGGCCAGTGCTTATATGAGGCGAAATCATAATGGTAGTTCGGGTTGATCTTGACTGCAGCGACCACTGCCTGATGAGTGGCTTCACTTCGACGGGTGGCCTCCTGAGCGTCCTTGTATGCTTGTGCTTCCTCCAAGTGTATGTAATATCTCTGTTTTACCTGAAAGTTGAAGAAACAAGGATGGCAAGATAATAGGGATAGCATGACACTTATCGAAAATCCACATGTATTGGTAAGCAGGAGCCTCTCGTTTAACGAACTTATGACGAATCATCGCCTAATAATCCAGAAAACTAGCAGGAAACTCATAATCGTTATTTCTAATGGGTACACCAAAATGAGCAGCTAAACGGGCAGCTTAAATTCCTCCATTAAAATCACCATCTTTAGCATTATTAGTTAAACGGCGTGCAATTATGGCTCCTAAATTATATTTTCTATCACGATGCATAGCACATTTAAAAATGCTTAAATGGGGAGCAGAAGTAGTACTTAAATCATGTTTACCTGTTAAACATCTTTCTACGAATAATGTGAAGTAGTGAATGGCAAGAAAATGTATGCTCCCAACTCTAGATTGTTTTACCCCTCTACTTTATCCCCATGAAATGCACCCAATAAATTCCTCACAATCAGCCTTATAAGGTTTATCATAAGCTCCCCAAAGAGGAGTTTTGCAAACAATGCAGAAATCATGAAGGTCCATGCGAAAGGTTTTATCATAAAGATTAAAAATGACACAATGTGTGGAATAATCGGATACGTACCTTAAACAACTCACAATGTTATCGGTGAGAAAATGATATTGGGCACACTTATCCGTAAGGAACTCAGTCAACCCGACATTGTTTATGAACATATCAAATTCTTCCTTAATGTCGGTGTTAGCCATGAAGGTCTCACATGGCCATATGCAAGCCTTCACAATGGCTTCTCGAAAGTCCTCACCTTCAGGTTCGAGGTACGCGGGACTTGCCTCGCTTTGGCTTCAAGAATATCCAGAGAAAATTCTCTTAAACATGTCTACAACTCTGAAATTTTTCTGAAATTTTTAGGATACAAATAAGAGGTGAATGCAGGCAGGAGTCGGTCTACTTATCTTGGACGTGAATGCAGGCAGGATATAAATAAGAGGTGAATGCATGCTGGATAGCGGTCGATGTGTGGAGTAATAGTGGTAGATGCAGGCAGGAGTCGGTCTACTTATCTTGGAGGTGATGCCTATATAATGATCATCGCCTTGGATATCGTCATGATTATTTGATCTTCTATCAATTGCCCAACAGTAATTTGTTCACCCACCGTGTGCTATACTCATGAGAGAAGCCACTAGTGAATCCTATTGCCCCCGGGTCTACTTTTCCAACATATTGCTTTCCGATCTTTCTTTTTGCCTCTTTGTTTTCAGATCTACAAAACCAAAAACCCAAAAATATATTGCTGCACTTTTTATTTGCCCTTTTTATTCTGTGTTCTTGAGAGATCTATCGCTCCTATCTATCACTACCTAATCTATCTTTTTACCGTAGAAAGATTGACAACCTCTCTTTCGCGTCGGGTTGCAAGTACTTGTTATTTGTGTGCAGGTGCTGCTTATTGGGTGGTGGTGATCCTCCTAAAGGTTTGATAACCTTGGTTTCATAACTGAGGGAAAAACTTACCATTGTTGTGCTGCATCATCCCTTCCTCTTTGGGGAAATACCGACGCAGTCTCAAGCCACGTCAACCCCCGCCACTCCCAGGGGAAGGGGGCGGCGCCGAAGATCCTGCCTGATTCCCGACATCAGAGATGCCCTTGCCCGCTGAGGGAGTCCTGGACTAAGGGGTCCTCGGGCCGCCGGCCTATCTCTCATAGGCCGGCTTGGTGGGCCGCTCTCTGGTTATCGCAGGAAGGGCCGGGACATGTGGCGACTCCGTATTCTAGAAGGTAACCTCCGAAGACGCAGCGTGCACTCCAAGTCAAGATGAGAGGATCAGCGTCTTTACATCCGGCTAGAGACTTATCATGTGTAAACCCTAGGTACCCCCGGTATCTATATAAACCAGGGGGTTTAGATTGCAGAGAGCAGACAAGCTCATCTAGGGTTTTGGCTACTTGATCTCGAGGTGGATCGACTCTGTAATATTCATACATATCAATACAACCAAGCAGGACGTAGGGTTTTACCTCCATAAGAGGGCCCGAACCTGGGTAAACATCGTCTCCTGCGTCCCTTGTTACCCATCGATCCTAATCTCACAGCTCGGGACCCCCTACCCGAGATCCGCCGGTTTTGACACCGACATTGGTGCTTTCATTGAGAGTTCCGTTGTGGGGTCGCAAGAGGAATTGATGGCTCGCCTAATAATTAGCGATGAAGTCCTTAACGGGGGGTCCTTCGCCCCCGGACAGATTTTCGCTTTCGGCAGCATCGTGCTGCACGACGACCCGACCGGCCATCCTGGTCGGATCGGGAGTCTCGCCGCCGATCAAGAGATCAGATTCGGGAACCTAGAGTTCTCCGTAGACTCCCGGGGCGATCTTTCATTTGCTGGGCTCGCAATCTCATCTGACGATCCCGAAGTCTCTGAAGCCTTAACTTCGGATCTCCTTCTCGACTCCGCCCTCGGGTCTATCCCTGTCGATGATCTGGCTCTTAGTCCGGATCCGGTCAGAGTACCTGAGGGCCAAGGGTCGGCCCCTGCCGAACACTCTCTTTGTACAGACACTTTGGAGGTTAACTCCGAAGGTCCTAGGCAGATCGATCCGGTCGAGCTCTCGACGCTCAACGAGGCGCTGGATCGGATCTTATCAATAGAAATCACAGACGACCCGACCTCGACCCATGCTCAGATCGGTCTGAAGGTGGGTCATGGGGAATTTTTTGACCCACCCACCACCCACTTGGTAGCCACTATCGAAGACTTAACCGATATGCTGGACTACGCCTCCGAGGAGGCAGAAGACATGGATGAAGAGGACGGCGCCCCTGCCCCTGTCAACACTGGGCGATGGACTGCCACCTCCACCTATGATGTCTACATGGTAGACACCCCTGACGATAAGGGCAATCGCACCCCTAAGAAGAATGGCGATAAATCTGGTGAGGCGCCGTCAAGGCGCCGGAAACAGCGCAAACGATCTAAGGCAAACAAGGGAATGGAAGCCATCGCAGGCACCGGGGATAACGACACCCCAGAAGACCTTGGCGACCCTGAAGCCCCCGAACAGCCACTGGAGGAGAAGGAAAGGCCCGAAGATCGGCACGACACTGATGATCCTAATGATTCCGAGGACGACAACTACCTTCCCCCTGTCGAGGAGGAAGGCATCCTGGAAGCCGAAGACTTCACCGTCCCCGAAAACCCTGCGGATCAGGAACGGTTTAGGCGGCAGCTTCTAGCCACCGCCCGAAACCTGAAGGCGAAACAACAGCAGCTCAAAGCCGAACAGGACACCCTCAATGATAGATGGACAAGGGTCCTGGCAGCCGAAGAAGGGTACGGTACCGATCTACCGGACCAACCCAAGAGCTACCCTCGCCGGCGGCTGCTGCCGTAGTTCGATGATGAGGCCCTTGAAACATCGCCTCCCAGGCGTACTCCGTACGACCAGTCGGACCGCCCTCCCCGAGGATGGGATAGGACGGCCGGCGAGGCCGAGTACAGACCTGTGGTAACCCGCAGGAGAGGAAAAGAGCTAGCAGGGCCTGAGGATAGGTACGACTTACGACAGGACCTGGATTATAGAGTAGGCCACACAAGATCTATCTACGGATCTAGAAGGTACTCCCCCGTTAGAAGGGACGGGTACCAGTCTTGGCTCGACCGCAACAATAGAGGTCGGGAACAATACCGGCCCCGATCTACCGCCGATCGTAGGCATGACATAACTCGGGTCAGAGGCGCTGCCCACCCACTGTGCTTCACAGACGAGGTGATGCAACATCAGTTCCCTGAAGGGTTTAAATACGACGGTACAACAGACCCAGTCGTGTGGATTGAGGACTTCCTCCTCCACATTCATATGGCACGAGGAGATGATCTCCACGCCATCAAGTATCTGCCCCTAAAACTTAAGGGGCCAGCTCGACACTGGTTAAACAGTCTCCCCGAGAATTCCATCGGGAGCTGGGAAGAGCTCGAGGATGCCTTCCGATCTAACTTCCAGGGCACTTATGTCCGGCCACCGGACTCCTCCGACCTGAGCAATGTTGTCCAGAAAGCAGGTGAGTCGGCTCGGCAATTCTGGAATCGGTTCTTGACCAAGAAAAACCAGATCGTTAACTGCCCGGACGCCGAAGCAATAGCCTCCTTCAGACATAACATCCGGGATGAGTGGCTAGCTCGTCAGCTCGGCCAGGACAAGCCGAGGACAATGTCCTCCCTTACCTCACTTATGACCCGCTTTTGCGCGGGTGAGGATAACTGGCTAGCTCGACGAAGCCATAACCCCGAAGACCCCGGCACCTCCGAAGTCCGGGATGGAAATGGGAAACCATGACGTAACAAAAACAAATGCCGGCACAACAACGGCGATGCGGAGGACATGGCCATTAATGCCGGTTTCCGCAACCCGAAATCCGGACAGCGGAAGAAACCTTCTAAAGGAAATCGAGACGGACCTACCACGCTGGACAAAATCATGGATAGGCCCTACCAGATCCACGGCACCCAAGACAAGCCCGCTAACCACACCAACTGTAATTGTTGGGTATTTAAACAAGCTGGCAAACTCGCAGCCGAGGAGCAAGGCAAGAGCCCACGCAGCGAGGACGATGACGAGCCCCACGGTCCAAGCAATGGAGGACAAAAGCAGTTCCCTCCAGAGGTAAAAACTGTGAACATGATATATGCCACTCACGTACCAAAAAAAAAGAGGAAGCGCGCCCTTCGGGAGGTCTACGCCGTAGCGCCCGTAGCCCCAAAGTATAACCCATGGTCGGCTTGCCCGATCACCTTCGACCGACGGGACCATCCGACCAGTATCCGTCACGGAGGTTCGGCAGCCCTCGTCCTAGACCCCATTATCGATGGGTATCACCTCACTAGAGTCCTAATGGACGGAGGAAGTAGCCTTAATCTGATTTACTCAGACATGGTGAAAAAGATGGGTATAGATCCATCAAGGATCAAACCCAGCAACACTACCTTTAAAGGAGTGATCCCAGGCGTGGAAGCCCGCTGCTCGGGCACCGTGAATCTGGAAGTAGTGTTCAGCTCGCCCGACAACTTCCGCAGCGAAGACTTGATCTTCGACATTGTCCCTTTTCGCAGCGGTTATCACGCCCTACTCGGCCGCACAGCATTCGCTCTCTTTAACGTCGTCCGCCACTACGCGTACCTGAAGCTCAAGATGCCCGGGCCCAGGGGGTCATTACTGTCAACGGCAACACAGAGCGCTCTCTCCGAACTGAGGAACACACAGCGGCCCTGGCAGCTGAATTCCAGTACGGCGAGATAGGCCGACGCCCAAATCAGCCATAAAGGCACGTCATGATAGCAAACGAGTTCGGTCTCAACCAGAACTCCCGGAATCATCTTCCGCCCAACAAAAATAGGGATACGCCCCCCACAGCACAGCCCCAGTTCCCGTAAAATATGTGCCAAGAAGGCACAACTTAGCGCTCAAAATACCATGGGCTGTTGTGGGGACCCACTATGAAAGGCAAAGTGTTCGGCTGGACCGAACTACTGCCAACACATGTCTTCGGACAAACCACATGTACCATCTAGGACCTTCCACGCGTAAAGCTCATCCACACTTCGGCGACTTCTCAAGATCTTCTTCCCAAGGTCCGATCGCCGATAGCAACCACCTTTAAAGGAACGCAACCCCCTTGGGAGCAAAGGAGCAGACAGGTGACAGGGCACATCGAGGACGTCAAGCCACCCATCGAAGACCCTGGGTAAAACCTCTCCTTTGTAAATTTTATTTTTCATTTCAAAATACATGTAACAGTTGCTTCGGTAGTTTGAGTTATAAGAAATAAAGACCATCCTTTACGGCTTCCTCGCTGTATTTTATGTCACATACTCTGTTCTCTACTCACCGACGCCGATAGCAAAGCTGTTCGGTACATACTACGATGCAACCGGCTAATAGACCGGGGGCTCGACTATAAAAATCGCTCCAAGCATGACCCCGACACTATTGTTTATGTGTTCGGCATCTCGGATGTTGCGTTATATGAATCGGTCCCGAATTAATTCTTGGGTCAATAGTTGGGCTGCCCGGCTCCTATGTTTGCCCTCTTACGTTCCGCTCGTTCGGCTAAAAGGGTAAAGGGAGAACCACTGCGATTGTGCTTCCAGCTCGCCTGGTCAAGCACCTCAGTGGAGAAAGCCAAAAACTGACTGTCATAATAAGCGAGAACCGGTCTGCAATCCGAGCATAAGTGTCAAACTGAAAATCGATAGAGGTTATTTCATGTTATACGAAGGGTTTGTACTATTACAAACCATGTGATGATGGTTTCAACCTCGGTGTATCCGAATATCACAAAACACTGGGGGGCTCGTCATCAGCCCCCGCGGTCAAGCTCCTACGGCTAAGTGAAAGCACTAAAGCATCATAGTCCGATTGCCTTGTTCCCCTCGCACTACCGCCTTCGGGCACCGATACATCGGCTAAGGGTCACAGTGCGGCGGTAGAAACACCTCGTGTAGTATCTACATGGGGGCTGAAGCCGACGACTCGCAACTTTCAGATAAAATGGCCACACAGGAGTCAAAATAATACAAAGCTTGAAGACATGATAAACCATGCAACCGCATTATAAAGCGGAACAGTCATCGGATACATGACAAAACATTCATTCATAAATTACATCCTTAGGGCATTGAGCTTCTATCGCCCGAACACCATCCATCACGGTGGCAAAGTATTTCTCGGGGCGCCTATGCACCTTCCTAGGGGGTGGAGGTGCGGTGGCCATCTCGGTCGGCTTGATCTTCGGCCAGTGCACCATGGTCCTTGCAAAGGCCATCCGAGCTCCCTCGATGCACGTAGAACGCTTTAGAGCGTCAATCCGAGGCGCAGCGTCGCACAGCTTCTGCACCAAGCCGAAGTAACTGCTCGGCAGCGGCTCTGCAGGCCACAGCCGGATGCAGAGGTCCCTCATGGCCGGCTCCTCCATCCTGTGCAGCTCCATCAATTGTTTCATCTGCTTGCTCAGGAGGGGAGGATGCTCGGGGGCTTGAAATTGCGCCCAGAACAGCCGAGGCTCAACATCCCCATCCCGTAAGGCGAAGTATTTGTTCGCGTCCGCTGCACTCCTCGGGAGGTCCATAAAGGCGCCTGAGGAACGCCACACCCGGGTGAGCAACGCAAACCTGTTACCACCAAAGGAACATTGCAGTAAGTACGGCTTACCATCTACGATAGCCTTGACTTGGCAGAGTTCTTCTTCAAAGAACCGCCTATCAACTCGCTCTGATTTGAGTTCGGATTTCAGCGACGATAGTTCGGTGGCCTGGTCCTCGTTCTTTTGCTCAAGGGCCTCGCACTTCGTGCTGGCATCCTTGAGCTCCAGCTGCACCTCTACCACCCGGGCCTCGTGCTTGTCGCTCGCGTCTTTTAACGCCGATAGGTCGGCCGCCGCTCATTTAGCCGCCGCCTTCTCATCCGCGGCCTCCTGCCTCACCTTTGCCAACTCGGCCTTGAGGTTCTCGGCCTCCGCGGCCACAACTGTGGTAACAATGAGTAAATAACACTTAGGGATAACAATCCGGATATCTCAATCAATGAGTATAGACAAATAGACCTGAATGATACAGTTCGGACTCACCTTGCGTCTCGTCGAACCTCTTGTTCAGGCGATCGAGCTCCTCATCAGAGCTCTTGAGCTTCCGGTTTAGCTCGGCAAGCTCCCCTGCGTTGGCGGCCGCCGCCGATGACGAGTCCTGCAAAAACAACTTATGTGCATTAAAACTCCCGCGCTATCGGATTCAGACCCTCTGCTAAGTACTCTCCGATGCCTTGAGCATCGTTACTAGTATTCGGACATTTGACCCCCGGGTGGGTTTTTCAAACTCACCCAGGGCTCGGGGGCTACTACACTCATAAGGATTGCATAAACTTGGTAAATTAACATTTTCTAGGAAGAAAGAGCATTACGTGGCTCACCTTGAAGCCCGTCAAGAGACCATTGAAGGCCTCTTTCAGTCCGCTATCAACGGACTGAATGCCTTGCAAAACCGCACCCATAAGGGCGCGGTGATCTTCGGCGATGGAGGAGCCGGATAAAGCTTCCTCCATCGTGGCCGGCCACCCAGTCATGGGCGGCACCGGTGGTGACCTACCAACCCTCCCTCCGGTGGGGGATTGGGCTGGCGGCTCCTAAGGCATAGAGCGCTTCGGAGATGTCCTCGGAGGGGACTGGACCAGACTTGGTCCCCCCTCTTTAGTTGCCAGGAGATGTTCCTCCTCCTGGTCTTCGGCGGCCGAGGTGTTAACCTCGGCCATGACGTCGTCACCCTCGCCGCCGGTGTTCGGCTCAGAAGGGGCCGGGCGCGATAACACCTCCGCGGCCTCCTTCGAGACCTCAGGCGGCGTAGGATGAGATGCAGTCCCACTTTCTGCCAGATCGGCGGGCGTAGACTCCCCGTCTAAAATTTGGTCGGTGGGGAGATCATGTGGTGGGCTGCAAATTGAAAGACGTTCGCCCATTTAGCATTAAAAACTCTATATAAGTGATCCAGAGGGTCTTCGGATCCATACCTCTGGGCTGGGGGCTTAACCCTTGGGTTCCTTCGGGGAACCCTCCCAAAATCCTCAGACTCCTTATCGGAGTCCGAGTTATCGTCGGCCAGGACAGCCTTTGTCCGGCATGTCCTCTTCGGGGCAGGAGGAGGTAGGTCCTCCATGGCGTCCGCTGACGCCGCCCTCTTCCTTGTGAGGGGGGAGCCGCACTCCCCTTCGTCCTCGTGCTCTTCCTCATGAGTGGAAGAGGCATGGGTCTCCTCAGACTTAGTGTCCGGAAGACCCCTTAGACGAAGGCCCTCTCGAGCCTCCTTCTTATCTCCTTTCTTCTTCTTCTCTTTCTTCTCTAGCGCCGAATAGGGTGCCACGATGAGCATCTCTCTCAACAGATCGGACCGAGGGTCTTCGGGCTGCGGGGCCGGACAGTCAATTTGCACGGCCTTGCTTAGCCATTTCTGTGAAGATGAGGGAGAAGGGGTTCAGCTCTTTGTCAAGAAACAGAGCCGGAGAATTGAAAGTTTTGTCATACCTTGGTAGGAGGGGTTTCGGCGTCAAGGTCGGTGTCCTCCTCCTCAGCTGGCCAACTCTTCTGGGGCTTGAATAGCACTTTCCACAATTTCTCGTGAGTAGTGCGGAAGAATTGACTCACGGTGGCTGGGTCCTCGAGCTGGTAAGCCCACATTGGAGAGGCCCGGTGCTGGCAGGGGAGGAGACGGTGGTGGAGCATGACCTGGATCACGTTGACCAGTTCGATCTTGGCCTCAATCATCGAGGAGATGCGCTTCTGCAGCGATTTTACCTCTGTGGCCGACCCCCAGTCAAGGCCCTTCTTGAGCCACGAGGTTAGCCTCGCGGGGGGTCCGGATCTGAACTCGGCAGGTGCTGCCCAATCCGCGCTCCTCGGTTCGGTGATGTAGAACCATTCCTTTTGCCAGATCTTGACCGTGTCGATGAAAGTGTCGTCCGGCCACTCAACACGGGGGAGCTTGCTGATTACCGCCCCTCCACAATCCGCATGCGCGCCCGCAACTATCTTCGGCTTGACGTTATACACCTTGAGCCACAGGCCAAAATGCGGCTGAACCCGCAGGAAGGCTTCGCAGACGATGATGAACGCCTATATGTGCATAAAGGAGTTCGGGGGGAGGTCATGAAAATCCAACCCGTAAAAGAACATGAGGCCCTTGACGAAGGGGTGGAGCGGGAAGCCCAGTCCCCGGATGAAATGGGGGACGAACACCACCCTCTCGCCCGGCTTCGGTGTGGGAACAACCTGATTCGCCTCTGGAGCGCGGTGGGCGATGTTGGCGGAGAGGTAGCCGGCATGCTTTAACTCCCGAATATCGTTGTCGGTGACGGAGGAAGCTTCCCACTTGCCCATGGAGCCTGAACCAGCCATGGCCGAACTCGGAGGGAAGACTGAGGAAGAACTGGATCTGGGCTCTCGGAGCTTGGGAAGGTCGAGGAGGCAAAGGGTGCGAATTGGGAGTATGAATAGGCCTTGGGGGTTTTCTCCCTTTTATGGGGTGCCGTAATACCAAGAGCCTTCCTCTTACTACGCCGCAGGCCTCGTCACTTCCCGAAACAATCGTGCCGTTATGCGCACGTGGGATAACCCAGGGCATTGAGCATATCCCGTAATAAACGGGACATGATCTACACGTTGATAAGACGTGCCAATGGAGAAATGGCCTCGAACCGCGAATCGAGTTTTTGTGACCGGCTCAGCGGTCGTGACGGGCCGCGACCCTTCGTCAGAAAGGTTGTCAGGAAATACTGTTCACACTTTGACGTTTGGCCTTCGAGGTTAAGCGACTTATGACGCCCGGATAACTATATGTTCAGATAACTACATATCATCGGCGGCCGGACTAGAGCCAGCCGATCATACAGGGGGAAAAAACTCACCCCGCAAGCCGGAGACTCCGAACACACAAAGCTGCTAGTGTCATGACCCCTAGCGTTGGGGGCTAGTTCGGGGGCTATTGAGAGAGTCCTGGACTAAGGGGTCCTCGGGCCACCGGCCTATCTCTCATAGGCCGGCTTGGTGGGCCGCTCTCTGGTTATCGCAGGAAGGGCCGGGACATGCGGCGACCCCGTATTCTAGAAGGTAACCTCTGAAGACGCAGCGTGCACTCCAAGTCAAGATGAGAGGATCCGCGTCTTTACATCCGGCTGGAGACTTATCATGTGTAAACCCTAGGTACCCCCGGTGTCTATATAAACCAGGGGGTTTAGATTGTAGAGAGCAGACAAGCTCATCTAGGGTTTTGGCTACTTGATCACGAGGTGGATCGACTCTGTAATATTCATACCCATCAATACAACCAAGCAGGAAGTAGGGTTTTACCTCCATAAGAGTGCCCGAACCTGGGTAAACATCGTCTCCTTCATCCCTTGTTACCCATCGATCCTAATCTCACAGCTCGGGACCCACTACCCGAGATCCGCCGGTTTTGACACCGACACCCGCCGCCATGACAAGGGCAAAGGGAGGAAGGCAATGCTTGGGTAAAGGAGGAGAAAGGGGGGAAGTGTGCAGAAGGAAGGTGTGCAGGAGAAGCCAGACGATGAGGGTTTTCTGTCTGGCGTGCTTCACGGTTTATCCTGGTAGGGGCGCGGCTCACGAAGCATCGTGGGAAGTGGAAGCGACACACGCCTCATCAAGCGCCACGCGTATTCCCACGCGTAAGGGCCCGTGCCGGTTCGCCCCCTCCAACAGGCGGAGCCGTTCACACCGCGGGCCCGGGGGCTACTGTCGGGCCTTTGGGACTGGGGGTGCCCAGGCCCTTCTGCCTGTGGCCCGGGATGCGGAGCTGGGTCTAAAGTGCAAGTAGGGCCCATTGGCACCCCTTGGAGAAACGACCTCGCGGGGGTCACACCTCGCGAGGAGGACGACCGCTACACCATCAAGGATCTCCCAGGCCCCTGCACGAGGCTACCTCCTGAGGCCCTCGCGAGGCAGATTGGTCGAGGCTGGTCCAAGCGGGGTCAGCCACTCTGCGCCATCACGTGGGTGACGCACGCCGCGTCCAGCGGCGCTCGGGGCCGTGCCAGCAAGCATGGATGAGGAGGGTTTCCTCTTCGATGCTAAGGGAGCAAGGCCAGCCCGCCGGTTCCCAAAGCAAGGTCCAAAGGTTTCCAGTTTGGTGCAAGAGGATAGGAGTGGGTGCTTGCCAAGACAGAGGTCAGCACCAAGCCCACCGATATGTCATGGACGGAGGCTTTAGCAGGCGAAGACCACCTTTGTAAGGATAGGTTGCAGTCTTGTCCCCTTTCAAACCGGCGATTGTGGCAACCCTTCCCGCCTTGCATTCTCGGGAAGAGGACCGAAGCCGGTATAATAGTAGCTAAGGCACCACCGTAGATGGGAGAGCTCATTTTTCCCCCATCAACCACAAGGGCGCAAGAACCCACCTTTGTAACCCATCACTCTCCCCAAGCAATCCAGACATGCAGGAGTAGGGTATTACACCGCGAGGTTGCCTGAACCTGGGTAACAGCTGTGTCTTTGTTCTTCCTTCCAGCTTGAGCTCGTCGGAGCATGGCCGTAGGTTCGCGAGGTAGAGTAGGACCGGTGCACAAGGCGCACCCCAGTGTTCGAACCTGTCTTGGGTCCCCAGAGCCCCGATTCCGACAACGACCGTTAGATATATAGGATCTTTGCCATCTGCTAGCAGACGACAAAGAGCATAGTAGCAAACGACAAAGATCATACGGACGGCATCAAGGCCGTCCATTTGACCTAAACCATCCAGCCCCGCGGGAGGTTCTTTGCCGTCTACTTTTATGCTCTTTGTCGTCTGCTAGCAGACGGCAAAGACAAAGAGTGGACAGATGGCAAATAGTATTTGTGCCATCAGTCCACTCTTTGCCGTCAGCTTTTGGAAAGCTGACGACAAAGATGGTCTTTTCCGTCAGCTAGCAAACGGCAAAGAGTGGACAGATGGCAAATTCAGTAATTCCTGTAGTGAATGTAAGTGTCACAACCTAGAGCGACACATTACTAGCTCGAATTGATCCATCATATGTAGGCATGTATTCTGTATATAGTTGTACATGCTTGCAATAAGAAATTGCATGACATATTTTGTCCTACCATCCCGTGCCAGCAAGGTCCTAATGGAAACTCATGGTAATTAATGTGCTCCTCTTAATGGAGAAAAGGAACAAACTATTAACACATAGTGAATACATGACCTTCTCAAATACGGTCATCCCCGGTGAGTATACCAATTATTGTCACCTTGGGGTCTAGGGATCATAACAAGTAATAGGTACATAGAACTTGCAAGATATGATCTAAAACTCACTTATATTCATTAAAACATAATATGTTCATATCTGAAATCATGGCACTCGGGCCCTAGTGATAATCATTAAACATAGCAAAGTCATAGCAATATCAATCTCATAACAAAGTGGATAGTAGGGATCAAGCCCTAACAAATTGACTCAATTACATGACGAATTTCACCCATCTTCATCTACCTGTAGTATGCCTATGATGAGATTATACTCACTCCCTGTGGTGAGCATCATGAGGTTGTTGATGAACATGGGTTGTTGATGATGAAGGCGACGATTTGCCCTCTCTAAAGCCTCGAATGGACTCCAGATCAGGCCTCCCAACAAAGAATAGAAGGTGGCAGTGGCTCCGCATTGTAAAATACAATGAAAATTTCTCTCTGATTTTTTTTCTTGGGAAGACGATATTTGTAGAGGTGGAATTAGGTCAGCCGGTGTTGGGGAACGTTGCATGGGAAACAAAAAATTTCCTACGCACACGCAAGATCTATCCATGGTGATGAGCATCTACGAGAGGGAGAGTGGATCTACATACCCTTGTAAATCGCTAAGCGGGAAGCGTTAAGAAACGCGGTTGATGTAGTCGAACGTCTTCGCGATCCAAATCGCTAGCCGTCCCGCGATCCAATCACGATCCGTCCCGATCTAGCGCCGAACGGACGGCACCTCCGCGTTCAGCACACGTACAGCTCGATGACGATCTCCGCCGCTCCATCATACCGGAAAACGGGGTCTTAGTCATCTTGCCCATGAGGCATGGTCCGCATGTCTCAACCGATTCGAAATCGAGTGAGTCAAAGGATCCATCAGCATGGAGTTTCTTCATGCGTTTTACACCAATATGACCTTGGCGGCAGTGCCACAAGTATGTGGTACTATCATTATTAACTTTGCATCTTTTGGCATCAATATTATGAACATGTGTATTACTACGATCGAGATTCAATGAACCATTCGCATTGGGTGCATGACCATTGAAGGTATTATTCATGTAAACAGAATAACCATTATTCTATAACTTAAATGAATAACCGTATTGCAATAAACACGATCTAATCACGTTTATGCTCAACGCAAACACCAAATAACATTTATTTAGGTTCATTACTAATCCCGAAGATAGAGAGAGCGTTCGATGGTGATCACATCAACCTTGGAAACACTTCCAACACACATCGTCACCTCGCCCTTAGCTAGTCTCCGTTTATTCCATAGCTTTTATTTCGAGTTACCAACATTTAGCAACTGAACCGGTATCTAATACCCAGGTGCTACTAGGAGTACTAGCAAGGTACACATGAATAATACGTATATCAAATATACTTCCGTTGACGTTGCCAGCCTTCTTATCTACCAAGTATCTAGGGTTGTTCCGCTTCAGCGACCGCTCTCCTCATAATAGAAGCACTTAGTCTCGGGTTTGGATTCAACCTTGGGATTCTTCACTGGAGTAGCAACTGGCTTGCCATCCATGAAGTTTCCCTCCTTGCCCTTGCCCTTCTCGAAACTAGTGGTTTTACTAACCATCAACACTTGATGCTCCTTCTTGATTTCTACCTTCGCGGTGTCAAACATCGCAAATAGCTCAGGGATCATCTCCATCCCTGGCATTTTATAGTTCATCACGAAGCTCTAGTAGCTTAGTGGCAGTGACTTGGAGAACTATATCAATCACTATCGTATTTGGAAGATCAACTCCCACTCGATTCAAGCGATTGTAGCACCCAGACAATCTGAGCACATGCTCACCGACTGAGCTATTCTCCTTCATCTTGCAGGCAAATAATCTTTTTGGAGGTCTCATACCTCTCAACACGGGCACGAGCCTAAAATCCCAATTTCAGCTCTTAGAACATCTCATATGTTCCGTGACGTTCAAAACGTTTTGGAGCATCAATTCTAAGCCGTAATGCATGACGCACTGAACTATCAAGTAGTCATCAGAACGTGCATGTCAGATGTTCACAACATCTATAGACGACGCTTGAGGGGGTGGCGCACCGAGCGGTGCATTAAGGACATAAGCCTTCTGTGCAGCAATGAGGACAATCCTCAGATCACGGACCCAGTCCGCATTATTGCTACCATCATCTTTCAACTCTATTTTCTCTAGGAACGTATACAAAACACAGGTGAGCTACAGCGCGAGCTATTGATCTACAACATAATTTGCAAAGACATTTTGACTATGTTCATGATAATGAGTTTAGTTAATCATATTACTAAAGAACTCCCACTCAAATTGACATCCCTCCGGTCATCCGAGTGTTACATGATCCAAATTCACCAACCCAAGTCCGATCATCACGTGAGATGAGGTGGTTTCAATGGTGAACATCTCCATGCTGATCATATCTACTATATGACTCATGTTCGACCTTTCGGTCTCTTGTGTTCCGAGGCCATGTCTGTACATGCTAGGTTCGTCAAGTTTAACCCGAGTGTTCCGCATGTGCAACACTGGCTTGCACCCGTTGTATATGAACGTAGAGTCTATCACACCCGATCATCATGTGGTGCTTCGAAACGACGAACTTTCGCAACGGTGCACACTCGGGGAGAACACAATTTTATCTTGAAATTTTAGTGAGGGATCACCTTATAATGCTACCGTCGTCCTAAGCAAAATAAGATGCATAAAAGGATTAACATCACATGCAAATCATAAGTGACATGATATGGCCATGAACTTGTGCTTTTAATCTCCATCTCCAAAGCACCGGCATGATCTCCATCGTCACCGACATGACACCATGATCTCCATCATCTTGATCTCCATCAACGTGTCGCCATGAGGTTGTCGCGCCTACGACTATTGCTAACTCATAGCGATAAAGTAAAGCAAAAACGGCGAAAATAAATTAAAGACAACCCTATGGCTCCTGCCTGTTGCCGTACTCATCGACATGCAAGTCGTGATAATCTATACAAAACATGATCATCTCATACATCACATATATCTCATCATGTAATTGGCCATATCACATCACAACATACCCTGCAAAAACAAGTTAGACGTCCTCTAATTGTTGTTGCATGTTTTACGTGGCTGCTACGGGTATCTAGCAAGAACGATTCTTACCTACGCAAAAACCACAACGGTGATACAAAAATTGCTATTCAACCTTCTCAAGGACCGCCTTTGTCGAATCCGATCCAACTAAAGTAGGAGAGACAGACACCCGCCAGCCATCTTTATGCAACAAAGTCACATGTCATTTGATGGAACCGGTCTCTCGTAAGCGTATGAGTAAGGTTGTCCGGGCCGCTTCATCCCACAATACCGCTGAATCAAGAAAAGACCAAGGGAGGAAGCAATCTGAGCATCAATGCCCACAAACTCCTTTGTGTTCTACTCGTGATCTCATCTACGCATAGACCTAGCTCATGATGCCACTGTTGGGGAACGTTCCATGGGAAACAAAAAAATTCCTACGCACACGCAAGATCTATCCATGGTGATGAGCATCTACGAGAGGGAGAGTGGATCTACATACCCTTGTAGATCGCTAAGCAGGAAGTGTTAAGAAATGCAGTTGATGTAGTCGAACGTCTTCGCGATCCAAATCGCTAGCCGTCCCGCGATCCAATCACGATCCATCCCGATCTAGCACCGAACGGACGGCACCTCCGCGTTCAGCACACGTACAGCTCGATGACGATCTCCGCCTTCTTGATCCAGCAAGAGGGGGAGGAGAGGTAGATGAGATATCCAGCAGCACGACGGCGTGGTGGTGGTGGTGGTGGAGTTATCCCGGCAGGGCTTCGCCTAAGCTTTACCGGAATCTATTTGGTGGAGGAACTAGAGAATAGAGAACTAGCACGTGGCCGTGTGTTTTGGGGCTCTATTCCTCTAGTATATATAGGAGGGAGAGGGAGGAGCAAGCCTCCCTAGGGTTTCCCCTAGGGGTCGGCCGAACCAGGGCAAGGAGGAGTCCAATCCACTTCCTACTAGGAAGTGGATTCATATTAGGAAGGAGTCCTATTCCTTCCTATCTCCACCTTTTTTCCTCTTGGGCATATGGGCCCTTATGGGGTCGGTTCCCCAGCCCAATAGGGGCTGGTGCGCCACCTCTTAGGCCCATGTGGCCCCCTAGGGTGGGTGGGCCCCACCCGGTGGACTCCCGGAACCCATTCATCACTCCCGGTACACTACCAGAAATACCTGAAACTTTTCCGAAACCCAAATACCACTTTCCTATATATAAATCTTTACCTCCGGACCATTTCGGAGCTCCTCGTGACGTCCGGGATCTCATCCGGGACTCCGAACAACCTTCGGTCACCAACACATATATCTCAATACTACCGAAACGTCACCGAACGTTAAGTGTGCAGACCCTGCGGGTTCGAGAACTATGTAGACATGACCGAGACACCTCTACGGCCAATAACCAATAGCGGGACCTGGATGCCCATATTGGTTCCTACATATTCTACGAAGATCTTAATCGGTTGAACCTCTATGTCAAGGATTCAGTTAATCCCGTATGTTGTTCCCTTTGTTCTTCGGTATGTTACTTGCCCGAGATTCGATCGTCGGTATCTCTATACCTAGTTCAATATCGTTACCGGCAAGTCTCTTTACTCATTCCGTAATACAAGATCCCGTGGCTAACACTTTAGTCACTTTGCTTGCAAGGCTTATTGTGATGTTGTATTACCAAGTGGGCCCTGAGATACCTCTCCGTCACACGGAGTAACAAATACCAGTCTTGATCCATGCCCACTCAATAGACACCCTCGGAGATACCTGTAGAGCATCTTTATAGTCACCCAGTTATGTTGCGACGTTTGATACACACAAGGTATTCCTCCGGTGTCAGTGACTTACATGATATCATGGTTATAGGAACAGATACTTGACATGCAGAAAACTATAGCAATAAACTGACACGATCAAATGCTATGTTCATAGTTTGGGTCTTGTCCATCACATCATTCTCCTAATGATGCGATCCCGTTATCAAATGACATCTCATGTCTATGGCTAGGAAACCTTGACCATCTTTGATCAACGAGCTAGTCTATTAGAGGCATACTAGGGACACAGTGTTGTCTATGTACCCACACATGTATTTGCGTTTCCAATCAATACAATTATAGCATGGATAATAAACGATTATCATGAACAAGGAAATATGATAATAACTAAATTATTATTGCCTCTAGGGCATATTTCCAACAGCCGGAACCCCATGGGGCCCACAAGCTCACGTGGCGCGCCCAAGGGGGCGCCCCCTGAGCTTGTGGCTCCCTGGTGCCCCCCTCTGGTAGTTCTCTACACTAGTATTTTTCATATATTTTAAAACAATGCTCCGTAAAATTTCGTCAAATTCCGAGAACTTTTATTTGCGCACAAAAAACAACACAATAGTAGTTTTGCTAAAAACAGCGTTAGTCCGGGTTATTTTCGTTCAAATCATGCAAATTAGAGACCAAAACAAGAGCAAAAATGTTTGAAAAGTAGATACGTTTATGATGTATCAACTCCCCAAAGCTTAAGTCATTGCTTGTTCTCAAGCAATTCAGTTGATAAACTGAAAATGATAAAGAAAAACTTTTACAAACTCAATTTGTTTTGTTTTCGTATATAAATTCAACTAGCAATCAAGTTTTCAGTAAAGATTATGTAATAACAACATGTATGATAACATTTTGAATCCATATTTATTCATGTCAATGGCATAATCAACTAGCAAGCAATAAAACTGTATCTCAAGTACCAACACTTAACAAAATAATCATGATACAATATGGTAGTTTGGTACCCAGCTAGCCTTTTCTGAGACCAAAAAACATAAATGCAGAGCACCTCTAAGATTTAAGCAACGACTAAGCATTTTAATTCAAGTTAGAAGATACACATTCATGCTCGTACCCAACCCTAATTAGATCAAATGCATGTTACACTAAGAATGACAATAGCGATCTCAGGACTGGTGCTTGAATGAGAAGATGATGAGTCAATAATAAAATTAAATATATAGGCACTTTACAGAGGGAAGCAGAGATTTGCTTATGTGCCATACCTTACTGATTTTAAAATAGAGATAATTGTAATTTTAAGAGGTATACTTTTCAAAACATGGTTTACGATAGAGTTTTTCAATATCTTTCATGCTAAACACGTTAATGCCGGTTCCCAAACAGAAATGAAATTTTTACTCCCCCTCCAACATACAAATACTTCCATGGCTAGCAGGGTTCATGGGTGCCCTCCAAACAATCAAATTTCTTCTGGGAGTTTTTGTTGTTATTTTTGTTTATTGAGCATGACTGGGGATCCTAGTTGACGAGCGGATAAACTCTGGCCGTGAGTTAAACACACTTAGCATGGAAGATATTGACCACCCAACTACTCCATGAGCTTTGGGGTATAAAAAACAGGTATTTTATTTGAAGGTTCAAAGATGACACATGCAAATTAACTTGGGATGGCAGGGTAATACCGCATATAGGTAGTTATGATGGACTCTTATGGCAATAACTTTGTTTAAGGAGTTTGGATGCACAAGCATTATTTCCGCTTCGTACAAACAAAAGCTAACAAATAGATTGAGAAGAGACCAACTAGAGAGCGACAACAATCATAATCATGCATTTTGAATAATTAACATTGAACATGAGCATGAGCAGAATATAAACACTCTGAATATAAATAACATAGATGCAATATTGAGTTTAAATCAATTACATATGTGAACATGTGCCAAGTCAGGCTACCTGAATTTCTCATACGAGGTTACCACCCTAACATACTTCATCGTCATCATTTTAATGCATGTTGACACCCAAGAATAACATATTATTCACTCCTAGCTACTTATGCATAGCTGAAACGGGACTACTGTGTTAAACGTATTTATAAAAAAAAAACAAGTAGAGTTCAAATCAGCTTTTCCTTGCCATGATCCCCTCATCAAATTATTCATTATTGATTTTCACTTGCATGATTGAATGGTATGGAAATTATAATAGTACAAGTGTGTCGTGGATTAAGCTGAAATCTATAGTATATTGCAAGGAAATATTTGGCCTTTTGTTAGTTCAGTTAATTAACCACATAAGAGCTACTCAACAATTTTTACGAAGTCTTATCCCTACAACGACTCAAGAAAATAAATTCAAAGAAACACACTGAAATATTTTTGGACTTTTTAGTTTTTCTGAACAAAGCGAAAGAAAGGAAAAAAAAACTGAAAAACGAGAAAAACTATTTACACGGGAGAGCTCCCAAAAACACAAGAAAGAAGAAACGAGAAGTCTTTTTGGGGGGTTTTATTTTTTGCACTATAAACTAAATAATTGGAAAAGGAAACCCGAAAAGAGGCTAGAAATATTTTTAGATTTTCCAAAGATTTTCAAACACACGAAAAAAAACAAAAATAAAGAGAAAACGATGAACACTGATAAATGAAGTGAATGTGTGATAGCATAAATGACATGTCAGTGAGAATATGTACTTCCCCAAGCTTAGGCTTTTGGCCTAACTTGGTCTATGGCCACTACTTATATGAGGCGAAATCATAATGGTAGTTCGGGTTGATCTTGACTGCAGCGACCACTGCCTGATGAGCGGCTTCACTTCGACGGGTGGCCTCCTGAGCGTCCTTGTACGCTTGTGCTTCCTCCAAGTGTATGTAATATCTCTGTTTTACCTGAAAGTTGAAGAAACAAGGATGGCAAGATAATAGGGATAGCATGACACTTATCGAAAATCCACATGTATTGGTAAGCAGGAGCCTCTCGTTTAACGAGCTTATGACGAATCATCGCCTAATAATCCAGAAAACTAGCAGGAAACTCATAATCGTTATTTCTAATGGGTACACCAAAATGAGTAGCTAAACGGGCAGCTTAAATTCCTCCATTAAAATCACCATCTTTAGCATTATTAGTTAAACGGCATGCAATTATGGCTCCTAAATTATGTTTTCTATCACGATGCATAGCAAATTTAAAAATGCTTAAATGGGGAGCAGAAGTAGTACTTAAATCAAGTTTACCTGTTAAACATCTTTCTACGAATAATGTGAAGTAGTGAATGGCAAGAAAATGTATGCTCCCAACCCTAGATTGTTTTACCCCTCTACTTTATCCCCATGAAATGCACCCAATAAATTCCTCACAATCATTATAAGGTTGATCGTAAGCTCCCCAAAGAGGAGTTTTGCAAACAATGCAGAAATCACGAAGGTCCATGCAAAAGGTTTTATCATAAAGATTAAAAATGACACTATGTGTGGAATAATCGGATACGTACTTGAAACACCTCACAAAGTTATCGGTGAGAAAATGATATTGGGCACACTTATCCGTAGGAACTCAGTCAACCCGACATTGTTTATGAACATATCGAATTCTTCCTTAATGTCAGTGTTAGCCATGAAGGTCTCACATGGCCATTCGCAAGCCTTCACAATGGCTTCTCGAAAGTCCTCGCCTTCGGGTTCGAGGTACGCGGGACTTGCCTCGCTTTGGCTTGAAGAATATCCAGAGAAAATCCTCTTAAACATGTCTGTTGGGGAACGGAGCATGAATTTCAAAAAAATTCCTACGCTCACGCAAGATCTATCCATGGAGATGCGTCGCTACGAGAGGGGAGAGTGTGTCTACGTACCCTCGTAGACCGTTAGCGGAAGCGTCTCACAACGCGGTTGATGTAGTCGAACAATCCTTCGAGCTCCACCGATCGAGTACCGAACGTACGGCTCCTCCGAGTTCTACACACGTGCAGCTCGGTGACGATCCTCGCCTTCTTGATCCAGCAAGATGTCAAGGAAGTAGATGAGTTCCGTCAGCACGATGGCGTGGCGACGGTGACGGTGAAGTGATTCCGGCAGGGCTTCGCCTAAGCTCTCCGAAAATATGACCGAGGTGGAAAACGGAGATCGGGGCACCGCACACGGCTATGGGACAATTGTCGTGCCTTTGGGGTGCCCCCTGCCCCTGTATATAAAGGAGGAGAGGAGGAGGCCGCCGGCCCTAGGTGGGGCGCGCCATGGGGAGAGGAGTCCTACTAGGACTCCTAGTCCTAGTAGGATTCCTTCTCAAGAGGGGGAAGAAGGAAGGGAGAGAGAAGAGGAGAAGGAAAGGGGGTTGCGCCCCCTCCCCTAGTCCAATTCGGACTTCCCATGGGAGGGAGGCGCAGCCACCCCTAGTGGGCTGCCTCTTCTTTCCCGTATGGCCCATGTAGGCCCATTACTTCCCCGGGGGGTTCCGGTAACCCTCCGGCACTCCGATATTTACCCGGATCACTTGGAACTATTCCGATATCCGAATACCACCTTCCAATATATCAATCTTTACCTCTCGGACATTCCGAGACTCCTCGTCATGTCCGTGATCTCATCCGGGACTCCGAACAACATTCGGTCACCAATCACATAACTCATATAATACTATATCGTCATCGAACCTTAAGTGTGCGGACCCTACGGGTTCGGGAATGATGTAGACATGACCGAGACGACTCTCTGGTCAATAACCAACAGCGGAACCTGGATGCTCATATTGGTTCCTACATATTCCACGAAGATCTTTATCGGTGAACCTCATATGACAACATACGTTGTTCCCTTTGTCCGGCGGTATGTTACTTGCCCGAGATTCGATCGTCGGTATCCAATACCTAGTTCAATCTCGTTACTGGCAAGTCTCTTTACTCGTTCCGTAATACATCATCTTGCAACTAACTCTTTAGTCACGGTGCTTGCAAGGCTTCTGTGATGCTGTATTACCGAGAGGGCCCAGAGATACCTCTCCGATAGTCGGAGTGACAAATCCCAATCTTGATCCATGCCAACTCAACAAACACTTTCGGAGATACCTGTAGTGCACCTTTATAATCACCCAGTTACGTTGTGACGTTTGATACACCCAAAGTATTCCTACGGTATCCGGGAGTTGCATGATCTCATGGTCAGAGGAACGTGTATTTGACATAGTGAAAGCAATAGCAATAAACTGAAACGATCATTTGCTATGCTAACGGTTGGGTCAAGTCCATCACATCATTCTCCTAATGATGTGATCCCGTTATCAAATGACAACTCATGTCCATGGTCAGGAAATCTTGACCATCTTTTGATCAACGAGCTAGTCTAGTAGAGGCTTACTAGGGACTCATTATTTGTCTATTATCCACACATGTATTAAGTTTCCGGTCAATACAATTCTAGCATGAATAATAAACCATTATCATGAACGGAGAAATATGATAATAATAAACACTTTATTAATTGCCTCTAGGGCATATTTCCAACAGTCTCCCAGTTGCACTAGAGTCAATAATCTAGTTTACATCTCCATGTAATTAACATCCAATCAGTTCTAGGGCTGATCATGTTTTGCTTGTGAGAGAGGTTTTAGTCAACGGGTCTGCAATATTCAGATCCGTGTGTTCTTGGCAAATCTTTATGTCATATGTAGATGCTGCTACCACACTCTGCTTGGAGCTACTCCAAAAATGACTATCCCACTTTACGTATCCGGTCTGAGACTCATAGTCATCCGGATCGGTGTTTAAAGCTTGCATCGACGTAACCCTTTACGGCGAACTCTTTATCACCTCTATTCCCGAGAAATTCTTCCTTAGTCCTTTTCAGGTACTTCAGGATATTCTTGACCGCTGTCCAGTGATCTACTCCTGGATCACTCTGGTACCTTCCCACCAAGCTAATAGCGAGGCATACATCAGGTCTAGTACACAGCATGGCATACAAAATAGAGCATATGGCTGAGGCATAGGGGATGACACTCATCTTCTCTTTGTCTTCTGCCGTGGTCGAGCTTTGAGTCTTACTCAATCTCACACCTTGCAATACAGGCAAGAACCCTTTCTTTGACTGATCCATTTTGAACTTCTTCAAAATCTTGTCAAGGTATGTGCTTCATGAAAGTCCTATGAGGCGTCTCAATCTATCTCTATAGATTTTGATGCCTAACATGTAAAACAACCTTTACCTAGATTTTCAAGTCTTACTCCACTTCACACCAGGCAAGAACTCATTTCTTTGACTTGATCCTATTTTGAACTTCTTCAAAAAAAACTCATCAAGATGTGTGAACTTTTATCAGGCGTTTTGATCTATCTCCATAGATCTCGATGCCCAATCTGTGGATAACTCAAAAACAGGTTTTTATTGAAAACCTCCTTTCAATTCTTTATGCTTTCCAGAAATTCTACATCATTTCCAATCAACAATATGTCATCCACATATACTATTAGAAATGCTATAGAGCTCCCACTCACTTTCTTGTAAATACAAGTTTCTCCATAAACTTGTATAAACCCAAACGCTTCGATCACTTCATCAAAGCGATTATTCCAGCTCCGAAATGCTTGCACCAGTCCATAGATGGATCGCTGGAGCTTGCATATTTTGTTAGCACCTTTAGGATCGACAAAACCTTTCGGCTGTATCATATACAATTCTTCCTTAAGGAATCCGTAAAGGAATGCCGTTTTGACGTCCATTTGCCAGATTTCATAATCATAAAACGCGGCAATTGCTAACATAATTCTGACAGACTTTAGCATCGCTACGGGTGAGAAAGTCTCATCGTAGTCAACTCCTTGAACTTGGTGATAACCTTTAGCAACAAGTCGAGCTTTTATAGACGGTGATATTGCCATCAGCGTCCGTCTTCTTCTTAAAGATCCATTTATTTTCAATAGCTCGCCGTTCATCGGGCAAGTCTACCAAAGTCCACACTTTGTTCTCATACATGGATCCAATCTCGGATTTCATGGCCTCAAGCCATTTGTCGGAATCCGGGCTTGCCATCGCTTCTTCATATTTCGAAGGTTCATCGTTGTCTAGCAACATGTCCTCCAAGACTGGATTTCCGTACCACTCTGGTGCGGAACGTGTCCTGGTTGACCTTCGAAGTTCAGTAACAACTTGATCCGAAGTTTCATGGTCATCATCATTAACTTCTTCTCTGGTCTGTGTCGATGTCACAGAAATTTCTTTCTGTGGCGTACTACTATCCAGAGGAGGTACAATTACCTCATCAAGTTCTACTTTCCTCCCACTCACTTCTTTCGAGAGAAACTCCTTCTCTAGAAAGGATCCATTCTTTAGCAACGAAAACTTTGCCTTCGGATCTGTGGTAGAAGGTGTACCCAACGGTCTCTTTTGAGTATCCTATGAAGACGCACTTATCCGCTTTGGGTTCGAGCTTATCTGGCTGAAGCCTTTTGACATAAGCATCGCATCCCCAAACTTTCAGAAACGACATCTTAGGTTTCTTGCAAACCACAGTTCATACGGTGTCATCTCAACGGATTTAGACGGTGCCCTTGTTTAAAGTGAATGCAGTTGTCTCTAATGCATATCCCCAAAATGATAGTGGCAAATCGGTAAGAGACATCATAGAACGCACCATATCAAATAGAGTACGATTACGACGTTCGGACACACCATTACGCTGTGGTGTTCCATGTGGCGTGAGCTATGAAACAATTCCACATTGTCTTAAGTGATTGCCAAACTCGTAACTCAAATATTCTCCTCCACGATCAGATCGTAAGAACTTTATTTTCTTGTTACGATGGTTCTCTACTTCACTCTGAAATTCTTTGAACTTTTCAAATGTTTCAGATTTATGCTTCATCAAGTAGACATAACATATCTACTCAAATCATCAGTGAACGTGAGAACATAACGATATCCACCGCGCGCCTCAACACTCATCGGACCGCATACATCGGTATGTATTATTTCCAATAAGTTGGTTGCTCGCTCCATTGTTCCGGAGAACGGAGTTTTAGTCATCTTGCCAATAAGGCACGGTTTACATGTCTCAAATGATTCATAATCAAGAGATTCCAAAAACCCATCTGCATGGAGTTTCTTCATGTGTTTAACACTGATATGACCTAAGCGGCAGTGCCACAAATATGTGGTACTATCATTATCTTTTGGCATTTGTGTTATGAACATGTGTATTACTACGATCAAGATTCAATAAACCTTTCATTTTAAGTGCATGATCATCAATGATATTATTCAAATAAATAGAATAACAATTATTCTCTGAAATTGAATAACCATCTTGCAATAAACACTATCAGATATAATGTTCATGCTTAACGCAAGCACCAAATAACAATTATTTAGGTTCATCACTAATCCTGAAGGTAGAGAGAGCGTGGCGATGGTGATCACATCAACCTTGGAGACACTTCCAATGCACATCGTCACCTCGTTCTTAGCTAGCCCTCGTTTATTCCGAAGCTCCATGTTTCAAGTTGCAAGCAACTGAACAAGTATCAAATACCCAGGTGCTCCTACGAGTACTAGTAAGGTACACATCAATAACATGTATATCAAATATCTTTGTTGACATTGCCAGTCTTATTATCTGCCAGTTACTTTGGGGAAGTTCCGCTCCCTGTGACATTTCCCTTTGCAATGGGAGCACTAAGTCTCGGGTTTGGTTCAGCCTTGGGTTTCTTCGCGTGAGCGGCAACTGTTTTACCATTCTTCTTGAAGTTCCCTTTTCTTTCCCTTGCCCTTCTTGAAACTAGTGGTCTTATTAACCATCAACACTTGATGCTCCCTTTTTGATTTCTACATCCGCAGCTTGTAGCATCGCGAATAGCTTAAGGATCTTCTATCCCTTGCATGTTTATAGTTCATCACGAAGATCCAGTAGCTTAGTGATAGTGACTAGAGAACTCTATCAATCACCACTTTATTCGGAAGTCTAACTCCCACTTGATTCAAGTGTTTGAAGTACTCAGACATTCTGAGTACATGCTCACTAACGGAGTTGTTCTCCTCCATCTTGTAGCTATAGAACTTGCCGAAGGTGTCATACCTCTCGACCCGGGTGTGAGCTTGAAAAACAAATTTTCAGCTCTTGGAACATCTCATATGCTCCGTGTTGCTCAAAACATATTTGGAGCTCCGGTTCTAAGCCGTAAAGTATGGCGCACTGAACTATCAAGTAGTCATCTTTTCTTGTCTGCCAGACGTTCATAACGTCCTCAGACGAAGCCGTAGGGGTATTTCACTGAGCGGTGCATTAAGGACATAAGCCTTCTGTGCAGCAGTGAGGACAATCCTCAGATCACGGACCTAGTCCGCATAGTTGCTTCCATCAACTTTCAACTTCGTTTTCTCTAGGAACATAATAAAAACAGGGGAACTACAGCGCGGTCTATTGATCTACAACATAAATTTGCTAAGACAAGTAAGACTATGTACATGACAATTGAAGTTCAATTAATCAAATTACTTAAGAACTCCCACTTAGATTAACATCCCTCAAGTTGTCTAAGTGTAACATGATCCACATCAACTAAACCACGTCCGATCATCACGTGAGGTGGATTAGTTATCAATGGTGAACATCTTTCATGTTGATCATATCTACTATATGACTCATGTTCGACCTTTCGGTCTCTTGTGTTCCGAGGCCATGTCTGTACATGCTAGGCTCGTCAAGTTTAACCCAAGTATTCTGCATGTGTAAAACTGGCTTACACCCGTTGTATGCGAACGAAAGAATCCATCACACCCGATCATCACGTGGTGCTTAGAAGCGTCGAACCTTCGCAACGGTGCATACTAGGGGAGAACACTTATCTTGAAATTTAGTGAAGGGATCATCTTATAATGCTACCGTCGTCCTAAGCAAAATAAGATGCATAAAAGGATTAACATCACATGCAATTCAATATATATGTGACATGATATGGCCATCATCGTCTTGTGCTTTTGATCTCCATCAGCAAAGCACCATCATGATCTCCATCGTCACCGGATTGACACCATGATCTCCATCGTAGCGTCATGACACCTTGATCTCCATCGCAGCGTCGTGACACCTTGATCTCCATCGTAGCGTCGTGGTCGTCTCGCCGGCTATTGCTACTACTACTACTGCTAACTTATAGCGGTAAAGTAAAGCAATTACATAGCGTTGGCATTGCATACAATAAAGAGACAACCATAAGGCTCCTGCCGGTTGCCTGATAACTTACAAAACATGATCATCTCATACAACAACTTATATCACATCATGTCTTGGCCATATCACATCACCAGCATACCCTGCAAAAACAAGTTAGACGTCCTCTACTTTGTTGTTGCAAGTTTTACATGGCTGCTACGGGTTTGCAAGAACCGTTCTTACCTACGCAAAACCACAACGTGGTGTAGTGATTGCTTTTTTATCTTCTAAAAGAACCCTCTTCATTGAAACCGATTCAACTAAAGTGAGAGAGACAGACACCCGCCAGTCACCTTTATGCAACGAGTGCACGTAGCGGTGAAACCTGTCTCGCGTAAGCGTACGCGTAATGTCGGTCCGGGCCGCTTCATCTCACAATACCGCCGAATCAAGTAACAACTAGTAACGGCAAGCAATATGTATACACCCACGCCCACAACTCGTTTGTGTTCTACTCGTGCAAATCACATCTACGCATAGACCTGGCTCGGATGCCACTGTTGGGAAACGGAGCATGAATTTCAAAAAAATTCCTACGCTCACGCAAGATCTATCCATGGAGATGCGTCGCTACGAGAGGGGAGAGTGTGTCTACGTACCCTCGTAGACCGTTAGCGGAAGCATCTCACAACGCGGTTGATGTAGTCGAACAATCCTTCGAGCTCCACCGATCGAGTACCGAACGTACGGCTCCTCCGAGTTCTACACACGTGCAGCTCGGTGACGATCCTCGCCTTCTTGATCCAGCAAGACGTCGAGGAAGTAGATGAGTTCCGTCAGCACGACGGCGTGGCGACGGTGACGGTGAAGTGATTCCGGCAGGGCTTCGCCTAAGCTCTCCGAAAATATGACCGAGGTGGAAAACGGAGATCGGGGCACCGCACACGGCTATGGGACAATTGTCGTGCCTTTGGGGTGCCCCCTGCCCCTGTATATAAAGGAGGAGAGGAGGAGGCCGTCGGCCCTAGGTGGGGCGCGCCATGGGGAGAGGAGTCCTACTAGGACTCCTAGTCCTAGTAGGATTCCTTCTCAAGAGGGGGAAGAAGGAAGGGAGAGAGAAGAGGAGAAGGAAAGGGGGTTGCGCCCCCTCCCCTAGTCCAATTCGGACTTCCATGGGAGGGAGGCGCAGCCACCCCTAGTGGGCTGCCTCTTCTTTCCCGTATGGCCCATGTAGGCCCATTACTTCCCCGGGGGGTTCCGGTAACCCTCCGGCACTCCGATATTTACCCGGATCACTTGGAACTATTCCGATATCCGAATACCACCTTCCAATATATCAATCTTTACCTCTCGGACATTCCGAGACTCCTCGTCATGTCCATGATCTCATTCGGGACTCCGAACAACATTCGGTCACCAATCACATAACTCATATAATACTA
The DNA here is from genome assembly GCA_039707655.1 of Elymus sibiricus. Taxonomy (NCBI): domain Eukaryota; kingdom Viridiplantae; phylum Streptophyta; class Magnoliopsida; order Poales; family Poaceae; genus Elymus; species Elymus sibiricus. Next base: position 464,873,068 of record CM077667.1, on the reverse strand, counting down.
TATCGTCATCGAACCTTAAGTGTGCGGACCCTACGGGTTCGGCAATGATGTAGACATGACCGAGACGACTCTCTGGTCAATAACCAACAGCGGAACCTGGATGCTCATATTGGTTCCTACATATTCCATGAAGATCTTTATCGGTGAACCTCATATGACAACATACGTTGTTCCCTTTGTCCGGCGGTATGTTACTTGCCCGAGATTCGATCGTCGGTATCCAATACCTAGTTCAATCTCATTACCGGCAAGTCTCTTTACTCATTCCGTAATACATCATCTTGCAACTAACTCTTTAGTCACGGTGCTTGCAAGGCTTCTGTGATGCTGTATTACCGAGAGGGCCCAGAGATACCTCTCCGATAGTCGGAGTGACAAATCCCAATCTTGATCCATGCCAACTCAACAAACACTTTCGGAGATACCTGTAGTGCACCTTTATAATCACCCAGTTACGTTGTGACGTTTGATACACCCAAAGTATTCCTACGGTATCCGGGAGTTGCATGATCTCATGGTCAGAGGAACGTGTATTTGACATAGTGAAAGCAATAGCAATAAACTGAAACGATCATTTGCTATGCTAACGGTTGGGTCAAGTCCATCACATCATTCTCCTAATGATGTGATCCCGTTATCAAATGACAACTCATGTCCATGGTCAGGAAATCTTGACCATCTTTTGATCAACGAGCTAGTCTAGTAGAGGCTTACTAGGGACTCAGTATTTGTCTATTATCCACACATGTATTAAGTTTCCGGTCAATACAATTCTAGCATGAATAATAAACCATTATCATGAACGGAGAAATATGATAATAATAAACACTTTATTAATTGCCTCTAGGGCATATTTCCAACAATGTCTACAACTCTGAAATTTTTAGGATACAAATAAGAGGTGAACGAAACTTAATAAAATTGATAGCAACTAATCTATAAGTGTTTAGAGCCTATATCACGCATCAAAACTACTTTGAACTAACTAAATCAAACATGCAAACTCATTTTCATGGTCACCAATAATAGCATAATAATCAAAATATAAACCACTAGAATAAAAAATAATTGGAGCAATAGAGAAGTCACACATACCAAGGAGCGGTTCCTCCGAACAACTTTGAAAACGGAGCCCCGAGCTAAGGGGTCAAAATTTTTGCGAAAATGAGCAAGAACATGAGCTAGGAGCTAGACATGAATTTTTTGGAGGTGGAAGAAGGCGATGGGCATGGGCACTAAGTGAGTGGAGTCCTGTGAGACCCACAAGCTCACATGACGCGCTCAAGAAGGGTAGGCGCGCCGTGTGAGCTCGTGGCTCACAGTTGCACCCCCTGGGTTGTTTTAAGCACCAAGAAATATTATTTATTTCATAAAAATCATACTAAATTGATAGAACAATTGAAAACTTTTATTTTCGCGACATTTTTATTGCACAGGAAATTTAGAAAACGTACTAAACAGGGTAACTCAATGCATTAAACTTTATTCGTAACTAAAAATATCACAGGAAAAACTAAAGTTACAGAAAGTTGTGTTTACGGAATTCATCGACCATTTGTTTCTCAAAAATAATCCATTAACAAGGTTGATCAAGTCTTAATAATGAACCATTTCTGGGTGGCGTAAAACCGAAGAACTTTTGTATAGCACTAGGTTACCTCAACTTGGACAGTTATGGTTCCAATCACGATAGTTTGATGTTTCTTTTTAGGAATAAGAAGAGGAACTTCGAAGTCTCCAATAATGATAGTCATAACCTTTTCACTGGATTTAAGATTGTTTGCTTTATTAAACTTCCTCGGGAAATATACCTTATGCTCATTGCCATGAACATGAAAAGTGATCTTGCTCTTGTTGCAATCAATAGCAACCCTTTCAGTGTTAAGGAAAGGTCTCTCAAGGATAACCGACATATTGTCGTCCTCGGGCATATTGAGAATAACAAAGTCTCTTAAGATGGTAATATTAGCAACCGGAACATCCTCACAGACACCGACTTGTATAGCAGTAGATTTATCAGCCATTTGCAAAGAAATTTTAGTGGATGTCAACTTACTCAAACCAACTATATACATACTTAATAATAAAGCAAGGTGCGTTTCTATAATATTTTCAACCGTTCACCGTCGGAAAAAAAAATCTATGTGAGGTGGTACTAAATTTGTGTGCGTTTGTCTGTTTTTTTAGACAAGCGTGTCCGTCTGCTAGAAAAGGAAAACCGGCTTGTCTAGAATTTCATACGTGGGTTGTGCACACTCCGGCCCAGCAAATACAACCCACTTATTTTCATGCCAGGCATCTGCGAAAACACTATTTCCGCACAGCGCGATACTTAGTTGGAGCTTCCCACAGGACGTTCAAGATTGGGCTGGCCCATTTTCGTTTTTTCGCTGTTTTGTTTATTTTTTTATTTATCAGTTTCTTACCCTTTTTCTTTCCTATTTTATTTTTATCCTTTTTCCGTAAATTAAAAAATTTCAAATTATGTTCAACATATCGTCTTTTTTCAAATTTGCAAAAAAAAGTCTAAAAGTTGTGTTCCCATTTTGAAAATAGTTCATATCATTAATTTTTTTTATTGTTTAAAAATTTGTTGAAAATTCAAAAAATGTTCCTAATTTTACAAAAAAAAATTGGGTTTTCCAAAAACATTTTAAAAATTTCTTGAAATTCGAAAAATATTCTCATTTTCGTGAATATTCATAAATAAAAACTAATGGTCGCGTTTAAAAAAAGTAGTTTATTAAATTGTTCTGAATATTCAAAACATGTTTTAATTTTTAAAAATTGTTAAACACTTCAAAAACATCATGTTTTTACAAAAGTTCAGTTTTTTGAAAAATGTTTGTGAATAACAAGAAATGACTCCATTTCAAATTTTATTCATGATTTTGCAAAAAATGTAGGGAATTTTCAAAAAAAATCATAATTTCAAAAAATGGGAAATGTTGACTAGGCTTAGTGGCGCACTCAGTCGAGTTATGCCATTAATGTTGAAACTTGGCTCTGGTTGGGCCAGCACGGCACGAGCACATCATGCCCCAGTGCACGTCGGGCTCGGGCCACATGACCCGGCCAGCGTATTATGTCTCGTCAACACGACACATTTGTGTCTCGAGAGCGTCATAGCATGACACTCAATACAATAGCCCGCCGCTTGACCATGCCAGCAGGGCTCGACACATGCAACAGAGGGAGGAACAAAGTCATGTCATGGTTGTGGCTTCCATGTATGTGTACGCCGCCATTCTTTAGTAGCACACGTCGTAGACGTCGTCAACAAACTTACCACCACCGGGGTAATGAAGATTGGAAGATCTAGTGCGCTTTTGTGAGTTTAGAACTGAGAAAATTATCTCAACAAGAAAAAGAACCGATAAACTGCCAAACGTGCCAAGGTAGCACCCTTGTCGGATGGCCAAATTAAGGGAGCTCCTAGTCCGCGTCTTTAGCGTCGGGTTGTAAGCATCCTCACAATGACGCCTCGCTCAGCTGGCCTTGGCCAAACAAATGTAACGCAACCAAGTCGCTCAGGTCGTAGGCACGCATGTTTCTTTGGTCGATGGTTGACTTTTTGACTTCTCTAAAATAACAATTCTTAAAAAAATCATAAAAAAATAAAATTGAAAACAAAATCATGGATATAAAAAAATGGTCATAAATTTGAAAAACAAATTCAAGAATATGAATTTTTTCAAAAACTTGACGAATTTGTCAAAAGTTCCCGGATTCAATAAAGTTCATTGATTTTGGAAAAAAAAACTTTATGAACTTGAAACAAAAATTACCAATTTTCAAACAAATTCAATGATTTTGAAAATTTTCAAGGAATTCGAAAATAGTTCATAGATTTTCCGAAAATAGTTTACATATTTTAAATAAGTTCATCGATTTCGGAAAAAATCATCAATTTTCAAAAAACGTAATGAATTTGAAAAACAATTCACTGATTTTGGAAAAAGGTTTGCAAAAGTTGGAAAGTATTCGTGGATTTTTGAAAAGTTCACGGACCCATAATTTAATAAACAAACTAAAAAAGTTTCACGCATTTGGAAAAAAGAAAAAAAAACTAAAAGAACTAGCCAGAAAACCGACCAGAGAACCGGGAAAATCAGTTTGGGAAGCTTCCCAAAACCGAGAGCTTCCGCTTTTAGGAGAAAGAAAAATATGTGAAAAGGAAGTAAGTTTTCATAAGTTGTGAAGTGGCTGGTTTTGTTAGGGCAAGTTACAACGAACCAGGAGGTCGCTAGTTTGCGTACTCGCCTGCACCTTTTCTGCGTTCTAAACAGAGAAAAAAGTAATTGGGCCGGTCCAGCGCGAAGGGGCATGTGCGCCGGTTTGCGGATGGCACGTTAACATTCATAGATGGCGCCAAGTTGGCCCAAGTTAACTGATTCAGGATTTTTCAAATGGTATTCAGTTTGTTTATTTTTATATTTTCTAGAAATTTTACATTTTTTAAGAAAAATAAATTATATATAATATACACTATAGAGTATTCAAAAATGTCACCAATATTCAAGAATGCTTATTTTAAAGAAATATTTAAAATATTCCGCATTTTGCAACATATTAAACTATGTATGTGGATTTAGAAAATGTTCATGACTTTTATAAAATACCATTTAATTGATAAACGAACAATTTATTTTTTATGAATTTGAAAAGTGTTTAAAAATTCCAATTTTCCCTGAATTTAAAACTTATTCATGAATTTATCATTTTATTTCAAGAATTATTCCCGAATTAAAAATAATAGTCGTGAATTTGAAAATGGAAAAACTAAAACAAAACTAAAATTTTGGAAGAAAACCTAGAGGAAAAAAAGGAAAAAATATAGAAACTGGAAGATTCTGGAACGTTTCTATAACTGGATTAAACCGGAAGAAGAAACCCCCAAGCGGGCTGGCCCAATATCGCGTTTGCTCGGCCACTCCCCACGCATAGTGTGAAATAGGATTGGTCGTGCCAAGCCTGCCAGTGGTGCATCGAGCTAGCCTAGACATGGACCTGTCCTAGTCTACATTATACGCCATATCTAACTTTTGACTTACGAACTTTGCTTCAGTACACCCGTCTAGAAAAGTTTACCCATTTCGATATAAACTAAATATGGAGATTAGAAGGTACCCTTTCAACAAAAAAGGAGAATATAGTTTGTTGTATCCAAATTAATCTAATCAATACGTTTGATGTGCAAGATTCGTGCAAACTTTTTTTTTTTTTTTTTGCGAAAAACTTTCAATCTATTCATCTTCAATCATGGCAGTACAACGAACACCAGAAATAATAAAAATTACATCCAGATCCGTAGACCACCTAGCGACGACTACAAGCACTGAAGCGAGCCGAAGGCGCGCCGCCATCATCGCCCCTCCACCGCCGGAGTCGGGCACAACTTGTTAAAGGGGTGTACCGAAGCAAAACGCTTGACTTAAAAAAACAAAAATATATTTCTGCTAGGTGAACAAGAAGTCCAAATAATGGTGCTGGAGAAAAGAATCACTACATGAATCATGAACCACCATCATTGTATACCGAAATGATACAAATGTACGTATAACAAATTAGAGCATAACTCGAACACAGCCAAATGATGAGCTGAACACCTGTAGTAGTTCCGAAAGGAGGTAAGAGTACAAGAAATGAACACCTATAGTACTCCCTCCGTTTTAAATTATAAGATGTTCTAACTTCATTCTAAATTAGATGTATATAAACACGTTTTAGCGTTTTGTTCACTCATTTTAGTCTATATATAGTAGTAGCACTTCCTATCTGCTGGTATAGTAATAAATTTTACGCTGATTTTTAATCGTGAACATTTATATACTAGTGTAAAAGAAAATCAAGTTTATTTAAAAAAACTTCTAAACTTTTGTGACATATTTCAAATTCTTATTTTTCCCCATATCACGATCGGACTGGATGTTGGAAATGATTGGATCTTAACTCGGGACGAATAACTTCGTTGGATGTGAATCCCACGTTTCAGAGAACAATTGACTGAGACGGAGAAATTTTACAGCCACCTGAGCCATAGGTGCTCCCAAACCGGCCCAAAATAGGGAAGCAAAGCATACAGTTCAGCGAAAGGTGGCCCCCTTTCATCCACGCTAAGTACAACTGGCAACAATGACACAACGATTCATGGCAACTGAAAATGAAGACGAGCATAAATAGGAATGAAACGTTGTCGATCGATCACTGATCGACGCCGTAGTCGATGCTCAGCTCGCGCATCGGCGGGATGGTCTCCATTGCGAACACCATCACGTGGGGGCACGACTCGTCCTCGTCGCCCCGGACCACCAGCTGGACGAACGAGTTCGGCGCGCCGCTGTGGCTGATGTAGGCCGCGAAGTTCCTCCTCGTGGACACGTCGATCACGTACCCCGGCGCCGGGCACTGCGCGAACCGGGGTGGTTCCTCGCCGTCGTCCGGAAGCGCGGCCGCTGGGGCGTCCCCCCACTCCCTCCACCTCGGCGGGAACTTCCTCGGGTCCACGAAGCCGCCCCACTCCTCCGTCGACGCGCCGGCACTGGCATTGCCAATCCGGGGGTGATCCGCGGGGAGCACGTCCCCGGTGAACTCGCAGAGGAAAGCGCCCGGCTGGATCAGGTCCAGCGTCCTCACGCCCCACTCCGTCTCCTTGGACCGGAACACCTCCAGCCGGTGCCTCATCCCCCGCTGCGTCACCCGGTTGGGGCAGCTCCTGGGTGGGCACCCGCACGACGCGCCGCATTCGTACACCACCGGCCGTCCCCTCACGAGCGTGCCGTCGGCACTGTACGCCGGGCCGCCCCCGCCGTTCCTCTTCACGCAGGCGCAGCCGGATGCCGCGCACTTGGACGACGTCTCGCTGCACGCCGTCTTGCCGTAGATGCAGCACTTGTGGCCGCGCCTCGCCGGTTTGGGCAGCGCCGGGAGCTCGGGACGAGCAAGGTACTCGAACTCGAGGGGAGAGACGTCCTGGTCCTCCGTGTTGCGGACGGGGACGGGGATCGCCTCCTTGCCCTTGGACATGTCCATCGTGAGGTAGCCGGGCGGCCGGATCTTGGCGTCGAGCGCGTTGGTGAGGTCCCTGGCGGCGCGCCAGGTGTTGCTGCCGAGCGCGTCCTGTCCGGGCAGACGCACGAGCTTGAACTGGCAGACCTCGCGGCCGGACTTGCCGGGGCCGTAGGTGGAAGAGTCGACCTTGTAAAGCCCGTCGTAGACGTAGAGTTTGGCGCTGGGGCTGGCGTCGCAGTCTTGGCAGCGGATGACGCGCACCTCGACGCCGTACTTGCAGCTGTAGTTGAGGGCGAGGTTGCCGCGCTGGAACTCCTGGTCGGAGTGGTGGTCGCCGCCGTTGCGCGGGCGGCCGCCGCTGCCTGTGTAGATCAAGACGTCCCCGTTGTCGTGGTAGTCGAGGTACCCGCCCGAGGACACGATGCTGGTGGCGACGGGGTGGCCCTCGCTGACCTGGCTGGCGGGCACGTAGCCGATGCCGGCCTGCGTGGGGTTGTGGAGGCCGACGACGATGAGCTCGGCGCGGTAGTTGAAGGCATCGCCGACGAAGACGCCGGGGACGGGGCCGACGATGCGCACGTCGCGGTAGAGGCAGAGCCCCCCGTCGATCATGGCGCTGAGGGCCCGCATGTCAGCCCGGTTGCGGCCCGCGTGGTGGTGCTCGGGGTTGCGGTGGTAGCGGCCCCGGAGCGCCTCGAAGATGAGCCGCGCGCGGCGCACCATGGTGCGCACCTGCAGCATGTCCGCCTGCGCCGCGGCGACTCTGGCGCGCACCATCTCCGTGCCCGGTGTCCCGCGATGGCGCTTCCTCCCCGTGGCGCCGGCGGCCGAGGACGTGGCCCGCGCCGGGTTGGCATGCGCGCCGGGCAGAGGCGGGGGCAGGGGAGACCGTGGGCGAGGCGGCGGGGGAGGCAGCGTGGAGGAGGGGAGGCGGGCGGCGATGGCGTCGAGGCGCTGCTGGGAGAGGCGGAGGCGGTTGGCCAAGTCGGAGTGGTCGTCGGGGGAGGGCTCGAGCTCGCGGCGCAGCGCGGCGCAGAGCTCGGGGGTGAGACGCGTGGACGCGGCCGCGCCGTCGGGACCGTGCCTGGCAGCCTCCCGGCTGAGCGCGGCGCAGAGATCGGGCGTGAGCGGGACCGCCGGTGCCGGGGTGAGCGGGGGCGCGGCGTCGGGGTCGGGCTTGGGGACGAGGAGGGGAGCGGGCGCCATCGCCGATCGATCTCCGGTCGGAGGGGAGAGGCGAGGGTTTTCTTGTCTCGCCTCGCCTCGCCTCGCCGCTGGGAGGGGTTGGGTGGGGTGGGGTGGGGACTGGGGACTGTGGAGGGAAAGCGCTGCTGCTTTTTACTCCGCTCCACTGCTGGCTGGCTGGCATGCATGTGGAACGCGCTGCGCTGCTCTGTGCTCTGGCCTGGTCTCTGTGTACTGTATGACAGGTTTCCTTTTGCGGTTACGCTTACGCCTTTGCAGACTCCCGTGCTGCTTTCTGTTGCCGATTCCGGGCCTGGATGGATGGATGGTCCTCCTTCCTGTGCAGCGTAGCACTACGAGCCTCGATGACATTAACATGACCGGTCCACCACTTTTGAACTAGTTTTTACCATCGTTGATCACCCGAATCACCGTTTGAATTTGTTTCTACGTCTACTTTGTTCTTTCCCGACGGAAAAAGAACATTGCTCGTACTCCAGTATGATGACCAAGACCAAATGCTACTACTATCTGAGTAGTATGATTTGCAAATTAAGCGACGTGTGCAGCATGCATGACCATTGAACGAATTAACGGTACAGTACTACCACTAAATTGTGACCAGTATTGACCAAGACCAAATACTACTACTATCTGAGAAAGGAGAAAATGGGGACGTACATCGAAAATCATGCATAAAGAACGATCGTTCGAAGCTACTGATGAGATGGGTTCAACGTGAGGGCTCACTTGATTCAAAGAATTTTCATATGAATTTTGGAGGATTTAGAATATTTTATTTCTATGTTGGTTGTTCTATTCACATAACTGATAGGATTGAATCATATAGGAATTCTTTTTATGAATTTATTCGTACTACTTTCCATAAAATTTCTACCATCCACTCAAAACTCTTTGGAAGATTCCTTTGTTTTCCGGAAATAGTAATTGGTTGCCGTAAAATGCGTAACCCGCGGGCGGCGGCAAGTTTTGAACTCGCACGCTCCTTGCAAAGCGCTGGGCTTTTTCCAATGGACTACAGGGGGATTTGTGAACATTTGTGGTACAACTGAATTTTATATATAACTTTCACATTTAAATAAAATCATCCAAAAAACCTGATTTTTTAATTATAACATGGTGGCATTTTTATTGAATAGAGGATGGCATTTTTATTTATTGTGAGCATGGCATTTTTATTTATTGTGAGGATGGCAATTTTTATTAGAGGACGGTAGTTGTATTATCAGAGGATGTCTGTTTTATTCATAGGAGGCATTTTCATTATTAGAGGATGATGGTTTTATTCATAGGAGCATGGCATTTTTCATTTTAAAATAGGGTGGCATTTTTATTTATTGTGAGGATGGCATTTTTATTTATAAGAGGATGCCATTTTTTATTATAAGATAAGGGATGCCATTTTTATTAGAAGAGGATGGTATTTTATTATTAGAGGATGGCAGTTTTGTTAATAAGAGCATGGCATTTTTAATAATTAGAATTAGCATTATTATTATTGTGAGGATGACATTCTTATTATTTTAAAAGGATGCCATATTTAATTTGAGAGGTGACATTTTTTATTACGTGACTTTTTTTGCACACAAGTTTTTGGATGGTGACTAAGAACATGGCAACTTTTGTGGCATATTTTCTCACTCTTCTGACTTTGTTCATGGCATTTTCTAGAAATAAATAAATTTAGAGGGCTTTGGGCCAATTGGGGGCGCCATGGCCCTCCCCACTAACGAATGGGAGAACATTCGTTGGAGGACCTCCCCTGGCGAACAAAAACGTTCACAGGAGGTTCCTCCGAGCTAACTTGCACCACTTATTGGGGTCCTTGTTTTTCCAATAATGCAATCAAACAGCCCAAAATCATGTATGATTAAGATGACCATGACATTTCAATCCTTTGTTTTTCCTATTTTCATGTTTTTATAAATCCTGCAATTAAATAGGCCCTGAGTCTGCTCAAACGAAGGAAATCAAGTTCTATGATATCAAGTATGCGAAAATGTCGTATTTATGCTTTTTTTGTGCGGCTTTCTAGGCCACGCGGATGTGTTTTTTCCTAACCGACTGAAAGGGATGCAGAAGGGTGGCTCTCGTATAAAGTGAGCATCATGTGGCCAGGTACGAGAAGGAGTTGGGGCAATGGACCGTAGGTGCATCAAGGACAGGCCAAGGTACAATAAAAAGGACTGGCTAGAGGAGGAAGAATAACTGGAATACGGGGATGAGACTGCATATCCACTGAAGCCAGGTCAGGGGAAAGTTAGAGATGCGGTATATCATTTTCATGTGAGAGGAGCACGTGTTGCTGATCAGAGCAACTACATACCCTGTAGAGGGAGAGGAAATAACAATTTAGTTTACCATAAAAAAAAACACACACTTCTACGCCAAGTCAATTTTTGCTCATGGATTTGGATGGGGTAAATATGGGGTGCGTGAATGAATAAGCGGTGTCAGTTGATTCCGATGGGAGTAGGGACTCTAATAAGAAAGTCAGGAAGGAGGTTGAACAAGAGAAGGGTAACTCGCTATATCATGGATCTTCGTTGCTCGAGAAGGAGTTGGCCCGATAGCCCAATGAGCTCTTGCACAGGGAGGAAATCATGGCACAACAAAGGTCCTGTGTAGACTGGCTGGGAGCAGGAGATCGGGATAGGGAATATTTCCATGTCCGATCGAGTGCGAGGAGAGAGAGGAATAGGATCACCTGCCTGGAAAATGCTAGTGGCGTATTATGTGAAAGCAAAGAGGATACACATGTTGAAATCCAAGGCTCCTCCACAATCTTGTATGCAACACAAGATGAGCTTGTGGTGGACGACGTGTTACATCATGTTCCATCTAAAGTAACTAGTGCAATGAATGAACGACTTCTTCATACGTTCGAGTCCAAGGAGGTGAACAAGGCCTTGTTTGTGTAAGTGCATCTAGTGCCACCCCTGGTTGGTTTTGAAGTATTGATGACAAACTTCGATAAGGAACTAATGTGTTTGTGAGTGTACACATGATAACACAGATAGAAGTCCCTATAGATTTGGTTTAACCGTCATAGACGACCCATGTGTGAAGACATAGAAGACTTTCGTGTCTTGTGAAGACTTTGCTTAAAGACAATGGAACACAAAGACCTTTTTTCTTTTGGTAGTTTCATTTTCTCCTTTCTTGAGTCATAGGAACCACCATATTGTAAAGTAGAGTGGCGATACGAAGTCAGAAACTGACGTGATGCTCAACCTAAAAATCCTATGTGTTCAAGTGAAGACTCAGAGAGAAAATCTCTTCCAAGTTGGTTGAGTCGGCTTTGCTTGTATCCCAAGTAAAGTTGTTGCGTGTGTTTGAAATTCGACTGCTGGGACACATGTCAGTTGCCATTGACCCAGGGTCATTTCGGTCGTACCATGTCGAGTTCCTACCCGGGCTATAAATAGTCGTCCCCTCCACTATAAGTTGGTGGTTGCTCTGAGTTATTTTATGACTTCTGTCATTTTAGAGCAACCCACCTCTAAAGCATTTGAGAGAATTTCTACGAGGAAAACCCCCATACAACTAGATCCCAAAGTAATTGAGCATCACTGAACAAATTATGTTCTGAGTGAACCGAAAACTTATTATACTTGAAGAATGTGATCTTGCAGACAGTTGGGCATCATGTTCTGAGCATCCAAGATCTATTGTGGATTGCCGGTGAACAAGTTTGTGAAGGTTTCAGAAGTCTACCTTGATCAGTTACCTAAGTGATTAGGTCTAAGTGACCTTAGCTCAAGGAGAATAAGGTGAATACTTGGTCTTCTGATTTAAATCTTAGCCTCTCCAACGAGACGTACAGTTGTCACGACAACTGGAGCTGGTCAAAAAATCATTTGTCTTCACTGAACAATCCGTTCTATCTCTTCACTACTTCACTTTAAGTTTTGTATTGTGAAGTTGTTGCTTGCTCATGTGTGTGAAGAATTTAACTTGAAGACATTGATCACCATGCTTTTCTCTGTCTTCCAATTCGTAGTACTTAAGATTGTTTGTTTGTATGTTCGGTTGTTCTACATATACTGCTACCTAGTTTTCCTACTATCTTTGGTTATGGTGTCATTAGCTTCTCATTGATTGCATGCCTAGTGTAGCTTTCCTTTTGTCATGTATTGCTTCGCACCTGTTTTGCTTCCATACCTTCGAAGACATTGCTTGTTTGAAGATTTTTCCTAAAAATCCATTCACTCCCTCTTGTCGATAACTAGCAATTTCAGTTTGCAATGGGACTTCAAAGGCCTCTCTGGAGGATGGCTTAACGCGGGAATCTAGCAATGACATTGGCCCTTAATTAAATATGATGTTTCAAGAGTCGTGCTACATAGATGCGCTGGGATTTTCCCCGAAGAGGAAGGGATGAAGTAGTACAGTAGCGATAAGTATTTTCCTCAGTTAAGAACCAAGGTTATCGAACCAATAGGAAGCAATGCAAACACACGATCAATAGTTCCTGCACACACAAGAGCAAATACTTGCACCCAACACGGGCAAGAGGGTTGTCAAGCCCCTTGAAAGGACGTGGATGTTGCCTAGAGGGGGGTGAATATGCGCTTTAGAATAATTACGGTTTAGGCTTGAACAAATACGAAATAAAACTAGCATTTAATTTGTCTAGCACAAAACCTAAAACAACTAGGCTCACCTCTGTGCACCAACAACTTTTGCTAAGCAAGGTAAATGCTAAGTGATAGCAAGATATATAACATGAAAGAATATGGCTATCACAAAGTAAAGTGCATAAGTAAAGGGCTCGAGTAAGAGATAACCGAGGCACGCGGAGACGATGATGTATCCCGAAGTTCACACCCTTGCGGATGCTAATCTCCGTTTGGAGTGGTGTGAAGGTACAATACTCCCCAAGAAGCCACTAGGGCCACCGTAATCTCCTCACACCCTCGCACAATGCAAGATGTTGTGATTCCACTAAGAGATCCTTGAGGGCGGTCACCGAACCCGTACACTTTGGCAAACCATGGGGGCGGTCACCAGAACCCGTACAAATTGCGCGGGGTGATCTCCACAACCTAATTGGAGACCCCGACGCTTGCCCAGAGCTTTACACCACAATGATTGAGCTCTGAGACACCACCAACCGTCTAGGGCACCAAAGCACCCAAGAGGAACAAGCTCTAGGGTGCCCAAACACCTAAGAGTAATAAGCTTCTCAACTTTTCACTTCCATGTATCACTGTGGAGAACTCAAACTGATGCAACTAATGCAATGGCAAGAACACTCGAAGTGGTCAAGTCCCTCACTCCCAAATCCCACCACAACAACAAAATCTATGGAGAAATATGAGAGGAAGAACAAGGAGCTCACGAAGAACTCCAAGATCTAGACCCAAGGGGTTCCCGTCACATAGAGGATAAACTGATTGGTGGAAATGTGGATCTAGATCTCCTTTCTCTTTTCCCTCAAAAAGGAACAAGAATCATTGGATGGATTGAGAGTTAGCAAGCTCGAAGAAGGTCAACAATTTGGGAAGAAAACGAGCTCAAAGGATAGGGACCATTGGAGAAGAAGTAACCCTTATATAGGCCTCTCCAAATTCAATTGTTATGTGCACTGGTCGTGCACAAGCGGTACTACCGCTCGACTAAGCGGTACTACCGCTTAGTGCAGTAGTTCCGGGAAAAGTGTGCAGATGGCAGAAACCTCGAGGCGGTAGTGCTGCCGGAGCGGTAGTGCCGCCGGAGCGGTAGTACCAGCTGAGCCAATGGTACTACCGTTGGGGATGCAATACCAAGGTAAGAGTGGTAGTATAGTGAGAGCAGGGCGGTAGTACCATGCCCCACTGCCGCCCTACTACAGCTGAAACAATTAAGAGTCCAGTACCACAAAATAAGTGGTAGTAGCAGTGGTAGTAGCAGTGGTAGTACATAGCGGAAGTACCTCCTAAGCGGTACTACCGTGGTACCGAGTGGTACTATGGCGTGAGCACTGAAAACTATCCTGAGAATGAAACTACCATAACTTTCGCATACGAGCTCTGAATTGAGCAAACTCAAGCTTGTTGGATAGAGGAGAATAAATGCCAATAGGATAAGGAAGATGACCTTCCCAAATATCATCCGGCAAAATCTCCAACACCGAAAATGCAAAGATGATGCATACGAAATCCGTTTTCGATGAACTTGAGCTTAACACGATGAAGACCATAAGCTCCAAAACTCACATAGCGAAAAGCCAAACAAGAACCAAGAAAGATGATGGTGCCAAGAATGCAATAGTTTGAGATCTCAATGAATGATACGATCAAGCTACTCACTCGAGAGCCCTCCTTGATAGTACGGCTATCGATCCTATAACCCGGTCTCCCAACTACCACCATGAGACCGGTAAAATAGAAAGACCTATCAAGGACAAACCTTTGCCTTGTGCATAGTCCACTTGAGCTAGATGATGACGATCGTGTCCTCCTCAAGATGGACCACCTTTCTCTATTGCGCCAGCTTGATGGAGACTAGTAGATTGCTCCCCCATACTCCACTATGGGTGAGCCTGTTTTCAGCACACCTTCGCATGTCCATTCTTACCATAATGGACGGCAAGCTTCAAGCATGTGATCTCTTCGCGATGCTTCACTTGAACTTGCACACCGCAACCTTGATGACGATCACCGCTTGATGTCATGCTCCATGGGTTGTATGGGATCTTCCTCTTGATGCAAGCCCATGGAAAAATACCTAACCCCACAAGGAACACTCACAAAGAACATGGGTTAGTACACAAAGCGTAATAGACAATACTTACCATACCATGAGATCACTTGATCCCACTTGATACTTCTTCTATGCTTTGTGTGTTGATCAGATTGAATCACTCTTTGCCATAGTCTTGATCAACCTTGAATATTATCTTCTCTTCATAAAGATGATGTCTTGAAGGTAAACATGAATGTTCACAAAATCTTCTTCTTCAAGACATGCTTGCAATAAGCTCAAGTCTCACATGACCAATCTTTGGATAAATCCTTGAATACCACCTTGGTCATCACATAAACTCCTTGAAACCAACAATCGACTTCAAGAAATGCCTATGGCAAATCCTTGAAGTAAAACTCAAAGCAACAAATAGTCCATAGGGCTTGTCAACAATTACCAAAACCACACATGGAGAAACATGCTCTAACACCCCTTGTACTTGTTAAATGCAAGAATTAAATCTTGATAGAGTTGGATAAATAAATAGTAAATAAAAGTAAATAAATAACAGTAAATATATTTTATATTTTTGATATATATAATATAAGGATGGACCCAGTGGCCACAACGTTCACTAGAGGCATCTCTTTCATGAGCATAGTAGCGGTGGGTGCACAAATTATGCGATCATTCATAGCATCATCTATATATATATATATATATAGGAATTACGTCTGTGACAAGTATACTAAGCGTATCAACGGGCTATGGAGATGCCCATTGATATTGCAGACGGTTTGTCAGGCACCACTGTGGACGATGACCTCAATAAACCCACACGGTTTATAAAAAAGTTGACGAGTTGGATGAGTGAACAATCACACACGACTTCCAGCCAACAACTGTGTGCGCTAGGTCACCTTGCACAAACGTTTCCACATAAAAAACTATGTGTGATAGCAACCCTATGCCAAACAGTTTCTTATAGGCACCGTGCGTGATGTATTGAATAACGCAAACGACAGAATTGTATCTAGCATGTGTGATGGCGACTCCTACCATAGACGATGCTCTGCAGAAAATTGTGTGTGATGTACCATACGAACGGAAACGTATCTTTGGGTTTCACTGTGTGGGATGCCTAGTGCATCTCACACGACTCCTTCAGTATACATTTTTGTGATGGGCCTCCCAATCGCACACGGGCTTTATTTGCCCAACGTGTGTGACCTGAGGAGGCATCGCTGACGATTTATCTATATCGTGTGGGATAGCCCCCCCCCCCCCCCCGATTGCACACACATGTAAGGCGACGGTTTAAAACTACGTCGCGGAAAGGGGGTAAAAACTATTTGTATAGGACTCAGCTGCACTAGTGCATAGAACTACCTTGGTATGACAATGGTGGTAGGGACGATTACAGAGAAGCAATTTGAACGTATTTTAGAGCTGGCGAGATCGAGGGTACAATGTTGTTGTGAGAAAAAGATCTCATGTGCAGGAAACGTGGTGCACTTAAGTTAGTGATTGAAGCATTACCAGCCTATTCTATGAGCTACTTCAAGCTCACAAAAGGTTTGTGTCATAAAGTTATGGCAGTATGTCCAAGTATTGGTGTGCTGGATGATTTGACGGAATAGGCATGCATTGGCAGTCTTGGGAACACATGGCAATTCCGAAGTCCAAAGGGGGGCTAGGTTTTCGAGATTAGGAATTATTCAATGACTCAATGCTAGATAAAGAGGCATGGAGGCTATTGACTAATCCTGATAGTCTTTGTGCTCATTTTCTTCGAGGGCAGTACTATCCAGATGGTAACTTTATCGAAGTAGAGTGTCTGAACAGTGTGTTGGCAATGTGGCGGGCTATTATTCATGGAAGGAGAGTACTAAATTAAGGTCTGATATGTCGAGTGTGCGACGTGATGACAATAGTGATTTGGCATGATCAGTGGATCGCTGGCACGACCACTATGAAGTCTATCGGTAGGCTATCTGAAGATCTAGTGCACTTGGTGGCGGATCTTTTGCATGAAGATTCTAAAAATTGGAATGATGAGTTGGTTAGGAATTTTTTTTATACCTCCTAATGCGACAACCATTGTCGGTGTCAAAACCGGCGGATCTCGAGTAGGGGGTCCCGAACTATGAATCTAGGATCGATGGGTAACAGGGGACGAAGGAGATAGTGTTTACCCAGGTTCAGGCCCTCGTGTAGAGGTAAAACCCTACGTCCTTCTTGATTGTATTGATGAGTATGAAGGTTACAGAGTAGATGATCTACCTCGAGATCAAATGAGCTAAACCCTATCTGAGTTGACTTGTCCCTCTACGAACTAAGCCCCCTGGTTTATATAGACACCAGGGGTACCTAGGGTTACACATGGTCGGTTTCCATCCGGGCACAGATACGCCCATTCTTTCTTGGAGGGCACACCAAGTCTTCGGGACTCCTCCTTCCGAACACGGGACTGTCTTCTATTTCGGCCTTCTAGTAATTGCCCCTGAGCGGCCCATCGTACTGGCCCACCGGAGATCAACCAACAGCCCGAGGACCCCTTAGTCCCGGACTCCCTCAGTAGCCCCCGAACTTGCCTCCAACGCCGAGGCACTCCATGTTCGGCAACTTTGTTCACCCAGGATCTTCGGCTTGCGAGGCGAGTTCTCCTCTTCCCTGATTCGCTGGATGATAACCCGGTCACGCTAAGATTCTTCAATTGCCGGAAACGGTACGGACCCACAACATTGATTTTCCTGCCCGAGATTCGATGAAACCCCTAGATTCCTGTGCTCCAATAGGAGGCAAGCATCCCAACAGTCCCTTTACAGAAATATTCCCAACAAACCGTGGGATAAACGCCTATTTATAGCAAGTCGAACTTGTCGTAGGCAATGCTTCTTTCCCCTCCGTCTCCAAGAAACTCTAGCATCAACGAACTTGGAGGTATGGCAAGCGCCCCAGGTTCTTCCTCGTGCCCTCACGGCCTCCTTCCCGGCAACTGGGCCAGCTGCTCTGTTTCTCTCCTCTGGCTGCGCAGTCTTGAGATGCAGGGATATCTCCCTGCTTCGGATCTGGCACCCACTCGAGCAGGGTTGACCTCTGCGAACGGCGTGGATTTCGCGGAGAACTTCCCCGCTCCCCGCCAAGACGAGAGGGTATGCTTTACCTCCTTCCTCCTACGAGGCCTGGGCTTCCCCATTCACCCCTTCTTGAGGGGTCTATTGGAGTTCTATGGGATCCAACTCCACAACCTTACCCCCGGGTCCATCTTGCATATCTCGGGCTTTGTCGCCCTTTGCGAGATGTTCCTTGGCTACGAGCCCCACTTCAATCTATGGAGAAAGTACTTATGCCTCGTCCCCCGAACTCGGGGAGGGTCAATCCGGGAAGTGGGCGGAGCCGAAGTGTGGCGCATAGCCAGGATGGGGTACCTCATCGGAACTTCAAAAAAGGAATCCGAAGAGTGGGCTTCGCAGTGGTTTTATATCGAAGACGTCCCCTTATTCGACCCAGCTCGAAGGGGTCTGCCCGAATACTCCGAGGCTCCTTTAAAGAAGCGATTCAACTGGCATCCGAGGAGCGCTTCTCAAGAGGAGCGCGCTGAGGTAAAGTGCCTAGCCGCCCAAGTGAAGCTGCTGGGTCACAGCAAACTGACCATTTTCGATGTGCTGGCTGCCGCTATCACCCGTTGCATTCAACCCCTGCAATAGAGGATCCATCCCCTATGGTGCTATAATGGGACGAGTGACACGACCCGTTGCCGAAGACAGGGGCCTACCGACCAAGCGGCGTTGGCGGTCATGTTAGCCGACCTCTTCAAATGAGAAAAGGAAGATTTCGTTCACCTGACGACTAGGGAAGCCTACTCGACTCATAACCCCATCGAATGGGTAAGTCCATTCATACTCCCCTCCCTTGGACCATCAATTCTTGATTTTACTGACCGAAAGTAAGTGTTTCTCTGAATAGCAATGGAGGCGTTGGGTTGAGACAGTTAAATGTCCCGCCCCACAACCGGAGGATTATTCCCGTAGCAATGACCCTGGATTTCACGATGATCTGGAGATTTCAATCGAGTTCGAGGACGGGACCTTTTATTAGAGGAGCGTCGACGAATCCAAGGTGGCCCTTCAAGATGATCACCCCGGATCGCTCCCTTCCTCTATGACCGGCAAGAAGAAGGCTTCTTCTCGAAAAAGACGTCCATCTCCCGTAATCCCGATCTCATCGACCTCTGTCCCCAAGGGACACCGGTCTACGTGCCGGTCATCCTTGGAGACTACTCCAGCAAGGTTTGCGCCTAACAATGGCCAGGCTTCCGAGCCAGAGACTGCGGAGGGAGTTTTACCGACCGCTCTCCCTACCAAAAGGTATTTAATCTTGCAGCTTGGTCTTTGTTTTTGCCCATTTCGAAAACTCATCGTTTTTAACTGACATACTCAGGAGGCGAGTAGAACCACATTCGTCCGAAGACGCTGAGAAGGCGCCGGGCAATCCTCGAATAAGGTCTCCAGTACACGCCGAAGTGAATGCGGGAGCTCCTGTCACGGGCTAACCTCCCGAGGACTTAGGGGATGTCTCGGCTACCAACTCCGAGGTTGAGAGTGCGATGAATCACCGACGACGGAAGGAGGCACTGCGTCACCCCATATTTTCTGATCAGGAGTTTAATGCCCTCAATTCCGTGGACTCATACCTCGGGGCCGCTCGAGCGGGACTTGATGGAGCCGCTAAACTAATATCTGCCAGCCTGCAGGTAAATGGTCGGCTCGGAAGGCCGATCATAATTCGTAACATAGTAGCCCCCGAGCCTTAATTTGGACGGAACAGCCGAATTCAAGGGTCTGACAATTATGTCCGTGCGTGTGTAGGTTTCAAAGCAACAGAACGAGAAGCTATATGCAGACCTTGAGTCAAGTCGAGCGGAGCTGTAGGATGTTAGGGCCGAGCTAGAACAGTTGAAGAAATTCACCAGGGAGGCGCACGGTGAGTACAAAGTATTGCTTTTTGTGCTGAAGTTACTTAAAGGATATCTCTTCTGATGAAAGATTGTTTCGTAGCAGCCGCGTCCATAGGGCAATTGCAGAAGGATTTGGATGCTTCCCGAAAATCCCAAAGGTATGCTGAATCCCAGCTAGAGGCCGGGCACCGCGCATTGACTCGGAGTCTGGAGGATAAGAACCAGCTCAAAGCGGAAAATAAGCGACACACCGAAGAAATTAAGAGCTTGAGAGCTCAATTGGCACAATCCTGCGAAGAGAACTAGAGATTGAAGGGTGGCATGTTCTGTAAGTGAAAATCTAACCTTTAACTCCCCCAAGTGCTTTGTATTGTGCCGAGTGTAAGGAGCATCGTTTATTTCCTGCCTAGGTCTCCTGACCGGGCATCCCGAGGAAGCAGCCAGCGCGTACGGAGGAGATAAAACCGGGCGTCCCGGGTTTGGTTCGAGACGATTGTCCTGTGACGTGGCTTGAGACTGCGTCGGTATTTCCCCAAAGAGGAAGGGATGATGCAGCACAGCGACGGTAAGTATTTCCCTCAGTTATGAAACCAAGGTATCGAACCAGTAGGAGGATCACCACCACCTAATAAGCAGCACCTGCACACAAAGAACAAATACTTGCAACCCGACGCGAAAGGGAGGTTGTCAATCTCTCTACGGTAAAAAGATATATTAGGTAGTGATAGATTGGAGAGATAGATCTCTCAAGAACACAAAATAAAAGGGCAAATAAAAAGTGCAACAATATATTTTTGGGTTTTTGGAAATATAGATCTGAAAACAAAAGAGGCAAAAAGATAGATCGGAAAGCAATATGTTGGAAAAGTAGACCCGGGGGCCGTAGGTTTCACTAGTGGCTTCTCTCATGAGTATAGAACACGATGGGTGAACAAATTACTGTTGGACAATTGATAGAAGATCAAATAATCATGATGATATCCAAGGCGATGATCATTATATAGGCATCACGTCCAAGATAAGTAGACCGACTCCTGCCTGCATCTACCACTATTACTCCACACATCGACCGCTATCCAGCATGCATCTAGTGTATTAAGTTCATGGAAAAACGGAGTAATGCAATAAGAACGATGACATGATGTAGATAAGATCTATTCATGTAGGAATACACCCCATCTTGTTATCCTTAATAGCAACGATACATGCGTGCCTTGCTGTCCCTTCTGTCACTGGGAAAGGACACCGCAAGATCGAACCCATCACAAAGCACCTCTTCCCATAGCAAGAAAAATCGATCTAGTTGGCCTAACTAAACCAAAGATTCGAAGAAGAAATACGAGGCTATAAGTAATCATGCATATAAGAGATCAAAGAAGACTCAAATAATATTCATGGATAGAAACTGATCATGAACTCAAAATTCATCGGATCCCAACAAACACACCCCAAAAGTTTAAATCAAATAGATCTCCAAGAGACCATTGTATTGAGAATCAAAAGAGAGAGAGAGAGAGAGGAAGCCATCTAGCTACTACCTATGGACCAGTAGGTCTATGGTGGACTACTCACGCATCACCAGAGAGGCACCAATGAGGATGATGAACCCCTCCGCGATGGTGTTAGATTGGATCTCGCGGTTCTGGAACTTGCGGCAGCTGGATGTGTTTTTCGTCGAATCCCCTAGGGTTTCCGAAATATTTGGGAATTTATAGGCGTCAGAGGAGGTGGAGAGGGGCCCCGTAGAGGGCACAACCCATCAGGGCGCGCCGGGGGCCTCTGGCGCGCCCTGGTGGGTTGTGCTCTCCACAGCCCACCTCTCTGGCACTTCTTTTGCCCACTGGGTGTCTTCTGGTCTAAAAAAAATCTCAAAAAAGTTTCGTCGCGATTGGACTCCGTTTGGTATTGATATTCTGCAAAGTAAAAAACAAGGAAAAACAACAACTGGCACTTTGGCACTATGTCAATAGGTTAGTCCCAAAAAATGATATAAAGTGGCTATAAAGTGATTGTAAAACATCCAAGAATGATAATATAACAGCATGGAACAAGCAAAAATTATAGATACGTTGGAGACGTATCAGCATCCCCAAGCTTAATTCCTACTCGTCCTCGAGTAGGTAAATGATAAAAACAGAATTTTGATGTGGAATGCTGCCTAACATGTTCATCTCATATTCTTTTGTTTGTAGCATGGACATTTGGACTTTTATATGATTCAAAGCAATAGTCTAGTTTTAACATAATGACTTCAATACTCAAGCATGCCAACAAGCAACCATGTCTTTCAAAATATCAACACTAAAGAAAGTTATCCCTAGCCCATCATGCTCAATCATTGATCCATTCATGAAACACACACAAATATTAGCTATACCCAATGCTCAAGTACGATCATAGTGCCCCCTAGTTGGTGCTTTATAAGAGAAGATGGAGACTCAAAGTAAAAATAAAAATTGCATAAAGTAAATAGATATGCCCTTCGCAGAGGGAAGTAGGGATTTGTAGAGGTGCCAGAGCTCAAGGTTTAAATTGAGAGAGAGAAAATATTTTGAGTGGCATGCCTTTCCTGTCAACGAAAACGACAAAGTAGTTCACAATACTTTCCATGCTAGATATATCATAGGCGGTTCCCAAACAAACAAATAAAGTTTATTCCTCTTTCCACCATTCTTTCACATTCCATGGCTGGCCGTACCCACAGTTGCCTTCCATACCAACACTTTCCAAGGAATTTATTATTTGACAACATAAAGTAAATGTTTTTTCTTCTTTTTCATTTCGGGAATGGGCATCCCTATTATCGCCGTACTCTCATGCAATGACAAGTGAATAAACACTCATCTTGAGAATAACACATCTAGCATGGAAAAATATTGGACACCCCCTACCGTTTCATGAGCGGTACGAGCACACAAAAAGGAAATTTATTTTGAAAATTTAGAGATGGCACATACAAATTTTCTTAGAACGGCATGGAAATACCGCATATAGGTAGGTATTGTGGACTCATAAGCAAAACTGGGTTTTAAGGATTTTGGATGCACAAGCAGTATTTCTACTTAGTACAAGTGGAGGCTAGCAAATAGATTGAGAAGCAACCAACCAAGAAACGAAAATTCACATAAGCGAGCATTGAGCATAACTAACACCGAATAATGCACCATAAGTAGGATGTAATTTCATTGCATAACTATTGACTTTCGTGCATGCATAGGGAATCACAAACCTTAACACCAATATTCCTACTAAAGCATAATTACTCACTAACATGACTCACATATTACTATCATCATGTTTCAAAACTATTACAAGGAATCAAGTTTAATTTGTCCAATGATCTTCATGAAAGCTTTTATTATATCCTCCTTGGATATCTATCACTTTGGGACTAGTTTCATATATTGCCATTGCTTTTGACAAGCTCAAACAAATTTAAGTGAAGCACATGAGCACAAATATTTCATCTCTCAAAATAGTATAAGTGAAGCATGAGAGGATTTCTTCAAAATTTACTAACTCTCAAATTAATCTAAGTGAAGCATGAGAGTGTTTCTTCAAAAGTTTCCAAGCACACCGTGCTCAAAAAGATATAAGTGAAGCACTAGAGCAATTCGATAGCTCAAAAAGTTTAAGTGAAGCATATAGACAAATTCTAACAAATCATAGCATATTTTTGGCTTTCTCAAATAGGTGTGTCCAGCAAGGATACAAGTGACAAACTAACAAGCAAAGCAAGCAAAGACTCAAATGATACAAGACGCTCCAAGCAAAACTCATGATATGTGACGAATAAAAATATAGCTCCAAGTAAAATACCGATGGTCGTTAGAAGAAAGAGGGGATGCCACTCGGGGCATCCCCAAGCTTAGTTGCTTGTTTCTCTTTGGATATATCTTGGGGGTGCTGTAGCATCCCCAAGCTTAGGCTCTTTTCACTCCTTATTCCTTCATCCACCGTGATCTCACCCAAAACTTGAAAACTTCAATCACACAAAACTCAACAAAATCTTCGTGAGATCCGTTAGTATAATAAAGCAAATCACTACTTTAGGTGCTGTTGCAAACCCATTCATATTTTATTATTGCATTATACCTACTATATTTTAACTTCACCATGGCTCATACCCTTCAATACAACCCATAGATTCATTAAAACAAGCACACAATGCAACGAAAACAGAATCTGTCTTAAACAGAACAGTCTGTAGTAATATGTACTCTAACCGTACTTCTATAACTATAAAACTTCTTAAAAATTAGGAAAACGTAAAGCATTTGTATAGAAACACTTTGTTAAAATTTCAGCTCAATATCACGTTCCAGTAAAAAATGAAAATTTGAATACTGGACGCAAAATTTCTGTTTCAGATTCAGCATTGTTTCTACTCATCTTATGAATCATCCTAAAGGCTCTACTTGGCACAAACACTAAATAAATCATAAAAACACAATCATAACAGAGGCATAATTGTGTCAACACTCAAAAACAGAAAGAAAAAGACGAAAATAAATTTATTCATTGTGTTGCCTCCCAACAAGCTCTATCGTTTTACGCCCCTAGCTAGGCATAATGCTTTCAATGATGCTCACATAAAAAGTAGTAATTGAAATATGCAAGAGAGCATCATGAATCTCATGACAAGCACATTTAAGTCTAACCCACTTCCTATGCATGGGGATTTTGTGAGCAAACAATTTATGGGAACAAGAATCAACTAGCATAGGAAGGCAAAACAAGCATAACTTTAAAACTTTGAACACATAGAGAGGAAACTTGATATTATTGCAATTCCTACAAGCATATGTTCCCCCCTCATAATAAATTTCAGTAGCATCATGAAGGAATTCAACAATATAACCATCACATAAATCATTCCTTTCATGATGCACAAACATAGAATTTTCATTACTCTCCACATAAGCAAATTCCTCTTCATCCATGGTAGTGGGAGCAAACTCATCAAAATAACTATCATGAGACACTTGATTGACATAACCACATTGCAAATTAAAACCATGATGATAAGTTTCATGGTTATCATTACTCTTTATAGCATACGTGTCATCACCATCATCATAAATAGGAGGCATGCAATCATCATAATAAATTTGCTCATCAAAACTTGGGGGACTAAAAATATCATCTTCATCAAACATAGCATCCCCAAGCTTGTGGCTTTGCATATCGTTAGCATCATGGATATTTAGAGAATTCATACTAGCAATATTGCAATCATGCTTTTCAATCAAGGAGCTATCATGAATCACCTTATAAATTTCTTCTTTCAATACTTCATCAAAATTTTCAGATTCATGATTTTCAAACAAAACTTCATGGAGATAATCAAGTGCACTCAACTCACTAGCAATTTGTTCATCATAATTTGGTCTTTTGAAAAGATTAGAAAGTGGATGAGGATCCATATTAATAGATTTTTAGCAAGCTAAGATGCAAGCAAATAGAAGGCACATGGAAACACAAGCAAACAAAAAGAGATCCGGCGAGAAAAAGGCGAACGAAAAAGAGGGCGAATAAAGCGGCAAATTTGGTGAAGTGGGGGAGAGGAAACGAGAGGCAAATGGCAAATAATGTAATTGCAAGGAGATGCGATTTGTGATTAGGAACCTGATAGATGTTGATGGTGTCTCCTCGGCGCCAGAGATTGGCACGTAGAAGAGACCGCTTCCTCCCCGGCAACAGCGCCAGAAATTCCTTTGACGTGGCTTGAGACTGCGTCGGTATTTCCCCAAAGAGGAAGGGATGATGTAGCACAACGACGGTAAGTATTTCCCTTAGTTATGAAACCAAGGTATCGAACCAGGAGGAGGATCACCACCACCTAATAAGCAGCACCTGCACACAAACAACAAATACTTGCAACCCGACGTGAAAGAGAGGTTGTCAATATCTCTACGGTAAAAAGATAGATTAGGTAGTGATAGATTGGAGAGATAGATCTCTCAAGTATACAAAATAAAAAGGTCAAATAAAAAGTGCAGCAATATATTTTTGGGTTTTTGGAAATATAGATCTGAAAACAAAAGAGGCAAAAAGATAGATCGGAAAGCGATATGTTGGAAAAGTAGACCCGGGGGCCGTAGGTTTCACTAGTGGCTTCTCTCATGAGTATAGCACACGATGGGTGAACAAATTACTGTTGGGCAATTGATAGAATATCAAATAATCATGATGATATCCACGGCGATGATCATTATATAGGCATCACGTCCAAGATAAGTAGACCGACTCCTGCCTGCATCTACCACTATTAGTCCACACATCGACCGCTATCCAGCATGCATCTAGTGTATTAAGTTCATGGAAAAACGGACGGAGTAATGCAATAAGAACGATGACATGATGTAGACAAGATCTATTCATGTAGGAATAGACCCCATCTTGTTATCCTTAATAGCAACGATACATGCGTGCCTTGCTGCCCCTTCTGTCACTGGGAGAGGACACCGCAAGATCGAACCCATCACAAAGCACCTCTTCCCATGGCAAGAAAAATCGATCTAGTTGGCCTAACTAAACCAAAGATTCGAAGAAGAAATACGAGACTATAAGTAATCATGCATATAAGAGATCAAAGAAGACTCAAATAATATTCATGGATAGAAACTGATCATGAACTCAAAATTCATCGGATCCCAACAAACACACCGCAAAAGTTTACATCAAATAGATCTCCAAGAGACTATTGTATTGAGAATTAAAAGAGAGAGAGAGGAAGCCATCTAGCTACTGCCTACGGACCCGTAGGTCTATGGTGGACTACTCATGCATCATCGGAGAGGCACCATTGAGGATGATGAACCCCTCCGTGATGGTGTTAGATTGGATCTTGCGGTTCTAGAACTTGCGGCGGCTGGATGTGTTTTTCGTCGACTCCCCTAGGGTTTCTGGAATATTTGGGAATTTATAGGCGTCGGAGGCGATGGAGAGGCTTCTCGTGGAGGGCACAACCCATCAGGGCGCGCCGGGGGCCTTTGGTGTGCCCCGGTGGGTTGTGCTCTCCACAGCCCACCTCTCTGTCACTTCTTTGGCCCACTGGGTGTCTTCTGGTCCAAAAAAATTCTCCAAAAAGTTTTGTCGCGATTGGAGTCCGTTTGGTATTGATATTCTGCGAAGTAAAAAACATGCAAAAACAACAACTAGCACTTTGGCACTATGTCAATAGGTTAGTCCCAAAAAATGATATAAAGTGGCTATAAAGTGATTGTAAAACATCCAAGAATGATAATATAACAGCATGGAACAAGCAAACATTATAGATATGTTGGAGACGTATCATCCTGCGGGTTGCGAAGACGGTAAGCTCCTCCTATCAGTACTTCGTCAATTATGAAAGGGCCCTCCCACTTTGGTTTGAGCTTATGCTTCTGTTTCTTTGGGAGGCGTAGGACCAACTCACCCACATTATAAACTTTAGCTCGAACCTCCCTGCTTTGGTACCGCCGAGCCTGTTGTTGATAGAAAGTAGATCGGGCCCGGGCTATGTCGCGCTCCCCTTCCAAGGCATCTAGGTCGTCCTGCCGATCTAGCTCGGCTTCTCTTTCCTCATACATGTGCACCCTTGGTGCGTCGTGGATGATGTCACAAGGGAGGACCGCTTCTGCCCTATACACCATAAAGAATGGTGTGTATCCCGTTGATCGGTTCGGGGTTGTACGCAAACCCCATAGCACGGAATCAAGTTCCTCAACCCAATGACAGTCAGATTCTTGAAGTGATCGGACCAGACGAGGTTTAATGCCACTCATAATGAGACCGTTGGCCCGTTCAACTTGTCCATTGGTTTGTGGGTAATACACCGATGCGTAATCAAGTTTGATACCTAAGTTCGCGCACCAGTCCTTTACCTCATGGGTGGTAAAGTTGGTTCCATTATCGGTTATTATACTATGCGGGACACCGTAATGGTGTACCACGCCGGATATGAAGTCGATGACCAATCCCGATTTTGCCGAGCTTACTGGTTTTGCTTCAATCCATTTAGTGAATTTGTCGACCATGACCAATAGGTATTTCTTTTTCTTGGTCCCCCCTTTAAGTCGCCCGACCATATCTAACCCCCACACCGCAAAAGGCCATGTAATGGGTATCGTCCGAAGAGCTGTAGGAGACATGTTGCTTTGATTTGCAAAGAGCTGACAGCCGACACAATGTTGAACATGTGTGTGGGCGTCGGTTCGAGCGGTGGGCCAAAAGAACCCAGCTCGAAAGGCCTTGCTTACCAGGGCCCGTGCTGTCGTGTGGTGACCGCCCATGCCTGCATGTATCTCTGCCAAGAGCTGCCTTCCTTCTTCTTCAGGTATGCACCGTTGGAGGACCCCCGTAGTGCTCTTTTTGTATAATTCTCCTTCATGGACCTTGTAGGCTTTTGATCGCCGTATTATGCGCCTCGCCTCCGTCTGGTCATCAGGGAGTTCTTTGCGCAGAAGGTAGGAAAGGAAGGGTTCCGTCCATGGTGCGAATATGGCCATCACCTCGTGGGCCGAGGGAGTTTCTTCAATCTTGGAACCGCCGATGATTTGCTCATCTGGTTTGGCTATGGGGGGATGACCTGCTCTTCTCCATTAGTTATAGCATCCCCGTCGTCGTCCTGCCATACCACAGAGGGCTTGAAGAGCCTCTCTAGGAAGGTGTTCTTAGGGACTGGGTCGCGTTTGGCACCCATGCGGGCGAGGATGTTGGCGGCTTGATTGCTGTCTCTGGAGACATGGTGGAACTCTAATCCTTCGAATCGTGCGGATATCTTGAGGATGGCATTTCTGTAAGCTGCCATTTTTGGGTTTTTAGCATCAAATTCGCCGTTGATTTGAGAGATGGGGAGATTAGAATCTCCCCGTACTTCGAGCCGTTGTACACCCATCGAAGTTGCCATCCGGAGTCCATGCAACAGAGCCTCATACTCGGCCGCATTATTGGAGTCGGCGTACATGATCTGGAGGACATATCGGATGTTGTCGCCGGTGGGGGATGTGAGGATGACTCCACCCCCCAATCCGGCGAGTGTCTTGGATCTGTCGAAGTACATTGTCCAGTGTGAATATGTGTTATACTCTCTAGGGAGCTCGGCCTCTGTCCATTTGGCGATGAAATCGGCCAACACCTGAGATTTAATAGCTTGGCGTGGTTTGTAATTGATTTCGAACGGGAGGAGTTCGATGGCCCACTTGGCTATGCGGCCGGTGGCGTCCCTGTTATTGATTATATCATTCAGGGGCGCTTCGGAGGACACCGTGACCGAAAACTCTTGGAAATAATGTCTGAGCTTTCGTGAAGCCATGAACACCGTGTAGGCTATCTTTTGATAATGTGGGTATCTGGTCTTGCATGGAGTAAGTACTTCCGATACGTAGTATACTGGCTTCTGTACCCGGTATTTATGGTCCTCGGCCTCCCATTCTATCACGAGTGTCACGCTGACGACCTGGTTGGTGGCCGAGATGTATAGCAACATCGGTTTACCCTTACCAGCTGCTGCCAGTATGGGGTTGCTGGCTAGCAGCGTCTTGATTTCCTCTAGTGCGGCTGCGGCCTGGTCGGTCCATTCAAAGTTGTTTGTTCGTTTCAATAGCATGTAGAGTGGCAGAGCCTTTTCGCCGAGGCGAGAGATGAAACGGCTAACGCCGCCACACAGCCTGCTAGTCTTTGGATGTGTTTTAGCTCCGTGGGGACCGCTAGTTGTGATAGAGCTCAGATCTTGGCCGGATTAGCTTCTATGCCCCCGTGGGAAATGATGAATCCGAGCAATTTGCCTGCGGGGACTCCGAAGACACACTTGTCCGGGTTTAGGCGTATATCGTACTCCCACAGGCTAGCGAATGTTTGACCTAGGTCGTCCACTAGCTGGCTGACGTGTTTAGTCTTGATGACCACGTCGTCTACGTACTCCTCGACTGTTTTGCCGATTTTTTTTTCTAGACATGTTTGAATCATGCGCTGGTACGTGGCGCCTGCGTTTTTTAGCCCGAAAGGCATTGTATTGAAGCAGAATGGCCCGTAGGGGGTGATGAAGGCGGTTGCGGCTTGATCAGACTCCTTCATTTTGATCTGATGATATCTGGAATAAGCGTCGAGGAAGCAAAGTGAGTCATGTCCGGCAGTGGCGTCCATGATCTGGTCGATGCGGGGTAGAGGGAAAGGATCTTTAGGGCAGGCTTTGTTAAGGTCTTTGAAATCGACATAAAGCCGCCAAGATTTGTCTTTCTTTGGCACCATGACAAGGTTTGCCAACCATTCGGGGTGTTTGATTTCTCTGATGAATCCGGCTTCAAGTAATTTGGCAAGTTCTTCACCCATACCTTGACGCTTGGGTTCGGAAAATCGACGTAGGGTCTGTTTAACCGGCTTGAAGCCTGCAATTATATTCAGACTGTGTTCGGCCAGCCTTCGGGGGATTCCGAGCATGTCTGATGGGTGCCAAGCGAATATATCCCAGTTTTCGCACAAGAACGTGCGTAGTGCTTCAGCGACCGTAGGGTCCAGCTGAGCTCCGATGGACGCCGTTTTATTGGGGTCCGTTGGGTGTACCTGAAATTTTATGATTTCGTCTGCGGGTT
The DNA here is from genome assembly GCA_039707655.1 of Elymus sibiricus. NCBI lineage: Eukaryota > Viridiplantae > Streptophyta > Magnoliopsida > Poales > Poaceae > Elymus > Elymus sibiricus. The sequence goes on along the minus strand of CM077667.1, from coordinate 464,842,648 downwards.
TGAACGATGTAGACTTTGGCCTTTTGCTGAGGATCACGTCATCCTTATCCACGATAGAACGGAGCGTGGTCAGTTCCTCTACGGTTAGCGTCTCGGCTAGTGCCTCGAGGGCCAGCGATGATGTCTTATTCTCGGCTCGAAGGGCTCTATCCGGGTCGCTTGCAACTGTGATCACACCGTTGGGTCCCGACATTTTAAGTTTCATGTACCATAATGAGGTATGGCCTGAAATCTTGTGAAGCCGTCACGCCCTAAGTGGGTGTGATAACCGCTGTGAAAGGGTACGATATGAAAAAGAAGTTCCTCTGATCTGTAGTTATCGAGGATACCGAACACTACATCAAGGGTTACTCGTCCCGTACAGCGTGCCTCTCTTCCGGGGATGATTCCTCGAAAGGTTGTGCTGCTTCGCTCGATTCGAGACCTATCGAACTGCATTTTGTCCAAAGTTCCCTCGAAAATGAGGTTTAGACCGCTGCAACCGTCCATTAATACCTTGTCCAACCGAAAGCCATCTATTATTGGGTTGAGGACCAGGGCGGCCGGTGCCCGCTTTGTGCGGGTCATCGGTTGGTCATTTTTGCCGAAAGTTATCGGTGTATCTGCCCATGACTGCCTTGATTCCACCCAGTGTATTTGATCGAGCTCTCGAAGAGTTCTCTTCCTCTGACCTTTCGAGGAGAATGTCTCGTAGATCGTTAGGACCTCGGCGTGAATTTCGGGTGGTGTTACTGAACGTCTGCCTGGGGGTGAGGCCATGAGGATGGCCTCTCCGCTCTTTGCAACCTGCCTAATGACCCAGCATGCTCGAAGGCTGTGAGTTGGGCTTGCGTTTAACGAGGCGAAATGTATGGGGCACGGCACGGACTATCCAGCAATCTATCAAGGACCGTTTTCTCCTTCATGGGGTATTTGTTCCTTTTTTTGGCAGGCGTATGCCTGGGCGGGTATTGTGGTGTCACGAGCCTTTTCCGAACTTCTCTAGGTTGTTCGGTCTGGGCCGGCTCTGTATAAAATTGTTGTTCTTCCCGCATACTCTCCATTGAGTAGTACTTTTCCATCAAGTATGTTAGCTCGGAGAAGTTTTGGATGCGAAGACGGGCAAGGGTGTTGAGGATTCCATTATCATGGCAATTCCGCTGGAAGGCTGAAATCAATTCCAGGTCGTTAACACCCTTCATCCTATTTTTGAGGAGGAGGAATCTGGCCCAAAAATGACAGATCGATTCCCCTGGTTGTTGTTTTACCTCCCGTAAGCTCATTGAACCGGGTTCTCCTGCACTTTTAAAGCGATCGATCTGAGTGGTGGGTGGGAAAAAAATTTGCGCCCCGGCGAGGTGCATGTTCGGTGCACTGACGGCCGTGTTTTGTACCGCTAGGGATTAGGTGTGAAACCTCCGGTCTCTGCCTCAAAGGGCTTGGGGGACGCGGCACCAATAGTGTTCTGCCATGCGGGGCCCAGGTTGTGCTTTAGGTAGGCTGTCGGCCTCAGGTCAGTGTCCGGTGGGAGTTCGGATCTCGAGTGATCGGAGATCGGGATGTACACCGTTTTCAACTTCGCCGGCTGGTGGGGCGTGTCTTCAGCTAGGCACTCGATGGTGGCGACTAAGTGCGTTATCGGAGGGACATGAATTTCCCTATTGTTGGGCCTCAGCCCGATCTGGTCATAAACCGATGGTTGGCGATCGGTCATGCTCAAGGCTTGGATCCGACCGAGTAGCTCGCTCGGCGGCAGGGCCTCGGTTGGGTCGGCACTAAAGGCACGACTGGGGTCGGTTAGCGGCGCCGCCGTCCCGGGGTTACTCGACGGTACTCCCGGGGGATATGCGGTCGTGGTTGACTCAGATGCATCGGCCAAGATAGGTTTTAAGACCGGGCTGGGGGCCGAGGGTATCCCAACGGCGGGGTTTCCTGCCCCCGATGTCAAGGCGTCAGGGGTCGTGTGTCCTTTAAGAAGGGCATAGGTTCTTGTTAAAACAAGATCTCCCCGAGAGTCGGTGGTGAACTCTAGGTCCCCGAACCTGACTTCTGAACTAGGGGCAAAGCTTCCGATCTGGCCAAGGCGGCCCGACGGATCGGCTTGAAGCACGATGCTTCCGAAAGCGAAGATCTGTCCAGGAACGAATACGTCCTTGTTACAGATATCCCCGCCAATGATTAAGCGAGCCATCGATCCTTTGGCGATTCGCAGCGGAACTCTCCATGAAAGCACCAATGTCGGTGTCAAAACCGGCGGATCTCGGGTAGGGGGTCCCGAACTTTGAATCTAGGATCGATGGGTAACAGGGGACGAAGGAGACAGTGTTTACCCAAGTTCAGGCCCTCGTGAAGAGGTAAAACCCTACGTCCTGCTTGATTGTATTGATGAGTATGAAGGTTACAGAGTAGATCTACCTCGAGATCAATTGAGCTAAACCCTATCTAAGTTGACTTGTCCCTCTACGAACTAAGCCCCTTGGTTTATATAGACACCAGGGGTACCTAGGGTTACACATGGTCGGTTTCCATCCGGGCACAGATACGCCCATTCTTTCTTGGAGGGCACACCAAGTCTTCGGGACTCCTCCTTCCGAACACGGGACTGTCTTGTATTTTGGCCTTCTAGTAATTGCCCCTGAGCGGCCCATCGTACTGGCCCACCGGAGATCAACCAACAGCCCGAGGACCCCTTAGTCCCGGACTCCCTCAACCATTCTTAACATGCCTAGGCCAAGAGTGGGTGCAAAATATTTGTGGGCATGGGGATAGATCAGGTACATTCTCTATTGTCTATGTACACGGTTTTAAAGTAGAGGCAATGCAATTTGGAAGAAACATCGGTTAGTTTTTCCAGCAGTGAAGAGACCTTGAAGGCCTTGTGGAAGATTCGTGTACAACCCAAAACCAGGTTCTTTGGATCGAGGGTACTGAAGGGTTTTATACCTACTGAAGGAGAATTAGTTCGGAGACATATCCATGAAGATGCTATATGCCCTTTGTGTGGTAACAGGGAGGAATCGTTGTACCACGCTTGACCAGCTGTGAACATGCATTACTATTTTGGAATGAAGCTATAAGCTTTTTTGGGCTCCAGCTTCCTAGGTTGCACCATCTAACGTGGGCTAGGGATATGCTAGGCCCAACGTGTATGAGCAAAGAAGAGGTTGCTATTGTCTCTGTTATGTGGATTGTGTGGGGAAACAGAAACAAGTATAATCATGAGTTAGTACCAACCTGTTCACTCTATGGAGTTAGTACACGAATTGATAAAGGCTGTGGATATTCTAGCCAATCCCCAGGTGTCCGTACGGGTACAAGCGAGATGAAAACCAGCATGGCATGGTGAAAATTAATGATTTTTTTTCAAAAGTACTACCTATTTTGTACCAAATTCGAAAAGCATATGTCGAAATAGAAAAAAAAATCAAAAATAGCACCCCGTCGGCCTCTGGTGGGCCGAAGAGGGGCCTGTCGGTCGGCGGGAGGCCGAAGAGGGCCCGTCGGCCCACGGGTGGCCGAAGAGCCTGCTGTCGGCCCACGGGTGGCCGAAGAGGGCCCGTCGCCCTCCAGGAGGCCGAAAAGCCCCTGGATAAGGCCCGACCGCCCGGGACCTTCTTCCTCCTCTGGCTCGCTCATCCTCTCTCTCTCTCTTGTTTTCTCATCCGATTTTGCCCCCCCTCCGATCTCCTCCATCCTCCACCCATTTTCCTATTCAATCCGCTGAAACAATAGATCATACCCATCTCCACCGGCCTACGGTCTCATTTTGTGCCATGGGGTAGTTTTTTGTTCGTTTGGAGGAGCCATGGTGGGGTGGTGGAGGTGTGGATGGTGAGGAGGTGGTGTGGTGGAGAGGAAGAAGAAGGTGGAGAGGAAGAAGAAGGGGACACACGCGTCGAAGCTATACCGGTTTTTTTTAGTTTAGGTTAGTTTTTTTATTGTACGTAAAATTAGTTTATGTAGTGTAGTCATTTTAGTGTACGTGTTGGTAGTGTAAGTTTATTTAGTTTACTTAGTGTAGTCATTTTTAGTGTACGTTTATTTACTGTACGTAGGTTTATTTTAGTGTAGGTTTATTTAGTGTAGGTTCTTTTTAGTGTAGGTTTATTTATTGTACGTAGGTTTATTTTAGTGTAGGTTTATTTTAGTATAAATTTGTTCGTTGCGAATAATGAGAAGCTGGCAATGTCTGACAGGTGAAAATGTCTGAATCCGTAAATTTGACTGTTTATTACGGCCCTGGTAATGTTCGATATAATGAGTTGGGGGTTGATCTTAGCGAGTTTAAAAAAGGCGTCATGACACTTTCAGACCCGGACAGACTGGACATTAGGCAGTTGAAGCACTGGTTGACTACTAGTTTTGGGTTGGATCCTGAAGTCTGTTCCGTCAGTATTCATGCATTGTGGACCAAATCCTGTAAAAATGTCAAGTGGGAGTTGATGCCGATAGATAGGAGCCAGCATTGGTTGTCCCTGTTAAGTCGTTCCAGAGACCGAACAATCCACCCATATGCCCTAGTGCAACCAGTGGCGAAGGAGGAGAATTTCGTACAAGTCAACGTGGGGTATGAACCAGGCCAGGGTAGTCAAGTGGCTAACGAGATTTATGTATCCGGGTCACAGCCACCGGATGTGGATGCTAGCCAAGCCGAGAAAGAGTCAGATTACGTGCCACACAATGTTTGTGGTCATGATACTGGGCAGAGTATTCAGTCGATAGTATTAGCTGGCTCTGGTGTTGCTGATGGGGATGAGGAAGGCGATGAAATGCAGAGGGTGATGGAGGAAGAGGACGAGGATGGGTTTGCGGAGCATCTGGATTCTAAAAATTCCGAGGATGAAGTGGAGGTACCGATTCCTTCTGCATGGGATCAGGACATATCCGCCGGCATTACTGTCAACGATGGCCATGAGACTCCATGGCAATATAATGTCAACCAAGTCCAGATCGGGGCAATGTTTGACACAAAGAAAAAATTGAAGTATGCGGTGATAAAGTGGGCTATGTCTACGCAGAGGGTTTTCCGGACACACATATCGAGTCCAACAAAATATACCGTGAAGTGTGTTGAAACAGGTTGTCCTGCGAAGGTGCACGGGCACGTGCCGAAGTATAACATCCACTGGGTTGTCACCAATGTGGTCCCACATAATTGTGTGAGGAAAAACCTATTGGTTCGTCATCCAAACCCGACTTCAACTCTCATTGCGCAACTCATGTATACTGAGATAGTTGAGAAGAAAGATATGGAAGCAAAACATATCCAGAAAGCAGTGAAGGTCAGATGGAATTATGACATTCCATATGGGAAGGCTTGGAGGGCTAAGCAGAAGGCTATGGAGGAAAGGTTTGGGACATTCTTCGACTCATATGATAATGTTGTCCGTCTCCTTGACATACTGAAGGAGAGGAATCCCGGCACTTATGTTAACATACAACACACGAGGTTGGAGATTATACCAGATCACAAGGTGTTGAAACGAGTATTCTTCTCTTTCGGTTTGTGCATCGAAGCTTTCCGGCATTGTCCTCCTGTGATGTTTGTCGATGGTACATTCCTGACTGGTCAGTACAAAGGGCAAATCCTGACTGCTATTGGTGTGGACGGGAACAACCAAATCATCCTACTAGCCATGGCATTTGTGGAGGGTGAGAACTTTCTGAGCTGGGTATGGTTCATCCGGCAAGTTAAAATTGCGATCGTGAAGGACCGACCAAACGTGTGTGTCATTCATGACAGACATCCTGGTATACTGAAGGCCGTGAAGACACTAAGTAATCCAACAGCTGACGAGCCAACACCTTGGAAGGACTTGCAAAGCCGGTGGTGCATGCGCCATCTGGGTGCAAATTTTTTCTCACAGTTCAAGAACAAACGGTTGATGAACTTGTTCAAAAAATTATGCAAGCAGAACCAACAGCGCAAATACGAATTTATTTGGTCAAAACTAGATGAGTTTACTAAGAAGCAGGTCCTTGCGAGGAAGAAAATGGAAAAAGACCAGGTTAAATTAGCAGCACTCATCGCGGAGCTAGAGGAGCCAGTAGGTCTTTGTGACTTGCCAGCAATTGACCCTCCTAATACTCAGAGAAAGAAGGGCAGGGCAATAAAGAATTTTTCTGAGTGGATAGAGAAAGAGCCTCCAGTGAATTGGTCTTTGCTGCATGACACCCATGGAGCTAGGTATGGCCACATGACAACCAATCTTGCAGAGGTGTATAACTTTGTACTCAGAGGGAATAGAGCATTGCCACTCACAGCTATTGTGGAGGGTGTATTCCATGGTACTTTGAGATATTTTAGAGAAAGACACGAGTTAGCAAAGAAGCATATTGCAGGTAATCAGAACACACCTTATTGTAGCCGTGTCATGGAGTACATGGCTCAGAAGATAGAGAAAGCAAAAAAGCACACTGTCACACTCATAGGTAATCAGGAAAGGAGGTATGAGGTTCAGCTTCCTACTGATGGTTTTGGTTCTGCAAATGAGGTGAAGACGCACGAGGTTAAAATTGGAACGGAATTTTATCCAACTTGTGAGTGTACATGCAACAAACCGCAGTTGTTGCACCTGCCTTGCTCACATGTGCTGGCTGCCTGTGGCCAGATTGAGTTGGACGCTATCTCCTTCGTGTCCCCATACTATTCAAAAGAGGCAGTACTCAATGTCTGGACAGGTGAGATGACAGGGTTTAGAGTCGTCGGCAATTTCAACAAGGTTAACGATGGTGAGAGAGTATACATCCCGGATCCAGGACTTCGGCGAACAAGCAGGGGCAGACGCAAGGTAAAGCGCATCCGAAACGATATGGACCAATCTGAAGCTGGTGGAGCAACCAGACAATGTTTGCTATGCGCGGCTTATGGGCATAGGATGAAATATTGTCCCGACCTGAACAAAGACGGTGCTTCCACATCGACGAGTGCTTCCACAACGACGACTGCGACAACATTAGCAAGAGGTGGTCGTGGCAGTCGTGGTGGTCGTGGCAGTCGAGGCCGAAGGGGCGGACGAGGAAGAAATAACTCACAAGCTATATAATGTGTCGGCCTATGTTTTAATTTGTAATATGTCTGCACCATGTTTTAATGTGTAATATGTCGGACTATGTTTTTATTTGTAATATGTCGGACTATGTTTTTATTTGTAATATGTGTGGACTATGTTTTAACGTGTAATATGTCGGACTATGTTTTTATTTGTAATATGTCGGACTATGTTGTAATTGCAGATATGGCTTCGTATCCGTTGCTTAATGGTAATATCGATAGACGGCATCGAGGCGCACTTATGGAAGCAGGCAAGAACTTAGACGTGTTGATCACTCGCACCCCAAAGGCTAACTGGATGATACACCCTTTATGGGTTGATAGGTATGTGTCTGTATAATGACTTACTATGTTTGTCATCCTTTTGATAGCCGCTAACTGTATGCTACATTCTATTTATTTTGTAGGTTAAGTTGGTCTGGACTTCTACCCTTGGCACGGCTGGTTGAGGGTACATTGGATGAGTGGGTTGATAGTCCGGAATTGGATGAGGCAGGTGAACCAATGCAGTTACACAAGAGGCAAGTCACACGTTTCTCTTACGACAGGTCACTCCTTACCTGCTTAGTAGATAGATGGAGACCAGAGACACATATGTTTCACTTTCCCTGGGGAGAGATGGCGCCTACTTTACAGGATGTGTCTTACTTGTTGGGATTACCTCTGGCTGGTGCTGCCATAGGTCCTTTAGAGGCAGAACCTGGTTGGCTAGCATCGATGCAGGCCCGTTTTTAGAGGCAGAACCCTCTTTTTAGGTGGCTGAGCCAGTTTCAGATTGTCTCCTTAGGATATCCCGGTGTTCAGTTGTCAGAGGCTCAGATTGACCGATCCCTAGAGGCATATATTATGTGATTGTTCGGCAAGACGATGTTGACGGAGAATCACGTGACCACTGTCGATGCACGACTCATCGGTATTGCACGAGAGATAGCTGACGCACGTTGCCCGGGGGACATTCTGCAGAGGAGTTTTGGTTTTGCTGTGTTAGCGGCTACGTACAGAGGCCTGTGCAAAGCTTGCTCGTTGAAGTCTAGAAAATCAGGTCTTTTTGGATGTCCACTATTGTTGCAGCTCTGGTCATATGAGAGATTCCCTATTGGTCGACCCTATGTCAGCGTTGAAAAAGCTTTTGGTTATGAGGACATGGCTGGGACTTACGTGCCTTCTATCGGCGACTTGCCTACTATGGGATCTGTTTGGACACGAAGAGAGGTATTTTCATACTTAGTAACAATATGAATTACTAATGTTTATTTCTTGCTATTCAATAGTATTACTAATGCATATTTGTTGTCATGCACAGAGACAGTTTGCGCATAGCCAGGTGCGGGGCTGCTACCCCTCCTTCACGGCGCAGTTTGATAGTTTGCACAAGGATCAAGTTATCTGGGAGCCATACTCCGATCGTGCTATTTCCTCGAGATGTGCAGTTGGGATTTCTGGATTGTGCACTAGAGATCGGCATTATTGGATGACCAAGGCCAAGTTGGTGTTCGACGTGACGGTTGAGAAGATGGCTCTTCATAGGGTGATGAGACAGTTCGGTCTATGCCAAGAGCCTGACATTCCTGTTATTCCACACTTACCAGATCACGTGCACAAGTAAGTAATACTACTTTAGTTCTCATGTCTGCATTCAGAATATAACTAATCAATAGACGTGCATTTCAATCTCAGGTACAGTCGAGTAGGAGGAAACAAGTCCCAGGCTTCTTGGCTTCGCGACATTATCCCTTACGTCGACGAATGGACTACTGCGCCGACAAATATCTGGGATGAAGTTCGGGCCTTTGACTGGGACAAGTTCAGGTTGTATCTGCAGCGTTACCGGCATAGCACGAGGATCTACTTGGTTCCATCATCAGCTCCTGATCATATCGAAGCCCCTCTCACCAGCGATCTGTTCCCAACTGCCTCAGTTGTGGGAACCAGACACCACGCGGTATGTGCTATGGTTCTCACATGTTAAGTTTTTCCTTAACCTGAACATATACAATTGGTTAACTCTCCGTGTACAGGGTGACTTGACATGCGAGGTGCTAGAGGAGGTTTCCTCTTTAATGCAACGCTTTGAGAGGGGAGATAATATCCCACCGCGAGAGCACGTCTCATGGTTGAGGGGTCTTCATGAGAAGGTACGCGGGATTTACGCAGCTGTTACATGTAGACGACCTTCGGATGTTGCTATTCCTCGTCCAGCACATCGTCCGCCACGCCCCTCTCTGCAGCGTTCAAAACCTCGAACCTCTGTGCACCGTTCGGAACCTCGACCCTCTGTGCAGCGTTCGGAACCTCGACCTTCACAACCAGGGAGCTCTTCCTGGCAGCAGACACCTCCTTCACAACCAGGGAGCTCTTCCTGGCAGCAGACACCTCCTTCACAACCAGGGAGCTCCTCCTGGCAGCAGACACCTCCTTCACAACCAGAGAGCTATTTCTACCAGCAGCCACCTCCTTCACAACCCGGGAGCTCTTCCTGGCTTAATCAGATGGACCTAGGTAACACTACTTTGTACATTCTTTTACACATTGTAGGCTCGTAAATCTATTTTACATGTTTTACTTTACCGCAGTCGGCAGCCAGTCGCAACCGTTCATGACTTCAGTCCAGTCACCGATGTTTACTGGTCCTGGTTCGTTCTTAGACGGCGACGGTGACGACGATGACCGAGCTGCAAACACCTATGATTTCTCGGAGACAGTTCGTGCCACTCCACCACCACCATGGACGTAGGAGACACAGACACAGACAGACGAGGTGGTCTATGGTCGTGGTCATCGTGAGACTCGTCCACCGCGTGAGCGCTTATCGCCTTCCGGTCCTCGTCCGAGGAAGACCAAGATTCGTCGCCGTCCGCAGCAGTGATATGGTTATCTATGTATGAGACATGACTATCTAATTATGTATGAGACATATGTCTATTTTATGTATGGGACAAATTACTATCTACTTATGTATGAGACATATTCATGTTTTATTTCAGTGGTCAATTGGTTTAGAGAGATAACACTTGTACTGCGAACTAAATGCATCCAACTGAAATTAAACATTACCACTGAATTAAACATTACAACTGAATTAAACATTACAACTGAATTAAACAGTACTACATAAAACAGTACTACATGAATGCATCATCCTCCTCCTCCGTCGATGCAGATCTCTTGCCCTTTGTCGAAGTAGAACTCTTGCCCTTCGACGATGCGGTAGTCTTGACCTTGGTGCTCGGCATGAAGACGTCCTCTTCGTCCTCCATCGATGCAGATCTCGTGCCCTTCGTCAATGTAGAGCTCTTGCCCTTCGACGATGCAGTATTCTTGACCTTGGTGCTCGGCATGAAGAGGTCGTCTTCGTCCTCACTGTCTGCTGACCATAAATCTGAATTATTTACAGCAAGCCTGAGGTAAGATTCACTCTTATGCAGTTGCTTCTGCCATCTGCCATGCAACCTGAGAAGTTCTTTCCGTATCTCCTCAAATGTCCTGGGAGGCCACCCACTCCTAGCTAATGAGTGAGCCAACTCATTCATTATGGTGTCACTACTGATGAGTTCCTCCCATGGAACTACTCTATCATCCATCTTGAAATTGGCGGCTAGACGGAGAAGACGATCGGACATACCAGAGTGAAAACTACGATCAAAAGGATAATGAGGATGAGACATCTCCACGAAAGGATGGCGGGAGCGAAAGGCGTGAGAGAACGGGGGGACAGAAGGGCCTGCTCACCCACCTTACTGCGGATGTGGTTATATAGGTTCACAAGAGAAGATGGCGGGAGAGAAAGGCGGGAAAGAAAATGGCAGGAGAGAAAGGCGGGAAAGAAAATGGCGGGAGAGAATGGCGGGAAAGAAAGTGGCGGGAGAGTATGGCGGGAAAGAAAATGGCGGGATAGTAGGGCGGGAAAAGAAAATGGGGGGATAGTGGGGCGAGATAGTACGATCACTGTGGCAGATGGCTGAAAACAACAACTAGCTCCTGATCACGCTCTTTGAAGGTTATGAGCACCAAATTGTTGACTTCAATAGACGATGCCCGAAGAAAATTACCGAAGCCTTCCTTCTTGAACACCATTCTACCACCCAAGCCAATAAAGTAGGAACAAGGAATGCTCACAGATATATCATCATCTTCAGAATCCAAAGTAATTTCAAGAGTTAAAGAACGGGTCCTAGGAATTGACAAAAAATCCTTCAAACTCCTCACAACCATGCTCGGAATAACCTGGAAAAAAACATCAAGTTATATGATGTTCAGCTTACAAATTTAAAACAGTATACTAGAGCAAAGAACAAATAAATAAACAGTAGCCAAAAACAAAGCTCACCATATGTTGACCATTAACATTCATGGAATCAATCCTATGAACAAAAGGAGTACACAATATGTAGTTGTCATCAAAGAGCTGTCACGACATGACATACATTTGGTGATAATTCAGACTGAAGACACCACGACTATAAAAACAACTGTCAACAAGTTCCCTCTGAGTTTCACTCAGATCCTCAAGAGCTAAAAATAATAATTTCATAAATTGAGCAGAACAGCAAAACGTATAAGCTGAAACAAAACTTAAAATCACTCAAATAAAAACTTACCAACGCAAGGTAAAGGGAACAACATAACACCATCCCGATGAAAATCAACACCAATCATAGTTCCATAGTGCTCAAGCCTAACAGTCATCATGTCACGATGACGGAGACCATAATCATTCACAAGTTCCTCCCAGGAAGGACCATGGAATTTACTGCTCACCCGACCATGTCTAAACAGAACATGGTATAAGTTACCCTCACTGTTGTGAAGAGCAAGATCAATATCTGGGTCACCCCTTCGAATAGCTAAAGCTCTGCACTCCTCAATGTACCGAGCAAGATGTGATCTAACACTGCACAGAACATACTACAACAAGAATGGAAGCAAACATCATAATCATATAAACAAAGGCATTCGAATACATTCCAACCAAAACAACATCAACCAAATGCCACAATCAGATAAACAAGATATAGAATCTTACAACACGCCTTGAACATCGACGATCCAGCACCACAGTGAATACAGACGCACCAGAATCAAAGGAAGAACAAGGGCCACCTGGAGCTCGACAAAATGGGCAAGCCATTTACCTGCAAACAAACGGTGACCAATAAGAACTGAATCCACAACCGAGTTGAAAGTTGACATTTGATTGAGTTGGAAGCAAAAAAAATACCGTAGGCCTGTGGAGAGAGCCCTGATCTATTGTTTACGCGGGTTCGATACGAAAATGGGTGGACGAGCGAAGAGATCGGCGCGGGGGTGGAAGCACCAGAGAGCAACGGGAGTGGGAGGTGGAGCTGGGGAGCCTGGAGGACGGGGGAGGGTGAAAGGAGTGGTCAGAGGAGAAAGAAAGGAGTGGTCGGCCTTATCCAGGGGCCCATCGGCCGCCTGGAGGCCGACAGGCAGCTCTTCGGCCAACAAGAGGCCGACAGGCCACTCGTCGGCCTGCCAGAGCCCGACGGGCCTCTCTTCGGCCTGGGGGTGGCCGACAGGCCCATCTTCGGCCTGCCAGTGGCCGACGGGCCTCTCTTCGGCCCACCAGAGGCCGACGGGGTACTATTTTTGATTTTTTCCAATTTGTGCATACGGTTTTCGAATTTGGTACAAAATTGGTCGTACTTTTGAAAAAAAATCAAAATTAACACTGATGTGGCTATAGACGGCACGAGATGTTGTGCGGGTGCAAGTATAGTAGCTCGGAATCATAATGGAAAGTAAGGCATTGGCTTGCCGAGATGCTATCCTCTGGCAACTGAGAAAAGGGTTGGATGAAGATAATTATTAAAACTAATTGTCAAATGCTTGTGAAGGACTCAAAAAAAAAGGTAACAATCTATTTATTTGTGGCCATGTTCCTAGAGAGATGCGTACTTATCTCTCGCTTTTTCAGGGATTCAAGATGATTTTTTTTTTTGAAAGAGGTGCTAATGAGGTAGCCCATTCACGTGCAAGCATACTCTTTTGTCCGAAGTGAACCGAGTAAGCTTCAATGTAATCGCCGAGTTTTTGAATGCCGCACTGCATTCAGACAAATGTACACCTGCTCAATGAATAAATGCCAATGAGGGTTGGACAAGGAACACATGAGGTGTGACGCGGGCAAGCAGCGTTGGAATGGATATTGTAGGTGGAGTACCTTTGTTTTTTTAATAGTTTGAGTTGCTTACTACTATATGTGTCAAGTGGTTGGAGTACCTTTGTTCATTCTTCAGAAAAGTTGAACGAACCAATAAACAAACCACCCATTCGCTCAAGTTTCACGTTGCTACGAGTTTGTAGGGCCCACGATGCGAGTGAAACGTCGTCCTCTACATTTATTTCTCTGCCCACCTCATTTCGTCCCTCCATGCAAAAACAGCATTGCCCATAGATACAACGCTCATACGATCGGCTAGCCAAAAAGGTGCAAAGTGGTGCATGCGACTGGACAGATTTGTCCCGGACAATTATAATAGTTTACCAGTAGTACATTTATTTGTTTTTTTTAGAGAGGGGAGCACGTACTAGAGAAGAACTGGAACAACCGCAAAGGAGATATGGTTGCCATCGCTTGTGAATGGGTGCTTTTGTGAACGCGGTCACCTCCGGAACATAAATGCCAAGTGAAATGGGATCAACCACAAATATTTATTTTATATCCACTAGTAATGCCGCACGTGCAATGCACGTGTTTTGCAATATTTCCAACTCGAATATACATGTGTATTCTCTATGCAAACTATATAGATAAAAATATAAATCCTAACATAATATGAAGCAATTAGAATTCATTATTACTTAGTATTATACTTGCTGTGCGAATTGAATTGCTTCTCTTGACAACTTATATAAATCCTAACATAATATGGAGCAATTAGAATTTATTATTACTTAGTATTATACTTGCTGTGCGAATTGAATTGCTTCTCTTCACAACTTTATTACCACCTGGCTATCATAAAGAGTGTATCTATCTACAAATGGGAGAAGTATAAAAAGACCTCACCAATGGGGGAGGGGAAATCCAAGGTGGTTCGAATCCAAGTCCAAGGGATCAAACCCTGGCTAACAAAAAGTCACGGCTCATGAGTCGTTTGCTGAGAGTGTAGGGATGGCAATGACGCCTCTAGGGGAGGAGTGATGACGATGCCGCCTGCATGCATCTCGCCGAGTCCCTCTTTGAAATGGTGTGCGTGGAGTTTTTTATGTGTGTGTAGGGTAACGCAGCAGAAAACAAAAAATTTCCGACCTACGCACCAGCCCAGGACCACTATGGAGACTGCATACAAGGTTTGATCTCTTTCGTTACCGACTCGTAGCGCAGCGGAAGTAGAGTCGATGACGAACGGCGGTGCAGATCCCCGCAGCTAGTATTTTACAACCTCCCAACCGCGAGGATGTATACCCTCATCTGCCCCGCGGACAGCCCTCCGGGAGGCGGTCGCACAGTCCCCCAGACGGTGTCGCGGACAGCCCTTCGGGAGGACCTCCGAAACTCGGACTGTCACACGAACAGCCCTTCGGGAGGACCTCCAAAACTCGGACGGTCACACGGACAGCCCTTCGGGAGGCACTCTCGAACTAAGACCGAAACTACGATCTCTCTACAGAGTTGCACACATACGGTGTCATCTATCCGGCAGGGCTTCGAAGTCCAGAACTAGTTCCTGCCGAAACCCAGACAACCTTTCGGCTCTACGAAACTATTTCGTGGGAGGGAGAGAAGAAAGGCAGATCATGCATGCCATGTGTGTGAGAGTTGGAGTGTGTATGGAGAGCTCCTCTCCACCTCCTTATATAGTGGTGGAAGGGGTGAGGGGTGGGCTGAAATTTCAGCCCACAAAACAAGCACCCACCAAACAAGGAAACATGTTCCCACCAAACATGGAGAAAACATGTTCCCTTGTCCATGGTGTTCCCCCATGGGGCCCCACCTTCCTCCCAACACTCTCCACCATTTGTGGGGGCTGCCCCCCACCATGGGGGGCCCCCCAACACTTTGTCCAGCCACAAGGGGGCTGTCCCCTAAAGGGGGCGCCCCCAAAAAACAGCCCAAAACAGCCCCCACGATCCGTGGGATCTTGTCCCCTCTCGCTGGGACAAGATGTTTTCCGAAACTCTTTCTTCTGAAAAATTCTGGAAGGTCCCAGAACATTTCCGGCACCCTCTAAAATTATCTGGACGCGCTCCGGAACATTTCCGGTATGGTGGTTTAATTTAAAACCATCTTCGTTTACCGGGTAAACAATTCCGGCAGCTCCGAAAACCTTTTTCGTTTTTTTTTTCTCCGGAAAAATTCCAGAAATTACCAGACCAATCTGGCAACCTCCAAAACATTCCCGGTGCTTGCCGAAACCTTTTTGGATCAATGGTTTTATCCGAAACAACTTTTCGGTTTTACCGAAACTTTTCCGGTGTTCTCTCCGGAACTTTTCCATCGTCTCTGAAACCTTTCCAGTGACTTTCTCTCGGACTCCTCGTCTAGTATTCAGCAGATAGATGACCCTTAAGTGTGTGACCCTATAGGTTCGGTGAAGTATAGACATGACCGGAACACTTTCCGATCAATGATCAGCATCGGAGCCGTGGACACCCATATTGACCCCTATACCCACACGAATGAATATTCGAGTGAACCTCCAGTTGCCGTGTGCTATTCCTGTTGCTTCGCGATATGTTACAATTACCCGAGGTGAGAAACATCGGCATCCTCGTGGATCAACACTTGTCCACAATGCCAGTTACCTCGTTGCCGGTATTGTTCTCTTTTCTCGTTCCCGTGTTCCGGCATCCCTGTGATCAAATCACCCTGTGTCTGGCCAGACGATGATGGATACCGTAACACCGAGAGGGCCCAGAGATATCTCTCCATCGTCGGAGGAGCAAATCCCAATCTTGAGCTATCAAGTTACTTGACATACCTTTCCATGAACCCGTAAGCCGCCGTAATAGCCACCCATTTACGGATGACGTTTAACAAACCCCAAAGTTCATGAAGCAAGCATGAAGAAACTCGATACTCTCATGGTCTGAGGAATTATGCAAACATGAACTTGCTGTGTTATTAACCATTAACTTATGACGAATGTATCTCATAGCATAACATCAATCGGGTCGATTCAACACAAGTGTTCTACCAACAATTGTGCCCTCAAAATTGTCGGCATAGCCATGCCCATGATCAGGAAAACAGGATCATCATGCAATACTTGAGCCAGTCATAGAGGCTTGACTAGGAATACATTTTACCGTTTATTATCCCACACGTGCATATGAGTCTTCCTCCGAGCCTCGTGGTTATTGCAGACTCGAGAACCACAGCAGTTATAGCATGGAACATAAACCTAATTATGAACAGGGAGATAATCAATAACATTTATTATTGCCTCTAGGGCATATCTCCTACAGACTCCCACTTGCACTAGAGTCAATAATCTAGTCAATGCTAATGCACTTTACACCTATGGCATACTGGTGTAAAATATGCTTCGCATGTGGTATAGCCTGATGTCCAACGGATCTGACGACTTCAGCTCCGTGTGTAACTTTGCATATCCTCGCGTTTTCACGCTTTCACAAAATTCATATTTTGTGTGGACTTGGCTTTGCATATGTGTGAATCATTGGTCGAAACCTGATTCCTCAGACTGAGCTATGGAGCAACTATCTGCAATAGTGTCCCATAGACCAAAGCCATCTTGGAACCATACTAAGTTCATGAATGAACTATATGATTCAACAACTTCTTTGTCGCTTCTTAAGCGTCAACATACTTAGCCTTTGTTATAGAATTCGCCACAGTATCTT
Source organism: Elymus sibiricus (assembly GCA_039707655.1). NCBI lineage: Eukaryota > Viridiplantae > Streptophyta > Magnoliopsida > Poales > Poaceae > Elymus > Elymus sibiricus. The sequence continues at coordinate 464,825,784 of CM077667.1, read as the reverse complement.
GTTTGGAACAATTTCCAACTACCGTGCCACTATGTTGTGTATTACACAAAACCCTTAATTTAAATCGAAAATCGCATGGAGCATTGATGAAGACTGTATCGATGTAATTACTTACAACGAGCACTTCATAATCTCTGCTTGCGAGAAAACATGTCATCAGTACTACTCTAGTACCTAATGACATCTTTCACTGTTGTCCCATGATCAGTACTTTTGATCACTTTGGTATCTATACTCGCAACAACTTTGGAGTATTGGACATATCTGGTTGTTTTACATACCATGGAATACATGATTAATCCAAACACAAGAGTGTGTGGAATCACCATCATGTATTTTTGCTCATCAGTGTTTTGGGACACCGAGTCTCGCAAAACTCTTTCCATGTGACTTCGGCAAGAATCACTCCTTGGCGTTTTAAATGCTAAAAGGTTTTAGCATCTTGTCAATATGTATTCATTTCTTAGCCCCATTAGGTAAATCTATCTCCATAGATCATCATGCCTAATATTGAGGCTATTTAGCCTAAGCACTTCATCGAAAAACTATTTTCAAATGAAGTCCTAATTCGTGTCAAGAAATTTACTTCCAATTAACAATGTGTCAAGCACACAACGTTTTTAGAAATATTATTATGCTCCCACTTACTTTCTTGAATCACAAGCATCTTCGATACCCATTTGATGAAGTCAAACCCCTTTGACCATTCCATCAAAGACGAAGATTCCAACTCCACTTTGCTCTCTTCTGTCCATCACTGGAACTCTGAAGTTTGCATACTTACTAGCATCCTCTGGATCGACAAATTACTTTGGACTGTATCACATACAAGTCCTAGGTTTCATTTCCATGAGATGGAAATCCTTTTGACATCCATGTTTCATATCTCATGATTGAAATATGTATTAATTGCTAGTTCAACCCGAACCGACATTAAGCATCGCTACGGTGAATCAACCTCATCGTAGTCAACTCCTTGAACTTGTTATTTCAACAAGTCGAGCTATATGGATAAAACATTTTTATCCGTATCAGTTTTTAGTTCCATAAATATTCGTTAGACTCTAAGTCTTCTGAAAGGTGTATCAAGATTTTAATCTCGAATCACTTATATGGAAACTATCTCGGATTGTATTGGCATTTAGCCAATTCCGGAGTCAGGGCCCATCAACGCTTCCTTGTGTATTGTAGGTATACTGTTGTCTAACAACAATATCTCGTTTGCGCACCTGATAGGTTTGCACGAGCTCTGCCTACGTGGTTCAGCTGCAAGTTCGACCGAAGTCCATACATTTTATTGTAGAGACTTCCGTATCAGTCGCAGTAGGAAACTCCGGAATCACTTCCAAGGTTTCTTTCCTTTGGTCTGATGACGAAGATACTGGTTATCTCGTCGAGTTTGCACTGTCCTCCCACTCACCTTTTGTAAGAACTATTCTCTTTAAAAGCATACCGTTTTGCGGCAAAACCCTTTGCCTCGGTATAGTGGTGGGGAAATACCCAATGACTTGGGATAACCTTACAAAGTAGCACTTGTCTGATTTGGAATAGGTTTGTAACCTTTTACACAAGCCCCATATTCCAAATGTTAAGAAAAGATATAACATGGTTGGGCGTACCACACCATGGCGTCATTTCAACAGACCTGATGGAGCTCTTTTCAGTGTAAAAGCCGCAGTCTCTAAAGCATCACTCTATAAAAGGGATAATGGCAAATTTATTTATGTCATCTTTGATCTTACCATGTCATAAATGGTTCGATTACATCTTCACGGACTTTCCACTTGCAGTGGTGTTCCGGGAGTTGCAAGTTATGAAACCCCTTTCATAACTCATCAGACATTCGCTAACTTGTAACTCAAATATTCCTTTCTGCAATCGAATTGTAGAAACATAATTTTCTTGTTACAACAACTTCTACTTCATTTTTGAAAACCTTATGAATGAATTCAAAAGATCCAGACTTACGTCTCAACAAGTAAATATCCACATATCTACTTGAGTCATTTCTGAAGATAGATAAATCCACTACTTGCAACAACATTTATTGGACTACACACATCATAATGTATGATTACCAATATGTTCTTTGCTCGTTCCTTATGGCCTGTGAACGGTATTTCAGTCACTTCACTTTTCAGAGGAAAGTTGCAAGTGTCAGATGATTCAAAATCAAATGACTTCAAAATCCATCATAATGGAATTTTCCATGCGGGTTTCTCCAATGTGACCAAATGCAGTGCCACACTTGTGTGGTATTCTTTTAGTCTTGCGACATTTAGCGTCAGTGTTATGGATGTATCATATTACCATCAATATTCATAGCATACATCCCATCCTGTATGGAAGCATGGCCCTTCATGTTTTTCATAACACCGAACATCAAAAGTTCTCTTATGAATAACCTTCTTGCAAAATACCTTATGCAAAGGGCTAGAGTGTATGAAACTCTAAATGAATTATGAAAGTAAATACAGAGGCAATGTATTAATATCAATATTCATAACATACGTCTCATTCATAATGAAAGTATGGCCCTTGTGTTATTCATAACACCGAACATCAAAAGTTCTCTTATGAACAACCTTCTTGCAAGATACCTTATGCAAAGGGCTAGAGTGTGAAACTCTAAAATGAATTATGAAAGCAAATACATAGGGAATACACCGATGGAAGGCATAGTAACTTTTACTATGTTCCCTATGTGTATCTTAACCTCATTCCTGGCTAGTCTCTCAGGCCATAGTAGTTCTTACATCGAGTTGCAACAGAATGCAATCGAGCGGGTATCTTTGTGATTAACTCACAATACCCAAGAATTAGTGATTAACATGTTTAACCATAATTCCCAAGAACTATATCTTTGACCAGCCTTCTATACATCAAAAAAAAACTGTATGACATTCATACATGAGCTGGATATTCCAGTCTTCTATCCTTTTGCCATTATACTTCTAACAGTTTAACTTTTAGTAATTCTCCTACTCTCAGAAGAAGCACCAAACTTAAGAGTGGTATTAGCCCCGGACTTCCTAGGCGTGAAAGTTTCACTAACACCCTTCGGACACTTCCTTTCTCTTTAAGTTGTTGTTTTATTCACCATCATCATATGACAGGCGTTCTTCTGGATCCCTCTCTTATCAGTCTAATGCATAGTAAACTCCTTTACTAACAGTTCGCAAACAAACATTGCTTTGGATATCTCATATCTTTTAGCCTTTGTCTGTCTCTGAAAATGATTTTCAGATTCCATGAATATCACATAACTATCCAAACTTTCGAAGTTCGGGTCTCATGGAAGCAAACATATTGCACTTTGACTGAAAAGGAATTCTAGCTTTTGGATCGAAGGACGAGAGTCACATGATCCATAGCATTAGCGGGAGAATACTGAAAGCATGCGATAGGACAAAGTCCTTCTCGGCACTCTTGAGGATAATCCTCACATTACGTTACCAACCGTAAAGTTTTAACCAGATATTTAACAGCTATTCAATTTTAATAGAGAAGGTGGAAACGCGAGCCATTATTCTACAACTATTATGCAAATCACACTTAGATAATGTTCAAAATTAATTGCACTGAGAATTAAAAGAATTCAATTCTACAGTGCGCTCCCACTCAAAACAATATCTCTCATAATTGATTGTGAGCGATTCAAGATCCAAATTACAATTCAACGCCAAGGATGTATCCATCTCAAGTGACGAGAATTGCAATCGGTAGGCCAACTTGCCAATCACATCTCTATGTGACTCTTGTTCATCTTTCGATGCGTGTGTTCCGAGCTCATGACTTTCATGCCTGAACGTCAAGACAACCAAGTGATCTCGCTGCGAGGTCTCAACTCACCCGCCTCACACATCCCTAATCGTTCGTACCCATGTATCCATGTGATACCCCGAAAAGTTAGGTGCCGTGACGGTGCTACACTTGGGAGAACACTAACTACTTGATATTTTTGTGAGAGATCACCCTAATAAAGCGACTACCGCGCAATCAAGAAGGGTGCATCATAATGGATAAACATCTCAGGCAATTCATAATAGCATGATATGGTATAGCCCTTTCTGACGGAGAAGTCTAGTATTTCTTCGTCTTCGGCATTCGCGTCGGTGTTCACCTTCGCGAAGATTGCCACCACCTTGTCGATGCACCAGATAATATTGCTATCTCTATAGCTAATAAAATAAGTGCATTACATAAGGTTGACACGCAGGTCATTAAAGTGCAATCATATGGCTCCAGCCATCATGCCGAATCATGACACGCAGGTCATGTTAATCAATTTACATCATATAGTCATCTCATACATAATCAAATTATTATGAACACTGCTATACCACATCACATGCACATGCAAACCATCCTGCAAAACCAAGTTAGACGCCTCTAATCGGTTCATGCAAAAATTTATTTTACGTGGCTTCTAAGGTTTCGAAACAAACCGAAGCTACCAACGTCCATCATCAAGCATGATAATCCAAGTCGCTAGATTAACATTCCAGGGTGTATGAAACACGAGATAATAAAATCTCGAGCCCCATACTAAACATCGTCATACGCGTGACCCCCGTGCAGATCACATCTGCATTGCCCTTTCGTCTGCAAAATTTCATCTTTCTTTTTAACTACGGTGGAATTCAATGAACTGTTAGCACTTCGTTGATCAATCAGGATCGCGGATTGCCAGAACATTGAAACTCCACCATACTGTTATCAAGATAAGAAATATGCAAATTCGAGGGAAGCAACAGGAACATCGGGTAACAGACTTCATCTGCTACCCGCACAAATAATTTTCAGCAATAGATCTCATCTACTACCTAATTATATTGTGCAACACCCATACATCTCTATGTATTCTAGATCGCAACCTGCATCTACGCATAGCCTGGCTCTTTATGCCACTGTAGGGTAACGCAGCAGAAAACAAAAATTTTCCGACCTACGCACCAGCCCAGGACCACTATGGAGACTGCATACAAGGTTTGATCTCTTTCGTTACCGACTCGTAGCGCAGCGGAAGTAGAGTCGATGACGAACGGCGGTGCAGATCCCCGCAGCTAGGATTTTACAACCTCCCAACCACGAGGATGTATACCCTCATCTGCCCCGTGGACAGCCCTCCGGGAGGCGGTCGCACAGTCCCCCAGACGGTGTCGCGGACAGCCCTTCGGGAGGACCTCCGAAACTCGGACTGTCACTCGGACAGCCCTTCGGGAGGACCTCCAAAACTCGGACGGTCACACGGACAGCCCTTCGGGAGGCACTCTCGAACTAAGACCGAAACTACGATCTCTCTACAGAGTTGCACACATACGGTGTCATCTATCCGGCAGGGCTTCGCCGTCCAGAACTAGTTCCTGCCGGAACCCAGACAGCCTTTCGGCTCTACGAAACTATTTCGTGGGAGGGAGAGAAGAAAGGCAGATCATGCATGCCATGTGTGTGAGAGTTGGAGTGTGTATGGAGAGCTCCTCTCCACCTCCTTATATAGTGGTGGAAGGGGTGAGGGGGGGGGGCTGAAATTTCAGCCCACAAAACAAGCACCCACCAAACAAGGAAACATGTTCCCACCAAACATGGAGAAAACATGTTCCCTTGTCCATGGTGTTCCCCCATGGGGCCCCACCTTCCTCCCAACACTCTCCACCATTTGTGGGGGCTGCCCCCCACCATGGGGGGCCCCCCAACACTTTGTCCAGCCACAAGGGGGCTGTCCCCTAAAGGGGGCGCCCCCAAAAAACAGCCCAAAACAGCCCCCACGATCCGTGGGATCTTGTCCCCTCTCGCTGGGACAAGATGTTTTCCGAAACTATTTCTTCTGAAAAATTCCGGAAGGTCCCAGAACATTTCCGGCACCCTCTAAAATTATCTGGACGTGCTCCGGAACATTTCCGGTATGGTGGTTTAATTTAAAACCATCTTCGTTTACCCGGTAAACAATTCCGGCAGCTCCGAAAACCTTTTTCGGTTTTTTTTTCTCCGGAAAAATTCCAGAAATTACCAGACCAATCTGGCAACCTCCAAAACATTCCCGGTGCTTGCCGAAACCTTTTTGGATCAATGGTTTTATCCGAAACAACTTTTTGGTTTTACCGAAACTTTTCCGGTGTTCTCTCCGGAACTTTTCCATCGTCTCTGAAACCTTTCCAGTGACTTTCTCTCGGACTCCTCGTCTAGTATTCAGCAGATAGATGACCCTTAAGCGTGTGACCCTATAGGTTCGGTGAAGTATAGACATGACCGGAACACTTTCCGATCAATGATCAGCATCGGAGCCGTGGACACCCATATTGACCCCTATACCCACACGAATGAATATTCGAGTGAACCTCCAGTTGCCGTGTGCTATTCCTGTTGCTTCGCGATATGTTACAATTACCCGAGGTGAGAAACATCGGCATCCTCGTGGATCAACACTTGTCCACAATGCCAGTTACCTCGTTGCCGATATTGTTCTCTTTTCTCGTTCCCGTGTTCCGGCATCCCTGTGATCAAATCACCCTGTGTCTGGCCAGACGATGATGGATACCGTAACACCGAGAGGGCCCAGAGATATCTCTCCATCGTCGGAGGAGCAAATCCCAATCTTGAGCTATCAAGTTACTTGACATACCTTTCCATGAACCCGTAAGCCGCCGTAATAGCCACCCATTTACGGATGACGTTTAACAAACCCCAAAGTTCATGAAGCAAGCATGAAGAAACTCGATACTCTCATGGTCTAAGGAATTATGCAAACATTAACTTGCTGTGTTATTAACCATTAACTTATGACGAATGTATCTCATAGCATAACATCAATCGGGTCGATTCAACACAAGTGTTCTACCAACAATTGTGCCCTCAAAATTGCCGGCATAGCCATGCCCATGATCAGGAAAACAGGATCATCATGTAATACTTGAGCCAGTCATAGAGGCTTGACTAGGAATACATTTTATCGTTTATTATCCCACACGTGCATATGAGTCTTCCTCCGAGCCTCGTGGTTATTGCAGACTCGAGAACCACAGCAGTTATAACATGGAACATAAACCTAATTATGAACAGGGAGATAATCAATAACATTTATTATTGCCTCTAGGGCATATCTCCTACAGTGTGCCGTTCAGCGGTTGTGATGGTTTTCGCCCGATTCTTCATAATTAACTGGATAATCTAGTTTTCGCTCAGTTTTCCCTAATTAACTGAGCAACTCTTTTCTTCTTAATGAATACAGGATAACTGTCATTTAAAAAAACAAACTCAATTTAACATGTAAAAGAAGTCAGTGAGCATGCTGAAGAAACAAAGCAACAATGTTTGGTTACACTGGCGTCCACTATAGCTATCCATGTTGGTCGTCAGTTCGTCACTCATGAATGAAATAGAATTCCTTTTGGAGGGATCAATGAAATAAACTTGAAATGGAGTAGTCCTGAAAATACCACTTTTTCACCAGGTTGTCTGCAGTTCTGCAACCTTCCTACAAATCAAAAAACACATCATCATCATTATCACAGCTTTTTAATGTAAGGGTCACCATCCCAGATTGGTAATCGAACGCTCAAGACATAACTTAGAATGTAGTTTTAAAAAGTTTTTATTCTGAAGAAAATCGTCAGCCCAATACAAGTGATGAATATGGATGCATCGGCGGTACCTAGGCATCTGAACTTCTGGAGCATAAAGACTGACTGTCTGTCACGCCCTTGCACGCCTTGCATCCTGACAGACTCCATCATCCGGATCCTGCACGAGTACACGCAGAATCCGAATTAGCAACGACAAGCACACATATAGTAATAATCATAATCAAACTGCAAAGCTACTATGCCCTGCTGCTAGCTACTACTAATGATGCTAGTGAATTGTGCTGAGCTGAGCTGATGAGACGATCAGGATTCAAGAACTGGGCGAGCAGGCAAAGGAGTCTATCTGCTGCATCAGGTCCTGCACCTCCTCCTCGCCGAACTCCCATGGCGCCATGTCCCCCGCGGCCGCGACGAGGTCCTCCACATCCACGTCTATCTCCACCTGCCCCTCCTCGAGAAGCTCGTACCATATCATGTCAGTCGTGACGCCGCCCGCGCCCGAGGCCTGGGTAGGCACTGCCGCCTCCTCGGCGACGCCGGCCACCAATGCCAGCTCCTCGAAGGTGAATCCGTCCTCCGCCGCCGGCGGCGACTGTTGACGTCGAGCAGCCGCCGCTTCTTCTTGCCGTCGACGGTGGGCGCGGGAGCCGCCGCGACGAGGCCGTTGCGGCGCGCCAGGTTGGCCAGGAAGGCCGGGTTCCTGACGGCGCGCGCGAGGAAGGCCTTGCACTGTTCCTGCCGCCGCTCGGTGCCCTCCACGCGGCGCTCCATGTCGAGCAGCGTCGCGCGCGCCTCCTCCTGCTGCCGGAGGAAGCTGGAGAAGTTGGCGTGCTTGAAGTGGAGCGGGAGGAGGCGGGCGGCGAAGGCGTGGGGGTCCCAGACCACGAAGCTGTTCCGCGCCGCGCCCCACGGCACCACCGCGTCCGTCGCCAGGTCCTCCACCATGTCAAAAGTCTTGGCCAGGAACGGCGCCACCACCGCGGCCGCCGCCAGGGGATGGGCTGCGAGGCAACGGCGGCAGGGCTGGGTTGTGGGGCGGCCGGGGGCGGATCTTGGCGCAGGCCACCGGCGGGGATGGGCTGCGGGGCAGCGGGGCGTGGAGGCTGGGCGGCGGCGGTGGGGCTAGGCAGGCCGGCCGCCGGCGGGGATGAGCTGCAGGGCGGCGGGGCTGTGCGGCGGCGTGGCGTGGAGGTTGCGGGGCGACGGGGCTGGTGGCGGGCGCGGTTGGCCGAGCGACGTGCGAAGAAGACATGCGCGACGGGGTGGGTTAGCGTTTCGTTAACGAAGCTAATTTCCTGTTTTTGGGAGCGAGAAGGGTGAGGGACGTGTGAACGTGTGCGAGTGGGCCGCAGTTGTTTCCTGTTTTTTAGTGAGGGCATCAGGGAGAGCGTGGACGTCCCCGATGCCTGGTGGCACGGTGGGGTAATTAAGCATGGCTGAACGTGGTTAGTGCTAAACATCTAAGCAATGTGAAGCGTGGGATTTGATGGTCTAAATGGTGCAGATGCTCTCGATCTCCGCCTCTCTTCCTTTTATAGAGGTAGTAGATATGTACCAATTGGACGAATTCAAAAAGAGTGTGTGAGTTTGAATTTTTTTTTTGAAAAAATAAACATATTTGAATTTTTTTGTCAAATTTTTAAAAATTCATGAATTTTAGATATAAAACCCAACAAAGCCGATAAAAAAACATAAATAAAAAACCAACCAAAAGCCTTCCAAAATTGGGCTTAGAATATTCGCAAAACAAGGACTAGGTTCCCCAAAAATGTCCATGTGAGAGCTAGGTGGGCCAGCCTATTAGAAATGTAGCGCTTGTCAGATGTGCGTCATATACTGTTAAAGCACTGAGAATCCTATTCCGCACGTAGGTCGCTCACCTAGTTTTTTTCCTCGTGCGCCTGGTCGCTCACCTAGTTTTTTTCCTCGTGCGCCTCGCTCACCTATATATATATTGTATTTACAAAAAAATCGATTTTTTTTGTGATGTCGAAATATGTTTTTTTAAAACCACCATGAAGCCCGTCCTCCATTTGCCTTTTTTGGTCCCTTAAAGCACTACTTGCCGCTGTATCCGCGAAATAGCAATCACACCAAATGACGACAACAATGAACACATAAGAGGTTACCTTGGGCTGCTGTCCCATTTGTACTATATTAATTTTCCATGCTACGTCCTCCTACATGGCTGGTGCAATAGCCTCATATTTTTATTTTGAAAAGATAATTATTATTTAGTACTAAAAAAGGCATTGTTAAAATTATTTACAAATGTTCTTCTTTTTTTACATGTTGATGTTTGCAAATAATGTTTTTTAGAATGTGTTTACAAATAATGTTGCTATGTTCTATAGTAAATCATGTGTTTGGAGATTGTACATGTATTTTCTAAAAACTTCTTACGTTAAAAAAGCATGCATATATTTGTGGAAAATATATTTACTTATTTTAAAATTTTAATTTAAGAAATAAAAAATATGAGGAAAAGTTAAAACGAAAAGGGAACTGAAAGAGAAAAGAAAAAGGAAATAAAAATAGAAAAAAGTCCCCAATAAAAAACCAATTATAGTGTGAAAAAACTACTCAAATAGGCCGGCCCATTGAAGCGACCTGTGCAGTGAGTGGGTAGGATTGAAATAAGTACAAAAATCACGAGAGTTCCAATGTGCCGTGCTTGTGCGTCAAAAGGAGCCAGCTTTACTGAATGCTGAGGTGTCTGGGCCGGCCCTTTCGACTAACGAGCTTGTGACACATTTTTTTTTTCCGCAAAAGTCATGTGCGAGAGTGGGAATCAAACTCGTGGGCTACCACCCGTAAACGAGTGACGCTAACCAATCAACTTGATTACTTCTAGTGATATACTAGCGCCGAAGAAGCGCGACGCACGCCGCGCCCGTGACCGTTTCCGTCTATTTTGCCGAAATAAGCAAGAAACAACATATATTACTCCATAAAATAAAATGAACAGGAGAACGTGAATTCTATCTTTACCCCATGATCTATGTAGGCACGTAACCAACATTAAATGATTTAATAAATTAAGCAAACCGGCTGGCCTATTGATGTTTTTTTGGTATGTTGTTCCGATTTATTCGGGTGTATTGTTCTGGGTTACCATAGGATACCATTTCAATTTATGGTTCGGGTGGGTTAAAAATTTTAGTTTATTCGGGTGTTGTTTCGTTTCACTGGTTTTTCTATTCCGGGGTATTCGTGGTTGTTGTTTTGGTTTATTTTGTTTATTGTTTCGGATAGCATTTCTAGGTTTATTCAGATATTGTTCCGGGTTTTTTAGGGGTAATTATTAGTGAACTATTCACTGGTGTCGTGATGTAAAAACGGACAGTAATCGATGAAGACTGTAAAAACGGACAGTAATCGATGAAGACTTATTTTCCCAACAAATCATTGTTCATGCGAATATACTGTTCCGGCCTACTGTTTTGTGCCTCGGCAGCACCATCACCGGAAAGGATCGGGAGACGATTGAGATGGTTCTGTGTCGGTACGCCGATGAAGAGAAATAATGTATAAAAAATTCCTAAATCTTAACCCTTCTCTATATAAGGACGTGATGGTGGATGAGGAAGAAAGAAATGTTGTGTAAGAAAGCTTTTTGACGTGCGTATTTTTTTCTCCTTTGAAAGCTAAAAAAATAAGGGAAAATCAGATTTTTCGAAATGCACTGTTCGTCGATGGCACATCCGTCCACTGTTTCCATGTGTGTACTGTTCAATATTACTATTCACAGCTACACACGTAATTTGAACAGTAGAAGGTAAAGAAAAATAATCTAAAACTACTACTATTCACAGCTGCCCACGTAATTGAACAGTAGAAGGCAAAAAAAGTCAAAAAAACCAGGAAAAGTGGAAAGCTTGCCGGTTTAGTATTGCCCAGGTAATTGAACAGTAGAAGTCAAAAAAACCAGGAAAGTGGAAAGCTTGCCGGTTTAGTATATAGTATATATTACTGGCACGAGCATTTAAGTATGGGAGTTCTTTTGAAAATAAATCAAAAAAGTACACATTAATCATTTGTACTATCCACTGAACATTTCGCAAAATATAGGTTCAAAATTTTATTATTATATGATGAAATTTAGAATAATATGTGGTGAAATTTTCTAAACATTTTTTAGAAAAAATAGGAATATTTGTATTGAGCACTTTTCAAAAATACGCATTAAAAATATTTGTAATATATGTTGAACAATTTCGAATGCACATTGAACATTTTTTTGATATATACATTGAACATTTGTGTGATATATACAGATTTTTTTTCGAAAACATAGTGAACATTTATTTTTTGAACAATTCCTAATATGATGGACATTTTTATAAATGAATGAAATTTTTGTAAATATACCATGACATTTCCTTTATATACGTTGAATAGTTTTGTCCACACACAGTGAACTTTGTATACAAGCAGGCAAAAAGAACGAAAAGAAAAGAAATATAAAAAATATAGAAACAGAAAAAACAAAACAGAAGAAGTAAGACGAAGCGACTGTGCGCCGGCCCAAAGTGGGGCGTGGGAGGTCGCCCTTGAGCGAAGCGATGCCCTTTTGACGCTCATGAGCACCAAATAAGAATCGCCAAAAATCATCCTCCAATATCCACGACAAATGGAGGCATAACCGCCTAAACTCAATTTGGTACAATTTTCACCCTTAAATGTTTTCAATATATAAGAGCATCCGCATCATATGCCCAGGCGGCCTACACGGTCACTGTCTTGACGCAAAAATGAGAAATTCCTAATTGCCGCTGTCTGCGAGAAACTGTCGCTCATTCGCACAGAGCAAGCGATTAGCAAACAAGGTGAGCCGGCCTAATTAGGACCTAACACACAGGCTACAGTTTTTGGTTTTCAAAACCTCCTAAAAGGTTCTTGATTGGTTTTGGGAAGTTTTTAGAAGGTTCCTGAACATGTTTTCTGTGGTTTTCGGTTTTTTCTTTTCTTCCCTTTTCCTTTTTCTTCCCTTTTCTTCCCTTTTCCTTTTTTCTTTTTCTTTTTTCGTACATCTCTTCCTTTTTTTCTATTTCTTTTGCAATTCCTTCTCCACTCATTTTTTCTTTCTATTTTTATATTTTCAGAATTTCAAAACTTGTTCGAAATTTCAAGAAATGTTCGGAAGTTAAAAAAATGTTCTTGTTTTTTAATTTTTGTTGAGAAGTTCCAAAAAAATGTGTGATTATCATAAAAAAATCACCTTTCAAAAAATGTTCCCAAATTCAAAAATTGTTCTTGTTTCCAATTTTATTCATGAATTTAAAAAATTCTTGATTTTTTTTTAAAATCGCTTATTTAGTAAACTGTTCGCCTTTCAACATATGCTCATTAGTTCAAATAATGTTCTTGTTTTCAAATTTTGTTAAAATATTCAGTAAATGTTCATAATATTTTCTTTTTAAGAATTTAGTTCAGCGTTTCAAATAATTTTCACAGATGCAAAAAATGTTCCATTTTGTTTAAAATGTTCATCTTTTCCAAAAATGTTTCCTTTTGCCAACATTTGTTCATAAATTAAAAAACAATCCTGTTTTTAAATGTCTTTCCAAATTCAGAAAAAAATTGTGTATGTCAAAAAATGGAATTAAGTGAACCAACCTGTGGTTGGATGGTTAGAGGGACTGTGGTATCCCCAGCCCACCAGGGTTCAAGTTCTGGTGCTCGTATTTATTCCTGAATTTACATCAGGATTTCTGGTGATGCGCATTCAGTGGGAGGAGACGTTCCCGTCGATGACGAGGTGCCTATGGTAATTTCGTAAATCTCAAGATGATATGCTGGATCAGTCTCTCGGAGGTGCTCATAGGGATAGGGTGTGCGGGTGTGCATTCATAGGAGTGAGTGTATGCGCGTGTATATGAGCGCATGCATCTATACTATGTTCAAAAGTAAAAAAATTGGAATTAAAAAATGTTCCCATTTTTTTAAAAAAATCACAAATTCATACATTCTTCCCGTTTTGAAATTTGGTTACAAATTCAAAAATAGGGAAAAATAATACTTGTTCGTGTTTTCTGAAATTATTTTATATTTTTTTAAAAAGTATTCAGAATTTTCTTTAAATGTTTGAAAAAAGGGAAAATATTCTGGATTTGCCGATATAGTTAGTTCTAAAGGTTTTCGCTGAGTGTTTAACACTAGCGCTAATTAGCTCCATTGGTTAGGTAGATGTCTTTACTAGCGCCGAATCGCGAGTTCGAATCTTGGCCGAATCAGCTCTCTTTCTGCGTTGATTTTTACATCACTGGCTACTACTCCGTGGATTGGCCAACCCCTCAGAACGCTCCCTCAGATCGCTCCCTCCCTCCAGGGCTCCCTCGATCGCTCCCTCCAGGGCGATCAGGGGGCCAACCCCAACGCCCCGGCCGCCGCCCCCTCCCCCCTCTCCTCCACCTCGTCGTCCCCAGAGACGTGCGCCGGCTAAGCCCGGGCGCCGCCGGTGATGGGGACGACGGGGATCTACGCTGCAGCCCCACGGTCTGGAGGGACCGGCGGTGCGAGATCACCCTTCGGTCTTCGTCTTTTCCGGCGGTTCGGCGCTGCTCCGGCGGCTTCGTGGGGAGGGCGGATCAGGATGGGATGTGGCCATGGTTGACTGGTCGGCGACGCCTCCGGTCAGATCGGATCTGGCCGGTGCCGCTGGCGGTGGTGGCCATCTCCTCCGTCGGAGGTGGTCGGCCTGAGGCTGGATGGTGAGATCTCGAGATCCACCATCTAGTTCCGGCTGCGAGTCGGGAAGACATAGTTGCCGGTGAAAACCGAGCCGATGGCAGGCGATGGCGGCGTTCTGCGTCGTTACCTTGATGAAGGCATCGTCGTGTAACTACTGTCGACCCACTCGTGCTGCACCGGGGGAAACCCTTGGATCTGGTCTTCCAGATCGGATGATGGCGTTGCTGCGGTGTCGTTTTCTCTCTTGGGAGCATCGTTTGTGGAGCAGAGCTGGAAGATAGAGGCAGGAGGTGGAGCGGCTTCGTCTTGCATGGAGCTTTCGGTGGAGATGTTGTAGGAGATATGCCCTAGAGGCAATAATAAATGTTATTGATGATCTCCCTGTTCATAATTAGGTTTATGTTCCATGCTATAACTGCTATGGTTCTCGAGTCTGCAATAACCACGAGGCTCGGAGGAAGACTCATATGCACGTGTGGAATAATAAACGGTAAAATGTATTCCTAGTCTGGCCTCTAAGACTAGCTCAAGTGTAGCATGATGGTTCTGTTTTCCTGATCATGGGCATGTCTATGCCGGCAACTTTGAGGGCACAATGTTAGTAGAACACTTGTGTTGAATCGACCCGATTGATGTTATGCTATGAGATTCATTCGTCATAAGTTAATGGTTAATAACATAGAGAAGTTAATGTTTGCATAATTCCTTAGACCATGAGAGTGTCGAGTTTCTTCATGCTTGCTTCATGAACTTTGGGGTTTGTTAAACGTCATCCGTAAATGGGTGGCTATTACGGCGGCTTACGGGTTCATGGAAAAGTATGTTAAGTAACTTGATAGCTCAAGATTGGGATTTGCTACTCCGACGATGGAGAGATATCTCTGGGCCCTCTCGGTGTTACGGTATCCATCATCGTCTGGCCAGACACAAGTGTGATTTGATCACAGGGATACCGGAACACAGAAATGAGAAAAGAGAACAAAAACCGGCAACGAGGTAACTGGCATTGTGGACAAGTGTTGATCCACGAGGATGCCGATGTTTCTCACCTCGGGTATTTGTAACATATCGCGAAGCAACAGGAATAGCACACGGCAACTGGAGGTTCACTCGAATATTCATTCGTGTGGGTATAGGGGTCAATATGGGTGTCCACGGCTCCGATGTTGAAAATTGATCGGAAAGAGTTCCGGTCATGTCTATACTTCACCGAACCTATAGGGTCACACGCTTAAGGGTCATCTATCTGCTGAATACTAGACGGGGAGTCTGAGAGAAAATCACCGAAAAAGTTTCGGACGAAACGGAAACGTTCCAGAGAGAACACCGGAATAGTTCCGGTGAAACTGAAAAGTTGTTTCAGGGTATTCCATTAAGTCAAATTGGTTCTGGCACACGCCTGAAAATTCTTGGAGGATGCCAGAAGTGTTCTGGAAACTTCTGGGAATTTTCCGGGACAAAAACCGGAAATGTTCCGGAGCAGCCGGAACCGTTTTGGTTGCTTTTCGCTGAAGAAACATTGTTCCGAAATTGTTTTGGAATGCGTTCAAAATTGTTTTGGTGGGTGCTAGAATTATTCTAGGCACACAGAAATAATTTGGGTTTTAACGGACGCAGAAAAATGTCTTCGTGAATAGTGAAAAGCACTTTTTGGGCTGATTTGCAAATGGGGTTTTTCTTCTACAAGAAAACCACTTTTGGTGTGTGAAAGGGAGGTGGAGCTCCCCAAGGGGGCTGCAAATTTCGTCCATGCCATGGGGGGGCCCTCCTTGAGGTGTCCTTCCACCTCATGGTGGATATCTTCTACGCACCCTTATGTGGCATGTGGTGGAAAGATCCTAGGAAGGTCCTTTTGGTCTTTCCTCTACCCCTTGCTCCTCCTATAAATAGAGGTGGAGAGAGCTCTCCAAAATCAGCTCATGCTTGCTCTCATACACATGCCATTGACTTGTCTGGCATCTCTCTCCCTCCCAGCGAAATAGTTTCGTAGAGCCGAAAGGCTGTCTGGGTTCCGGTGGGAACTAGTTCTGGACGGCGAAGCCCTGCCGGATAGATGACACCGTATGTGTGCAACTCTGTAGAGAGATCGTAGTTTCGGTCTTAGTTCGAGAGTGCCTCCCGAAGGGCTGTCCAAGTGATCGTCTTAGTTTCGAGGGTCCTCCCGAAGGGCTGTCCGAGTGACCGTTCGAGTTTCAAAGGTCCTCCCGATGGGCTGTCCGCGACACCGTCCGAGGGACTGTCCGACCGCCTCCCGGAGGGCTGTCCGATGGGCAGATGTGGGAGTACATCCTCGCGGTTGGGAGGTTGTAAATCCTAGCTGCGGGGATCTGCACCGCCGATCGTCATCGACTCTACTTCCGCTGCGCTACGAGTCGGTAACGAAACAGATCAAACCTTGTATGCAGTCTCCATAGTGATCCTGGGCTGGTGCGTAGGTCGGAAATTTTTGTTTTCTGCTGCGTTCCCCTACAGTGGCATCAAGAGCCGTGCTATGCGTAGATGCAGGTTGCGATCTAGAATACATAGAGATGTATGGGTATTGCACAATATAATTAGGTAGTAGATGAGTTCTATTACTGAAAATTATTTGTGCGGGTAGCAGATGAAATCTGTTACCCGATGTTCTTGTTGCTTCCCTGGAATTTGCATATTTCTGATCTTGATAACAGTATGGTGGAGTTTCAATGTTCTAGCAATCCGCGATCCTGATTGATCAACGAAGTGCTAACAGTTCATTGAATTCCACCGTAGTTAAAAACAAAGATGAAATTTCGCAGACGAAAGGGCAATGCAGATATGATCTGCACGGGGGTCACGCGTATGACGAAGTTTAGTATGGGGCTCGAGATTTTATTATCTCGTGTTTCATACACCCCGCAATGTTAATCTAGCGACTTGGATTATCATGCTTGATGATGGACGTTGGTAGCTTCGGTTTGTTTCGAAACCTTAGAAGCCACGTAAAATAAAATTTTGCATGAACCGATTAGAGGCGTCTAACTTGGTTTTGCAGGATGGTTTGCATGTGCATGTGATGTGGTATAGCAGTGCTCATTATAATTTGATTATGTATGAGATGACTATATAATGTAAATTGATTAACATGACCTGCGTGTCATGATTCGGCATGATGGCTGGATCCATATGATTGTCACTTTAATGACCTGCGTGTCAACCTTCAGTAATGCACTTATTTTATTAGCTATAGAGATAGCAATATTATCTGGTGCATCGACAAGGTGGTGGCAATCTTCGCGAAGGTGAACACCAACGCGAATGCCGAAGACGAAGAAATGAAAGACTTCTCCGTCAGAAAGGGCTATACGATATCATGCTATTATGAATTGCCTGAGATGTTTATCCCTTATGATGCACCCTTCTTGATTGCGCGGTAGTCGCTTTTTATTAGGGTGATCTCTCACAAAAATATCAAGTGGTTAGTGTTCTCCCAAGTGTAGAACCGTCACGGCACCTAACTTCTCGGAGTGCGCCGTGTCACACGGGTACAAACGATTAGGGAAGTGTGAGGCGGGTGAGTTGAGACCTCGCAGCAAGATCACTTGGTTGTCTTGACGTTCAGGCATGACCGTCATGAGCTCGGAACACGCGCATCGAAAGATGAACAAGAATCATATAGAGATGTGATTGGCAAGTTGGCCTACCGGTTGAGATTTTCGTCATCAGTGGTGTTACACCAATGACGAACAATTGAAATGGGGGTCTTATATCACTCACAATCAATTATGAGAGATATTGATTTGAGTGGGAGCGCACTATAGAATTAATTCTTTTAATTCTCAGTGCAATTAATTATGAACACTGTCTAAGTGTTATTTGCATAATAGTTGTAGAATAATGGCTCGCGTTTCCACCTTCCCAATTAAAATTGAATAGCTGTTAAATATCTGGTTAAAACTTTACGGTTGGTAACGTAATGAGAGGATTGTCCTCTAGAGTGCCGAGAAGGACTTGTCCTATCGCATGCTTTCGGTATTCTCCCGCTAATGCTGTGGATCATGTGACTCTCGTCCATCGATCCAAAAGCTAGAATTCCGTTTCAGTCAAGTGCAATATGTTTGCTTCCATGAGACCCGAACTTCGAAAGTTTGGATAGTTATGTGATATTCATGGAATCTGAAAATCATTTTCAGAGACAGACAAAGGCTAAAAGATATGAGATATCCAAAGCAATGTTTGTTTGCAAACTATTAGTAAAGGAGTTTACTATGCATTAGACTGATAAGAGAGGGATCCAGAAGAACGCCTGTCATATGATGATGGTGAATAAAACAAACAACTTAAAGAGAAAGGAAGTGTCCGAAGGGTGTTAGTGAAACTTTCACACCTAGGAAGTCCGGGGCTATCGCCACTCTTAAGTTGGGTGCTTCTTCTGAGAGTAGGAGAAATACTGAAAGTTAAACTGTTAGAAGTATAAAGGCAAAAGGAAAGAAGACTGGAATATCCAGCTCATGTATGAATGTCATACAGGTTTTTGATGTATAGAAGGCTGGTCAAAGATATAGTTCTTGGGAATTATGGTTAAACATGTTAATCACTAATTCTTGGGTATTGTGAGTTAATCACAAAGATACCCGCTCGATTGCATTCTATTGCAACTCGATGTAAGAACTACTATGGCCTGAAAGACTAGCCAGGAATGAGGTTTAGATACACGCAGGGAACATAGTAAATGTTACTATGCCTTCCATAGGTGTATTCCCTATGTATTTACTTTCATAAATCATTTTAGAGTTTTACACACTCTAGCCCATTGCATAAAGTATCTTGCAAGAAGGTTGTTCATAAGAGAACTTTTAATGTTCGGAGTTATGAATAACAAAAGGGCCATACTTTCATTATGAATGAGAAGTATGTTATGAATATTGATAATAATACATTACCTCTGTATTTACTTTCATAATTCATTTAGAGTTTCATACACTCTAGCCCTTTGCATAAGGTATCTTGCAAGGAGGTTATTCATAAGAGAACTTTTGATGTTCGGTGTTATGAATAACATGAATGGCCATGCTTCCATCCAGGATGGGATGTATGTTATGAATATTGATGGTAATATGATACATCCATAACACTGACGCTAAATGTCGCAAGACTAAAATAATACCACATATGTGTGGCACTGCATTTGGTCACATTGGAGAAACCTGCATGGAAAATTCCATTATGATGGATTTTAAAGTCATTTGATTTTGAATCATCTGACACTTGCAACTTTCCTCCGAAAAGTGAAGTGACTGAAATACCGTTCACAGGCCATAAGGAACGAGCAACAAACTTATTGGTGATCATACATTTTGATGTGTGTAGTTCAATAAATGTTGTTGCAAGTAGTGGATTTATCTATCTTCAGAAATGACTCAAGTAGATATATTGATATTTACTTGATGAGACGTAAGTCTGGATCTTTTGAATTCATTCATAAGGTTTTCAAAAATGAAGTAGAAGTTGTTGTAACAAGAAAATTATGTTTCTACAATTCGATTGCAGAAAGGAATATTTGAGTTACAAGTTTAGCGAATGTCTGATGAGTTGTGAAAGGGGTTTCATAACTTGCACCTCCCGGAGCACCACTGCAAGTGGAGAGTCCGTGTAGATGTAATCGAACCATTCATGACATGGTAAGATCAAAGATGACATAAATAAATTTGCCATTATCCCTTTTAAAGTGATGCTTTAGAGACTGCGGCTTTTACACTGAAAAGAGCTCCATCGGGTCTGTTGAAATGACGCCATGGTATGGTACGCCCAACCATATTATATCTTTTCTTAACATTTGGAATATGGGGCTTGTGTAAAAGGTTACAAACCTATTCCAAATCAGACAAGTGCTACTTTGTAGGTTATCCCAAGTCATTGGGTATTTCCCCACCACAATACCGAGGCAAATAGGTTTGCCACAAAGAACGGTATGCTTTTTTGAAGAAAATGGTTCTTTCAAAAAGGTGAGTGGGAGAACAGTGCAACTCGACGAGATAAACAGTATCATCGTCATCAGATCAAAGGAAAGAGACCTTGGAAGTAATTCCGGAGTTTCCTACTGCGACTGATACGGAAGTCTCTACAATAAAATGTATGGACTTCGGTCGAACTTGCAGCTGAACCACGTAGGCAAAGCTCGTGCAAACCTATCAGGTGCACAAACGAGATATTGTTGTTAGACAACAGTATACCTACGATTCACAAGGAAGCGTTGATGGGCCCTGACTCCGGAATTGGCTAAATGCCAATACAATCCGAGATAGTTTCCATATAAGTGATTCAAGATTAAGATCTTGATACACCTTTCGGAAGACTTAGAGTCTAACGAATATTTATGGAACTAAAAACTGATACGGATAAAATGTTTTATCCATAAAGCTCGACTTGTTGCAATAACAAGTTCAAGGAGTTGACTACGATGAGATTGTCTCACCGTAGCGATGCTTAAAGTCGGTTCGGGTTGAACTAGCAATTAATACATATTTCAATCATGAGATATGAAACATGGATGACAAAAGGATTTCCATGTGATGGAAATGAAACCTAGGACTTGTATGTGATACAGTCCAAAGTAATTTGTCGATCCAGAGGATGCTAGTAAGTATGCAAACTTCAGAGTTCCAGCGATGGACAGAAGAGAGCAAAGTGGAGTTGGAATCTTCGTTTTTGATGGAATGGTCAAAAGGGTTTTGACTTCATCAAATGGGTATTGAAGATGCTTGTGATTCAAGAAAGTAAGTGGGAGCATAATAATATTTCTAAAAACCTTGTGTACTTGACACATTGTTAATTGGAAATAAATTTCTTGACACGAATTAGGACTTCATTTGAAAATAGTTTTTCCGATGAAGTGCTTGGGCTAAATAGCCTTAATATTAGGCATGATGATCTATGGAGATAGATTTACCTAATGGGGCTAAGCAATGAATACATATTGACAAGATGCTATAACTTTTTAGCATTTAAAACGCCAAGGAGTGATTCTTGCCGAAGTCACACGGAAAGAGTTTTTGCAAGACTCGGTGTCCCAAAACACTGATGAGTAAAATACATGATGGAGATTCCACACACTCTTGTGTTTGGATTAATCATGTATTCCATGGTATGTAAAACAACCAGATATGTCCTATACTCCAAAAGTTGTTGCGAGTATGGATACCAAAGTGATCAAAGTACTGATCATAGGACAACAATGAAAGATGTCATTGAGTACTAGAGTAGTAGTGATGACATGTTTTCTCGCAAGCAGAGATTATGAAGTGCTCGTTGTAAGTAATTACATCGATACAGTCTTCATCAATGCTCCATGCGATTTTCGATTTAAGTTAAGGTTTTGTGTAATACACAATATGATGGCACGGTAGTTGGAAATTGTTCCAAACAAGATACTGTGGTGAATTCTGTAACAAAGGCTAAGTATGTTGATGCTTAAGAAGCGACAAAGAAGTTGTTGAATCATATAGTTCATTCATGAACTTAGTATGGTTCCGAGATGGCTTTGGTCTATGGGACACTATTGCAGATAGTTGCTCCATAGCTCAGTCTGAGGAATCAGGTTTCGACCAATGATTCACACATATGCAAAGCCAAGTCCACACAAAATATGAATTTTGTGAAAGCGTGAAAACGCGAGGATATGCAAAGTTACACACGGAGCTGAAGTCGTCAGATCCGTTGGACATCAGGCTATACCACATGCGAAGCATTTTTTACACCAGTATGCCATAGGTGTAAAGTGCATTAGCATTGACTAGATTATTGACTCTAGTGCAAGTGGGAGTCTGTAGGAGATATGCCCTAGAGGCAATAATAAATGTTATTGATGATCTCCCTGTTCATAATTAGGTTTATGTTCCATGCTATAACTGCTATGGTTCTCGAGTTTGCAATAACAACGAGGCTCGGAGGAAGACTCATATGCACGTGTGGAATAATAAACGGTAAAATGTATTCCTAGTCTGGCCTCTAAGACTAGCTCAAGTGTTGCATGATGGTTCTGTTTTCCTGATCATGGGCATGTCTATGCCGGCAACTTTGAGGGCACAATGTTAGTAGAACACTTGTGTTGAATCGACCCGATTGATGTTATGCTATGAGATTCATTCGTCATAAGTTAATGGTTAATAACACAGAGAAGTTAATGTTTGCATAATTCCTTAGACCATGAGAGTGTCGAGTTTCTTCATGCTTGCTTCATGAGCTTTGGGGTTTGTAAAACGTCATCCGTAAATGGGTGGCTATTACGGCGGCTTACGGGTTCATGGAAAAGTATGTTAAGTAACTTGATAGCTCAAGATTGGGATTTGCTACTCCGACGATGGAGAGATATCTCTGGGCCCTCTCGGTGTTACGGTATCCATCATCGTCTGGCCAGACACAAGTGTGATTTGATCACAGGGATACCGGAACACAGAAACGAGAAAAGAGAACAAAAACCGGCAACGAGGTAACTAGCATTGTGGACAAGTGTTGATCCACGAGGATGCCGATGTTTCTCACCTCGGGTATTTGTAACACATCGCGAAGCAACAGGAATAGCACACGGCAACTGGAGGTTCACTCGAATATTCATTCGTGTGGGTATAGGGGTCAATATGGGTGTCCACGGCTCCGATGTTGAAAATTGATCGGAAAGAGTTCCGGTCATGTCTATACTTCACCGAACCTATAGGGTCACACGCTTAAGGGTCATCTATCTGCTGAATACTAGACGGGGAGTCTGAGAGAAAATCACCGAAAAAGTTTCGGACGAAACGGAAACGTTCCGGAGAGAACACCGGAATAGTTCCGGTGAAACTGAAAAGTTGTTTCAGGGTATTCCATTAAGTCAAATTGGTTCTGGCACACGCCTGGAAATTCTTGGAGGATGCCAGAAGTGTTCTGGAAACTTCTGGGAATTTTCCGGGACAAAAACCGGAAATGTTCCGGAGCAGCCGGAACCGTTTTGGTTGCTTTTCGCTAAAGAAACATTGTTCCGAAATTGTTTCGGAATGCGTTCAAAATTGTTTTGGTGGGTGCTAGAATTATTCTAGGCACACAGAAATAATTTGGGTTTTAACGGACGCAGAAAAATGTCTTCGTGAATAGTGAAAAGCACTTTTTGGGCTGATTTGCAAATGGGGTTTTTCTTCTAGAAGAAAACCACTTTTGGTGTGTGAAAGGGAGGTGGAGCTCCCCAAGGGGGCTGCAAATTTCGTCCATGCCATGGGGGGGCCCTCCTTGAGGTGTCCTTCCACCTCATGGTGGATATCTTCTACACACCCTTATGTGGCATGTGGTGGAAAGATCCTAGGAAGGTCCTTTTGGTCTTTCCTCTACCCCTTGCTCCTCCTATAAATAGAGGTGGAGAGAGCTCTCCAAAATCAGCTCATGCTTGCTCTCATACACATGCCATTGACTTGTCTGGCTTCTCTCTCCCTCCCAGCGAAATAGTTTCGTAGAGCCGAAAGGCTGTCTGGGTTCCGGTGGGAACTAGTTCTGGACGGCGAAGCCATGCCGGATAGATGACACCATATGTGTGCAACTCTGTAGAGAGATCGTAGTTTCGGTCTTAGTTCGAGAGTGCCTCCCGAAGGGCTGTCCAAGTGATCGTCTTAGTTTCGAGGGTCCTCCCGAACGGCTGTCCGAGTGACCGTTCGAGTTTCGAAGGTCCTTCCGAAGGGCTGTCCGCGACACCGTCCGAGGGACTGTCCGACCGCCTCCCGGAGGGCTGTTCGAGGGGCAGATGTGGGAGTACATCCTCGCGGTTGGGAGGTTGTAAATCCTAGCTGCGGGGATCTGCACCGCCGATCGTCATCGACTCTACTTCCGCTGCGCTACGAGTCGGTAACGAAACATATCAAACCTTGTATGCAGTCTCCATAGTGATCCTGGGCTGGTGCGTAGGTCGGAAATTTTTGTTTTCTGCTGCGTTCCCCTACAGATGTCAAGTCATGCGTGGCCGACAGGTGCTACGCTGTGTCATGCCTGGTCGGCAGGTGCTACGCACGACAGATTTTCCAGAATCTTCGTGTCTGGACGGACGAGCACGGGGCGGTGGCGCCGTTAGGCGCCGTGGTGGCATCGACGGATGGACGGACTGGCAAGGATGATGCAGATCTCTTTCCTGAAAATGGGTCAGCGGTCCGATGATGATGGCGACGTCTAAAACGTGTGCATGTGGTGTACGTTTTAGGTCTACCGCACCGGCTGTAGGTTCCGATACGTTATGTGGATGGATCGGCGACGACACCGGTTTTAGATATGGGGAGTGAGAGCACTCCACATTATCGAGTTTTATAGGTGTGAGTGGTGGCTTCGGGTGGCCTGATGTATGTTCTTGTTAGACCTATGTTGAATAATAAATAAAGATGGCCGTATGCATCGATTGATGCAGAGGTTGGGGGTTTAAACCTCCTTTTCCAAAAAAAAAACTCCGTGGATTGGCCCAGGCGAAGACTGCCCTGTGCGAAGCCCCGCCAGTCTGCCATAGAATGCGCATACAGGAGGTCCCGCAAAAATGCCACCCATCGGGTTGCCCCAAATGCCCAAACGTATGGGTTGACCAACAACCCCCATATCCGACCCATATATGCGGCGGATGGGGATGCCCGGACGCACATGTGTCCGTCACGTCGAATTCGGCCGGCTATATCTCGCCCGTCCTGACCTCACATATATTCATCCCTACGTGTATTCCGGACCAAACAATAGCCACTCCACTCCCCTTCGCCCCCTAACTTCTCTCCAACGAACTCCAACCATCTCCGACACGACGGACAACAGATTCGGATCCGTCGACTAGGACCTTTCCCTTGTGGCCCCGAGGAGGAGATGACTATCCGTCTGGCTCTCTGCCTCTCCCGGGGGAGTAGTTTGCCTGTCCGGAAGCGGGCAAACTCGTTCCGGTGGTAATCCAGTGCATCCATGCAAATGGCGCGTGGATCCATCAGGGGCGGTGGTCGGAGGCGTGTAACCGCTGGCTCGCCATCCACGGTGCACAACGTCCGTCGCCCAAACCCTTGGTAGCGTCGTAATCCCTTCAACGGCGCACCCTCCCCACGGGGTCAGGCTCCGAGCAGGAGGTAAACACCGACATGGCATATGGCTAGTACGCTGCAGACGCGAGACTTGCCGGCCGGGTAAGGAGTAGGGAGATGGAGGCCGCGACATCCCTCACCATCGAGCCACGGAGGCGGATTCATACGCTGCTGAGTCGCAACGCCCAACCACATGCATGACCGATTTCACGTCGACTGACGACGCCGAAGCCACGAGCTCCGACGAGCATGGGAAATGGTTGCGCCTCGTGTCCCATGCGAGCTAGTCCGTGTCCCATGTGCTATTCTACCTTACCGGCGATCAGACCTTCACTTCGCGAGTCTCACGAGCGTAATACATGGACACGGACTAGCTCGCATGTAATTGTATGAATTTGATGGTTTGAAATGAGGTATCTGGTTGTGGATATTTATGTGCCGACAGGTCACCGTCCAGCCAGATTTTGCTAGGTCGGTTGTAGATGCTCTAAATCATCCTTTTGAGTGGTTTTGAAGGTTTTTAAAAAATAAATAAAAATGGAGTGGTTTTGAAGCTAAAATGTCCAATCATGGGTGGTCTTGACACTCCCGAAAAAGGTGGTCTTGAGAGCGTCTATAGCCGGACTTGGCAAATCCGTCCCCCTATACGCCCGTGGACGCGCCCGGGCACGCTCGCGGACAGTTCCCGCCGGCCCCTCATATGTCGCGCCGCACATCCACATAACTCAAATGGCAATCCTCAAATCCATGCAATCCATGCATGTCGATCATCCGATACAAATTGTCCGAATTCAACAGTTTGAAACAAAGCAAATCAAATCATAGTTTAACAAACCGGACATGCCAAAATGAAATCAATGTCCGAGCGAGAAGGGGCGCTACTCGGATCATTTACTGGACGCGGCCATCCATGCCGCCTGCTAGTCCAGCTCGTCCTGCTCCGCCTGGGCAACCAACATCGTCCTCTTCATCGTCAAAATCAATGGATTGGTGGGAGCTTGAGACATCATTCCTCTTCTTGCCGGCCTTGAGACCAGCCACAACTTGTGTCCACTTTGGCTTACCATTCAATATGACGGGGTGCGGGGTGTCGGGTGTGGCGTGGGAGACAGCTCCTCGAGCATGTCCTCACCTCCCTGCGCCGCCGCCGCCGCCTCCCTCTCTCGTTTCCGGTGACGCCGCAACTTCCGGGCGACGTTCTTCGCCTGGCAAGACAAAGCAGAGGAAGGGGCGACGACGGACGAGGCGGACTGCATCTCCGTTGCGGCAGTCGGGGCGGGCTTGAAGACATCTATGGTGGCGGATCGGGACCGGTGGTGAGGATGGGGAGGAAGGGTGGCGGACGGCGAGGGCTCGGGCGCGGGAAAGATTGGAGGCGGCGGGAGAAGGAGGAAGGGTTTGGAGGATTTTGTGCAATTTGTGGGGTATCGGGTCTGATGTGACGGGCGTGCCCGGACACCCCATATTCGCCTCATATTTGGATTGGATATGAGTGTGCCGATCAGTCTGGACGTTTGAGGCCCGTTTAAGAAGCTTGTCTGGTTCAACAATTCATGACCGGCCAGTGCCCGAGAGGTCTGTCCGGACGTTTGAGACGGATTTAAGGAGTCCGGTTGCAGATGCTCTGGAAACTTACTAGGACGTTGACTCCCGCAAGTCACACGAGGAACCGTTGATTAGGCTTGGTGGCACACTCGGCCGTGCTAGGCCATATCAAACTTTTTGACTTATAAAACAAAATTACATTTCATCTAGGCAAAGCAAAAAAGTTCAAAATAATGAAAAGAACAGGACGTTCACATGAATCATGAACCACCATCACGGGATATCATAGTTTTAGGTACGGACCCCCAGCCCGTGCCTATCTCCGCCTCCGAAACTGGCAAACAAACGTCTGATCTGATCGGAAACCACTCGGCCGTCCCGCGTCACAAAGTAGACTTTTTTTTTTTTTTTTTTTGCTTTAAAAAAAAAAAGTCGCGGATCATGGCGCAAAACAGTGCCCAACTAAAGCAAAAAGCTCACGAAGAAACCGGCCAAAGGGCTAAAGCAAGCGCACACTGCCTGCCACCAGCGGCAGCAATATAGTACCCAACTCAGAGCGAAAGCAAAGCCTGCCGGCTTGATCCTCATCCTCGACCGGATGCCGTGGTTTTCACCGGCACGAAACCTCTGAATCTTCTACGGTGTTCTCTGTTTTCTCACCGAGTGGAGCTGCGCTGAGCTCATGTGCGACGTAACACCACACCCACACCCACCACGAACGGCCAGGACGAAATCCCAGTGATATCTCTCTCTCGGTAGCCGGCCTATATATACAAGCGCACGCCGGCACCAAGATTCGGCAGCAAAATCGGACGATCGGCAATGGCTTGCGCAGCAGTCTGCTCCCCTAAGCAGCAGCAGCGGCGGCAGGAGGAGGATGGTGGGGGTGTGAAGATCGGGAGGGTGGACGACGTGCAGGAGCTGCAGAGGGCGTGCGCGGGCGACGTGCCGGAGCGGTACCTCCGGGACGGCGACGACCGGCCGGGCGGCGCCAACGTGTGCGCGCACGCGGAGATCCCCGTGATCGATGCCGGCGAGCTCCGGCGCGGCGGAGGCGATGGGGACGAGCTGGAGAAGCTCAGGCGAGCCTGCCAGGAGTGGGGCTTCTTCCAGGTACGCACCAATCGATATGGCCACTTCATCAATCATCTATCACGTGAAACCAATTATGTGTACGTGTACATGTAGGTGGTGAACCATGGCATCGACGGCGAATTGCTGGACGAGATGGAGAGGTTGTCGAGGGAGTTCTTCATGCTGCCGCTGGAGGAGAAGGAGCGGTACCCCATGGCGCCGGGCGGCATCCAGGGCTACGGCCACGCCTTCGTCTTCTCCGAAGACCAGAAGCTCGACTGGTGCAACATGCTGGCGCTCGGTGTGTCCCCGGCGTTCATCCGGCAGCCCAAGCTCTGGCCGACCACGCCGGCCGCCTTCACCAACACCCTGGAGAGGTACTCCGCCGAGGTCAGGGCGCTCTGCCATCGCCTCCTGGAGCACATCGCCGAGACGCTGGGCCTGGCGCCTGGTACGTTCGCGGGCATGTTCGGCGACGCGGTGCAGGCTGTGCGGATGAACTTCTACCCGCCGTGCCCGCGGCCGGACCTGGTGCTGGGGCTGAGCGCGCACTCCGACGGGAGCGCGGTCACCGTGCTCCAGCAGGACGCCGGCCGCGCGGGGCTGCAGGTGCTCAGGGACGGCGCCTGGGTCCCCGTCCACCCCATCCCCCGTGCGCTCGTCGTCAACCTCGGCGACTCGCTCGAGGTACTCACCAACGGCAGGTACAAGAGCGTCGAGCACCGGGCGGTGACCAACGGCGAGCAGGACCGGCTTTCCATCGTGACGTTCTACGCGCCAGCATACGACGTCGAGCTCGGCCCGCTGCCGGAGCTAGTCGCCGACGGGGAGCCCTGCCGGTACCGGAGGTTCAAGCACGGCGAGTACAGCCGGCACTACGTCACCAGCAAGCTCGAGGGCAAGAAGACGCTGGACTTCGCTAAGATCAACTAGACCGCCAAGGACTATAATCCAGCCGGCGAGTACTGAAGTTGATGTGTACAGGAAGAATGCTAAGGGCATGACCAATGCATAGCCCCAAGGTGATGCTCCGTGTGCCATGTAGGCTTGGATATAGGTTCGGATGGTGTAACGGGATCCTCAGCAGGAGGCGGGTGCTTAAGGAGAAAAAGTGTGGTCCGATGCAAAAAGCTGAAAAGTTGAAGTAAAAAGTAGAGATGTATGTGTACCGAAATCTTTATCTTCTTTTCCTTGATGAGGTCACTAGTGGTAGCTTGCATTGGAAAGAACAAATCAATGTAGATGCCTCAAGCTACTTTTTATCATGGGGTATATGTATCCATATGCCACCATTGTACATGCCCTAAGTAATTAAGATTCCTGACGCATCTGCTGCAGCTGAATATGCTTGGCAAAAGAACTGTATACCTGGTACTGGAAGAGTAACCAAGCAACAATTTGCCAGTTAAAAGTACATTTTTTTTTGTCTTTGTTGCAAGGTGGATTTTACTTTTGAAAACATCATAAATTGTATATTGGAAGCTGGTATTCACGTCAATGGTACAGCTGTAGAGACTTTAAACCATTGACAATTGAAAAGCAACCCAAGACTTCATCATCCATCACTAGGAAAAGGTAAGGACGGTAACAACCAGGCAACAAACCCATGGGCTAAGCATCACTTTCAAAATGTAAAGAGTTTCAGCACTATCCATAGAAAGAAAGTCAAATATGGATATGCTGCTAGGATCACTCAAAGTCATACAAACAAGGTATATGATCCATGCACCATTCATAATGGGTGAGGGTTTGGAATCTAGAAATGCAAACAATTACAGCGTACTAAGGCAAGAAGAGCAACTTGCAACCTTAAGATCAAACTTGACCTGGAATAAAGGAAAACACATAGAATCTACAGTTCAGAAATGCCGGCAAGTTGAGAAACACAGTGAGGGCCTCTTTGATTCGTAGGATTTTGAAAACGCAGGAATATGAAAAGTATAGGGTTGGAGTGGCATGTCCATTTGAACCCTATAGGATTAGCAAGGAGTGTTTGATGCCACAGGAAAAACAAAGGAATTGTAAAAAGAGGTTGGAGTGGATGTTAGATTTCCTATGAAATGTAGTACCAAAGATTTCATAGGAAACAATCCTATGGGATCCAATCCTATGAATCAAAGGACCAATGTAAGAAAAAATCCTAAGGATCTCAATCCTCCAAAAACCCTATAGAAATCCTTTGAATCAAAGGAGCCGAGCATCAAGCCATGGATAATATCTTGACACGAATAAGTACTTCATTGAAACAAAGTTTTTTTTATTAAGGACTTGTGCTAGTTAGCCTTGGTATCTATACCTACTAATAAAAGAAATAGGTATTCTGAGTCCGTCATGCTATTTTATAAAAAAATTCCTGATGTTTTTGACATTAAACCCGCAGTAAATATCAAATGTTTTTAAAAATACTCATATCTTCTAAACCGTAACTTCAAATTTAACATGTTATATATGAAATTTGATTATAAAAATATGTAGAATCTGAATATGATGTTATTTTACACGTTAACCATTAAAAAAAATACTATCTAGGGTGCAATCTTAATCAATAATGCATTATCCGTCTTTCTTTCATACCGGTATTGATCTGGATTAGGGATGAACACCTCAGCAAAATCAGGATTGGAGACGAAATTAAAGATAAATTTAAATCGGGATTGGAAGCGAAGTTGAAGATAAATTTTCTAGACACCCAATAAATAAGGACATGCATGATAAGAAATAAAAGAAGGACCAAATAAAGATGGGATGTCCGCTATAAAAGAAATAAAAGAGAAAATGTTGAGGAGATCCGATAAAGACGAGGTATTGCGCTAATTCTCCTATATATAAGAAGAAGAAAAAGAGGACATGCATGACAAATCTACATGCAAGCTGTGTTGAAATAGAAGATCTGTGGAATCTTGAACTGCTCTTTTGTAGGCTAAGACCATCTTTGTTTGGGCCGTAGCTACAAATTCTCAGATTATAGATCATTTTTATAAATTAAGAGCATGTGGTATTCTTTTCTCCCGTTGCAATTCACGGGCCTTTTTGCTAGTTAAGCATAATGATTTACCGATATAGTGGTGCCTAATAGGTCTAGGCCAAAATACAAATTGACAGGGTACTAAAGTAGTTGGTACGGAGAACGATCAAAAAGAATTTCTTGTTTAGGTCACATGAAAAGAGGTTTTAAGGAAGGGATTTCTATTTCTGTGCCCCTGGTTACTTAGTTGTGCTTAGTTTTGCCTAAGGCAACTAACTTTGCTCACCTTTTCCCTCCCCCTCCACCACCAGCTCACAAAAGCCCGAACGTTGCACTGTCGTCTGGTCAAAACCTTTGACCGTTACCTCCCGACTAGTTTTTTTGTGTGTCTCCTCCTGACTATGGGGCAGCCTGATATCCTGACAGGTGGGGCGGAGTCAACTTACTACAGGTGGGGACTAGGAAGATGGACGGCTCTCTCTCTCTCTCTTACCACATTTCGAACAGCTCGTGCCCGAGCCGTTCCCCACACAGCCACCTCCCCCGCCGTCGATATCCGGCGAGGCTGTACCGCACATACCCCACCCCCAAACCCCTGCCCACCCAGCCCACTACCGTTGCCCAATCTAGCCTGCAATCGACAGGAACCCTCGCCCACGATGCACTGATCCGCCGCGTTCCGTGCCCCAGGCTTGTACTGGCTCAAGGGGTTCTGGAGGGCGAAGCTGAGGCAGCAGATTGAGCTGCATAGGCTTGGGAAATGTCGAGGGACACCAGCCTCCGTCCCATCGACCATGGGGAGGATTGGGTTGAACTAGGAGAAGCAGAGAACTCATGGATTTCGGCAAGGTAAGCCTCGCACCCCTTGAAATGTGTGATCTAACTTGATAATATGCCTAGTATTTGACCAATGGGCACATGAATTGTTGCCTACTTGATTGAATTATTGCCTGCCTATCTGTAGGATTGATCCAGCGCTTGCCTTTGGGCTCGTAGTTAGAATGGAAACTAGCATCTTGCAAGGTACAAAAATGCATCGTTTGTCTAGATTTTGGTATCCAAAGGTGGTAGAAACAATTATTTCGTTTGAAGATTTATGCAAATCCCTTTGTTCTAATTATCCCTGGAGCCAAACCGATGTTGTTGATTTGAAATATTTCAATAACTGTGAGCAAAAATTTGTGCCACTAATTTGCGACGAGCATCTAGAAACCCGTTTTTGTTTGAATGCTCGCAGCTGTTTTGGTAAAATAGAAATCCAGGTGCTGCAGCCGCGAAAAGAATGGGCGAAGTGAAACGGTGCCGCACCAGATAACTCTGCTAAGAGTGAGCGGCCCCACACTCCTTGTAGGTCTGGACCGGCTAAACTTACTGGCATTGAGAGCCAGTGTAACA
This sequence comes from Elymus sibiricus, assembly GCA_039707655.1. Classification (NCBI taxonomy): domain Eukaryota; kingdom Viridiplantae; phylum Streptophyta; class Magnoliopsida; order Poales; family Poaceae; genus Elymus; species Elymus sibiricus. The sequence continues at coordinate 464,793,511 of CM077667.1, read as the reverse complement.
CCCCAAAAATTTAATATTGTTTTATTAATTAAAATTTTTGTCAGAAAGATTTATTTTCTATTTTCTGGCTTTTCTATTAATTTCAGAGCCACTTCTTTTCTTTGGATTTCAAAAATTTTCCCTCTCATCTGAAACTTTTGAATAATATTGTAGGACTTAAATACTTTATTAAAGCATCTTATTTCATTTAGTAAAACCAATGGAATTATTTTATAATTAAACTTGCCAAGTTTTATTTCTTTTAATAGCTTTTTCATCCTTTTAAAGGCCTAAGTTACACTACAACCACTTCATAAACCCTTTTAAAAATTCCATAAAAAATTGTAGATCACATGTGTTGTCCCTGGATCACTTTTATGCTAAAATCCAGCCAAGTGTTTTGTAAATTTTGAGCAAATCATCCTCTTTTGCATTCTGGTCCAGTTTGGTATTTTCTACTGCAACCCTATTATATTTTGCTCTAGTTGCCTTGGGATTTTTCATGCTTGAAGTAAACCCTACCAAACTCTTAAGTCCAAGAGTTTAGGTCCATTGGGATAATTTTAGACCATGGAATAATGCCCTATAGTTTCTGTCCAGAAACGGTTTTCTCAAAAACTTGCACTAACAACTTTCTGGTTTTTCCACACTAAGCTTGTCATTCTAGTGTGCATCTAAAGAGACCATGATCTGGTAATTTTGGTGGCCAGCAAAGTCTCCTAGGTGGCCTTGGCATTTTGTCAAACACCTTTAGAGCATGGCCAGAATTGGCATGGTGATATGTTTACATTAGGTTCTTGCTTAACTAGACAAACCAGCATGTCCCTTAGCTTCCCTGTACCCAGTATCATAGGTCTGTTAATTTTCATTGGCATTAGAGACCTGGCGCGCGTGTGTCCAGAGCGCGGCCAGAGCGCACGTTTTGCACGCGCGCGCAACCGAGCCGCCGCGCCCCGACCTTTTCCTACTCGTGCAGAGTCGCGACCCCGTCCCCTCCTAGCTGCTGGAGCCGCCCCCTCTCGCCGTGCAGCGCCGCCGCTGTAGCCATTGGCGGCTAGCCTGCGGCCCCGTCCTCCGCTCTGCCATGGCCGGCGCCGCCCGAGCCACCCCAGCACACCAGCTGCCCCCTTGTGCAGTGCCTCGATCGTCCTCTAGCTCGCAGCCCCGCCAGCCATCGCCACGCGCCCCCCCTTGCTACAGAACGGCGGTTCGCCGACCTTATCCGCTGCCGCCGTCGAACCGACCTCCCGGCGCTATAAATAGCCCAACATCGAGTCCCAGCGCACTGCAGGATCATTATCGCATCCGTAGCAAGCCCCCGCAGCAACCAAAACGACCGGAAGAGGTCATCTTCCAGGTCTCCGGTCATGTTCGGCCGCCGCGTCCCTCCGCTAAATTCGACGTCACCAGAGCCCCCCCTACCCATTGTGCCCACCTATAGCTTCACCTCGACCCCGGGAACTCATTCCCACTTCCAATTTCGCCAAAGAACCGCGGTGTGCTAGATGCCCCTCCCAACCGAAAGCCCATCCGCCATGGTCGAGGTCCACCTCGACTTCGAACTCCCCAGCGCCCTCCACCACCTCCATCCGATGCGGCCCACTCCCCTGATCACGTGGGTAGCTCGAGTGCCGGAGATGATGCCCCCTAGCGCCGGCAATCACCGGCGGAGCTCGCCCCTGCTTCTGCCCAGGCGAGCGGGAGGAGAGGGATAAACCCGACAGGTGGGTCCCACCTGTCGGTGAGACAGCTCTTCCCCTCGATCGCGCCTCCACCTGGACGTGCCTTCCCCGCGAGAAGGCATACTGCTGTGAGTACGTTTTCCCTCTCGAGAGACGTGTTCTGACTAAACCGTTTTGTTTTATTCAGTTTATTTTAAAACAGAAATTTGACCCTACTTTGACTGGTCATATCTTTTAAAATAAAACCCCAAATGAATTGATTCTTTTTCCTACCTCTCTCAAATTTCACCTAGTTTATTTTAAGATTTATTTCAAAAATATTTAAGACAACTTTTTGTACTGTTTTTGAATTGTGTGTTGATTCGAATATTTTCAAAAAAAATAGGAAATGGAGAGAGAAGCAACTTTCAAAAGTTTTGTGGTGCACCCTACCTCTCCACGCACTAAAGGCAAGCATTCTGAACCCTTGGTATGATATTCGTTGTGTGATGTTTGGTGTGACTAATGAAACTATACACGCATGAAGTGCGCGTTATTTCATGTGAAGGTGGGATCATGTTTGCAATACATGATGATGATTCTTGCTATTAAACTTGAGATGCTTGTGGCAGTAGTCACCACCTTGTGTCACCCCTGCCTACCGGAAGGAATCCAGGATAAGTCTCTGTCTTGGGTAGACATGAGCTTGGTGCTGACATCTCGTCGGAGCGAGAATGGTCAGTGAGGCATGATGGGATGTGATAAGTGGTGATTCTGCCTGAGATTGTGAAAAAATATTTGTTGTGCTAATCATGCAGGGAACATTTAAGCCTCCTGAGTCGACCATAGATCGAGTCTTGTTCCAGTAACCCCCCATACTTGTTTCGTACTACCACTTGTCCCTGCCGCAGGTAGGGTATGGATCAGTAAGTTGTCAACCCCTTTCTTGGCACACACCGTACAGAGAGGCCATGGTGGAAGATACCGGCTGCATCCGGTAGGCATGCCACCTGGTCCGGGGGCATGGGTGTTTCCGGTTGGGACCGAGAGGGGGGCACCCCTTAGTAGCGCGCGGTATAAATTTGATCCCATGCTAATCGAGGTTGTAGCCTCCCCACTTAGAGTTTTGCTTAACGAGTGTCGTGGGTGATTCCAGGCACCGGTAAGTTAAGCTGGTGTGTGCGAGTGAGGTGTGTTTTCAATTAAAAGACCGTGAGCGGAATTAGTCCCGGTGGACTAAAGGAATCCGTTACTCGTGGGTAAAGAGTACACCCTCTGCAGAGTTTGCATCTATTCGAATAGACGTGTCCGCGGTTAAGGACTACAGTCTGGGATGGGTCAAGTGTCGGTCTTAGTGTCGGTCTTCGGAGGAAAACTTCTAAACCGGAATATTGAGCATGACGTGTGACAAATGATGATTATGATTGTGGACTAACCATGTTATTTATTTGCTTTGCTGAGTATCACTTGGGATGGTTCTACCTCCTGGATACTCATTATGATTATTATTATATAAGCCCTTTATGTGGCGTCGCATAGACGCCCGACTGTGGCATGCTTGTTATTTATTTTCCTTATAAGCCCTTTATGTGGCGTCGCTCAGACGCCCGACTGTGGCATGCTTGTTATTTATTTTTCTTATAAGCCCTTTCTGTGGCGCCGCTCAGACGCCCGACTGTGGCATGCTTGTTATTTATTTTCCTTATTAGCCCTTTCTGTGGCGTCGCTCAGACGCCCGACTGTGGCATGCTTGTTATTTATTTTCCTTATAAGCCCTTTCTGTGGCGTCGCCCAGACGCCTGACTGTGGCATGCTTGTTATTTATTTTCCTTATAATCCCTTTGTGTGGCGTCGCTCAGACGCCCGACTGTGGCACGCTTGTTATTTATTTCTCTTCTAAGCCCTTTATGTGGCGTCGCTCAGACGCCCGACTGAGGCATGCTTTATATTATTATCCTTTCGAGGCGTCGCTTCAGACACCCGATCGGTTTATTTTATTTTTATTCTCTGATTGCTTATTGCTGTTTAATATGAATGTCCTGCTTGCGTACATCATGGATTTTATTTTGTGACTGACTAAGTGATCGTGGATTATTTCAGTGCATGATTATCACCTGCTATATTATATCTGTGTTCATGATGTTTGCGAGTACAATCAAAGTACTCACTGGCTTGTCCCTGGCTATTGTCTTGGCCAGATTTCTTGCTTGGAGAGGAGCACTTTGACGACAGCCCCAGAACCTAGGCAACGGAGACCGCAGCCACGCGAAGATAGGAATTACCCAGGTCAGCTGTTCCTGTGGGAAATGGAGTCCCATAGACGCTGATGATCCGCAAACCGCTTCCGCCATCAACCACTAGAAATTTTTGTTATACTCATAGACCACAATGGTCTTGTACTTCAGATTTTGTATTATGCTTGGAACTTCTGTATCAAGAATGTGCCTCACCAGCTAACAGTAATCCTGGGGTTGGTGAGCACAAGGACCATTTGCTGGGAAATTAATATCCTGGAAAACCGGTCCTGACAGCCAGGCCAGCGATGCATTGGATCCAGAAGATGATGCACAACCCGACGAGCCAGTGCCTCGAAACAATGACAAGGATGAGAGGATATACCCCGAATTGGTTGATGAATTCAGCAAATGAGCAATGCAGGATGAATACCTATAGGAGCCAACCAGCCCTACTAGATTTGATGACACTAATGATGAAGAGAAGGAGGAGAACGCCGACATGTTCGTTCTACACGAATACGCTAGTGAGGACATGCCAACAATTGAGTGGGACAACAACAATCCTAAGTTTACTTCCGGAACAACATTTGAATCATAAGGTGTGTTTTACCATATATGGTGTGTTTTACCCTAGAAAAAATCATAAGGATACTTTCGGGACGAAGTTCTGCCGTGTCGAGGTGAAAACCTCGGCAGAGGCTCTTTTGATCTTCAGCAGAGAGATTTTGCCTGGGAAACTTCCCTCCGGGAGGGGGAGATCGAAGCCATCGTCATCACCAACGCTTCCTCCTTCGTGGAAGGACCAATCTTCATCAACATCTTCACCAGCACTATCTCATCTCAAACCCTAGTTCATCTCTTGTATTCAATCTTTGTCTCAAAACCTCAGATTGGTACCTGTGGGGTACTAGTAGTGTTGATTACATCTCGTAGTTGATTCTTGTTGGTTTACTTGGTGGAAGATATTATGTTCATATCCTTGATCTCCATTATTAAACCTCCAATCTTGAACATGTTGATGATGTGTGAGTAGTTACTTTTGTTCCTGAGGACCTAGGAGAAGTCTTGTTATAAGTAATCATGTGAAGTTGGTATTCCTTTGATATTTTGATGATGTGTATGTTGTTGCTTCTCTTAGTGGTGTCGTGTGAACGTCGACTACACGATACTTCACCATGTTATGGTCCTGAGGGAAGGAATTGTGGAGTGACAAGTAGATGATGGGATGCGACAGTGACAGAAGCTTAAACCCCGGTTTATGCATTACTTCATAAGGGACTAATTTGGATCCACACGTTTCATGCTATGGTCAGATTTATCTTAATTCTTCTTTCGTAGTTGCAGATGCTTGCGAGAGGGGTAATCATAAGTAGGTTGTTTGTTCAAGTAAGAACAACACCTTAGCACCGGTCCACCCACATATCAAATTATCAAAGCGAACGCGAATCAACTCAACATGATGAACATGACTAGACAGAAATTCCCATGTGTCCTCGGGAGCGCTTTCTTAATATAAGAGTACTTTCAGGCCTGTCCTTTGCTATAAAAAAGATTGGGCTACCTTGTTGCACCTTTGCTACTATTGTTACTTGTCACTTGTTATGAATTATCTTTCTACAAAACTATCTATCATTGTTACTCACAGTACTTGCAGAGAATACCTTGCTGGAAACTACTTATCATTTCCTTCTGCTCCTCGTTGGGTTCGACACTCTTACTTATCGATAGGACTACGATTGATCCCCTATAGTTGTGGGTCATCAATGCTCGGGGCTGTGTGCGGTCGACCGTTGAAAAATGAGAGAGAGAACATACCCCACCTGTCATATGCAACGCTGGCCCACCTGTCATAAGCTGCCTCGGCCCCACCTGTCAGAGGCTGCCTCGAGCCCACAAGTCAGGATCTTAACGCGCCAGTACTGTGGGGAGATAGTGGTCAGACCCCACCTACCAGGGTTTCAAGTGGACCCACATGTCATATGTTCCCTCGACCCCACATGTCAGATTCTACAGTGTTAGCACTATGGTGAGAGAGAGTGGAACGACCCCACATGTCAGGATTCTACTACATCAGCACTATGGTGAGAGAGAGTGTAGCAACCCCACATCTCAGGATATCACGCGACCCCACTAGTCAGGAGGTAAATGTCAAAGGCTTTGACCGGACGAAAGTGCTTCGTTTGGGCTTTTGTGAGCACTTGGTGGAGTAGGGAGGGTAAAAGTGAGCAACGCTAGTTGTTGGGGGCCAAACTGAGCACAACAAAGCAACAAGGGGCACAAAAATAGAAATCCCTTTAAGGAAAACTTGGTGTCCGAAACACTAATGAGAAAAATACATGATTGGGATTTCACACACACTGGTGATTGGATTAATAATGTATTCCATTGTATGTAAAACAACCAGATATGTTGAGTACTTCATATAAGTTGCGAGTAAATTATCAAAGTGATCAAGGGATTGATCATAGCACAATAGTGAAAATGTTGTTAAGTAGGATTAATAATGTGTTCCTCACATACACTACTAGGGAAAAGTCTAGTAGCAGCGCGGGGTAAAGTCCTAGCAGTAGCGTGGGGCCCCACGCTACTACTAGCGTGGAGCCCCGCACTATTGCTAGTGCGCTGGAGCTAACTGGTAGTAGTAGCGTGGGTATGGCCCCGCGCTACTATACTATTTATGTTAGCAGTAGCGTAGGGTTGGTCCCGTGCTACTACTAACTAGTTGTAGCGCGGGGTTTTACCTCGTCCCATTACTATATATGCGTATTTCATTTCTGCATATTTATACTACATTTATACACCCTTATACAAAATTTTATACAGTAGAAATGAAATAACAAGTCATCATCATCATAATGATATTACAACTCATCATCATCATAGTGATATAATAACTCACATCATAGTGATATTACAACTCATCATCATCATAATGATAACAATGTCTCACTATAATGATCATCATAAGTTAACCAATACGAGCTAATTTTCGTCATCCTAGATAAATAACTTCTGAGCACATGACAAGTACTAGGACTTACTCCTCTCTCTTAGGTAAAATAGCATAAAACAAAAAAAAATTCTTTCATCTCCATAGTGGAGCACAGAGATCCACCGGTTTCAAATTTGTGGCCCGCGCTCATTCACCATTTGTCTCCATCCTTTGATTTTGAGGCATCCATTTGTTTGATGTTCAATCGAGTATGCGTATTGGAAATTGGTCCATGGTTGTACGCAAACAATTGTCAACTGACCTTTGACATACATCAGCGGAGGGACAACATCATCGAGGAGTTTATGTGGAAGAACATAACAATGACATAGTTAGCAATGTAGTTTACTTAAGTAGAAAGATGGACTAGTGACACAATAGTAAAAAATCTTACCACAATATTTTCTCGAATGTTACCACCGCTCAACTCATAGACTAGTTCTGTATAATTTTGGCCAGATCCGTAAATGCACATAAAAGTCAAAACATCATTAACAAAGGAGACAAGAGAATTCTTCTCCTCCCAAGTTAGCTCTTAGCCAACACTGTAGTAGCTCTTGTTTACTATCTTTCGTATATATCTCGAAGAAAGGAAATAAGTTGTCAATTACAAATAAACAAGTTAAGTAGGGGGTGAATACCAACTATTTTTAAATAAGAAATATTGATTATTTAACAAATTTGTTTAACGAACTCACACGGAGGTAGAATTGGAATCATGTCCAGATCCACCCAAATGTCTTTATCATGTCGTGGACCGGTGACTGAATCCTACTTAGGAATGCCAATATAAGGTATTTCTCATACCCTCCTCAAATCCACAAGCCTTGCATAATCCTCTCTAATTTTGAAAACCAAAATGTGTGTGACTTACTTCATTGTAGAGCTTAGCCTAAACAATGAAACCATGTTTTGTTTTAAGGTGAACTTTCTCCGCCTCCATCATTTCCACATCAACAAAAGAGAGCGTCTTTAGGAAATACTGTCTTGCATAGCATGGGATGCACTAGTAGAACTATAAAAAAGGGAAATGTCACGTTACATAAAAATCTCATTTCATGCTTAATTAGGTAGAAATATGTGTCGCTAAAGTTATATACCATAAAACCTTCGAACTCCTCCTTAAGGGGAGAAGCACCTATCATTGTCCAAGTGAGGATTGTCACACATACCTCTGTCGTTGGTACAATCATCGCACTCGGGGATCCTATCGTCGTCATTCATTTGCAGTGTTCATAATTAAAAGATTAAAAATCAACGACAAATACCCGAAAGTCACTGGTATTTGTTGTGTATATGGTGGACACGCCCTCACTGATAGTTTGATTATCGGTGATGGTCGCTTCTCCCTCTTCCCAGAAGGCTGGACCAAAAGGTCTTGCACTCAAAGACGAAGGAAAAGCGATCCCCACGACAACAGTTGGGATCCTTCCCTCAAGAACATCGATCTACACTAGAACTAATAATGTTGGTGTATATATGGTGGACATTCTCTGACTGATATTTAGACTGTCGGTGATGGTCGCTCCTCCCTTCTTCTCCGAGTGCATTACCAAAAGGTCTAGCACATGGGGAAGAAAGTCAAGCGCCCCCACCACAAAAACCGGGATTCTTCCTCACTGGTATTTTGATTGTATATGGTGGACACTCCGTCACTGATATTTCGACCGTCGGTGATGGTTGCTTCCCCCCTTCCCTCGCGCATTACCAAGGTCTATCACGAGGAGAAGAGGAGGAAGCGACGCCCACATCAACAGTCGGGATCCTTCCTTCAAGAAGATAATTCCATCACACAAGGAGCGGCAAGATACTAAAAGTTAACCCTAAGCATCGATCAATGTTGCATATAACAGAATGCACAAAAAACAAAATTGCATACTAGAACTACTCCTAGTTACTCCTAGCTAGCATAGGGGACTCGGTATTTCCTACTTTCTAGCACAAGTCATGCTGAAATTCATGAGTTTTTTTGGCATGACCTTCGCTAAAATAGGACATATCGAGCGCCTGAAATTTGCAGGAATGGAAATGAATTAACATTCCGGCAAAACATAGGCCACTCGGAGCTGTTGCTTGCAAAATCATACACATGTCCAAATAGACAAGCAATACATGTCCAAATATCATCATATATAACAACATCATCAAGTATTATAACTTGTTTAAAATGGAGCTAAGTTTCAAAATTTACAAACTATACAAGTTTTATATTTTTCTGCAGTACAACATCATATGCATTACAACATGCACTTTTAATACTACTACATGCCAACATTTAAAAAAATACTGCAAACAAACATTTGAATAAAAGTGAAGATGCTCCTCACCTTGCTCCAGCGGCGGCGATGTGGGCGGAAGTGATAGGGCGGTGTAGATGTGGGAAGGAGAGAGAGGCGAAGGCGACATGGGAGGGCGGTGGCGGTGATGTGGCCGGAGGGAGTGGAGGAAGGAGGGACGAGGGAGGAAGCGAAGGAAGTAGGAGGGAGGATGGGGTACCTAGGGGGCGAGGTCGGCTGTAGATAGCGAGCGAGAGTGAGGAGAGTGAACGGGAGCGGGGAGGATAAGGTGCTTGCCTTGGTAGTAGCGCGGGGGCCGTGCCCACTCTGCTGCTAATCCCACTAGCTTTAGCGTGGGGTACAAAACCGGCGTTGCTGATGGACGGGCCCTGGGAGCTGGGCCCGTGTATAAACAGTAGCAGTGCTCATCTTAAATCCCGCGCTACTGCTACATAGTTAGTTGTAGAGCGGGTTTTGCAGCCTGCACTGCTACTGTGGCTAGCCCCGGGTGACACGATGGGGACTACCTAGTAGTAGCGTGTTCTATGTAGGGCCGCACTACTACTAACATGTACCCGCATCGTCGGGTTTGGGCCCGCGCTACTGCTAAATAGCAGCAGCGTCGGCTTCCTATCCCACGCTACTATTAAGCATGCCTATAGGGTTTTCCTTAGTAGTGATATACATCAATGCAGGCTCATTGTAAGTAGTTACATGGATACAGTCTTCATCAGTGCTCCAAGCAATTTTTGATTTCAATTAAGGGTTTTGTATAATGCACTAAATGGTGGAACGGTAAGTTGGAATTATTACAGACAAGGTACTTAGCGTATTTTATAATAAAAGGCTGAATATAGTGTTGCTTTAGGACAATGTAAGGTGCTGGATCAAATATTTCATTCATGGACTTGGTATGGTTTCAAGAAGACCCGAGGCAAAGGAACACTATTGTAAATAGTGGCTACATAACTTACTCTAAGAAATCAATGGTCCTATCAGTGATTCGATATATACAAATCCAGTTCCCAAAAAATTATGAATTTAGTGGAAACACTAAAATTGCATAGATATGTAAAGATACACAAAGATCTAAACTTGTCTGTTCTGATAGGACGGAGTCTATACCACAAGCAAAGCATGAGCAACACCGGATTGCCATTGTTGTAAAAGAGGTTATGTACACTAGATTATTGACTCTAGTGCAAGTGGGAGACTGTTAGAAATATGCCCTAGAGGCAATACAACAATTTTGTATTATTTATTGCCAAGTTTGTAATTAATGTTTACTTTCTATACTATAACTGCTATGGCTCTCGAACCTACGAAAGCCAAGAGGTTCAAAGGAAAGCTCATAGGCACACGTAATCTTACAAAAGGTAAAATCGGATTCCTCATCTTTCCTCCAGGACTAGCTCAAGTGTTGCACGATGGTTCAGTTTTCCTGATCATGGGCGTAGTTAAGTGTAACGTTATGCTGCCGACAACATTTAGGGCACTATGGTAGAAGAACATTCTTGTTGAATAGACCCGAGTTATATGTTATACTAAGCGATGAATCATCAGAAGTCCAAATTCCATAACATGAAAAAGTTAATGTATGGACAATTACTAAGACCATGTGAGTATCGAGTCACTCCATACGGGACAATGCACTTTTGGGTTGTTCTAACATCAACCGTAGCAGGGTGATCATAATAGCAACTTAAAGGTTCATAAAAAATGTATGATGAGGGACTAGATAGCTCGTGACTGAGATTTTCTCCTCTCACGATGGAGATATATTCTTAGCGCCCTCTGGGCGTGTTGTTATCCATCGCTGTCTCGCCAGACAAAGAGTGACTTGATATGGAGATGCTGGAACATGATGTCTACTACGCAACTTTATGCCTGTAGACTCTGTTAGGCCTCCAAGCGCAGAGTTTTATAGGATAGTAGAAATTTTCCCACAAGTGGATGACTTAAGGTTTATCAATCCATGTGAGGTGTAGGATGAAGATGGTCTCTCTCAAACAACCCTGCAATCAAATACAAGAAATCTCTTGTGTCCCCAACACACCCAATACAATGGTAAATTGTATAGGTGCGCTAGTTCGGCGAAGAGATTGTGATACAAGTGCAATATGGATGGTAGATATAGGTTTTTGTAATCTGAAAATATAAAAACAACAAAGTAGAAAGTGGCAAACAACATGCAAAATGTTGTATAAATGCTTCGAAATAAGGCCTAGGGTTCATACTTTCACTAGTACAATCTCTCAACAATGCTAACATAATAGAATCATATGATCATCCCTCAACATGCAACAAAGAATCACTCCAAAGTTCATAAGTAGCCGAGAACATCAGATGAAATTGTTGTAGGTAGTAAGAACCACCTCAAAATTACTCTTTCTGATCAATCTATTGGGCTATTCCTATGGATGTCACAAACAGCCCTAGAGTTCGTACTAAAATAACACCAATGATTCATATCAATCAACCCTAATATCACCTAGATACTCCAATGTCACCTCAAATATCCGTGGGTTAATTATTCGACACGCATCAAACAATTTTAGATTCATAATATTCAATCCAACACAAAGAACTTCAAAGAGTACCCCAAGATTACTATCGGAGAAGGTAGGACAAGAATGTGTATCAACCCCTATGCATAGATTACCCCATTGTCACCCCAAGAATCTGCAAGTTGAGTACCAAGACATATATCAAGTGATCTCAAATCCAATATTCAATCCAGCATTACAAAATCTCAAAGGGAAAGATTCAATTCATCACATCAAGATAGCACGGGACAAACATCATATGATCCAACTATATTAACAAAGCCCGTGATACATCAAGATCGTGACATCTCAAGAACATGAGAGAGAGAGATAGAGAGATCAAACACATAGCTACTGGTACATACCCTCAGCCCCGAGGGTGAACTACTCCCTCCTCATCATGGCCTCTGCCGGGATGATCAAGATGGCCGCTGGTGATGACTTCCCCGTCCGACAGGGTACTGGAAATGCTCCAGATGGTGTTTTCTTCGATACAGAGAGTTGCGGAAACTAAGCTGAAGTTGTAGGTTAACTTTCGAGGGTTTCTGGATCTATAGGATTTTTCAGCGTTGGAATCACGTCAACCAAAGCCACATGGGCCCCACAAGCTAACAGGGTGCGCCTAGGGGGGTGGGCGTGCCCTGTTGGCTTGTGGCCCACAGGTGGCTCCCCTCTGGTGGTTCTTCGCTCCAATATTTCTTATTTTCTCAAAAAAAATCATAAAAATGTTTCGGGCGATTCCGAGAACTTTTATTTTCTGCACAAAAACAACACCACGATAATTCTGCTGAAAACCGCGTCAGTCCGGGTTAGTTCTAAATAAATCATATAAAGTGCATCAAAACCATATAAAAGTATTGTAAACACACGTAAATATGACATGAATACTTTATTGATATGTTGGAGACGTATCAGCATCCCCAAGCTTAACTCCTACTCGTCCTCGAGTAGGTAAATGATAACAGAAGTAATTTATGTAGAGTGAATGCTAGCATAGTGAATAGGTTTGATCAGTGATAATTTCAGTCACTTTTCTAGCATCATAACCAGCAACTTTTTTTTCTCATAAAACTTGTCATGATCATGTAGCAAGCTATTCACATGTTAAAGTATACACCATAAACTCTCTTGAAAACCAACAAACTATGTTCTCAGTCATCGAAAAATTACAATTCATCTTATTTTCAGGAAGGATCTATGTAAGAGCTTTGATTTAGCAAATTCCACATACTCAACTATAATTTAATATTCCATGATTGCTGCCACTTAAAGCATATTTTTAGAAAAAAAATAGTTTCAGTCAAACACATAGGAAGGTAGGGGCTAAATGTTTCGCCTCCCAACTTATTTGTCTCAGGGATAATGTCAGCAATAATGAATCATGATCACCTATATTCAACTGGATATATGTGCCTGGATCTTTCCCCACCACATGATGCTTGCCAACTAAAGAATTAATAGATTGGAATAGGGATGAACATTATTGACTCTTGCATAAAAGTAAATACATAAAAGAAAAACATAGGCCCTTCGCAGAGGGAAGCAGAGGTTGTCATGCTCTTTTTATTTTTGGATGTGCAAGCTCTTAATAGAAAGGAACGTCACTTTATATTGCCCCTTGTGATAGCAACCTTTATTATGCATGTCGGAATCGGGGCTCCGGGGACCCAAAAAGGTTCGAACACTGGGGTGCACTCGGTCTCCTGCCCTACTCTGCTTCGCAACCTCACAGCGACTCTCCGGCGGCTCGAGCTAAGGAAGATGAACAAGGGACTCACACAGTTTACCTAGGTTCGGGCCACCTCGGGGTGTAAAACCCTACTCCCGCTTGGTGGATTGCTTGAGGATGAGGATGAGTACAAGGTGTGTTTTCTTGCTTGCCCCGGGGTTCTCTCTCTTCTATGGTGGCCGGTCCCTTCTCTTATCTTGGCCTTGGTCCTCTTCCCCCAAAAACACAAGGCGGGAAGGGTTGCCACAACAGCCAGTTTGAAGGGGGGCAGGACTGCAGCCTATCCTGACAAAGGTGGTCTTCGCCTGCCAAAGTTCTACGTCGTGACGTGTTCGTGGGCTCGGGGGTGACATCCGCGCTGACGAGCCCTCGGTCTTGGTCTCCTTGCACGAGAAAGGAAACCCTTGGGGGTTGCTTTGGGAACCAGTGAGCTGGCGTTGCTCCTCTATCACCAAAGAGGAAACTCTCTCTGTTCGCGCTAGTTGGTAAGATCCTGGCACCGCTTGGCGCGGCGCGCGTCACCCATGTGCGGGCACAGGGTTGCAGGGCCCTGCTGGGCCAACCCCCGATGAACACGCCTCCTGAGGGGGTCGGGAACAGCCCTGCGAGGGGGCCTCATGAAGTCCTTGATGATACCATTGCCTCACGCCTCGCGAGGTGTGGGCCCTCGCGAGAACCGGCCTCGCGAAGCTCGTAGGTGGCCCACCCGGTGTCTTAAGGCAATCGTCGCGTCCTGGGCTGCAGGCAGACGGGCCTGGGTACCCCCAGTCCCACGGGCCCGACAATGCAGTCCGTCGCTTTTATTTCTTCACCATCACAAGTTCGTACAAAGCTTATTTTACCTTCCAATAAAAGATCATACATATTTAGGAGCAATTTTTATTGCTTTTTTGCACCGATGAAAACTTACTTTAAGCATCTTATTCAGTCCATAGGTAGATATAGTGGACTCTCATGGCAAGAAACTTGGTTTAAGGGTTTTTGGATGCAAAAGTAGTATCTCTACTTAGTACGAATTTTTGGCTAGCAAAAGATCCTAAGCATGCACCGCATGTTAGAGGATCCATGACAATATAACTTCTATGTGAATATAAACAAACATAACCATTACGTTGTCTTCCTTGTCCAACATCAACTACTTGATCAAGTTTGAAAATAATTAATGGGGGCTCACAATCATAGAAGATGTCCAAGATAGTATATTTATATGTGAAATCTCTCTTCCTTCAATATTCTTTCATGAATTGTTCAAGTGACTAATGCTATGTTTGTTAACTTCCAATAAATTTTACCGCTTATACTTCTTGTATGTGAAGTCACTACTCCCCATGGGACAAGCATATGAAGCATATATAATTTCATATTTATGACATTCACTTCATTCGGTATTTTCTCTTAGGATATAAATGAAGCACAAGAGTGAACATCAAACTACTCTAAAAAAGATATAAGTGAAGATCAATGAGTAGAAAAACAATTAAGTAGCTATGTGAGGACTCTCTCTCAATAAATATTTTCAGATCTGATTATTTTATTTAAAATATCAATCTAAACAAAAATACACTCCTAGAATAGCACATGTCATTTGAACGGATAAAAACTTAGGCTCAACATAGGCTACCTGATAGTTGTTGACGAAGAGAGGTGGGATGCGTAGCATCCCCAAGCTTAGCTGCTTGAGACTTCTTGTAATATTGCCTTGGGGAGCCTTGGGCATCCCCAAGCTTGAGCTCCTGTGTTGTTAATTCCTCTCATATCACGGTTTCAGCTAGGTCTCAAAAACTTCATCCACACAAAACTTGAAAATAACTCGTGAGATAGGTTAGTGCACATAAGAATAAATCAACACTTTATGTACTGCCAAGAAAAGTTGCATAATAATTTTCAAAAATTATCTACTGTATACTATCATTTCCACAATTTATATCTACCAATATAAGTCATGAAAACTATAGGAGAAGTAGAAAATAAAACTATGACAACAATCTGTCTAAACAGGACAGTCTGTAGAAATTAATTTTAAAAGTACACTTCTGTAACTCCAAATATTATGAAAATTTAGGACATGATAAAGAATTTATATGAGAATACTGTGTAAAAATTTCAAAAACTTTCTACGTTCCATTAAAATATGAAAATTCAAACAATACAGCAAAAGTTTCTGTTTTTACACAGCACACATCAAACATGTAATTCAAGCATTCTAAAAGGAAATTCTTGGAACTTTTTATTGGAAAACAAGATTATAAATAACAGAAAGCAAATTTTAACAAAATAAATGACTCTCCAAGCAAAACACATATTATGTGACGAATAAAAATATATCTCTAAGTAAGACATACCGATAGTGTTGAAGACGAAAGAGGGGATGCCTTACGGGGCATCCCCAAGCTTATACGCTTGAGTATTCCTTGGATATGACCTTGGGGTGCCTTGGGAATCCCCAATCTTGGGTTCTTGCTCCTCCTTATTCTCCTTATATCGGTCTCTCACCCAAAACTTGAAAACTTCAATCACACAAAACTTAACGGAACTTCGTGAGATGGGTTAGTGTAATAAAGATAGATCATTCACTTAGGTACTGTCAATACAAGATTCATAATTGTTCTCACATAATACCTACAGTATTCTATCATTCCCATAATTTATATCACTAAATATAAGCTATGGGAACACTAAAACAAGCAAACTATGCATGCAAAACAGAATCTGTCAAAAACAAAACAGTCTGTGAAGATCTGAATGAAATCCATATTTATATATCTCTAAAAATTCGTAAAACTTAGGAAAACGCAGATAATTTGCATATAAAAACTTTGTAAAAAATTCAGAATTGTTTGACTCTCCAGTAAAATCAGAGAAATTCTGCACTGGACATAAAAGTTTCTGTTTTTGCACAGAATCAAACTAACAAGTGTCCACACTATCCCAAAGGCTTTACTTTGCACTTTATTGAAATAAAAGACACTAAACATGATTACTACAGTAGCTTAATCATGTGAACACACAAAAACAGAAAGTATAAGTGTTGGGTTGTCTCCCAACAAGCGCTTTTCTTTAAAGCCTTTTTAGCTAGGCATGATGATTTCTATGATGCTCACATAAAAGTAAAGAATTGAAACACAATGGGAGCATCATGAAGCATATGAAAAGCACATTTAAGTCTAACTCTCTTCCTATGCACAGGGATTTTGTGAGCAAACAATTTATGGGAGCAAGAATCAACTAGCATAGGAAGGCAAAACAATCATATCTTCCAGATTTCAACACATAGGGAGGAAACTTGATATTATTGCAATTCCTACAAGCATATGTTCCTCTCTCAATATAATTTTTAGTATCATCATGAAGTAATTCAACAATATAAATATCACATAAAGAATTATTTTCATGATACTCAGGCATAGAAAATTTATTACTCTCCCCACAAGCAAACTTCTCATACATAATAGTGGGAGTATCATAGGGGACTCGAATGCTATAAATTGTTTCCACATTAAAAGGATAATGTTCATAAAAAGGGTATTCACAATTTTGACAAGTTTTATAATAATAATCGTCACTACTTTTTATAACATAAGTATCATCACAATAATCATCATAAGTAGTAACTTGGTTCTCATCATAATCAATTGAAACCTCTTCCAAGATAGTGGAATCATTACTAAACAAGGTCATGACCTCTCCAAATTCACTTTTATCATTATAATAAGATTCAATTCCCTCCAAAATAGTGGGATAATAATCATCTAAAGTTGACACTCTTCCAAACCCACTTTCATAAAAACTGTAATCATCATAAATAGGAGGCATGCAATCATCATAACAAATTTGATCATTGAAAGTAGGGGGACTAAAAAGATCATATTCATATAACATTGCATCCCCAAGCTTGTGATAAACATTATTTTCAGCAAATAAATTCTCAACCATGTCATTTTCATCAAACATAGCATCCCCAAGCTTGTGGGTTTGCAGATTATTAGCATAATCATCAATAGCATGAATGGCACCAATAGTATAACAATTATTATCATCATACTTTTCCAAGTTAGTGCCAAAAATATTTTCAATATTATAAGGAGTATCATTATCTTCCTAATCATCCTCATCACAACAAGTAGTAGGCATAACAAAATAATCATCAAGTGTATCATCGTCCATACTACTTTCGGATTCATTCTCAATGATTATAGGAGCAACATTATTTGGGAGAGATGCCTTTTACCTCTACTTTTCCTTCTTTTCTTCTTCTTCACCAACTTATGTGTGGGTTTAAGTAATCTTTTTGAGCTTCTTATTAAAGATATTGGTTTGATGGGAAGCTCTTCCTTGCAACCTGATTCATCACAAGAAACAATCGGAGGGTACTGGGAGACCTTTACCTTTCATTAGTATACCTTTTATATTCTATTGGTTTCTCATTCTTTCTATAGTTGGCAATATAAGCATTCTCATTGCAATTTACTACGCAAAACATATAGATTTCTTGTAGATTAGTTTCATTATCATTAGTGATAAGGGATATATCAAACCAATCGTTTTTATGTGACAATTCTTCACACGAAAAAATAAACAAAGTTCATTATAGAGTTCACCGGAGATCAAATTATCACAATATTTGGAAACGGTTTGATCATGAAAATGCATGCATTGGAAATTAAGATGACCAACCCTATTGAAAAGTTCACAAGTAATGGCATGAAGAGAGCATAATCTTGTGGCAAATTCATCTATCACTTTAAGACACCAATTGGTTTTATCATGTTTATGCTTCTTACAAAATCTATCATCCCTATATGGCATGTCTTCACAAATTTTATTAACTCCACAAAAATTGACATGCTTATAGGAAACATTTTTATCATGACTAGTGCAATCATCATTAGCACCATGGATATTCAGAGAATTCATACTAACAATATTACTATCATGCTCATCATTCAAGGAATTTACATTACGCATTTTTATAAATTCTTCCTCTAACAATTGAGCACAATTTTCTGAACCATCATTTTCATGAAAGACATTAAAAAGACGAAGCAATTGAGGCAACCTAAACTCCATTTTTTTGTAGTTTTCTTTTATAAAACCAAACTAGTAAAAAAAGAAACTAAAATATTTAATTGCAAGATCTAAAGATATACCTTCAAGCACTCACCTCCCTAGCAACGGCGCCATAAAATAGCTTGATGTATACAACGCAACTTTATTCTTGTAGACTCTGTTGAGCCTCCAAACGCAGAGTTTTATAGGACAGTAGAAATTTTCCCTCAAGTGGATGACCTAAGGTTTATCAATCCGTGGGAGGGGTAGGATGAAGATGGTCTCTCTCAAACAGCCCTGCAATCAAATACACGAAATCTCTTGTGTGCCCAACACACCCAATACAATGCTAAATTGTATAGGTGCACTTGTTCGGCGAAGAGATGGTTATACAAGTGCAATATGGATGGTACATATAGGTTTTTGTAATCTGAAAATATAAAAACAGCAAGGTAGCAAGTGGCAAACAATGAGCAAAATATTGTATAAATGGAAATAAGGCCTAGCGTTCATACTTTCACTAGTGCAATCTCTCAACCATGCTAACATAATAGAATCATATGATCATCCCTCAACGTGCAACAAAGAATCACTCCCAAGTTCATAAGTAGTGGAGAACATAAGATGAAATTGTCGTAGGTAGTAAGAACCACCTCTAAGTTACCCTTTCCGATCAATCTATTGGGCTATTCCTATAGATGTCATAAACAATCCTAGAGTTCATACTCAAATAACACCAATGATGCATATCAATCAACCCTAATGTCACCTAGATACTCCAATGTCACCTCAAGTATCCGTGGGTTAATTATTCAACACGCATCAAACAATTTCAGATTCATCATATTCAATCCAACACAAAGAACTTCGAAGAGTACCCCAAGATTTCTATCGGAGAAGGTAGGACAAGAACGTGTATCAACCCTATGCATAGATTACCCCATTATCACCACGGGAATCCGCAAGTTGAGTACCAAGACATATATAAAGTGATCTCAAATCCAATATTCAATCCGACATAACAAAGTCTCAAAGGGAAAAATTCAATTCATCACATCAAGATAGCAAGGGATAAACACCATATGATCCAACTATATTAACAAAGCCCGTGATACATCAAGATCGTCACATCTCAAGAACACAAGAGAGAGAGAGAGATATCAAATACATAGCTGCTGTACATACCCTCAGCCCCGAGGGTGAACTACTCCCTCCTCGTCATCGCCTCTGCCTGGATGATGAAGATGGCCGCCGATGATGATTTCCCCCTCCGGCAGGGTACTGGAAAGGCTCCAGATGGGTTTTTCTTCGATATAGAGAGTTGCGGCGGTGGAGCAGAAGTTCCAGGTTAACTTTCGGGGGTTTCTGGATTTATATGATTTTTCAGCGTTTGAATCACGTCAACCGGAGCCACGTGGGCCCCATAAGCTAGCAGGGCGCGCCCAGGGGGTGGGCGTGCCTTGTTGGCTTATGGCCCACAGGTGGATCCCCTCTAGTGGTTCTTCGCTCCGGTATTTCTTATTTTCTCCAGAAAAAATCATAAAAAAGTTTCGGGCGATTTTGAGAACATTTATTTTCTGCACAAAAACAACACCATGGTAATTCTGCTGAAAATAACATCAATCCGTGTTAGTTATAAATAAATCATATAAAGTGCATCAAAGCCATATAAAAGTATTGTAAACATAGGCAAATATGACATGAATACTTCATAAATTATCGATACATTGGAGACGTATCAGAACACAAGAATGAGAAACGAGAACAAAACCAGAACCGAGGAGGCTAACATAATAACAATGTGTTTTACTGACAGGGATGCGATATATCTCACCTTGGGTTTTTGTAAAGTATCATGAAGCAATATGAATAGCATACGATAGCTACAGGTTCACTCTAAAATCATTCGTGTCAGTATAGGAGTAAATATGGATGTCCATAGTTTCACTGTTGATCATTGATCGAAACATTTTTTCGGTCATATCAATATCTCACTGAGCCTGTAGGGTGACACACTTATGAACATTTGATCTATTGAGTAGTAGATGAGTTAGGGGCATAAGAGAATATCAATGGAAATTTTTGGAGCTAACAGAAATTGTTTCAAGAGGGAACCGAAAGCGTTGCGAAGAAAACAAAAGCATTTTAGAGAAAACAAGATAGGTGGAAAAAGTTACAGAGGATGTACTAATAATATAACAGGGCTCCGGAATTTACCGGTAGCCCCCTGAAATAGTATAGGCACCATGGGATACCCATAATAGGCTAGGCCTATTAGAGGCAACCATATGGGTGAAATGGCCCATATAAGAGCCAACCCTTTAGCCTTGCCCCCTCCCGCAAGCTTGGGGGTGCAACTAGGCTTGGAGGGAGGGTGATATGTCTCCAACGTATCTATAATTTTTGCTTGTTCCATGCTGTTATATTATCATTCTTGGATGTTTTACAATCACTTTATAACAACTTTATATCATTTTTTGGGACTAACCTATTGACATAGTGCCAAAGTGCCACTTGCTGTTTTTGCTTGTTTTTTACTTCGCAGAATATGAGTACCAAACGGAGTCCAATCGCGACGAATCTTTTTGGAGATTTTTTTGGACTAGAAGACACCCAGTAGGCCAAAGAAGTGCCAGAGAGGTGGGCTGTGGAGGCCACAACCCACCAGAGCGCGCCAGGGGGGACCCGACACGCCCTGATGGGTTGTGCCCACCACGGGGCCCCCCTCCACGGCCTCTGATGCCTATAAATACCCAAATATTCAGGGAACCCTAGGGGAGTCGACGAAAAACACATCCAGTCGCCGCAAGTTCCAGAGCCTCAAGATCCAATCTAACACCATCACGGAGGGGTTCATCTTCTTCATAGGTGCCTCTCCGATGATGCGTGAGTAGTACACCATAGATCTACGGGTCCGTAGGCAATAGCTAGATGGCTTCCTCTCTCTCTTTTGATTCTCAATACAATGGTCTCTTGGAGATCTATTTGTCGTAAACTTTTGCGGTGTGTTTGTTGGGACCCAATGAATTTTGAGTCCATGATCAGTTTCTATCCATGAATATGATTTGAGTCTTCTTTGATCTCTTATATGCATGATTACTTATAGCCTTGTATTTCTTCTTCGGATCTTTGGTTTAGTTAGGCCGACTAGATCGATTTTTCTTGCCATGGGAAGAGGTGCTTTGTGATGGGTTCGATCTTGCGGTGTCCTTTCCCAGTGACAGAAGGGGCAGCAAGGCACGCATGTATCGTTGCCATTAAGGATAACAAGATGGGGTCTATTCCTACATGAATAGATCTTGTCTACATCATGTCATCGTTCTTATTGCATTACTCCATTTTTCCATGAACTTAATACACTAGATGCATGCTGGACAGCAGTCGATGTGTGGAGTAATAGTGGTAGATGCAGGCAGGAGTCGGTGTAGTTATCTTGGACGTGATGCCTATGTAATGATCATTGCCTTGGATATCATCATGATTATTTGATCTTCTATCAATTTCCCAACAGTAATTTGTTCACCCACCGTGTGCTATACTCATGAGAGAAGCCACTAGTGAAACCTACGGCCCCCGGGTCTACTTTTCCAACATATTGCTTTCCGATATATCTTTTCGCCTCTTTTGTTTTCAGATCTACTATACCAAAAACCCAAAAATATATTGCTGCAGTTTTTATTTGCTCTTTTTATTTTGTGTTCTTGAGAGATCTATCTCTCCTATCTATCATATCCTAATGTATCTTTTTACCGTAGAGAGATTGACAACCTCTATTTCGTGTCGGGTTGCAAGTATTTGTTATTTGTGTGCAGGTGCTGCTTATTAGGTGGTGGTGGTCCTCCTACTGGTTCGATACCTTGGTTTCATAACTGAGGGAAATACTTACTGTCGCTGTGCTGCATCATCCCTTCCTCTTTGGGGAAATACCAACAAAGTCTCAAGCCACGTCAAAGGAATTTCTGGCGCCGTTGCCGGGGAGGAAGCGGTCTCTTCTACATGCCAATATCTGGCGCCGAGGAGACACCATCATCATCTACCAGGTTCCTAATCACAAATCTCATCTCCTTGCAATTACATTGTTTGCCATTTGCCTCTCATTTTCCTCTCCCCCACGTCACCAATTTGTCATTTTATTCGCCCTCTTTTTCGTTTGCCTTTTTCTCGTCAGATCTCTTGCTTGCTTGCAATCTTGTTTGCGTAGTCACGATGACTCAAGAAAACACCAAGTTGTGTGATTTTTTTCAATACTAATAACAATGATTTTATTAGTACTCCTATTTCTCCTCCTGCCACTAGTGCGGAGTCTTGTGATATTAATGCCGCTTTGTTGAATCTTGTCATGAAAGATCAATTTGCCGGTACTCCTAATGAGGATGCCACATCCCATCTAAACACGTTTGTAGAATTGTGTGATATGCAAAGGAAAAAAGATGTGGACAATGATATAGTGAAGTTGAAGATATCTCCTTTTTCCTTGCGGGATCGTGCAAAAATTTGGTTTTCTCTTTGCTTCGCAATAGTATCGATTCTTAGAATAAATGCAAGGATGCTTTTATCACTAAGTATTTTCCTCCCGCGAAAATTATTTCCCTTAGGACACAAATCATGAATTTTAAGCAACTTGAGCATGAACATGTTGCACAATCTTGGGAAAGAATGAAATTGATGCTAAGAAATTGTCCTACTCATGGTTTAAATCTTTGGATGATCATACAAAAATTTTATGCGGGATTGAATTTTGGATGATCATGGTTTAAATCTTTGGATGATCATACAAAATTTTGTTTCTAGAAACCTTTATGGAAATTACTTTGGGTGAAGCTACTAAATTGTTAGACAATATTATGGCAAATTATTCGCAATGGCATACCGAAAGAGCTCCTACTAGTAAAAAAGTTAATTCGGTTGAAGAAATTAGTACTTTGAGTGATAAGGTTGATGTTTTGATGAAATTGGTTGCTAGTAAAAATACTCCTATTGATCTTAATGGTGTGCCTTTGTCTACCTTGATTGAGCAAAATAGTGATTCTGTAGATGTGAACTTTCTCTCGCGAAACAATTTCAATAACAATGCTTATAAAGGTAATTTTAATCCCAGGCCTTTTCCTGGAATTCCTCTAATAATTATGGTAATTCCTATGGTAATTCCTCTTACAATAATAATAGGAATACCTCTGATCTTGAGAGTAATATTAAAGAATTTATCAATGTGCAAAAGGCTTTCAATACTACGATAGAAGAAAAGTTGAATAACATTGATGATATGTCTAGAAGCATTGATATAATTTCTCATGATGTTGAAAATCTCAAGTTGAAAGCTTTTGTGCCTAAGATTGATGAATCAATTAAAGCTTTATATGTCTCTATGGATGAAAGTAAGAAAAGAACCGCTACGCTTAGAGCTAAAAGAGAAGTCTTAGAAAAATCGTTTTCTAGTGATTGCCTTCATAAAAATGATGAAGATCTTAAAGTGATTGGTGTTTCTTCTATTGATTCCTTGTTTAGAAATATTAAGATTGATGATAAAGGGACTGAAATAGAGTCAACTTTAGCTAGAAGGCGTCCCAATAATTTGGAGGGTGAAAATCTTGATGAAAATTTTGATGAAAGTGGGTTTGAAGAGGTCAAAACTTTAACTAGTGATGTGCCCACTATTTTGGATTGCAAAGACTTTAATTATGATAGTTTCTCCTTGATTGAATGTATTTCTTTGATGCAATCCATGTTGAATTCACCCCATGCTTATGAGCAAAATAAAGCTTTTACTAAACATATCGCTGATGCCATGATGAAATCTTTTGAAGAAAAGTTGGAGTTGGAGATTTCTATTCCTAGAAAATTACATGATGAGTGGGAACCTACTATTAAGGTCAAGATTAAAAATTATGCGTGCTTTGCTTTATGTAATTTGGGTGCTAGTGTTTCCACGATTCCGAAATCTTTATGTGATGTGCTTGGTCTCACCAATATTGAAGAATGTTCTCTTAATTTGCACTTGGCGGATTCTACTATTAAAAAGCCTTTGGGAAGTATTAATTATGTTCTTATTCTTGCAAATAGGAACTATGTACCCATAGATTTTATTGTTCTTGATATTGATTGCAATCCGTCTTGTCCCATTATACTTGGTAGACCGTTTTTACGTACTATATGTGCCATGATTGATATGAAAGAAGGCAATATTCATTTTCAATTTCCACTAAGAAAGGGTATGGAACACTTCCCTAGAACAAAGAATTAAGCCACCATATGAATCAATCATGAGAGCATCCTATGGATCTAAAACCAAAAATGACAATACTTGAAGCTATGCATTATGCCTAGTGTCGGTGTCAAAACCGGCGGATCTCGGGTAGGGGGTCCCGAGCTGTGGGTCTTGGATCGATGGGTAACAGGAGACAAGGGAGACGGTGTTTACCCAGGTTCGGGCCCTCCTATGGAGGTAAAACCCTACGCCCTGCTTTGTTTGTATTGATGATGGTGTATCGAGTACAGAGTTGATCTACCACGAGATCGTATGTAGTGATCTAAACCCTAAGAGCTATGCTCGTATGATGGTATGATCTATGATGATCTGATCGATCCCAATGACTAGCCTAACCTCGGCTTATATAACACACCAGAGGCCTAGGATAACAAGAGTCCTAGTCGGCTACGTCGGTGGAGAGGATTCCTTGTCTTGATCACCAAGTCTTGTGGAATCTTCCTCGTATGCATCATGGGCTGTCCGAACTGGCCCATTAATGAACCGCCCTGGGGGTCCTTGGCCCGACCCACTGGTCAGGAGACAACGTGGTGAGTACCCCCTAGTCCAGGACACCGTCAGTAGCCCCCTGAACCGGTCTTCAAGTTAGGGACGCTCCTCGGTTCTTCCGAACAGTTCTTCGTCTTCGGCCGTCGGTCTTGAAAACTGGTTCAATAAATCTTCCCATCACTGATCTTGAGGATCGCCGAGGTGAATCCGAAGAGTTCACAAGTCGGGCATCCGAGGAGCCCCTTTAAGCTATCGGCCTGTATTAATGCCTCATTATTTTTACGCCACAACTCGGGTCCGAAGTGTTTCCCGTGTGGCGGTATCCTCTTGTGTTCGAGCTCCAACACCGAACTGTATCCGAGGTGTCTTTCTGAGCCCGAGCTCCAACGCTGGTCGGCATCCGAGGTGTCATAGGATACCTCGGTCTCTGAATATTTGAAGTAGTTCATCCGAGTTTAAATATCGGGATAGTCTTTTATGGAGTCAGCCGTTTGCATTCGAGCTTTATGCCGGACTCCTTCTGAAGTGTCTTCGATCTTGAGCTTTATGCCGGAATGCTTCCGAGCTCCAACGCCGAACCGCATCCGAGCTCCAACGATGATCAGCGTCCGAGGTGTCATAAACTACCTCGGTCTTTAAAAGATTGAACGAATTCAGCTGAGCTTAATGCCGGAAATGCCCTCTATGGAGCCAGCCACTTGCACCCGAGCTTTATGCCGGACTGCTTCCGAGGTGGTGCACCACCCCGACCGCGGGCTGATTTTTTGTGGATATTTTCGATTGGTGCAATTTATTCTCTACCGAGATATATAGCCAGTAGCCTTCAAGGTGTGTGGCAGTCTAAAACCTGAGATGCCCCTGAAGGAAAAAAATAATAATCAAAATAAAACCACTAATCCCAGTAGCCCTTGAGACTTAGGTCGATTTGCAAAATCGGCCTGAGGATCAAGTTCTTGCTCGGCGGCATTCGTTAGGGATGTAAACGCGGTACGCAGTAGTTTCCGAGACTCGGGTTGGGTGCGGCCGACCAACCTAAGGATCGAATCTCTTGAGAAACCGTATTGCACTTTGAATTTGCTGCATTGAATATGCAATGCAGTAGCCCCCGAGCCTTAATTTGGGCATGGGTGGTCGAATTAAGGATCGATATTTGTTTGACACAATTTATGTGTAATGATTCTACGTATCCAAGTACTTTACATCATTAATGCTCAGATCCGCATTGTACAAGACTTTGTTGACCGACCATCGGCTTCAACCTCCTTGGCTAGTAGCCGAGGAGTGTTTGTCCTACTTTGTAAAGCCTTTATAAGGGCAAAGATTTACGGCAAACAAGGCAATCCGGCCATGCGGTTTTATAAACAATGGTACGCGGAGAGCTATGTTATATTACGATTTAACGCAAGAAACATCTTCTGGAAAAAATAGTTCATTTATAATTTCCTTTTCCCAGGATATCACGTTAACTATGATCGTGAAACCTTAACTCCGATCAATGTGGGAGGAAAATATTGAGGATTTAGTTCGAGGAATGTTCCTGAACTCTGTGGTCTTTGATGAACCAAAATTTTCACTTACGTCGTTGCCGACCGATTATATTCATAAGATGGCTAGCTTTCGGCTTCACCCAGTCTGAGGTACTATCCCGGATGACCCAGAAGTAACAATCACAGAGGTGCTCCCTTTACCCCCTAGCCGAACAATCGGGAACGTAGGGGGTAAACACAGGAGCCAGGCAACCCAGTTTGGCCAAAATCTTAAATCAAATTGATGCATATTTATGGCTTTATAACGATGATTACGGAAGGCAGCACTCGCATATTGAATACAAATGCTTGTATGCTATATATGATTTTGACTCCTTTGTGACCGTTTATCATTTGAGAGTGGCCCATCGTCGGCTTCTACCCCTTTGTAGATGCTACGCAGGGTGTTTCCGCAGTAACAAGACAACCCTTAGCCGACGTCTCGGTGCCCGGAGGCGGTTGTGTTAGTGGAAACAAGGCAATCAGATATTCGGGCTTTATAACTTTCACTTAGTCATAGGAGCATATGTTTGGGGGCAACTTAATAGCCCACGGTATACGTTGACTCCTCGGATTATTCGAGGTCGAACCACCCACAACTTGGCCTTTTCAAGAAAGAAATGCCCTTCGTTTTACTCGGATAACCTCGATTGGCTATATTTGGTTGAACACCGCTTGCGGTTCGCTGACCAATTTACGCTTGTTGTGACAGTCAGCTTTCGGCTTTCTCCAACTGAGGCACTTAACCAGTTAAACCGGAAGTGACAATCACAGTGGTTCTCCCTTTACCCCTTAGCCGAACAAAGCGGGAACGTAAGAGGTAAGCACAGGAGCCGGGCAATCCAGCTATAGACCAAAGACACAACTCGAAATCGATGCATATAAATGCGAAATACCGAGGACATTTTGCCGAGGACTGCATGGATTACCTCGGTGTTTGGTGGGTTCGGTGCAAACCGCAGACCCCCTTTAATACTGCCGATACGTGAAATGCATCTGGCATTGTACTGCAAGAGTTATGCTTGGAAATAACAAAAAGCATACGCATAAAAACTTTATGTTTAGATAAAAGAAAATTGTGCCAATCCAAAATTGGTCTAAAATTTAATTTGTGCTTCGGTCGTGCTTTAACATGATACATCCGATCTTCAGACTTCAAGTGGGTCAGCCTTCGGCTTCAACCTCCTCTCCCGAAGGCGGAGTGCTTCTCAAGCCAGTTTAGCGAACTAAACTCGAACGGTTTTAGAGAGAAACCAGGCTACCCGACTATTGACCAAACACTCGCGTCGGTAAAAGGAGTAGTAGAAAAAGACCTTGCAATGACTAAGAAGAAAACACATTTATTATAAAATGGCTCATATAAATTTAAGAGCCCCCGATTAAATCGGGTAAAGAAATTTTTAACAAACAAATTTTTGTTTTGTTTATCAAAAAATATAATGTTTGGTTGCACCAAACAAAAATTAAAATTTCAAAGAGAGCTGAGCACGAAAATGACTTAGCTGGTTAAAGTGCTCAGTGCGGTTCGGGGTTGTAGCGGGACGAAGACGTAGTCCTCGGCCTGGCTGAGGTCCCAGCCCCCAAGCCCGAGATAATCGAGCGAAGAGCTCGGGTCGAGAAGTGGCAACGCAACACTGTTGCTGCGGCGAGGCGAAGCCCCCGGTCCAGCCGAGGAGAGTAGTTCGGCAGCGTGACGGCGAAGCCCCCCGTTATCATGGGAAAAGAAAGTGTTTTTAACAAACAAACATTTTTATTTAACACAAATATAATGCTTGGTCGAACCGAACAAAAGCTAAAAATTGAAAAAAGTTGAGCATAAAAGCGACTTAGCTGGTTAATGTGCTTGGGACATGTGTCCCAGCCCCCAAGCCGGTCACGAGGTAGCCGAAGAAGAGCTCGGCTTGATGAAGTGACAACTCAACACTTCTGAAGGGCCGAGGAGAAACCCCGGTCTAGTCGAGCAGACGGAGTAGTTCGGCAGCGTGACGACGAAGCCCCCACGTTAGTCGACCATGTCGACGACACAATTTGGTTGATGGAGGCGAGACGACGATGTAGGCACGCCAAGGTGACCGCATGACACAGCCGAAGTCGATTACCTGTGCACACAATATAGTGCAAGCCAAGAGTAATAACAAATGAAGGTAATAATATTCTTAAAAAAAATCTTCTACTTAGTTAATTTAAGTGAAGCAAATAATTAAAGGAATATGGCCTGAGTGCCGAGGCGCCTGAGCGAAGAGTTCGGCTTGACGAAGTGGTGACGCTTCACAGTCGATGTGGCGGGGGGAAGTCCCCGGTCCAGCTAACATGGCGAAGCTGGTCGGCTGGTGACGCCGAAGTTCCTAGAGCGGGTTGATGAAGAGATGGCAAAGCCCCCGGTCTAGCCGAGGTGACGGAGCAGGTCGGCTGGCGACGTCGAAGTCTCATGCCAGCCGAGGTGTCGAAGTAGGTCGGTTGGTGACGCCGAAGTCTCCGGCCAGCCGAGGTGTCAAAGCAGGTCGGCTAGTGACGCTGAAGTCTCCGGCCAGCCGAGGTGTCGAAGCAGGTCGGCTGGTGACGCCAAAGTCCCCGGAGCAGGTTCATGAGGAGATGACGAAGCCTCCGGTCTAGCCGAGGTGACGGAGCAGGTCGGTAAGGTGACGCTAGAGCCCCATGCCAGCCGACATGTCAAAGCAGGTCAGCGTGGTGGATGTTAGCTTGAAAAAGCGACGGCGCGGTGATGCCGACACAGGTCGGAATTTGTGACGCGGTCAATGCTGACTTGATGAAGCAACGGAGCGCCCGACCTGTACAACCCGCGGATGACGAGGTTCTCTTGATGATTATTCGGCCCTCACGATGCCGAACTCTTGGTCAGCTGACCGAGATGATGAGAAAATTTCCTTCAAAAAGGACGTATGACAATCCGTTCATGAAAAAGATGAACTCGGGTCGGATTCGTTTTCGCGCAGAAAACAGATCCAAAATTTGTTGTACTCATCGGATGTTTTCCGGAGTTTGGACGGTCGGATCGAGCTGGAATTTTGAGGGGTGATCGGTATGAGAATTCCGCAACCGATGAACGGTGGGATCTTCCAAAAGATGTCCGAGCTAGACGCTGGACTCCTCGCCCTAAACTCATCCAGATTCTACAGGGCTCCGGTAGATCGGAGATTGCCGGAGATTCCTCCATCGGAACGCGACGAAATTTTGCAGGGTTGTTGTATATACAATTCTGCACAATTCCACCAAAGCAATCATCAAAACGACGCTCGAGGAAACAGGGATGACGAACACAAATTCGATGTCCAGAAAAAACTGCAATATGCAGACGAGCCATCGATCCTTCTAGCGATCACAGCGGAACTCTCAATGAAAGCACCAATGTCGGTGTCAAAACCGGCGGATCTCGGGTAGGGGGTCCCGAGCTGTGGGTCTTGGATCGATGGGTAACAGGAGACAAGGGAGACGGTGTTTACCCAGGTTCGGGCCCTCCTATGGAGGTAAAACCCTACGTCCTGCTTTGTTTGTATTGATGATGGTGTATCGAGTACAGAATTGATCTACCACGAGATCGTATATAGTGGTCTAAACCCTAAGAGCTATTCTCGTATGATGGTATGATCTATGATGATCTGATCGATCCCAATGACTAGCCTAACCTCGGCTTATATAACACAGCAGAGGCCTAGGATTAGAAGAGTCCTAGTTGGCTACGTCGGTGGAGAGGAGTCCTTGTCTTGATCACCAAGTCTTGTGGAATCTTCCTCGTATGCATCATGGGCTGTCCGAATTGGCCCATTAATGAACCGCCCTGGGGGTCCTCGGCCCGACCCACTGGTCGGGAGACGACGTGGTGAGTACCCCCTAGTCCAGGACACCGTCACCTAGCTAGGGGCGTAAAACGATAGCGCCTGTTGGGAGGCAACCCAATGAATAAATTTATTTTTTATTTTTCCTTTCTGTTTTTGAGCAATTATGTCTCTGTTATGATTGTGTTTTTATGGTTTATTTAGTGTTTGTGCCAAGTAGAGCCTTTAGAATGATTCATAAGATGAGTAGAAGCGATGTTGAATCTGAAACAGAAACTTTGCATCCAGTGTTCGAATTTTCATTTTTTACGGGACGTGATCTTGAGCTGAAATTTTAACACAGTGTTGCTATACAAATTCTTTACATTGTCCTAATTTTGCAGGATTTTTAGAGTTATAGAAG
Source organism: Elymus sibiricus (assembly GCA_039707655.1). NCBI lineage: Eukaryota > Viridiplantae > Streptophyta > Magnoliopsida > Poales > Poaceae > Elymus > Elymus sibiricus. The sequence continues at coordinate 464,762,568 of CM077667.1, read as the reverse complement.
TATGGTTAGAGTACAGATTACTACAGACTGTTCTGTTTAAGACATATTCTGTTTTCGTTGCATTGTGTGCTTGTTTTGATGAATCTATGGGTTATATTGAAGGGTATGAGCCATGGTAAAGTTGAAATACAGTAGGTATAATGCAATAATAAAATATGAATGGGTTTGCAACAGCACCTAAAGTAGTGATTTGCTTTATTATACTAACGGATCTCACGAAGATTTTGCTGAGTTTTGTGTGATTGAAGTTTTCAAGTTTTGGGTGAGATCACGATGGATGAAGGAATAAGGAGTGAAAAGAGCCTAAGCTTGGGGATTCTACAGCACCCCAAGATATATCCAAAGAGAAACTAGCAACTAAGCTTGGGGATGCCCCCGAGTGGCACCCCCTCTTTCTTCTAACGACCATCGGTATTTTACTTGGAACTATATTTTCATTCGTCACATATCATGAGTTTTGCTTGGAGCGTCTTGTATCATTTGTGTCTTTGCTTGCTTTGCTTGCTAGTTCGTCGCTTGTATCCTTGCTGGACACACCTATTTGGGAGAGCCAAAATTATGATATGATTTGTTAGAATTGCTCTATATGCTTCACTTAAACTTTTTGAGCTAGAATTGCGCTAGTGCTTCACTTATATCTTTTTGAGCACGGTGTGCTTGGAAATTTTTGTAGAAATACTCTCATGCTTCACTTAGATTAATTTGAGGGTTAGTAAATTTTGAATAAATCCTCTCATGCTTCACTTATATCTTTTTGAGAGATGAAAACTCTATGCTCATGTGCTTCACTTAAATTTGTTTGAGCTTGTCAAAAGCAATGGCAATATATGAAACTAGTCCCAAAGTGATAGATATCCAAGGAGGATATAATAAGAACTTTCATGAAGATCATTGGACAAAATTAAACTTGATTCCTCGTAATAGTTTAGAAACATGATGATAGTAATATGTGTCATGTTAGTGAGTAATTATGCTTTAGTAGGAATATTGGTGTTAAGGTTTGTGATTCCCTATGCAAGTACGAACGTCAATAGTTATGCAATAAAATTACATCCTACTTATGGTGCATTATTCGGTGTTAGTTATGCTCAATGCTCGCTTATGTGAATTTCCGTTTCTTGGTTTGGTTGCTTCTCAATCTATTTGCTAGCCTCCATTTGTACTAACTAGAAATACTACTTGTGCATCCAAAATCCTTAAACCAAGTTTTGCCTTATGAGTCCACCATACCTACCTATATGCGGTATTTCCATGCCGTTCCAAGAAAATTTGTATGTGCCATCTCTAACTTTCCAAAAAAAAACTTCTCTTTTGTGTGCTCGTACCGCTCATGAAACGGTGGGGAGTGTCCAATATTTTTCCGTGTTAGATGTGTTATTCTCAAGATGAGTGTTTATTCACTTGTCATTGAACGAGAGTGCGGTGGTAATAGGGATGTCCAATATTTTGAAGGACATGGTTGCTTGTTGGCATGCTTGAGTATTGAAGTCATTATGTTAAAACTAGACTATTGCTTTGAATCATCTAAAGTCAAAATGTCCATGCTACAAAGAAAAGAATATGAGATGAACATGTTAGGCAGCATTCCACATCAAAAATTCTTTTTTTATCATTTACCTACTCGAGGACGAGTAGGAATTAAGGTTGGGGATGCTGATACGTCTCCAATGTATCTATAATTTGTGCTTGTTCCGTACTGTTATATTATCATTCTTGGATGTTTTACAATCACTTTATAACAACTTTATATCATTTTTTGGGACTAACCTATTGACATAGTGCCAAAGTGCCAGTTGCTGTTTTTGCTTGTTTTTTACTTCGCAGAATATCAGTACCAAACGGAGCCCAATCGCGACAAAACTTTTTGGAGATTTTTTTATACCAGAAGACACCCAGTGGGCCAAAGAAGTGCCAGAGAGGTGAGCTGTGGAGGCCACAACCCACCAGGGCGCGCCAGGGGGCCCCAAGCGCGCCCTGATGGGTTGTGCCCTCCACGGGGCCCCCCCTCCACCGCCTCTGATGCCTATAAATACCCACATATTCAGAAAACTCTTGGGGACTCGACGAAAAACACATCCAGCCGCCGCAAGTTCCAGAGCCTCAAGATCCAATCTAACACCATCACGGAGGGGTTCATCTTCTTCATAGGTGCCTCTCTGATGATGCGTGAGTAGTCCACCATAGACCTATGGGTCCGTAGGCGGTAGCTAGATGGCTTCCTCTCTGTCTTTTGATTCTCAATACAATGGTCTCTTGGAGATCTATTTGATGTAAACTTTTGCGGTGTGTTTATTGAGATCCGATGAATTTTGAGTTCATGATGAGTTTCTATCCATGAATATTATTTGAGTCTTCTTTGATCTCTTATATGCATGATTACTTATAGCCTCGTATTTCTTCTCCAAATCTTTGGTTTAGTTAGGCCGACTAGATCGATTTTTCTTGCCATGGGAAGAGGTGCATTGTGATGGGTTCGATCTTGCGGTGTCCTTTCCCAGTCACAGAAGGGGCAGCAAGGCATGCATGTATCGTTGCCATTAAGGATAACAAGATGGGGTCTATTCCTACATGAATAGATCTTGTCTACATCATGTCATCGTTCTTATTGCATTACTCCATTTTTCCATGAACTTAATACACTATATGCATGGTGGATAGCAATCGATGTGTGGAGTAATAGTGGTAGATGCAGGCAGGAGTCGGTCTACTTATCTTGGATGTGATGCCTATATAATGATCATCGCCTTGGATATCGTCATGATTATTTGATCTTCTATCAATTGCCCAGCAGTAATTTGTTCACCCACCGTGTGCTATACTCATGAGAGAAGCCACTAGTGAAACCTACGGCCCCCGGGTCTATTTTTCCAACATATTGCTTTCCGATCTATCTTTTCGCCTCTTTTGTTTTCAGATCTACTATACCAAAAACCCAAAAATATACTGCTGCACTTTTTATTTGCTCTTTTTATTTTGTGTTCTTGAGAGATCTATCTCTCCTATCTATCATATCCTAATGTATATTTTTACCGTAGAGAGATTGACAACCTCTCTTTCGCGTCAGGTTGCAAGTATTTGTTATTTATGTGCAGATGCTGCTTATTAGGTGGTGGTGATCCTCCTACTGGTTTGATACCTTGGTTTCATAACTGAGGGAAATACTTACTGTCGTTGTGCTGCATCATCCCTTCCTCTTTGGGGAAATACCGACGCAGTCTCAAGCCACGTCAGAGGGGTCCTAACACCTTGGACGCCGACACATCGGGGAGGCCCCTCCTCCAAGTGGGCCTCCCACCTCCCTCCACAATTATATATACCCATGGGGGGCGCCTCCTATTGAGAAACAATTCTGTGTCCATCTTCGGTGCCCCTCTCTCCCTCTAGTTTCTCCAAGATAGTTCTTCTCTTCGAAGGGCTTCTCCTCCCTCCTCTTCTACTCCAGGAAAGTCAAGCTCTGGACAGCGAAGCACTGTCGGATCATTGGTATCTTACGGGTGAAATCCACAAAGGGGTCGTGCATTCGACTCTTTTTCAAAGGAACTGCTCGTGCCCCGGTTTGAGGGACTTCAAGACTATCTTCACCAACTATTCTTCCGTTGTAACTCATTGTTGGTAAAGATCAGATCTGACCTTCTATGCATCATCATAGTGATCTTGGGAACTTGATTCATACACCGACTTTTTTCGTTTTCTACTATGTTTCCCGACACCTCCTCCTATTGACCCTCTCCTTCCATGGACTCTTTCGGTCCGTTAACCTCTAATGTGTTCTCTCCCGGAATCCGTCGTGGCCAGTGGTCGGCACCACGTGTTCTCTCTAGGCCGCAACAATGATCGTGAGGGCTTGAGGGTTCGCGACCGTAAGGTCCTTGTTTTCCCCTTCGGAAGGCTTTGGGCAGGTAGCATCCACAAGGGAAGTCCCTTTTTCACCCCCACCGAGATACATGTTCTCTTTGGTTAACTCGAGTGTTAACTGACACGTCTCTGTTGTATCTACTTTTCCAAACGCTTTTGCTCTTGTTTTGGACTCTAATTGCATGATTTGAATGAAACTAACCCGGACTGACGCTGTTTTCAGCAGAACTACCATGGTGTTGTTTTTGTGCAGAAATAAAAGTTCTCGAAACTGGACGAAACTTTTTGGAGATTTATTTTACAATAAATAAAAATTACTGGAGCCAAGAACCACCGGAGGGGGTGCCCTGGTAGGGCATGATACACCAGGGCGCGCCACCCCCTCCACGCGCACCCTGGTGGGTTGTGCCCACCTCGTGGCCCCACTGACCCTAATTCCAGCGCTATAAAATCCTATTTTTTGAGAAAAAATAGGAGAGAAAGTTTCATCGCGTTTTACGATACGGAGACGCCGCCACCTCCTGTTCTTCATTGGGAGGCCAGATCTGGAGCCCGTTTGGGGCTCCGGAGAGGGGAATCTTCGGTCTTCGTCATCATCAACCCTTCTCCATCGCCAATTCCATGATGCTCCCCACCGGGAGTGAGTAATTTCTTCGTAGGCTTGCTGGTCGGTGAGGAGTTGGATGAGATTCATCATGTAATCGAGTTAGTTTTGTTAAGGCTTGATCCCTAGTATCCACTATGTTCTGAGATTGATGTTGCTATGACTTTGCCATGCTTAATGCTTGTCACTAGGGCCCGAGTGCCATGATTTCAGATCTGAACTGTTTATGTTATCACCAATATATCTATGTTCTTGATCCGATCTTGCTAGTCATATGCACCTGCTATGCGTTATGATCCGTAAACCCCGGAGTGACAATAGTCGGGATACTTTCCGGTGATGACCGTAGTTTGAGGAGTTCATGTATTCACTATGTGTTAATGCTTTGTTCCGGTTCTCTATTAAAAGGAGTTCTTAATATCCCTTAGTTTCCTTTTGGACCCCGCTGCCATGGGAGGGTAGGACAAAAGATGTCATGCAAGTTCTTTCCAATAAGCACGTATGACTATTTACGGAATACATGCCTACATTACATTTATGAACCAGAGCTAGTTCTGTGTCGCCCTAGGTTATGACTGTTATATGATGAATATTATCCAACGAGTTCACCGATCCAGTGCCTATGAGTTTTCTCCATATTGCTCTTGCTAAGTTACTATTTCTACTGCTACTGTTCCAACTGCTACAAAACTATTGCTACCACTGCTACCGTTACTGTTACTGCCACTACTGCTATCAAACTATCGTACTACTGTGCTACTGATCACTCTACTACAGATATTTAATCTCCAGGTGTGGTTGAATTGACAACTCAGCTGCTAATACTTGCAAATATTCTTTGGCTCCCCTTGTGTCGAATCTATAAATTTGGGTTGAATACTCTACCCTCGAAAATTTTGCGAACCCCTATACTTGTGGGTTATCAAGACCTTTTTCTAGCGCCGTTGCCGGGGAGCATAGCTATATTTGTTGAGTCCCTTGGGATTTATATCAATTGATCACTAGCTATGAAGAATCTGAAGGATACAAGAACCAAGATTTTTTCCTGTAAGATGATGGGAGGTAAGGAATTGTCATCTAGCTCTGTACTTGATTCACCTTCGGTTATGAGTAAGCTTGCAACACCACCACATGCTATTAATCCTGATATGTCGCAAGTTATTGATGATGCTACTTCTACTATGAATGATGCTTATGATGATGCTAGTACCATGACTGACGATAATGTGCCACTAGGTGAATTTCTTGATGAACAAATTGCTAGAGCTAAAGAGAATGAAATTACTGAAACTGATGAGATTACCGAAACTGATGAAGTCTTTGAAAATGAGAACTATGAAACACCTATTAGACCTAGCTCTCCTAGATTTGAAATGCCTAAGATACCTGAGGGTTATGTTATGGATGGAGACATAGCTAGAGAAATCCTTTCTTGTAAGGATAGAGATGATCTTAAGAAATTATTATGCAAGTATAAGGAAAAGACTTTGAATGCTAGAATGAAATGTGATCCTAAGTTTGCTACTTCACCTATCTTTGTTACCGATAAGGATTATGAATTCTATGTCGACCCAGAGTTAATTACTTTGGTTGAATCTGATCCTTTCCATGGCTATGAAACCGAAACTGTAGTGGCACATCTTACTAAGCTGGATGATATAGCCACCCTCTTTGCTCATGATGAGAAGATTCGCTATTATTATATTCTCAAATTATTTCCGTTCTCATTAAAGGGTGACGATAAGATATGGTACAATACTCTTGCGCCTGGATGTGTCCGTAGTCCCCAGGACATGATTTACTACTTCTCTGAAAAATATTTTCCTGCTCATAAGAAACAAGCTGCCTTACAGGAAATATTTAACTTTGTGCAAATTGAAGAAGAGAGTCTCCCACAAGCTTGGGGGAGGCTTCTCCAATTGCTTAATGCTTTGCCTGATCACCCTCTTAAGAAAAATGAAATACTTGATATCTTCTATAATGGACTAACTGATGCTTCTAGGAACTTCCTAGATAGTTGTGCTGGTTGTGTTTTCAGGGAACGAACTGCTGAACAAGCTGAGGAACTATTGAATAATATATTGAAGAATTATGATGATTGGACTCTCCTTGAACCACCACTTAAACCCACTCCGAAGAAGAGGGGTATCTTATTTCTCAGTCCTAAAGATATGCAAGAGGCAAAGAAATGTATGAAGGAAAAAGGTATTAAAGCTGAGGATGTTAAGAATTTACCACCTATTGAAGAAATACATGGCCTTGACACACCACCACCTCAATAGGTGGTAGAGGTAAATTCTTTATTGAAGTTTGATGAAAGTGATATCCCTTACAATAAACATCCTAGTCAATGCTTATATGAGTTTGATAACTACATTATGAAACAAGATCACTTCAATGCAAATGTTCTGAAACAATTGAAATATAATTCTGATATGATTGCTCACTTGAGTGACTTGTTATTTAGAATCATTAATGATGTTAGAGGTGTAGGAAAACATGGCTCTATGATTCAAACCCAGTTAGAACAAGTTGCTAAATCTCAAAAAGAATTGCTTGATGAAATGAATAATAATATGAATGATTTTGCTGCTAGAGTAGTGACTAGAGGGGGCAGAATGACCTAGAACCTCTTTATCCTGAAGGTCATCCTAAAAGAATCGAACAAGACTCTCAGAGAATTAATATTGATGCACCTAGTCCTTCTAAAAAGAAAAAGAAAAGGAAAAATGATAGGACTTTGCATACCTCTAGTGAACGTGAGATACAAAAACCTCCTAAAGATCATGATGTCTCTATTTCCGATGTTGAAACTCAATCTGGTAATGAACATTCACCTAGTGATAATGAAAACGATAATGATGATGTTCATGAACATACTCAACCGAACAATGATAAAGAACTAGATAATGATGTTGAAGTAGAGCCTACTGTTGATCTTGATAACCCACAACCTAAAAATAAACATATGATAAAAGAGACTTTGTGGCTAGAAAACATGGTAAAGAAAGAGAACCATGGGTTCAGAAACCCATGCCCTTTCCACCTAAACCTTCTAAGAAAAAGGATGATGAAGAATTTGAACGCTTTGCTGAAATGATTAGGCCAGTCTTTTTGCGTACCCGCTTAACTGATATCTTAAAGATGGGCCCTTATGCAAAATACATGAAAGACATCATCACTAATAAAAGAAAGATACCTAAAGCTGAAATCTCCACCATGCTTGCTAATTATTCTTTTAAGGATGGAGTACCTAAAAAACTTGGAGATCCTGGAATACCAACTATACCTTGCTCCATTAAAAGAAATTATGTCAAAACTGCTTTGTGTGATTTGGGAGCTGGTGTTAGTATTATGCCTTTCTCTTTATATAAAAGACTTGATTTGAATAAACTCACACCTACTGAAATATCATTGCAAATGGCTGACAAATCAACTGCCATACCTATCGGTATTTGTGAGGATGTGCCCGTTGTTGTTGCAAATGTTACTATCTTAACAGACTTTATTATTCTTGAGATGCCCGAGGACGACAACATGTCGATTATCCTTGGTAGACCCTTTATGAATACTGCATGGGTTGTTATTGATTGCAATAAAAGCAAAGTCACTTTTCATATCAATGGTAATGAGCATACGTTGCACTTTCCGAAGAAACAATTCCAAGTGAATGGTATAAATGTTATTGAAGAATCTCCGACACTCACTATTGGATGCTTCCAAATACCTCTACCTACTGCCAAAAAGAAATATGACATACTTATTGTTGGGGATATGCACATCCCCATTGAGGTAACCTAGTGTTTTACGAAAGTTCTTCGGTTTCATGCTAATCGGAAGTGGTTGTTAACAAGACCTGATCAACCTTATTAATGGATCACTTTTGACAGGTATGAAGTTGATGAACCTAGGAGGCACAACCTTCTGATCCCACCGTTTGTTTCTATTTTTCTTAGTCAAATAAAATTAAATGCCATGTTTATCCTATTTTTTGTTTTCTCCGTGCAATAAAAAATGACCCAAAAATAAAAGTTCTCAGAATGTCCTGAAAATTTAACACGATTTTTTTATGTTTATTTCTGAATTTCTGGTGCAAATAACATCAGAGGGGGTGCACCTGGTGCCCACAAGACACCAGGGCGCGCCAGCAGCCCCAGGCACGCCCTGGTGGGTTGTGGTCCCCACGCAGGTCCCCTCACTTATCCCTTTAGCCCATGTCATCTCATACCTCCAGAAAAAATCACCATAGCTCTCACTCCCGTGTTCTTGCTCTCAAACCCGCGGATTTCGATCTCTTTGCTCGAAGCTCCGTTTCCGAAACTGTTTTGGAGGATTGCTACTTGGTATGTAACTCCTCCATTTCTCCAATTAGTTGTTGATTTAGTGGTTTATTTTTAGAATAATTAGCTAGTCTTGGTGCTGCTGTAGATTGGTTTGCATGTTGAATTCTTAGAGTTCTAAGTTGTTTGAATGCTTAATATGGCCTCTATGCATCCTTAGGAGTAGTTGCTATCAATCTTACGAAGTTTTGTTGACAAAAATTTTGTGTCCCAAATTTTTTCAGAAATTTGTTCGCAGGTAAAAATGCAATTCTTTAGGAGTTCTTCGAGGAAGAGGTCCTCGAAGGCCTTATCAAATGGAAGCTCGGTCCGACAATCTTATGTTGAGCCAATTGAAATCTCGATGCGAGATACCGCTACCAAATCATGTTTGTGGCCGTGTGACGAATTCATGGAAGGTGCAGGTATCAAGGAGGAATTCGAGCAATTTATCCACAATGCAGAACTTGCTCCCTTCATCGCAGATAAGTGCCCTCAACATCTCAAACTCACAAAAACATTCACCAAGAAATTTAAATATTTTCCTTGTGAGTCTAGAGTTTCCTTCCACCTTTATGACCGTCCCTTTACCATGCCTTTAGAAGTGTTCAGTAGAGCGTGCAAAATTCCATATTGGGGTTCGCTAGACGAACCACCAACATCTGAGTATGAGTCATTTCTGATTAATCTCTGTTTCGGTGAAGATAGAGGAGTGACACAAGGTAGAATAAAAAGCATCCATTTTCCATCAATACATTACTTTGCACTCTTTAATGGCAAATGCATCGTAGGCAAGCAAGATTGTAGCACACTGTGTGCCCCTGACTTGAGTCTTATACACACTGCTATAACAGGGGATAAACGTTACAATCTTGGAGCAATCGTTGCGCGGAGATTGCAGCACAATGCTGCTAGTGGTCATTTTTATGGAGGAATTTATGCCTCCCGTGTAGCTAAGAATTTAAATGTGACACCTTGGCCTAACGATCCCATGTTACCTACTCAGTACTTAGACTTTGAGGCCATGAAACGTCATAGGTTCCTTAAGGGCACATTCACTAATTATACTTACAACTTGAGGTTCAATAAAGATCCCATTGTACCTGTTACTTTGCCTGCTCCTGCTCTCTTTGATTATCACAGTAGGGGAAGATACTATGTTCTTGAGAGCGAGGCCCGTGCGTACAATGCGGAGGTTGAAGCTGCCAGGTGGGCTGAGGAAGCTGCAACAAGAGCCTCGGTGGGCTATCACTCAGACTATTATCCAGGCTACGGATGGTGATTACCAAGCTGAAGAAGCTGCACCAAGAGCGTCAAAATCCTTAAACCAAAGTTATTCCAGATGAGTCCACTATATCTACCTATATGCGGTATTACCCTGCCGTTCCGAGTAAATTTGCATGGGCCACCTCTAAAATTCAAATGAACATCTGTTTTGTGCGCCTGGACCGCTCATGGAGCGACAGGGGGCGGTCAGTATCTTCCATGTTAAGCGGGTTATTCTCATGATGAGTGTTTATTCACTCGTCCTTACACGAGAGGGGCGGTAATAGGGATTCCTAGTCCCGAAATCAAAAATTGCAAATAATGAAACAAAACTCCCCCAGGAATGTTGTTGGTATGGACGGTACCCATGGATTCGGCTAGCCGTGGAGTGTTTTTGTTGGTGGAGGGGGAGTAAACCTTTACTTTTTCCGCTTGGGAACCGCCGCTAATGTGTTTAGCATGGAAGATATTGATAACTCTTGGTCATAACGTTGACAGGAAGGGTGTACCCCCCAAAATTATATTTATCTCTGATTCAAGCTTTGAGCTCTGGCACCTCTGCAAATCCCTGCTTCCCTCTGTGAAGGGACTATCTATTTACTTTTACGTTGAGTCATCACCTTCTCAAATAAGCGCCAGACCTGAGAGCACTATTCACTACAGGAATCAGGCTCTTTGCCGTTCACCATGGCAGACGGCAAAGGGCACAACCACGGACGGCAAAGGCCTTTGCCGTCAGCCAGCGGACGGCAAAATTTTGGGCCGAATAAACTCCGGTAAAGGGGTTCTTTGCCGTCTGCCTTGGTACAGCGGACGGCAAAGTTTTTTTGCCGTCAGCCTGCAGACGGCAACGCGGCTGGACGGCGTAGTACTGACGTTAGCACCGTTAGGTGGCTAACGGCCCCCACCAAGCTCTTTGCCGTCTGCCACCGGATGGCCCCCACCCAGTCCTTTGTCGTCTGCCCCGGACGGCCCCACACAGTCCTTTGCCGTCTGCCCCGGACGACCCCCACCCAGCCATTTGCCGTCTGCCCCAGATGGCAAAGAGGCCAAATGGCCCCAGGCCTGGTGCTCCCAGGTTTAACAGGTGGCTGCCACGTGCCCGCTTTGCCGACGGTGGCCGTCGTCAAAGAGGTCTTTGACGTCCGGGGCAGACGGCAAAGAGGTTGTATTGCCTCTTTTTTGCCTGTTTTTGTTATATTCAACAATTTTGACAGGCAAATATATGATATGTATATATATATTTCATAGAAACAATATCCCTGCCATATGGATATGATCAACCAACAATTATACCAAATTGAAAGTATCAAATGTCACATTGTTCACCATATTACAATAGTTTCATCCATACATACATAGTCTCATACATAGGTAGAAAGTTTCACGTAAGTTCATCGATACAAAATGAAAATGGAAAGTAAACACTAGCACTACATCAAAGCAAGCTGCCGTGAACTCAATCAAATCTGCAAAATTGGAAATAAGAAAGTTAGAATAAGAATACTAGAAGAAGTAGAAGAAGATCTAGAAGTAGAAGAAGATCTAGAAGAAGAAGAAGATGAAGAAGCGTTCTGTAGTAGGCGCCTGCACTCGTCATCGATAACCTTTGCTGTGGCCTCCTCGTATCCCTCCTCACACCTGTAGAAGGTCTACAATCAAACGAGACAACACTGATTAGTACAATAACTAGCTATTATTGATTTTTAATTGTGTAAAGGAGAAATTACCCAAAACTTTCTGATCACCATGTCGGCCCTCATGTGGCACAACACACCGTCGATCATCTCCTCCAGCGGGGCCGGGGAAGCCAAGTAGTGCTCCTAGCTCAATCCTAATTCTGGAAGCTGACCCTCGCCGGGCAACGTGACAAACCCCGGGAAGTTATGCCGGCAAAGCACACCAAGGATGGAGTTGGGCCTGCGGACATCCTTGGCGTGAATCCAACCCCTGCAGTATGACAAAGCCAACGCATTAGATATGTGAAGAAACATGAAGGCAAAAGGTTTAAAAAGAGTAAATGCACTTACTTCTGCAACTCAGGCCTAATCGGCCACCTCTGCTCGCGGGTCGCCGGCACGGGCGGGAGCCGTGTACACCCACGCTGGTAGACGGTGGCCCCCTCAACCACCTCGTCCCCGCTATCAGAAAACTGATCCCCGCCACCATCAGCATGGCCACTCGGCTCCGGCTAATGCAGATCCGGCCAGGTATCCCATCCGGTCGAAGCGTGTGGAGTCTCGTAGGACGAAGCGTCTGGCACAGGAGTCTCGCGGGTCGAAGCGTCTCGGATAGAAGGATCGTCGACCCGAGGCTCGTGGACAGGAGTCCGCGTAGCCTCCACCTCAGATGGGTCCACCGTAGCAGTCCTGTGCTCGGGTGAATCAGCTGGGGGTGGCGGCGAGGAAGGCGTAGCAGCCTTCGTACCTCTCCCGCGGCCACCACATGTACCTTTAGGGGCTCTCTTCTTCCCCCGACCTCCTCTCCCAGTGGGCAACTTCGCCGACGAAGAAGCGCCCTCGGGTGTCCCAATACTGTCGTACAACGCTCTTCGGAGAGTTTGGGGTGGAATGGAAGTACCCCTCCCACCACGCACCGACAAAGAAGGAGCCTCGGATCGCTCTCGACCCACGCCCACCATCTTTCGACACCTGCCATGACAAAGAGTAAACGAAATTAGTACAACATAAAAAAATTGAATACCGACATGAATAATAATATGTATATATATAATTTGAGTGTATCATCATCATGTATATAATAAAAATTGAATAATACCTGACATGAACTAATAATAATCTTCATCGTCTATATATGCTCCGGGATCAATAAATGCATCATCATCATCACTATCATTAATAAATGCATCATCATCATCACTATCGGGAACAACATGTGGAAGTCCTCCTTTATGTAATCGGTCAAGCATTGAGAGGTCATCCGCAGCAGTAACCTCTTCTTCTTCCGTCTCTTCTTGTTCCGGCTCAGGGGTGAAGTCGAATTCACTGTCACTGTCTACTTCAATGTTCTGGGGTGAAGTAGAGCGGTTCTTGAAACGTTTTTTGGAAAGACGTGTTTCTTGGAAGAATTCTCCTTCATATGCGTCTGGGTTAATGTGAGGTTCATAATCATCTTCATTGAGGGAAGGTGGTCTAAAACGTGGCGGCACATCATAAACAACATCCCAACCATTAAGATTTGGATCAGTTTGGCAGGCCCACGGTAGATAGAAAACTTGGGTCGCCTGTTGAACCGTAATATAGACATCGGGAACATCTAAATGGGTGCTTTGTTTGATTTCGACTAGCCCTATATGTTCATGAGTCCTTCTAGTCTCCTTCGGCTGGAACCAATAACATTTGAAGACTACGACATTCGGTGGGTTTTCACCAAAGAATATAAGTTCATAAATTGCCTCAACTCTTCCATAATACTCGACACCTCCTTCGCCGATAGCAGAGACACAACAATTTGTAGACTTTCGGTCGGCCATAGATAGCTCTTTGCCAAAAGTACGAAAGCGATACCCGTTGATGTCGTATTTGTCAAATGAACGGACCTTATAGTCAAAACCATTAGCGACTTGTCTCAATTCGGCGTCCATAGACTCTGAATTAGCCTACAAGTTTAATACGAAAGGATTGTTGCATTAGCCGCAAACTAGACGAAGAAATGAAATGGTCTAATGGAAATTACCGTTTGTTTGAACCAAGAGATGAAACCGGGATAGCCGCCTCCATGCTTTGCCAGAAGCTCATACTCTTCGATGGAATCCTTTTGGATCACCGCTCCATCCGAGAATTTGGCGACGTATCGACTGTATCACATATCCGGGAATAAGAGCAGTTCAAAGGAATTAGAAGTTGCGAAACAATGTACCGAGAACTTACTCGATGTACGGCCGCACTTCTATTAGGTTGTTGAAGATATACAACGAAATGGTCCGCCATTCTTCGACATCCAACGCTATTCCTTTCGAAGCACCGGCTGGTGCGAGCTTCCCTTGGAATAGGCTGAGGTTGGATCGACCTTTTTCACGGTCGCCATCATTGTACCGAGGCTTCGGATTATGCAAATGACGATTCTTGGCTTCGTAGTGTGCTGTCACGAAGTTTGCCACCTCCTCAGTAATGAATGCCTCGGCCATCGATGCTTCAATTCTACGTTTATTTTTACATTTTGCTCGAAGCGTCTTCTGCATCCTCTCAGTTGCGAAGCACCAACGATTTTGCACGGCCCCCCCAATCTTGCCTCGGTCGGCTGATGCAAAATCAAATGCGGCATTGGATTAAAGAAGCCCGGTGGAAAGATCTTTTCTAACTTGCAGATCAACTCCGGCGCCAACTCTTCCAGTTCATCTAGCACGTCAGGCAATAGTTCTTTCGCACAAAGAGCACGGAAGAAATAGCTCAGCTCTGCCAGTACTAGCCATTCATCCTCAGGGATAAAGCCACGCAACATCACCGGCATTACCCGCTCAAGCCATATGTGCCAATCATGACTCTTGAGACCAAATATTTTCAATTTGTCAAGACTCGCTCCCCTCTTTAGATTCGCTGCATACCCATCGGGGAACATCAATTGCATTTTCACCCACAAGATCATTTCCCTCATAGCTGGCCTTCCAAGATTGAACCATGCCTTTGGCTTCCTCCAGTTCTTCTTTCCTTTCGGTTGTCGCATGTTTTGTAACGGTCTATCACATAGAGCCACCTGATCGACTCTAGCCTTAGGATTATCCTTTGACTTCCCCTCTATACCGAACAATGTACCAAAAAGGGCCTCGGCGATATTCTTTTCAGTGTGCATCACGTCGATGTTGTGTGGGCAAAGGAGGTCTTTAAAGTAAGGCAGATCCCACAAGCATATCTTGTGAGTCCAGGCGTGTTCTGAATTATACCCTTTGAAATATCCTGGATGCTCTGGATCAGGCTCGAGAGCGTTTAACTGATCCAGGGTCTATTGGCCTGTCAATGCAGGTGGTGCAGAGTTTTTGACAACTCTACCTTTGATGAAATTCTTCTTGTCTTTTCTGAACTTATGGCGAGGATCCAGGAACTGTCTATGCAAGTCGAAGCAAGAATACTTGCGACCCGCCTGCAGCCAACGGAACTGAAGAGCTGCCTTGCATGTGGGGCACGGGAACCTTCCATGCACACACCAGCCAACGAATAGCACATACGCCGGCAAGTCATGCGTCGAGTACATGTACCACACATGCATTTTGAAGTTTTGTTTTGTAGCAGCGTCATATGTCATGATCTCATTATCCCAAGCTTCTTGCAATTCATCCTTAAGCGGCTGCATGTACACATTCATATTCTTCCCCGGATAGTTGGGCCCTGGAATTATCAACGTCAAGAAAATGTTCTTTCTTTCATAATCTCTCCGGGGGGGATTGAGTGGAATGACAAATACAGGCCAACAACTGTATTGGGTTGCCGTCATACCAAACACATTGAACCCATCCGTGCTGATGGCAACTCGAGGATGCCTTGGATCTGCCGCTTTATCCTTATGTAATGCATCGAAGTGCTTCCACGCAAAAGCGTCTGAAGTGTGTCCCAACATCAGATTCGCATCTGCATCTAGTTCGGTTCTTTTGCCCAATTTGTGCCACGTCATCTGTCTGGCCGTCTCTTCGACCATGAAAAGACGTTGAAGTATTGGTATGATTGGCATATACCGAAGAACATTAACTGGGATTTTGGTCTGACTCTTCTCACCCATACCGTTGTCTACCACAACATACCTGGAAGACTTGCAAATGGGACAATAGTTCAAGCCCGCATACTCAAGCCTAAATAAGGCACATCCATTCTCACAGGCATCTATCTTCTCATAGGGCATCTTAAGCGCACGTAGGATTTTATCCGACTGGTACAGGTTTGCAGGCAATACATGGCCTTTGGGTAGAAAGTGTCCAAATATTGTCATCATCGCGTTGTAGCATTCTCTACCGAGGTTGAACTGAGCCTTCAGAGCCATTACTTGCGCGATGGCATCTGATACGTCTCCAACGTATCTATAATTTATGAAGTATTCATGCCATGTTTACAATAATTTTATATGATTTTGGTATGATTTGATTAGAACTAACCCGGACTGACGCTGTTTTCAGCAGAGCTACCGTGGTGTTGTTTTTGTGCAGAAATAAAAGTTCTCGGAATGGGCTGAAAATTTACAGAGAATATTTTTGGAAAATATAAAAAATACTGGAGCAAAAAGATACCGGAGAGGAGTCCCGAGGAGGTCACAAGCCTAGGGGGCGCCCCCCCCCTAGCGCGCGCCCCCCTGGCTTGTGGGTCCCTCGAGCACTCCCCTGATGTGATTCCAATGCCAAATATTCCTATAAATACAGAAACCCCCGAAAAGAAACCTAGATCGGGAATTCCGCCGCCGCAAGCCTCCAGAGCCACGAAAAACCAATCGGGAGCCCGTTCCGGCACCCTGCCGGAGGGGGAAACCATCACCCGAGGCCATCTTCATCATCCCGGTGGTCTCCATGACGAGGAGGGAGTAGTTCACCCTCGGGGCTAAGGGTATGTACCAGTAGCTATGTGTTTGATCTCTCTCTCTCGTGTTCTTGAGATGACACAATCTTGATGTACCACGAGCTTTATTGATATAGATGAATCATATGGAGTTTTCCCCTCTCTATCTTCTTGTGATGAATTGAGTTTTCCCTTTGAAGTTTACTTATCGGATTGAGTCTTTAAGGATTTGAGAACACTTGATGTATGTCTTGCGATGGGATATCCGTGGTGACAATGGGATGTTCTATTGATCCACTTGATGTATGTTTTGGTGATCAACTTCCGGGTTCCGTGACCTTGGGAATCTATGCATAGGGGTTGGCACATGTTTTCGTCTTGACTCTCCGGTAGAAACTTTGGGGCACTCTTTCAAGTTCTTTGTGTTGGATTGAACATGATGAATCTGAAATTGTGTGATGCATATCGTATGATCAAGCCCATGGGTACTTGTGGTGACATTGGAGTATCTAGGTTACATTAGGGTTTTGGTTGATGTGTATCGTAAGGTGTTATTTTAGTACGAACTCTAGGGCTGTTCGTGACACTTATAGGGATAGCTCATAAGATTGATCGGAAAAGATAACTTTGAGGTGGTTTCGTACCCTACAATAATTTCTTCGTTTGTTCTCCGCTATTTGTGACTTTGGAGTGAACTCTTTGTCGCACGTGAGGGATTTACATATGATTCAACTATGTTAGTATTGTTGAGAGAAGTTGCACTAGTGAAAGTATGAACCCTAGGCCTTGTTTCTAAGCATTGCAATACCGTTTGTGCTCACTTTTATCATTAGTTACCTTGCTGTTTTTATATTTTCAGATTACAAAAACCTATATCTACCATCCATATTACAGTTGTATCACCATCTCTTCGCCGAACTAGTGCACCTATACAATTTGCCATTGTATTGGGTGTGTTGGGGACACAAGAGACTCTTTGTTATTTGATTGCAGGGTTGCTTGAGAGAGACCATCTTCATCCTACGCCTCCCACGGATTGATAAACCTTAGGTCATCCACTTGAGGGAAATTTGCTACTGTCCTACAAAACTCTGCGCTTGGAGGCCCAACACGAGTCTACAAGAAGAAGGTTGCGTAGTAGACATCAAGCTCTTTTCTGGCGCCGTTGCCGGGGAGGTGAGTGCTTGAAGGTATATCTTTAGATCTTGCAATTGAATCTTTTAGTTTCTTGTTTTATTACTAGTTTGGTTTTATAAAAGAAAACTACAAAAAAATATGGAATTGAGGTTGCCTCATATGCTTCATCTTTTTAATGTCTTTCGTGAAAATGATGGAAAGGAAAATTGTGCTCAAGTGTTAGAAGAAGAAGTTATTAAAATGTTTGGCACTAAATCTTTGTATGATGAGCATGATTGCAATGTTGTTAGTATGAATTCCTTGAATATTCATGATGCTAATGATTTGCGAAGCTACAAGCTTGGGGATGCTATGTTTGATGAAGATGATATGTTTAGTCCCCCAAGTTTTGATGAGCAAATTTATTATGATAATGACATGCCTACTATCTATGATGATTATGATGATGACATGTATGCTATAAAGAGTGATAGTAACCATGAAACTTGTCATCATGATTTTAATATTCAAAGTGGTTATGTCAATCAAGTACCTCATGATAGTTATTTTGTTGAGTTTGCTCCCACTATTATGAATGAGAAGAAAATTACTTATGTGGAGAGTGACAAATTTTCTATGCTTGTGGATCATGAATATAATGCTTTATGTGATAGTTATGTTGTGAAATTACTTCATGATGCTACTGAAAATTATTATGAGGGAGGAACATATGCTTGTAGGAATTGCAATAATATCAAGTTTCCTCTCTATGTGTTGAAAGTTTTGAAGTTATGCTTGTTTTGTCTTCCTATGCTAGTTGATTCTTGCTCCCATAAATTGTTTGCTCACAAAATCCCTATGCATAGGAAGTGGGTTAGATTTAAATGTGCTTGTCATGAGATTCCTGATGCTCTTTTGCATGTTTCAATTATTATTCCTATGTGAGCATCATTGAAATCATCATGCCTAGCTAAAAGGCATTAAAGAAAAGCGCTTGTTGGGAGACAACCCCACACTTTTACTTTCTGTTTTTGTGTGTTCACATGATTAAGCTACTGTATAATCATGTTTTATAGCTTTTGTTTCAATAAAGTGCCAAGTAAAACCTTTGGGATGACTCACAAGATGAGTAGAATTGATGCTGAACCAAAACAGAAACTTTTGACTCCAGTACAGGAATTTTAATTTTTTAATGGAGCGTGATAATGATCTTAAATTTTTACACAGTCTTAATATACAAATTCTTCAGGATTTCCTAATTTTTCAGAATTTTTAGATACATGGAAGTATGGTTACACTACAGATCTTCACAGACTGTTCTGTTTTTGACAGATTCTGTTTTGCATGTATAGTTTACTTGTTTTAGTGTTTCTATAGCTTATATTGAATGATATAAATTATGGGAATGATATAATACAGTAGGTATGATGTGGGAACAATTATGAATCTTGTATTGACAGTACCTAAGTGAATGATTTATCTTTACTACACTAACCCTTCTCACGAAGTTCCGTTAAGTTTTATGTGATTGAAGTTTTCAAGTTTTGGGCGAGACACCGATATGAGGAGAATAAGGAGTGACAAGAACCTAAGCTTGGGGATGCCCAAGGCACCCCCAAGGAAATATCCAAGGAAGACTCAAGCGCCTAAGCTTGGGGATGCCCCGGAAGGCATCCCCTCTTTCATCTTCAACACTATCGGTATATCTTACTTGGAACTATATTTTTATTCGTCACATAATATGAGTTTTGCTTGGAGCGTAATTTTATTTTCTTGTTCTCTGTTAGGTGTCATTTATAATCTTGTTTTTCAATAAAAAGTTCCAAGAATTGCCTTTTAGGATGCTTGAATTGCATGTTTGATGTGTGCTGTGTATAAACAGAAACTTTTGCTGTAGTGTTTGAAGTTTCATATTTTACTGGAACGTGGAAAGTTTCTGAAATTTTTACACAGTACTGTCATATAAATTATTTAGCATGTCCTAAATTTTCATAATTTTTTGAGTTACAGAAGTACACTGTTTTCATAAATTTCTACAGACTGTTCTGTTTGGACAGATTGCTGTCATAGATTTGTTATCTACTTATCCTCTAGTTTCCATAGCCTATATTGGTAGATATAAATTGTGGAAACAATAGTATACAGTACCTAATGTTTGAAAATTATTATGCAACTTGTCTTGGCAGTACATGAAGTGTTGATTTATTCTTATGTGTACTAACCTATCTCACGAGTTCTTTTCGAGTTTTGTGTGGATGATGTTTTTGAGAATAGGTGAAACCATGATATGAGAGGATTGAACAAGATACAAAAGCTCAAGCTTGGGGATGCCCAAGGCACCCCAAGTAAATATTTCAAGAAGTCTCAAGCATCTAAGCTTGGGGATGCTACGCATCCCACCTCTCTTCATCAACAATTATCGGTTAGCCTATGTTGAGCCTAAATTTTTCGTTCACATGATGCGTGCTATTCTTGGAGTGCTATTTTTCTTTTGTTTTCTGTTTGAATAAGATACTCAGATCTGAAAATATTTATTGAGAGAGAGAGAGAGAGTCCTCACATAGCTACTTAATTGTTTGACTACTCATTGATCTTCACTTTTATCTTTTGAGAGTAGCTTGTCATTTCCTCTCATGCTTCACTTATACCATTTTGAGGGATGAAATCTTTATGCTCATGTGCTTCATTTAAATTTGTTTGAGCTTGTCGAAAAAGCAATGGCAATATATGAAACTAGTCCCAAAGTGATAGATATCCAAGGAGGATATAATAAAAACTTTCATGAAAGATCATGGGACAAATTAAACTTGATTCTTTGTAATAGTTTTGAAACATGATGATAGTAATATGTGAGTCATGTTAGTGAGTAATTATGCTTTAGTAGGAATATTGGTGTTAAGGTTTGTGATTCCCTATGCAAGTACGAAAGTCAATAGTTATGCAATGAAGTTACATCCTACTTGTGGTGCATTATTCGGTGTTAGTTATGTTCAATGCTCACTTATGTAAATTTTCGTTTCTTGGTTTGGTTGCTTCCCAATCTATTTGCTAGCCTCCATTTGTACCAAGTAGAAATACTACTTGTGCATCCAAAATCCTTAAGCCAAGTTTTGCCTTATGAGTCCACCATACCTACATATATGCGGTATTTCCATGCCGTTCCAAGCAAATTTGTATGTGCCATCTCTAAATTTTCAAAATAAATTTTCTCTTTTGTGTGCCCGTACCGCTCATGAAACGGTGGGGAGTATCCAATATTTTTCCATGCTAGCTGTGTTATTCTCACGATATGTGTTGATTCACTATCATTCACGAGAAAGTGGCTGGTATTCGGGATGCCCAGTTCCATGCTCAAAATTCAAATCAAAATATAATGAAAAAAAACTCCCCCAGGATTGTTGTTTATATGGACGGTACCCGTGGATTCGGCTCGCCGTGGAGTGTGATTGATTGGTGGAGGGGGAGTAAAAAAACTTTACCATTCTATTTGGGAACCGCCTATAATGTATCTAGCATGGAAAGTATTGTGAGCTACTTTGTCGTTTTCGTTGACAGGAAAAGCATGCCACTCAAAATATTTTTCTCTCTCGATTTAAACCTTGAGCTCTGGCACCTCTACAAATCCCTACTTCCCTCTGCGAAGGGCCCATCTATTTACTTTATGCAATTTTTATTTTTGCTTTGAGTCTCCATCTTCTCTTATAAGCACCAACTAGGGGGCACTATGATCATACTTGAGCATTGGGCATAGCTACTATTTGAGTGAGTTTCATGAATGGATCAATGATTGAGCATGATGGGCTAGGGATAACTTTCTTTAGTGTTGATATTTTGAAAGACATGGTTGCTTGTTGACATGCTTGAGTATTGAAGTCATTATGTTACAACTAGACTATTGCTTTGAATCATTTACAAGTTCAAATGTCCATGCTATACAAAGAAGAAAAGAATATGATGAACATGTTAGGTAGCATTCACACTTCATAAATTATTTCTTTTATCATTTACCTACTCAAGGACGAGCAGGAATTAAGCTTGGGGATGCTGATACGTCTCCAACGTATCTATAATTTATTAAGTATTCATGCCATGTTTACAATAATTTTATATGATTTTGGTATGATTTGATTAGAACTAACCCGGACTGACGTTGTTTTCAGCAGAGCTACCGTGGTGTTGTTTTTGTGCAGAAATAAAAGTTCTCGGAATGGGCTGAAAATTTACGGAGAATATTTTTGGAAAATATAAAAAATACTGGAGCAAAAGATACCGGAGAGGAGTCCCGAGGAGGTCACAAGCCTAGGGGGCGCCCCCCCCCCCTAGGGCGCGCCCCCCTGGCTTGTGGGTCCCTCGAGCACCCCCCTGACGTGATTCCAGTGCCAAATATTCCTATAAATACAGAAACCCCCGAAAAGAAACCTGGATCGGGAGTTCCGTCGCTGCAAGCCTCCAGAGCCACGAAAAACCAATCGGGAGTCCGTTCTGGCACCCTGCCGGAGGGGGAAACCATCACCGGAGGCCATCTTCATCATCCCGGCGGTCTCCATGATGAGGAGGGAGTAGTTCACCCTCGGGGCTGAGGGTATGTACCAGTAGCTATGTGTTTGATCTCTCTCTCTCTCTCTCTCGTGTTCTTGAGATGACACGATCTTGATGTACCACGAGCTTTATTGATATAGATGAATCATATGGAGTTTTCCCCTCTCTATCTTCTTGTGATGAATTGAGTTTTCCCTTTGAAGTTTACTTATCGGATTGAGTCTTTAAGGATTTGAGAACACTTGATGTATGTCTTGCGATGGGATATCCGTGGTGACAATGGGATGTTCTATTGATCCACTTGATGTATGTTTTGGTGATCAACTTCCGGGTTCCGTGACCTTGGGAATCTATGCATAGGGGTTGGCACATGTTTTCGTCTTGACTCTCCGGTAGAAACTTTGGGGCACTCTTTCAAGTTCTTTGTGTTGGATTGAACATGATGAATCTGAAATTGTGTGATGCATATCGTATGATCAAGCCCATGGGTACTTGTGGTGACATTGGAGTATCTAGGTTACATTAGGGTTTTGGTTGATGTGTATCGTAAGGTGTTATTTTAGTACGAACTCTAGGGCTGTTCGTGACACTTATAGGGATAGCTCATAAGATTGATCGGAAAAGATAACTTTGAGGTGGTTTCGTACCCTACAATAATTTCTTCGTTTGTTCTCCGCTATTTGTGACTTTGGAGTGAACTCTTTATCGCACGTGAGGGATTTACATATGATTCAACTATGTTAGTATTGTTGAGAGAAGTTGCACTAGTGAAAGTATGAACCCTAGGCCTTGTTTCTAAGCATTGCAATACCGTTTGTGCTCACTTTTATCATTAGTTACCTTGCTGTTTTTATATTTTCAGATTACAAAAACCTATATCTACCATCCATATTACAGTTGTATCACCATCTCTTCGCCGAACTAGTGCACCTATACAATTTGCCATTTTATTGGGTGTGTTGGGGACACAAGAGACTCTTTGTTATTTGATTGCAGGGTTGCTTGAGAGAGACCATCTTCATCCTACGCCTCCCACGGATTGATAACCTTAGGTCATCCACTTGAGGGAAATTTGCTACTGTCCTACAAAACTCTGCGCTTGGAGTCCCAACACGAGTCTACAAGAAGAAGGTTGCATAGTAGACATCAGCATCCAGCTAACAAAGCTCAGTGTGCTCGTGGAGAGCATGTTTTGAAGACTCCAACATTTCATAAAAATCCTTTGCAGATTCCTCCATCTCATCGTCCGAATCCCGAGCATCATCAAAGTCTTGCACCATGTCTTCGATCCCGGTACCATGCTCGTCGGTGCGACGACGAACCACCTCAGCTCTGGCACGTTGGGCAGACTCACCATGAAATCTCCACACCGTATAATCAGGCGTAAAACCCCACTTCTGCAAGTGTTTACCCATTTCATCCCGTGTCCACTTTTTATGGTTGTCGCACCGGACACAGGGGCACCAGGTTATTTCCTGGCCATTTGCAAATGCGGCTCTCAGAAACCCCATGGTTTTTGTTAACCATTCAATGGTCATGTCTTTCTGACTAGGGTGACCGGTGTACATCCACGCACGATCACTCATCTTCTTCTCCTTCTCCTCCACGAAAGAACTGTACATTTAAATATACGTGATCAGAACGAATATTCAATCCCGATAGAAAAATCTCTATATATATAACTACTACTTTTCCACTTCTATTTTGTTCTTTTTCTCCTCTATATCTTCTTCTTCTCCTCTTCTTCTTTCTCCTATTTTTCTTCTTCTTCTTCTTCTCCTCTTTTTCTTCTTCTTTCTCCTCTTCTTCTGTTTTTCCTCCTCTTCTTCTTCTTCTCCTTCTTCTTCTTCTTTTCCTTTTCCTTTTTCTTCTTTTTCCTTCTTTTCCTTTTTCCTCTTCTTCTTCTCCTCTTCTCTTTTTCTTCTTCTTCTTCTTCTTCTTCTTCTTCTTCTTCTTCTTCTTCTTATTCTACTTCTTCTCCTCCTCCTCCTCTCTTCTTCTTCTTCTTCTTCTTCTTCTTCTTCTTCTTCTTCTTTTCCTTTTTCCTCTTCTTCTACTTATTCTTCTTTTGTTCTTATTTTTTCTCATCTTTCTTCTTCTTCTTATAATTATCTAAACCTAAACCTAAACCTAACCTAAACTAAACAGTAAAAAAACTAAACACTACACTAACCTAAACTAAACAAGCACTAGCACTAACCTAAACTAAACAATAAAAAACAGAAAAAAAATAAAAAAACTCACCTTGCAGGGCCGGTGGAGGAGGGCCGGCGCGGTGGTGGAGGAGGGCCGGCGCGGGGGAGGAAGGCCGCGGAGAGGGGGGCGGCGCCGCGTCCTGCTCCGGCGGTGGGGCGTCGCGGGGAGGCGCGAGTGGAGGAGGGCCGGCGCGGGGGAGGGGCGGCGAGGGGGAGGGGGCTCGGCGCGAGTGGTGGGGGCTCGCCGCGGTGGTGGGGGCAGCGCGGGGGAGGGGGCGGCGAGGGGGGGAGGGGGCTCGCCGCGGGGAGCTGCGGTGGTGGGGGCGGCGCGGGGGAGGAGGCTCACCGCGGGGAGCTGCGGTGGTGGAGAAGGGGATCGATGGCCGCGCGCGGTGTGTGTGGGTGGAGAGAGAGAGAGGGGGCCGGGGGAGAGAGTGGGGGGTAATTGGGCCGGGGGAAAACGGCCGTGAGAGGTGCATCCCCTTTGCCGTCCGCTAGCGGACGGCAAAGACCAGCAGGGCAGACGGCAAAGACCAGGCGGACGGCATACCTATTCGCCAGTGGGACCTATCTAGCCTCTTTGCCGTCTGCCTTTAGGGTCTATGCCGTCTGCTGGCAGACGGCAAAGGACTAGCAGATGGCAAACAGAACCTTTACCGTCTGCTAGCTCTTTGCCGTTAGCTTTATGGCAGCTGACGGCAAAGACCCTCTTTGCCATCTGCCAGCAGACGGCAAAGATCTGGCAGACGGCAAATAACTGAATTCCAGTAGTGATTGTCATCCTCATGCATTGTGTATAGTTAATGTTGGGTGCAGCATGACTGGATCTTTTCTACCATGAATTACAATGTTTAGTCGCTGCTTGAACTTTGGAGGTTATCCGCATTTATGTTTTGCGGTATCAAAAAGGGCTAGCGAGATACCACTGTTGTCATATTATATCATGATTGTTTTAACAAAGTGTTTGCATTTGAGATATTTTATTATTGCTCACTAGTTGCTTATGCCATTGATGTGAGTTAATATAATTTTTAAGAGTTATTGCTGACATGGTTAGTCATAATCTTTGCTGAAAACCTGGGTGCTACTTAAGCATATGTATGTAAACAAGAACAAAAGAGTTCGTAAAAGTTTTTCTTTATCACTTTCAGTTTGTCAACTGAATTGCTTGAGGATAAGCAATGGGTTAAGCTTGGGGGAGTTGATACGTCTCTACCGTATCTACTTTTCCTAACGCTTTTGCTCTTGTTTTGGACTCTAATTTGCATGATTTGAATGAAACTAACCCGGACTGACGCTGTTTGTAGCAGAACTACCATGGTGTTGTTTTTGTGCAGAAATAAAAGTTCTCGAAACTAGACGAAACTTTTTGGAGATTTATTTTACAATAAATAAAAATTACTGGAGCCAAGAACCACCGGAGGGGGTGCCCTGGCTGGGCACGATACACCAGGGCGCGCCACCCCCTCCAGGCGCGCCCTGGTGGGTTGTGCCCACCTCGTGGCCCCACTGACCTTAATTCCAGTGCTATAAAATCCTATTTTTGGAGAAAAAAAAATAGGAGAGAAAGTTTCATCGCGTTTTACGATACGGAGCCGGCGCCACCTCCTGTTCTTCATCGGGAGGCCAGATCTGGTGCCCGTTTGGGGCTCCGGAGAGGGGAATCTTCGGTCTTCGTCATCATCAACCCTTCTCCATCGCCAATTCCATGATGCTCCCCACCGGGAATGAGTAATTTCTTCGTAGGCTTGCTGGTTGGTGAGGAGTTGGATGAGATTCATCATGTAATCGAGTTAGTTTTGTTAGGGCTTGATCCCTAGTATCCACTATGTTCTAAGATTGATGTTTCTATGACTTTGCCATGCTTAATGCTTGTCACTAGGGCCCGAGTGCCATGATTTCAGATCTGAACCGTTTATGTTATCACCATTATATCTATGTTCTTGATCCGACCTTGCTAGTCATATGCACCTGCTATGTGTTATGATCCGTAAACCCCGGAGTGACAATAGTCGGGATACTTTCCGGTGATGACCGTAGTTTGAGGAATTCATGTATTCACTATGTGTTAATGCTTTGTTCCGATTCTTTATTAAAAGGAGGCCTTAATATCCCTTAGTTTCCTTATGGACCCCGCTGCCATGGGAGGGTAGGACAAAAGATGTCATGCAAGTTCTTTTCCATAAGCACGTATGACTATTTACGGAATACATGCCTACACTACATTTATGAACTGGAGCTAGTTCTGTGTCGCCCTAGATTATGACTGTTATATGATGAATATTATCCAACGAGTTCACCGATCAAGTGCCTACGAGTTTTCTCCATATTGCTCTTGCTAAGTTACTATTGCTACTGCCACTGTTCCAACTGCTACAAAACTATTGCTATCACTGCTACCGTTACTGTTACCACTACTACTGCTATCAAACTATCATACTACTATGCTACTGATCACTCTGTTGCAGATATTTAATCTCCAGGTGTGGTTGAATTGACAACTTAGCTCCTAATACTCGCAAATATTCTTTGGCTCCCCTTGTGTCGAATCTATAAATTTGGGTTGAATACTCTACCCTCGAAAACTGTTGCGATCCCCTATACTTGTTGGTTATCATTAACCAATTGTAGCGTAGGGTTCGTCATCACTACAGGTCTTGACTCTAAAGGAGATCGCCGGTCTGGTGGGAGCACGCGGTCTAGGGGATCTCGGGGTTTCAGGTGTTCTTCCTTGGCAATCCTAGTCCCCCCTTAAGTATGCCAAACCTAGGACCTCCTTGGAGGAGGGCTTACGGTTCGTGCACCTTCCAGACTACTTCCACCATGTAGAAGCAGGATTCTTGATAGTGTCCTCCTGGTCTGATCAACTTCAAGTCCACCGCATGCACATAGCCCAGCGGAGAAGAGGTGGATGAAGGACGCAATAAGTGCATCGCCCGCCTGGATGGCGCGCATGGTAACATTACAGGTGGGCGTGAAGCCAAAGCCGGGCAGCGGTGGTGGTCCTGGTCGGGGCAGCGCCCCGAGGTTGCTTACCCTAACATCTTGTTGCATGGGCCACTTCACTAGTTACTTAGAAAACTAAAACACAAAGGACACACAAAACTCATGGAAAAGCTATCAACAACATGTGTAATAATACCAGTTTCAAGCAATAACCACCGATGGTTAACACGATGCAGCATCAAAAATCTATATCAACCAGCCACAGCCACCACTTCTCTATACCTAAATAGTTGATCCCACTAACTCCAATTCTGTCAACATGCATCCATCCACATTACCAAATGTGTCATCAATGCTAGAATCGCACCCTACGCCGAGTGCCAGAAACAATCGACAAAGGGCCTAAAGCCCTTGGCAAAACGTTTCCCGAGAGTAGTTCTTGGCAAAGCCCACCCGGCGTACACCTCTCAGGCAAACAAATTATGCCGATAGCCAGGAAATGGGCACTCGGCAAACTCTTTGCCGAGTTCCGCACAGTATGCTTCGACGAAATAAAGGGACCCACGGACAGGAGAAGCTTAACCCTATGGAAATGATGCCCCTCCTCCTCAAGGCAATGTATGAAGATGTGAACTTGTCTGTGATGTGCATATGTTTTGCAATATGTGAACTTCCATGAATTAACCCTATGTATGAATATGTGATGCGCTCGAGCAATTTTTTGGCTCTATGAACTTGTATGAAACATTGGCCTACGTGAACTAGTTTGAGTTATGCTTATGTGAACTAGTTTGAATTATGTTTATGTGTGTGATGTGCTCGAGGAATTTCTAGGGACCTCCTAGCTCCCACATTCATTTGATATGATAACATTTTCTGCACTGAAGATATAGACAGAAAATGTATCTAGTTATTTTCAGTTCCAGGGATTAGATAAGAAACAGCTTCACAACAGAAGTAATGGGACATATTTCCGAGAGGAACACTCGGAAATACTCATTTTCATGAGCGCAGCTCTCGGAAAAGGGGTCGCCTGAGCACTTTAACTACTGTACTGGCATTCTCTTCCGAGGGACACTCTCGGAAAAGAATGGGGCTCCAGCACTCCGGCAGTGCATTATTTTCTGAGGGCGACAACACTCGGTAAAAGTACCACTGACATGTGGGACACCAGGACCCACAGGTCAGGTTCAAAGGTTTCAGTCAATGGTGGCATGCCGAGCGGTACGATACAACTCTCAGTAAAGAAAGCGTGTCATATTATTATTTTTGAAAGTTTAACAAATAACTTGAATGTCGCACTGATAACTGGGTCCAGTGGGTCCAAATGTCATGTCAGAATGTTTTTGTGACAGGTTTTTACCGAAAGGTAACTCATGGCTCTCGGTATAGATAAAAGAAACTGACGGAGCCTTCAGTTGCGAACGGGCATGCCATGTGGGTACTCTTTGCCATGTGGTGCTCTCGGCGTCTGTGTCGTTTGCCGTGCGTAGTATGTTCGCCATGATTCCGTGTCGGCAAAATCGGCTAGTTGCCATGAACCCATGGTTGCCGAGTGTGGCTCTCGGCGTATGGACATTTGCCAAGTGCCCGTGTTTTGGCTCTCGGCGAAGAGCTTAACACCCGACGTATATGAAAATTCCAGTAGTGCTTGCCATCATCCACTAAAACTACTTGGTATTAGATGCATACCCCAATTTAATTGTTCCATCTTCAATGTTGTAGCGTACATGGATACTCTTTGTTCACACAATTTTACTTTCGAGAATAATAGCTTTTTATTTATATCATTTCGTTCACACAAAATTGATCCAATGTTAATCTTTAAAATCTGGCAGCAACGCGCGGGGAAATCACCTAGTTTGCTAACACCTGGACTGCAAACAATCATCCGGCAGGTCTTTTTCCTAGTCGGATAACTTAGCTCTTCTCCTCCCGTCGGCGCCGCCGCCGGTCCGCCCCATCTCCGATGGCCTCTAGGCCATGGAGGTGCGGAGGATCTCGGCCCCCCGCCGGCGGGAGGGACCCCGTTCTCGTTCTTGTTAGATTCAGCGTCTTGGTTAGGGCTGTGTGGCGGCGGCGATATCCCTTAGTAGGAATAATGTCTCCCACGTTCTATCCCCGTCCTGATGGTGTGTCTAGCATCGTCGGAGGGCGTGTGGAGGTTTGTCTCCGTCGGATCTCGCGGGATTCGGTCGGTGCTGGTCTTCGGTGGATCTGTTTGGATCCGGTCTTCGTTCGTCTTTGTTTGGGTGTTTACAGGTTTGATCCTTCTGATCTACGACTTTCTTCATCGGCGATGATTGCTACTTTGGTGCGCTGGTCCTATGGGGCCTTAGCACGACGACTTCCCGACTGTCTACTACAACAAGGTTTGCCCGGCTCCGGTGAGGGAGGGGCGATGACGGCGGCGCGCCTTCGGCTCGCTCCAATGCTTGTAGTCGTCGCTAGGTGGTCCACGGACATGGTTGTAATTTTTATTACCTCTGTTGTTCTTTGTACTGCCATGATTGAAGATGAATAGATTGGAAGTTTCTCGCAAAAAAAAAAAAAAAAACACCTGGACTGCAAAAGAAGATTCTCCAAAAACGTTGCCTATATGTGTTCAGGACTCCAGAGGTACGACGGCCATTCAGTTCTTGGGCCCGTAGGTAATGCCGTCGTCGGGACAGAAGCCCTTTGGATGCTTGCATGTGTACCGTAACTGCCTGGTGAGAGTCCAACGCCACGTTCTCCACCTCCATCCGCGCGCGAATTGACCTAACCACCAATGGCAATCGGTTGAGTTCTCCATGCATGCACGGTCCCTCGACCCTATCAGTTTTACCACTTCTCGATCAGCACTACTCGATCAACGCAGTACCCCTATAAAATTCTCGTCCTCCTATCAGTTCTCCTCGCTCCGGGCGCCGGTAGGACACAGTACACATACACACCACTTCCTCTTGTTCGGAGATTCGGAGATCATCGGCGGGAAGCGGGCTGAGAACCTGCTGAGAGCTCCCGTTGCTCGGTCTTGATACGATCGATATGGCGGCCGCGGCGGCGTCTCTGGTGATCCGTATCTCGGCGCTTGTCGTCGTGCTCGTCGTCCTCTGCCCGACGGCGTCCGCGGTGCCGCTGGGGAAGCGGTACAGGGTCGGCGGCCCTCAAGGGTGGCGCGTGCCCCCGCCGCAGGACAAGGAGAAGTTCTACGTCAAGTGGGCGTCCCCCATAACCTTCTTCGTCGAGGACTCCATCGGTAAGTAGCAATTGATTAGGTGCACGCTAGCGTTTGATCTATTGATTTGCCAGCTGGAGACCAAATCAACTTAATCCTTCTGTGGTCAATGCAAATGGACATACAGAGTTCGTGTACAAGAACGACTCGGTGATCAAGGTGAGCAAGGCCGGATACTATCACTGCAACGAGACAGTGGGCCTCGGCACCGGCGCCGTGCCGAGGGACGGCAGCACGCTCTTCCTCCTGGACGCGCCAGGCTTCGCCTACTTCGCCAGCGCCGACCTCGGACACTGCAACGATGGCGAGAGGCTGGTAATTAAAGTCCGCGCCGCCGAGCCGCCGGCGCCGGCATCAGCATCATCGCCGGCACAGGCCCCCACGGCACCATCGTCTTCACGACCGCCGTCGTCGTCATCGTCGTTCTCTCCGGCACCAGGGCCGGCCCCGTCGATGGAGTATTCATCCGCCGTGGGCGGGCCATTCGTGGCGTCCCTCGCTCGCGCCATGGCACAAGCTGTGACATTGGTCCTGATCTGCTTTATTTGAGCAAGCCTATAAGTAGATTACGTAATTTATGAGTCAGTTAGTGTGTGATGTGCGTGTGATAAGCAAGGAGCGTCGATTTAGTATCACTGTATTCGTTTTGATGTATCGTGTGCCGTCTTCTCATGTGTTAGTAACAACAACTATATTTTATATACTTGTCTCCGCTAGATTAAGAAACTAAATGCAGCCTGAAAATGTTACTACCACAATTATCTCTGACCCAGAGTGTTTTTGTGTCTGGGAGACTCATTACTGATATGTGTCGATGGCTTATGAGTGTTTACATATTTAGGACAGTAAAACTGAACCTAAACGCAGGCTTCTCACGCCATTAGTTTTTTAGGCCGTCCATTGTCCCGATCTGGTTATTTTGGTCCGTTGGATGCGTGTGGAACGCTGCTTTGTACAAACGTGGCCACAACGTTACTTCCCATTCATACATATCAACTATAGTTTCAGTGAACAAAATATATATTATCGATGTAATTGGTACCCCAGGGATTTATATACTCTCTCTAAGTGTATATTACAACAAATACATTCAGTTGAGTCTTTATTTACCACAGATACTATGAAAATATTACTCCCTCCGATTCATATTAAGTGTCGTGGATTTAGTTTAAATTTGAACTAAAACCACGACACTTATTGGACTGGAGGGAGTATATGAATTAGCTGAAAGTTATCCACAAAAAACCTTAATTACCAACTTGCAGCTTGCTAGGTATCATATAATTTTTTTTCATAAAACTTACAGTAGTACAAAAATATTTCCAAGGTAACCATTTTTAGTTTTTTACACAAATAGAAATACTTTGAAATGTGACGGGGTAATCGTTTGATACATCCCTATGACATTGCTTCCAAAATTAACCTATTATAATTTATGTCAGATTCATTTCAAGGATTCCGCTAACATTGTTTGAACTTTCTTTTGCTGTAACCGTTAGGAGCGCTCTGCTCCTGCTTTGAAGATTAGGAGCAGAGTACAAAGAGTAGTGCAGAAGCAAGAACAGAAAAGAACCTCCAGTTGCTAACCAGCGCTATCTTCTCTAATATTGTTCGACTTTCAAACAAAGAAGATGTAATCCTGAACGAGGAACTGCTAAATTGGACAAGCACACAAGTTTACTAACCTGGATATCCAGTTATACCAACAATATCCCCCTGCTTCACAACACTGGCATTTGTGGAATTCAGCATCGGCCACCTCTGAGCCAGTAACAGAGAGATTAGAACCTAAAAAATCACTTCATGTATTTTGGTGATGGAAGACCAATAATACAGAAAAAGGTACTATAATGAGAAAAACATGCAGCTCATATGCCAACTTCATCATCTTGATCCAACCAGTGCAACTGATACCTGGCCCCAGCCATGACCTGAACCTCAGGAAACTTTGGCAGTGCTAACTATAGTTACTTTCACATTGAAAGAATCAATACCAACCAAGCTTTCAAGTGACAGTCAGCAAATGTTCACCAGCACGCAAGCTGTTGTACTTGGCCACATACTCCACGATGGAGATTGCGACCTTGAACTTGTGCGGATAGGGGTCGATGCATGCTAGGTCTAAATAACATGATTATAATCAAATGGGAAATGATTGTACAATTTCATGTTTTTTCTTATACACGGGTAATCATCCATTTCTGATTATACTTATTAACCCAGGTGCTTTCCTGTAATCCCATATATTGGTAAAACGATATGTTCGATTCATAGTATATGTTTTTCTTACAAAGAGGGTGTGTGTTTGTATTCTCTCAGTTGGATATGGCCAACGATGTCTCTGATCTGTTGTAACATTATAAACTATTGAAGTATATGATTGCTGGGACACTCAATGATGTGTTCGTTGATGTCAACTTGTCAACTTGTACCATTTTAGTTACAGTTAGTAGTTCAAACTGGCTGTTGAATGAATTTGAAATTATGGTTATGTGTTGTTTGATTATTTGCAGTTCAGAGTTTGTCCTTAATTTTTTTGGCAAAGTGTGTGTTTCATGCCATCATATATGTACGAAATTTCATATCATTCTATTGAAATAATGGACAGGCGCAGCAATGCGCGCCTATCATGATCTAGTGATCATGAAAAAGAGGCAAGGAAACAGTGGCTTGTGTGCGGTGAGTTTTTCTTTTTCTTTTTTGAGAACGTCAACACTTTACTGATTAAACAAGAATATTACAAAGAGTCTCCCGGATACAATCCGAAGCAGAAAGAAAAACACACAAAGCACTAGAGTTTTTACAAGATTTAGCTATGAAGTTACGTATGCACATAGAATATGATCGGGTCGAATGGAATTTTGTCCGTGATATGATGGTTAAGTTGGGCTTTGACAGCATGTGGGTAAAAATGTTCATGGCTTGTGTTACTTATGTTAATTACAGAGTTTGGTTCAATTCAGATGAAACAGAGATTTTTACCCCTACAAGGGGGCTCATACAAGAGGATCCTCTGTCCCCTTACTTTGTTTTACACCTCCCCTTAAATTTTTTAATTTGTGTTGAAGGCTTATCCAGTCAACTAACACATGAGGAGTTGGTCAGTGGTATCCAAAGGATTAGGATGCACTGTAGTGGACCATCAGTTTCCCCTGTTGTTTGTCGATGACTCCTTGATTTTGATGTGGGCGGATACGTTGAACGCCACGTCACTCGGAAATGCTCTAGATATGTATTGTGCTAGCTCAGGACAGCTCATAAGTGATGCAAAATCCCATGTGTTTTCAATCCCAACATGCGGATGGAGGTGCGGGTGGATAGTTGTACACAACTTAATACGGTTTTAGAGTCTATGTCGGATAAATATTTGGGCCTACCATCAAAGGTTGGAATTGACCGTGGTGACTTTTTCCAACACCTGGTTGATAGAGTTTGTGCGATCATCAATGAAAAATGTTGTCAATCACCGGGAAAGAAATGCTCCTGAAGGCGGTGGCACAGTCTATCTTTGTTTATGCCATATTTGTAATGCTATTTGTGACGCCATCGGTAGATACTGGTGGGGTGACTCCAGGGAAAAATATTTCGATATGGGAGAAAATTTGGGACCCATTGAAATATCCGGAAATTCGAAAAAAATCAAAAAATTCACACCGAAACAGGACCCCAAATTCAAATGAAATTTCACCAAAATTTGACCAAAATTATGCCATGTTGGATTTAATATTCTGAA
Organism: Elymus sibiricus; assembly: GCA_039707655.1. Lineage (NCBI taxonomy): Eukaryota > Viridiplantae > Streptophyta > Magnoliopsida > Poales > Poaceae > Elymus > Elymus sibiricus. The sequence goes on along the minus strand of CM077667.1, from coordinate 464,728,281 downwards.
GAATATTTGCAATTCTATGACTCCATTGGTAGATACTGGTGGGTGACACCAGGGGGAAATATATCAGTGCGGGCCATTAGTGTGTGTGTGTGTGTGTGTGTGTGTATGTGTGTGTGTGTGTGCGCGCGCGCGTGTGTGTGGTTAAGCCTTGCATTGATCAGCTCAAAACAACAAACATCATCATTTTGTACTTTCCATCCAGAAAGATAAAACATGGTGGATCTCGAAGCAACCATGACTTATTTTAAAATTGATAAGATTAACGAATTATAGTAATGAAAAACATATTTGAACATAGTCGCAACACCTGGGTACTTGATCGGAAACAACCAAACCATGACCAGCAATACCCACACAGACAAATTTTGAAATACTAGTTTGCAGACAAATTTGGAATATAAGGTCCACTCCCTCTAGGGAGGTTGCCTAAAGTAAGCAAACATCTATCACTATAACACTAATAAACATCAAAAACATAAAGGTTCTTTAATTGTGGAATTGGTAAAATTCAAAATAACTGGTTTTCTAACAGTAGTTGACAACAAAGGAGGTGACAAATAGAAATGACAATAGTGCATTGGTGCTCGATGTTGGTTGCAAATGATCCTATTTAATTGTTTTGAACCACCAAAAATAGCTTGTATAATATGACTTGCTCAGCCAGCTCGAGAACCATCAGCACCTAAGTGCCACAACAGCATTTCATAAATAAATCGAAGGAGGCAATATGGTAATTATAACTCAACAGATGCATCATTTAGGAAACTAACTGTTGGTTAATAATAAACACTATTTGGCTCAAGCTTCTTCGTGTTGCCTCTTTTTGACCGTCGTCTTGCATTCTCTTGTTCATCATCTCCCTCTTCGTCACTAGTTGTTCTTGCTTCACCATCGCCCTCTTCTTCGCAAGCTCTCCCTGCTTTACCATTCCCCTCCTCTTCGCTAGTTGTCACTGCTTCACCATCACCCCTTCTTTGTCAACACTCACTTCTTCACCAATGCCCTCTTCTTCACCATCGTTCATAACTTCTCTATACTGACCCTCTTCTCCTTCTTCACTTGTTTCTTCAAATTCAATTTCATTTCCAGAATCAGCATCGCTGCTAGTATCAACAAACTTATCCTCTTCATTCAGCAGTGACTTCTTCCCTTTCTTTGTACCTACCAATTTTCTAAGGCTAGAAACCCTCCTCTTCTTCCTACTTAGCTTTTTTACAAGCTTCGTTTGCTTTCTCTTCAAGCTTCCTTTCTCTTTCAGAATTTCTTCAACAACAAACTGAGATGGGCGATTCCCATGATCTAGAACAGAGATTGTTGCACTCATTGAGTTGTTCAGCTTCCATCATCGGATTTTTCTTCATCGTATAGTGTGGCATCCATAATCAGGGAGCATGGATCAAGTAAACTTTGTTCACGTTCAATATCATGTTGCTGGATACGCAACTTCAAATTGTAGCACGTATAAACAAGCTTGTGCAGCTTCACATAACTTAGATAGTTTCTAACCTTTGTATGGATAAATGCAAAGGTGCTCCAATTCTGTTCACATCCACTAGATGATACACATTGGGTGACAATCCGCATTGCATATTTCCGCAGAATTTTCACCTATCCTCCATACTGGTACCACCAAGTAGCTAACAATAATTATAGAAAATATTACTGAAGGAAATTACATTATAGATCAATATTCAACAGTGCCATTTTGAATGTTCAGTAGTGCTATTTTGGTCACTTACATGTGTTGAGCTCAGATGTTGTCGCATGTGTGATACGTCTTCAATGTATCTCTAATTTTTTAGTGTTTCATGCTATAATATTATCATTCTAGGATACTTTTTGGGCATTTATTTGCTGATTCATATTATTTTTTAGCACTAACCTATTAACCCAGAGCCAAGTGCCAGTTGATGTTTTCTGCATGTTTTTGGCTTTTCAGGTTTACCATATCATACGAAGTCCAAATACCTCGAAACTTTTTGACGATATTTTCTGGACAAAATAAGGACCTGAAAGCTTCGGAGGGAGACCAGGGGCCACACGTGGTGTCCCCAAGCCATCAGGGCGTGCCCAGGGGGTGGCCATGCCCTGATGGCTTGGGACCACCTCCCCGGCCCTCTGGCGTTGTTCTCTGGCCTATAAGTTCTCATTATTCCCCAAAACCCTAGAGAGCCTCCCGAAACACTTTTTTCGCCGCCGCAAGTCTCTGTTCTGCCGTGTGCCCATCTGGAGCCCTGTTCCGGTGCCCTGCTGGAGGGGGGATCGATCACGGAGGGCCTCTACATCAACCTTGCTGCTCCCATGGTGATGTGTGAGTAGTTCACCATAGACCTACGGGTCTGTAGTTAGTACCTAGATGGCTTTCTCTATCTATGTTCTTTGTTGCCATGATCACCATGATTTCCGCGGTGATCTATCTTATGTAATCACTCTTTACGGTGAGTTTGTTGGGAATTGTGGGTTTATGTTCAGATTATTCATGAAAAATATTTGAGTCTTCTCTGAATTCTTATTTGCATGATTGTTATAGCCTCGTAATTCTCTCCGATCTATCGGTTTAGTTTGGCCAACTAGATTGGTTTATCTTCAGTGGGAGAGGTGCATTGTAGTGGGTTCAATCTTGCGGTGCTCTATATCCCAGTGACAAAGTAGGGAACAAGGGACGTATTTGTATTGCTGCCACAAAGAATAAAACGATGGGGTTTATTCATATTAATTGGATTTACTTTGTCTACATCATGTCATCGTTGTCCAAGCATTACTCTATTTGTTATGAACTTAATAACTAGAGAGGCAAGCATAGAAGCGCTCTCGAAGTGGAGTAATAGTAGTAGATGCAGGCAGGAGTCGGTCTACTTGTTTATGGGGGTGATGCCTATATACATGCTCATTGCGGTGAATAAATATTAAATAACGATGCGCTTTTCTATCAGTTGCCCAATAGTAATTTGTTTACCCACCGCATGCCTTCTTCGAGAGAAAAGCCTCTAGCGAACACTGTGGCCCCCGGTCTATTCACATATATATTTACAAACACTCTTATTATCTTGCTGCCATTATTTACTTTTTATTTATTTTGGAATTTATATTTATTCAACTATCATATACTACACTACTCATTTGCTTGCAAGTAACGAGTTCAAGGGGATTGACAACCCTCTTACCCGCATTGGGTGCAAGTGTTTCCTCTTTTGTGTGTATGCACTAAAGACGGGAGTTGTGTGATCCTCCTATTGGTTCGATAACCTTGGTTCTCACCGAGAAAAATATTTACCTATGCTGTGCCGCATCATCCCCTCCTGTTCGGGGAAAAACCCAACACAGGTCACAAGTATCAATGTGTCGTTTGTCCACCGAATGGACATTGATTAGTACAAAAAAGCTCAAATAATTCCATTGCACACATTCCTTCCCGAGGTGAGTCAGCTATCCTTTCAATCACACTCATTAGGTAGTCAATATCATCACCCTTACATATTGTATTATTTGATGAGTAGTGGGTTTCAGGATCAAGGATAGAGGCTACCTAAAACGAATGACAAGATATATTGGATTATATTATACCACCCTTAGCTATTAGTAGGTTTTAGACAAAAAAATCAAAAAACAATTTGCGCGAAAATACACGTTTTTTCTCCATGAGAGGCACATATTTACTACTCATGGAAGCACAGTTTTGCTCTCACGAGAGGGCACATCTGTGCCTCTTGGAAAAAGGAAAAAGAATGTGTTTTTTACTACAGAGAGAGGCATAGATTTACTTCTCGTGGAGGCATGGATTTGCTTGTGCGAGAGGCGCAGTTGTGCCTCTCGTGAAAAAAAAAACGCATTTACTGTTTTTCCTTCTGCAAGAGGCACATATTTACTTCTCGTGAAGGCACGGATTTGCTTCCGCCTCTCGAAAAACGAAAAAACACGTTTTTTCTCCATCCGCAAGAGGCGCAGTTTTACTTCTCGTGAAGGCATGGATTTGCTTCCGTGAGAGACACAATTACGCCTCTCACAAAAGAAAACAATATGCATTTTATTGTGTTCCTTTTGCCTGAGACACCGATTTACTTCTCGTTGAGACATGGATTTAATTCCGCAAGAGGTACAATCATGCATCCTGGAAAAGGAAAGAATGCGTTTATTTTGTTTTTTCTTCCGCGATAGGCACCATTGCTTTTCGTGGAGACACAGATTTGCTTCCGCAAAAGGCATAGATTTGCTTCCGCTTCGGGGTTTTTTTCATGCGATTTTTTTGATGAAAAAAGGTTCGTCGAAATCTATCAACATGCGATCTAGTTTCGAAGATCTCGATACAAGGAATCAAACGGTAATTTTTTTAAAAGATTTAGACGCACGGTTTAAGAGATAAAATATTTTAAATAAATGAATCTACGAAAAAAGAGAAAACTCTCACGTTGCGATAATTTTTGCACATACCGCAGCATGAGTAGGTGGGAATGAACTTTGCAAAGAGTACTCCTTATCAATGATTTCGCCAACTCCTAAGCATGTACCAATTTTATCCGTCTGCATCCGCTTGGGTCCACGCGGTTAAAATATGTTGCTCAACTTAGAGGCCCATTTCGTTTTCTGCTCGGACCCATTTATGCCTCAAATTTAGGTTAGATTTGGGTTCGAAGCAAACACAAACAAAACGTTCTATGTGTCCTCCTCATCTGTATATGTTCGCTGCATGTGTGGTCTGGCCCATCCGTCATCCAAAGGCGACCAGCCCACTCACCCACCCCACCTCTCTCCTGCTTTCTCTCTCTTTCTTCCCCACCCAAGCCGGTGCAGAGCACATCTGGGCACTCCGCGCAGAGCGCAGTTGGGAACGCAGGAGCGCCACCGGGGACTTGCATGCAGGCGTCGCCGCGGGGTGAACCAGCACCTCGTCGAGCTCAATCAACTTGCCGCGAGTTGGACCAGTACCTCGTCGAACTTCATCACCTCTGCCTAATCTCGCTGCAGCTCATGCGCGACCCGTCACGCACCAGCCGCTCGAGCCAGAGCAGAGGGACGACAGTAGGCTTAGTGGCGAGGAAATGGCAGAGACGTAGCGGTCGAGGAACTTGTCGGCGAGCGCGCAGCTCAGCGTCCAGCTCGCGCTCCCCGCAACCGCGGCCATGGAAGGCGGCGGGAGTCCTGCTAGCGATCCGACACGGATTCGGGGTGGCCATGGCTGCACGCTCGAACCGCGTGGCCATGCACAGGAACAGCCACGACGTCGTGGCCAGGGCGCTCGTCGCGCTCCTTCGTAGCGTCCTCGTGCACCTCCACGCGCCCCCATCCGTCACCGCCACCTTGGCAGTGTCCTGCTGTACCTCAGCGCGCCCGCCTCCGTGCACCGCATCCTCCTGCACCTTCGAGGACGGCGCTGGTGACGACGACTAGGGATGACCGGCGGAGGAGTTGTTGCGCATGTGCTTGTGCCGTGAGGGGCCGCGCACCGGTGGCGTTGGGTCACTACGTTGTCCCTCGCGCTCGACAGCAGTGTCAGATCCGCCACACGACACGGCCGACCACGGGCTGTGGCGAAGGCTTCTCGTGCGTGCTCGCCGGCCTCCCTTGGCAGCTACATCGGCTGCATGCTCGTCGTCTGACTTAGTCGGCAACCGCACCACTTAGGTGTTCGATAAAATGCCGGAAGCGGACATCTCATCAAATGCGGCAGCACCATTGTCTGTTATCCATTTTACCGATTCATACGGACAAAAAACAGACAAAATTCGCGTCCGGGTCGGCGGTTGGAGTTGCCCTAACTGCGTGGTGAGAGTCCAACGCCACGTTCTCCACCTCCGTCCGCGCGCGAGCGACGCCGAGTTGACCGAAGCACCAATGGGCAATTGGTTGAGTTCGCCATGCATGCACGCTCCCTTGACCCTATCAGTTTTACCACTTCTCGATCGGCACTACTCGATCAACGTAGTACCCCCATAAATTTCTCGCCATCCTATCATCCTATCAATTTTCCTCGCTCCGCGCGCCGGTAGGACACAGTACACATACACACCACTTCCTCTTCTTTCGGAGATCATCGGCGGGCGGCGGGCGGTGAACCTGCTGAGAGCGCCCGCTGCTCGGTTTTGATACGATCTATATGGCGGCGGCGTCTCTGGTGATCCGTCCCTCGGCGCTCGTCGTCGTTCTCGTCGTCCTCCGCCCGACGGAGTCCGCGGCGCCGCCGGGGAAGCTGTACAAGGTCGGCGGCCCTGAAGGGTGGCGCGTGCCCCCGGCGTATGACAAGGAGATGTTGTACGTCAAGTGGGCGTCCCCAATAACCTTCTTCGTCGGGGACTCCATCGGTACGTAGTAATTGATCACGCGCACGCGAGGTCTTTTGCTCCATTGATTTGCGAGCTGGAGACCAAATCAACTTAATCTTTCTCTTGGGAATGGAAATGGACATGCATGCAGAGTTCGTGTACAAGAACGACTCGGTGATCAAGGTGAGCAAGATTGGATACTACCACTGCAACGAGACGGGGGGCATCGGCACCGGCGCCGGGCCGAGGGATGGCAGAACGCTCTTCGTCCTCGACATGCCAGGCTTCGCCTACTTCGCCAGCGGCGACCACGGACACTGTAAAGATGGCGAGAAGCTCATAATTAAAGTCCTCGTCCCCGAGCCGCGGGCGCCGGAAGCAGCATCGTCGCCGTTACAGGCCCCGACGGAACCATCATCTTCACAACCGCCGCCGTCGTTCTCTCCGGAGCCAGGGCCGGCCAACTCCACGGAGCATTCATCCGCCACGGGAGGGCCATTCGTGGCATCTCTCGCTTGCGCCATGGCACAAGCTGCAACATTGGTTCTGACCTGCTTTATTTGAGCAAATCTAAGTAGGCTAAAATAATTGATTAGTTCGTTAGCGTGTGATGTGCGTGTGATAATTAAGGACCATTGATTTACTATCAGAGTGTTCGGTTTGATGTATCGTCTACCGTCTTCGCATGCTGTTTTTTAATACTTGTGTCTCTGTTCGATCAAGAAACTAAATATACAAAAACTAACCAAGGGTAATTTAAAACTTACGGATGAACAACTGATATGGCGGCAGCGTGACCCAACTAACTGACCTTTAACCGTCAGTTAGGCACGCGAGCGCGCGCGAGTCAGCCCGCTCACCACGTTCGTAGCATCCCTCCGTGATAGGTTTGACCACGATACTCGGGCTATCTCGACCATTTCCTTTTCCTCAAAAAAGAAAAAATCTCGACCATTTTCTCTGTAAAAAAAAGACATCATAAAGTGATAAAGATACTAATTACACCCAGCCTCTGCACTGAGAAGATATTAAAAGACATCAAGAATGCACACAACCAAAAAAAAAGAGAAATATAAAACAAATACCCCGTCGCAGTGATGAAACACTCGCAACAGCAAAACTCTCACCACCACCAAAGACAACACCCGACCGCAAAGGATATTCTCTAAAACCGACGCCTCCAAGAACCAAACAATGCATAACCATTGTCATCGCCTGAACAAGGATCTTGAGTTTTCACCATGTGGAAAGTCTAAGATACCAAAACAATGCCTTCCACAAGGCCATTGTCAGGTACAACCAATGAAAGCCAAAACTTGAGTTTTCACCCTGGAGAAAGTCCGAGATACCAAAACAATGCCTTCCACAAGGCCATTGTCAGGTACAACCAATGAAAGCCAAACCTTGAGTTTTCACCCTGGAAATCGCGGCCCGGTACTCAAGAAGCACCACCAAAAATGTTGTCCTTATGTGTTGCTGTCCCTTCCTGCCAAGGCCGCTGTTGCAAGACCTCAACACTTGACACGCAGTAAAAACTTATGCCGCAAGTATTCATCGCAACCAAAACTCCTCCCCGCTATTACAAGCCTCTGATCGCAGCCACCATGACTTTCTTCACTACTGTCAATGCCATGGAAAATATAACGAGAAAAGAAATAGTGAAGTTATAGTCCAAAAATATGTCTATGTTGAGAAGGGTCGAGGATCAGTCAAGAGACTATGCCAACACCCATGTGGGGTAAAATCTCCCTTACAACCCCCTTCTAGTGCACACACACCACCGTGAACAATAGTGGATACTTTATATGATGAAACATAGAGCATGTATGAAACCAAAGCGTACATCAGTAGATAACCTGCATGGGTAAAGAACTTTTGTCGTTGAAAATAACATAATTTTGACATAGCAAAGTGACCATAGTAAGGCAGACACTCCCATACAAGCGGTTTTTTTTTTGCCTCTTTTTCTTCATTTTCTTGTTTTTTTCTGAGTTTATCTTCGTGTTTTATTTTATTTATTTGTTATCTTTTCTTATTATTATTTTTCCTTATCCATTTGAAAAATAAACTAACATTTACTGTAAAAATACACCAAAATATTGATGTGTGTGAACATTTTTTTAAATGAGTGCAATCTTTTAATTGAAAAGTGAAATCCAACATCTATGGGTATATCTATCTATGCAATACTTTAGAATGTAATATATTGTTGTGATCCATTAAAAAGAATCTTAAGAATTCTATTGCCTACATAAAAGGAAACAGACTCCAAGAATTTTTTTTACTAATGATTAACCTCTGGTTCTCTACCATTTTTTGAATTTCAAAAGAGCCACATATTTTAATTGTGGATACTAAGGCGAAAAGTTGTCACTTGATTCTTCTCATGGCTAGCGAATATGGTTCTTGCTATTTCTATGGTCTACTACCTCCGTCCTGGTTTATTTGTCCTCTTTGTATTCCATGTCAAATTTTGACCAAAGATTTAACTAACAAAATATGAATGCATGTCACTAAAACTATATCTTTGGAGTATTGAACTATTGATGGATTTGAGGCGTTGGATTTTCGTGATGAGCGTCCCATATTTACTCGTCCCTACCTTAGACAATACTCTCTAGGCCTATATATATACATATACCAACGGGAGTGTGATCACCATGCTCCAGCAGGATGCTGGCCACGCGGGGCTGCTGGTGCCCGTCCAACCCATGCCGCACGTCCCTTGTCGTCAACCTCGGCTAGTAGCTTGAGATGCTCACCAACGGCAGGTACTAGTCTACTAGAGCGTCGAGCACCAGGCCGTGACCGACGGCAAGAATAGCTCAAAGTAGACCAACAAGGTATAAGAGCATCTCCAGCCGTTGGCCCCCCCAGGGGGCCGAAATAGCGCCGCCTGGGGCCGAGCCGGCGCTAAAATCGGCCTGGGGGGGCTCGTTTTCCCAGCCGCCGCCCCACGGGCGCCCCCCAACCGGCGATTTCGGCCCAGTATGGGCACAGATTCGGCCCAAATTCGGCCCAGATTCGGCGCTATTTCGGCATTACTTTGACAAACTCGGCGCTCTTTCAGCATAAATTCAACAAAAAACTGAATGTTTCGTACCAAAGTTCATCATAGAAATTAATACAAAATCAAATAGTTCAATGAAGCAAGTTCCAACATAAATTAAAACAAATTGAGCTAGGCGTTGCCCTTGAGCCTCCATAGGTGCTCCACCAGATCGTCTTGCAGTTCTTGATGCACTTGTGGGTCTCGGATCTCCTGGCGCATATTGAGGTAGGCAGCCCATGTTGCTGGTACCTGGTGATCAACAACTGCAAGAGGTTCCATCCTGTGATATGGTTCAGGGTCAAACACTGATTCTTCCTGTTCGCTCTCAATGATCATGTTGTGCAAGCAGACACAGCAATTCATGATCTCCCACATCTGCGTTTTCGACCAGGTCATAGCGGGGTACCGGACAACAGCAAATCGCGATTGGAGCACACCAAATGCTCGCTCGACATCTTTCCTGCAAGCCTCCTGACACTTAGCAAAGTGTGCCTTCTTTGGCGCCACAGGTTTTGAGATAGTCTTCACAAATGTGGACCATCTCGGATAGATACCATCTGCTAGATAGTATCCCTTGTTGTAGTGGCGTCCATTGACCTCAAAGTTCACCGGAGGAGCATGACCTTCAACAAGCTTGGCGAAGACATTCGAGCACTGCAAGACGTTGATATCATTGTGAGTTCGTGGCATACCAAAGAAGGAGTGCCAAATCCATAGGTCATGTGTGGCTACTGCCTCAAGTACCACACTGCAACCACCTTTGGCGCCTTTGTACATCTCCTGCCAAGCAAATGGGCAGTTTTTCCATGACCAATGCGTGCAGTCGATGCTTCCAAGCATCCCTGGAAATCCTCTTGCTGCATTCTGTGCTAGGATTCGAGCAGTGTCTTCAGCATTGGGTGATCGCAAATATTGTGGTCCAAACACTGCCACCATTGCCCTGCAGAACTTGTATAGACACTCAATGGTGCCGGACTCGGCCATTCGCCCATAGTCTTCTTGTATGTCCGCGGGAGCTCCGTATGCAAGCATCCTCATAGCTTGGGTGCATTTCTGGAGTGAGGAGAATCCAACTGTGTCGGTGCAATCCTTCTTGCAAACGAAATAGCTGTCGAACTCCCGGACAGAATTAACAATCCTGAGGAAGAGCTTCCGGCTCATCTGGTAGCGACGCCGAAATACTTTCTCACCGTGCAATGGAGAGTCGGCGAAGTAGTCGGCGTAGAGCATGCAATACCCCTCCATCCGATGCCTCTGCTTGCTCTTGCGCCGGCCCGGCGCCGAGCCACCTCGCCGGGGCTTGTCGAGTATCATGAGGTGCTCCTCGTCGGCGGTGTCGGCCTCGGCTTCTTCCTCCAACAGGGCCGCGAACGCCTCCTCGTCGTCCGAGTCCATGGCCGAGCAGGCAAAACGACGAACACCTTGTCGGCGTGACGGGCGAGCAGCCACCGGTGCCCTGCCGGCGTGGTTTGGGCCGGAGGACGGAGATGGGCGAGGGTCGGGGGAAGCGAAATCCGGCAAGGGGGGGCGAAGTGGGGCCTTCTAGCAGCGGCGCAGTGGCCGTGAACAGGCGAGGGGCGCCGGGGTCGGCATTGGGGAGAACGCGGGGGGAGGGGGGGGGGAGTGGCTCGGGCGAGGAAAAGGACGAGATTCGCCTGACAGTGGTGTCCCACACGTCGGTTTGTTACCGCCGAAGCCCCCCAAGAGGCCCCCAGCTCGCTGGGTTCGGACTGGGTTCGCCGGCCCAAAAAAGGGCTCTAACCGGCGAAAAACGAGGTCCTGGGGGCACGACTGGGCCGATTTTTCGGCGCCGGCGGTAAAAAAGACGCCCGGGGAGGCCTGTTGGGGGCGTGGGTGGAGATGCTCTAAGATCCATGCGTCATTCATAATGGGAGCATGGTTTATATACATTCTAAAAAATGCAAATTATGGTGTACCAAGGCAAGAACAGCAACCTGCAACCTTAACAGCAAACTTGACCCGCAACAAACGAAAACACATCCAATCTGCAGTTTAGCAATTTAGGCAAGCACACAAACACAGGAAAGTAGCATCAAGTCATATAGATAAACTTAAACCATAGACAGGATCAGAAGCACGCAAAAGGCACACAGGCGATGCACCAAACATTCTGGTGTCATGACATACTCCATGTCCAGCCACTAAGTGCCAGGTGCTGACCGGCCTAATGTTCGCTAGACAACGATCAAAATGAACTGCCATTGGCATAAATTGACCCGCCATCCTGTACATTTCAAATGCTGTTGACCATAATGGGGTAGGAGGCGGCACTAAAGAGGTATCCCCTGCAGATTCAGTATTGCGTTTAATCTAGCCGAACCTCGCCAACAAAATCAACGGTACATGCTGAGCTCTGCTTTGGTACCAAAAACCGAACCACACAAAAAATTCCCCCAGATGTAGGCCATGTTCTAGAACCCCTTCCTGTATGTAATCTTGGTTATAGATGAATGTTAGCTGAAGCGCATTTCCTTTCTACTCCATGTAACTGCCAGAACTGTTGTCCACGCCACTGTCGATTGTCAAGCGATTGCATCTGGCCAGCAGATCATCCTCCACAGTCTGATATAAGGGAATGGTTAGTCGTAATCCAGAAAGGGGCAAAAATTGAGTATCAAACGATGATGCAAGTGCAACTGAGTTCACCTTGTATGTTTGAAGCAAAAGTTGGCCACCAATCTGTTTCTCTCTTGCATAACTGTCATACATTTGCATCAATGGAGCACTAACAACCTGCAACAGGAGTAGAGGCAGTAGAAGGATCAGAAAATATATCAGGAAAATATCATTTTGCATGATTCAAGCAGCTGAATTTAAGTGCAATAATCTCGTATTTTTGGCGTTTTAGAAGCAGGACAAAAATACTAGCAACCAAATGTCCAAACACAGAGGACACAGATATTGGAAACCGGATATAAATCATCAAATAACACAACAGAAGAGGTAATAGCAACCCTACATACTACTACTGGAAGAAGGCAAAAAAAATTCATGCTGAAAAGTGAAAACATTTTTTTTCTTAATTAAAGGGAACCTTCAAACAGAGCTCCGTGCTATCTCCCTCAGGAATATACAGATAGCGCATCAATCTCATGGTTTCCTTCTCCATACAATCCTGGACCTAAAGATAACACATATAAACAGTGGTAAGAAACTAAAAGAAAATACACCTGCTGGGAGACCCATTAGTTACGATTATATTACTGACCTTGGCAAGGTAATCTTGTAGAGGGTACTGAACTATCCATTCAGAACTTTTCCTGGAGTAGTAAGCATATGTATCTTGGACAACAGCATTTTTCATGAAGGATTTGACTTCAGAGCGACATATGCCACGCATAATGCTCATCAAGATGTCCATATCAACATTGCTTCCATCACGCTCTTGGCGAATCTGGATCAATCAATTGTTATGCACAAGAAGGAAGACTTTTAACAACAACGAAGCAAAAATAGCTATCTAGGAATTACCAAAGTCAGTAGAGCATCTGATACTTCATGGCTAAAGAAGGAAAAGACCTAGCAAAAGGGAAAAGGCCACAAACATTAGGTACAAAAATGTGTAGGAAGCTTCTAATAAAGAACACAACAAATAGGGAAGCAAAATTATTTCTCGCATAACACTTACTGTAGAGAAAAAGGAAGTGGCAGCAGTGTCTTCAAGACAAGGTAGCTTTCTTTGCTCAACAAAGCAACGGTCCAGATAGTTGAAGAAGCCAGATATACATTTAACCATGATACAATAGTTTGACCACATTTGCTCAAGCTGTCTCAAAAGGTAGTCGTCTCTCTTGTGTGTCAGATGGGGTAAAACCTAAGTAAATAAGAATAAAAAAGTCAACACAGCTAGAATGATGCATATCTCTGATGGTAACGGTAGCATTTGTTTAGCATCCTAAGCAAAGAAACACATGGAAATTATATATGCATACAAGAATGCACTCGCCCCCTTATTTATCAAACCTGCTGTGCTGTAGTCTGAAAAGTGTAATAGCAGCACTTTCAATAGTTTGTTATTTAGAGCTTTAGGTAAGAACAATCACGAGAATGCAGGAAGTGCTGTGAAATAGCTATGTCAACATGAACCTAAGATTCTATATGGTTTTTGAATGCAAATAAATTAATTCCAAGTTTCCCTTTACAACAAAAAATCCTACACAATATGACAAAGATGATCTGTTTTCACATTATCTGGTTTGTAACTCAGTTCAAGATGACAAAACACTATGATGCTAAACTTTTGTGAACTTTGTGATACTATATGGACATAAGCCCTCCAACAGAGAGATCTCCAGAACCAAGCCTATATAGTTTTTCCAATGCTAGGTCAGCTAGATATGATCTAATGGAGGAAACAAAAAACAGTAGTTGAAAAAAGATTTCATTTACTATTTTGTCACTCTTAAATGTGTTGATTGGTTAGAAGTTAGAACTAAAAAATACTGACTCGGCAATAGAAAACTGTGAAATGGAATGAAAGGCCAACATAGTACCAGTGCACGAACAGATTTTGCAAGTGTAGCCTTGTAACCATTGTACATCTCTTCACAATAGCTGGTTGTCTGCACAGCCATTCTATAAGCACAGCTGGAAAAGTATATGGACATGTCATGAGAAAGAAATGTAAATGGTTCATTGCTAATAGTTAAGATACATATTGCACAGCGATAATGATAGACTCATACTCATAGCAATTCATGTACTCAGCAACAGTAGGCCTTGTGCCAGTGGAACCCTCCAGAATCTTTGAGCATGTCACAATGCCCTGTTCCAGGACCTTCCAGCCATCCTCAAAGCTGAGGTGCGCATTCATTTTTACTGCTTTGCTCCTACAGTGAACTGAAGCAATGGAAATATCTGTATGAGGAATTATTATTCTGGACATCCAACAATTATTTACTACGTAAAGGCATCCAGAACACACATATTTCAGGTATTGATAATATCACCCACCTTAGTTGGATATACAAACTCAATAAAGGCCTACAATACCCTACAAACGATAGTCCTAATTTCACTAATATACAATGTTCCAGAAAACTTCGTGCACCCATTTAGGAAACTAGGCCGCAACCTCTGCAAGGAGATTCGCAACTTCTTCTAAGCATTTCAACATTCAATTCTTCCATATTTAACTATGAACATATGGTTCAAAACAGAAAGCCTACTTATATCTATAAAAAAAGACTCGACCAACAAGGCACTAGCACTTGGCAGCATTGTTTGTACAAGAACGTCCGAGACACCAGGCACCCCGTGGAATAAATTCCAGTAATGGGGGTCAAACCATGGTGGGCAGGTTGGCGGGGTGACGCTCGAGCGCCCACACCAACTGAGCGATACTCAGTTTTCAATAGAAAACCTATTTATATCCAAAATAAGATGCATGTGTGTGCTTATAATACAACTGCAAGAGCAGAAAATATTTATTATCTCAAAAAGAAGAGAATTTAACCAAAAATACAGCATTCATTGTTAATTTGTATTAACAGAACAATACTAGGAGAGAACAGGGTCGACCCTTTTTTTTTCCCTCAAGCATGCATCAAGAAGGCGCGACCAGGATAGATCTAACAAGACACGCAACGAGAAGGCGCGAACAGGGCCGATCTAACAAGGAAGCATGAGGCCTCAGTTAAACACAACACCCTTACAGCTAGCGGCAAGGAAAATAGTACCAGGTTAGTCATGTTTACAATTCAAGCAAGTTAGGGTTAGTCGCTACTAAGGAAAATTCAAACCTAGATGGATGAATCTCCCCTCCCCACTCCCCACTCCACACCAGTCCAGTAGAGCGGGCCAGCGGGGAGGAACAGCGACCACACGAGAGAACCGCTTCCGTGCTTCGACGGAGGAGGCCTGTGAGGGGAGGGGAGGGGCCGCGCGGCGGCGAGGGTTCGGTGACCCCGTCGGTCTCGCGGCGACGAAAGGGAAAAAAACAACAGCTAAACCCTACGGCAGCGGCGGCATTCAGCAAGGCAGCGACGGCGAGCAAGCAACGGGATTCGCAACAGACCGACGGGGACGGACGCATTCGAGGACGAAGCAGGCAGACGGATTCGGATTCCCGACGCACGGCGGAGCGAACAGACTGCTCGGAACGGAGCACGAATCGATCGGATTTGGGAACGCGGAATCAACCGGGAGGGGCGCGGGGAGGGAGGGGAGGGGAGGGGAGGGGGAGGACGAGGTTACCGACGAGGGGGGAGAGGATCGGGCGCTGCTCGCCGTCGCCGGCGCCGCCGTCTCGCCTGCCGTTCGCGGTAGGGGTGGGGAGGGCAGCCGACGGCGGATGGGGGACTGAGGGGGGGAGGGGTTTCAGCTTTTTCGAGGGGTTTGGCACTTTGGTGCGCTCGTCTTTAATAACATCTGTAAAAGGTTAAGTTGTTAATTGGGCAAAAATACAAAATTCCATACGTCTCTACGAAAATGGATCTAGGGGCAAAGTGTGCGTTTACATGAAAATTTACAAGATATATATGGTTGCAGAGGGGTCCTTTTTAGTTTCTTTTTAAAAGTGAGAACGAAATACTATTATGTTTGGCGTTAAAAGGGGTTATTGGTGTTTCTGTTGTTTAAACCACTCTAAGAATTGTGAGTGTTTCAAATTCAACATTTTGGCACGCATTGTAGAGTGGGCGGACGCGCTAGCGCAAACCTACGTGGTGCACACATGCAGAAGCGCACAAAAAATAGGGAAGCGCGTGAGCCGCGCTACCAGCGAGGCAACTAGACGCCTCAAGATGACATCTTTTAAATACGACGATGCCATATATTTTTAATATAGCCTAACAATAAAAATTGATGTCTTTCTTGGATGGCTTGATTTGCACGGTTTTGATACGGTTGTTGGTGTTATGGTTGTGTGTTTCTTTTTTTGGGCACCGGTGTTTTGATGCTTCATAGAATTTCAATGGTGAAATCGGGGTTCTTTGAGGTATGGTGTGATTAGTTTGTGGATTCTACATGACTAGCTCGACAAGACTGTGGATATATATTATTGTTTTTGTTCGACTTTAGATATACCAGTAACAAAATAAAAATGCTACCTAGAGGAATGGGGTGAATAAGCCACTGTAAAATTTAATCTTTTTAGTTTATTCTAGGGATTATGGACAAATAAGTTATCTATAAATGCAACTAACCGATACCCCGTACATTTGAGCAATCTAGCTAGCTAAATTACTCTAAGCATAAATAGCCATGGCTAAAATGATCAAAGTTCGCATAGAGATGATGATGTATACATTCATGAGTCAGTTGGTTAGCTCCCTGAGCTTCGTTTTTTTCGAAAAGGAGGTTATCCCCCGGCCTCTGCATCAGATTGATGCATGCGGCCATTTTATTAATAAGCAAACAGTTCAACAAAGTCTCCAAGTCTCAAAAAGCAAAAATGCTCACAAAGAGCTAAAAATATGGAAACGGGATGGCCACAACCGGCGGAATAAAGATAGATAGGAAACTAAACACCTATCCTATTACATGACCGCCATCCAAACCGGTTGAAGATAGCCCGCGCTACCGTCTCCCAACGGATAGACTCAGTAACCATACGCTCCCTGGCATCCGTCGGAGTGAGTAGCGACCACATACGGATCAATGTAGTGGCCCGGAAGATAACCTGCAAGAAATGAATATGTGTTGTTCTGTTAAAAACCAAATCGTTCCTGCAGTTCCATATAGCCCATAATAAAGCACATACTCCTACACGGATATGTTTCGCTATTTCTGTGTCAACTCCATTTAGTCACGTCCCAAATAACGTGTGGATGCTATTTGGAGGAGAAATGTTAAACGCTATATGAACAGACCGCCATAAAATTTTGGCCATTGGGCAATCAAGAAATAGGTGTTTGATAGATTCATCCTGATCACAGAAGCTACATCTTCGAGATCCTGTCCAGTTACGTTTTGCCAAATTGTCCTTAGTGAGAATGACTTTTTTATGGACAAATCACATGAACACTTTAATTCTTAAGGGCACTTTGACTTTCCAAATATGCACAGATCGCGGGATAGAGCCCGAGTTGATAATATCCAAATACATGGATTTTACCGAAAACACTCCATTCTTGGTTAGTTTCCAGTGCAACTGATCTGGCTTTTGAGAAAGGTGGACATCCATCAATCTTCTCACAAGATGGAGCCAAGCTTCCCAATGGTTTCCCGCTAAAGTCCTCCTGAATTGAATATTTAGAGGATTGGACTGTAATACTGTTGCAACGTAAGCATCTCTACGCTGAACAATATTATAGAGAGAAGGATATTGGATAGCTAGAGGCGTCTCCCCTAGCCACGTATCCTCCCAGAATCTCGTGGAAGTACCATTACCAACGATAAACTTTGTCCTATGGAAGAATGTTGATTTCACTCTCATCAGTCCTTTCCAAAAAGGCGAATCGGTTGGTCTGACCGTCACCTGGGATAAGGTTTTAGAATGAAGGTACTTATTACGCAGAATCTGGGCCCATGTGGCATCTGTCTCTACAGATAGCTTGTACAGCCACTTGCTGAGTAGGCATCTATTCTTCACCTCTAAATTTTCAATGCCAAGACCACCTTGGTCCTTTGGCCTACAAATAATATCCCATTTAGCAAGTCTGTATTTCCGTTTTAACTCATCACTCTGCCAGAAAAAACGCGATCGATAGAAATCCAGTCTTTTCCGTACCCCTACTAGTACCTCGAAGAAGGACAAGAGAAACATTGGCATACTCGTGAGCACCGAATTGATGAGAATTAGTCGGCCTCCATATGACATAAGTTTGCCCTTCCAGCAACTTAGTTTCTTTTCAAATCGATCTTCAATGCACTTCCATTCTTTGTTAGAGAGCTTGCGATGGTGAATCGGTATGCCCAAATATGTAAAAGGCAACGAACCCAACCCACATCCAAACAGTTGTTTGTAAGCTTCTTGTTCGTCTTTAGCTCTCCCAAAGCAGAACAATTCACTTTTATGGAAGTTAATCTTTAACCCCGACAACTGCTCGAATAAGCATAACACAAGCTTCATATTTCTTGCTTTCGCCAGATCATGCTCCATGAAGATGATAGTATCATCGGCGTACTGTAGAATGGACACTCCACCATCCACTAGATGCGGGACGAGACCACCTACTTGACCATTTTCTTTAGCTCGTCCTATCAGAATTGTCAACATGTCCACCACTATGTTGAACAAGATAGGTGACATCGGGTCTCCCTGTCTTAGACCCTTGTGTGTCTAGAAATAATGACCTATGTCATCATTCACTTTTATTCCGACACTGCCTTTTTGCGTAAAAGAATCTACCTGCTTTCTCCAGGACTGATCAAATCCTTTCATTCGCAAGGCCTGCTGAAGAAATGGCCACTTAACCTTATCGTACGCTTTCTCAAAATCCACCTTAAAAACCACCCCATCTAGTTTTTTCGTGTGGATTTCATGGAGCGTTTCATGTAGGACCACAACCCCTTCAAGGATGTTTCTGTCCGGCATCAAGGCTGATTGAGATGGCAGCACCACACTGTGTGCAATCTGCGTCAGCCTGTTAGTCCCCACCTTGGTGAAGATTTTAAAGCTGACGTTAAGAAGACATATCGGTCGGAACTGCTCAATCCGCACCGCCTCTGTCCTCTTAGGGAGCAAAGTTATCGTTCCGAAATTTAAGTGAAATAGCTGCAAATGCCCAGAAAACAAATCATGGAACATTGGAAGCAAATCACCCTTAATAATATGCCAGCACCTTTTATAAAACTCAGCCGGAAAGCCATCCGGCCCAGGAGCTTTATTATTCTTCATCTGTGAAATCGCCTCAAACACCTCTTTCTCCGAAAACGGGGCGGACAAGATCTCATTCTCATCCGTCGCAAGTTGAGGGATATCCTCAACCCTTGACTCGTCCAAGGACACAAAACTATCCTCAGGAGCCCCAAACAACTGCTTGTAATAATTGGTGATGTATAATTTTAGGTTCTCCTGCCCCAAAATCGTCCCTTCATCTTGCTCGAGCTGAAAAATTTTCTTCTTTCGATGCTTGCCATTCGCAATCATATGAAAGAATTGCGTGTTATCGTCCCCTTGGATGAATTTTCGCACTTTAGCTCTGAGCGCCCACTTCAATTCTTCCTCTCGAAGCAATTCTTTCAGTCTCAGTTCCGCCTCCACTTTAGTCTCCAGCTCTCTGGTATCTAAAATGGAGGACTCGGCTTTTAAATCTAAGGCATTTATAAGGTTAAGGAGCCGTTCCTTTTCGACCTTATAAACACCACTCAAATGTTTGGCCCAACCGCGTAAGAACTGTCTTAAGTGTCTAATCTTATTCTGCCATCTTTCTACGTTCGATCTCCCTCCTGAATCCTTTGCCCACTCCCGTGCTATCAGATCCAAGAAACCTTCTCTCTCAAACCATGCTAATTCAAAAGAGAAGATATTTTTATTTCCCACATGAGTTGCCTCCCCAGAGTCAACAAGCAGTGGGGTATGATCAGAGATCGCTCGCGACAATGCTTGGACCGTCACCAGAGGAAACTTCTGCTCCCATTCCACACTGGTGAGAAAACGATCCAACTTCTCATAAGTTGGATTTGGCAATGTGTTGGCCCAAGTAAATTTTCTACCAGAAAGCTCGATCTCCCTAAGATCCAGGCTTTCAATAATTGTGTTAAACATAAACGACCATCTGCCGTCAAAGTTATCATTGTTCTTTTCGTCCCGCCTTCATATAATGTTAAAATCACCCCCAACCAGTATTGGGAGCCGTTCATCTCCGCAAATGCGAACTAGGTCAGCCAGAAAATCTGGCTTTAGCTCAGGCTGCGCAGCTCCATACACTGCCACCAGTGCCCATTGGAAACCATCAACCTTCGATCTGACCCGAAACTTAACCGCAAATTCTCCCATAACAACGTTCCGAACCTCCAACGTTTCGCACTTCACCCCAAGTAAAATCCTACCAGATCTTCCTCTTGGGGGTAAGCAATGCCAATCAAAATCAACTCCTCCCGAAAAGGTGCCAAGAAACTGAGAGGTAAAATTATCTCTACCAGTTTCAGAGAGGGCAATGAAATCTAGCTTGTGTTCAATAGATGCATCCGTCAGAAACCTTCTTTTAGCCAAGTCTGTCAGACCTCTGCTATTCCAAAAGATTCCTTTCATTTTTCATCATAAAACTTTTTAACGGTCCGGATCCTAGCACTCCTGCGCACAGCCGAGGCCGGAAAAATCTTCCGGTTCCACTTGCGCTTAGGCTTGTTTTGCTCATCAACTCGGTCCATACAACCGAGCTCAGTGAGCTTACATGCCTCTGGATCGACGGGAGTTGAACCCCCCTGAGAAACAAAACTCACGTCCTCCTCTGACTCGGCGGGAGAAGGCGCAAGGTCCTCACAAAAACTATCAAGAACCCTAACACCCAATGCATCTATTTCCGAGTCATTTAATGGTTTAACAGCCGCTAAGTTTCGAATCATCTCCATAGCTCGCTCCGCCTCAAGATCAAGTAGGTCATTAACAGATTTAGCAATTTCTTTTCCATTACTACCTAGTGAAACTCCCAACTGATTTGCATTATTCATAATATCGTCCTCAGAAAAATGCAAAATGGAATTGGAAGTATTGACTGACATACCTGTAGTGACCTCAATGTCACGAAGCTTGGCCGCCCGCATGGCGCGCCTCAGCTGCAGGTCATCAACGTCAGGCTAATCCTGGAGACGGCTGCTCATCCGTCGACCTTCAGACATGGGATCCGGGATCCCTCCGAAGGCGACGATCTCGTCCCGCATAGGCCCACTCGGGGTAAGGCCTCCTGCCCGACCCCCAACTGGACATAACTCCACCGAGCCAGTCGGTCTATGGCCGCCTGCCATCTGCCCAACCGGAGAAGCCGCACCCGCCTCCACGGGCGCGGGCCTCGGGGTCAAGTGCGGGCTGCAATCAGGAGTCCTCGACCGATGCGCACCCACGACAGACGAAAGGCCTCCAGGTGAGGCCGCCCCCCTCGCCGAAGCCCTCCCCACCGATGGCTCCTCGGGGGATGGCACCGGCACAGGGGTACGCGGGCTGGTGGGGCTGGACAAGGCCGTCTGCCTAGTGTCCCCCACCACACCCCCATGCAGAAGCTGACGAGACAAAGAAGGCGAGGCATGAGGGGTCACCCCCCTCCCACCCCCCTTGGCCAAAGATGGCGCAACTGGCGAGGCCAACGGAGATAACGGCGGTGGCAGCTCCTGTTCCACCGGGTCATCAAAGTCGGCCCTGTGTCCCCACAACCGGCTGGGGACCGACGCAACACCGAAGGAGCCGAACCTGAGGGTGTTCATCGGGGTCGCAAGGGGCGCCTCCCCCTTTCCCCCAGAACCCCCAGTCGACTGGGCCGGCCGGTCCAAGGTCCCGTTAGACCCACCGCGGGCCGAGCCATCCGCGTCCGAGCCACGCGAACCCTTACCATCGTCCCCCTCGGTCGTATCCATATCCGAGGTCCCATCCGTCGACTCGAACAGCAATGGACTCTCAATCTCTATCTCTAGCTCGTAGATCATACCGCTGTGGAGCCACTTCACCACATCAGGAACAAGCTCAACTTCTAGGACACTCACCAGCAGACGTGCCACGCCATGTGCGTGGGTGAAAGGCATATCCACCTTCTCAGTCTTACCAATGAGCGACCCCAGGCTCCAGGTGATCTGGGAGTTATGCAAAGGCTTCGGCGGAGCCCCCGAAAAACGAACCCAAATCTGAGCAAGTGGCGTTCCTTGTGGCTCCTTCTTCTTCCAAGGAGCAAACTCCATGATGCAGTTAGTGCTCTCCACTCTGCACATGCCGAACTTGAGGATCTTGGTAAGATCATCCAGAGATGGAAAATCTACCTTATAAGTCTGACCCTCAAGCTTCACAAGAATCCACTGAAAATTCCCTGGAGCCAACTCACTCAACTGCTCCACAACCTGAGCCTCAGTCAGAGTCCCATGCGTCACCTTAACAATACCCGTGAGCGAGACCTCCGTCGTGGGTACTTCTGTTTCAACAACAGGCGACTCAAAGAACATCAGATCAGCACAACACACACCATAAACAGTGACCACTGGCATTGGCCCCAACAGCTCCGGGCACTCCCCCGACTCATGCTTGGGCTTCTGACATGTGTCACACAGCTCAGTAGTGCATTCAGCCACAAAATGTCCTGGCTCTCCGCATCGGTAGCATGTCATCTTCTCCTTCTTCCGAGCCCATTTTGAAGCTCGTACACCGTCAGGCTTGTCCACAGTTTTGTCGGTCGTGGTCGTCCGGGCCTTAGCAGCATCAGGCACGGGGACCTCCACCGTGGCAACAGCCCGAACCGTCTCCATGGCCACAGCAGTCAGACCCTCTGTCGTCCCCTCAGTCGTCACCCCGGAGGGGACCTCTGAAGTCACCGCAGCCGGAGGCGGAGGCGGTCGCGGAGGAGGAGGTCGCCTACCCCCTCCCCTACCCCCTCGGTTAGCGCGATTCCCGCAATACCGATAGTTAGGGCCGGACGCACCCTCCACAAAGCTGCCCGGAGGTCCATTGAAGCCCTCAGCAGCAGCATCACGATAACCTCCCGGCGGACCATTGAAACCGCGGCCTAGACCGCCATCTCCCTGCCATGCATATCCACGGCCACCGCCTGTAGACGAGGAGCCCCGGTGTTGCCCCTCGCCGTATGCGTCGTAGCCGTCGTCCGCCCACCGACCTCGCAGGGGATTCCGGTTGGCGTCGTAACCGGCCGACCCCTGGCCAGGCCCATAGCCGCGACCGCGACCAGCAGCAGCCGCGCCCGTGCCCGAAGCCCGGCCGTCCCAAGCCTGGGAGGCGGGGCGCTGCGCGCCGCGGCCAGCGGCTGGTGCCTCCTCGGCCACTCGCCCGGAAGGGCGCTGCACGCCGGCCCGCGCCTGCGTTTGCTGGCTCGCAGCCAGCCGGGGCTGCTGAAGCTGCTGCGTTCCAACCGCTTGCTGCTGCTGCACCCGCGGCGCACCAGCAGCCGGAGGCACCGGCGCAGCAGCCTGCTGCTGCGGCGGCCCGCCGCCACCCCGGCCAGCCATGGCCTCGAGTGGGGGGATGTGAGCGGCGCGCCCCGGCCGACGAGCGGGAAACCCCGGCAGCGCGCGGCGCGGACGAACCCTAGTTTCACAAGGCGCAGCACGAGGGCGATCAAAACTTTCACGATCAGAGCTATCGAGCGACCCTCGGCTGGTTTTGTCAATCGGGGCAGTGGGTTCCGAGTCAGCCTGGGCCTCATACCCATCTAAATTCGGCCCAATCACCCTCGTCTCGCACTGGGCCAAATACCCAGCGTCATGCAAGCCCAAGCCCTCAACGCACTCGCCAGGCCCATCGCGGCCCAGGAGGCAATTCAAACGCAACATCCGCGCCGCCCGGATCTCGCCGATCTGGCTGGTCGCCGGCGGCGACGGCAGCGCCGCCCTTGGCCGCCGTTTCTTCTTCCTCTCAACAACTGTCCATGCATCTTCTCTAATGAAATCTGACAAAGTTAGTTTTGGAAGACATACCTTCGGGAGAGGACCTCGCCATGGCCGGATCGCCGTCGCCGCCGTTCGCCAATGGACCACACATCGGACCACCTCCACCTTGTCCGCCTCCGTCAGGCCGTGCCTCGCCGGATCATCCATCGGGATCACCGCGTCCACCAGCAAGGCCACATCTTCTTCGGAATAACCCACCTTGAATGCTTCACAAATTGAATCTGAAGGCGTCGGCGACGCCGTCTCCGGCGAGCCGTTGACCGGAGGAACGTCGCCCTCCTCGTCCCCATCCCCGGCGTCATCCGCTAGAGCCCAGAATCGGCCGCCGAAGCGCCGGCCACCGTCGTCGTCGGAGGCGCCAGAGGCGGCCCGAGTCGCCCCCCTAGTCGCCCCCTCACGCATCGCGCAGCCGTCACCACTCACGGCTCACGGCTCACATACGTATAACGTATTCGTATTGCCGCCTTGCCGGAGCCGGATGGCCGGGCTGCGGCTGCTGGACTGCCACGCGGCGACCACCAAAAGCGGCCGAGGCGTCCAGCGACGAGAGGACGAACTACTAAGACGAACCAAAAAAATGCTGCCTGAGCTTCGTGCCTGGAAAAGGATGCTGCCTGGATTCAGGCTGGGTTTTTTTTATTTTTATTTCGTGTGAGGTCAAATTGTTTTAGACTATGGGTGTTTGGTTGTGGCTTGGCTTGACAAAGAATTAAATAATATATACTGGTACTGTTATGGGCGTAGAAGCACCGGAACTGTTGAAACATGCATTGATTAGTATACCATGCAGCTGCTCAGACGTCCTCTTTACGGTGCGTGCCTGGTCCAGGCTAACCAACGTGCCTAGTCACACTCTAGGCTAAGTACATTGTCAAGTTCACCAAGTTAGGCTAGCATACGCGAACCAACCTGTGGTTGGATGGTTAGAGGGACTGTGGTATCCCCAGCCCACCAGGGTTCAAGTCCTGGTGCTCGCATTTATTCCTGGATTTATTTCAGGATTTCCGGCGATGCGCATTCAGTGGGAGGAGACGTTCCCGTCGACGACGAGGCGCCTACGGTGACTTCGTAAATCTCAAGATGATATGCCGGCTCAGTCTCTCGGAGGTGCTCATAGAGGTAGGGTGTGCGTGTGTGCGTTCATAGGGGTGAGTGTATGCGCGTGTATGTGAGCGCTTGCGTCTGTACTGTGTTCAAAAAAAAAAAAGTTAGGCTGGCATATCTTTTTCCATGACATTAACAAAATAGCCACCAGGCAATTCCAGGCATGCTTCAAGTCAGGCTGAGCACAACGTGGACACCATCCAAACACGCTCCATGGTTTTGGAGGCACGAAAGTCTATGTTGGAGACACGGAGGCCCAACAAGCACATGCAATACAAACTCTCACCTTCTTCACCTTTAACCTCGACAAACCAAGTCCAAACTCAACCACTAAAGATAGGTATTGAGACGGCCTCCAAACCTCACAAACGGTGGGACAACCACAAATCAAAAAGCTCATCAGTGACATGGGACGCATAGGAGTATCCATCCTCTAGAGTAAAAAAGATCAAGGGGAGTCTTGATAATATTGATTATATATTTTATCTAAATAGGGGAAAGCTTGGATATCAACTTAGTAAGATCAAGGGGAGTCTTGGTAATCTTGCTTAGATATTTTATCTAAACAGTGGGGAGCTTGGATCTCGAATTAGTTCAACTTTCCTCCGAGTCGCCTCTAAAATCTCTCTCCCAGTCGTAGAGAATCGGTCAAATAGAGATTTGGAATGTGGAATAACAATGGGGTTGAATTTCAAAGTTAGCCTGAAGAGGTAACTCTAATCATAGGCGGGTATTTATAAGTCGTGGGGTAACTAACCATAATCTCAAAAACTTCCATACCCAAATGATCGGGTGACCCTTAGTCGAGGCTAAGATCGTGGCCGGAGTATGGGACGGGGTTGTTGTCGCTGTTCAGGATCACGTTCATGGAAAGGCTTACGCGGGTGGGAAGACAAAGAAAGGCAAAAAATGTTGAATTGTCGAAGGACAAAACTAGCTTATCCGGCACAATACGATCAACAAAGTTACTTAATTAGGATTCCCTTTATCTTGTCAGAGTTATATTGATGATGGCCTTTGGCCTTTTGTATTCCAGCCTTTTGGCCTCCTCTTGTATATGTATATATGATGGTTTTGGCCTCCTAATAATAATAAGTTGATATTATCCTGACATCAACATGGTATATCATGAGCCTAGGTTAGGGATTTTTTCTTGGTGCCGCAACTCGCCCATCGATCGACTGTGTCCTTGCTGCTGCTCCCTCCTACCTCGCTCGATGCCCGATCCAGGCGGCTCCTCATCCCGAACGAGTCACCAGCCGCCTCCATCCAATGAATTATGTCGCCGGCCTCGATTCCTGCCACTGGATTCCGCCACCTCCGGCGCCTGGATGAAGCTGCCCTGCATAACTGCTCTCCTTCCTGGTCGCCTCCCTCCGGCTTGAGTCGCCAAACCAGCCTTAGATCGAGCCGCCGCGTAGCTGCTCTCCATTTTGGTCGCTCCCTCTGGATCGAGTCTCCTGACCAACCTTGGATCGAGTCATTGCAGTCTCCTCCCTCTGGATCGAGTTTCCCGGCCAACACTCCTCTGGATCGATCGTCCTTCTTTCCAGATTGAGTCGCGCCTCCGTTATTCATTGGCCTCGCCCTAGCGTCCCTCTGCCTGTCGGTTCATGCTCTACATCGGGTTTTAGTTGACTGCATTTGTGGGGCTCTTTGGGTGGCCTTTGCAGATTGAAAAAAGGGCACCATGTCTTTGATGTCATCAGGCTATGTCGCCATTCCGCATTCACATGTGATATTAATTTGATGGGGCCAACTATGATGAGTTCATTGCATTTATGCGCATTCACATGTGTGGCATTCGTCTCTGGGGTGTTCTTTCCAATGAGGTCCCCTGTCCTCCGTGCCCAATTCCTCCCGTGGCTCCATCCCCGACGCCACCGGCTCTTGCCGCAGATGCTTCTGATAGTTGTCCTCACTTCCAGTGTTCTACCTCGGTTTGCTTCTGAGTTTATGGGCCTCTGTACTTTCTTTGAGATGTGGACCCATTTTCTCTAGTGATATCAGACCTCTGGTGATGCTCTCTACTTGTTCATGGTCTATCAAGGGCATTCTCTTCAACACGGAGGCTCCACTGTTGATGAGTTCTACACTCGGAGTTTTGCCATCTGGCGCCAACTTGACTCCCTTTGCACTGATGTTTGTGGCACTTGCTTGTGTTGCCAGACTGTGAGGTCCGACTTGGAGTTTCAACGCGTCTAAGAGTTCTTGTCATGGCTCCGTGGGGAGTTTGAGCCTCCACGTGCTTAGTTGTTTGCTCGTGGTTGTGTTCCTATTTCTAAGGTGGTTTCTAAGCTTCGTGATGAGGAGACTCGCCTCCGTGGTGCTGGATTGCTTTAGGTTCCTTTATGCTCGATGCACGAGTTGCTGCTCCACCAGTGTTCTCTCGCTCCAATGCTCCGCCGCTACTGCCGTCTCCTTCTAGTAGTGAGGTCCGCTCTCGTCCTCGTACTCATTGCGACTACTACAACAAGGATGGTCACCCCGAGTCTGAGTGCTTTAAGAAGAAGCATGATATGTGTAATAAGGAGCGCAATTCTTCTTCCGGGACTCGTGCTTCTTCCTTGATGCTGTTTACTGTCTCCTTAACTGAGTAGGATATTGTGAAGCTTAAGCATCTACTTGTTGCTTCAGGTTCTTCGACAGGTAATGCAGGTTCTATAACTGGTGCTTCTAGTGCTGAGCGACCACCATCTATACAGTTAGGTACATCCCCATGGGTTATGGATTCTGGAGCTTCATTTTTATATGTCTTCCGATTCTTCTGTCTTGTCCTCTCTTAGATCTCACAATTTTCCTATTAATGTTCTTACTGGTGATGGTACTCCTCTTCTTGTTGCTAGTCAAGACACTCTTTCCACTTCTTCATTTCATGTTCCAGATGTTTCTTCATGTTCCCGCCTTACCATGAACCTATATTCTGCAAGTCATCTTATTGATTTTGGTTGTCGTATCATTCGTCATGTTGATTCTTGCACTATACATGATCGTCACACAAAGGCTCTGGTTGGGGCTGGCCCTCGCCACCATGATTCTCAAGGGCTTTGGGAGTTAGAATGGCTTCATGTTCCTTCCGCTGCCACCACACTCGCCAGTACATCTGCCTTCGTCGCTTCAACTACCAGCTCCTTTCAAAACTGGCATCATCAACTTGGTCACCTTTGTGGTTCTCGACTATCGAATTTAGTTCGCCGTGGTCTTTTGGGGCCTATCTCACGAGATGTAACCTTACAATGTCAAGGTTGTAGGCTTGGTAAACATATTTAGTTACCTTATCCAACTAGTGAGTGATACGTCTCCAACGTATCTATAATTTTTGCTTGTTCCATGCTGTTATATTATCATTCTTGGATGTTTTACAATCATTTTATAACAACTTTATATCATTTTTTGGGACTAACCTATTGACATAGTGTCAAAGTGTCAGTTGCTGTTTTTGCTTGTTTTTTACTTCGCATAATATCAGTACCAAACGGAGTCCAATCGCGACGAAACTTTTTGGAGATTTTTAGAAGACACCCAGTGGGCCAAAAAAGTGCCAGGAAGGTGGGTTGTGGAGAGCACAACCCACCAGGGCGCGCCAGGGGCCCGCGGCGCGCCCTGATGGGTTGTGCCCTCCACGGGGCCCCCTCCACCGCCTTGACGTGGCTTGAGACTGCGTCGGTATTTCCCCAAAGAGGAAGGGATGATGCAGCATAGCGACGGTAAGTATTTCCCTCAGTTATGAAACCAAGGTTATCGAACCAGTAGGAGGATCACCACCAACCAATAAGCAGCACCTGCACACAAACAACAAATACTTGCAACCCGACGCGAAAGAGAGGTTGTCAATATCTCTACGGTAATAAGATAGATTAGGTAGTGATGTTGGGGAACGTTGCATGGGAAACAAAAAATTTCCTACGCACACGCAAGATCTATCCATGGTGATGAGCATCTATGAGGGGGAGAGTGGATCTACATACCCTTGTAGATCGCTAAGCGGGAAGCATTAAGAAACGCTGTTGATGTAGTCGAACGTCTTCGCGATCCAAATCGCAATCCGTCCCGCGATCCTGATCACGATCCGTCCCGCGATCCAATCACGGTCCTTCCGATCTAGCGCCGAACGGACGGCACCTCCGCGTTCAGCACACGTACAACTCAATGACGATCTCCGCCTTCTTGATCTAGCAAGAGGGAGCGGAGAGGTAGGTGAGTTCTCCGGCAGCGCGACGGCGCGGCGGCGGTGATGATGGAACTATTCCAACAGGGCTTCGCCTAAGCACTGCTGAAAACTAGAGGAATCAATCTATCGGGAGAGAGGGCTGCACTATGGCCTTTTGGGTTAAAGTGCTTTTGCCCTCTCTCCCTCTAGTATATATAGGAGGAGGGGAGGGAGGCTGGTGCCCCTAGGGCTGCCCCTTTGGTGCGGCCGAAGTGGGGAGGTGGAGGAGTCCAACTCCAATCCTACTAGGAGTAGGATTCCTCCTCCCTCACTTGGAAACTCTTTCCACCTTTGGGTTTTCCCACCCCTAGCCGCATGGGCCTTAGTGGGGGGTTCGGCCAGCCCACCAAGGGCTGGTTTGACTCCTCCCACAGCCCATGAGACCCTTTGGGGCGAGAGGCCCCTCCCGATGGTCCCCCGGTACCCTCCCGGCACTCCCGGTACACTACCGAAATGCCCGAAACTTTTCTGGTGACCAAAACGGGACTTCCTATATATCAATCTTTACCTCCGGACCATTTCGGAGCTCCTCGTGACGTCCGGGATCTCATCCGGGACTCCGAACAACCTTCGGTCACTAACATTCATAACTCAACTATACCGAAACGTCACCGAACGTTAAGTGTGCAGACCCTGCGGGTTCGAGAACTATGTAGACATGACCGAGACACCTCTACGGTCAATAACCAATAGCGGGACCTGGATGCCCATATTGGTTCCTACATATTCTACGAAGATCTTTATCGGTTGAACCTCTATGTCAAGGATTCAGTTAATCCCGTACGCTGTTCCCTTTGTTCTTCGATATGTTACTTGCCTGAGATTCGATCGTCGGTATCTCTATACCTAGTTCAATCTCGTTACCGACAAGTCTCTTTACTCATTCCGTAATACAAGATCCCGTGGCTAACTCTTTAGTCACTTTGCTTGCAAGGTTTATTGTGATGTTGTATTACCGAGTGGGCCCTGAGAAACCTCTCCGTCACACAGAGTAACAAATCCCAGTCTCGATCCATGCCAACTCAACAGACACCTTCGGAGATACCTGTAGAGCATCTTTATAGTCACCCAGTTATGTTGTGACGTTTGATACACACAAGGTATTCCTCCGGTGTCAGTGAGTTGCATGATCTCATGGTCATAGGAACAGATACTTGACATGCAGAAAACAATAGCAATAAACTGACACGATCATATGCTATGTTCATAGTTTGGGTCTTGTCCATCACATCATTCTCCTAATGATGTGATCCCGTTATCAAATGACATCTCATGTCTATGACTAGGAAACCTTAACCATCTTTGATCAACGAGCTAGACTAGTAGAGGCTTACTAGGGACACTTTGTTGTTTATGTATCCACACATGTATTTGATTTTCCAATCAATACAATTATAGCATGGATAATAAACGATTATCATAAACAGGGAAATATAATAATAACCAATTTATTATTGTCTCTAGGGCATATTTCCAACAGTCTCCCACTTGCACTAGAGTCAATAATCTAGTTCACATCACCATGTGATTTACATTGTTATGAATCTAACACCCAATGAGTTCTGGGGTTCGATCATGCTTTGCATGTGAGAGAGGTCTTTAGTCAACGGTCTGCAACATTCAGATCCATGTGTTCTTTGCAAATCTATATGTCATACTGCAGATGCTACCATGCTCCACTTGGAACTATTCCAAATGGCTGCTCCACTATACGTATCCGGATTGCTACTCAGAGTCATCCGGATAGGTGTCAAAAGCTTGCATCGACGTAACTCTTTACGACGAACTCTTTGTCACCTCCATAATCGAGAAACATTTCCTTAGTCCTCTAGTTACTAAGGATAATTTTGACCGCTGTCCAGTGATCCACTCCTGGATCACTCTTGTACCCCTTGACAGACTCATGGCAAGGCACACACAGGTGCGGTACATAGCATGGCATACTATATAGAGCCTATGGCTAAGGCATAGGGGACGACCTTCGTCCTTTCTCTCTCTTCTGCCGTGGTCGAGCTTTGAGTCTCACTCAACTCCACACCTTACAAATCAGGCAAGAACTCTTTCTTTGACTGATCCATTTTGAACTCTTTCAAAATCTTGTCAAGGTATGTACTCATTGAAAGTTTTATCAGATGTCTTGATCTATCTATATAGATCCTGATGCCCAATATTTAAGTACCTTCTTTCTAGGTTTTCCTTTGAAAAACTCCTTTTCAAACAACCCTTTATTCTTTCTAGAAATTCTACATCATTTCCGATCAACAATATGTCATCCACATATACTTATCAGAAATTCTATAGTGCTCCCACCCACTTTATTGTAAATACAAGTTTCTCATAAACTTTGTATAGACCCAAAAACTTTGATCACCTCATCAAAGCGTATATTCCAACTCCGAGATGCCTGCTCCAGTCCATAGAAGGATTGTTGGAGCTTGCATACATTTTAGCATCCTTAGGACTAACAAAACCTTCTGGTTGTATCACATACAACCTTTCCTCACGAGAAACGTTAAGGAAACTCTGTTTTGACATCCATCTGCCAGATTTCATAATCGAAAAATGCAGCAACTGCTAACACAATTCCAACAGACTTTAGCATCGCTACGGGTGAGAAAGTCTCATCGTAGTCAACTCCTTGAACTTGTGAAAAACCCTTTGCCACAAGTCGAGCTTTATAGATGGTGACATTAGCGTCCGCGTCCGTCTTCCTTTTAAAGATCCATTTGTTCTGAATGGCCTTTCGCCCTTCAGGTAATACTTCCAAAGCCCATACTTTGTTTTCATACATGGATCCCATCTCGGATTTCATGGCCTCTAACCATTTCTCGGAATCCGGGCCCATCATCGCTTCTCCATAGCTCGTAGGTTCATCGTTGTCCAACAACATGACCTCTAAGACAGGGTTGCCGTACCATTCAGGAGCAGTACGCGTCCTTGTCGACCTACGAGGTTCGATAGTAACTTGATCTGAAGCTTAATGATCATCATCATTAACTTCCTCTTCAACTAAAGTAGGCTCCATAGAAACAACTTTCTGTGCTGCGCTACTCTCTGGTTGAAACAAAGGTTCAACAACCTCATCAAGTTCTATCTTCCTCCCACTCAATTCTTTCGAGAGAAACTCTTTCTCGAGAAAGGACCCGTTTTAGCAACAAACACTTTGTGCTTGGATCTAAGATAGAAGGTTTACCCAACTGTTACGTTAGAATATTCTATGAAGATGCATTTGTCCGTTTTGGGTTCGAGCTCATTAGGTGAAAACCCTTTTTCACATAAGCGTCGCAGCCCCAAACATTAAGAAATGACAGCTTAGGTTTTCGCCAAACCAAAATTCATACGGTGTCATCTCAACGGACTTAGATGGTGCCCCTTTTAAAGTGAATGTAGTTGTCTCTAATGCATAATCCCAAAACGATAGTGGCAAATCGATAAGAGACATCATAGTTCGCACCATATCCAATAGAGCACGACTACGACATTCGGACACACCATCACACTATGGTGTTCCAGGTGGCGTGAGTTGTGAAACAACTTCCACATTGTCTTAAGTTGTATACCAAACTCGTAACTCAGATATTCACCTCCACGATCATATCGTAGACATTTCATCTTCTTGTCACGATGATCTCAAACTTCACTCTGATTTTGTTTGAACTTTTCAAACGTTTCAGACTTGTGTTTCATTAAGTAAATATCCCCATATCTACTCAAATCATCAGTGAAGGTAGGAAAATAACGATATCCATCGCACGCTACAACACTCATTGGACCGAATACATCAACATGTATCATTTCCAATAAGTTACTTGCCCGCTCCATCATACCGGAAAACGGGGTCTTAGTCATCTTGCCCATGAGGCATGGTCCGCATGTCTCAACCGATTCAAAATCGAATGAGTCCAAAGATCCATCAGCATGGAGTTTCTTCATGCGTATTACACCAGTATGACATTTAGCGGCAGTGCCACAAGTATGTGGTACTATCATTATTAACTTTGTATCTTTTGGCATCAATATTATGAACATATGTATCACTACGATCAAGATTCAATAAACCATTCTCATTGGGTGCATGACCATTGAAGGTATTATTCATGTAAACAGAATAACCATTATTCTCTAACTTAAATGAATAACCGTATTGCAATAAACATGATCTAATCATGTTCATGCTCAACGCAAACACCAAATAACATTTATTTAGGTTCATCACTAATCCCGAAGGTAGAGAGAGCGTGCGATGGTGATCACATCAACCTTGGAAACACTTCCAACACTCATCGTCACCTCACCCTTAGCTAGCCTCCGTTTATTCCGTAGCTTTTATTTCGAGTTACTAACATTTAACAACCGAACCGGTATCCAATACCCAAGTTCTACTAGGAGTACCAGTAAGGTATACATCAATAACACGTATATCAAATATACTTATGTCGACGTTGCCAGCCTTCTTATCTACCAAGTATCTAGGGTTGTTCCGCTTCAGCGACCGTTTTCCTCATAATAGAAGCACTTAGTCTCAGGTTTGGGTTCAACCTTGGGTTTTT
The DNA here is from genome assembly GCA_039707655.1 of Elymus sibiricus. Classification (NCBI taxonomy): domain Eukaryota; kingdom Viridiplantae; phylum Streptophyta; class Magnoliopsida; order Poales; family Poaceae; genus Elymus; species Elymus sibiricus. The sequence goes on along the minus strand of CM077667.1, from coordinate 464,694,603 downwards.
CACTGGAGTAGCAACTGACTTGCCATCCATGAAGTTTCCCTCCTTGCCCTTGCCCTTCTCGAAACTAGTGGTTTCACTAACCATCAACACTTGATGCTCCTTCTTGATTTCTACCTTCGCGGTGTCAAACATCGCGAATAGCTCAGGGATCATTATTTCCATCCCTGGCATTTTATCGTTCATCACCAAGCTCTAGTAGCTTAGTGACAGTGACTTGGAGAGCTATATCAATCACTATCTTATGTGGAAGATCAACTCCCACTCGATTCAAGAGATTGTAGCACCCAGACAATCTGAGCACATGCTCACTGATTGAGCTATTCTCCTTCATCTTGCAGGCAAAGAATCTTGTTGGAGGTCTCATACCTCTCAACACGGGCACGAGCTTGAGATCCCAATTTCAGCTCTTAGAACATCTCATATGTTCCGTGACGTTCAAAATGTTTTGGAGCCTCAATTCTAAGCCGTAATGCATGACGCACTGAACTATCAAGTAGTCATTAGAACGTTCCTGTCAGATGTTCACAACATCTACAGACGACGCTTGAGGGGGTGGCGCACCGAGCGGTGCATTAAGGACATAAGCCTTCTGTGTAGCAATGAGGACAATCCTCAGATCACGGACCCAGTCCGCATTATTGCTACCATCATCTTTCAACTCTATTTCTCTAGGAACATATAAAAATTCAAGGGAGCTACAGCGCGAGCTAGTAATCTATAACATAATTTGCAAAGACATTTTGACTATGTTCATGATAATGAGTTTAGTTAATCATATTACTTAAAAAACTCCCACTCAAATTGACATCCCTCTGGTCATTCGAGTGTCACATGATCCAAATTCACCAACCCAAGTCCGATCATCACGTGAGATGAGGTGGTTTCAATGGTGAACATCTTCATGTTGATCATATCTACTATATGACTCATGTTCGACCTTTCGGTCTCTTGTGTTCCGAGGCCATGTCTGCACATGCTAGGCTCGTCAAGTTTAACCTGAGTGTTCCGCATGTGCAACACTGGCTTGCACCCGTTGTATGTGAACGTAGAGTCTATCACACCCGATCATCACGTGGTGTCTCGAAACGATGAACTTTCGCAACGGTGCACACTCAGGGAGAACACAATTTTATCTTGGAATTTAAGTGAGGGATCACCTTATAATGCTACCGTCTTCCTAAGCAAAATAAGATGCATAAAAGGATTAACATCACATGCAAATCATAAGTGACATGATATGGCCATGAACTTGTGCTTTTGATCTCCATCTCCAAAGCACCGGCATGATCTCCATCATCACCGGCATGACACCATGATCTCCATCATCTTGATCTCCATCAACGTGTCGCCATGAGGTTGTCGCGCCAACTGTTGCTTCTACGACTATTGCTAACTCATAGCGATAAAGTAAAGCAAAACGGCGAAAATAAATTAAAGACAACCCTATGGCTCCTGCCGGTTGCCGTACTCATCGACATGCAAGTCGTGATATTCTATATAATACATGATCATCTCATACATCACATATATCTCATCATGTAATTGGCCATATCACATCACAACATACCCTGCAAAAACAAGTTAGACGTCCTCTAATTGTTGTTGCATGTTTTACATGGCTGCTACGGGTATCTAGCAAGAACGATTCTTACCTACGCAAAAACCACAACGGTGATACACAAATTGCTATTCAACCTTCTCAAGGACCGCCTTTGTCAAATCCGATCCAACTAAAGTGGGAGAGACAGACACCCGCCAGCCATCTTTATGGAACAAGGTTACATGTCAGTTGATGGAACCGGTCTCTCGTAAGTGTACGAGTAAGGTTGGTCCGGGCCGCTTCATCCCACAATACCGCCGAATCAAGAAAAGACAAAGGGAGGAAGCAATCTGAATATCAACGCCCACAAACTCCTTTGTGTTCTACTCATGATCTCATCTACACATAGACCTTGCTCATGATGCCACTGTTGGGGAACGTTGCATGGGAAACAAAAATTTCCTACGCACACGCAAGATCTATCCATGGTGATGAGCATCTACGAGGGGGAGAGTGGATCTACATACCCTTGTAGATCGCTAAGCGGGAAGCGTTAAGAAACGCGGTTGATGTAGTCGAACGTCTTCGCGATCCAAATCGTAATCCGTCCCGCGATCCAATCACGATCCGTCCCGCGATCCTGATCACGATCCAATCACGGTCCTTCCGATCTAGAGCCGAACGGACGGCACCTCCGCGTTCAGCACAGGTACAGCTCGATGACGATCTCCGCCTTCTTGATCCAGCAAGAGGGAGCGGAGAGGTAGGTGAGTTCTCCGGCAGTGCGACGGAGCGGTGGCGATGATGGTGGAACTATTCCAGCAGGGCTTCGCCTAAGCACTGCTGAAAACTAGAGGAATCAATCTATCGGGAGAGAGGGCTGCACTATGGCCTTTTGGGTTAAAGTGCTTTTTCCCTCTCTCCCTCTAGTATATATAGGAGGAGGGGAGGGAGGCCGGCGCCCCTAGGGCTGCCCCTTTGGTGCGGCAGAAGTGGGGAGGTGGAGGAGTCCAACTCCAATCCTACTAGGAGTAGGATTCCTCCTCCCTCACTTGGAAACTCTTTCCACCTTTGGGTTTTCCCACCCCTAGCCACATGGGCCTTAGTGGGGGGTTCGGCCAGCCCACCAAGGGCTGGTTTGACTCCTTCCACAGCCCATGAGACCCTTTGGGGGCGAGAGGCCCCTCCCGATGGTCCCCCGGTACCCTCCCGGCACTCCCGGTACACTACCGAAATGCCCGAAACTTTTCTGGTGACCAAAACGGGACTTCCTATATATCAATCTTTACCTCCGGACCATTCCGGAGCTCCTCGTGACGTCCGGGGTCTCATCCGGGACTCCGAACAACCTTCGGTCACCAACATTCATAACTCAACTATACCGAAACGTCACCGAACGTTAAGTGTGCAGACCCTGCGGGTTCGAGAACTATGTAGACATGACCGAGACACCTCTACGGTCAATAACCAATAGCGGGACCTGGATGCCCATATTGGTTCCTACATATTCTATGAAGATCTTTATCTGTTGAACCTCTATGTCAAGGATTCAGTTAATCCCATACGATGTTCCCTTTGTTCTTCGGTATGTTACTTGCCCGAGATTTGATTGTCGGTATCTCTATACATAGTTCAATCTCGTTACCGGCAAGTCTCTTTACTCGTTCCGTAATACAATATCCCGTGGCTAACTCTTTAGTCACTTTTCTTGCAAAGCTTATTGTGATGTTGTATTACCGAGTGGGCCCTGAGAAACCTCTCCGTCACACGGAGTAACAAATCCCAGTCTCGATCCAAGCCAACTCAACAAACACCTTCGAAGATACCGGTAGAGCATCTTTATAGTCACCCAGTTACGTTGCGACATTTGATACACACAAGGTATTCCTCCGGTGTCAGTGAGTTGCATGATCTCATGGTCATAGGAACAGATACTTGACATGCAGAAAACAATAGCAATAAACTGACACGATCATATGCTATGTTCATAGTTTGGGTCTTGTCCATCACATCATTCTCCTAATGATGTGATCCCGTTATCAAATGACATCTCATGTCTATGGCTAGGAAACCTTAACCATCTTTGATCAACGAGCTAGACTAGTAGAGGCTTACTAGGGACACTTTGTTGTCTATGTATCCACACATGTATTTGAGTTTCCAATCAATACAATTATAGCATGGATAATAAACGATTATCATAAACAGGGAAATATAATAATAACCAATTTATTATTGCCTCTAGGGCATATTTCCAACAAGTGATAGATAGGAGAGATAGATCTCTCAAGAACACAAATAAAAAGATTAAATATGCAGCAATATGTTTTTGGGTTTTTGGTTTTGTAGATCTGAAAACAATGATTGCAAAAAAGTAGATCGGAAAGCAATATGTTGGAAAAGTAGACCCGGGGACCATAGGGTTCACTAGTGGCTTCTCTCATGAGTATAGCGCACAGTGGGTGAACAAATTACTGTTGGGAAATTGATAGAAAATCGAATAATCATGACGATATCCAAGGCGATGATCATTATATAGGCATCACGTCCAAGATAGATAGACCGACTCCTGCCTGCATCTACCTCTATTACTCCACACATTGACCACTATCCAGCATGCATCTAGTGTATTAAGTTCATGGAAAAACGGAGTAATGCAATAAGAACGATGACTTGATGTAGACAAGATCTATTCATGTAGGAATAGACCCCATCTTGTTATCCTTAATAGCAACGATACATGCGTGTCTTGCTGCCCCTTCTGTCACTGGGAAAGAACACTGCAAGATCGAACCCATCACAAAGCACCTCTTCCCATGGCAAGAAAAATTGATCTAGTCGGCCTAACTAAACCAAAGATTCGGAGAAGAAATACGAGGCTATAAGTAATCATGCATATAAGAGATAAAAGAAGACTCAAATAATATTCATGGATAGAAACTAATCATGAACTCAAAATTCATCGGATCCCAACAAACACACCGCAAAAGTTTACATCAAATAGATCTCCAAGAGACCATTGTATTGAGAATCATAAGAGAGAGAAGAAGCCATCTAGCTACTGCCTACGCACCCGTAGGTCTATGGTGGACTACTCACGCATCATCGGAGAGGCACCTATGAGGAAGATGAACCCCTCCGTGATGGTGTTTAGATTGGATCTTGAGGTTCTGGAACTTGCGGCGGCTGGAATTGTGTTTCGTCGACTCCCCTAGGGTTTTTGGAATATTTGGTAATTTATAGGCATCAGAGGCGGTGGAGAGGGGGCCCGTGGAGGGACAACCCATCAGGGCGCGCCGAGGGCCAACGGTGGGTTGTGCTCTCCACGGCCCACCTTCCTGGCTCTTCTTTGGCCCACTGGGTGTCTTCTGGTCCAGGAAAAATCTCCAAAAAGTTTCATCGTGATTGGACTCCATTTGGTATTGATTTTCTGCGAAGTAAAAAACAAGCAAAAACAACAACTGGCACTTTGGCACTATGTCAATAGGTTAGTCCCAAAAAATGATATAAAGTTGTTATAAAATGATTGAAAAACATCCAAGAATGATAATATAACAACATGGAACAAGCAAAAATTATAGATACGTTGGAGACGTATCAGCATCCCCAAGCTTAATTCCTACTCGTCCTCGAGTAGGTAAATGATAAAAACAGAATTTTTGAGGTGGAATGCTGGCTAACATGTTCATCATATTCTTTTCTTTTGTATAGCATGGATATTTGGACTTGTAAATGATTCAAAGCAATAGTCTAGTTTTAACATAATGACTTCAATACTCAAGCATGTCAACAAGCAACCATGTCTTTCAAAATATCAACACTAAAGAAAGTTATCCCTAGCCCATCATGCTCAATCATTGATCCCTTCATGAAAGACACTCAAATATTAGCTATGCCCAATGCTCAAGTACGATCATAGTGCCCCCTAGTTGGTTCTTATAAGAGAAGATGGAGACTCAAAGTAAAACTAAAACTTTCATAAAGTAAATAGATAGGCCCTTCGTAGAGGGAAGTAGGGATTTGTAGAGGTGCCAGAGCTCAAGGTTTAAATTGAGAGAGAGAAAATATATTAGGTGGCATGCTTTTCCTGTCAACGAAAACGACAAAGTAGCTCACAATACTTTATATGCTAGATATATCATAGGCGGTTCCCAAACAGAAAATAAAGTTTATTCCTTTTTCCACCAAACTTTCACTTTCCATGGCGGGCCGTATCCACGGTTGCCTTCCGTACCAACACTCTTCAAGGAATTTATTATTTGACAACATAAAGTAAATATTTTTTCTTTTTTCATTTCGGGAATGGGCATCCCTATTACCGCCGCACTCTCGTGCAATGACAAGTGAATAAACACTCATATTGAGAATAACACATCTAGCATGGAAAAATATTGGACACTCCCCACCGTTTCATGAGCGGTACGGGCACACAAAAGAGAAAATTTATTTTGAAAATTTAGAGATGACTCATACAAATTTGCTTGGAACGGCATGGAAATACCGCATATAGGTAGGTATGGTGGACTCATAAGGCAAAACTTGGTTTAAGGATTTTGGATGCACAAGTAGTATTTCTACTTAGTACAAGTGGAGGCTAGCAAATAGATTGAGAAGCAACCAAACCAAGAAACAAAAATTCACATAAGTGAGCATTGAACATAACTAACACCGAATAATGCACCACAAGTAGGATGTAACTTCATTGCATAACTATTGACTTTCGTGCATGCATAGGGAATCACAAACCTTAACACCAATATTCCTACTAAGCATAATTGCTCACTAACATGACTCACATATTACTATCATCATGTTTCAAAACTATTACAAGGAATCAAGTTTAATTTGTCCAATGATCTTCATGAAAGTTTTTATTATATCCTCCTTGGATATCTATCACTTTGGGACTAGTTTCATATATTGCCATTGCTTTTTGGCAAGCTCAAACAAATTTAAGTGAAGCACATGAGCATAAAGATTTCATCTCTCAAAAAGGTATAAGTGAAGCATGAGAGGATTTCTTTACCTACTCTCAAATTAATCTAAGTGAAGCATGATAGTATTTCTACAAAAAGTTCCAAGCACACCGTGCTCAAAAAGATATAAGTGAAGCACTAGAGCAATTCTATAGCTCAAAAAGTTTAAGTGAAGCACATAGAGCAATTCTAACAAATCATAGCATGATTTTGGCTTTCTCAAATAGGTGTGTTCAGCAAGGATACAAAGGAAAAACTAACAAACAAAGCAAGCAAAGATACAAGACGCTCCAAGCAAAACTCATGATATGTGACGAATAAAAATATAGCTCCAAGTAAAATGCTGATGGTCGTTAGAAGAAAGAGGGGATGCCACTCGGGGGCATCCCCAAGCTTAGTTGCTTGTTTCTCTTTGGATATATCTTGGGGGTGTGGTAGCATCCCCAAGCTTAGGCTTTTATCACTCCTTATTCCTTCATCCATCGTGATCTCACCCAAAACTTGAAAACTTCAATCACACAAAACTCAACAAAATATTTGTGAGACCCGTTAGTATAATAAAGCAAATCACTACTTTAGGTACTGTTGCAAACCCATTCATATTTTATTATTGCATTATACCTACTGTATTTTAACTTTACCATGGCTCATACCCTTCAATATAACCCATAGATTCATCAAAACAAGCACACAATGCAACGAAAACAGAATTTGTCTTAAACAGAACAGTCTGTAGTAATCTATACTCTACCCATACTTCTGTAACTCTAAAAATTCTGAAAAATTAGGACAACGCAAGGAATTTGTATAGCAACACTGTGTTAAAATTTCATCTCAAGATCACGTTCCAGCAAAAATAATGAAAATTCATATACTGGACGCAAAGTTTCTGTTTCAGATTCAGCATCGCTTCTACTCATCCTATGAATCATCCTAAAGGCTTTACTTGGCACAAGCACTAAATAAACCATAAAAACACAATCATAACAGAGGCATAATTGTTTCAACACTCAAAAACAGAAAGGAAAAAGCAAAAATTTATATATTCATTGGGTTGCCTCCCAACAAGCGCTATCGTTTTACGCCCCTAGCTAGGCATAATGGATAGATTCAAGTATTGTCATCCTTGGTTTTGTCCACTTTTGTGAGGGCCTTCTCGAATCCGGGGGGCTCTTTCCACTTCCCCAAATTTTCAGGAGAAGAAACCATCTTAAGATCCAAAATATCCAAACGCTTATTGCAAAGGGTAATCAAAGTGTTCAAGCGATTGAGGTTCCCACTAATATGTTTGAGGGGTTCGTGATATTTTTGTAACTCGACCAAGTGCTTATGTAAGTCACTCAATTTTGTCAAGAATTTGAACTCCCTCTTGTGAAAAAGCAAGCCCCTTTTTTGGTGGAGGAACCCCCAAAATCCCTTCCAAAACTTCATAAGCGGCGTTTGCATCAAGTTCAATAAAATTACCCTTTGAGGCGAAATCCAAAAGCTCTCTATGATGCAAAGCCAATCCAATATAAAAATTTCTAAGCAAAACTTTTGCGTCTCCTTTTAGATTGGAAATACGATAGGATTCCATTAGCCTATACCAGGCATCTTTCAAATTTTCCCCTTGTTTTTGTTTGAAGCATATAACTTCAAAATCTAGTGACAAAGGGGGAGTAGTAACACTAGTCATAGCAACAAGCAAGAGATCTGACGAAACAAAGGCAAACGAAGAAGAGGGCGAATAAAACGGCAAATTGGTGAAGTGGGGGAGAGGAAAACGAGAGGCAAATGGCAAATAATGTAATTGCAAGGAGATGAGATTTGTGATTAGGAACCTGGTAGATGATGGTGGAGCCCCCTCGGCGCCTACGATAGGCACGTAGAAGAGACCGCTTCCTCCCCGGCAATGGCGCCAGAAATTCCTTTGACATGGCTTGAGACTGCATCGGTATTTCCCCAAAGAGGAAGGGATGATGCAGCACAGCGACAGTAAGTATTTCCCTCAGTTATGAAACCAAGGTTATCGAACCAGTAGGAGGATCACCACCACCCAATAAGCAGCACCTACACACAAACAACAAATACTTGCAACCCGACGCGAAAGAGAGGTTGTCAATCTCTCTACGGTAATAAGATAGATTAGGTAGTGATAGATAGGAGAGATAGATCTCTCAACAACACAAATAAAAAGAGTAAATATGCAGCAATATGTTTTTGGGTTTTTGGTTTTGTAGATCTGAAAACAAAGATTGCAAAAAAGTAGATCGGGAAGCAATATGTTGGAAAAGTAGACCCGGGGGCCGTAGGGTTGACTAGTGGCTTCTCTCATGAGTATAGCGCACGGTGGGTGAACAAATTACTGTTGGGCAATTGATAGAAAATCGAATAGTCATGACGATATCCAAGGCGATGATCATTATATAGGCATCACGTCCAAGATAGATAGACCGACTCCTGCCTGCATCTACCTCTATTACTCCACACATCGACCGCTATCCAGCATGCATCTAGTGTATTAAGTTCATGGAAAAACGGAGTAATGCAATAAGAACAATGACATGATGTAGACAAGATCTATTCATGTAGGAATAGACCCCATCTTGTTATCCTTAATAGCAACGATACATGGATGTCTTGCTGCCCCTTCTGTCACTAGGAAAGAACACCGCAAGATCGAACCCATCACATAGCACCTCTTCCCATGGCAAGAAAAATCGATCTAGTCGGCCTAAGTAAACCAAAGATTCGGAGAAGAAATACGAGGCTATAAGTAATCATGCATATAAGAGATCAAAGAAGACTCAAATAATATTCATGGATAGAAACTGATCATGAACTCAAAATTCATCGGATCCCAACAAACACACCGCAAAAGTTTACATCAAATAGATCTCCAAGAGACCATTGTATTGAGAATCATAAGAGAGAGAGAGAGAGAAGAAGCCATCTAGCTACTGCCTACGGACCCGTAGGTCTATGGTGGACTACTCACGCATCATCGGAGAGGCACCTATGAGGAAGATGAACCCCTCTGTGATGGTGTTTAGATTGGATCTCGAGGTTCTGGAACTTGCGGTGGCTGGAATTGTGTTTCCTCGACTCCCCTAGGGTTTTTGGAATATTTGGGAATTTATAGGTATCAGAGGCGGTGGAGAGGGGCCCCGTGTAGGGTACAACCCATCAGGGCGTGCCGGGGCCCCCCTGGCATGCCCTGGTGGGTTGTGCTCTCCACGGCCCACCTTCCTGGCTCTTCTTTGGCCCACTGGGTGTCTTCTGGTCCAGAAAAAATCTCCAAAAAGTTTCGTCGCGATTGGAGTCCGTTTGGTATTGATTTTCTGCGAAGTAAAAAACAAGCAAAAACAACAACTGGCACTTTGGCACTATGTCAATAGGTTAGTCCCAAAAAATGATATAAAGTTGTTATAAAATGATTGTAAAACATCCACGAATGATAATATAACAGCATGGAACTAGCAAAAATTATAGATACGTTGGAGACGTATCACGCCTGTGATGCCTATAAATTCCCAAATATTCAGAAAACCCTAGGGGAGTCGACGAAACACAATTCCAGCTGTCGCAGGTTCCAGAACCTCGAGATCCAATCTAAACACCATCACGGAGGGGTTCATATTCTTCATAGGTGCCTCTCCAATGATGCGTGAGTAGTCCACCATAGACCTACGGGTCCGTAGGCAGTAGCTAGATGGCTTCCTCTCTCTCTCTTATTATTCTCAATACAATGGTCTCTTGGAGATCTATTTGATGTAAACTTTTGCGGTGTGTTTGTTGGGATCCGATGAATTTTGAGTTCATGATCAGTTTCGATCCATGAATATTATTTGAGTCTTCTTTGATCACTTATATGCATGATTACTTATAGCCTCGTATTTCTTCTTCAAATCTTTGCTTTAGTTAGGCCGACTAGATCGATTTTTCATGCCAGGGGAAGAGGTGTTTGTGATGGGTTCGATCTTGTGGTGTCCTCTCCCAGTGAGAGAAGGAGCAGCAAGGCACGCTGATACGTCTCCAACGTATCTATAATTTGCTTGTTCCATGCTGTTATATTATCATTCTTGGATGTTTTACAATCATTTTATTACAGCTTTATATCATTTTTTGGGACTAACCTATTGACATTGTGCCAAAGTGCCAGTTGCTGTTTTTGCTTGTTTTTTACTTCACAGGAAATCAGTACCAAACGGAGATAAAATGCTGCGGGGATTTTTGTGGATTTTTTACGGACCATAAGAAACCAGATGGCCAAACAACACCAGAAGAGGGGCCCCAGGGTGGCCAGCCCCCACAAGGGCGCGCCAGAGGCCCCTTGGCGCGGCCTGGTGGGTGCTGGGCACCTCGGGCACCCCCTCAACCGACTATAGTGCCTATAAATTCCCAGAAAATCCAAAAACCTTAGAGGAGTCGACGAAACACAATTCCAGCCGCCGCAAGTTCCAGAACCTCGAGATCCAGTCTAAACACCATCACGGAGGGGTTCATCTTCCTCATAGGTGCCTCTCCGATGATGCGTGAGTAGTCCACCATAGACCTACGGGTCCGTAGGTAGTAGCTAGATGGCTTCTTCTCTCTCTCTTATGATTCTCAATACAATGGTCTCTTGGAGATCTATTTGATGTAAACTTTTGTGGTGTGTTTGTTGGGATCCGATGAATTTTGAGTTCATGATCAGTTTCTATCCATGAATATTATTTGAGTCTTCTTTGATGTCTTATATGCATGATTACTTATAGCCTCGTATTTCTTCTTCGAATTTTTGGTTTAGTTAGGCCAACTAGATCGATTTTTCTTGCCATGGGAAGAGGTGCTTTGTGATGGGTTCGATCTTGCGGTGTTCTTTCCCAGTAACAGAAGGGGCAGCAAGACACGCATGTATCGTTGCTATTAAGGATAACAAGATGGGGTCTATTCCTACATGAATAGATCTTGTCTACATGATGTCATCGTTCTTATTGCATTAGTCCGTTTTCCATGATCTTAATACACTAGATGCATGCTAGATAGCGGTCGATGTGTGGAGTAATAGAGGTAGATGCATGCAGGAGTCGGTCTATCTATCTTGGACGTGATGCCTATATAATGATCATCGCCTTGGATATCGTCATGACTATTCGATTTTCTATCAATTGTCCAACAGTAATTTGTTCACCCACCATGCGCTATACTCATGAGAGAAGCCACTAGTGAACCCTACGGCCCCCGGGTCTATTTTTTTCCTATCATATTGCTTTCCGATCTACGTTTTTTGCAATCTTTGTTTTCAGATCTACAAAACCAAAAACCCAAAAACATATTGCTGCATATTTACTCTTTTTATTTGTGTTGTTGAGAGATCTATCTCTCCTATCTATCACTACCTAATCTATCTATTTACCGTAGAGAGATTGACAGCCTCTCTTTCGCGTCGGGTTGCAAGTATTTGTTGTTTGTTTGCAGGTGCTGCTTATTGCTTGGTGGTGATCCTCGTATTGGTTCGATAACCTTGGTTTCATAACTAAGGGAAATACTTATCGTCGCTGTGCTGCATCATCCCTTCCTCTTTGGGGAAATACCGACGCAGTCCAAGCCACGTCAAAGGAATTTCTGGCACCGTTGCCGGGGAGGAAGCGGTCTCTTCTACGTGCCTATCGTAGGCGCCGAGGGGACTCCATCATCATCTACCAGGTTCCTAATCACAAATCTCATCTCCTTGCAATTACAATATTTGCCATTTGCCTCTCGTTTTCCTCTCCCCCACTTCACCAATTTGCCGTTTTATTCGCCCCCTTTTTCATTTGCCCTTTTTCTTGCCGGATCTCTTCCTTGTTTGCAATCTTGTTTGCGTAGTCACGATGACTCAAGAGAACACCAAGTTGTGTGATTTTTCCAATACTAATAACAATGATTTTATTAGTACGCCTATTGCTCCTCCCGCCACTAGTGCGGAGTCTTGTGATATCAATGCCGCTTTGTTGAATCTTGTCATGAAAGATCAATTTGCCAGTAATCCTAATGAGGATGCCGTGTCCCATCTAAACACTTTCATTGAATTGTGTGATATGCAAAAGAAAAAAGATGTGGACAATGATATTGTCAAGTTGAAACTATTTCCTTTTTCCTTGCGGGATCGTGCAAAAATTTGGTTTTCATCTTTGCCTCGCAATAGTATCGATTCTTGGAATAAGTGCAAGGATGCTTTTATCACTAAGTATTTTCCTCCCGCGAAAATTATTTCCCTTAGGACGCAAATCATGAATTTTATGCAACTTGAGCATGAACATGTTGTCCTATCTTGGGAAAGAATGAAGTTGATGATAAGAAATTGTCCTACACATGGTTGGAATCTTTGGAGATCATACAAATTTTTTATGCGGGATTGAATTTTGTCTCTAGAAATCTTTTAGATTCTTCCGCGGGTGGTACTTTTATGGAGATTACTTTGGGTGAAGCTACTAAATTGCTAGATAATAGCATGGCTAATTATTCTCAATGGCATACCGAAAGAGCGCCTACTAGTAAAAAGGTTAATTCGGTAGAGGAAATTAGTACTTTGAGTGATAAAGTTGATGCTTTGATGAAATTGGTTGCTAGTAAAAATGCTCCTATTGATCCTAATGATGTGCCTTTGTCTACTTTGATTGAGCAAAATAGTGAATCCGTAGATGTGAATTTTGTCTCGCGCAACAATTTCAATAACAATGCTTATAGAGGCAATTTTAATCCTAGGCCTTTTCCTGAAAATTCCTCTAATATTTATGGTAATTCCTATGGTAATTCTTCCTACAATAATAATAGTAACACCTCTGATCTTGAGAGTAATATTAAAGAATTTATCAATGCGCAAAAGGCTTTCAATACTACGATAAAAGAAAAGTTGAATAAGATTGATGATATGTCTAGAAGCATTGATAGAATTTCTCATGATGTTGAAAATCTCAAGTTGAAAGCTTTTGTGCCTAAGATTGATGAATCTATTAAAGCATTATATGTCTCTATGGATGAAATTAAGAAAAGAACCGCTATGCTTAGAGCTAAAAGAGAAATCTTAGAAAAATTGTCTTCTAGTGATTGCCGTTACAAAAATGATGTAGATCTTAAAGTGATTGGTGTTTCTTCTATTGATTCCTTGTTTAGTAATGTTAAAATTTATAATGAAGGGACTTAAGTAGAGTCAACTTTATCTAGAAGGCGTCCCAATAATTTGGAGGGTGAAAATCTTGATGAATTTTTTGATGAAAGTGGGTTTGAAGAGGTTAAAACTTTAACTAGTGATGTGCCCACTATCTTGGATTGCAAAGATTTTAATTATGATAGCTGATCTTTGATTGAATGTATTTCTTTGTTGCAATCTATGTTGAATTCACCTCATGCTTATGAGCAAAATAAAGCTTTTACTAAACATATCGTTGATGCCATGATGAAATCTTTTGAAGAAAAGTTGGAGTTGGAGATTTCTATTCCTAGAAAATTACATGATGAGTGGGAACCTGCCATTAAGGTCAACATTAAAAATTATGAATGCTTTGCTTTGTGTGATTTGGGTGCTAGTGTTTCCACAATTCCGAAATCTCTATGTGATGTGCTTGGTCTTACCAACATTGAAGAATGTTCTCTTAATTTGCACTTGGCGGATTCTACTTTTAAAAAGCCTTTGGGAAGGATTAATGATGTTCTTATTCTTTCTAATAGGAATTATGTGCCCATTGATTTTATTGTGCTTGATATTGATTGCAATCCGTCTTGTCCCATTATACTTGGTAGACCGTTTTTACGCACTATAGGTGCCGTGATTGATATGAAAGAAGGCAATATTCGTTTTCAATTTCCCTTAAGAAAGAGTATGGAACACTTCCCTAGAACAATAATTAATCCACCATATGAATCAATCATGAGGGCATCCTATGGAACCAAAACCAAAGATGACAATACTTGAATCTATCCAATATGCCTAGCTAGGGGCGTAAAACGATAGCGCTTGTTGGGAGGCAACCCAATGAATAAATATTTTTTTGCTTTTTCCTTTATGTTTTTTAGTGTTGACACAATTATGCCTCTTTTATGATTGTGTTTTTGTGGTTTATTTAGTGTTTGTGCCAAGTAGAACCGTTAGGATGATTCATAGGATGAGTAGAAGTGATGCTGAATCTGAAACAGAAACTTTGCGTCCAGTATATGAATTTGAATTTTTTGCTGGAACGTGATATTCAGCTGAAATTTTAACACAGTGTTTCTATACAAATTCCTCACGTTGTAATAAATTTTCAGAATTTTTAGAGTTACAGAAGTATGGGTAGAGTACAGATTACTACAGACTGTTCTGTTTGAGACAGATTCTGTTTTTTTTGCATTGTGTGCTTGTTTTGATGAATCTATGGTTTGTATTTGGAGGTATAAGCCATGGTAAAGTTAAAATACAGTAGGTATAATGCAATTATAAAGTTTGAATGGGTTTACAACAGTACCTAAAGTAGTGATTTGCTTTCTTATACTAACGAATCTCACGAAGATTTTGTTGAGTTTTGTGTGATTGAAGTTTTCAAGTTTTGGGTGAGATCACGATGGATGAAGGAATAAGGAGTAGCAAAAGCCTAAGCTTGGGGATGCTACTGCACCCCCAAGATATATCCAAATATTAACAAGCAACTAAGCTTGGGGATGCCCCCGAGTGGCATCCCCTCTTTCTTCTAACGACCATCGGTATTTTACTTGGAGATATATTTTTATTCGTCACATATCATGTGTTTTGCTTGGAGCGTCTTGTATCTTTGCTTGCTTTGTTTTTTAGTTTTCCATTTGTATACTTGCTGTACACACCTATTTGAGAAATCCAAAATCATGCTATGGTTTGTTAGAATTGCTCTATGCGCTTCACTTAAATTTTTGAGCTATAGAATTTCTCTAGTGCTTCACTTATATCTTTTTGAGCACGGTGTGCTTGGAAACTTTTGTAGAAATACTCATATGCTTCACTTAGATTAATTTGAGAGTTAGTAAAATTTTGAAGAAATCCTCTCATGCTTCACTTATACCTTTTTGAGAGATGAAATCGTTATGCTCATGTGCTTCACTTAAATTTGTTTGAGCTTGGCAAAAAGCAATGGCAATATATGAAACTAGTCCCAAAGTGATAGATATCCAAGGAGGATATAATAAAAACTTTCATGAAGATCATTGGACAAATTAAACTTGATTCCTTGTAATAGCTTTGAAATATGATGATAGTAATATGTGAGTCATGTTAATGAGTAATTATGCTTAGTAGGAATATTGGTGTTAAGGTTTGTGATTCCCTATGCATGCACGAAAGTCAATAGTTATGCAATGAAGTTACATCCTACTTGTGGTGCATGATTCGGTGTTAGTTATGTTCAATGCTCACTTATGTGATTTTTCGTTTCTTGGTTTGGTTGCTTCCCAATCTATTTTCTAGCCCTCATTTGTACTAAGTAGAAATACTACTTGTGCATCCAAAATCCTTAAACCAAGTTTTGCCTTATGAGTCCACCATACCTACCTATATGCGGTATTTCCATGTCGTTCCAAGCAAATTTGTATGTGCCATCTATAAATTTTCAAAATAAATTTTCTCTTTTGTGTGCCCGTACCGCTCATGAAACGGTGGGGAGTGTCCAATATTTTTCCATGCTAGATGTGTTATTCTCAAGATGAGTTTTTATTCACTTGTCATTGCATGAGAGTGCGGCGGTAATAGGGATGCCCATTCCCGAAATGAAAAAGAAAAAATATTTACTTTATGTTGTCAAATAATAAATTCCTTGGAAAGTGTTAGTATGGAAAGCAACCGTGGATACGGCCTGCCATGGAAAGTTAAAGTTTGGTGGAAAAATGAAAAAAACCTTATTTCCTGTTTGGGAACCGCCTATGATATATCTAGTATGGAAAGTATTGTGAGCTACTTTGTCGTTTTTGCTGACGGGAAAAGCATGCCACCCAAAATATTTTTTCTCTCTCAATTTAAAACTTTGAGCTCTGGCACCTCTACAAATCCCTACTTCCCTGTGCGAAGGGCCTATCTATTTACTTTGTGCAATTTTTATTTTTGCTTTGAGTCTCCATCTTCTCTTATAAGCACCAACTAGGGGGCACTATGATCGTACTTGAGCATTGGGCATAGCTAATATTTGAGTGTGTTTCATGAGTGGATCAATGATTGAGCATGATGGGGTAGGGATAACTTTCTTTAGTGTTGATATTTTGAAACACATGGTTGCTTGTTGACATGCTTGAGTATTGAAGTCGTTATGTTAAAACTAGACTATTGCTTTGAATCATTTACAAGTCCAAATGTCCATGCTATACAAAGAAGAAAAGAATATGATGAACATGTTAGGCAACATTCCACATCAAAAATTCTGTTTTTATCATTTACCTACTCGAGGACGAGTAGGAATTAAGCTTGGGGATGCTGATACGTCTCCAACGTATCTATAATTTTTACTTGTTCCATGCTGTTATATTATCGTTCTTGGATGTTTTACAATCATTTTATTACAACTTTATATCATTTTTTGGGACTAACCTATTGACATAGTGCCAAAGTGCAAGTTGCTGTTTTTGCTTGTTTTTTACTTCGCAGGAAATCAGTATCAAACGGAGATAAAACGCTGCGGGGATTTTTGTGGATTTTTTACGGACCAAAAGAAACCAGATGGGCCAAAGAACACCAGAAGAGGGGCCCCAGGGTGGCCAGCCCCCACCAGGGCATGCCAGAGGCCCCCTGGCGTGGCCTGGTGGGTGCTGGGCACCTCGGGCATCCCCTCAACCGACTATCATGCCTATAAATTCCCAAAAAATCCAAAAAACCTAGAGGAGTCGACGAAACACAATTCCAGCCGCCGCAAGTTCCAGAACCTCGAGATCCAATCTAAACACCATCACGGAGGGGTTCATCTTCCTCATAGGTGCCTCTCCGATGATGCGTGAGTAGTCCACCATAGACCTACGGGTCCGTAGGCAGTAGCTAGATGGCTTCTCCTCTCTCTCTTATGATTCTCAATACAATGGTCTCTTGGAGATCTATTTGATGTAAACTTTTGCGGTGTGTTTGTAGGGATCCGATGAATTTTGGGTTCATGACCAGTTTCTATCCATGAATATTATTTGAGTCTTCTTTGATCTCTTATATGCATGATTACTTGTAGCCTCGTATTTCTTCTTCGAATCTATGGTTCAGTTAGGCTGACTAGATCGATTTTTCTTGCCATGGGAAGAGGTGCTTTGTGATGGGTTTGATCTTGCGGTGTTCTTTCCCAGTGACAGAAGGGGCAGCAAGACACGCATGTATCGTTGCTATTAAAGATAACAAGATGGGGTCTGTTCCTACATGAATAGATCTTGTCTACATCATGTCATCGTTCTTATTGCATTACTCAATTTTTCCATGAACTTAATACACTAGATGCATGCTGGATAGCGGTCGATGTGTGGAGTAATGGAGGTAGATGCAGGCAGGAGTCGGTCTATCTATCTTGGACGTGATGCCTATATAATGATCATCGCCTTGGATATCGTCATGACTATTCGATTTTCTATCAATTGCCCAACAGTAATTTGTTCACCCACCATGCGCTATACTCATGAGAGAAGCCACTAGTGAACCCTACGCCCCCCGGGTCTATTTTTCCTATCATATTGCTTTCCAATCTACGTTTTTTGCAATCTTTGTTTCCAGATCTAGAAAACCAAAAACCCAAAAACATATTGCTGCATATTTACTCTTTTTATTTCTGTTCTTGAGAGATCTATCTCTCCTATCTATCACTACCTAATCTATCTATTTGCCGTAGAGAGATTGACAACCTCTCTTTCGCGTTGGGTTGCAAGTATTTGTTGTTTGTGTGCAGGTGCTGCTTATTGGGTGTTGGTGATCCTCCTACTGGTTCGATAACCTTGGTTTCATAACTGAGGGAAATACTTACTGTCAATGTGCTGCATCATCCCTTCCTCTTTGGGGAAATACCGACGCAGTCCAAGCCACGTCAAAGGAATTTCTTGATGATACGTCTCCAACGTATCTATAATTTTTGCTTGTTCCATGCTGTTATATTATCATTCTTGGATGTTTTACAATCATTTTATTACAATTTTATATCATTTTTTGGAACTAACCTATTGACATAGTGCCAAAGTGCCAGTTGTTGTTTTTGCTTGTTTTTTACTTCGCAGGAAATCAGTACCAAACGGAGAAAAAACGCTGCGGGGATTTTTGTGGATTTTTTACGGACCAGAAGAAACCAGATGGGCCAAAGAACACCAGAAGAGGGGGCCCAGGGTGGCCAGCCCCCACCAGGGCACGCCAGAGGCACCTCGGGCATCCCCTCAACCGACTATCGTGCCTATAAATTCCCAAAAAATCTAAAAACCCTAGAGGAGTTGACGAAACACAATTCCAGCCGCCGCAAGTTCCAGAACCTCGAGATCCAATCTAAACACCATCACGGAGGGGTTCATCTTCCTCATAGGTGCCTCTCCGATGATGCGTGAGCAGTCTACCATAGACCTATGGGTCCATAGGCAGTAGCTAGATGGCTTCTTCTATCTCTCTTATGATTCTCAATACAATGGTCTCTTGGAGATCTATTTGATGTAAACTTTTGCGGTGTGTTTGTTGGGATCCGATGAATTTTGAGTTCATGATCAGTTTCTATCCATGAATATTATTTGAGTCTTCTTTGATCTCTTATATGCATGATTACTCGTATTTCTTCTTCGAATCTTAGGTTTAGTTAGGCCGACTAGATCAATTTTTCTTGCCATGGGAAGAGGTGCTTTGTGATGGTTCGATCTTGCAGTGTTCTTTCCCAGTGACAGAAGGGGCAGCAAGACACGCATGTATCGTTGCTATTAAGGATAACAAGATGGGGTCTATTCCTACATGAATAGATCGTGTCTACATCGTGTCATCGTTCTTATTGCATTACTCCATTTTTCCATGAACTTAATACACTAGCTGCATGCTGGATAGCGGTCGATGTGTGGAGTAATAGAGGTAGATGCAAGCAGGAGTCGGTCTATCTATCTTGGACGTGATGCCTATATAATGATCATCGCCTTGGATATCGTCGTGACTATTCGATTTTCTATCAATTGCCCAACAGTAATTTGTTCACCCACCGTGCGCTATACTCATGAGAGAAGCCACTAGTGAACCCTACGGCCCCTGGGTCTATTTTTCCTATCATATTGCTTTCCAATCTACATTTTTTGCAATCTTGGTTTCTAGATCTACAAAACCAAAATCCCAAAACCATATTGCTGCATATTTACTCTTTTTATTTGTGTTCTTGAGAGATCTATCTCTCCTATCTATCACTACCTAATCTATCTATTTATCGTAGAGAGATTGACAACCTCTCTTTCGCGTTGGGTTGCTAGTATTTGTTGTTTGTGTGCAGGTGCTGCTTATTGGGTGGTGGTGATCCTCCTACTGGTTCGATAACCTTGATTTCATAACTGAGGGAAATACTTACCGTCGATGTGCTGTATCATCCCTTCCTCTTTGGGGAAATACCGACGTAGTTCAAGCCACGTCAAAGGAATTTCTTGATGATACGTCTCCAACGTATCTATAATTTTTGCTTGTTCCATGCTGTTATATTATCATTCTTGGATGTTTTACAATCATTTTATTACAACTTTATATCATTTTTTGGGACTAACCTATTGACATAGTGCCAAAGTGCCAGTTGCTGTTTTTGCTTGTTTTTTACTTCGCAGGAAATTAGTACCAAACGGAGATAAAACGCTGCGGGGATTTTTGTGGATTTTTTACGGACCAGAAGAAACCAGATGGGCCAAAGAACACCAGAAGAGGGGGCCCAGGGTGGCCAGCCCCCACCAGAGCACGCCAGAGGCCCCATGGCGCGGCCTGGTGGGTGCTGGGCACCTCGAGCATCCCCTCAACCGACTATCGTGCCTGTAAATTCCCAAAAAAAATCCAAAAACCCTAGAGGAGTCGATGAAACACAATTCCAGCCGCCGCAAGTTCCAGAACCTCGAGATCCAATCTAAACACCATCATAGAGGGGTTCATCTTCCTCATAGGTGCCTCTTCGATGATGCGTGAGTAGTCCACCGTAGACCTACGGGTCCATAGGCAGTAGCTAGATGGCTTCTTCTCGCTCTCTCTTATGATTCTCAATACAATGGTCTCTTGGAGATCTATTTGATGTAAACTTTTGCGGTGTGTTTGTTGGGATCCGACGAATTTTGAGTTCATGATCAGTTTCTATCCATGAATATTATTTGAGTCTTCTTTGATCTCTTATATGCATGATTACTCGTATTTCTTCTTCGAATCTTTGGTTTAGTTAGGCCGACTAGATCGATTTTTCTTGCCATGGGAAGAGGTGCTTTGTGATGGGTTCGATCTTGCGGTGTTCTTTCCCAGTGACAGAAGGGGCAGCAAGACACCCATGTATCATTGCTATTAAGGATAACAAGATGGGATCTATTCCTACATGAATAGATCTTGTCTACATCATGTCATTGTTCTTAGTGCATTACGCCGTTTTTCCATGAACTTAATACACTAGATGCATGCTGGATAGCGGTCGATGTGTGGAGTAATAGAGGTAGATGCAGGCAGGAGTCGGTCTATCTATCTTGGACGTGATGCCTATATAATGATCATCGCCTTGGAAATCGTCATGACTATTCGATTTTCTATCAATTTCCCAACAATAATTTGTTCACCCACCGTGCGCTATACTCATGAGAGAAGCCACTAGTGAACCCTACGGCCCCGGTTCTACTTTTCCTATCATATTGCTTTCCTATCTACGTTTTTTGTAATCTTTGTTTTCAGATCTACAAAACTAAAAACCCAAAAACATATTGCTGCATATTTACTCTTTTTATTTGTGTTCTTGAGAGATCTATCTCTCCTATCTATCACTACCTAATCTATCTATTTACCGTAGAGAGATTGACAACCTCTCTTTCGCGTCGGGTTGCAAGTATTTGTTGTTTGTGTGCAGGTGCTGCTTATTGGGTGGTGGTGATCCTCCTACTGGTTCGATAACCTTGGTTTCATAACTGAGGGAAATAGTTACCGTCGATGTGCTGCATCATCCCTTCCTCTTTGGGGAAATACCGACGCAGTCCAAGCCACGTCAAAGGAATTTCTTGATGATACGTCTCCAACGTATCTATAATTTTTGCTTGTTTCATGCTGTTATATTATCATTCTTGGATGTTTTACATTCATTTTATTACAACTTTATATCATTTTTTGGGACTAACCTATTGACATAGTGCCAAAGTGCCAGTTGTTGTTTTTGCTTGTTTTTTACTTCGCAGGAAATCAGTACCAAACGGAGATAAAACGATGCGAGGATTTTTGTGGATTTTTTACGGACCAGAAGAAACCAGACTGGCCAAAGAACACCAGAAGAGGGGGCCCAGGGTGGCCAGCCCCCACCAGGGCGCGCCAGAGGCCCCCTGGTGCGGCCTGGTGGGTGCTGGGCAACTCGGGCATCCCCTCAACCGACTATCGTGCCTATAAATTCCCAAAAAATCCAAAAACCCTAGAGGAGTCGACGAAACACAATTCCAGCCGCCGCAAGTTCCAGAACCTCGAGATCCAATCTAAACACCATCACGGAGGGGTTCATCTTCCTCATAGGTGCCTCTCCGATGATGCGTGAGTAGTCCACCATAGACCTACGGGTTCATAGGCAGTAGCTAGATGGCTTCTTCTCTCTCTCTTATGATTCTCAATACAATGGTCTCTTGGAGATCTATTTGACGTAAACTTTTGCGGTGTTTTTTTTGGTATCCGATGAATTTTGAGTTCATGATCAGTTTCTATCCATGAATATTATTTGAGTCTTCTTTGATCTCTTATATGCATGATTACTCGTATTTCTTCTTCGAATCTTTGGTTTAGTTAGGCTGACTAGATCGATTTTTCTTGCCATGGGAAGAGGTGCTTTGTGATGGGTTCGATCTTGCGGTGTTCTTTCCCAGTGACAGAAGGGGCAGCAAGACACGCATGTATCGTTGCTATTAAGAATACCAAGATGGCGTCTATTCCTACATGAATAGATATTGTCTACATCATGTCATCGTTCTTATTGCATTACTCCGTTTTTCCATGAACTTAATACGCTAGATGCATGCTGGATAGCGGTCGATGTGTGGAGTAATAGAGGTAGATGCAGGCAGGAGTCGGTCTATCTATCTTGGATGTGATGCCTATATAATGATCATCGACTTGGATATCGTTATGACTATTCGATTTTCTATCAATTGCCCAACAGTAATTTGTTCAGCCACCGTGCGCTATACTCATGAGAGAAGCCACTAGTGAACCCTACGGCCCCCGGGTCTAGTTTTCCTATGATATTGATTTCCGATCTACGTTTTTTGCAATCTTTGTTTTCAGATCTACAAAACCAAAAACCCAAAAACATATTGCTGCATATTTACTCTTTTTATTTGTGTTCTTGAGAGATCTATCTCTCCTATCTATCACTACCTAATCTATCTATTTACCGTAGAGAGATGGACAACCTCTCTTTTGCGTCGGGTTGCAAGTATTTGTTTTTTGTGTGCAGGTGCTGCTTATTGGGTGGTGGTGATCCTCCTACTGGTTCGATAACCTTGGTTTCATAACTGAGGGAAAAACTTACTGTCGATGTGCTACATCATCCCTTCCTCTTTGGGGAAATACCGACGCAGTCCAAGCCACGTCAAAGGAATTTCTTGATGATACGTCTCCAACGTATCTATAAATTTTGCTTGTTCCATGCTGTTATATTATCATTCTTGGATGTTTTACAATCATTTTATTACAACTTTATATCATTTTTTGGGACTAACCTATTGACATAGTGCCAAAGTGCCAGTTGCTGTTTTTGCTTGTTTTTTTACTTCGCAGGAAATCAGTACCAAACGGAGATAAAACGCTGCGGGGATTTTTGTGGATTTTTTACGGACCAAAAGAAACCAGATGGGCCAAAGAACACCATAAGAGGGGGCCCAGGGTGGCCAGCCCCCACCAGGGCGCGCCAGAGGCCCCCTGGCGCGGCCTGGTGGGTGCTGGGCACCTCGGGCACCCCCTCAACCGACTATCATGCCTATAAATTCCCAGAAAATTAAAAAACCCTAGAGTAGTCGACGAAACACAATTCCAGCCGCCGCAAGTTCCAGAACCGCGAGATCCAATCTAAACACCATCACGGAGGGGTTCATCTTCCTCATAGGTGCCTCTCCGATGATGCGTGAGTAGTCCACCATAGACCTACGGGTCCGTAGGCAGTAGCTAGATGGCTTGTTCTCTCTCTCTTATGATTCTCAATACAATGGTCTCTTGGAGATCTATTTGATGTAAACTTTTGCAGTGTGTTTGTTGGGATCCGATGAATTTTGAGTTCATGATCAGTTTCTATCCATGAATATTATTTGAGTCTTCTTTGATCTCTTATATGCATGATTACTTATAGCCTCGTATTTCTTCTTCGAATCTTTGGTTTAGTTAGGCCGACTAGATCGATTTTTCTTGCCATGGGAAGAGGTGCTTTGTGATGGGTTCGATCTTGCGGAGTTCTTTCCCAGTGACAGAAGGGGCAGCAAGACACGCATGTATCGTTGCTATTAAGGATAACAAGATGGGGTATATTCCTACATGAATAGATCTTGTCTACATCATGTCATCGTTCTTATTGCATTACTCCGTTTTTCCATGAACTTAATACACTAGGTGCATGCTGGATAGCGGTCGATGTGTGGAGTAATGGAGGTAGATGCAGGTAGGAGTCGGTCTATCTATCTTGGACGTGATGCCTATATAATGATCATCGCCTTGGATATCGTCATGACTATTCGAATTTCTATCAATTGCCCAACAGTAATTTGTTCACCCACCGTGCGGTATACTCATGAGAGAAGCCACTAGTGAACCCTACGGCCCCCGGGTCTACTTTTCCTATCATATTGCTTTGCGATCTACGTTTTTTGCAATCTTTGTTTTCAGATCTACAAAACCAAAACCCAAAAACATATTGCTGCATATTTACTCTTTTTATTTGTGTTCTTGAGAGATCTATCTCTCCTATCTATCACTACCTAATCTATCTATTTACCGTAGAGAGATTGACAACCTCTCTTTCGCGTCGTGTTGCAAGTATTTGTTGTTTGTGTGCAGGTGCTGCTTATTGGGTGGTGGTGATCCTCCTACTGGTTCGATAACCTTGGTTTCATAACTGAGGGAAATACTTACCGTCGATGTGCTGCATCATCCCTTCCTCTTTGGGGAAATACCGACGCAGTCCAAGCCACATCAAAGGAATTTCTGGTGCTGTTGCCGGGGGGAAAGCGGTCTCTTCTACGTGCCTATCGTAGGCGCCGAGGGGACTCCATCATCATCTACCAGGTTCCTAATCACAAATCTCATCTCCTTGCAATTACATTATTTGCCATTTGCCTCTCGATTTCCTCTCCCCCACTTCACCAATTTGCCGTTTTATTCGCGCTCTTCTTCTGTTTGCCTTTTTCTCGTCAGATCTCTTGTTTGCTTGTCACCTTGAGTGATTTTGGTATGGCAGAAATGGATGACGGTAGGACTCCTAAAATTGGACGTCCTGCCAATCTTGATTCTAAAACTTTTGTTTTGGGGCAAGGGAACGTTATAGGAAAAGAAACTATTCAAGAGTTTTTTAACTTGAAAAGAACTAAATCTTATGCGGAAGCTATCTCGGCGTTAGTTCTAAAACTTGAAAATAGATTTATTCGTACCCATCCTACCATGCAAAGATTGTTTTTTGAGCTACCCGTCATTAAGAACCCTAAGGCTAAGAAGTTGGCTACACTTGTTCTCATGCATGAATTTGATCATATAGTACGGGAAGCTAGGGAGATCTTTGACTTATCTTGGACGTGATGCAGGCAGGAGTCGGTCTACTTATCTTGGACGTGAAGCCTATATAATGATCATCGCCTTGGATATCGTCATGATTATTTGATCTTCTATCAATTGCCCAACAGTAATTTGTTCACCCACCGTGTGCTATACTCATGAGAGAAGCCACTAGTGAATCCTTAGGCCCCCGGGTCTACTTTTCCGATCTATCTTTTTGCCTCTTTGTTTTCAGATCTACAAAACCAAAAAATCCAAAAATATATTGCTGCACTTTTTTATTTGCTCTTTTTATTTTGTGTTCTTGAGAGATATATCTCTCCTATCTATCACTACCTAATCTATCTTTTTACCGTAGAGAGATTGACAACCTCTCTTTCGCATCGGGTTGCAAGTATTTGTTATTTGTGTGCAGGTGCTGCTTATTGGGTGGTGGTGATCCTACTACTGGTTCGATAACCTTGGTTTCATAACCGAGGGAAATACTAACCGTCGCTATGCTGCATCATCCCTTCCTCTTTGGGGAAATACCGACGCAGTCTCAGCCACGTCAGTGAGTCAGTGTCTCAGCGCTCATTTTTAGTACATTCCGATGTGTGGGGTTCGGCTCCTTCACTTCCAAAGGGGGTCATCTATACTATATTATTTTTATAGATGATTTCTCTCACTACACTTGGCTTTACTTTATGCCCTCTTGTAGTGAGGTTCTCTCTATTTATAAGCATTTTGCCGCCATGGTTCACACTCAATTCTCTAAACATATCTGTGTGTTTCGTGTTCATTTTGTTGGTGAGTATATCTCCAAAATATTGCGTGGTTTTCTTGCTGAGCAGTGTACTATTGCTCAATTCTCTTGTCTTGGTGCTCACGCTCAGAGTGGCGTGGCTGAGCGCAATTATCTTCACCTTCTTGAGATAGCTTGTGCGATGATGATTGTCGCCTATATTCCGCCTCATTTTTGGATTGAGGCTGTGTCCACCGCCACATATCTCATAAACATTCAGCCCTCATCTGCTCTGTAGGGTGGAACTCCTCTAGAACGTCTTCCTGGCCGTTCTCCTAATTATTCGGTGCTTCTGTTGTTTGGTTGTGTTTGTTATGTTCTCCTTTCCCCCGAGAACGCACCAAACTAACCGCTCAGTCTCGTGAGTGTGTTTTTCTAGGCTACAGTGATGAGCATAGGGGTTCTCAGTGTTGGGATCCGATCGGTCGTCGGATGTGTATTTCCCTGAACATGACTTTTGATGAGTCTCGTCCATTCTACTCGCGACCATCCTCCTCGACCTTTTTAGTAGAGGATATCTCTTTTCTCACGTTTCCTGATACACCTCCCGCTGTGCCTCATATTCCTACTCCTCCTTGTCTCACTATTACAGATCTGACGTTATCTTCTCCTATGATTTCTTCTCCTCCCTTGTTGCATGACTCTCTCCATCTCCATCACCTCCGGTGGTTCCTTCTCATCCCCCTTTTCATTTTCATTATACCCTCATCCACATGTTCTGGATGAATATACAGATGTGCCATCTACTTCTGGTGCGTCGTCTTCCTTGTCCCATCCGCTTTATGGACTTCGGGCTCGGCCTTGCGCTCATCCTGATTGCTATTCTCCTATTCTATATGGTCTTTCAGCTGTACTTGAGCCTACCTCTTACCGTGATGTTGTTTTTCACCCCAAATGGCAACTTGCGATGGCAGAAGAGATTGTTGCACTTGAGCGCACCGACAAGTGGGATCTGGTTTCTCTTCCTCCCCATGTTCGTCCCATCACTTGTAAGTGGGTCTCTAAGATTAAGACTCGCTTTGATGGTTCTCTTGAGTGTTATAAAGCTCGTCTTGTCGCTTGTGGCTTTCAGCAGGAGCATGGTCGTGATTACGATGAGACATTTGCTCATGTGCCCCATATGACCACTGTCCGCACACTTTTGGTCGTGGCCTCTGTTCGCCATTGGTCTGCGTCTCAGCTTGATGTTAAGAATGCCTTTATTAATGGTGAGTTGTGTGAGGAGGTTTAAATGTAGCCACCACCTGGGTATTCAGTTCTTGATGGCATGGTTTGTCGTCTTCGTCGCTCTATCTATGCCCTTAAGGAAGGCCCCCCGCACATGGTTTGAGCGTTTTGCCTCTATGGTCACTACAACTGTTTTTTCGCCCAGTGCTCATGATCCAGCACTGTTTGTCCACATTTCTGCTCGTGGTCGCACTCTTCTTCCTTCATTTGTTGATGACAGGATAATCATTGGCGATAATTCTGAGTACATTGCCTTTGTAAAGGCATGTCTCTGATCTTGGTCCTCTTCGCTACTTTCTTGGGATTGAGGTTTCCTCCACCTTTGATGGTTGTTTTATTTCCCAAGGAAAGTACCCATGATCTTCTTGCCCGTGCGGCTCTTAGTGATGAGCGCACTATTGAGACTCCTATAGAGTTCAATGTTCACCTTCGCACTTCTGATGGTGAGCCCTTGTCTAATCCGATGCGTTATCGTCATCTTGTTGGGAGTCTTTTCTATCTTGCCATCACTTGTACGGATATCTCCTAGCCTCTCCATATTCTGAGTTAGGTTGTTTATGCTCCCACTAAAGTTTACTATAGTCACCTTCTTCGTGTTCTACGATATCTTTGTGGCACGATCTCTCATCGTCTCTTTTTTCCTGTTCTAGCTCATTACAACTCCGACCCTATTCAGATGATGTGTGGGTTAGTGATCCTTCCATTGCTAGGAAATAACTTATAGGTAGAATATTACCAGTAGTGCCAGTTAGGGACCAGGAGCTACTGTTAAGTACCAGATCGCCGTTCACTTTCTGCTTGCTGTGTTTTTCTTGGTAGTTCTCTCATTTCCTGGAAGACGAAGAAACAGATTGCAGTTTCTTGTTCGAGTGCAGAGGCTGAGATTGCGAGCTATGACTCTTTTGATGACAGAAGTGACTTGGTTACGATGGTTACTAGAGGATTTTGGTGTTTCTGTTACTACACCTACCACTATCATGTCAGATAGTACAAGTGCTATCAGTATTGCGCGGGGCCCCGTGAAGCATGAGCTTACAAAGCATATTGGTGTTGATGCTTCTGCCATTGATGTGCAGGACCATATTATTGCTCTTCAGTATGTGCCTTACGAGTTACAGCTAGCAGACTTTTTCACGAAGGCCTAGCTGATGCGCAACATGGAGTTTACCTCTCCAAACTCACTATTGTGGATCCACCATGAGTTTGAGGGAGGGGTGTTAGAGTTATATTGTTGGTGGCCTTTGGCCTTTTGTATTCCAGCCTTTTGACATCCTATTGTACATGTATATATGATGGATTTGGCCTCCTAATAATAATAAGTTGGTATTCTCCTAACATCAACATATCCAACCAAAGGTTACCCAAAGCAAATATGATAAGCAGCATAATACGATCACCATTTTCAGCTAAATGTTACCCAAAGCAGATTGAGTGTTCCCATGTATAGTCAATTTTCACATAATTGCTTGCCCAACAATATATTACTTATATCTGGGGTATTTAACTTGCTAATTTCCTATCTCTTGACTGTATAACCACAACTTGACTTTGCCACCGACCGGATGATACGTCCATTTTGAATCATGTTTTCCTAATGTTACTTATTATGTTTTTGGTCATCACTTCACATTATGATGTCATTCTAATGCCTTTTCTCTCATAATTTGCAAGATTCACATGGAGAGGGAAATTACCGGCAACTAGAATTCTGGACCTGAAAAAGCTACAGCAGAGATAGCTATTCTACAGAACTCCAAATGATCTGAAATTTCACGAAGAATTTTTATTGAATGTATGAAAAATACTGGAACGAAGAACTACCAAAGGGGCCCCACCTGCTGTCCTGGAGCGCCATGTTGTCTTGTGGGCCCCACAACAGGCCTCCGGTGCCCTCCTTTGGCTATGTGAGGTATTTTTACCTAGAAAAAATCAGGGAGGATTCTCGGGACGAAGGATCGGCGTCTCGAGGCGGAACCTGGGCAGGAGCACTTTTGCTCTCCGGTGGAGCGATTCCGCCAGGGATACTTCCCTCCGGGAGGGGGAAATCGAAGCCTTCATCATCACCAACACTTCCTCCATAGTGGGGGGGATCAATCTTCATCAACGTCTTCACCAACACCATCTCATCTCTTGTGTTCAATCTTTGCCTCCAAACCTCAGATTGGTACATGTGGGTTGCTAGTAGTGTTGATTATATTTTGTAGTTGATGCTAGTTGGTTTATTTGGTGGAAGATTGTATTTTTAGATCCTTAAGAATATTCAATACACCTCTGATCTTGAACATGAATATGATTTGTGAGTAGTTACTTTTGTTTTCGAGGAGATCAGAGATGTCTTGTTAAAGTAAATCATGTGAAGTTGATATTCGTTCAATATTTTGATGATATGTGTGTTGTTCTTCCTCTAGTAGTTTCATATGAACGTCGACTACATGAAACTTCACCATCCTTGGGCCTAGGGGAAGGCATTGGGGAGTAATAAGTACATGATGGGTTGCGAGAGTGACAGAAGCTTAAACCCTAGTTTATGCGTTATTCCGTGAGGGGATGATTTGGATCCGTATGTTTCATGATATGGTTAGATTTATCTTAATTCTTCTTTCATAGTTGCGGGTGCTTGCAAAACAGGGTAATCATTGTTTGTTCAAGTAAGAACAACACCCTAGCACCGGTCTACCCACATATCAAATTATCAAAGTAATTAACGCGTACCAACTAAACTTAATAAACTTGACTAGACAATAATTCTCATGTGTCCTCGAGAACGCGTTGCTCATTATAAGAAGTACTTCCGGTTTGTCCTTTGCTATAAAAAGGATTGGTCCACCTTACTGCACCTTTGTTTCAAATATTACTTGTTACTTGTTATGAATTATCTTGCTATAAAACTATCTATTGCCACTACTTACAGCACTTGCAGAGAATACCTTGCTGAAAACCACTTGTCAGTTCCTTCTACTCCTCGTTGGGTTTGACACTCTTACTTATTGAAAGGACTACGATTGATCCCCTATACTTGTGGGTCATCACCAGATCACTTCAGTTTTGGGCCACACCCATGTAATTTTGGATAAAAAGACCGGATGCAACTTTTAGAGTTTGTCCCCAAATTGCACCTACTACTGCACCCTCCTAGGGCATCGAGCTAGGGTTTTGTTTTTGTTTGAATGAGTTTTAGTCGGAATACATATCATCGAAACTCCACTATGTTAGATAAAGTGATATCAAACAAGAGGAAACACATATTTAATGTGGAAAAGTTTTATCGGAAAAAACCACATATCTAACTTCACTATGATGGAGGTGTTTACAAGCATGATACGACATGTCGTTTTTATGTGTCAATACATGGGGTATATATAGGGGGTAGCAAATAAGAGTCCTTAGAGGACAAGCAAACAAATTGTACTCATACGCATCAACGTCAATGCAGAGCACCACACCGCTTGTACCACATCTAGAATGAGACGGTGTCGTGTCCAACATGGTCATAAAATTTGGATCATAATTTAACAACCTCCACCTTGAGCCAAATTCCTTCGAATAGTCTATGAAAGTAAATAACTCCATCCAAATCAGCATAAACATCTTGTGCATCAAAGTCCATAGGACTAGTTAGAAATAACAACTAAGTCTGAGCAAAGCTTAAACTTATTGGTAGGAACTGGCTTTGTCATCATATCAAAATGATTACCATGTGTACTTGACTTGCATACCGTCAAATGACCTTCAACAATAACACCTCGAATATACTGATATCTGACATTAATGTGCTTTGTTCTCTCACGGTACATTTGATTCTTGGTAATACATATAACACTTTGATTGTCACAAAATATGTTAGGGCAAGACATATCTCCACAAAGCTCGGTATACAAACCTCTCAGCCAGATAGCTTCTTTGCATGTCTCAGAATACTCGACATTAGTAGTGGAACAAGATACAATAACTGGTAAGTTGCTCTCCAACTCACATCACGACCACCAACTGTGAAAACATGACTTGCGAATGATCTTCTCATGTCCAAACCGCCAGTAAAATCAGATTCAACAAAAGCAACAAGTCCATCTCTAGATTTTCCCAAACTATAAATAAGCATTAGAAGCACCTCGTAGGTATTTGAAAATCCACGGAACTGCTTTCCAACGAGAATAAGCCATGGCATACACAAGTGAGCCAGGTGCACTCTAATAGGGACCTCCATGTGATGAATATCAACATCTAACTTAGGACATAAAGCTGATGTGAAGCTAGTGGAGTACTTAATGGCTTGGCATCATGCATATTAAAAACGACAAAAAACTTTATAAATATATCCCTTCTAACTTAGATATAATTTTCCAGGCGGTTTGTCTTTAGATATTTCCATGCCAAATATTTTCTTTGCTGCACCCAAATTCATTACTCAGTTGCTTCTTTAGTTCATTAATCTCTGCCATACTCTTTGTAGCAATTAACATATCATATAAATGGGAAAATAAATAGCCGAACCATTATCACTTTGAATAAACACATCTGCCATAATCAAACATTTTAAACCATGAGAGAGCATAAAAGTGTCAAATCTCTTGTACCACCGTCTAGGAGATTGCTTCAATCCATTAAGAGATTTCTTTAACTTGCATACACGGTTTTTATTTTCCAGGAATAATAAAACCTTAAGGATGTACCATATAAATATTCTCTTTTGATTCTCCATGTAATAATGTAGTTTTAACATCTAATTCTCCAAGCTCAAAAACTTTCATGGCAACGATATTGAGTAATGTGTGTATAGATCTATGCTTCATAATAGGAGAAAGGCTTCCCTAAATTCAATACCTGGAATCTCTAACCTTATCTTGCCTCGCCATTAGGAGAAACGCCTTTTTTTTCTTTTGAAAACCAACTTGCAACGAATAGGAGCGTGGGAGAAACTCACTGGAAAAGATCTGGGAAGCTTGGAAAAGTGTAACACCCCAAAATTTAACCATGTTTTTATTAATTAAAATTTGGCCATGAATATTTAATTTTAATTTTCTGGATCCTCTGTTGGTTTCAGAACCTTCCCTCTTCTCTATTTTCTAAAATTCTTACCTCCAAGTAGATACTTTTGAAAAATATTGTGGGACTTGAGTGTTTACTTAAAACATTCCATTTCATTTTGTGAATTCAGTGGGAAATATTTTTATAATAAAACTTGCCAAGTTTAATCTCTCTTAATAACCTTTTTCATTCTTTAACAGGCTTCTATTGCACTACAACCTCTTAATATATTCATTTAAAAATCCCACAAAAATTTGGAGATGTTATGTGATGCCTATAGATCACTTTTATGCAAAAACCTATCTTGTCCTTTTGAAAGTTTTGAGCAAAACATCCTCATTTAGATTCTGGTCCAGTTTAGTAGTTTGAACTGCAACCCTAATTTATATTGCTCTAATGACCATGGAATTTTTCTTGCTTGTAGTACATCCTATCAAACCCTTAAGTCCAAGAGTTTAGCCCCATTGTAATAATTTAGGCCCATGAAATAACCCCCTGTAGTTTTTGTCCAGAACTGTTTTTCTCAAAAACTTGCTTTATCAAGTTACCTATTTAGCCAATCCAACCATACCATCATCACTAGCATCTAAAGAGACCCCATCCTGGAAATATTGGTCCCCAACAACGACCCCTAGATGCTCCTAGCATTCTATCGAGCACCTGGTGTGCATGGCCAGAATTGGCATACTCCTAACTTTGTATTAGAGACTAGCTTGTCTGGCTAAACCTATATGTCCACTAACTTTAACTTACATCCTAACCTAACCCTGTTAAGTTTCAATTGCAGCTACGCCTTGTAGGTTGCCTTGTCATTTCATCAAGCACATGTTGTGCGTGTCTAGAGCGCGAGCAGAGCACACTAACTGCAGCCGTGACACCCGAGCCGCCACGCCCACCTACCGCTCGCCCTGACCCTTATCTCCTCGCAGAGCCGTGCTAGACCTCCACCACCACCTCATCCCTATCCGCTAGCGCCGCCCCGACAAGCCCTGCACCGCTCAGAGCCATCGCCATAGCTCCTTGGCGGCTAGCCGACGGCCGCGTCCTTCCCCCTGCCATGGCAGCGCCGCCCAAGCCACCCCCGTGTGCTAGCTAGCTCCCTGGAGTAGCAACGCGCTCGTCCGCTAGCTCCTAGCCGCACTGGTCACGCCATGTTGTTTCTCCGGCGACAGTGGCGGCAAGCCACCGTGCTTATCCACGGTCGTCGCGGGAACCGACCTCCATGGCCTATTTAAACCCCTCCCCGAGGCCGCGGCAAGACCACTCCCTCCCTAGCGCCCTCAATCCTCTCCCCAGTGCCACAGTTGCGCTCGGAAGAGCCCTCTTCCCCGTCTCCGGTCAGAACCGCCGCTGCCACCTTCCGGTTAAATTTGAAGCCTCCAGAGCCTCCTTCTATTCGTTTTCTTCTGCTATAGCTCCCATATGATTGCTTGAATCCATCCCGCCCTTCAATTCCATTGGAGAGATGTCGTGGGCAAGGAATCCCAAATCGACCCGCCAGAGCTCTTCGGGAGGAGCTCGCCGCCGGTGACTCAGTCCACCCCTGAGACCACGGAGGGTACCCGAAGCACCGCCTAGCTCTCCTGAGCTCGTCCATGTGCTCTCCTTCTCGGATGGTGCCACCATCCGCTGGCGCCGATCGCCGGAGCTCCGCCTCTACCGTCAGCTGGAGAGGGAGGACGCGCGGTGACCGGTCAAACCTGACCAGTGGGCCAGGAGGACCCACCGTCAGTGACCCACGGCCGCGCCGGAGCTGTCTTAAGTGAACGCGGGTTTTGTGCAGTATGTGTCCCCCTTCAGAAAGCGTATTCTCAATGAAACGTTTTCCTTTTTGTTTATTTTTAAAAATCAGAGTTTTGACCTAACTTTGACTGGCCTTAACTTTCAAACTACAACTCCAATTAACTTGATTCTTTTTCCCACATTCCTCAATTTTCATCTAGTTTATTTTAGTATTTATTTCAAAATTCTCCAAACAATTTTTCAGTACTGTTTTAGAATTGTGTGTTGATTTGAATATTTTCAAAAATAGGAAATGGAGGGAAGATCTAACTTTCAGATTTTTGGAGTGAACTCAACCTTTCTGCATACCCAAGGCAAGCATCTTGAACATTAATATGATATAAGTTAAGTGTTTGCTTGCTATGGTAAATGAATTCATGGTTATGTTAATTGAAATAAAAGTGTTGCATATGGGAAAATATTCTTGCATGAATGCTTTGGAAGGAATTATTTTCTGTTAAACATAAGATGCATGTGAGAATATATTACTACCTCATGCCACACATGCCAATGCTGGTTCGGACATATTCCGAAGGAAGGTCTTCGTCTCGGGTAGACGTGACCGTGGAACTGATATCTCGTAGTGACGAGGATGATCATTGAAGGCATGTTGGGACATGATGAGTAGTGACTTGCTGAATACCATTCAGAAAAATATGTGGTGCTAACCATTGCAGAGAAAACATAAACCTCCTGAGTCGACCGTAGATCGAGTCTTGTTCCAGTAACCCCCATACTTGTTTCGTACTACCACTTGTCCCTGCCACAGGTAGGGTACGGTTCAGTAGGTCGTTAACCCCTTTCTTGGCACACACACCGTACAGAGAGGCCATGGTGGAAGATACCGGAGGCATCTGGTAGGCATGCCACCTGGTCCGGGGGCATGGGTGTTCCGGTTAGACCGAGGGGGCAGCGCCCCTGTTTGCGCACGTTATAATTATTTTGATCCCATGCTAGTCGAGATTGTGGTCTCCCCACTTAGAGTCTTACTTAACGATTGCCGTGGGTGATTACAGGCATCTGGAAGTTAAGATGGTGTGTGCGGGCCAGGTGTGTTTTCAACTCGAAGACCGTAATCGGAATTAGTCAACATCTCTAGTTGACTAAGGAAATCCGTTACTCGTGGGTAAAGAGTACAACCTCTGCAGAGTATAAAATCTATTCGAATAGCCATGTCCCCGGTTAAGGACTACAGTCTGGGATAGGTCAAGTGTCGGTCTTAGTGTCGATCTTCGGAGGAATCTTCTAAATCAGAATATTGATCATAAAGTGTGACGAATGATATTTATGATTAATATTGTTTTGGGCTAACCGTTTCTATTAAATGAATTGTTGAGTATCACCTGGGATGGTTCTACCTCCTGGATACTCATGTTATTATTTTTCAATATAAGCCCTTTATGCGGTGTCGCTCCAGACGCCCGACTGTGGCCTGTATGTTATTATTTGCAATAATAAGCCCTTTATGTGGCGTTCCCTCAGACGCCCGACTGTGGCACTCACCTATTTAATTCTGATATAAGCCCTTTATGTGGCATCGCTGAGACGCCCGACTGAGGCATGTTTTTTTCTTTATCTATCAATTCTCGGTACGAATAAATTCTAGGCATACTTGCACTCATGATTTAATCTTATGGCATATTGAACATCATTAAAAGTTCTAGTGCATGCAATTCACCTGCTTTATTATATTTGTTTTCATGATGTTTGCGAGTACATTCAAACGTACTCACTCGCATGTCCCTCGCTATTGTCTTGGCCAGATCACTATTTGGAGAGGAGCATTATGATGACAACCCCGCAACCTAGGCATCGAAGATAGCAGCCACGCGAGATAGGAGTTATCCAGGTCAGTTGTTCCTGTGGGAATGGAGTCGCATAGACGTTGGAGATCCATGAGTCGCTTCCGCCATCAACCACTAGAAAATTATTGTAGTACTCCATGGACCTTCATGGTCTTGTACTCAATTTTTGTAATTGCTTGGATAATCCTATATCAAGGAAGTTCTCATCAGCGAACAGTAATCCCGGGGCTGATGATGACACAAGGGTCATTTGCTGGAATTAAATGTTTCGGAAAAACCGGCCCTGACAAAAAGTTTTGGAGAAAAAAATTGAAAGCGTTTCGGAGAAAATCGAAAGCATTTTGGGAAAAGCCGAGAACCAAAAAAAGTTTCGGAGGCACCAAAAGAACCACTGGAAGGCATGGAAAGGTTCTAGAATTTTTTCTAGTCTCCCGAAAAGTTCCAACTTGGGGACAGCCACATGGGCCCTAGTGGCCAAACATTGGGGCGTCCCCATTTGGCTTGGGGGCAGGCCCCCTTGGTGTGGCCAAGGTTTGCGAGGGGTGGCGCACTGACCCCTCCTCAGTCGGCCACCTCCTTCTCCTATCGTAAATAGGTGGGGACAACCCCCTCTCCATATGTATCTGATCTTTGTGTGGAGGCTGTCCCATATATATATATATATATATATATATATATATATATCCCTCCCTGTGATAGCCTGGCATATTAGGGATGATAGACTACTCATATCAATAAGGAATTCCTTCTTTTTCGAGAGCCCATTCGAACAGAACTCCCAAGTTAAGCGTGCTTGGCAAGTTAAGCGTGCTTGGCTTGGAGTAGTTCTAGGATGGGTGACCGACCGGGAAGTTGGTCCCGGGTGCGCATGAGTGAGGACAAAGTGCGCAGAAAAGACTAGTATTGATCGGTGGGGCCAGTCTAGATCCCGTCAGGAGTAACGACCACCGGTGGGTGTGTCCGGTGTGTTACACTCCCCCCACCTCTCTCTCTCTCTCTCTATCTCTCTCTCTCTCTCTTCACGGAAATAGTTTTGGGCTACCAGACAGCTCCACCTCCTCCTCCAGTTCTCCGATGTTGCTCTTGTTCTAGACGACAAAGCTTTGTTATATCGGTGGTTATGTATGCATGGACGCCTACAGAGGCATAGTATGTTCGGCGTTCGATCTACGGATCGATTCGAGGGAGAAAAATACCGTGGCCAGGAGGTATTACATATCGACATCAACACGCTTCTCGAACTGTCCTCTCTATCGCGTTATGTTGGCAAACGATCTTATCTAGATTCAATCGTACTTGCATCTTCATAGTGATCCTGGGATGATTCGTAGGTGCGAATATTTTTTTGTTTTCTACCATGTTTCCCGACAATTTTTAGTCTACTCAGATGGTCAAAGCCTCCTCCAAAAAAATGCTATCATTTCATCAAAATATCAGACCACCTTCTACCTATCACCAAAACTTGGATGTCTTGGCCATCACCCTGATCGTCTGACCCCAAGACCGCATCAAGCATGGTGGTGGTCGGACATTCGCCCTGATGGCCCGGCCCTCGACGCTAGCCCCTTAGTCACAACGATGCACATCAAAATCATCTAGGATCACAACTTGGGACTGTGTGGCCTTTGAATTAACATGGCTTTTAGACTTAGCTTTTTTGTGTGAAAGATTTGGCATTCAACTCAAGTCTTTTTGGGTTTTTTGGTGCCAAGATGTAAAGGAATACCACTAAGTATCTGCTCTATCCTTAGTTCCTCTTAATAGTGTGGCCATCCCTATGAACTAAAATATGACATAAGAAGATAATCAAAATAAAATGTGATTACAAAATTAAAATCACTAGTTAAGGGGTACATGTTGCAGAGGTTACTTCCAAACTCCTCTAGAGATGACAAGTGGCACATCGCATGTGCGACAATTGTCGTTGCTAGAGTGTTTTGGTGGGATTTTTCCACGAGAGAGGATGAGAGGGCTGCATGCACATACCTTTTATATTCTTTTTTTAAATGAAATGTCTCATGAACCGAATGTCCAACCTATGAACAAAATTCACCGTTGTGTTCCTCATCTCGAGATCTTTGATTCTAGATTCCATCTTGGTAGGTTTCGACAAACTTTTTTGTGTTCAAGTTGAACTCTGAATTGCAGTATACATGTACTTCCCCATGTATTATACTAGTGTTCCCAATGATCGTGTACTTATACTCCCCCGTGTGTAGCGCAATTTTATTCTTCCATGCAGTTTACCTACACTCCCTATGCGTAATACACACACTTGCAACATCACACACGCAACACACCTACTACAGTACATGAAACACAAATGTGCTCCATGACGAAGTACACCTGTGCATCACGACGAAGCACGAGGGTTAGATACGTGTACTCCCCACTTGTTGGCTTGTTGCAACGTTAATTCTTAATACAATTTGTACTCCCGCCTTACAATACATGAGAAAACTAAAAAAACAGAATGGAAAACTAAACAAAATACAAAAGAAAAAACAAGGGGAATCACCCCGTGCTCCTCCTGTCGCGCGAGTGCTCGCTCTGTGCCCCCAGTGTGCCATGTGGCAATCCTAGCACGCCTCGCGCGTGCCCTTTGGCAATCCATCCAAGGATACCCCGTGATTAGTTGCTTCCTTAAAGAAACAACAAAAGACAAGTTTTCCTTGTTTTGCATTTGTGGGTGTCACCCATGCTCAAAACATTCACTCTTGGGATTAAAATAAGTTTTCATGATTAACAATTGTATCAGTCCCTTATTACCTCGCCATCAATACCCAAATCCACTTAGGGAGGGGGGGGGGGCTAGATGCTCTTTTCAGCATGAAAATTGTGTTTCCTTCCGGAAATGAAATTTTCTATATGGAGTCCCAAACCTTACTTATTGTTTACCTCGCCCATGCACGAATCTAGCATCAGGTGTTTATGGTCCGTGTATAAGCTAAATCCTATATGACACATATTCCATCAAAATGTTGACGTTCCATACATACTAGCAAAAATGCCCGTGCGTTGCAACGGGAGAAAAAAATACCACACGCTCTTAATTAATAAAAATGGTCTACAATCTGAGAATTTGTAGCTAAGGCCCAAACAACGATGGTCATAAGTATTCTATTTCAACTCGGTTTTGCATGTAGATTTATGCATTTATTCCTATCATGTGTGGCATGGGGTGTTGTTACGGACCGGTAAAGGAAAATGACAAAAACAAACGATGACACATTAGCACACTACGGAGACATATGTGCATCAAGGGCGGTTTTCTGTTTAAGCATCACCAACTTAGGGTAACTTTTGAACACTTTTTTCACATGCATATTTCGTAAATACATGAAGAGTTGTTAAAAAGATGCATGATTTTTTAATCATAAAGAGAGATTTTTTGTCCGGAAAAGAACATTTTGTATGGTCTCTTTTGGACGCGGGTACTTGCGCCACTACTTCATCACTATTTCTTGTCATACATGTCATAGGTATCGGTCCATGTTTCATCACTATTTATATCTTATCAAACATGCCTTTTATTTTAATTTTTTTGTCATGCATGCCTCCTTTTTTTATATTTTGTCATGCATGTCCACTTTTTCTTCTTCTTGTATATAGGAGAATAGCACAACATCTCATATTTATCTGATCTCCTCTACATTTTTCCTTTTATTTCTTTATAGCGGACATCCCATCTTTAGTGGGTCCTTCTTTATTTCTTGTTATGCATGTCCTTATTTATTGGGTGTCTCTAGCAAATTTATCTTTAATTTCGTGTCTAATCCTGATTTTGCTAAGGTGTTCATCCCCAATCCGAATTAGTACCGGTATGAAAGAAAGACGAATAATGCATTATTGATTAAGATTGCACCCTAGATAGTATTTTTTTTAATTGTTAACAGGTAAAATAATATCATATTCATATTCTACATATTTTTTCCAATCAAATTTCATATATAACATGTTAAATTTGGAGTTACGGTTCAGAAGATATGAGTATTTTAAAAAACGTTTGATATGTACTGCGGGTTTAATGTCAGAAATATCAGGGTTTTTTTTCTATAAAATAGCATGACGGATTAAGAATACCTTTTTTTAAATAGCTATTTTTTTATTAGTAGGTATAGATAGGGATCCCGTTCTCGGAAGGTTCCTACTCTGGTTTTCCTCATTATAGAAACCTTCTGGATCTTGACTAGTCTAGGGCTCTTTAATTCCTACTATTACTTTTTATTGGCTTGCTTCAGAGTTTTTTATTTTCTTTTTCAAAGTTCCTTTTTCTAAACAAATAAAAAAAATTCAAAAAAACTTTGGAAATTTCAAATAATGCTCGAGTTTTCAAAAGTTTTTCCAAATTTTAAATTGTTTCTGTTTCAAAAAATTAAAAGAATGTTCTGGAATTTCGTAAAATGGTCTAGAATTTCATGAAATCTTAGAATTTTGAAATTTAAAAACAATCCTGTTTTAAAAATTGGACCAATTTTTTTTAAAAAAAATCATGTTTGTAAAAATTATTTTGAAATGTTCAGAAAAACTGTTTAGAATTTAAAACATACTCACAGTTTCATTATTTTTTTACAATTTGAAAAAGTGTTCATATTTTCAAAACTTACTCACAGATTTAAAAATGTTTTTAATTTATAACAATGTTCTTAATTTTCATAAAAAAGCTCGCATTGTAAAATAATATTCCCAGTTCTGAAAAATATTTGGAGTTTCGAAAATTGTATTTTTCAAAAATATGTTTATTATTTAATTACTATTTTAAAGTTTCAAAAAAATCTAGTGTTTTCCATGATTTTTTGAGAAAACGAATGCGAAAAGCTTGAAAAAAACGTACGCTAGAGACCTCGAGCCACCAAGTAGTCAGCTTGCTACAGTCCACTCACATCACCACTGAGTTGGCAGGGAGGTCCTACTCGGCGCCTTCTGCACCGGTTTGTTGAAGTGGCGCCTGCAGGCGGTGCATAGCGGGCCGGCCCAATCAACCTGCGGGAAAAAACAAATGCGAAGTAAAAACAGGATGATAATTCGAGCAAAGTGGGAATCGATGTAGGAGATATGCCCTAGAGGCAATAATAAATGTTATTGATTATCTCCCTGTTCATAATTATGTTTATGTTCCATGCTATAACTGCAATGATTCTCGAGTCTACAAATAAAACGAGGCTTGGAGGGAAACTCATGTGCACGTGTGGGATAATAAATGGTAAAATGTATTCCTAGTCAAGCCTCTATGACTGGCTCAAGTATTGCATGATGATCCTGTTTTCCTGATCATGGGCATGACTATGCCGGCAATTTTGAGGGCACAATTGTTGGTAGAACACTTGTGTTGAATCGACCCAAAATTGATGTTATGCTATGAGATACATTCGTCATAAGTTAATGGTTAATAACACAGGAAGTTAATGTTTGCATAATTCCTTAGACCATGAGAGTATCGAGTTTCTTCATGCTTGCTTCATGAACTTTGGGGTTTGTTAAACGTCATCCGTAAATGGGTGGCTATTACGGCGGCTTACGGGTTCATGGAAAAGTATGTCAAGTAACTTGATAGCTCAAGATTGGGATTTGCTCCTCCGACGATGGAGAGATATCTCTGGGCCCTCTCAGTGTTACAGTATCCATCATCGTCTGGCCAGACACAGGGTGATTTGATCACAGGGATGCCGGAACACGGGAACGAGAAAAGAGAACAATACCGGCAACGAGGTAACTGGCATAGTGGACAAGTTGTTGATCCACGGGGATGCCAACGTGTCTCACCTCGGGTATTTGTAACATATCGCTTAGCAACAGGAATAGCACACGGCAACTGGAGGTTCACTCGAATATTCATTCGTGTGGGTATAGGGGTCAATATGGGTGTCCACGGCTCCGATGTTGATCATGGATCGGAAGGGGTTCCGGGTCATGTCTATGCTTCACCGAACCTATAGGGTCACACGCTTAAGGGTCATCTATCTGCTGAATACTAGACGGGGAGTCCGAGAGAAAGTCACTGGAAAGGTTTCAGAGACGATGGAAAAGTTCCGGAGAGAACACCGGAAAAGTTTCGGTAAAACCGAAAAGTTGTTTCGGATAAAACCATTGATCCAAAAAGGTTTCGGCAAGCACCGGGAATGTTTTGGAGGTTGCCAGATTGGTCTGGTAATTTCTGGAATTTTTCTGGAGAAAAAACCGAAAAAGGTTTTCGGAGCTGCCGGAATTGTTTACCGGGTAAACGAAGATGGTTTTAAATTAAACCACCATACCGGAAATGTTCCGGAGCGCGTCCAGATAATTTTAGAGGGTGCCGGAAATGTTCTGGGACCTTCTGGAATTTTCAGAAGAAATAGTTTCGGAAAACATCTTGTCCCAGCGAGAGGGGACAAGATCCCACGGATCGTGGGGGCTGTTTTTGGGCTGTTTTTGGGGGCGCCCCCTTTAGGGGACAGCCCCCTTGTGGCTGGACAAAGTGTTGGGTGGGGCCCCCATGGTGGGGGGCAGCCCCCACAAATGGTGGAGAGTGTTGGGAGGAAGGTGGGGCCCCATGGGGGAACACCATGGACAAGGGAACATGTTTTCTCCATGTTTGGTGGGAACATGTTTTCCTTGTTTGGTGGGTGCATGTTTAGTGGGCTGAATTTCAGTCCCCCCCCCTCACCCCTTCCACCACTATATAAGGAGGTGGAGAGGAGCTCTCTATCCTCACTCCAACTCTCATACACATGCCATGCATTATCTGGCTTCTTCTCTTCCTCCCACGAAAAGAGTTTCGTAGAGCCGAAAGGCTGTCTGGGTTCCGGTGGGAACTAGTTCTGGACGGCGAAGCCCTGCCGGATAGATGACACCGTATGTGTGCAACTCTGTAGAGAGATCGTAGTTTCGGTCTTAGTTCGAGAGTGCCTCCCGAAGGGCTGTCCGTGTGACCGTCCGAGTTTCGAAGGTCCTCCCGAAGGGCTGTCCGAGTGACAGTCCAATTTTTGGAGGTCCTCCCGAAGGGCTGTCCGCGACACCGTCCGGGGGACTGTCTGACCGCCTCCCGGAGGGCTGTCCGTGGGGCAGATGAGGGTATACATCCTCGCGGTTGGGAGGTTGTAAAATCCTAGCTGCGGGGATCTGCACCGCCGTTCGTCATCGACTCTACTTCCGCTGCGCTACGAGTCGGTAACGAAAATGATCAAACCTTGTATGCAGTCTCCATAGTGGTCCTGGGCTGGTGCGTAGGTCGGAAATTTTTTGTTTTCTGCTGCGTTACCCTACAATCGATCTCTGCTCGCCTAAGTCGAGTGCTTTCGGCCTTCCCACTAGACCAGGCTCAGTTTGTTGCCTAGAATTAGGAAATAATACTATTTGATCCCCCTTTTAGTACAAACATTAACATATAGTCAACTTTGTTCACGTTGCTTAATATTAAAAACGAATAAATCATGAAAAATGAAAACGTTTAAGAATTAAAAAATGTTCACGGAATTTGAACAAAAGTTCACGATTTATTTTTAAAAGTTCACCGAAGTTGAAAAAACATTCATCGAATTTGAAAAAAGATCACTGAATTTGAAAAAAGTTCATCGAATCTGAAAAAAAGTTCATGAAATTTGAAAAAAGTTCACCGAATCTGAAAAAAGTTCATTGAATCTGAAAAAAAATCATCGAATTTGAAAAAGTTCATCGAATCTGAAAAAAAATCAACGATTTTGAATAAAGTTCATCAGGCTTGAAAAAAGTTCATTAACTTTTTAAAAAAAGTTCAACGAATTTGAAAAAAAGTTCAGAAAGCTGAAAGAAAGTTCATCGATTTGAAAAAAAGAGTTCATCAATTGTCAAAAAAGTAGTCGTTTTTGAACAAAAGTTCATGGAGTTTGAGAATAGTTCATCGTTTTTCTTAAAAACACGAATTTGTTTTTAAAAAAGAAAACAGAAAACTCAAATAAAACCGGCCCTGAAAATGACCAGTGAATCAGTGAAAAACTCGAATAAAAGCCGGTTTGGGAAGCTTTCGGAAGCTTCCCAAAACCAGGGGATCCCCAATGAAATGTGAAATATAAAAAAGAAAATCGCGTAGAAAGCCAAAGTCATTCGTTGGCCTAGTGGTTACGCATCTTTTCCTCGAAGGAGCTGGTCATGGGTTCGAAGTCCGGCGGCATCACCTTTTTTGAACGTTCTGAACGAAAAAAAGAAGAAGAAAAAACACAAATGGGCCGAGCCCAGTAGACGTGCCTGCAGGCGCCGGTTTGCAGAAAAGCGAAGAAACCGGCGCCTGCAGCGCCAAATAGGATATGCCGAGTCGGCATAGTCATGGCCCCCGCTATGCGTCGCGTCCCTTTTGGCGGGGGAGCTTTCTCTAGGGATGTCTCGCGGGAGGCTAGTGGGCCGGTCCAGTATTGTAGCTGCCTCTACCAGTGTTTTTTATTTCATTCTAAGTTTTTCTTTTTGGTTTTCAGTGTTTGGATTGGTTTCTTCGAGTTTTGTTTTCATTTTCACTTTTATCTTCAGGTACTTTGGTTTCTTTGTTTATTTCTTTGGTTTTCACTGATGGTCTTCGTTTTTTTATTTCTCCTTTTCTTTTTCTTTTTCTTTTGTTAGTACATGTCTACTTTTTTTGTACCAACAACATATTTTTCACATACATCAGGAATATTTTTATACACAGCTAGCATTTTTGAAATACATGTTTTGAACATTTTGTTGAATACATGAAACAATTTTC
Source organism: Elymus sibiricus (assembly GCA_039707655.1). Classification (NCBI taxonomy): domain Eukaryota; kingdom Viridiplantae; phylum Streptophyta; class Magnoliopsida; order Poales; family Poaceae; genus Elymus; species Elymus sibiricus. Next base: position 464,649,913 of record CM077667.1, on the reverse strand, counting down.
AAATACATGTTAAAACATAGTTTTGGAATGACATGGAATATTATTTTAAACTATGCAAATATTTATTTGAATCTCAGAAACATATAATTGAAACATGTGATTTTGAAAAATGCACTGTACATGTTGTTGAATAGTTTGAAATATTTTACTTTTCTAAATTACAAGGACTTTTTTACATTGTATTACATTTTTCTGATATGCAGGTACATCTTTTTGAAATGCATAATATTTTTAAAGGTAAGAAACAATTTTTTAATCGCACTAACAAGAAACTACATTGCATTGAAGTTTTCCAAATTCGTGGTGAATTGTTTTTGAAAAATTGAAGTGCAATAACTTAAAGAAAGAAAATGTAAAAAAAACAAAGAAAAACTGACGTGTGTGTGCCCTCATGATTATGGAATCGCCTGCTTAGAGCATCCTTGAGGCACGATGTGTTTGTGTTTCGTTTCGGGCGAGACACAACCACTTTCGTTTCGGGCACAGAGGAGTGAGTTTATTCCTTGCAAAAAAAAATTGAGAGTAGGAAGAGCAATTGTGAAGCTCATTTTTTAGCTGGAAGTGCTTTATCGCTTACAATAGGCCAACATTTGTGGCTTGGTGTTCCTCAGCATCATGTAATGATACCCATGAACATTCAGCTTGAATAAAGTGGAACGCCTTTATCCCTCAAAAAAAAACTCCCCTCCCGCTTTCCTGGTGCTTAAGGCAATGGTTACAGGTTTAACAGTACGTAGAACAAACCCTCGATCCGAATGGGCTTGCCCAAATATGCCAAGTAGCAGCGAAGTTCGTCCGGGTTTTGTGAAGCTTCCAAAAGCTTCCCAACCCAAATTTTGCAAGCTTCCTGCGAGTACTTTTATGGTTTTTTGCACCGTGTTTTGTACAAATTTTTTTTCAAAGGCGTGAGCTTTTCTAAAGATGAAAAACTTTTTCCAAATTTATGAACATTTCAACTTCATGATTTTTTTCCAAATTTCAAGATTTGTTTTCAAATCAGCTATGTTTTTTCAGTTTTCCTAACCTTTTTCAAATCTATGAACTTATTTTTGTTGTTGGATTGTTGCTAATTGTTCTAGAAAACCTTTTCAAAATTGAACCTTTTCAACTTTCCAAAAATTTCAATTTTTCTGAACTTTTTTCTCGTTCAAGTTTTTTAAAAATTCATGAATTTTTCAAATTTCATGAACTTCTCCCGAATTCATGACAATTCCTAAGATTCATGAACTTTTTACCAATATATAATTATTTTTAAAATTCATGAGAAAAATGCTAACGAGACTGAATTTTTTTTGATGAATTCGCTACAATCCATTAGAGACACTACTATAGTGTCTCGGCCCAAATACAATGATGAACAAATGGGCCGGACCAATCGGCAGGTTATGTGCAGTAGAAGGAAAACCGGTGTTGCAGCGAAATCACTAATTGATGAGCACTCCTTCCAAGATCACTCTCACCTTCTTAAGTTGCGACAAGTGGTGCATTGCATATGCACCACCTGTCGTAACCTGGAGTTTTCCCCTTTTTTCATAGATCCGTTTATTCAAAACGTTTTATCTTTTAAACTGTGCATCCAAATCTCGAAACATTTTCATCATTGGATTCCTCCCGTCGAGATCTTCAAAACAAGGTCCCATGTTGATAGGTTTTGACGAACTTTTTTTCATGAAAAAAAACCGGAAAAAAACTGAAGCGGGAACACGTTTTTTTCCTTTCCCAAAGAGTAATCCATGCCTCCACGAGAAGTAAACCTGTGTCTCTCGCGGAAGAAAAAAAATAAAATACGTTTTTGTTTCCGTTTCCGAGAGGCACGACCGTGGCTCTCGCAAAAGCAAATATGCGCCTTTCGCGGAAGCAAAACCGTGTCTCTCGCAGAGGGAAAAAGGAAAAAAGTTTTTTTAGTTTCCGAGAGGCACGTGTCTCTCGCGTACGCAAATATGTGCCAATCGCGAAAGGAAAATAAAAAACAAAACTCATTTTTTCCGTTACCGAGAGGCACGGCTTCTCACGAAAGCAAAACCGTGCCTCTCGCAGAAGGAAAAAAGAAAACACGTTTTTTTTTCATTTATGAGAGGCATGGCCGTGCATCTCGCCTTAGCAAAATCATGGCTCTCACGGAAGAAAAAAAATAAAACGCGTTTTTTCACTTAATTTTTTTGTTTGGATTTTTTTCGTCCAAAAGCTAAGAAAGACCGGTAAAAACAAAACCCCCGTCAAAAAGCCAAAAACGCGCGCGGAAAAATAAAAATAAAATCCAAAGGGAGCATCCAGAGCACGACACGTGGCGGTGGCTTAGAGCGCGCCAAGTGGCACGCTCTCAACCCACCCCCGACTGATCGTTGAGAGGCCCCCGAAGAAGTGCTCGTCAACTAGTTGCTCCCGTGGTGCAAGTGCTGATTAGGTGTTTCCCTTCGCCTTGAGTGCCGGTTAGTAGATTGGGCCGTCACGTGAACGGCAGCAGGCCACGGCCCATTAAACATCGCTCCCTCGCTTGCTCCCGCTTCCCTTCGATCGCTCCCTAGTTCGAAAAGAATATCCATTCAGATCAAGTCGTGTTTATTTTCCAGTAGTGTTGAGTTGCTGACTTTGAAAATGTTTGTGAAATGTAATAAAAGTTCATGGATTTATTAAAATGTTCATGGGTTTGAAAAGTTCACAAAATTGAAAAACTAATTGCACAAATAAAAAAAAATGAAAATTATGATTTTTATTGAATTTTAAATATATTATCGGTTTTGAAAATAACCATCTATTTTGAAAGAAAGTTCATCACTTTCGAAAAAAGTTTATCAATTTTCTAAAAAAGACAAATTTGAAAAAATGTTCACAATTTTTTAAAAAGTGTGTGCATTTAGCAAAAAGAAAAAAGAAAAAGGGAAATCGGAAGCAAAGTGTTCTAAAAATGAAAAAGAAAAAAGAAAGGAACAAAGAAGAAAAGAAGGAAAGAGATGTAACTAAATGTATCAGGTGACATGGTTTGGGTGTTTAGTGCAGTGCTCACTGAACCAAAGATCGCAGTTACGAGTCGCAACACACGCAGTTTTTCGCTATATTAAAACAGCGTGTATGAGGGGGTGTGTGTCTTTTTACAGTTTGCACTCTAACCAACGCTTTGAATAGGTGCTCATTGAACCAGAGATCGCACGATCAAATCACAACACACACAGATTAAAATAGAAAGAAAGGAATATGGTTCGGCCAGTGCATACGGCGGCGGGGGGGGGGGGGGGGGGAGGGGGTGCATCCGTTTACAGTTTTACACCGTAACTGGCGCCTGTAGCGGTCAATAAGAAATGCCCTCTAGTCGCCCATTAGTATGCATTTTGCAAACTAGCGCACACACTCCCTCCGCGATGGTCCAACTGATCTACCTATTATTTTTATGAATCGAATCAGCGACCTCCTGCAAAAAAGCACAATCGTCGTGAATCGAACCAGCGACATGCCGCATTGAGGTAAGCTGCAGTAACCACCACACCATCTAGTCTGATCTGATAAACAGAAAAAGGAATACGAGTCGGCTCAGTGCGACGAGGGGGTGTGCGTCGGCTTATAGTTTGCACACTTAACTGGGCCTGAAGCGTTGAATAGGAAATGCCCTCTAGACGCCCGTTAGTATGCATTTTGCAAACTCGCGCACACACCCGTTGATCTACCCTATTTTTTTCTGTTGGCGAATCGAACCAGTGACCTCCCGCAAAAAAGCACGGTCGTGGTGAACCAAACCAGCGACATACGACACCGAAGTGCGCTACAGTAACCACCACACCACTTAGTCCGATATGTTATCATACATCCTTTTTCTTCTTTTTTTCTTTCTTCTTTCCTGTTTCCTTTTTTGTTTTCGGGTCTTTCTCTTTCCTTTTTCTTCTTCCTGGTTAGATGGATTTTTCAAGTTTGTGAACATTTCTTTCAAATCGATGAACCTTTCTCTCAAAATTGATAAACTATTTTGTTCAATTCGATGAACATGTTTTCAAATCTATGTTCTTTTTTAGGTTTGTGGACTTTTTAAATTTTGATGAACTTTTTTCAAAACTGGTGAACTTGTTTACAAATTTGATGAAGTTTTTCTAAAAATTTTAATAACCTTTTTCAATTTTTCTGATATTTTTATTTCAAATGACTTTTTAGAAAATGCCTAAACTTTTCTTTAAATTGGATGAACTATTTTCAAATAGATGAACTTTTTTTCAATTTCGATGAACTTTTCACATGGATCAACTTCTTTTAAAATGATGAGCTTTTTTTTAAATCTGTGAACATTTTTGAATTCACAATTATTTTCTTTTTTTCTAGATTTTTTCATTGTTTGTTTCAAATGCGATCGAGCGAATCATTGGGAAAATAACATGTGAAATCTACATGGCCCGAAGCGCTGAATAGGAGTTCCCTGCTGATTAGGGTTTGCTAAAATATAAGGTGCTGGTTAGGGGCTCTCGCCACACCTCCTATTTGACGCAAAACCTGTCATATAGGTGCTCTCTATGTGCGGGCGCGCTTATGTCTCGGTTGACGCGGGACACAACTGCAGCCTCACCTGAATACGTTAGCGAGATAGACCGGCCCAGGCGTGGCGAGGCCACATTCCACAACCTCTTTTGCTTCTATTTTTATTTTTGTTTTCAATTTTCCTTTTGTTTATACTTCTAAATATTTCATATATGGAATATTTAAACATATTCAAAAAATGTAAATAACAAAAAATGGGTCATTTATATTTCAGCCCTTAACTTGAGCCCACCACTCAAATTTGCCCCTAATTCCAAAATGTGCTCAAATTTGCCCCTCTGTCGTCATGTGGCCATATAGAAATGTCCTTCCGTGCCGTTTCGGTCGAGTCAAAGCGCTTTGGCCGGTAACTCGCCGTTTTTTGACATTTCTGCTCCTGGTGCTTACATGTGGGCCCTATTTGAATTGTTCTCTCTCTCTCTCTCTCTCTCTCTCTCTCTCTCTCTCTCTCTCTCTCTTCTCTTTCTTAAACCTCCCGGCGAGTGCAATGGATCGGAGCACACACGTGCGATTGAGGCGATTGGCACCGGTGGCAGCTGGAATCGGCAGAGGACTGTGATGTGCATGTCGTGCATGGCTCCATCGAGCTCATCGGCGGCCAGCGAGGTAAGTGTTACTCATCAATTTGGGGATTTTGCAAAATTAGGGTTCATCAAAATGGGGATTTTTTGTTGTTTAGGTTGATGGTGTAGGCATAGTTTAGTGGTCATCTGAGTTCTTCATCCCCGATTCAACGTTTTGTGGACTTGAGGAGCGCACGAAGCAGCGCTGCCCGGGGCATGGACTCGTTCCTGCTCGCCATGTCGCCTGGGGAGGAGCTAGCAGTACAGGGAGGCGATTTTTGGGCTGCCAACTTGATGTAATTGATTGGGAACTTTAATTGTGTTATTTTGATTTGTATCAAGCTATAATTATGGGCCTGATTTGAGTTTGATATTGCAGCTGCCCGATGAATTCGAGTGGCTTGTTTGGATTGACCCGCCTCCGTTAGATCGTGTTGGTCGTACCTTCGAGGAAATGCATGCTTGGCTAGAAGCAAGTTGGCTTAAAGATCATCGTTTGGAGAGAAGGGTGATGCATCTAACCGAGAAAAAGAAGCAACTGAAGATGAAGTTGAAGAAGAACAATGAGTTGTTGGATACTAGTTGATTTCTCATAGTTCTAGCTGTAGTTGTTTTGGCCACTTTAGTTTCTGTGTGGTCTAAGAATCCATATTAGGTGGATTGTGGTATGATATGAAGTGTCTTTTGCATATTGTAATGTGGCAACAGATGAACTAAGTTGTGTTGGGTGTGAACTAGTTGTTGTTGTGTCATGGTGACCAAATGAGCAATTGTTGATGTGAGCTAACTGTTGTGTTGGAACAAATGACCAAATGAGCACCATTTTGTTGTGGCATGACAAAATGACAGCAATATGTGGAGAAAATGACCAAATGAGGAATATATATAATGGACCAAATGATCATCCGCAACAACATTTGCACAATATATATATATATATATATTCTAGTGTGAACAAGCACACAACATAAAGTAGAGATAACATGTTTTCCACATCAAACTTGCATAAAGTGGACACCAGCACTAATAACTAGCAGTTCACACCAACTTACACAGAGTTCACATAGTTAACAACACAATAAACTAGCAGTTCCAGAACTAAACAGGAACCAACAGCAACATATAACAGTAGTTTCACTGCAACTTGGCCCACTTGCTCCTGGTATTGCAAGTTGGGTTTGTAGATAGCCTAGAACTGCTCCTCCTATTGTTGACAATTTTCTTCAGTTCCTTCTGAGGAGGAATTGTTTTACTGAGCTGGTTGCTTCCAATAACAGAGCCAACTGTGGTCTCTTTAGCAAATGTAATCTTCTTCTTCTTTGCTGGTGATGCTCCTCTCATAGCTAGTTTCTTATAATTTTTTCTTGGTCTGTAAAGATGAAGAAAATGAGATTTAGCAAGTAGAAATAACATGTTCTTCAGAATTTAGAACTACATATTAGACCTGACTGCATTAGCCACTGTAGTGGCATCAGTTGCTGGTTCTGCTGCAGGATCAGTTGCATTAGTTGCTGGTTCTGCTACAGGATCAATTGTTCGTTCTTCATTTATTCTTGGGCTCTTAAGATAAAGAAAAATGAGAGTTAGCACGCAGAAATGACATGTTCATCAGAATTTAGTAATAAATATTATACCTGACTACTACTGGAGCTTCATTTGCAACTGCATCTTGTGCTCCTGGATGTGCAACATGAGCTGCATCTTCATTTGCAACTGTATCTTCTATTAGTGGATCTGCAACATGATTTTAATCTTCACTTGTAACTGAATCTTCATTTGTTGCAACATCTTCAGTTTCAATAGGGTCTTTAGTTGCATTGTCTGCACCCCAATGTTCATCTTCTCCAAAAGCAGGGTCAACTGATTCTTTGCAGTTCTTGCCACGGTGACCAAGTCTTTCACATGTGTCACATTTATGTTTCCTCCCCCAAGTCCTTTTTCCTCAGACTTTGATCTAATTCTTGTCTTCCTTGGTCTTCCAGGTGCCCTGTTTTGCAGTGGTGCACATTGTTTGAAACCTGGGTCAATCACATCCCATTGTTGCTTTCCCTCTATTGCAGGCAAATTGTCAGCATAGGTTGCATTGAATCTTTTAACTGAGAAGTAATCATGCACATACTGATCTATTTCACTAACTGGACCTCTCATTGAATTAATAAAAAATAAAGCATATATGCATGGCTGTCCAGTTAGTTGCCACTTTCTGCAACTACAACTTCTAGTTTCCAAATTAACACGATATCTCCACTCTCTCTTTTTCCTTGCCAGTTGTTGTCCCTCTACTTCATATGTGCTTCTCATCACCACAGTCATATATATCTAGGTCTTTAGATTTTGCATGTCACAACTTCATGATTTTGGGAATTATAATGTGCCCTATGAATGTCGCAGTTGCAATTTGTTGTCTTAGAGAAAACTTCTCCATAAGTTATTGCCTTATCTTGTCAAGCAAATCCACAATGTGCAAACCTTTCCATTTTTTAATCTTGGAATTGAAAGACTCATATAGATTATAATTAACATAATCTAGTTTGCAAGTCTCATTGAATAGTGCACTGGTCCACAACTTACTGTGATGTTCCTCTAAGTATTGCTGGACACCTTCCTTGCTGTACAACTGCCTCAGATGGTAGTTGTGTTTTTTCAAGCTATATGTCAAAGAACAAGGCCACAAATTTTCATCAATGAATTTTCCTCTATACTTTTTTGAAAAATTTACTGCCAACTTCCTCATGCATTCTCTATGCTCTACTCCTGGAAATACAACCTCAACTGCAGTCTCAAGACCTTTACAAGCATATGTGTGAATTACCAAACCTGGTGGGTGGCCAATCAGTTCTTCTAGGTTCTGGAAAAACCAACTCCAACTTTCTATGTTCTCATCCTCTAACACACCATATGCAACTGGATATATCTAGTTGCATGCATCTACTACACAGGCACTAACTAGTGTCCTCTAAACCTCCCATTTAATGTTGTGGCATCTATTGCTAAGTATGGCCTACATCCATCCAAAAAACCCTTCCAACATGCTTTGAATGAGACAAAAACTCTCCTAAAACATTCTTTTTGTCTGGTTTGTCCATTTATTTTAAATTGCACTGTGTGCTTATCAATGTTCACAACACTACCAGGAGATGCCTTCTCCACTTCAGCCTTGAAAGTGTATCATAGCTGAAAAGAGTCAGACCACTTACCATATATGTTGTCTAGGTCCATCTGCTTTCCATAGAACACCCTCATATATGGTAGGTCCAGGCCATACTTTTTCTTCAGATATGTTTTGAGCTGTGTAGGAAAAATATTTGAATTTTCTTGTACCCAGTTCTTAACGGCATCTGCAACCCACCTGCTCTTAGCTGACCTCAACCTCTGCCTCCTATTCACACTTGGACAAGTGTGAGCAGTTTTATTAACTTTCACCTGCATACAAATAAAATGAAACACAAGTCAAACATATAAGGGTACAAGCATACAAGGAAATCAGACATATATGCTAGAGTAACGGTTAGTATCTCCGATTTATACCTGAAATAATGTGCTATGTTTCATTAGAGAGGCATGCATCCTCGACTTACATCTCTTGTAAGCACAATGAACTATCAGTCTAGTTGGATCACTCTTGTCAATTTTGTACTCACTTTGAGTTTTAATTGCAAAAGTTCCAAGTGCATTTCTATAGTCTAAAGCAATAGAAAATATAGTTCCTTCTTTCAGAGATGGATCATCTCTATTATATTGCACATCTGGCCTATGATACGTCTCCAACGTATCTATATTTTTTGATTGTTCCATGCTATAATATTATCATTCTAGGATACTTTTTGGGTGTTTATTTACCAATTAATATTATTTTTGAGCACTAACCTATTAACCCAGTGTCTAGTGCCAGTTGCTGTTTTCTGCATGTTTTTGGCTTTTCAGGTTTACACTACCAAACAAAGTCCAATTGCCATGAAACTTTAATATGATTTTTTCTGGACCAAAAGAAGACCTGGAAGCTTCGGAAGGAGGCCGGGGGCCCCACGAGGGAGGCACAAGCCAACAGGGCACGCCCTGGGGCTAGGGTGCGCCCTGTTACCTCGTGCCCCCCTCGGGCGTCCTTGACGTGGCTTGAGACTGCGTCAATATTTCCCCAAAGAGGAAGGGATGATGCAACACGGCGACGGTAAGTATTTCCCTTATTTATGAAACCAAGGTATCGAACCAGTAGGAGGATCACCACCACCTAATAAGCGGCACCTGCACACAAAGAACAAATACTTGCAACCCGACGCGAAAGAGAGGTTGTCAATCTCTCTACGGTAAATAGATAGATTAGGTAGTGATAGATTGGAGAGATAGATCTCTCAAGAACACAAAATAAAAATAGCAAATAAAAAGTGCAGCAATATATTTTTTGGTTTTTGGAATAATAGATCTGAAAACAAAAGCGGCAAAAAGATAGATCGGAAAGCAATATGTTGGAAAAGTAGACCCGGGGGCCGTAGGTTTCATTAGTGGCTTCTCTCATGAGTATAGCACACGGTGGGTGAACAAATTACTGTTGGGCAATTGATAGAAGATCAAATAATCATGACGATATCCAAGGAGATGATCATTATATAGGCATCACGTCCAAGATAAGTAGACCGACTCTTGCCTGCATCTACCACTATTATTCCACACATCGACCGCTATCCAACATGCATCTAGTGTATTAAGTTCATGGAAAACGGAGTAATGCAATAAGAACGATGACATGATATAGACAAGATCTATTCTTGTAGGAATAGACCCCATCTTGTTATCCTTAATGGCAACGATACATGCGTGCCTTGCTGCCCCTTCTGTCACTGGGAAATACACCGCAAGATCGAACCCATCACAAAGCACCTCTTCCCATGGCAAGAAAAATCGATCTAGTTGGCCTAACTAAACCAAAGATTCGAAGAAGAAATACGAGGCTATAAGTAATAATGCATATAAGAGATCAAAGAAGACTCAAATAATATTCATGGATAGAAACTGATCATGAACTCAAAATTCATCGGATCCCAACAAACACACCGCAAAAGTTTACATCAAATAGATCTCCAAGAGACCATTGTATTGAGAATCAAAAGAGATAGAGGAAGCCATCTAGATACTGCCTACGGACCCGTAGGTCTATGGTGGACTACTCACGCATCAACGGAGAGGCACAAATGAGGATGATGAACCTCTCCGTGATGGTGTTAGATTGGATCTCAAGGTTCTGGAACTTGCGGCGGCTGGATGTGTTTTTCGTCGACTCCCTTAGGGTTTCTGGAATATTTGGGAATTTATAGGCATCAGAGGCGGTGGAGAGGGGCCCCGAGGAGGGCACAACCCATCAGGGTGCACCGGGGGCCTCTGGCGCGCCCTGGTGGGTTGTGGTCTCCACGGCCCACCTCTCTGGCACTTCTTTGGCCCACTGGGTGTCTTCTGGTCCAAAAAAATCTCCAAAAAGTTTCATCGCGATTGGACTCCGTTTGGTACTGATATTCTGCGAAGTAAAAAAACAAGCAAAAGAAGCAACTGGCACTTTGGCACTATGTCAACAGGTTAGTCCCAAAAAATGATATAAAGTTGCTATAAAGTGATTGGAAAACATCCAGAATGATAATATAACATCATGGAACAAGCAAAAATTATAGATACGTTGGAGACGTATCAGCATCCCCAAGCTTAATTCCTACTCGTCCTTGAGTAGGTAAATGATAAAAACATAATTTTTGATGTGGAATGCTGCCTAACATGTTCATCTCATATTCCTTTCTTTTGTATCATGGACATTTGGACTTTTAGATGGTTCAAAGCAATACTCTAGTTTTAACATAATGACTTCAATACTCAAGCATGCCAACAAGCAACCATGTCTTTCAAAATATCAACACTAAAGAAAGTTATCCCTAGCCCATCATGCTCAATCATTGATCCATTCATGAAACACACTCAAATATTAGCTACACCCAATGTTCAAGTACGATCATAGTGCCCCCTAGTTGGTGCTTTATAAGAGAAGATGGGGACTCAAAGAAAATAAAAATTGCATAAAGTAAATAGATAGGCCCTTCGCAGAGGGAAGTAGGGATTTGTAGAGGTGCCAGAGTTCAAAGTTTAAAATTGAGAGAGAAAAAATATTTGGAGTGGTATGCCTTTCCTGTCAACGAAAACGACAAAGTAGTTCACAATACTTTCCATGCTAGATACATCATAGGCGATTCCCAAACAGAAAATAAAGTTTATTCCTTTTTCCACCATTCTTTCACTTTCCATGGTTGGCCGTATCCACGGTTGCCTTCCATACCAACACTTTCCAAGGAATTTATTATTTGACAACATAAAGTAAATATTTTTTCTTTTTCATTTCGGGAATGGGCATCCCTATTACCGCCGTGCTCTCGTGCAATGACAAGTGAATAAACACTCATCTTGAGAATAACACATCTAGCATGGAAAAATATTGGACACCCCCTACCGTTTCATGAGCGGTACGAGCACACAAAAGAGAAATTTATTTTGAAAAGTAGAGGTGGCACATACAAATTTGCTTAGGACGGCATGTAAATACCGCATATAGGTAGGTATGGTGGAATCATAGGGCAAAACTGGGTTTAAGGATTTTGGATGCACAAGTAGTATTTCTACTTAGTACAAGTGGAGGCTAGCAAATAGATTGAGAAGCAACCAACCAAGAAACGAAAATTCACATAAGCGAGCATTGAGCATAACTAACACCGAATAATGCACCATAAGTAGGATGTAATTTCATTGCATAACTATTGACTTTCGTGCATGCATAGGGAATCACAAACCTTAACACCAATATTCTTACTAAAGCATAATTACTCACTAACATGACTCACATATTACTATCATCATGTCTCAAAACTATTACAAGGAATCAAGTTTAATTTGTCCAATGATCTTCATGAAAGTTTTATTATATCCTCGGGGACTACACCCAGTGGGTGCGCTCAGCGCGCCCCCACTGGAGAACTACACGTTCTACACCCCGACGGTCAATGTCGAGAGGCTCTGGTCCATGGACCATCACCGCATCCTCTTCGACAAGTATGACTACAAGATATCCTATAAATAACATTCGGAAGTCTCTAAGACTCCACTCAGTGGGTATGCTCCAGATGCAAATCTACTCGGAACTTCAAAAACATCTACAACGCGCAAAAACTTTGTCTAAAGAAGGTACTTACAAGAGTACTTACTCGGACATTCTTCTCCAACGCCTCGCCAGCATCATGCGCCTCCTTCAGCTTGTCGTTCATCAGCCTCAGTTGGATCAGAGCCTCCTTACTTGCTCCCACTTGGTCCTCCAGGACGCGCTGCAGCCCGATTACGCTGGTCGCAAGTGGGACGGTTGGAGACGTCCCGAGTGCTGATCCAGCTCCCGAAGGGGTTCCCCGAGCTGCGGCTGGCACTTGAATAGACGAGACGTCCCGCATGACGATATCCACGCTGGAGGTGGGATTTGGTGGTGTAGCCCGGTCATCCATGTCGATCTCGATCACTTCGCGTGGTTATGCGAGTATTCGAAAGTCATTCGGAAATAAGTTCAAAAATGAATTGAGGTGTTCAAAGATTATATATGAACAGGTTCGAGTGCTACCTTTCGAAGATGCAGCGTCGACCTCGATCTTGTCCTTCTCCAGGGAAGCAGTTGACGTTTCGGCTCTGTAGAAGAATCACTCGGAATGTTATTACATTTGACCAGTCATTCGAAAGGATGTGCGGAGTGAAAGTACTTACGCTGAGTCCACCGACACGTTCATCTTGGTCTTAGGCAGAACCGCCTTCCGGGGTTTGCTGGAAGTGATCTTTGGCTGCTTGGTGCTCTTCTCTGGAGATGGAACGAGCTAGGCACGCCCTCGCTTTGAAGTCCGAGTGGGAGGGATGACCACAGAGGGCTTGGTGATGTTCGATCCCCCTGCGTTGCCTCCGCGGACCCCAGGGTCTTGGCACGTCCTCTTGCGGGGCTCGGGAAGCACCTCCTCCGAAGGAGAAGACTCCGCCCCGTCTCCTGGTTCCGAGTCCTTCTCGCCACCTCCTTCTTCGTTGTCATCCACGTAATCCTCCTCTTCGTCCGAGTCATCATGACACTCGTTGTCGCTGGCCACGTCAGTAGGAGCGTGGTTGCCCACGGGTATCAAGCTCACCATGCCTATGAAGGCCTGTCAAAACAAAAGTTAATCCGATCAGGGTTTGATAATTGAAAGCTGCATCACTCGGAAACAACAATGGCACTCGGAATTTACCTCGTTCGCCGGATTCTCCGCCGAGTACGGAGGCACTCGCCTCGTACCCCTGGGTTGTCTCGAGCTGGGGTGATGGCCTTAAGCTTGTTAGCTACAGCCTCCTTGCTGAGCTCCTCCGGGTGCGTCCGCATAAGGTCATCCGGACCCGAGTACAGCCACATGGGGTGGGCCCTGGCCTGCAGTGGTTGGATCCTCCTCTGGAAGAGGACCTCCAACAGAACCAGTCCGTTGATCCCATGGTTTACCAGAGATACCAGCGCAATCACGAGAATATCTACATCTACCTTCTCGTCCTTGGACACGGTCAGCTTGGGGAGTCGCCGAATGCGCTCAGCCAAGTAAGGAGGGAGACCTGACTGACCCTCTCCGACTGGAACATCCTCACAGTAAAACCAAGACAACTGCCAACCCTTAATGGTTTCTGGGAAAGTCATAGATGGGAAACTACTATTGCCTCTCAGCTGAATACCCAAGTCCCCGCACAACTGAACTACGTTTGTCTTCTCCTCCGTCAGATTGGTTTTCTTTACACTCATCACTCGGCACGTGAATAAGTGTTTGAACAAACCCCAGTGGGGGTGGCAACCAAGGAAGTTTTCGCAAAGCGAAACGAAGGCAGCCAGATAGGTGATGGAATTGGGGGGAAGATGATGAAGTTGAGCTCCGAAAAAATCCAAGAAAGTGCAGAAAAAGGGGTGCGGAGGCAGGGAAAAACCTCTGTCGAGGTGAGTGGTGAGGAGGACCCGCTCATTCCCGCGCGGCGCAGTCTCTGTCTCCCCCTTCTCCGGCAGCCTCCAGCTTTCGGCGACCAGGAGACCCTGACTCTCCAGGTCCTCCAACCGACTGGCTGTGACCCGAGAGGCCAGCCAATCGCCTTGGACAAAGCCGGCTGGGGCCCCCGCGCTCGAGCAGGACTCGCGCAAGGTCTTCTTCACCCTCTCAGCTCTCACGGTGGCGCTCTTCGTCATCTCCGGCGAGGAGTGGCAGCAAATCGGCAGGAGGCGGAGCTCTTGGTGGAGCGGTGGAGCGAATCGGGAGAATGGAGATGTTTTTCCTACCTCCCTCCCGGTCAGCTTTTATACTCTGGCTCAGCGAAATTTCAGCCGTCGGATCTACAGCAGCCGCGCAATCAACGGACATGGGCCGATCCGCGATATCTCTGGGACAGAGATGCGGGGATGCGTGGCGAAATTCCCGGCGTGAAAATCGAGGCGCCGCGGCCACTTTCCCCACTTTCCTGACACAACCGTCACGATCGCCCGCGCGCGCTTCCCCGCGATTTTGAAATCGCCAGAGATTTCGCGTAACCGTCGTCTGAATGAACTCTGCGTTCTCTGAAGCCTTCCAATGCAACAAAACTGTTCAAGTGAACTCTGCGTTCACTGGTGTGTCAAAACTGACCGAGTGAGTCCTGTGCTCACTGGTGCGTCTTGATGCACCAAAACCGACCGAGTGAGCCCCGTGCTCACTGGAGCATTCCGATGCACTAAAATCGACCGAGTGAGCTCCGAGCTCACTGACGTGTTCCGACACGCCAGGACTCATCAAATGAACCGAAGAGGCCCGTTAAGTGCTCGGTCGAATCCAACACCGATTCGAGAGCCTCCGAGTGAAAGTCAATTGGAAGGCTCAATAATATTATCTCTAGGCTATAAAGTTGCTTCTCCCGAGGACTGATCTACACCAGATCGAGTGACTTGAACAGTCGGACTGTTCACGTCATTCTAAATTTACTTGACCTGAATCGATCGCGGTTTCGATGACGAGTGAGGAGCAACCCGCCTTGCTCCCTAGCGTCTCCGAAACGCTACCAATAGCTCAGTGCGCTGGTCACTCGGCTCTCAAAAACCTTAACCGAATCGGGGGCTATTGACGAGGTCACCTACCCTAGGTAGGGTCATTTCCCTCTAATCTAGGACACTCTTGGGGTCCTACAAGGTCATGAAAGTCCCTGGCTTACCTCGACACTCGGACGAATGTACAAGAGGCACTCGGCTCCTTGGAAAATACTCATACTGGTCTCACCCAATACATGAATTTCTTTTATTTCTCCCCGTTGTATCTATAATTTTTAATTGTTTCATGCCAATAATATACAACTTTCACATATTCTTGGCAACATTTTATATGATTTATTGGACTAACATATTGATCCAGTGCCCAGTGCCAGTTCCTGTTTGTTGCATGTTTTTTGTTTCGCAGAATATCCATATCAAACGAAGTCCAAACGCGATAAAAATTTACGGAGATTTGTTTTGGAATATTTGTGAATTTTGAGAAGTGGAATCAACGCAAACGGAGGCCCACAGCCCCCACGATACATCAGGGGGCGCCCTAGGAGCCCAAATGCGTGGTGGTGTCTTGTTCCCACCTCGTAAGTTGGTTGGAGCTCTCCTTCGGGCGCAAGGAAGCTAATTTTTGGATAAAAATCCCCTCAAAATTTCAGCCCGATCGGAGTTACGGATCTCCGAGAATATAAGAAACGGTTTTCGGCTAGAAAACAGGAATGTGAAACAGAAGAGAACAGAGAAGGAGATCCAATCTAGGAGGGTCTCCTGCCCGCCGCCATGGAGGCCATGGACCAGAGGGTGAACTCTCCTCCCATCTAGGGGGGAGGCCAAGGAAGAAGAAGAAGGAGGGGGGCTCTCTCTCCCTCTCTCCCAGTGGCGCCGGAATGCCGACGGGGCAATCATCGTGAGGACGATCTACACCAACAACTTCGCCACCGTCAACACCAACTCTCTCCCCCTCTATGCAGCGGTGTAACACCTCTCTTCCCCGCTGTAATCTCTACTTAAACATGGTGCTCAACTCCATATATTATTTCCCAATGATATTTGGCTATCCTATGATGTTTGAGTAGATCTCTTTTGTCCTATGGGTTAATTGTGGTATGATGTTATGGATGTGAGTTGTATGCTGATATGGTGTTGTCCTATGGTGCCCTTAGTGTCGCGCAAACGCGAGGGATCCCCGCTGTAGGGTGTTGCAATATGTTCATTATTTGCCTATGGTGGGTTGCTTGAGTGACAGAAGCATAAACCCGAGTAGGAGGGTTGTTGCGTATGGGAGTAAAGAGGACTTGATAATTAATGCTATGGTTGGGTTTTACCTTAATGAACTTTGCTAGTTGCGGATGCTTGCTAGAGTTCCAATCATAAGTGCATATGTGTTGGGGAACGGAGCATGAATTTCAAAAAAAATTCCTACGCTCACGCAAGATCTATCCATGGAGATGTATCGCTACGAGAGGGGAGAGTGTGTCTACGTACCCTCGTAGACCGTTAGCGGAAGCGTCTCACAACGCGGTTGATGTAGTCGAACAATCCTTCGAGCTCCACCGATCAAGTACCGAACGTACGGCACCTCCGAGTTCTACACACGTGCAGCTCGGTGACGTTCCTCGCCTTCTTGATCCAGCAAGACGTCGAGGTAGTAGATGAGTTCCGTCAGCACGACGGCGTGGCGACGGTGACGGTGAAGTGATTCCGGCAGGGCTTCGCCTAAGCTCTCTGAAAATATGACCGAGGTGGAAAACGGAGATCGGGGCACCGCACACGGCTATGGGACAATTGTGTACTTTGGGGTGCCCCCTTGCCCCCGTATATAAAGGATGAGAGGGAGGAGGCCGGCCCCCTAGGGGTGCGCCAAGTGTGGGGAGTCCTACTAGGACTCCTTAGTCCTAGTAGGATTCCACCTCCCATACGGAGTAGGAAAGAGGGAAGGGAGAGGGAAAGGAAAGAGGGGGCTGCGCCCCCTCCCCTAGTCCAATTCGGTTTGGGCAAGGGGGGGCGCGAGCCTCCTCACGTAGCCTGCCTCTCCTTTTCCCGTATGGCCCAATAAGGCCCATTACTTCTCCCGGTGAATTCCCGTAACTCCCCGGTACTCCGAAAAATACCCGAATCACTCGGAACCTTTCCGACGTCCGAATATAGCCTTCCAATATATGAATCTTTACCTCTCGACCATTTCGAGACTCCTCGTCATGTCCGTGATCTCATCCGGGACTCCGAACAAACTTCGGCCACCAATCACATAACTCATATAATACTAAATCGTCATCGAACCTTAAGTGTGCGGACCCTACGGGTTCGGGAATGATGTAGACATGACCGAGACGACTCTCCGGTCAATAACCAACAGCGGAACCTGGATGCTCATATTGGTTCCTACATATTCCACGAAGATCTTTATCGATGAACCTCATATGTCAACATACGTTGTTCCCTTTGTCTGGCGGTATGTTACTTGCCCGAGATTCGATCGTCGGTATCCAATACCTAGTTCAATCTCGTTACCGGCAAGTCTCTTTACTCGTTCCGTAATACGTCATCTTGTAACTAACTCTATAGTCACGGTGCTTGCAAGGCTTCTGTGATGCTGTATTACCGAGAGGGCCCAGAGATACCTCTCCGATAGTCGGAGTGACAAATTCCAATCTCGATCCATGCCAACTCAACAAACACTTTTGGAGATACCTGTAGTGCACCTTTATAATCACCCAGTTACGTTGTGACGTTTGATACACCCAAAGTATTCCTACGGTATCCGGGAGTTGCATGATCTCATGGTCAGAGGAACGTGTATTTGACATAGTGAAAGCAATAGCAATAAACTGAACGATCATTTGCTATGCTAACGGTTGGGTCAAGTCCATCACATCATTCTCCTAATGATGTGATCCCATTATCAAATGACAACTCATGTCCATGGTCTGGAAATCTTGACCATCTTTTGATCAACGAGCTAGTCTAGTAGAGGCTTACTAGGGACACAATATTTGTTTATCTATTCACACATGTATTTAGTTTCCGGTCAATACAATTGTAGCATGAATAATAAACTATTATCATGAACGGGGAAATATGATAATAACTAATTTATTATTGCCTCTAGGGCATATTTCCAACAGTCTCCCACTTGCACTAGAGTCAATAATCTAGATTACATCTCCATGTAATTAACACTTAATCAGTTCTAAAGCTGATCATGTTTTGCTTGTGAGAGAGGTTTTAGTCAACGGGTCTGCAATATTCAGATCCGTGTGTTCTTGGCAAATCTCTATGTAGATGCTGCTACCACACTCTGTTTGGAGCTACTCCAAAAAATTTCCCCACTATACTTATCCGGTCTGAGACTCATAGTCTTTCAGATCAGTGTTTAAAGCTTGCATCGACGTAACCCCTTACGACGAACTCTTTATCATCTCTATTCCCGAGAAATTCTTCCTTAGTCATCTTAAGGATAATTTGACCGCTGTCCAGTGATCTACTCCTGGATCACTTTGGTACCTCTTTTGCCAGACACATGGCAAGGCACACAGCTTGGCATACTTTATAGAACCTATGGCCGAGGCATAGGGGATAACCTTCATCCATTCTATTTATTTTGCCGTGGTCGAGATTTGAGTCTTACTCAACTTCACACCTTTCACCACAGTCAAGAACTCCTTCTTTGACTGATCCATTTTGAACTTCTTCAAAATCTTGTCAAGGTATATGTTTTGTGAAAGTCATATGAGGCGTCTCAATCTATCTCTATAGATTTTGATGCCTAACATGTAAACAACCTTTACCTAGATCTTCAAGTCTTACTCCACTTCACACCAGCCAAGAACTTATTTCTTTTGACTTGATCCATTTTGAACTTCTTCAAAATCTAATCAAGGTGTGTGAAAATCTTTTATCAGGTGTCTTGATCTATCTCTATAGACCTCGATGCCCAAACCGTGGATAACTCAAAAAACAGGTTTTTATTGAAAAACTCCTTTCAATTAATTCTTTATGCTTTCCAAAAATTCTACATCATTTCCAATCACATATACTTATTAGAAATGTTATAGAGCTCCCACTCACTTTGTTGTAAATACAAGTTTCTCCATAAACTTGCATAAACCCAAACGCTTTGATCACTTCATCAAAGCGAGTATTCCAGCTCCGAGATGCTTGCACCAGTCCATAGATGGATCGCTGGAGCTTGCATACTTTGTTAGCACCTTTAGGATCGACAAAACCTTCCGGTTGTATCATATACAATTCTTCCTTAAGGAATCCATTAAGGAATGCCGTTTTGACGTCCATTTGCCAGATTTCATAATCATAAAACGCGGCAATTGCTAACATAATTCTGACAGACTTTAGCATCGCTACGGGTGAGAAAGTCTCATCGTAGTCAACTCCTTGAACTTGTCGATAACCTTTAGCAACAAGTCGAGCTTTATAGACGGTGACATTACCATCAATGTCCGTCTTCTTCTTAAAGATCCATTTATTTTTAATAGCTCACCGTTTCATCGGGCAAGTCTACCAAAGTCCACACTTTGTTCTCATACATGGATCTAATCTCGGATTTCATGGCCTCAAGCCATTTGTCGGAATCCGGGCTCGCCATCGCTTCTTCATAGTTCGTAGGTTCACCGTTGTCTAACAACATGACCTCCAAGACAGGATTGCCGTACCAATCTGGTGCGGAGCGTGTCCTGGTTGACCTACGAGGTTCTGTAGCAACTTGATCCGAAGCCTCATGATCATCATCATCAACTTCTTCTCTGGTCTGTGTTGGTGTCACAGAAATTTCTTTCTGTGGCGTACTACTATCCAGAGGAGGTACAATTATCTCATCAAGTTCTACTTTCCTCCCACTCACTTCTTTCGAGAGAAACTCCTTCTCTAGAAAGGATCCATTCTTAGCAACGAATACTTTGCCTTCGGATCTGTGGTAGAAGGTGTACCCAACGGTCTCCTTTGGGTATCCTATGAAGACGCACTTATCCGCTTTGGGTTCGAGCTTATCTGGCTGAAGCCTTTTGACATAAGCATTGCATCCCCAAACTTTCAGAAACGACATCTTAGGTTTCTTGCAAACCACAGTTCATACGGTGTCATCTCAACGGATTTAGACGGTGCCCTTGTTTAAAGTGAATGCATCTGTCTCTAATGCATAACCCCAAAATGATAGTGGCAAATCGGTAAGAGACATCATAGAACGCACCATATCCAATTGAGTACGATTACGACGTTCGGACACACCATTACGCTGTGGTGTTCCATGTGGCGTGAGCTGTGAAACAATTCCACATTGTCTTAAGTGATTGCCAAACTCGTAACTCAAATATTCTCCTCCACGATCAGATCGTAAGAACTTTATTTTCTTGTTACGATGGTTCTCTACTTCACTCTGAAATTCTTTGAACTTTTCAAATGTTTCAGATTTATGCTTCATCAAGTAGACATAACCATATCTACTCAAATCATCAGTGAACGTGAGAATATAACGATATCCACCGCGCACCTCAACACTCATCGGACCGCATACATCGGTATGTATTATTTCCAATAAGTTGGTTGCTCGCTCCATTGTTCCGGAGAACGGAGTTTTAGTCATCTTGCCAATAAGGCACGGTTCACATGTCTCAAATGATTCATAATCAAGAGATTCCAAAAACCCATCTGCATGGAGTTTCTTCATGTGTTTAACACTGATATGACCTAAGCGGCAGTGCCACAAATATGTGGTACTATCATTATCTTTTGGCATTCGTGTTATGAACAAATGTATTACTACGATCAAGATTCTATAAACCTTTCATTTTAAGTGCATGATCATCAATGATATTATCCAAATAGAATAACAATTATTCTCTGAAATTGAATAACCGTCTTGCAATAAACACTATCAGATATAATGTTCATGCTTAACGCAAGCACCAAATAACAATTATTTAGGTTCATCACTAATCCTGAAGGTAGAGAGAGCGTGGCGATGGTGATCACATCAACCTTGGAGACACTTCCAATGCACATCATCACCTCGTTCTTAGCTAGCCCTCGTTTATTCCGAAGCTCCATGTTTCAAGTTGTAAGCAACTGAACAAGTATCAAATACCCAGGTGCTCCTACGAGTACTAGTAAGGTACATATCAATAACATGTATATCAAATATCTTTGTTGACATTGCCAGTCTTATTATCTGCCAGTTACTTTGGGGAAGTTCCGCTCCCTGTGACATTTCCCTTTGCAATGGGAGCACTAAGTCTCGGGTTTGGTTCAGCCTTGGGTTTCTTCGCGTGAGCGGCAACTATTTTACCGTTCTTCTTGAAGTTCCCTTTTCTTTCCCTTGCCCTTCTTGAAACTAGTGGTCTTATTAACCATCAACACTTGATGCTCCCTTTTTTTGATTTCTACATCCGCAGATTGTAGCATCGCGAATAGCTTAAGGATCTTCTATCCCTTGCATGTTTATAGTTCATCACGAAGATCCAGTAGCTTAGTGATAGTGACTAGAGAACTCTATCAATCACCACTTTATTCGGAAGTCTAACTCCCACTTGATTCAAGTGTTTGAAGTACTCAGACATTCTGAGTACATGCTCACTAACGGAGTTGTTCTCCTCCATCTTGTAGCTATAGAACTTGTCGAAGGTGTCATCCCTCTCGACCCGGGTGTGAGTCTTGAAAAACAAATTTTCAGCTCTTGGAACATCTCATATGCTCCGTGTTGCTCAAAACATATTTGGAGCTCCGGTTCTAAGCCGTAAAGTATGGCGCACTGAACTATCGAGTAGTCATCTTTTCTTGTCTGCCAGACGTTCATAACGTCCTTAGACGAAGTCGTAGGGGTATTTCACTGAGCGGTGCATTAAGGACATAAGCCTTCTGTGCAGCAGTGAGGACAATCCTCAGATCACGGACCTAGTCCGCATAGTTGCTTCCATCAACTTTCAACTTCATTTTCTCTAGGAACATAATAAAAACAGGGGAACTACAGCGCGGTCTATGGATCTACAACATAAATTTGCTAAGACAAGTAAGACTATGTTCATGACAATTGAAGTTCAATTAATCAAATTACTTAAGAACTCCCACTTAGATTAACATCCCTCAAGTTGTCTAAGTGTAACATGATCCACATCAACTAAACCACGTCCGATCATCACGTGAGGTGGATTAGTTATCAATGGTGAACATCTTTCATGTTGATCATATCTACTATATGACTCATGTTCGACCTTTCGGTCTCTTGTGTTCCGAGGCCATGTCTGTACATGCTAGGCTCGTCAAGTTTAACCCAAGTATTCTGCGTGTGTAAAACTGGCTTACACCCGTTGTATGCGAACGAAAGAATCCATCACACCCGATCATCACGTGGTGCTTAGAAGCGTCGAACCTTCGCAACGGTGCATACTAGGGGAGAACACTTATCTTGAAATTTAGTGAAGGGATCATCTTATAATGCTACCGTCGTCCTAAGCAAAATAAGATGCATAAAAGGATTAACATCACATGCAATTCAATATATGTGACATGATATGGCCATCATCGTCTTGTGCTTTTGATCTCCATCAGCAAAGCACCGTCATGATCTCCATCGTCACCGGGTTGACACCTTGATCTCCATCGTAGCGTCGTGACACCTTGATCTCCATCGTAGCGTCGTGGTCGTCTCGCCGGCTATTGCTACTACTACTGCTGCTAACTAATAGCGGTAAAGTAAAGCAATTACATAGCGTTGGCATTGCATACAATAAAAAAAACCATAAGGCTCCTGCCGGTTGCCTGATAACTTACAAAACATGATCATCTCATACAACAACTTATATCACATCATGTCTTGGCCATATCACATCACCAGCATACCCTGCAAAAACAAGTTAGACGTCCTCTACTTTGTTGTTGCAAGTTTTACGTGGCTGCTACGGGTTTGCAAGAACCGTTCTTACCTACGCAAAACCACAACGTGGTGTAGTGATTGCTTTTTGATCTTCTAAAAGAACCCTCTTCATTGAAACCGATTCAACTAAAGTGAGAGAGACAGACACCCGCCTGTCACCTTTATGCAACGAGTGCACATAGCGGTGAAACCTGTCTCGCGTAAGCGTACGCGTAATGTCG
This sequence comes from Elymus sibiricus, assembly GCA_039707655.1. Classification (NCBI taxonomy): domain Eukaryota; kingdom Viridiplantae; phylum Streptophyta; class Magnoliopsida; order Poales; family Poaceae; genus Elymus; species Elymus sibiricus. The sequence goes on along the minus strand of CM077667.1, from coordinate 464,626,669 downwards.
GTCCGGGCCGCTTCATCTCACAATACCGCCGAATCAAGTAACAACTAGTAACGGAAAGCAATATGTATACACCCACGCCCACAACTCACTTGTGTTCTACTCGTGCAAATCACATCTACTCATAGACCTGGCTCGGATGACACTGTTGGGGAACGGAGCATGAATTTCAAAAAAAATTCCTACGCTCACGCAAGATCTATCCATGGAGATGTATCGCTACGAGAGGGGAGAGTGTGTCTACGTACCCTCGTAGACCGTTAGCGGAAGCGTCTCACAACGCGGTTGATGTAGTCGAACAATCCTTCGAGCTCCACCGATCAAGTACCGAACGTACGGCACCTCCGAGTTCTACACACGTGCAGCTCGGTGACGTTCCTCGCCTTCTTGATCCAGCAAGACGTCGAGGTAGTAGATGAGTTCCGTCAGCACGACGGCGTGGCGACGGTGACGGTGAAGTGATTCCGGCAGGGCTTCGCCTAAGCTCTCCGAAAATATAACCGAGGTGGAAAACGGAGATCGGGGCACCGCACACGGCTATTGGACAATTGTGTACTTTGGGGTGCCCCCTTGCCCCCGTATATAAAGGATGAGAGGGAGGAGGCTGGCCCCCTAGGGGTGCGCCAAGTGTGGGGAGTCCTACTAGGACTCCTTAGTCCTAGTAGGATTCCACCTCCCATACGGAGTAGGAAAGAGGGAAGGGAGAGGGAAAGGAAAGAGGGGGCTACGCCCCCTCCCCTAGTCCAATTCAGTTTGGGCAAGGGGGGGGGCGCGAGCCTCCTCACGTGGTCTGCCTCTCCTTTTCCCGTATGGCCCAATAAGGCCCATTACTTCTCCCGGTGAATTCCCGTAACTCCCCGGTACTCCGAAAAATACCCGAATCACTCGGAACCTTTCCGACGTCCGAATATAGCCTTCCAATATATGAATCTTTACCTCTCGACCATTTCGAGACTCCTCGTCATGTCCGTGATCTCATCCGGGACTCCGAATAAACTTCGGCCACCAATCACATAACTCATATAATACTAAATCGTCATCGAACCTTAAGTGTGCGGACCCTACGGGTTCGGGAATGATGTAGACATGACCGAGACGACTCTCCGGTCAATAACCAACAGCGGAACCTGGATGCTCATATTGGTTCCTACATATTCCACGAAGATCTTTATCGATGAACCTCATATGTCAACATACGTTGTTCCCTTTGTCTGGCGGTATGTTACTTGCCCGAGATTCGATCGTCGGTATCCAATACCTAGTTCAATCTCGTTACCGGCAAGTCTCTTTACTCGTTCCGTAATACGTCATCTTGTAACTAACTCTATAGTCACGGTGCTTGCAAGGCTTCTGTGATGCTGTATTACCGAGAGGGCCCAGAGACACCTCTCCGATAGTCGGAGTGACAAATTCCAATCTCGATCCATGCCAACTCAACAAACACTTTTGGAGATACCTGTAGTGCACCTTTATAATCACCCAGTTACGTTGTGACGTTTGATACACCCAAAGTATTCCTACGGTATCCGGGAGTTGCATGATCTCATGGTCAGAGGAACGTGTATTTGACATAGTGAAAGCAATAGCAATAAACTGAACGATCATTTGCTATGCTAACGGTTGGGTCAAGTCCATCACATCATTCTCCTAATGATGTGATCCCATTATCAAATGACAACTCATGTCCATGGTCTGGAAATCTTGACCATCTTTTGATCAACGAGCTAGTCTAGTAGAGGCTTACTAGGGACACAGTATTTGTTTATCTATTCACACATGAATTTAGTTTCCGGTCAATACAATTGTAGCATGAATAATAAACTATTATCATGAACGGGGAAATATGATAATAACTAATTTATTATTGCCTCTAGGGCATATTTCCAACAGTCTCCCACTTGCACTAGAGTCAATAATCTAGATTACATCTCCATGTAATTAACACTTAATCAGTTCTAAAGCTGATCATGTTTTGCTTGTGAGAGAGGTTTTAGTCAACGGGTCTGCAATATTCAGATCCGTGTGTTCTTGGCAAATCTCTATGTAGATGCTGCTACCACACTCTGTTTGGAGCTACTCCAAAAAATTTCCCCACTATACTTATCCGGTCTGAGACTCATAGTCTTTCAGATCAGTGTTTAAAGCTTGCATCGACGTAACCCCTTACGACGAACTCTTTATCATCTCTATTCCCGAGAAATTCTTCCTTAGTCATCTTAAGGATAATTTGACCGCTGTCCAGTGATCTACTCCTGGATCACTTTGGTACCTCTTTTGCCAGACACATGGCAAGGCACACAGCTTGGCATACTTTATAGAACCTATGGCCGAGGCATAGGGGATAACCTTCATCCATTCTATTTATTTTGCCGTGGTCGAGATTTGAGTCTTACTCAACTTCACACCTTTCACCACAGTCAAGAACTCCTTCTTTGACTGATCCATTTTGAACTTCTTCAAAATCTTGTCAAGGTATATGTTTTGTGAAAGTCATATGAGGCGTCTCAATCTATCTCTATAGATTTTGATGCCTAACATGTAAACAACCTTTACCTAGATCTTCAAATCTTACTCCACTTCACACCAGCCAAGAACTTATTTCTTTTGACTTGATCCATTTTGAACTTCTTCAAAATCTAATCAAGGTGTGTGAAAATCTTTTATCAGGTGTCTTGATCTATCTCTATAGATCTCGATGCCCAAACCGTGGATAACTCAAAAAACAGGTTTTTATTGAAAAACTCCTTTCAATTAATTCTTTATGCTTTCCAAAAATTCTACATCATTTCCAATCACATATACTTATTAGAAATGTTATAGAGCTCCCACTCACTTTGTTGTAAATACAAGTTTCTCCATAAACTTGCATAAACCCAAATGCTTTGATCACTTCATCAAAGCGAGTATTCCAGCTCCGAGATGCTTGCACCAGTCCATAGATGGATCGCTGGAGCTTGCATACTTTGTTAGCACCTTTAGGATCGACAAAACCTTCCGGTTGTATCATATACAATTCTTCCTTACGGAATCCATTAAGGAATGCCGTTTTGACGTCCATTTGCCAGATTTCATAATCATAAAACGCGGCAATTGCTAACATAATTCTGATAGACTTTAGCATCGCTACGGGTGAGAAAGTCTCATCGTAGTCAACTCCTTGAACTTGTCGATAACCTTTAGCAACAAGTCGAGCTTTATAGACGGTGACATTACCATCAACGTCCGTCTTCTTCTTAAAGATCCATTTATTTTTAATAGCTCACCGTTTCATCGGGCAAGTCTACCAAAGTCCACACTTTGTTCTCATACATGGATCTAATCTCGGATTTCATGGCCTCAAGCCATTTGTCGGAATCCGGGCTCGCCATCGCTTCTTCATAGTTCGTAGGTTCACCGTTGTCTAATAACATGACCTCCAAGACAGGATTGCCATACCAATCTGGTGCGGAGCGTGTCCTGGTTGACCTACGAGGTTCTGTAGCAACTTGATCCGAAGCCTCATGATCATCATCATCAACTTCTTCTCTGGTCTGTGTTGGGGTCACAGAAATTTCTTTCTGTGGCGTACTACTATCCAGAGGAGGTACAATTATCTCATCAAGTTCTACTTTCCTCCCACTCACTTCTTTCGAGAGAAACTCCTTCTCTAGAAAGGATCCATTCTTAGCAACGAATACTTTGCCTTCGGATCTGTGGTAGAAGGTGTACCCAACGGTCTCCTTTGGGTATCCTATGAAGACGCACTTATCCGCTTTGGGTTCGAGCTTATCTGGCTGAAGCCTTTTGACATAAGCATTGCATCCCCAAACTTTCAGAAACGACATCTTAGGTTTCTTGCAAACCACAGTTCATACGGTGTCATCTCAACGGATTTAGACGGTGCCCTTGTTTAAAGTGAATGCAGCTGTCTCTAATGCATAACCCCAAAATGATAGTGGCAAATCGGTAAGAGACATCATAGAACGCACCATATCCAATAGAGTACGATTACGACGTTCGGACACACCATTACGCTGTGGTGTTCCATGTGGCGTGAGCTGTGAAACAATTCCACATTGTCTTAAGTGATTGCCAAACTCGTAACTAAATTTTCTCCTCCACGATCAGATCATAAGAACTTTATTTTCTTGTTATGATGGTTCTCTACTTCACTCTGAAATTCTTTGAACTTTTCAAATGTTTCAGATTTATGCTTCATCAAGTAGACATAACCATATCTACTCAAATCATCAGTGAACGTGAGAATATAACGATATCCACCGCGCGCCTCAACACTCATCGGACCGCATACATCGGTATGTATTATTTCCAATAAGTTGGTTGCTCGCTCCATTGTTCCGGAGAACGGAGTTTTAGTCATCTTGCCAATAAGGCACGGTTCACATGTCTCAAATGATTCATAATCAAGAGATTCCAAAAACCCATCTGCATGGAGTTTCTTCATGTGTTTAACACTGATATGACCTAAGCGGCAGTGCCACAAATATGTGGTACTATCATTATCTTTTGGCATTCGTGTTATGAACATATGTATTACTACGATCAAGATTCTATAAACCTTTCATTTTAAGTGCATGATCATCAATGATATTATCCAAATAGAATAACAATTATTCTCTGAAATTGAATAACCGTCTTGCAATAAACACTATCAGATATAATGTTCATGCTTAACGCAAGCACCAAATAACAATTATTTAGGTTCATCACTAATCCTGAAGGTAGAGAGAGCGTGGCGATGGTGATCACATCAACCTTGGAGACACTTTCAATGCACATCGTCACCTCGTTCTTAGCTAGCCCTCGTTTATTCCGAAGCTCCATGTTTCAAGTTGTAAGCAACTGAACAAGTATCAAATACCCAGGTGCTCCTACGAGTACTAGTAAGGTACATATCAATAACATGTATATCAAATATCTTTGTTGACATTGCCAGTCTTATTATCTGCCAGTTACTTTGGGGAAGTTCCGCTCCCTGTGACATTTCCCTTTGCAATGGGAGCACTAAGTCTCGGGTTTGGTTCAGCCTTGGGTTTCTTCGCGTGAGCGGCAACTATTTTACCGTTCTTCTTGAAGTTCCCTTTTCTTTCCCTTGCCCTTCTTGAAACTAGTGGTCTTATTAACCATCAACACTTGATGCTCCCTTTTTTTGATTTCTACATCCGCAGATTGTAGCATCGCGAATAGCTTAAGGATCTTCTATCCCTTGCATGTTTATAGTTCATCACGAAGATCCAGTAGCTTAGTGATAGTGACTAGAGAACTCTATCAATCACCACTTTATTCGGAAGTCTAACTCCCACTTGATTCAAGTGTTTGAAGTACTCAGACATTCTAAGTACATGCTCACTAACGGAGTTGTTCTCCTCCATCTTGTAGCTATAGAACTTGTCGAGGTGTCATCCCTCTCGACTCGGGTGTGAGTCTTGAAAAACAAATTTTCAGCTCTTGGAACATCTCATATGCTCCGTGTTGCTCAAAACATATTTGGAGCTCCGGTTCTAAGCCGTAAAGTATGGCGCACTGAACTATCGAGTAGTCATCTTTTCTTGTCTGCCAGACGTTCATAACGTCCTTAGACGAAGCCGTAGGGGTATTTCACTGAGCGGTGCATTAAGGACATAAGCCTTCTGTGCAGCAGTGAGGACAATCCTCAGATCACGGACCTAGTCCGCATAGTTGCTTCCATCAACTTTCAACTTCGTTTTCTCTAGGAACATAATAAAAACAGGGGAACTACAGCGCGGTCTATGGATCTACAACATAAATTTGCTAAGACAAGTAAGACTATGTTCATGACAATTGAAGTTCAATTAATCAAATTACTTAAGAACTCCCACTTAGATTAACATCCCTCAAGTTGTCTAAGTGTAACATGATCCACATCAACTAAACCACGTCCGATCATCACGTGAGGTGGATTAGTTATCAATGGTGAACATCTTTCATGTTGATCATATCTACTATATGACTCATGTTCGACCTTTCGGTCTCTTGTGTTCCGAGGCCATGTCTGTACATGCTAGGCTCGTCAAGTTTAACCCAAGTATTCTGCGTGTGTAAAACTGGCTTACACCCGTTGTATGCGAACGAAAGAATCCATCACACCCGATCATCACGTGGTGCTTAGAAGCGTCGAACCTTCGCAACGGTGCATACTAGGATAGAACACTTATCTTGAAATTTAGTGAAGGGATCATCTTATAATGCTACCATCGTCCTAAGCAAAATAAGATGCATAAAAGGATTAACATCACATGCAATTCAATATATGTGACATGATATGGCCATCATCGTCTTGTGCTTTTGATCTCCATCAGCAAAGCACCGTCATGATCTCCATCGTCACCGGGTTGACACCTTGATCTCCATCGTAGCGTCTTGACACCTTGATCTCCATCGTAGCGTCGTGGTCGTCTCGCCGGCTATTGCTACTACTACTACTGCTAACTAATAGCGGTAAAGTAAAGCAATTACATAGCGTTGGCATTGCATACAATAAAAAGACAACCATAAGGCTCCTGCCGGTTGCCTGATAACTTACAAAACATGATCATCTCATACAACAACTTATATCACATCATGTCTTGGCCATATCACATCACCAGCATACCCTGCAAAAACAAGTTAGACGTCCTCTACTTTGTTGTTGCAAGTTTTACGTGGCTGCTACGGGTTTGCAAAAACCGTTCTTACCTACGCAAAACCACAACGTGGTGTAGTGATTGCTTTTTGATCTTCTAAAAGAACCCTCTTCATTGAAACCGATTCAACTAAAGTGAGAGAGACAGACACCCGCCAGTCACCTTTATGCAACGAGTGCACATAGCGGTGAAACTTGTCTCGCGTAAGCGTACGCGTAATGTCGGTTCGGGCTGCTTCATCTCACAATACCGCCGAATCAAGTAACAACTAGTAACGGCAAGCAATATGTATACACCCACGCCCACAACTCACGTGTGTTCTACTCGTGCAAATCACATCTACGCATAGACTTGGCTCGGATGACACTGTTGGGGAACGGAGCATGAATTTCAAAAAAAATTCCAACGCTCACGCAAGATCTATCCATGGAGATGTATCGCTACGAGAGGGGAGAGTGTGTCTACGTACCCTCGTAGACCGTTAGCGGAAGCGTCTCACAACGCGGTTGATGTAGTCGAACAATCCTTCGAGCTCCACCGATCAAGTACCGAACGTACGGCACCTCCGAGTTCTACACACGTGCAGCTCGGTGACGTTCCTCGCCTTCTTGATCCAGCAAGACATCGAGGTAGTAGATGAGTTCCGTCAGCACGACGGTGTGGCGACGGTGACGGTGAAGTGATTCCGGCAGGGCTTCGCCTAAGCTCTCCGAAAATATGACCGAGGTGGAAAACGGAGATCGGGGCACCGCACACGGCTATGGGACAATTGTGTACTTTGGGGTGCCCCCTTGCCCCCGTATATAAAGGATGAGAGGGAGGAGGCCGGCCCCCTAGGGGTGCGCCAAGTGTGGGGAGTCCTACTAGGACTCCTTAGTCCTAGTAGGATTCCACCTCCCATACGGAGTAGGAAAGAGGGAAGGGAGAGGGAAAGGAAAGAGGGGGCTGCGCCCCCTCCCCTAGTCAAATTCGGTTTGGGCAAGGGGGGGCGCGAGCCTCCTCACGTGGCCTGCCTCTCCTTTTCCCGTATGGCCCAATAAGGCCCATTACTTCTCCCGGTGAATTCCCGTAACTCCCCGGTACTCCGAAAAATACCCGAATCACTCGGAACCTTTCCGACGTCCGAATATAGCCTTCCAATATATGAATCTTTACCTCTCGACCATTTCGAGACTCCTCGTCATGTCCGTGATCTCATCCGGGACTCCGAACAAACTTTGGCCACCAATCACATAACTCATATAATACTAAATCGTCATCGAACCTTAAGTGTGCGGACCCTACGGGTCCGGGAATGATGTAGACATGACCGAGACGACTCTCCGGTCAATAACCAACAGCGGAACCTGGATGCTCATATTGGTTCCTACATATTCCATAAAGATCTTTATCGGTGAACCTCATATGTCAACATACGTTGTTCCCTTTGTCTGGCGGTATGTTACTTGCCCGAGATTCGATCGTCGGTATCCAATACCTAGTTCAATCTCGTTACCGGCAAGTCTCTTTACTCGTTCCGTAATACGTCATCTTGTAACTAACTCTTTAGTCACGGTGCTTGCAAGGCTTCTGTGATGCTGTATTACCGAGAGGGCCCAGAGATACCTCTCCGATAGTCGGAGTGACAAATTCCAATCTCGATCCATGCCAACTCAACAAACACTTTCGGAGATACCTGTAGTGCACCTTTATAATCACCCAGTTACGTTGTGACGTTTGATACACCCAAAGTATTCCTACGGTATCCGGGAGTTGCATGATCTCATGGTCAGAGGAACGTGTATTTGACATAGTGAAAGCAATAGCAATAAACTGAACGATCATTTGCTATGCTAACGGTTGGGTCAAGTCCATCACATCATTCTCCTAATGATGTGATCCCATTATCAAATGACAACTCATGTCCATGGTCAGGAAATCTTGACCATCTTTTGATCAACGAGCTAGTCTAGTAGAGGCTTACTAGGGACACAGTATTTGTTTATCTATTCACACATGTATTTTGTTTCCGGTCAATACAATTGTAGCATGAATAATAAACTATTATCATGAATGGGGAAATATGATAATAACTAATTTATTATTGCCTCTAGGGCATATTTCCAACAATATGATCCAAGTATGGAAAGTGTGTTAGCGTATGCCTCTCCCTCATTGCATATAACAAGTATCTATCATATTATATTCAATTGCCTATGGACAATCTTTCTCTTGCTTTACACAAAAAGCTTTCTACTAGTCTATTTACTTTTATTGTTATTTTATTAAAACAACAGCTAACTTTTATTTCCACGTCCTTTATTATCTCGGAAAGTACTTCTAGTTTTATTCCCGCAAAGTAGTTTCATACTTGTTCTAGGTAAAGCAAGCATTAGCGTGCGTAGAGTTGTATCGGTGGTCGATAGAACTTGAGGGAATATTTGTTCTACCTTTAGCTCCTCGTTGGGTTCGACAATCTTACTTATCGAAAAAGGCTATAAACGATCCCCTACACTTGTGGGTTATCAAGACCTTTTTCTGGCGCCGTTGCCGGGGAGCAATAGCGTGAGGTGAATATTCTCGTGTGTGCTTGTTTGCTTTATCACTAAGTAATTTTTATTTTATGTTATTAGTTGTTTTATATCTTTAGTTATGGATATGGAACACGAAACACCAAAAAAATTAGTGGTACTTGCTACTCATGGAGATGGGGAACCTCCTAAAACCCTCGATGCTAGTTATGTGAAACACGTTAATTACTCCTTTGATAATCCTGAGAAATCCCCATCGAACTTTATAATGGGAGACACATTGGATCAACGTGAGTACTTTAGGGATTATCGCTTGTCTCAAAAAGGGGAACACTTATGGGATCAAATTAGAATATTGCAATGGTTTGCTTGGGATGCATGCTTGAGATGTGATTTTACTTGTTGCTCTAAGATAGAGGCTCCACACCTTCCCTTTCAATATAATTTAACGATAATGAAACCTTGGCTTCTTATGCTAAAGGTATTTATGATTACTATGATGTGGAATGAATAGAAGAATTTGTTGCTTTTAAAGGAGCTTATGAAATTGCTTCTTTGCTTGAAAAGTATGATGATGATGTTCCTTACGAATCTGAAAATTATCCATACTTAAATATTGCTATGAAAACTATGCTTCTAATGCTTATGTTAAAGAATTTATTGAAAGAATGAACTTTGACTTGGAAGAGACTAAAATTTTGCAGGAATCTATGGAAGAAGAAATTGCTGAAACTGTGATCTCATTAGATGAAGAAGATGAGGAGGAGAGCGAAGAACAAAAGGAGGAAGAGCGGATTAGCTACCCGTGCCCACCTTCTAATGAGAGTAACTCTTCAACTCATACATTTTTTAATTACCCTTCCTGCTTACTAAAGGATGAATGCCATGATGATTGCTATGATCCCTTGGATTCTTTTGAAATATCCCTTTTTGATGAACTTGATGCTTGCTATGCTTGTGGCCATGATGCCAATATGAATTATGCTTATGAAGATGAACTTGCTATAGTTCCTTATGTTAAGCATGAAATTGTTGCTATTGCACCCACATATGATAGTCCTATTATCATTTTGAATTCTCCTAACTACACTATATCGGAGAACTTTGCTCTTATTAAGGATTACATTGATGGGTTGCGTTTTGCTACTACACATAATGATTTTGATGAATATAATATGCATGTGCTTGCTGCTCCTACTTGCAATTATTATGACAGAGGAACTACATCTCCACCTCTTTATGTTTCCAATTCGATAAAATTGCAAGAAACTGTTTATACTATGCATTAGCCTTTACTTAATGTGCATGAATTGTTCTTGTATGACATGCCGATGCATAGGAAGAGATTTATACTTCGTTTTCACATGATATATATCACTTTGTGCTCACTACTAAATTACAAATCATTGTTAATTAAAATTGTCTTTGATATACCTTGGGATCCGGGTGGATCCATTACTTGAGCACTTTATGCCTAGCTCAATGGCTTTAAAGAAAGCGCTGCCAGGGAGACAACCCGGAAGTTTTAGAGAGTCATTTTATTTTGTTGAGTGCTTTTATAAAGTTTAAAAATATATATAGGGGAACCTAAAACTTCACAAAAAGAAAGGTGAAAGTGAGAGAGATGATGAGCATCGTTGAAGTGGGGGCTAGCCTTGAACTTTGTTCATGCCCGTGGAAACTTTGTGAATCTTGAATCACAGAAACTTTTCAACAAAAATAATTATCCCCTTGCAAAAATCCATTGTATTATAAAAATAATGTGCCAATATTTGCCTTTAGGATCATTAGATTGCTTGTTGGTATGTATGGTGTAAAAACAGAAACTTTGGCTGTAGCGCGTGAATTTTAATTTTTTACTGGAACGTCAGAAGTTTCTGAAATTTTTACAAAGTATTGCTATACAAATTTTTTATTTCTTCCTGATTTTTCAGAATTTTTGGAATTACATAAGTATGGTCAAAGTTCATATTACTACAGACTGTCCTGTTTAGGACAGATTCTGTTGTTGATGCATTGTTTTGCTTGTTTTGATGAAACTATCGATTTTATCGGTGGTATAAGCCATGGAGAAGTTATAATACAGCAGGGATAATGAAAATATAAAATATGAATGGGTTTGCAACAGTACTTAAAGTAGGAATTTGCTTTATTATACTAACGTACCTCACCAGTCTTCTGTTAAGTTTTGTGTGGATGAAGTGTTCGAACATTGAGGAGGTCTCGATATGAGGAGAAGGAAGAGAGGCAAGAGTTCAAGATTGGGGATTCCCAAGGCACCCCAAGTAAATATCCAAGGAGACTCAAGCGTCTAAGCTTGGGGATGCCCCGGAAGGCATCCCATCTTTCTTCAACAAGTATCAGTATGTTTTCGTTTTCCTTTCGTTCATGTGATATGTGTAAATCTTGGAGCGTCTTTTGTGTTTGGTTTTCACTTTTATTTTATGCACCATGCTGGTATGAGATAGTCCATGGTTGATTTATAGAATGCTCAATGCACTTCACTTATATCTTTTGAGTATGGCTTTATAGAATGCTTCATGTGCTTCACTTATATCATTTGAAGTTTGGATTGCCTGTTTCTCTTCACATAGAAAACCGTTATTCGTAGAATGCTCTTTTGATTCACTTATATTTATTAGAGCATGGTCTTTTGTAGAAAGAATTAAACTCTCTTGCTTCACTTATATCTATTTAGAGAGTCAACAGGAATTGGTCATTCACATGGTTAGTCATAAAATCCTACATAAAACTTAGGGATCACTGAATATGATAAGTTTGATTCCTTGCAATAGTTTTGCGATATAGAGATGATAATATGTGGGAGGTACTAGTGGATGATCATGTTCAATAAGATATTGGTGTTAAGGTTTGTGATTCCCGAAGCATGCACGTATAGTCTCCCGTTATGCTAGGAAGTTGGAGCACAATTTATTCTTGATTGTCTATCTTTGTGTGAAGGTCAGGGCGCGCGATGGTTAACTCCTACCAACCTCCCCCCTAGGAGCATGCGTAGTAATACTTTTCTTCGAGGGCTAATAAACTTTTGCAATAAGTATGTGATTTCTTTATGACTAATGTGAGTCCATGGATTATACGCACTCTTACCTTTCCGCAATTTGCTAGCCTCTACGGTACCGTGCATTGCCCTTTCTCACCTCGAGAGTCGGTGCAAACTTCGCCGGTGCATCCAAACCCCGTGATATGATACACTCTATCACACATAAGCCTTATTATATCTTCCTCAAAACATCCACCATACCTACCTATTATGGCATTTCCATAGCCATTCCGAGATATATTGCCATGCAACTTCCACCGCTTTCGTTTTGATGACTTGAGCATTCATTGTCATATTGCATTACATGATCGTAAGATAGCTAGCATGATGTTTCCATGGCTTGTCCGTTTTTTGATATCTTTGCTACGCTAGATCATTGCATTCATATAGAGTCATACTTTGTTGTACTATCGTTGTAATATTGAGTTGTAAGTAAATAGAAGTGTGATGATCATCATTATTCATTATTAGAGCATGTCCCAGTGATGAAAGGATGATGGAAACTATGATTCCCCCACAAGTCGGGATGAGGCTCCGGACAAAGAAAAAAATAGAAAAAAATAGAAAAAATAGAAAAAAAGAAAAAAAGGAAGGAAAAAAAAGAACGAAAAAGGGGCATGCTAATTCCACACTTGTGCTTCAAAGTAGCACCATGTTTTTCATATAGAGAGTCTCCTATGTTGTCACTTTCATATACTAGTGGGAATTTTTCATTATAGAGTTAAATGCACACCCACTTAGTTTTCATATTGAGCTTTCATACACTTATAGCTCTTAGTGCATCCGTTGCATGGCAATCCCTACTCCTCGCATTGATATCTATTGATGGGCATCTCCATAGCCCGTTGATACGCTAAGTTGATGCGAGACTTTCTTCTCCACTTTTACCCCTTTGAAACCTACCACCATATTCTATTCCACCCATAGTGCTATATCCATGGCTTGCGCTCATGTATTGCGTGAGAGTTGAAAATGCCGAAGCGCGTTAAAAAGTATGAACCAATTGCTTGGCTGACACCGGGGTAGTACATGATTTATACTTTGTGTTAAGAAGACAGGGCATGACAAGGCTATATGATTTTGTAGGGATAGCGTTCTTTAGCCTTGATATTTTGAAAGACATGATTGTTTGTTGGGATGCCTGAGTATTAATGTCTTTATGTCAAAACTAGACTATTGCTTTGAATCACTTGTGTATTAATATTCATGCCATGATTAGATATATGATCAAGATTATGCTAGGTAGCATTCCACATCAAAAATTATCTTTTTTATCATTTACCTACTCGAGGATGAGCAGGAATTAAGCTTGGGGATGTTGATACGTCTCCGTCATATCTATAATTTTTGATTTTTTCATGCCAATATTATACAACTTTCACATATTTTTGGCAACATTTTTATGATTTATTGGACTAACATATTGATCAAGTGCCCAAGGCCAGTTCTTGTTTGTTGCATGTTTTGTGTTTCGCAGAATATCCATATCAAACAAAGTCCAAACGCGATAAAAAATTATGGAGATTTTTCTTGGAATATTTGTGAATTTTGAGAAGTGGAATCGACGCAAACGGAGGCCCACAGCCCCCACGATACATCAGGGCGTGCCCAGGGGCTCAAACGCGTGGTGGTATCTTGTGCCCACCTCGTAAGTCGGTTGGAGCTCTCCTTCGGGCGCAAGGAAGCTAATTTTTGGATAAAAATCCCCTCAAAATTTTAGCCCGATCGGAGTTACGGATCTCCGTAAATATAAGAAACGGTTTTCGGCCAGAAAACAGGAACGCGAAATAGGAGAGAACAGAGAGGGAGATCCAATCTAGGAGGGGCTCCTGCCCCTCCGCCGCCATGGAGGCCATGGACCAGAGGGGGAACTCTCCTCCCATCTAGGGGGGAGGCCAAGGAAGAAGAAGAAGGAGGGGGGCTCTCTCCCCCTCTCTCCCGGTGGCACCGAAACGCCGCCGGGGCAATCATCGTGACAATGATCTACACCAACAACTTCACCGCCGTCAACACCAACTCTCTCCTCCTCTATGCATCGGTGTAACACCTCTCTTCCCTGCTGTAATCTCTACTTAAACATGGTGCTCAACTCCATATATTATTTCCCAATGATATTTGGCTATCCTATGATGTTTGAGTAGATCTCTTTTGTCCTATGGGTTAATTGTGGTATGATGTTATGGATGTGAGTTGTATGTTGATATGGTGCTGTCCTATGCTGCCCTCCGTGTCGTGCAAACGCGAGGGATCCCTGCTGTAGGGTGTTGCAATATGTACATGATTTGCCTATGGTGGGTTGCTTGAGTGACAGAAGCATAAACCCGAGTAGGTGGGTTGTTGCGTATGGGAGTAAAGAGGACTTGATACTTAATGCTATGGTTGGGTTTTACCTTAATGAACTTTGGTAGTTGAGGATGCTTGCTAGAGTTCTAATCATAAGTGCATATGATCCAAGTATGGAAAGTGTGTTAGCGTATGCCTCTCCCTCATTGCATATAACAAGTATCTATCATATCACATTCAATTGCCTATGGACAATCTTTCTCTTGCGTTACCCAAAAAGTTTTCTACTAGTCTATTTACTTTTATGGTTCTTTTATTAAAACAGCACCTAACTTTTATTTCCACGTCCTTTATTATCTCGCAAAGTACTTCTAGTTTTATTCCCGCAAAGTAGTTTCATACTTGTTCTAGGTAAAGCAAGCATTAGCGTGCGTAGAGTTGTATCGGTGGTCGATAGAACTTGAGGGAATATTTGTTCTACCTTTAGCTCCTCTTTGGGTTCGACACTCTTACTTATTATTGTAAGAAGAATTACCATAGGAATTACCATAATTCTTAGAGGAATTTCCTGCAAAAGGCCTAGGATTAAAATTACCTCTATAAGCATTGTTATTGAAATTGTTTCGCGAGACAAAGTTCACATATACGGAATCACTATTTTGCTCAATCAAGGTAGACAAAGGCACATCATTAAGATCAATAGGAGCATTTTTACTAGCAACCAACTTCATCAAAACATCAACCTTATCACTCAAAGTACTAATTTCTTCAACCGAATTGACTTTTTTACTAGTAGGTGCTCTTTCGGTATGCCATTGTGAATAATTTGCCATAATATTATCTAGCAATTTAGTAGCCTCACCCAAAGTAATTTCCATAAAAGTACCACCCGCGGCGGAATCTAAAAGATTTCTAGAGACAAAATTCAATCCTGCATAATTTTTTTGTATGATCATCCAAAGATTTAAACCATGAGTAGGACAATTTCTTCGCATCAATTTCATTCTTTCCCAAGATTTTGCAACATGTTCATGCTCAAGTTGCTTAAAATTCATGATTTGCGTCCTAAGGGAAATAATTTTCATGGGCAGAAAATACTTAGTGATAAAAGCATCCTTGCACTTATTCCAAGAATCGATACTATTGCGAGGCAAAGAAGAAAACCAAATTTTTGCACGATCCCGCAAAGAGAAAGGAAATAATTTAAACTTCACTATATCATTGTCCACATCTTTTTTCTTTTGCATATCAAACAATTCTACGAATGTGTTTAGATGGGACGCGACATCCTCATTAGGATTACTGGCAAATTGATCTTTCATGACAAGATTCAACAAAGCGGCATTAATATCACAAGACTCCGCACTAGTGGCGGGAGGAGCAATCGGAGTACTAATAAAATCATTGTTATTAATATTGGAAAAATCACATAACTTGGTGTTTTCTTGAGTCATCGTGACTACGCAAACAAGATTGTAAGCAAGCAGGAGATCTGACGAGAATAAGGCAAACGGAAAAGAGGGCGAATAAAACGGCAAATTGATGAAGTGGGGGAGAGGAAAACGAGAGGCAAATGGCAAATAATGTAATTGCAAGGAGATGAGATTTGTGATTAGGAACCTGGTAGATGATGATGGTGTCTCCTCGGCGCCAGAGATTGGCACGTAGAAGAGACCGCTTCCTCCCCGGCAACGGCGCGAGAAATTCCTTTGACGTGGCTTGAGACCACGTCGGTATTTCCCCAAAGAGGAAGGGATGATGCAGCACAACGACAGTAAGTATTTCCCTCAGTTATGAAACCAAGGTATCGAACCAGTAGGAGGGTCACCACCACCTAATAAGCAGCAGCTGCACACAAAGAACAAATACTTGCAACCCGACGCGAAAGAGAGGTTGTCAATCTCTCTACGGTAAATAGATAGATTAGGTAGTGATAGATTGGAGAGATAGATCTATCAAGAACACAAAATAAAAAGAGCAAATAAAAAGTGCAGCAATATATTTTTGGGTTTTTGGAATAATAGATCTGAAAACAAGAGCGGCAAAAATATAGATCGGAAAGCAATATGTTGGAAAAGTAGACCCGGGGGCCGTAGGTTTCACTAGTGGCTTCTCTCATGAGTATAGCACACGGTGGGTGAACAAATTACTGGTGGGCAATTGATAGAAGATCAAATAATCATGACGATATCCAAGGCGATGATCATTATATAGGCATCACGTCCAAGATAAGTAGACCGACTCCTGCATCTACCACTATTACTCCACACATCGACCGCTATCCAGCATGCATCTAGTGTATTAAGTTCATGGAAAAACAGAGTAATGCAATAAGAACGATGACATGATGTAGACAAGATCTATTCATGTAGGAATAGACCCCATCTTGTTATCCTTAATGGCAACGATACATGCGTGCCTTGCTGCCCCTTCTGTCACTGGGAAAGGACACCGCAAGATCGAACCCATCACAAAGCACCTCTTCCCATGGCAAGAAAAATCGATCTAGTCGGCCTAACTAAACCAAAGATTCGAAGAAGAAATACGAGGCTATAAGTAATCATGCATATAAGAGATCAAAGAAGTCTCAATTAATATTCTTGGATAGAAACTGATCATGAACTCAAAATTCATCGGATCCCAACAAAAACACCGCAAAAGTTTACATCAAATAGATCTCCAAGAGACCATTATATTAAGAATCAAAAGAGAGAGAGGAAGCCATCTAGCTACTGCCTACGGACCTGTAGGTCTATGGTGGACTACTCACGCATCATCGGAGAGGCACCAATGAGGATGATGAATCCCTCCGTGATGGTGTTAGATTGGATCTCGAGGTTCTGGAATTTGCGGTGGCTGGATGTGTTTTTCGTCGACTCCCTTAGGGTTTCTGGAATATTTGGGAATTTATAGGCATTAGAGGCGGTGCAGAGTGGCCCCGAGGAGGGCACAACCCATCAAGGCACGTCGGGGGCATCTGGCGCTCCCTGGTGGGTTGTGGTCTCCACGACCCACCTCTCTGGCACTTCTTTGGCCCACTGGGTGTCTTCTGGTCCAAAAAAAATCTCCAAAAAGTTTCGTCGCGATTGGACTCCATTTGGTACTAATATTTTGCGAAGTAAAAAACAAGTAAAAACAGCAACTCGCACTTTGGCACTATGTCAATAGGTTAGTCCCAAAAAATGATATAAAGTTTCTATAAAGTGATTGTAAAACATCCAAGAATGATAATATAACAGCATGGAACAAGCAAAAATTATAGATACGTTGGAGACGTATCAGTCCCCCGATGCCCCTCTCTGGCCTATAAATTCACATATATTCCAAAAACCCTAGGGAGCCTCCTGAAACACTTTTTCCACCGCCGCAAGTCTTTGTTCCGCCGTGTGCCTATCTGGAGCCCTGTTCCGGTGCCCTGTCGAAGGGGGATCGATCACGGAGGGTCTCTACATCATCCTTGTTGCTCCCATGGTGATGTGTGAGTAGTTAACCACAGACATACGGGTCCGTAGTTAGTACCTAGATGGCTATCTCTTTCTCTCTTGATCTTTAATACAATGATCATCGCATCTTCACTTTGATCTATCCGATGTAATTCTTTTGTGCGGTGCGTTTGTTGGGATCTGATGAATTGTGGGTTTATCTTCAGATTATTCATGAAAAATATTTGAGTCACCTCTAAATATTATGATTCTTATTTGCATGATCATTATAGCTTCGTAAATCTCTCTGATCTATTGAAATAGTTTGGCCAACTAGATTGATATTTCTTCACTGAGAGGGGTGCATTGTAGTGGGTTCAATCTGGTGGTGCTCTATATCCCAGTTACAGAAAGGGACAAGACACGTCTTTGTATTGTTGCCAGTAAGGATAAAACGATGGGGTTAGTTCATATTAATTTAATTCTCTTTGTCTACATCATGTCATCGTTCTCCAAGCATTACTCTGTTTTACTTAATACTCTAGATGCATGCTGGATAGCGGTCAATGGGTGGAGTAATATTAATAGGTGCAGGCAGGAGTCGGCCTATTTGCTTATGGACGTGATGCCTATATATACATGATCATTGTTGTGGATAAATATTGCATAACTATGTGCTTTTCTAATTGCCCAACAGTAATTTGTTTACCCACCGTATGTCTACTACATGAGAGATGCCACTAGGGAAAACTATGGCCCCTGGTCTATTCACTTATATATTTACAAACGCTTTCATTACGTTGCTGCCGTTTATTTTATTTTATTTTATTTTGCATTTTACAATCATCTACTATTTGCTTACGTTGCTGACATTTATTGTGCTGCATCACCCGTTCCTCTTCACGGAAAACCCAACGCAGATCACAAGTACCAGCCTATCCTCATCTGATGATTCAGAGTACCCCATGTCAATGTCCTCAACCAACTCATCTTCACCTGCCTCATCAAACATTCCTTCAGGTGGTTCAATATAATCCTCCTCAGCTTCTTTGCCCATAGACTATTTTCTTACAACAAACTCGGGATAAAGCAGTTCATCCTCATCATCAGTGGGCACATCATCAGCTAGGCCATCTTCCATGTTAGCTTCAGTGTTCGGATTACCAGAATGTATGCTATTACTAGTGCCTGCTTGAGTGGGCACTTGTTCACTTGGTGTTCCTGGTAACTGCACAGAGCTGGCTAATGATTTTCTTCCCCTAGATTCACTGCTTCTACCTCTAGAACTGCAAGGTTGTGACATTTTTCCTGTACTGCCTGTTTCTCCTCTTTTTCTCTGAATGTCATTAATTTCCAATTGGACAGATTTGGAATCAGCATTTGTCCCAAACATTATTGCTAACTCATCATCACACTGAACTCGGACCCAAATAGAATTAGCAATATCCCAATACCTAAACTCCACTGCATCATATATTCCCCATGGATACTTTTCGAAGATTGCAGCCCTAAATTGAATGAATGATGATGTACTGTCCACAACAAGAGAAAGTGTGAACCTAATACCAGATCCCTTTGTACTAGATCTGCCTAATACTGTGGTTTCCATTCTACAGTTCAGAGAAAATGCAGTACTCGGATCCATCCTACCAACAAATCGAAAACAACAACAAAGAAAAGGGAGAGGAAAATGAGCACTACAAGCGAGGCAGTACAAAATCAAACTACACAAACAACACAGATGAAAGGGAGAGAGATACCCGACCGGTGCTGTGCTCCCGTCTGTGTCGCCGCCGCCGCCGCCTTCACTCTCGTGCGCCATCCCGTGTGGACGCCGCCTCCAACCCCACTGCAACAAAGCTCTGAGAGGGTTCAGATCTACAACTTCTCACCAGCAACCCTAGCCGCTCGATCTCCAGCCGCCATGGCGCCAAATCAATGAGTTTTAGGTTTAGGGGTCGTGCGATTCGGGGAGAGAGTTAGAGACAGTGCGACGCGTGCGAGAGAATAGATAGATAGAGTGAGTGAGTGGATAAGGGCCCACATGTAAGCACCGGGGGCAGAAATGTCAAAAATACGGCGAGTTACCGGTCAAAGTGCTTTGACTCGACGGAAACGACACGAAAGGGCATTTCTATAAGGGCACATGCCGGTGGAGGGGCAAATTTGAGCACACTTCGGAATTAAGAGCAAATTTAAGTAGTGGGTTCCAATTAAGGGCACAAATGTAATTGTCCCAAAAAAATTGGAATATATATATTACAAGAACACTTTACATGGAATATTTTGAAAAATGTTTTATCATTCATTTATAAAATGTTAAATGTTTATAGAAAAAAAATATGTGCATACAAAAATTGTACAATGTGCATGGAAAAAATTATGCTTCGAAAAAATATATTTTTTAAAATGTTAAACGTGTATCAAGAAAATGTTAAACGTTTATATAATTTTTTCCTCATGTATATGCAAATGTATAATCTGTACGAAAGAAGTAGACATTCAAAAATATATGTTTTAAAAATGTTAATCATATCTGAAATAATGTATACTATGTATAAGAAAAATGTATGACGTGTACGGAAATAAGTAGACATCAAACAATATATGTACGAAAATGTTAATCATATGTTTGAAAAATGATAATTCTCCTCTAAAAAAATGTTTACATGTATAGAAAAAAATTACAATGTGCATGAAAACGATATATATCAAAACATTTATTTGAAAAAAAATGAATCACGCATGAAAAATATATTAGAAATGTATTAAAAAATCTTCTTGACGTGTACGAATAAATGTACATTGTGTAAAATAAAATGTAAACACGTGTTGAAAAAATAAAAGGGCAAGAAACGACATAACAATAAAAATAAAATCAACAAAGAAAGGAAAAGAAAAAAAAAGAAAAAACTGTGCAAAAAAATAGAAAGAAACCAGGAAATCCGAGAAAGAAACAAAGGAAAAAAAGAAAAGGAAGGAGGAGAACGTAAAATCTGCAAAAACCAAGGAAGATACAAAGACAAATGGTGAAAAAGAAAACAAAACTAAATTTATAACAAAGAAAAAATAAAACCTGATTAAAACCGATGAAAAACAAAAAAGAATCAAAGAAAATAAAAATAAACGAAAGCTTCCATCTAGGGTGAACTATCGGAGGCAAACTACATGGTGCGAACATAACGCGAACGAGTCCTAGGCTAAGGGGACGCCCCACCCGTGCTGAGCCTGAAGGGAGAGCAACTTTCACATCGTGTGATGCGAGTTATAGTTCTCGCGGCTGTGTACAAAGGTGTGCGCATGTTCTTGGGCCTAATAAGTTATGGTTCGGTTTTCTGATCCCACAAACAATCGAACTAATACTAACAATATTTTTACCCGCAAAAAATATATCGCGACATGCATTATCTAGAATATGATACCCCTCAAAACAACTCAACGTAATAAAAAAGATCATGGTCTCAAAATAAACACTACCTATACCTATGTGTCTTCCCTACTTTTTTTTTACCCGAGGTGGTACTAAATGTTTGAGCGTCCGTCTGCTAGAAAAGGAAAAACGGGTTGTCCAGAATTTCATACAAGGGCCACGCGCTATGGCCCAACGAAGCCAGCCTATTTAACTGCCTGCCCACGCAGCGGGGAAAAGCTTATTTGCCATACTTTACAGCAAACAGTCGGAGCTTCTTGGCAGAGGGTGCGCGAGATTGTACCGGCCCATTTTTTTCTGCTGTTTTCTGTTTCTAATTTTCTTTTTCGATTTTTTATTTTTTTATTTTTATGTTTCTTTTGTTTATACTTCTAAATATTTCATATATAGAAAATTTAAACATATTTGGAAAATGTAAATTTAAAAAATATATTTGAAATATGTATATTACAAGAACGCTTTACATGAAATATTTTGAAAAATGTTTCATCATCCATGTAAAATGTTAAATATTTATAGAAAAAATATGTGCATACAAAAAATGTAGAATGTGCATGGAAAAGCTATACTTCAAAAAATATTTTCTAAAATGTTAAACATGTATTCAGAAAATGTTAAAAGTGCATATAATATTTTCCTCTATAATCTGTATGAAAGAAGTAGACATCCAAAAATATATGTATAAAAATATTAATCATGTCTAAAACAATGTATTGTATGTATAAGAAAAATGTACGACGTGTACAAAAATAATTACACATCAAACCATATATGTAAGAAAATGTTAATAATATGTTTGAAAAATGATAAGTCTGTATTAAAAATGCTTACATGTATATAATTTTTTACAATGTGTATGAAAAGAATAGACATCGAAACATTTATTTTAAAAATAATATTAATCATGTATGAAAAGTATATTAAAATGTATTAAAAATTTGTACGTATAAATGTAGATTGTGTAACATAAAATCTAGACACGTGTTGAAAAAATAAAAAGGCAAGAAACGAATTAAAAATAAAAAGAAAACCAACAAAGAAATGAAAGAGAAAAAGAAAAAAAACAAGGAAAAAACAGTACCAAAAAAAGGGAAACTACGGAGCCCGAGAAAGAAAAAAAGGAAAGGAAAGGAAAATAAGGAAGAGAATGTGAAATCTGCAAAAACCAAAAAAGGCACGAAGACAAACGCTGAAAAGAAAGAAAACTAAAGTTATAACAAAGAAAACAGAAAACACCATTTAAACCGTTGAAAAACAAAAAAGTAGCCGAAGAAAATAAAAATAAACGAAAGCTTCCATCTTGGGTGAACTACCGGAGGCAAACTACATGGTGCGAAGCTAACATGAACAAGTCCTAGGCTACGGGAACGCCCCACTCGCGCTGAGCCTGAAGCGAGAGCAACTTTCACATCGTGTGATGCGAGTTATAGCTCTCGCGGCCGTCTACAAAGGTGTTGCGCAGGCTCTTGGGCCTAACAAGTTATGGTTCGGTTTTCTGACCCCACAAAGAGTTGAACAATATTGTTATCTGCAAAAAATATATTGCTACGTGCATTATCTAGAATATAATACCCCTCAAAGCAACTCAATGCAATAGAAAAGATCATGGTCTCAAAGTAAATACTACCTATAACTACAAATAAAGTAAGGTGTGTTTTTCCTATTTTTTATCCGAGGAGGTATTAAATGTTTGTGCATCCGTTTGCTAGAAAAGAAAAAACGGATTGTCCAGAATTTGATACGAGGGCCACGCGCTGTAACCCAGCGATGTGAGCCTATTTAGTTTCCTGCCAATGCAGTTGGGAAAACATTATTTGCCGCAATTGCAGCAAACAATCGGAGCTTCGCTGAGGGCGCGCAAGATTGGGCCGGTCCGTGTTTTTTTCTTTTTTCCTGAGGGCGGAAGATTCGGCCGGCCCGCGCAATATTTATTTTCCCTTTTTTCGTAAATTTAAAATTTCGTTGAAATTTTCAAAAAATCTTCAGAATTCCAAAAAATTGTTCCCGTTTCGAAAATTGCTTTTAGTATTTTCTTGTTCTGAAATTGGCTCAAATTTCAAACATGTTTCCAGTTTTTTTTAAATATGTTTGTATTTTCGAAGTTTGTTCTAGATATGCAAATAAAATTGCATTTTAAGTCATGTCTAAATTCGAAAAATATTCTTGTTTTAATGAAATATTTAAAAATTCAAGATAATGTTCACGTTTGTAAAATAACACATTTTGTAAGGTTGTTCTTAATGATCAAAACATGTTTCATTTTCTAAAAACATTCATAGATTCAAAAATTCTTCTTGCTTTTATAAAGCTTTCATGTTTTTAAAAAATGTTCCCGTTTAAAATTTTGTTGGACTTTTCAAATAATTTACGGATTTTTTAAAAAATTGTTCGCATGTTTGCAAATTGTTTGGGATTTCAGGAATTGTTCACGATTCCAAGAATATTCAGTATTCATATTTTTTTTTTGAAAACTTAGAAGTATTAGGAAAAACAAAAATCTTTCATATATGACTCTACGGTATGTTTTGAAATATTCGCGATGGCCATTGGTTAGCAGGACGTATTTGTTCGAGTGGCTAGCAGCATGCGGTCTGGTCTTCAAGATCGTGAGTTAGATCATCCAATGCGCGGTGTGACCCAACGAGGTCAGCCCCCAATTGAGGAGGTAGCCACAACTAGGGCTGCAAACGAGTCGAGTTCAAGCGAGTTGGCCTAGGCTCAGCTCAGCTCAAACAAAAATTCGAGCAATCTCAAAATGTGCAAAACTCAAGATCGAGCTGTAGAAAGTGGCACGTGCTCAGCTTGTAACGATCTCGAATTGATCTCGAGCTAGTTTCTTAAAAGAAAAAATTATTATAAAATTCAGCCTATTCTTTCTCAACTGAAGACTAGTATTTAATAACACAAGAGATTGTGGATAGTAGACAACAAATGTGCGCCCACTCTCAAATTTGGCCAAAATAACAAGATATTGAAATCATAATTGTCCATGTGTCATATTGAGGCTAAATTTTCTCTACGCTTAATTTCCATGTTTGTCAGTAGGTAAAATGAAGAAACAAATCGTACAGAACATATATGGCAATGGATGATCCTTCTGCGTAATAATCACGAAGATTATTTAATATAATTATATGATAACGAGCTATTGAGCTAAAATCGAGTGAACCAATGTTGACTCAAGATCGACTCGTTTTTCGCTCGAGCTATAAAGTGCTCATACTCGGCTCATTTCTTTTCGAGTCGAGCTAAAATACGAGTCGATCTTGAGCGGCTCACGAGCCTCGAGCTTTTCTTGCGGCCCTAGCCACAACCCTAGGATGGAGGCGACCCTAGAGAAAAAAAACACAAGTTGCGAGGAGGCAGACACCACTATCAAGATCTCACAGGTCAAACATGACCCGCGAGAAGACCATTTTTGATGGACACATCAATTATTTCCTGCTGTTTCTTCTAAAAAAAATCTCTCCCATTAAAGTGGACGGTAAGGATCTTGCACAGTCTGAAATTAACCCGGCATGCTTTATCCTTGCACGCTCGATCTCAAAATAAGTTGGTCCATCGTTCCCGGAAGTCGGCAGACTCAAAAGCAGAATATTGGTGTGCCCACCGCCCCCACCCCACGCACCATGAACTGTCTGGCTCTCTGGCGAAGAGATTGATGCATCATACAGCTTAACACGATCTGCATGCAGAGGCGAAGGACGAAAAAAAATTAAGGTGTGGCGGACTCATAAGCATAGTAACAAGCAATTCTTTCGAATTCACTTGATCTCGATGAATGGCATGTGTCGTAACCTACGAAGCACCTATAGGGACACGAACACGATGATACGGATATGGAAATTTCTAAAAACAACCATACGACGATACGGCGAATATATACATATAAATAATTAAAAATATCGTGCAACTAGCAAGCGCGTGCCCAGTAGCCAGCGCACCGGAGGACTCTGCGGTCGCTCGATCCAATCCCGTACCATGTTCAATCAGGCGAATAGAGAGGGGGAGGACTATGCGGGAGACGGAGCTGGCGTCTAGAGAGGCGAAGGCGCTGACGGCCGGACCCGTGAGGGAGGTGGAGTTGGCGACCGCCGCATCGTCCGCTTGGTCACAGCAGTCGCTCGACGCTGGCTGCGTAATGGCTCCCTGCCCGTGCCCCAGTCCCGACCTCAGCCGTAACTAGCTACGTTGTTTGTCCTCCGCCCACCGCCGTCCTCCACTGCGTCCGCTCGCTCGCCGCCCACAGCCGCCCGCTTGGCCGCCGCCGCACTATCTAGGGTTCGTGGCGTGCGTGCTTCGTTGAGAGTTGGGGAATTGCTTCATGCGTGCTGGAGCGAGCTGTCTCGATCTGTTCGTGACGGGGATTAGGCCCAAATAGCGGGGCTGTGTGCGTCGCTGGGTGTTGCCATAAGGCCCTATTAGGGTGGTCGCATGTCCCTTTTCTTTTTTCTAGTGATTCTTTTTTATCTAGCAAGAGTCAGCAAGCTAGCAAATGATGATATGCATACATGTATTTAATTTTTTGGACCAAATCAAGGTGTGGCAGCCTCCGCCACGGTCTGCATGCATGACAGGCCTGAAACCCCTGTTCGACGTCGTTTTCAAAATGCGTTGTCGTGCGTAGATAATACCACGTACGCACAACCTCCTTTTTTTGACAAAACAAAATGCAGGATGCAGCTGTAAACCAAAACGTGAAAGAAAAGAAAGAAAAGATATCCGCCGCTGTGGCTGGCGCTTGCAGACATAGCAGCAGTGGAGCAGAGGCCCGGTGCACAGCTAGGTGCGGTAGTTATTATCCGCATGCATGACTGTTTCTGTACGTGCAGGCGCACTGCAGGCGTCTGTTTACCCCGAGAAAATCAGGGGAGGACGTCGCTAGCGGCTAGCGCGCGACAGGGGTACGTTGAACTACTGCGACTGCGAGTGATCATCGGCCAGCAGGGCCCTCTAGTCGTACCGTGTAGTTTGGACCCCGAAAAGCCGTGCGCGCGTTCTGTCACTGAACACTGATCGAACACGTACTACGTACGTTAGCGGCCAAAATCACTGTTATGACCCTTTTGACAATCTTTGTCACAAAGTGAACTCGACATGAAAGTATTTTACGATCTGACCCTTTTGGCAACGCCAGAGACCGTGGCATTTCTGCTCCATATGGAAACGCCGAGCTAGCTCACGTTTCTGCTCCACATAGAAACGCCGAGGTAGCTCGCGTTGCAGACCATATGGAAACGACAGGGTATTTGACGTTTCTAGCCACGGGGGTTGGCGTTGCAGACCATAGAAACACTGCGCTGCATGCAAGAAAGAGAGAAGGGAGTAATCATGTGATTGCATGCATGCAAGGGAGAGAGAGAGAGAGAGTAATCTCAGGGGAAAGAGAGTGCTACTAGTACTTCTACGCAGCATGCATGCATAGGGAAAACCAAAGCGTTGGATGCATGCTGTAACTATGCGAAGCTCATTGGCCGGTCGCGGTGCTAGAATATGATCACGTCTTGGTCCACGCGTTTCCGGACGGAGGTACTAGTACTCTGTCACGCTTTGGTTACTGCATGCATCTCTCTCTCTGTGCATGCATGCTGCGCAGAAGTACTAGTAGCACTCTCTTTCCCTTGAGATTACTCTCTCTCTCCCTTGCATGCATGCACATGATTACTCCCTTCTCTCTTTCTTGCATGCTGCGCAGTGTTTTTATGGTCTGCAACGCCAACCCCATGACGTTTCTAGCCTGGATAGAAACGCCAAATACCCTAGCGTTTTCATATGGTCTGCAACGCGAGCTATCTCGGCGTTTCTATGTGGAGCAGAAACGCGAGCTAGCTCGGCGTTTCCATTTGGAGCAGAAACGCCACGGTTTCTGGCGTTGCCAAAAGAGTCAGATCGTGAAATACTTTCATGTCGAGTTCACTTTGTGACAAAGATTATCAAAAAAGGTTAGAACAGTGATTTTGTCCTACGTTAGCCCCGAGCCCGAGCTCAGGACCTCACCGGAGACGATGAGCTCGCCGCTGCGTTGACGCAAGAAAACCCTTACTGATTCGGTTGTGCGAGAGAGGGGTAGCGCGAGGAGGAAGAAAAAGGACAGCCGTTGGATCCAGTGCACCGGGCGAAATCGTTCGAACCAGCGGCCTGTCTAGCGGCGGTCCCAAATTTTGGAGGTGCTTGAATTACAGCAGACGTGATTTCAGAGAATCGCAAGAAAGTGCGCATGCAGATGGTGGGCCCGCGACGTGATGCACGCATGCTTGCATCATGCATGAATCACATGTGCTGGCTGTGTGTGGTGCCCTGGCTATGGCCGGCCGGTCTCCCAGCAGGCACGCAGCGGCGCTCGCCCAATCGCCGCGCCTGCCGCCGCAGTACTGCCGCGGCGCGCGCTGTGCGGGAATAGCGAACACGCAGACGCAGGCAGGGCCGGCAGACGTACACACCCAGGTCGCCATCGGTCGATCAACAGGCGCAACTGCGCATGCATGCAGAGCGCACGTTTTCCCGTCCATGAACAGACGGCCGGACGGGTCAACAGCTGTGCATGCCAACAAGCACATGTGAACATGCCAACTTTGGGAAGATTTTCATGCTGGCAAATCAACATGCACATTTGGAAAAATAATCTTGATTTTCCACCTGGGTCAAGTTTCTTTTTCCTTTTCTTTGTGAGAAAACTTCTGATCTATTCATCTTCAATCATGGCAGTACAACGAACAACAGAAATAACAAAAATTACATCCAGATTCGTAGACCACCTAGCGACGACTACAAGCACTGAAGCGAGCTGAAGGTGCGCCGCCGTCATTGCCCCTCCCTCGCTGGAGCCGGGCAAAACTTGTCGTAGTAGACAGTCGGGAAGTCGTCGTGCCAAGGCCCCATAGGACCAACGCGACAGAACAACAACCGCCGCCGATGAAGAGTAACGTAGATCGGAAGGTTCCAACCTGAAAACACATGAACGTAGACGAACTACGACCAGATCCGAGCAAATCCACCAAGGACAGATCCGCTGGAGACACACCTCCACACGCCCACCAATGATGCTAGACACACCATTGAAATGGGGGCTAGGTGGGGAGAACCTTATCCCATCTTCAGGGAGCCGCCGCCGTCTCGTCTTCCTGAGTAGGACACAAAACCTAACAAAACGTGAAAAAACAACTGAAAACAGAGCCCTCCCGCCGGCAAGTGCCGAGATCCATCGCGCCACCATGGCCCTAAGGCCACCGGAGACGAGGCGGATCGACGGCGGCGCCGGCGGGAGGCAAGGGAACCCTAGACTTTTCTTGGGGAGGAGGCAACCCGCTTGGGAAAGAATACCAACCTTTTGAAACTCGGGTATGCGTTAGCTGGTCCCGCATCGCTCTGTGAATCTGGGTCAAGTTTCTCTCTCAATAATTCGTCCCCCGCGTCACTCCGACCGAGCGACACAAGTGAAACCATAGATCAACCAAAACCGGTGGCCGCCCTTCTTCCTCCTCCCTTCGCCACCGCCGGGCAAAGCATGCACAGCGGTGGCGGCGGCGACGGGCTGTCCTACTCCGTGGTGTTGGCGTGGTGCGTTGGCGTGGGGGTGCGGTGACTGCGAGGTGGGCGCACAAGTTGTCGTGGTCGTGCGTTAGGATGGCGTTCGATTTGTTTAGTTGTGATCCAAACTGCGGAGTCCTGTCGCCGGGAGGCTTGGGCTAACTTTTGATCCAAATTCTAGTTTGCTATTTCTTAGTCGACAGAGTTACATTAAGAAAGTTCTCATGTAGGATGCTAAGTTAGTAAGCACCCCTACTGCTTCTCATTTCAAATTATCATCTTCAGTGTCCTACTAAAGTTGAAGAGTTTGAGTATATGTCAAGAGTTTCATATTCTAGTGTTGTCGGTTCTTTAACGCATGTCATGGTGTGTTCTAGTCCTGATTCATCATATGCAATGAGTTTGATCAATAGATACATGGCTAATCCTGGTAAAGAACATTGGAAGGTTGTTAAGTGGATTTCTAGGTACCTTCACGACATTTCCAATGCTTGTTTGCAATTCGGCAAGACTGGTGAGGGGCTCGTTGGGTACATGGATTCAAATTTTGCTTCTAATGATTTGGATAAAAGGAGGTGTTGTGCAACACCCAACCACCTTTTTTGAACTTGAAACAGTAGGAGAGGCTCCTACTGTGCTATATTAAAATAGGTGGTGTTACAACTTTACATGGTGTTAAATGGGTAAGACCATTTGCTCTCCCCAAGAGGTAATCTTTAAAAGAAAGCAAGCCTAGATATTAGAACGGAAAGTCTGGATGCAACCAGAGAAGTTACAAAAGCAAGTGCTAGAAGGGTTAAGTAGTCCCAAAACTTAGGATCTACTCTATGTTTGAGCCAGAGTAAGTCGTCCTTTGTCCGGTCCTTCCAAGCAGAATAAGAAGGTGGTATGTGCCTGAAAATGAAGTTGTTTCTTTCTTTCCAAATATTCCAAGCAACAATACCAGCCAGCTCAAAGAATAGATCTCCTGTGAAGGACAATTTAGCCTGTCGAAAGGCTTCCACTCCTGGGATAGAAGGATTCCATGAAATACCAAATTTATTCCAGCAACTCATAGTGAATGGACAGAGAAATATAAGACGATCAATAGTTTCTTCACATCCAGCAGTGCAGAGAACACATGAAAAAATATTCCCAATGTGATAATGTCTTCTCTTAAGCATATTCCTTGTGTTCAGTCTGTCAGCAAGTAAAAACCACATAAAGACCTTGAGTTTCATATGCAGTTTAGATGTCCATATCCAAGCAAAAGGAGGAGGGGCAACAATGCCTTTATGGCAGTGCATATACTAGTTTTTTGAGGATAATCTGCCTCCCCAAATATATGTCCAGAAGTCTGCCTCTTCTCCAGTATTTGTAATATCTGGCCTCAAATGAATTAAATTCTGGAGTTCATCATGCGTTTCTGGAGACAGTGGAAGATGCATTTTGGGATATGGGTCAGCATCCTCAAAGAACTCAAAAACTGAGCAGTCCTCATCAACAACATATGAGTAGAGGCATTGGAATGTGTTGATGAGAGGGTTATCCTGCCATTTATCATGCCAAAGAGAAATGTTTTTGCCATTACCAACTGAAGGGATAGAAATTCCATGAAAGATAGGCATAAGTTTTGAGATTTGACGCCACCAGAATGATCCAGACACAGATTTTGCATGAGGAATAGAATCACCATAGTAGGACTCCCCGATCAGTCTTACCCAGGGGAGGTCATATTTGTCGTAAAACTTATCCAGAAATTTTGACAACAAGGCTTGATTCTGAATTTTGACAATGATGACCCCAAGACCCTTTTTTGGGGGGCATCATACTCTGTTCCAAGCCACCATAGAGTTGCAGGATTCCCCTTGATCTGATTTTTTGGTCCAAATGCATGTCCTTCTAACTTTATCAAAATATTCCAGGAACTTTGGTGGGAGTTTCAGAGTGCACACTGCATGGTTGATCATAGATGTTACCAGAAAATTTACCAGTGTAATTCTAGAAGCATGACATAGTAGGTAACAAGTGCTAGAGAGTCTCCTTTCCAACCTATCAACCAGGGGCATGAGTTCAGTCATGGAAGGCTGAGTGGTGCCAAGAGGCAGTCCCAAATAGGTGAATAGGAGCTTGCCAATTTCACAACCAAATACACCTCCAAGGGTCTCAGTCTTTGCTCTATCAACATTGATGGAAATCAAGCAGGATTTTTGAAAATTGATCTTAAGGCCCGTAGAGGTTGCAAAATCTTGGAGCACTCTCTTTAAGTTACTAATTTTCTGTTCACAGGTAGGCATGAACAAAATGGTGTCATCCGTGTACAGAATAACTGGAAAATCTCCCTGCCTAGGGATTGGACACCAAAATCTTCCTTCAGAAAATTCTCTGTTGATAATGCACTGCAGAAGTTCAGCCGCGAGGACAAAAAGGAGAGGGGAGAAAGGGTCTCCCTGCACTACTGCAGGAAGGTCCAAAGACGACACATCAATCAGAGACCCTTCGCCAAAACTGTGTGCGATCGAGCCATCACAAACGGTATAGTTATAGCTCCGTCGCCAATAAAGAAAACTGTGTGCAATGACGGGTCCATCAGGCACGTTTGAGATTAGACTAGCGTGTGTGATGCAGGGCATACAGTTGGTGCTTATGAAGTGTTTGCGATTAGACAAGATAACACAAACGGTTCACAAAATACATATGTGTGCGAAGTACGGCATACAGTTCATTCGGACAAACTGTTTGCGTTGATCCAGCTAGAACACAAACGAGTTACCATAACAAGGTGTGTGATACCAGGCAAACAGTTCATTCATCAAAATTGTGTGGGAAGACCAATAATAACCCAAACGATTCATACTGACAAGCTGTGAGTGTTGTGGGCAGACGGTTGCTGCTAAACAATTGTATGAGATGTGATTTGCTCTATTTGCACAACATCTATGCTCTGACTACAGAACACCAACATTATTGTTCCATAACCAACTTTAACATCCAATTACATAAGTGACTGCACAACACATGCACATTCCTCAATATAAATTTACAAGAAGTAGACGATCACCAAATCATATTGTTCTTCTGATGACGGTTGCCACCACTGCTCTGCTTGTGGCTATCCCTCGCCGTCTGGAGGAAGGAGGCACTTCCTCATGTCAACGATCCTCTTGTACATCTCGTAGCTTGTGTACGCGTCCTTGGCCGCGTACTTGATGTGATCTTCATCGAGTTCGTTCACCCAGCCCTTGTGCCAGACAGACTTGTCCTTGTCGCACTCAGCCTTCATGTCTCTGTAGCAGGGGTCGATGATGGCCGCGGCAAGGTCAACCAGGGAGTCCTTCTGCTTTTTCTTCTCGCCGCCCCAGACCCTGTAGCAGAGCGCGCCGCGGCCGCCTCAACCGCCCGCCTCATGCGTAGAGCAGTTCGCGACGGTGCATACAAAATGGCCGTTTGCTATGTAATAAAACGCAAACATTTTTTTATAATTAATCGTTCGTGTACTTGTCATTTCTCCCTCCACCGTCCCGTCTTGTCACCGCGTTACCGCCCGAGGATTCCAGTGCACGCTTCGGGAGCGTGCAGGCGTTTATTTTCGCCTTCCTGTTCCCGCGCAAGCTTCCTGCCCGGCTCGCCGAAATCCCACAAACCACCAATGCTTGGCCGCCTGCTTTATAAACCCTCACGGCCGGTGTCTGCACACCGCATTCATCCCCTCTCTCCCCGTAGCTTCTCTAATTTGCTTCTCCCCTAATCGCCAATGGCACCCGTCCGTCGTTATCGCTCTGCCACTCCGCCAGAGGACAACTCCAGCTGGGAGGCTGCACCGCGTCGGCGGCGGAGTCCCCGAAAGCGTGTAGTGCGCGTGGCGTCCTTGTTGGGTGTGCGCACGCCACCCACCACACGCTCCGCCACCGTTGCCTGAAGGCATCTGCTGGCAGCGACCACCGTGGCAGCCACCCCATCGCCGGCCGGCGTTGTCTCCACCCCACCAGCGGCCGCCTTGGCCGCCATCACACCATCGTCCGCCTTGGACGCCACCCCACCGTCAGCCGCCTGGGCCATCACCCGTGATGACCCACAAGTATAGGGGATCAATCGTAGTCCTTTTGATAAGTAAGAGTGTCGAACCCAACGAGGAGCAGAAGGAAATGACAAGCGGTTTTCAGCAAGGTAATTTCTGCAAGCACTGAAATTGTAGGTAACAGATAGTTTGATAGCAAGATAATTGGTAACAAGCAAGTAACGGTAACGGTAAACAAGGTGCAGCAAGGTAGCCCAATCCTTTTGTGGCAAAGGACAGGCCAGAACAATCTCTAGTAATAGGCAAAGTGTTCTTGAGGGTACACGGGAATTTCGTCTAGTCACTTTTACCATGTTGGTTTGATTTGTGTTCGCTACTTTGATAATTTGATATGTGGGTGGACTGGTGCTTGGGTGCTGTTCTTACTTGAACAACCTCCCACTTATGATTAACCCCCTCGCAAGCATTCGCAACTACGAGAAAAGTATTAAGATAAAATCTAACCATAGCATTAAACGTTTGGATCCAAATCAGCCCCTTACGAAGTAGCGCATAAACTAGGGTTTTAAGCTTCTGCCACTCTAGCAACCCATCATCTAATAACAACTCCACAATGCATACCCTTAGGCCCATGAATGGCGAAGTGTCATGTAGTCAACGTTCACATGACACCACTAAGGGAATCACAACATACATATCATCAAAATATCGAACACATATCAAATTCACATGATTACTTGCAACATGACTTCTCCCGTGACCTCAAGAACAAAGGTAACTACTCACAAATAATAATCATGCTCAAGATCAGAGGGGTATTAAATAGCATAATGGATCTGAACATATAATCTTCCACCAAATAAACCATATAGCAATCAACTACGCAAGGTAATCAACACTACTAGTCACCCACAGGTACCAATCTGAGGTTCCGGTACAAAGATGGAACACAAGAGATGAACTAGTGTTTGAGAGGAGATGGTGATGTTGAAGATGTTGATGAATATTGGCCTCCCAAAGATGAGAGGGGTGTTGGTGATGACGATAGCTTCGATTCCCCCCTCCGGGAGGGAAGTTCCCCCGGCGGAATCATTCCGCCGGAGGGCTAAAGTGCTCCTGCCCAAGTTCCGCCTCGAGGCGGCGGCGCTTCATCCCGAAAGTCCTCCTCTGATTTTTTCTAGGTCAAATGTGATTATATACCAGAAGATGGGCTCCGGAGGTGGGCCGAGGAGGCCACGATACACCAGGGCGCGCCTAAGGGGGTCTGGCGTGCCCTGGTGGGTTGTGCCCATCTGGCTGGCCCCCTCCGGTAGTTTTCTGCTCCAGTATTTTTTATTAAATACAAAAATAATCTCCGTAAAATTTCAGCTTCATTGGATTTGTGCAGAATAGGTATCTCTGATGTGCTTTTCTTAGGTCCAGAATTCCAGCTGCCGGTATTCTCCCTCTTTGTGTAAACCTTGCATATTATGAGAGAAAAGACATTAGAATCACTCCCTAAAGCATTATTATTCAACAAAACATAATAAATAACAGTGAGAAATCATGATGCAAAATGGACGTATCAACTCCCCCAAGCTTAGACCTCGCTTGTCCTCAAGCGAAAGCTGATATTGAAAAGCATGTCCACATGGTTTGAGAGAGAGGTGTCGATAAAAACAAAATACGGATATAGAAGCATCATGCTTATTAATATAACAACAACAAACTCTAACATAAAACTTATTCAATGTATTTTCATCATATAACTTCTCATGCACAAGTAACAATTCATCACAACATAAAATATGAAGCATAAAACTTATTGAAAACCAACAAACTATGTTCTTAGTCAACTTTGCAACTACAATTCATCATATTTTCAGGAAGGGTCTCATGTCGGAGCCTTTTGGCAAGTCCACATACTCAACCATCATTTAGTCTTCTATGATTGCTAACACTCACGGCATACCCATGAACAAAAAGTTTCAACCAGACACATAGGAAGATAGGGGCTTATAGTTTCGCCTCCCAACGTATTCACCTCAAGGGTGCTGTCAACAATAATAACTCATGCCCACTCATATCCAACTGGATATATGTGCCTAGATCTTTCCTCACCACATGATGCTTGCAAAAGAAAAAGTAAAAAGGAATTGGGAAGAATACTTTGACTCTTGCATAAAAGTAAATACATGAAAGTAAAAGATAGGCCCTTCGTAGAGGGAAGCAGAGGTTGTCATGCGCTTATTGGTTTCTATGTCCAATCCCTTAATTAAAAGAACGTCATGCTATATTGCCCCCTATGATAGCAACCTTTATTATGCAGTCCGTCGCTTTTATTACTTTGCCATCATAAGTTCGTATAGCGCTCAATTTTCTCTTACACTAATTGATCAAAACACTTTTAGAAGCAATTTTTATTGCCTTATTGCACCGATGACAACTTACTTGAAGGATCTTTCTCGATCCGTAGGTAGGTATGGTGGACACTCAAAGAATGAATTTGGGTTTGGGTTTTTGGATGCACAAGTAGTATCTCTACTTAGTGCGAAATTTTTGGCTAGCAAAGATATTGAGCAAACACCACATGTTAAAGGATCTATGACAATATAACTTCTATGTGGATATGAACAAACATAAATCATTACGTTGTCTTCCTTGTCCAACGTCAATAATTTTGACATATAATATTTGATGGGGGCTCACAATCATAAAAGATGTCCAAGATAGTGTATTTGCATGTGAATCTTCTCTTCCCTTATTAATTCTTTCATGAATTGCATCATTGACCAATGCTAT
This sequence comes from Elymus sibiricus, assembly GCA_039707655.1. Classification (NCBI taxonomy): domain Eukaryota; kingdom Viridiplantae; phylum Streptophyta; class Magnoliopsida; order Poales; family Poaceae; genus Elymus; species Elymus sibiricus. Next base: position 464,591,017 of record CM077667.1, on the reverse strand, counting down.
GTTTGTCAATCTCCAACAAATTTTACTACTTATACTTTTCCTTATGTGATGTCATTACTCACTATAAGATTAGCATATGATTCTTTTCATTTATTTTCCTTTCCTTTATTTTGGTTGCAACAAGAGAGTAGAGAGGCAAAAACTCAAACTAAACTTTATTATATAACTCTCACTCGATTACATAGATAGATATGCCACGAAACTAACACACGAAATTAGATCATCCTAACTTTTATTCAACTAAGCAAAGGGAAACTAAAGATCGAACTAAAATAGGTAAAGGTGAATAAAAGTGGTGGTGATATGATACCGGGGCACCTCCCCCAAGCTTGGCTCAAGCCAAGGGGAGTGCCCATACCCATGTGCTCAATTCTCCTTTGGTGGTGGTGAAGAAGAAGGTGGTGGTGATGATGTATCACACTTCAACTTCAAAAGGTGCTCCGATTTGCGGATGACCCTTCTAAGGTTATTGATGTGCTCCTCTAGAAAAATATTTTCACGGATGAGAAATTTATTCTGAACACGGACCGCTTCGAAAGCTCTAAAGGCTTCGATTTTAATAGGGGTGAGATGACTGTAATAAGGTCGAAGGATATCTTCTTCTTCTCCCTCCTTTGTTGGCATGGATTGATCTCCTTCAGGGGGCTGATCCACCATAGCCTCCTTGCCCTTGTCTTGTTAATTTCTTTCGGCTCCTCCCTCTTCAACTCCATCTTCATTAGCCAGGCATCTTCTTCCACTTTGTTAGAAGAGGGAGAAGACATGATGCCTGACTTGACAGATCTGACAGGAAAACAGCAAGAAACAAGAACAGAGGATTTTTTTGCGATGTGGTCGTCAAAACAGTCAGGGGTATATATAGAGAATTTTTATTCTTGGGAAACAAGCATATGGAAGGAAAACGGAGTCGGGAAGGTGTCCGAGGTGGGCACAACCCACCAGGGCGTGCCCTGGTGTATCGTGCTCACCTCGATCACCTTCCGGTTTATTTCTTTATTTCCAAAATTTTCTAATATTCCAAAACTGACAAAAAATATTTTTGTGGATTTTTCGGAGTCCGTTTACTTACCGTATCACGTACCTCCTATTTTTCAGAATTCTGGAGTGCTCCGGAAGGTTTCTTTTATGTGTTCCTCCGGTGTCATGGTTTGGATAACATTGCTTTCAACGTTAATAGGCGTACCTGAGATATAATACTTAATTCTTTGACCATTGACCACCTTCGGGTTAGTACCTTCAGCGTTATTAATCTTGATAGCTCCAGAACGATAAACTTCTTTGATAATATATGGTCCTTCCCATTTGGAGAGAAGCTTACCTGCAAAAAATCTTAAACGAGAGTTGAACAAAAGAACATAGTCTCCTATTTTGAATTCCCGCTTTTGGATTCTTTTGTCATGCCATCTTTTTACTTTTTCTTTGAATAATTTGGCATTTTCATAGGCTTGGGTTCTCCATTCATCTAGTGAGCTAATATCAAATAGCCTCTTCTCACCAGCAAGTTTGAAGTCATAGTTAAGTTCTTTAATTGCCCAAAATGCCTTGTGTTCTAATTCTAGAGGCAAATGATAAGCTTTTCCATATACCATTTTGTATGGAGACATACCCATAGGATTTTTATAAGCTGTTCTTTAGGCCCAAAGTGCATCACCTAATTTCTTAGACCAATTCTTACGAGACCTATTGACAGTTTTTTGTAATATTAATTTTATTTCTCTATTGCTAAGTTCTACTTGACCACTAGATTGAGGATGATAGGGTGATGCAATTCTATGGTTAACATCATATTTAGCAAGCATCTTACAAAAAGCACCACGGATAAAGTGTGAACCACCATCGGTCATTAAATATCTAGGGACTCCAAACCTCTGGAAGATAACCTCTTTAAGCATTTTAATGGAGGTGTGGTCATCAGCACTACTAGTTGGAATAGCTTCTACCCACTTAGTGACATAATCAACAACAACCAAAATATGAGTGTACCCGTTAGAGGAAGGAAAATGTCCCATACAATCAAAACCACAAACGTCAAATGGTTCAACAACAAGTGAATAATTCATAGGCATTTCCTGACGCTTACCGATATTACCAATTCTTTGACATTCATCACAAGACAAGACAAACTTACGGGCATCCTTGAAGAGAGTAGGCCAATAAAAACCAGATTGCAATACCTTATGAGCAGTTCTATCTCCCGCATGATGTCCTCCATAAGCCTCGGAATGACATTTCCGTAGGATTTGTTCCTGTTCATGCTTAGGACACAACATCTAATAATACCATCTACTCCTTCTTTATAAAGATGTGGGTCATCCCAAAAGTAATGTGTCAAGTCATAGAATTTTTTTCTCTTTTGTTGGTATGTGAAGCTAGGTGGTATATATTTAGCGACAATGTAGTTAGCATAATCAGCATACCAAGGTGTGTTTTGAGTAACATTTATTGCAGCTAACTGTTCGTCAGGGAAACTATCATCAATAGGTAGTTCTCGGCTCCCTTCCTATCAACGATGTGTAAGTCAAATTCTTGAAGCAAGAGAACCCACCTAATGAGTCTAGGTTTAGTATCTTTCTTTTCCATAAGGTATTTTATAGCAGCATGATCGGTGTGAACAATAACTTTGGAATCAACAATATAAGATCTAAATTTATCACAAGCAAACACAACTGCTAAAAATTCTTTTTCTTTGGTAGCATAATTTCGTTGGGCACTGTCTAGAGTTTTACTGGCATAATGGATAACATTCAATTTCTTATCAACTCTTTGCCCTAGAACAGCACCAACAACATAATCACTAGCATCACACATAATTTCAAAAGGCAAGTTCCAATCAGGCGGTTGAACGATAGGTGCGGAGGTTAAGGCTCTCTTGAGTGTTTCAAAGGCTTCCACACAATCATCATCAAAAACAAAAGGAATATCCTTTTGCAAAAGATTAGTAAGAGGCCTAGAAATTTTAGAGAAGTCTTTAATGAACCTCCTATAAAAACCAGCATGACCAAGGAATCTGCAAATACCTTTAATATCTTTAGGACATGGCATTTTCTCAATTGCATCAACTTTAGCTTTATCCACCTCAATACCTCGTTCAGATATTTTATGTCCCAAGACAATGCCTTCATTAACCATAAAGTGACACTTCTCCCAGTTCAAGACGAGATTAGTTTGTTCACATCTCTGCAAAACTCGATCAAGGTTGCTTAAGCAATCATCAAAAGAAGTTTCGTAAACGAAAAAATCATCCATGAAAACCTCCACAATCTTTTCACAAAAATCAGAGAATATAGCAGTCATACATCTTTGAAAGGTAGCAGGTGCATTTCATAAACCAAAAGGCATACGTCTATAAGCATAGGTTCCAAAAGGGCAAGTAAAGGTAGTTTTCTGTTGATCGGATTGTGACACAGGTATTTGAGAGAAACCAGAATATCCATCTAGGAAACAAAAGTGTGTGTGCTTATATAATATTTCTAGCATTTGATCAATGAAAGGCAGAGGGTAATGATCTTTCCTAGTAGCTTTATTTAATTTTCTAAAATGAATTACCATTCTATAGCCAGTGACAATTCTTTGTGGAATGAGTTCATTCTTATCATTAGGAACAACGGTAATACCTCCTTTTTTAGGGACACAATGAACGGGACTTACCCATCTACTGTTAGCTATGGGATAGATTATACCTGCTTCCAGAAGCTTTAATATTTCAGTTCTTACCACTTCTTTCATCTTAGGATTCAACCGCCGTTGGCGATCAACAATGGGTTTAGCATCAGGTTCCATATTAATCTTGTGCTGACATAGAGTGGGACTAATGCCCTTAAGATCATCAAGAGTATATCCAATAGCAGCACGGTGCTTCCTCAGAACTTTTAATAATCTGTCTTCTTCATGTTCTGAAAGGTTAACACTAATAATAACATGATATATCTTTTTTCTCATCAAGATAAGCATACTTCAAAGTGTCAGACAATTGCTTCAATTCAAACAAAGGATCACCTTTAGGTGGAGGAGGACCTCCAAGAGTTTCAATAGGCAAATTGTGTTTCAGGAGAGGTTGTCGTTCAAAGAATTTTTTATCTATTTCATTTCTTTCACGCAAGTGCATATCATTTTCATGGTAAAGCAAATATTGTTCTAATTGATTAGTGGGAGGCATATCAATAGAAGCAAGACCAATTATTTCATCCTTACTGGATAACACTTTATCATGGGGTTGTCTACTAAACTTGGAAAAATTAAATTCATGAGACACATTACCAAAACTGACACCGACAGTTTGTTTTTCACAATCTATCTTAGCATTGACGGTGCTCAAGAAAGGTCTACCAAAGATATTGGGACAAAAGTCATCTTGTGGGGAGCCAAGGACTAGAAAATCAGTAGGGTATTTTACTTTCCCACACAAGACTTCAACATCTCTAACAATCCCAAGTGGTGTGATAGTGTCTCTATTAGCAAGTTTAATATTAACATCAATGTCTTCTATTTTAGTAGGTGCCATTTCATCCATAATTTCTTGGTATAGAGAAAAAGGGATAGCACTCACACTAGCACCCAAATCACATAAACCATGATAGCAATGATCTCCTATTTTTACCGAGACACCATGCATGCCTTCTATGGGTCTATGTTTATCTTTTTCATCGGGTTTAGCAATTCTAGTAGCTTCATCACAGAAGTACATAACATGCCCATCAATATTTTCTACCAAGAGACCTTTAACCATAGCAACACTAGGTTCTACTTTAATTTGCTCAGGGGTTTTAGGTGCTCTTATATTACTCTTACGAACCATAGTTTATACCTTAGCATGTTCCTTTATCCTAACAGGGAAAGGTGGTTTTTCAATGTAAGCAGTAGGCACAACTGGATCAACATTGTAAAAGATGGTTTCTTCTTTATCTATGACCGGTTCTTTAATTTCTTCTTTAATAAGGGGATGATATTTAAACCACTTCTCCTTAGGGAGATCAACGTGAGTAGCAAATGCTTCACAGAAAGAGGCTACTATCTCAGAGTCAAGTCCATATTTAGTGCTAAACTTATGAAAAGTATCGGTATTCATAAAAGATTTAACACAATCGAATTCAAGCTTTATACCTGACTCATTACCTTCGCCGAGTTCCCAATCTTTAGAGTTGCGTTTAATCCTTTCTAAGAGATCCCACTTGAATTCAATAGTCTTCTTCATATAAGAACCAGCACAAGAAGTATCGAGCATGGATTGATCATTATGAGAAAGCCGAGCATAAAAATTCTGAATGATAACTTCTCTCGGAATGTCATGATTGGGGCATGAATATAGCATTGACTTAAGCCTCCCCCAAGCTAGAGCAATACTTTCTCCTTCACGAGGCCAAAAATTATATATATAATTCCAATCACGATGAACTAGATGCATGGGATAAAACTTTTGGTGGAGTTCCAATTGCAAACGATTCCAGTTCCACGATCCAAGATCATCACATAGCCTATACCATGTCAATGGTTTTCCCTTCAAAGATAAAGGGAAAACCTTTTTCTTAACTTCATCTCCGGGTAAACCTGCAAGCTTAAATAATCCACATATTTCGTTCACATATAATAGGTGCATATCAGGATGTTCAGTTCCATCTCCTGCATAGGGTTTAGCAAGCAGTTGTTCTACCATACCCGAAGGAATTTCATAAGTAATATTTTCAGTAGGTGCAGTAGGTTGAGGGGCAACTAATTGTGGTTCCGGTCGAGGTGCAGATACCCCGAACAAACCCCTCAAAGGATTGTTCTCCATTGTAGCAAGTAGCAATAAATTTCAGCACGTAGTATAAGTTTTTCCTTATCAATTTCCACTTACCAAGAGTGCTTCACTCCCCGGCAACAGCGCCAGAAAAGAGTCTTGATGACCCGCAAGTATAGGGGATCAATCGTAGTGCTTTCGATAAGTAAGAGTGTCGAACCCAACGAGGAGCAGAAGGAAATGACAAGCGGTTTCCAGCAAGGTAGTTTCTGCAAGCACTGAAATTGTAGGTAACATATAGTTTGATAGCAAGATAATTGGTAACAAGCAAGTAACGGTAATGGTAAACAAGGTGCAGCAAGGTAGCCCAATCCTTTTGTGGCAAAGGACATGCCAGAACAATCTCTAGTAATAGGCAAAGTGTTCTTGAGGGTACACGGGAATTTCGTCTAGTCACTTTTACCATGTTGGTTTGATTTGTGTTCGCTACTTTGATAATTTGATATGTGGGTGGACCAGTGCTTGGGTGCTGTTCTTACTTGAACAACCTCCCACTTATGATTAACCCCCTCGCAAGCATCCGCAACTACGAGAAAAGTATTAAGATAAAATCTAACCATAGCATTAAACGTTTGGATCCAAATCAGCCCCTTACGAAGTAGCGCATAAACTAGGGTTTAAGCTTCTGTCACTCTAGCAACCCATCATCTAATAACTTCTCCACAATGCATACCCTTAGGCCCATGAATGGCGAAGTGTCATGTAGTCGATGTTCACATGACACCACTAAGGGAATCACAACATACATATCATCAAAATATCGAACACATATCAAATTCACATGATTACTTGCAACATGACTTCTCCCGTGACCTCAAGATAAAAGGTAACTACTCACAAATAATAATCATGCTCAAGATCAGAGGGGTATTAAATAGCATAATGGATCTGAACATATAATCTTCCACCAAATAAACCATATAGCAATCAACTACACAAGGTAATCAACACTTCTAGTCACCCACATGTACCAATCTGAGGTTGTGGTACAAAGATTGAACACAAGAGATGAACTAGGGTTTGAGAGGAGATGGTGCTGTTGAAGATGTTGATGAAGATTGGCCTCCCAAAGATGATAGGGGTGTTGGTGATGACGATAACTTCGATTTCCCCCTCCGGGAGGGAAGTTCCACCGGCGGAATCGCTCCGCCGGAGGGCAAAAGTGCTCCTGCCCAAGTTCCGCCTCGAGGCGGCGGCGCTTCGTCCCGAAAGTCCCTCCTCTAATTTTTTCTAGGTCAAATGTGATTATATACCAGAAGATGGGCTCCGGAGGTGGGCCGAGGAGGCCACGATACACCAGGGCGCGCCCAGGGGGTTCTGGTGCGCCCTGGTGGGTTGTGCCCACCTGGCTGGCCCCCTCCGGTAGTTTTTTGCTCCAGTAATTTTTATTAAATACAAAAATAATCTCCGTAAAATTTCAGCTTCATTGGAGTTGTGCAGAATAGGTATCTCTGATGTGCTTTTCTTAGGTCCAGAATTCCAGCTGCCGGTATTCTCCCTCTTTGTGTAAACCTTGCATATTATGAGAGAAAAGACATTAGAATCACTCCCTAAAGCATTATTATTCAACAAAATATAATAAATAACAGTAAGAAATCATGATGCAAAATGGACGTATCAACCCGCCCCACCACCGCGGCCCGAAGGCGGGAGGAGGAGGACGCCGGCAATGCCCAGCCGCTCGGCTTTTGCGTCAGCGGCCTTGCGCGCTACATCAACTTCCTACACGAGGAGGAGGAGCGCCAGGTCGAGCACGCAATGAGGCTCACCACCGCCGTGGCTGCAGCAGACGCCGCAACGGTGGCGCGGAATGAGGAGATCTACGTCGAGTCCCGCCGCTTCGAGGAGGCGCGTCAGGAGCGGCGGAGGGCAGCAGTGACAGGCGACGGATTTGACTCCTCTAGCTCATCGGTAGGCTCCTCCTCCTCTTCCTCTTACTGAACGCGCTCGGCGGAGGAGAGGCTGCTGAAAGTAGTACAAAGCCCCTCCATAGTACAACTAGTATTTAGGAGCTATTTTGTTCAGGTCATCTAACTATAGATATGGTTGAACTGTACCACATACTTTAAATTAGCTAGTATATATATAGTTAAACTAGCTATTTCAGTACATGGTTGGCAACAATTAGGGAAACGTTTGTTCGGTTCCACCGTCGAGTTGAACTGTTTTGTACAAAGACCACTGCTTAATCTATGTGTACTGAATTTCAGTTGCAAAATTGCACCGTAATAGTGATTTTGTTCCTGCGAAATTTTACAAATGTCAGTGTTAAAATGATGTTCAATGTCAATTTTACTAGATCGACAAATGCCAATGTTTCCAATTTGATAAATGACAGATTACCCAATACGACAGATGCAAATCTAAACTCATTGTATGTACTAAGCACACGAGTCATCATACATAACCGTTTGCGATGATGCAATGAAAAAAATCCTTCGCGCCAAATTTTGGCTTGGCTTATTAGCGAAGGAACCATTTCCCTCGGTCTGCATACACGTATTCAATCTGAAACGTTTGCGCTGACGGTGAAAGGACACGCCGCCCCGCTGAGTGTGCGGAGGACTGCTCGCACGCCTTCCGTGTACTTAAACACCTGTCCGCACGCTACCTCCTTGCCAATACGAAGTGCGACTCGTGGCAGCACGTAAATGGTCAGTAGAACGTCCATGATTTATAAATAATACGCCAGTTTGCGATGGTAATGTGACAGATTTTGTTCAAAAAAACGTGACAAATTTTGTTCCAAAATTCCTTTGTTGGCTATTAATAATGTTTGCGCCTTCTCTCATAGTGGACACAAAAAATACCACAACATATTTGTGCTATATGATGAGGGCCTGCCAAACATAGACCTTGTGACTGTAGTTCAAATTTGAATTATGTACATTAAATGCACATAAAACTCAATTAGTGTATAAAAAAGCTAGACGAACCCTTAATAATTTCATATTTTTGCAGTACACACCTATTGGTCTATGTTGTTTCTAGAAAAAAAATCAAAGAGAGAAGAGGCATCAGATGTCGTTTCACCAGATGTGACATGCATGTTCCCTATCGGAACCACGTAGCTTATTGTGAGAAGCTCCGGTTTGTAAGAGGCTTGTGCCAAAACATGTCCAGGTTGGTATTTTTTTACCACGACATATGTGTGCCTTGTCATGACACCATGCCAAGTTTCATGAATTTCTGATGGGTGTTGGATTTACGGGGATTTAAAAACCAAGTTTCTCGATGTTTACGATCGAGCCAAGATGCTGGGATGTTTGAAATTCATTCCAATTTCTTGTATGGGACCTAACACATGCATCCAGGGACACATATATGATTTTTGAACCCATTTTGGTGCACTGGACATGTGATTGTAGATCAATTTTGAATTATGCACATTAAATGCACAGAAAACTCAATTAATGTATTAAAAAGCGAGATGATCCCTTAATTTATTCTTATTTTTGCACTTCACACCTATTTGTCTATGTTGTTTCTGAAAAAAAATGAGGAGAGAAGAGGCACCGGATGTCGTTTCCCCAGCAGATGTGACATGCATAATGTTTCCTATCGAAATCACAAAGCTTGTGAGAAGCTCTGGTTTGTAAGAGGCATTGTGCGAGAACATGTCCAAGTTGGAATTTTTTTTACCACGTCATATGTGTGCCCTTGTCATGACAGCAGGCCAAGTTTAATGAATTTCTGACGAGTTTTGGATTTACATGAATTGGAAAACCAGGTTTCTCAATGTTTGCAGCCGAGCCAAGTCACTGAGATGTTTGAAATTCATCTCCATTTCTTGAATGGGACCTAAACATGCATCCAGTGACTCATATATGATTTTTCAACCAATTTTCATGCACTGGACCTTGTGATTATAGTCAAAGTGGAATTATGCACATTAAATGCCTAGAAAACTCAATTAATGTATTAAATAGGCCAAACGAACCCTGGAAAATTCCCTTGTTTAGCACGACAGTCATGCTGCTCTATGGTGACTCTAGAAATAAATTCAAGGCGAGAAGAGACAGCGGATGTTGTTTCGCACATAAAAGGTGAACGTTCCCTATCGGAACCACATGACTCTTTCTTGTGAGAATCTCCGGTTTGTAAGAGGCTTGTGCCCAAACTTGTCCAAAATTGGGCAATTTGTTACCACAACACACAACAGGGCAATGTCATGACACCATGCCCAAGTTTCATGAATTTATGACGAGGTTTGGATTTGCACATATTTAAAAACCAGGTTTTCGAATGTTTGAGGCCATTCCAAGACGATGAGATGTTTGAAATTCAATCCCATTTCTTACGTGGGACCTAAACATGCATCCAGGGAAACGTATATGATTTTTCAACCTATTTTCATGCCTTAGACCTTGTGATTGTAGTTTAAATTTGAATTATGCACATTAAATGCCTAGAAAACTCAATTAATGTATTAAAAAGGCCAACCGAACCCTGGAAAATTTCATATTTAGCATGACAGTCATGTTGCTCTATGGTGACTAGAAATAAATTCAAGGCGAGAAGAGACATCGGATGTTGTTTCACACATAACAGGTGAACGTTCCCTACCGGAACCACATGGCTTCTTGTGAGAAACTTTATTTTGTAAGAGGTTTGTGCCAAAACTTGTCCCAAATTGGGATATTTTTACCACAACACACGTGAGCCATGACATGACACCATGCAAAGTTTCATGAATTTCTTACAATATTTGGATTTACTGGAATTTGAAACACACGGATTCTCAATGTCTATGGCTGAGCAAAAATATCGAGAGGTTTGAAATTGATTTCCATCTCTTGCATGGGACCAAAACATTTATCGAGCGACACATATATGATGTTCAACCCATCCAGGTGCCTCTAGCCAGCATGTGCTTAACTGCAATTCATATATGAACTATGCACATGAAATGTCTAAAAAACTCTTTAAATGATTAAAAAGGCCTAAACAACCCTGAATAATTCCATATTTAACAGACACTCCTATAGTTGCATGTTCACTGCAGATAAATTTTATTGCAATCCAAACACCTTCAATTGCCAATGTAACCTCATTTTTCGTTTCAAAACAATTTGAAAATCAATTACATCGCAAACAGTTCTTGATGATGAAACGTGTGTGATGTTGTATAAAATATCTTGGGACAATCCTCATATATATATGGCTTACGCCGGAAGCTTCATCGGCCATAGTCCATCGCCGGCTAATACGTCTCCAACGTATCTATAATTTTTGCTTGTTCCAGGCTGTTATATTATCATTCTTGGATGTTTTACAATCACTTTATAGCAACTTTATATCATTTTTTGGGACTAACCTATTGACATAGTGCCAGTTGTTGTTTTTGCTTATTTTTTACTTCGCAGAATATCAGTACCAAAAGAAGTCCAGTCGCGACGAAACTTTTTGGAGATTTTTTTGGACCAGAAGACACCTAGTGGGCCAAAGAAGTGCCAGAGAGGTGGGCCGTGGAGACCACAACCCACCAGGGCGCGCCAGAGGGCCCAGGCGCGCCCTGATGGGTTGTGCCCTCCTCGGGGCCCCTCTCCACCACCTCTGATGCCTATAAATTCCCAAATATTCCAGAAACCCTAAGGGAGTCGACGAAAAACTCATCCAGCCGCCGCAAGTTCCAGAACCTCGAAATCCAATCTAACACCATCACGGAGGGGTTCATCATCCTCATTGGTGCATCTCCGATGATGCGTGAGTAGTCCACCATAGACCTATGTGTCCGTAGGCAGTAGCTAGATGGCTTCCTCTCCCTCTTTTGATTCTCAATACAATGGTCTCTTGGAGATCTATTTGATGTAAAATTTTGCGGTGTGTTTGTTGGGATACGATGAATTTTGAGTTCATGATCTGTTTCTATCCATGAATATTATTTGAGTCTTCTTTGATCTCTTATATGCATGATTACTTATAGCCTCATATTTCTTCTTCGAATCTTTGGTTTAGTTAGGCCAACTAGATCAATTTTTCTTGCCATGGGAAGAGGTGCTTTGTGATGGGTTCGATCTTGCGGTGTCCTCTCCCAGTGACAGAAGGGGCAGCAAGGCACGCATGTATCGTTGCTATTAAGGATAACAAGATGAGGTCTATTCCTACATGAATAGATCTTGTCTACATCATGTCATTGTTCTTATTGCATTACTCCATTTTTCCATGAACTTAATACACTAGATGCATGCTGGATAGCGGTCGATGTGTGGAGTAATAGTGGTAGATGCAGGCAGGAGTCGGTCTACGTATCTTGGACGTGATGCCTATATAATGATCATCCCCTTGGATATCGTCATGATTAGTTGATCTTCTATCAATTGCCCAACAGCAATTTGTTCACCCACCATGTGCTATACTCATGAGAGAAGCCACTAGTGAAACCTACAGCCCCCGGGTCTACTTTTCCAACATATTGCTTTCCGATCTATCTTTTGCCTCTTTTGTTTTCAGATCTATTATTCCAAAAACCCAAAAATATATTGCTGCACTTTTTATTTTGTCTTCTTGAGAGATCTATCTCTCCAATCTATCACTACCTAATCTATCTTTTTACCGTAGAGAGATTGACAACCTCTCTTTCGCGTCGGGTTGCAAGTATTTGTTCTTTGTGTACAGGTGCTGTTTATTAGGTGGTGGTGATCCTCCTACTGGTTCGATACCTTGGTTTCATAACCAAGGGAAATACTTACTGTCGCTGTGCTGCATCATCCCTTCCTCTTTGGGGAAATACCGATGCAGTTTCAAGCCACGTCAAAGGAATTTCTGGCGCCGTTTCCGAGGAGGAAGCGGTCTCTTCGACGTGCCAATCTTTGGCGCCGAGGAGACACCATTATCATCTACCAGGTTCCTAATCACAAATCTCATCTCCTTGCAATTACATTATTTGCCATTTGCCTCTTGTTTTTCTCTCCCCCACTTCACCAATTTGCTGTTTTATTCACCTTCTTTTTCGTTTGCCTTTTTCTCGTCAGATCTCTTCTTTGCTAACCTTGTTGCTATGACTGGCATTACTACTCCCCCTTTGTCACCAGATTTTGAAGTTCTATACTTCAAACAAAAACAAGGGGAAAATTTGAAAGATGCCTGGTATAGGCAATGGAATCCTATCACATTTGCAACCTAAAAGGAGATGCAAAAAATTTGCTTCGAAAGTTTTACATAGGATTAGCTTTGCATCATAGACAACTCTTGGATTTTGCCGCTAAAGGGAACTTTATTGAGCTTGATGCAAACACCGGTTATGAAATTTTGGAAGGGATATTGGGGGTTCCTCCATCAAAAAAGGGGATTTCTTTTACACAAGAGGGGGTTCAAATTTTAGATAAATTGGGTGACTTACATAAGCACTTGGTTGAGTTGCAAAAATATAATGAACCTCTCAAACATATTAGTGGGAACCTCAATCGCTTGAATACTTTGATTACTCTTTGCAATAAGCGTTTGGATATTTTGGATCTCAAGATGGTTTCTTCTCCTAAAAATTTGGGGAAGCGTAAAGAGGCCCCCGGATTCGAGAAAGCCGTCACAAAACTAGCCAAAACCAAAGATGACAATACTTGAAACTATGCGTTATGCCTAGCTAGGGGCGTAAAACGATATCGCTTGTTGGGAGGCAACCCAATGAATAAATTTATTTTTATCTTTTCATTTCTTTTTTTGAGTGTTGACACAATTATGCCTCTGTTATGATTATGTTTTTAGTTTTATTTAGTGTTTGTGCCAAGTAAAGCCTTTAGGATGATTCATAAGATGAGTACAAACAATGCTGAATATGAAACAGAGACTTTGCCTCCAGTGTTCGAATTTTCATTTTTTACTGGAGCGTGATATTGAGCTGAAAGTTTAACACAATATTTCTATACAAATTCTCTACGTTGTCCTAATTTTTCAGAATTTTTAGAGTTACAGAAGTATGGTTAGAGTCCAGATTACTACATACTGTTCTGTTTAAGATAGATTCTGTTTTTGTTGCATTATGTGCTTGTTTTGATGAATCTATGGGTTGTATTGAAGGGTATGAGCCATGGTAAAGTTAAAATACACTAGGTATAATGCAATAATAAAATTTGAATGAGTTTTCAACAGCACTTAAAGTAGTGATTTACTTTATTATACTAACGGATCTCACGAAGATTTTGTTGAGTTTTGTGTGATTGAAGTTTTCAAGTTTTGGGTGAGATCACAATGGATGAAGGAATAAGGAGTGAAAAGAGCCTAAGCTTAGGGATGCTACAGCACCCCCAAGATATATCCAAAGATAAACACACATCTAAGCTTGGGGATGCCCCGAGTGGCATCCCCTCTTTCTTCTAACGACCATCGGTATTTTACTTGGAGCTATATTTTTATTCGTCACATATCATGAGTTTGGCTTGGATCATCTTGTATCATTTGAGTCTTTGCTTGGTTTGCTTGTTAGTTTGTCACTTGTATCCTTGCTGAATGCACCTATTTGAGAGAGCCAAAATTATGCTATGATTTGTTAGAATTGCTCTACATGCTTCACTTAAACTTTTTGAGCTATAGAATTGCTCTAGTGCTTCACTTATATCTTTTTGAGCACGGTGTTCTTGGAAGCTTTTGTAGAAACACTCTCATGCTTCACTTAGATTAATTTGAGAGTTAGTAAATTTTGAAGAAATCCTCTCATGCTTCACTTATACTATCTTGAGAGATGATATCTTTATGCTCATGTGCTTCACTTAAATTTGTTTGAGCTTGTCAAAAGCAATGGCAATATATGAAACTAGTCCCAAAGTGATAGATATCCAAGGAGGATATAATAAAAACTTTCATGAAGATCACTGGACAAATTAAACTTGATTCCTTGTAATAGTTTTGAGACATGATGATAGTAATATGTGAGTCATGTTAGTGAGTAATTATGCTTTAGTAAGGATATTGGTGTTAAGGTTTGTGATTCCCTATGCATGCACGAGAGTCAATAGTTATGTAATGAAATTAGATCCTACTTATGGTGCATTATTCGGTGTTAGTTATGCTCAATGCTCGCTTATGTGAATTTTCGTTTCTTGGTTGGTTGCTTCTCAATCTATTTGCTAGTCTCCACTCATACTAAGTAGAAATACTACTTGTGCATCCAAAATCCTTAAACCAACTTTTGCTTTATGAGTCCACCATACCTACCTATATGCGGTATTTCCATGCCGTTCTAAGCAAATTTGTATGTGCCACCTCTACTTTTCAAAATAAATTTCTCTTTTGTGTGCTCGTATCGCTAATGAAACGGTAGGGGGTGTCCAATAATTTTCCATGCTAGATGTGTTATTCTCAAGTGGAGTGTTTATTCACTTGTCATTGCACGAGAGTACGACGGTAATAGGGATGCCCATTCCCGAAATGAAAAAAGATTTTATTTACTTTATGTTGTCAAATAATAAATTCCTTGGAAAGTGTTGGTATCGAAGGCAACCGTGGATACGGCCAGCCATGGAATGTGAAAGAATGGTGGAAAAAGGAATAAATTTTATTTTCTGTTTGGGAACCGCCTATGATGTATCTAGCATGGAAAGTATTGTGAACTACTTTGTCGTTTTCGTTGACAGGAAAGGCATGCCACTCAAAATATTTTTCTCTCTCAATTTAAACTTTGAGCTTTGGCACCTCTACAAATCCCTACTTCCCTTTGCGAAGGGCCTATCTATTTATTTTCTGCAAATTTTTATTTTTACTTTGAGTCTCCATCTTCTCTTATAAAGCACCAACTAGGGGGCACTATGATCCTACTTGAGCATTGGGTGTAGCTAATATTTGAGTGTGTTTCATGAATGGATCACTGATTGAGCATGATGGGCTAGGCATAACTTTCTTTAGTGTTGATATTTTGAAAGACATGGTTGCTTGTTGGCATGCTTGAGTATTGAAGTCATTATGTTAAAACTAGACTATTGCTTAGAACCATCTAAAAGTCAAAATGTCCATGCAACAAAAGAAAAGAATATGAGATGAACATGCTAGGCAGCATTCCACATCAAAAATTCTGTTTTTATCATTTACCTACTCGAGGACGAGTAGGAATTAAGCTTGGGGATGCTGATACATCTCCAACGTAGCTATACTTTTTGCTTGTTCCATGCTATTATATTATCATTCTTGGATGTTTTACAATCACTTTCTAGCAACTTTATATCATTTTTTGGGAGTAACCTATTGACATAGTGTCAGTTGCTGTTTTTGCTTGTTTTTTACTTCGCAGAATATCAGTACCAAACGGAGTCCAATCGCGACGCAACTTTTTGGAGATTTTTTTGGACCAGAAGACACCCAGTGGGCCAAAGAAGTGCCAGAGAGGTGGGCCGTGGAGACCACAACCCACCAGGGCGCGCCAGAGGCCCCAAGCGCGCCCTGATGGGTTGTGCCCTCCTCGGGGCCCCTCTCCACCGCCTCTGATGCCTATAAATTCCCAAATATTCCAGAAACCCTAAGGGAGTCGACGAAAAACTCATCCAGCCGCCGCAAGTTCCAGAACCTCGAGATCCAGTCTAACACCATCACGGAGGGGTTCATCATCCTCATTGGTGCCTCTCCGATGATGCGTGAGTAGTCCACCATAGACCTACGGGTCCGTAGGCAGTAGCTAGATGGCTTCCTCTCTCTCTTTTGATTCTCAATACAATGGTCTCTTGGAGATCTGTTTGATGTAAACTTTTGCGGTGTGTTTGTTGGGATCCGATGAATTTTGAGTTCATGATCAGTTTCTATCCATGAATATTATTTGAGTCTTCTTTGATCTCTCATATGCATGATTACTTATAGCCTCACATTTCTTCTTCGAATCTTTGGTTTAGTTAGGCCAACTAGATCGATTTTTCTTGCCATGGGAAGAGGTGCTTTGTGATGGGTTCGATCTTGTGGTGCCCTCTCCCAGTGACAGAAGGGGCAACGAGGCACACATGTATCGTTGCTATTAAGCATAACAAGATGGGGTCTATTCCTACATGAATAGATCTTGTCTACATCATGTCATTGTTCTTATTGCATTACTCCGTTTTTCCATGAACTTAATACACTAGATGCATGCTGGATAGCGGTCGCTGTGTGGAGTAATAGTGGTAGATGCAGGTAGGAGTCGGTCTACTTATCTTGGACGTGATGCCTATATAATGATCATCGCCTTGGATATCATCATGATTATTTGATCTTCTATGAATTGCCCAACAGTAATTTGTTCACCCACCGTGTGCTATACTCATGAGAGAAGCCACTAGTGGTACCTACGGCCCCGGGGTCTACTTTTCCAACATATTGCTTTCTGATCTATCTTTTGCCTCTTTTGTTTTTAGATCCATTATTCCAAAAACCCAAAAATATATTGCTGCACTTTCTATTTGCTCTTTTTATTTTGTGTTCTTGAGAGATCTATCTATCCAATCTATCACTACCTAATCTATCTTTTTACCGTAGAGAGATTGACAACCTCTCTTTCGCGTCGGGTTGCAAGTATTTGTTCTTTGTGTGCAGGTGCTGTTTATTAGGTAGTGGTGATCCTCCTACTGGTTCCACACCTTGGTTTCATAGCTGAGGAAAATAATTACCGTCGCTGTGCTGCATCATCCCTTCCTCTTTGGGGAAATACCGACGCAGTCTCAAGCCACATCACCGGCGCGTCAACCACACAGTCACACTTGCTCCCCAAGACCACTGTACTGTCCAAACATCGCCGGTGAAAGATGGGGACGTGGATCCGCGTCGTGAAGGCAACTTTGGCAACCCACTCCAGCCCGAGCGCGGCCGCATCAGCCATGAGCGCGCTCACAACATCCCTGAGCAGAGCCGCAATGTCCGACAGGGCAGCTGCAGCTGCCGAAAGGGCAACTGCTGCAGGTGAGATGGCGGCAACAACATCCGTGACCGGGATAGCAAATGGCGAGAATGACACATCAGCTATCCGTTCATCGGCGGCCGCCGTAGTCCTGATGGCGGCTACCCACGCCTATGCCGAGGCCGCCCATGCCCACCTTGTGTCTGTCACCACACAAATAGCAGCGGCCTTCTCCGACACCTGTCGGCAACCTACGTCCGAAGAGTTGGCAATCACCGACAGCACTCTGGTAGCCGTCCATTCGTCGGCAGCCTCCCTAGCCGAGATGGGGGCCGTCAATGGCCGGACCGCGGCCGCCCACACCCGGCTCGTGGCGGCCTTTTCCAAAGAGATGGCAGACGCGGACTGCGAGATGCTTGCGGAGTACATGGCGATGGATGCCATGGAACCCCTTCCCCTGGAGGTCGTCGAGCGCGAGCTGGTCATGGAGGATGCGGCGGAGATCCACGAGCGTCAGACGGAAAATTAGTTTTTATTTAGAGCGTCGTTCTTTTGTTAGAGTAATGTTAAGGGCAACCAGCTTTGTTTAATTGCTCGATTTAGTATGTGCGGGCTGTGGTGTAGGCTCTTTTGTGTAGTACCCAAATTAGCAATTGATGTTAAATTATGCGACGAAGTGGATGACCATTGTAACCAGGAAAATTCAGACCAAAATTTGCCGCCATATTCCCACACAGTTTTGAATAACGGACTGTGTCCGATGATACTTTCCACGCCAGTTTTTTGCTGCACCAAAGGAAAATTTTGGGCTACCGCGGAAATATCTACCTCCTTCACCTCCCAGTAGCAATCAAAAATTTGCACGTTCAAGCTTATCACACACGGGGTAGAGCGCATGCTTCGTTTTTGATGTGTAGATATCGCAAACTATTCTGAGTAATTTGCACCTTCAAGCTCATCACACACGGGGTACTACGTAGGCTTCATTTGTGATGTATAGATATCGCAAACTGTTCTGAATAATTTGCACGTTCAAGCTCATCACACACGGGGCTGCACCGAACGAAAATTTTGTGCTACTGCGGAAATATCTACCTCCTTCACACCCGGTACCAATCAGAAGCCACATTTTGCCTTTTTCCTCGTTCCTTTCCTATAGTTCTAACCTTCACTACTTGCTTGCAGCGCCGCCTCCTCGCCGACGATGCTCCTTCCCGCTTCTCGGCCTCCTATATTTAGCACGACAGTCATGTCGCTCTATGGCGACTAGACATAAATTCAAGGCAAGAAGAGACATCGGATGTTGTTTCACACATAAAAGGTGAGCGTTCCCTATCGGAACCACATGGCTTCTTGTGAGAAACTTCATTTTCTCAGAGGTTTGTGCCAAAACTTGTCCCAAATTGGGATATTTTTTACCACAACACACGTGAGCCATGACATGACACCATGCAAAGTTTCATGAATTTCTTAAGATATTTGGATTTACTAGAATTTGAAACCCACGGATTCTCAATGTCTATGGCCGAGCCAAAATACCGAGAGGTTTGAAATTAATTTCCAAATCTTGCATGGGACCAAAACATGTATCCAGTGACACATATATGATGTTCAACCCATCCAGGTACCTCTAGCTAGCATGTGCATAACTGCAATTCATATATGAACTATGCACATGAAATGTCTAAAAAACTCTTTAAATGTTTAAAAAGGTGTAAACAACCTTGAATAATTCCATATTTAACAGACACTCCTGTAGTTGCATGTTCACTTCAGATAAATGTTATTGCAATCCAAACACTTTCAATTGCCAATGTAACCTCATTTTTCGTTTCAAAACAATTTGAAAATCAAGTACATCGCAAACAGTTCTTGATGATGAAACGTGTGTGATGTGGTATAAAATATCTTGGGACAATCCTCATATATATATGGCTTACACCGGAAGCTTCATCGGCCATATTCCATCGTCGGCACGTCAACCACACAGTCACACTTGCTCCCCAAGACCACTGTAATGTTCAAACGTCGCCGGTGAAAGATGGGGACATGGATCCGCGTCGTGAAGGCAACTTCGGCGACCCACTCCGGCCCGAGCGCGGCCGCATCAGCCGTGAGCGCGCTCACAACATCCCTAAGCGCGACCGCAATCTCCGACAGGGCGGCTGCAGCTGCCGAAAGGGCAGCTGCTGCAGCTGAGATGGCGGCAGCAACATCCGCGACCGGGATAGAAAATGGCGAGAACGACACATCAGCTATCCGTTCATCGGCGGCCGCCGTAGCCCTGATAGCGGCTGCCCACGCCTATGCCGAGGCCGCCCATGCCCAACTTGTGTCAGTCACCACACAAATAACAGCGGTCTTCTCCGTCACCTGTCGGCAACCTACGTCCGAAGAGTTGGCAATCGTCGAGAGCACTCTGGCAGCCGTTCATTCGTCGGCAACCTCCCTAGCCGATTTGGAGGCCGTCAATGGCCGGACCGCGGCCGCCCACACTCGGCTCGTGGCGGCCTTTTCCAAAGAGATGGCAGGCACGGACTGCGAGATGCTTGCGGAGTACGTGGCGATGGATGCCATGGAACCCCTTCCCCTGGAGGTCGTTGAGCGCGAGCTGGTCATGGAGGATGCGGCGGAGATCCACGAGCATCAGGCGGAAAATTAGTTTTTGTTTAGAGCGTTGTTATTTTGTTAGAGTAATGTTAAGGGCAACCAGCTCTGTTTAATTGCTCGATTAAGTAAGTGCGGGCTGTGGTGTAGGCTCTTTTGTGTAGTACCCAAATTACCAATTGATGTTAAATTATGTGACGACGTGGATGACCATTGTAACCAGGGAAATTCGGACCAAAATTTGCCGCCATATCCGCACACAGTTCTGAATAATGGACTATGTCCGATGATACTTTCCGCGCCAGTTTTTCGCTGCACCGAAGGAAAGTTTTGGGCTACCGCGGAAATATCTACCTCCCTCACCCCCGGTAGCAATCAAACATTTGCAAGTTCAAGCTTATCACACACGGGGTAGAGCGCATGCTTCGTTTGTGACGTGTAGATATAGCAAACTATTCTGAGTAATTTGCACCTTCAAGCTCATCACACACGGGGTACTGCGTAGGCTTCATTTGTGATGTGTAGATATCGTAAACTGTTCTGAATAATTTGCACGTTCAAGCTCGTCACACACGGGGCTGCACCGAACGAAAATTTTGGGCTACCACGGAAATATCTACCTCCTTCACCCCCCGGTACCAATCAAAAGTCCCCTTTTCCTCGTTTCTTTCCTATAGTTCTAACCTATACTGCTTGCTTGCAGCGCCGCCTCCTCGCCGGCGACGCTCCTTCCTGTTGCTCGGCCTCCTCCATCTAGTCAGGTAATCTACACCTCCCCAATACTACCTCTCTCCCACCCCTCCTCCTCCATCCCACATGGCCCGGCCGCCTGCGCGACACCTTCCACCCAAATCACCGCCCCATCCTCCAAATAATCGCCACCGAAAGCCATGGTGCACGCAGTATAGCCAGAATCTCAAGGAGCATTTGTCAACGGAGAAGAAAATCGCGGCTGCACGTGTAGATGAGACAACGATGGCTGCCATGTGTGCCGACCCCCAGATCTTGGACGATCACCTCGTCGTCGAGGCCACCGTCGACACCTCGCGCGCGGATGCCGCCGCGCGGTTGGCAGCTATAAATGACAACTCATGGTCTTTTCTCGAGGGCACCGCCGGTGCGTTCGACAAAGACTACGATGTGTTTTCTCAGCATGCCCGTGCTTACCTCAGCTCCAGAGCCGGCATGTTGGTGCCGGGGCATGATAAGGCTACTCACCACTACGAGGGGTGCACCCACGGTGTGGAAGCCTCGCCCTCTTCCAAGTTGAACGAGCCCATCGTCATCGATGTCTCCGACAATGAGGAATATCTTGTTTTTCTTAAGTTTATCACTAAGGACCTATGTTCAGCTAGCTACGCCGGTTAAGCATGTTTGGTTTACCTGTTGCATGTGCTACTCCTGCCTTTCGTTTAGAAATTCTAGTGAAATGCCCAATGTAATGCTACCTGCAATCTGACCTTCTAGTATATGTTCTATTGTGCAATTTGGTACTTAGTTAACTGTTTCGTTCATTTTTTGTGGTGATCATTTAACTATTTAGTTCAATTTTGCAATGTGATGTTCGATTGTTGTTGGTACAATTTTGTATTGTTATGCATGTGAGAAATAAATCGAATTTAGATGTACTGAATACATGTGAAACATATACAATTTCTATATTTCCTAGTTCTTAGCACACTTGGTTTAGATAACTGCCTTTTCCATGTGGCTCAAATTAATCTGTTGGATCCGCAATGTGTTTATTTTTCATTAACATATTTCACTGATAGTATGCCAAATATCACTTATAACCTGATCAATATCTATCTTAAATATGTTGCAGGGGGAAACAATGGGAGACACTGAAGTTTACCATCGAGGTTTGCACATCCATATTCCTTTGGCTAACAACACATTATTGTGCAATTGCAGGAACCATTCTAATATAAAGTTTTTAAATAATTTGTTCTTGCACATGTAGGCCCTGCTGTAAGAGATTTAGACCCACTGTTCGACCCTTTTTGCATGTGGGGAAATGAGGTGTCCTTGAATATCAGTCAAATCAAGAAACTCAGAAATATTGTTAAGATAAAGAAACTAGCTACGAAGCACAACAAGATGTTTGTCTGCACAATGAGGAAGACACCAGTCAACTATAGGATGGTAGCATCTCTTTGACCTTGTCCTTTTCCCTTTGCGCCATTTCAAATTTTAGAAAAAATATTTATGCATATGTTTGTTTCCAGTCCTTTTCAAGGCAGTTCATTAATGATTACATCTCAAACCACCTGTATGGTCAAGAGGCGAGGAAGGTATTCATACAGCACCCACGGTATAATCTTGAAGTCTTCCTCAAGAGGACTAAGGATGGGCGAGCAATCATCCACAGGCACTGGCCTAAATTTGCGAGGAACTTCAACATCACTAAAGGCTCAATATACGCCTTTCGCTTCGATAGTTCACTAGACGAGACTCATCTATCTATTTACCGTCTATCATGATACTTGATTTTCAAAGGTTTTAGATGTTTCATTTGAAACTTTGTCCTCTTATGCAATTGGGTAGCTAGGTAGTATATGCCTATATGATGTTGTACCCTGATGTAATTCAATTATGAAATCCTGGTTGCCGTAATATGAATAGGAAATATACAGTGTGCTTGATATGAAAAGTTAATTTGATTACTAAATGGATTATAAATAATAGATCAATTAGGCCGATAATTGTGGTTTGTATTGCAGACGGTTTCTAAGAAAACACCGTGGGCAATGACCCTAACAAACCCACATGATTTCTAGAAAGTTAGCGTATTGGATCAGTGAACAATCACACACGACTTTCGGTCGACAATTGTGTGCATTAGGGCACCCTATCACAAACGTTTTCGCATAACAAGTGTGTGTGATGGACAGCCCAATGCCAAACAGTTTATTCTAGGAACCATGAGTGATGTACTGAAGAACACAATCGACAGAATTATGACTATCGTGTGTGATGACCAGCCCTATCACAAACAATGCGATGTAGAAAATTGTCTGTGATGTGCAATACGAACAGAGACATATTTCTCGGATTCCCTGTGTGGGATGCAAAGCACATCTCACACGACTTCTTCAATATGTCTATTTGTGATGGTCCTCCCAATCGCACACGCCCTATTTTTGCTTGGCGTGTGCGAACAGACGGATGCATCACCCATGATTTATCTGTGTCGTGTGGGATAGCCCCCCTATCACCCACACATGCAAGGTGATGGTTTAGAAGTACGTCGCGGAAAGGGGTTAAAAACCGTTTGTATAGCACGCAACTGCACTAGTGCTGACGAACCCCACGTTTGCAATGGAACGATTTTCCTGGGATGCCATTAAGTAAAATTGAAGAATGGCCAGAGGACAATATGATTTTCACCCAGTTGATTCAGCGAACATCGAAGCCAAGTTTTTGGACAATATGTCATGTTCTGCCATATCAAACACTTTCTCGAAGTCCAATTTGATAATGACATCTCTCTTTTTGAGTGCTCACACTGGTGAATATATTCAAAGGACCATGCTAGGCAATCCTGAATGGAATGACCCTTAATGAAACCATACTGGTTTTCATGGATGATCTTGAGTATTACTTTTTGAAGACGATTGGCAAACAGTTTTGTCAGTAACTTGAGGCAGAAATTCAGCAAAGAGATAGGGCGGTAATCATTAACCGTGGAGGGATTGATCTTCTTTGGAATGAGGGTAATCATAGAGGCATTTAGACAGTCCAAAGAGATGTTACCTGACCAGAAACTGCTGCAAAGCTCATAAAAATCATGTTTAATGGTGTCCCAACAGTGCTTGAGGAAACAACCATTAAAGCCATCCGGGCCGGGCGCTTTATCAATGGGGAGTTTATGAAGTGCATCATCTATTTCTTTGTGAGTGAATGGGGCCGATAGTCCACCAAGATCCATGTTTGCCGACACTAATTGGTCCAAGATAAACTTGATATCTAGTGGAACAAAAACCCCCAACCGGGCCCGAAAAGCATTTAAGATCGCCTCAGCCTTGCTGGTTTGATAATCCAACACAACTCCATTGGGAAGAGTCAGAGAAGGGATGGAATTAACACGATGCCACTCAGTAGCCATGCGATGAAAAAATTTGGTTGGTTCATCACCAAACTTAATATATATGACAATACATCTCATACGCCAGTACTGCTACTTATAGGACAAAAGGTGGAGGATGTGGGCCTTGAGAATCTTTCTGAAATTCCATTCATGAAGGGCTAGTTGCCGTATATCCTCAATTCCATCTAATAGTAATAGAGTTTGGTTAGACTTGTCGATAATACGTGAGAGCTTGGAGATAGATTTACTCCAGTGTTTCAGAGCACCTCTTAGGATTTTAAAATTTTCACTAAGACTCTTTGCAGGATCAGAAGATCTCATTCTAGAAGTCCACGCTGATTTGAGAACATCATTGAAGCACGGGTGATTGATCCAAAAATTCTCAAACTTAAACAATTTAGACCGCGGTATGTTAGTTTGCACCGAGATAAGGCAGGGAATGTGGTCTGAAACTGGCCTCGCCAAGTGTTTAACCCAAGTGTTGGGGAATTTAGAAGTCCAGTGATTTGACGTAAAAACCTAATCTAGTTGCTCGAGTAAAGGTTGCTCTTGCATGTCACTCCACGTAAACGAGATCCCCTGCAATGGAATTTCCACAAGAGAGAGCAATCTAATAACGTCATTAAACAGGAGCATATCAGAAACACCCAACCACTTCAGAGGGTCAACACTAGGGATGTACTCTATAGAAGACACTTAAATATTGGTGGTCACCTCTCATGTATGTTGTGCAACACCCAAGCACTTGAAACCAACATGCACCTGTTCTTTGAATGTGCATTCAGGTCTGCATGTTGGATCACTATAAAGATCCAATGGGATACCACCTTGGAGGTTCAGAAAATGAAGGTGGTTGGCACAAACTGGACTCAAGTCATGTTCTTTGTTGTTCAGGGAGAAGGTTTTCTTTCATGCTACAAGATGAAATTTGTTTCAAGGTACTGTGCTAATGATCACTCTGCTGCAGATATTTAATCTCCAGGTGTGGTTGAATTGACAACTCAACTGCTAATACTTGCAAATATTCTTTGGCTCCCCTTGTGTCGAATCTATAAATTTGGGTTGAATACTCTACCCTCGAAAACTGTTGTGATCCCTTATACTTGTGGGTTATCAAGAATGCGTCTTTGTGTTGTTGCTACTAAGGATAAAACAATGGGGTTCATTCATATTGTTCGAGTTTACTTTGTCTACATCATGTCATCGTTCTCCAAGCATTACTCCGTTTTACTTAATACTCTAGATGCATGCTGGATAGCGGTCAATGAGTGGAGTAATAGTAATAGGTGCAGGCAGGAGTCGGCCTATTTGCTTATGGACGTGATGCCTATATATACATGACATTGCCGTGAACATCGCATAACTATCCGCTTTTCTATCAATTGCCCAACAGTAATTTGTTACCCACCGTATGTTGCCGACATGAGAGATGCCACTAGAGAACACTATGGCCCCCGGGTCTATTCACTTTATTTGCAAACGCTATTATTACCTCGCTGCCTTTATTTACTTTTTATTTATTTTGTAATTTATATTTATCAACAATTATCTACACAACTCATTTGCTTGCAAATAACGAGATCAAGGGGATTTACAACCCTCTTGCCCGCGTTGGGTGCAAGTTGTTTGTTCATTTGTGTGCAGCCACTGAAGACGGTTGAGGATTGATATTCCTATTGGTTCGATAAACCTTGGTTTCATAACTGAGGGAAATACTTATCCACTTTGTGCTTCAATTACCCGTTCCTCTTCACGGAAAACCCAACGCAGATCACAAGTATCAGAAGTCATGGCACTAATCGCGCCATGGACCGAGCCATTCCTCGCCTACCTTCTCCGCCAAGAACTCCTCGATGACCAGACCGAGGCAAGACGAATTCGGCGATCCAAGGCCTACAAGGTCCATGAGGGTGAATTAAACAAGAAAAGCACCACCGGAGTCCTCCAACAGTGCATATCCGAAGAAGAAGGAAAGCAGCTCTTGGCCGAGATACACGCAGGCATGGGCGGCCACCACGCAGTAGCTCGGGCCCTGGTAAGCAAGGCCTTTCGAGCCGGATTCTTTTGGCCCACTCCTCGCACAGACACCCACACACTCGTCCAACATTGTGTTGGTTGCCAGCTCTTTGCAAATCAAAGCCACATGCCCCCAACAGCTCTTCGGACGGTACCGATCACCTAGCCTTTCACGGTCTAGGGGCTGGACATGGTCGGACCACTTAAAGGGGGACCAAAAAAAAGAAATATCTACTGGTCATGGTCGACAAATTCTCCAAGTGGATTGAAGCGAAACCAGTAACGTCAGCTAAGTCCGAACCGGTCATTGACTTTATATCCCGCGTGGTGGACCATTACGGTGTCCCCAACAATATAATAATGGACAATGGATCCAATTTCACAACCCAGGAGGTAAAGGACTGGTGCGCTAGCATGGGCATCAAGTTTGATTACACCTCAGTATATCACCCACAGACCAATGGACAAGTCAAACATGCCAACGGTCTCATTATGAGCGGTATCAAAGCTCGATTGGTCCGTTCCTTGAAAGAATCTAACTGTCATTGGATGGAGGAGCTTGACTCCGTATTATGGGGCCTGTGCACCACCACGAACTGATCAACGGGATACACACCGTTTTTCATGGTGTACGGGGCAGAAGCAGTCCTCCCCTGTGACATCATCCATGACGCGCCTAGAGTGCGCATGCATGAAGAAAAGGAGGCCGAGCTAGATCGGCAGGACGACTTAGACGTCCTAGAAGGAGAGGGCGATATATCTCGGGCCCACTCTACTTTTATCAACAGCAGGCCCGACGCTACCAGAGTAGGGAAGTTCGAGCGAAGGCATACAATGTGGGCGAACTTGTTTTATGCCTCCCGGAGAAGCAGAAGAATAAACTCTCGCCCAAATGGGAGGGTCCTTTCATAATTGATGAAGTACTTGCAGGAGGAGCATATCGCCTCCGCAACCTGCCGGACAACCGCCTCGAACCAAACCCATGGAACGCAGCTCGTCTTCGGCGCTTCTACGGCTAGACCAATGTCGTCACCCTCACTAGTCCTTTTTTCACTTTTACAGTTTTCGGCATACATCTTCAAACGCACTACCCAATCACACCTGGGGGCTTCTTAACGAAGCCAATCAATATATTTTTCATGCATCTATTTGTGTCTGTCGTGCATGCACCATTCCAGTATCGTTTTTAAGCCATCATATGCATCAATTTGACTTAAGATTTGGCCAAGCTGGGTTGCCTTGATCCTATGCTTACCCTCTACATTCCTGATTGTGTGGCTAGGGGGTAAAGGGAGCACCTCTGCGATTTTTATGACTGGATCACCCGGGTACGTACCTCAGACGGGTGAAGCCGAAAGCTAGCGTTCTTAAGAAGACAATTGGTTGGTCACGAGGGATGTAAAAACAATTAGTGATCATCACCAAAACCCGGAGTTATTTTCCCGAAGTAACCATCACCCGCATACTGCGGGTATCCAGTTATAACGTCTACGGTTAATGTAGCAACCCGAAGAAAGGCACCCATGGAGGAACTATTTTCTTTGGAAGATGTTTCTTACGTTAAACTGTAATATAATATAACTCCCCGTGTGTGTTCTGTCTGTTCGCACCAAATGGCTGGATTGCCTGGTTCTCCGAAGTGATTTCCTGTTACCCCAGGTCACATAGTACGGAACACTCCCCGACCACTGGTGGGGGAGGTAGAAGCCGATGGCCGGTTAAGACAACGTTTACAACACGGACGGAGTATGTTTGATGAAAAGTACATAGCTACATAGAATCAAACACCCGGTTGCTGGTCAAGATTATCTATTATGGTATCCAGGGTGCAACCTTCTTGCGAGATACGAGAGGCTGGCATCACTTGGTTATACACCAAATGAAGTGGCTTCTCTGGACCATCCGGCCCTACCGGCCTGTAGCACCCCTGGATTCATGCTACAATGATCATTGTAATTAAGCTACAGTAACCCAGGAGGTTAAGCTAATGCTTTTGCTAATCCAAGTTTGATCGCTTTTGGAATCAATCCTTAATTCAAATTCCTTTGCAATTCAAATTGGTTTGATAAGTGGTTTAAATAGTTTTGCAAACCAGAAAACTAAAATCATGGATGGGTTGCAAATATTCCCTAAGCCTTTATAAAATTAGCCCTGTCGGGATGGAAGCCCACGAGCCTCCGCATTCGAACGCACGTCTCCGCGCGCAAAATGAGCCCCTGTGGGCGATTTCTGATCGCCTCCCGAGCTGCGCCGCCGTGTTCTTGGTCGCCGGCGACACTCCGGTCGCCGGAGCTGACCTGGCCCGGGTGGGGCCACCCCCAGTGACCCTGCTAGTGGCCCCGGGGTCCCAGTTGACCAGTTGACCATGGTCAACTGGCTGACTGGGCACTGCCCAGTCACTGCCAGTGGGCTAACCCCCCGGGCCACTAACATGTGGGCCCAGGTTAATTAGCCCTAATTAAACTGTTAGTTTAATTTAAAATAATTAGTTTAGTTGAATTAGCCACTAACATGTGGGTCCCCCTATTTAATTAATCTGTTTTAGTTTAATTTAAACCCTGTTTAGCCCACTGTCAATGACAGGTGGGGCCCAACTGTTAGGTTTGACCTGAGACAGCTGGGTTGACTGCTGACGTCAGGATGATGTCATGCTGATGCAATAAAATGATTTTCTTAATTAAAATAAATCTGGTTATTTCAGAATGTTAATAAAACTTTGAAAATTAATATAAAGTAATCTGTAAGTCAGATGAAAATAATTTATATATGAAAGTTGCTCAAAAAAATCACACGAATCCGAATACGCTGTCCATTCATGTGTCACATGCTCCTAGCATGATGAACATGGACATTTTGGCGTTAGGATCGTCTGTCCGGTAATAGCCAGATCCCCGGGAAATATTGTCAGATATTTTCCCACACCATCTGTGACGTGTAGTACTGCGTTAGTTCATCCCTAGCTCTGCATATTGCCATGTCATGCATCGTGATGCATCTGCATGCTTGCACTTATTGTTTCTCCCCCCTCTTCTCTCTGGTAGACACCGAGAGTGACGCTGTTGTCGTGTACGACTACGCCACTAACGTCCAGCCACTTGAAGCAGAGTTTCCAGGCAAGCAACCCCCTTGATCATTCCGATATCACCCATTTCTTTCCCTCTCATGCTTGCATTAGATTTTGCTACTGTCGTAGATAGCTCCTATTCTGATGCATAGCATGTTATTGTTAAACAGCTATTATACCTTGCTGCATATCAAATGCTTAGTATAGGTTCATTAGTGATCCCCTGTGACCCCTTAGTCCCAGTTGCCCCTGCTTCATCATCGACGACTCGAAAACTCGATCAACAGATCGACAAGCCATGCTCGTCACATTCACCGCACACCCCCTTAGTTGTATCACTCTGCAGAGCTACTATCGAGTACCGAGGGTGACACCTCGTGAAGTACTCATGATCCTAACTCTGTCATGCAAATCGTCAAGCGTGAACCATCGAGGGTGATTCCTCTCTGGTCACCTTGACGATTACATCGGGTGGGATCCTTCGAGGTTGATTCCTCGGGTTTCCCCCTTGGTGTCATGGACACACGGATACTTTGACTTTACTAATGGAACCAGTTGAGGCCAGGATGACCTGGAGGGTGTTGGTGTAATAATGACGAGCCATGGTCGGGCATTCTTGGCCCTTGCCACAAGTCCTAGAGACGGGGCGACAGGACCACATATCGTGGAGCACCGCTCATCGCCGCAGTTAACAAAACATTAATGGGTTTGGATATGTGATCTGAGAAGGCCTCTGGCCTGTTCACACTACACCACGCGGGAATAAGTATGAGCACTCTGCGTCGTACATTCGCCTGAATGCTCTTCAGATGTCACAGTTGAGCAGCCCGCGTAAGCACCGTCCTTGTATAAAGAGGTCCCAGGACTAACACCGGTCGTCCACGTAACGCGCA
This sequence comes from Elymus sibiricus, assembly GCA_039707655.1. Taxonomy (NCBI): domain Eukaryota; kingdom Viridiplantae; phylum Streptophyta; class Magnoliopsida; order Poales; family Poaceae; genus Elymus; species Elymus sibiricus. The sequence continues at coordinate 464,560,786 of CM077667.1, read as the reverse complement.
GGATTGCGAAGGGAGATTGGCCCATGACCCCTTTGCGATTAGGATGTAGACCGACGTGTGGCCTCTCTGTTGAGCCTAGGTAGGACTACGGCGTGTCGATCAGCCGAGGCCGGGCATTACCCGAGCAAGTGTGTCCGGCCAAAGTTAATCGAGCGTGTTGGGCAATTTTGTGCATCCCTGCAGGGGAGTATATCTATTCGAATAGCCGTGTCCACGGTAACGGACGCTCGGAGTCGTATCCTGATCTTACAACTAGAACTGGAGCTTTTGAAATGAATGTGTTGGCTCCGGGATTGCTTTCTCGCAGGAAGTCGAGGAAGAATCTCTGGGCGTGGTTAAATAAAACTTGCTACTTTAATTATGCTAATCTGTACTCTTCTAATGCTGCAAGACCCTGAAGATGCTAGTCTTCGATAGGACTAGGCCTTCCCCCCTCTATTTCTGCCATTTCTGCAGTCAGTCCAAAGATATAACCCCATTCCTTTGATACCGATGCATCTTCTAGTATAGTTCTGATATAAGTCTCGCGAGTATTCTGGATGAGTACTCATCGCTGCATTGCTCCCCCTTCTCCCCCTGATACGTTACCGCGATCAGATGACGGAGCCCAGGAGGCATATGATCTCACCGACGACCACTACTACACCGACGGAGCTTACTACTACGTGGAGGCTGCCCCCGACCAGCAGTAGGATAGGAGGTTCTCAGGCAGGAGGCCTTGCCTCATTCGATCCGTTGCTTATGTTTGTGCTAGCCTTCTTAAGGCAAACTTGATTACTTATGTCTGTACTCAGATAATATTTGCTTTCGCTGACTCCTTTGAATTGGAGCTTATGTATTCGAGCCCTCGAGGCCTCTCGCTTGTAATATGAAGCTTGTATGACTTTAATTTGTGTCTAGAGTTGTGTTGTGATATCTTCTCGTGAGTCCCTAATCTTGGCCGTACACATTTGTGTGTATGATTAGCGTACGATCAAAATGGGGGCATCACAAGTTGTTATCAGAGCTGACTGCCTATAGGTAGCCCCCTTTCCAACTCCTTGGACGAAGTTGAGTCTAGTCATTGAATTTTTTTTACTAACATTGTTGTGTGGCTTACGAGCCCACATCTCAATCGGATGGTATTAGGTTCTTTTATTCCTCTTCTATACTCTGGGACTCTAATCTCTCTTCTATTCGGGTTAAATGATTTTACTAACTCTAACATTAGGTTCTCGTGATCACATCCACCTAGAGAGCCGCTTTTGGACAATTGTTATCTTTTGAAGATATGATGCACACACTGTCTTTTGACATCTTTGAACGTCGTTGTTACAGATGCGTCCCTCTAGGTAGCTTGTTCGTTTGACGATGGCTGTCGATGCGACTAGGTTCCCGGCCATTCTGGTCGACCTCATGACCAGGCTGGGATATCGCTGGTACCCCGAGTATACTGTTTACGAGGACTACCGCAATTTCAACCAGGAGTAGTATGAAGTTGTGATGGTTATCTGGGATCGGCATGACCGCTTCATCACTGAGCTGCACACCTTTCGTGGTCTTGGAGTGACTGTTGAGATGGCAGTTCATGATGCTGCCTATGCTGCTATTGTCCGTCTCCATGCGGAGAATCCCCGCTTGGAGGAGACGGCATACAAATACATCCCGTATGTCCCCGCTGGGTTGATACTACAGCTGACACCGACGTCTACACCCCTTACGTGCGGCAGCATAACGACCGATCCTACACTGCTATCTGCACCCCCTATGTGAGTCGTCGCTACGACTCGCAGGTTCTGGTGGAGTACACTGAGGCGCTGGATCGTGCTATCCGAGATCTAACTGTTGAGTTGTAAGCCACCCGTACTCATCTTTACGATGCTATGACACAGTTGATACCAGTAGTCAGAGCGAGGATGCATCCAGAGTACATCCTTTACCCGCACAGGACAAAGCTACCATCAGGTCTTGAGTGGCCTGCTGTTGGAGGTCATACTCCTTCACGTGGACCTCTACTCCCCGCTCGGGACTAGTATCTGCATCAGAGTGTTCATGGATTGCAGAATCCTGCCCAGAGGTTTGCCATTCAGAGTCACCAGCAGTTACCTAGCTTCAGTGTTTGTCCCCGACGTTGATGCAGCATATCGCTATGTCCCGTTGTTGTATCCCTCTATCGCGTGCCTGCACGCCGCCTAGTTTGGTTAGGTTCTTTACCTTTCCGAACTTGTACCGCTGGTTTGTAATGGAACTATGTATGGATCTGTATGTCATGCTTGACTACTATGATGTATCTATTGCACTTCCTTCTTTGTGCATGTTACTTCATGAATGATTCATTGTCTTTGTCATTACTCAATGCTAAACTACCACTGTTATAATTAAACAGAATGGTTAGGCCAGCTGGTCGTGGCCGTGGTGCGCCCGAACCACCACCACCGCCGCCCGAATACATGGATGGAATGATACAATAGTTTGAACTAAACCGCCAGTTTATGCAAGGGCTCATGGATCAGTTTCCATGGCCGAACCTGAATCAGCAACAGGCCGCAGTAACTCTGCAAGACTTTGCGCGCCTCAACCCTGCTGTCTACCGCAGCTCAAATCAGCCGCCTGTATTGGTCGGGGATGGCGATGGACTATGTCGTTGCCGACTTGCCCTTCCCGTCCATCCAGGTGCCCCATACTACTCATGATTGCTTCAAGGAGTGAAGAAAGCCAGTAGCTTCGTTCGGGACGGTGCACCTCGTCATGATGTGATAAGGACTTCACATGGCGAGATGTGCTCCCGGAGAGTCGCATGTTCCCGGGCTTTCGTCCACGTTGCTGGGCACCTGGATGCCTGTGTCCCTTCTCTTTATCGGTCCATGAGTAGGTCCAGTGATAGATGCAAGCCAGATGATAGGATTCTTTCCCCACCAGATCGAGAAGGATGGATGCATGTGTCCCTTATCTTGGCCAGTCCATGAGTAGGTTGAGTGATTCATGCAAGCCATATGATAGGATTATCTCGCCCACCAGATCGAGAGGGAAGCAACAATTAGATATCACATGGAGTCCGAGAGGATGTCCCTACCGTAATGTGTTGGCTGTTCCGACGGGGGATCTTATCTTGTATACACTCGACAGCTGCGATGGCCAGTGGGGCGATGGCTGTGCTTAGATGACTCAAAGCTGACCGAGAGTTGGCAGCGAGGTAACGTTGGAAGGAATCATCAACACATCTGTGAAGAGCACAGATTGATGATGTGTAAAATAGTTCGAGAGAGACGATTGATTTGGTTTTCATGGATGAAGAGATGGTGGATAATATAAATCGATTGTCTTAGGCTGACGTCCACGATGGCCATGGATGGTGAACATTAGATTGAATCCCAAGCAGATAGAGAAGAGGTCACCGACTTTTCTTTGTTTTCATGAAGTTCGGGTCGGATGCTTTTTTCCTTTTGATGTCGGGGTGGGATGGATTAACGTGGTGATGGTCATCACGCCAAAAAAAATTTGGTGGGGATCTTTCATTTTTTTATTATGGTAGTTACGTACGTACATGTTGAGTGGAGAGATGGTTCAAAGGAATCGTGCCAAACACGGCTCCTAGAGTATTTTTCCTTTTTGATAGATGTGAGATTTACATGGGCCAATCTACATCGTAATAACTTGGCCCCACCAGATTAACGGCTCCTAATTACTGATTAACGTGGGAATTTTCAGGAAGTGCCTAATTAGTATAGGTATAGAGTTTTTTTCCTTTTTGATAGATGTCAGATTTACATGGGCCAATCTACACCGTAATAACTTGGCCCCACCAGATTAACGGCTCCTAATTACTAATTAACGTGGGAATTTTCAGGAAGTGTCTAATTAGTATAGGTATAGATAGATTGGCTCGCAATCCTATACTAGCAGCGCCCAGCATAGGTGAACCAATGTTGTTCTACATCTTGGCCACAAATCAAGTGGTCAGTGCGGTTCTTGTCGTCGAACGAGAGGCAGATGGTCACAAGTTCCGGGTGCAGCAGCCAGCCTATTACGTATCAGAAGTGCTCACTTCGTGCAAATCTAGGTATCCGCATTACCAGAAGATAGCCTATACAGTTTTCATGTCATCCCGAAAGCTCCGACACTACTTTCAAGAGTGTTCGGTCATGGTGACATCCGAAGTACCAATGAATGATATAATTAACAACAGGCACGCCACTGGCTGCATAGCCAAATGGGCCATTGAACTCCTCCCCTTTGAAATTGCGTACAAACCATGCCGAGCTATTAAATCTCAGGTGTTGGCCGATTTTCTCGCCGAATGGATGGAGGCCGAGCTCCCTTAGAGAATACAGTACATACTCCCATTGGACGATGTACTTGGACGAATCCAAGATGCTTGCCGGAATGGGGGCTGGAGTTATACTTACATCCCCCACTAGTAATAAGTCTCCAACGTATCTATAATTTTTGATTGTTCCATGCTGATATATTATCATTCTAGGATACTTTTTGGGTCTTTATTTACCAATTTATAATATATTTGACCACTAACCTATTGACCCAGTGCCCAGTGCCAGTTGCTGTTTTCTGCATGTTTTTTTACTTTTCAGGTTTACATTACCAAACGAAGTCCAATTACCACTGAACTTTTTGATGATTTTTTCTAGACCAAAAGAAGACCTGGAAGCTTTGGAAGGAGGCCGGGACGAGCACGAGGGCCCCACCACACATCGGGGCGTGCCCTAGGGGTGGCGCGCCCTGATATGTGGTGGCCCCCTCGTGGCTCTCCCGACGCCCCTCTCTGGCCTATAAATTCTCTAATATTGCAAAAACCCCAGAAGTAGTCCCGAAACCATTTTTCCGCCGGCGCAAGTCTCTGTTCCACCGCGAGGCCATCTGGAGTTCCGTTCCGGCACCCCACCGGAGGGGGGGTTCATCACGGAGGGCCTCTACATCAACCTTGCTGCCCTCATGATGATGTGTGAGTAGTTCACCATAGATCTACGGGTCCATAGCTAGTACCTAGATGGCAATATCTCTATCTCTTGATCTTCAATAAAATGGTCATCGCATCTTCACTTTGATCTATCCGATGTAATCCTATTGTGCGGTGTGTTTGTTGGGATCCGATGAATTGTGGGTTTATGTTCAGATTATTCATGAAAAGTATGTGAGATACCTCTGATATATATTGTCTCTTAATTACATGATCATTATAGCTTTGTAATGCTCTCCGATTTATTGATGTGCTTTGGCCAAGTAGATTGATATTTCATCGGTGGGAGTGGTGCGTTGTGGTAGGTTCAACCTGACGAGATTCTATATCCCTGTGACAAAGTAGGGGACAAGATGCGTCTTTGTGTTGTTGCTACTAAGGATAACACGACGGGGTTCATTCATATTTCTTGAGTTTACTTTGTCTACATCATGTCATCGTTCTCCATGCATTACTCTGTTTTACTTAATACTCTAGATGCATGCTGGATAGCGGTCGTTGAGTGGAGTAATAGTAATAGGTGCAGGTAGGAGTCGGCCTATTTTCTTATGGACGTAATGCCTATATACACATGATCATTGCCGTGAAAATCGCATAACTATCTGCTTTTCTATCAATTGCCCAACAGTAATTTGTTACCTACCGTATGCTCCCTACATGAGAGATGCCGCTAGGGAAAACTATGGCCCCCGGGTCTATTCACTTATATATTTGCAAACGCTATTATTACCTCGCTGCCTTTATTTACTTTTTATTTTATTTTGCAATTTACAATTATCAACAATTATCTACACAACTCATTCACTTGCAAATAACGAGATCAAGGGGATTCACAACCCTCTTGCCCGCGTTGGGTGCAAGTTGTTTGTTCATTTGTGTGCAGCCGCTGAAGACGGTTGATGATTGATATTCCTATTGGTTTGATAAACCTTGGTTTCAAAACTAAGGGAAATACTTACCCATTTTGTGCTGCAATAACCCATTCCTCTTCACGGAAAACCCAACGCAGATCACAAGTATCAGGAAGAATTTCTGGCGCCATTGCTGGGGAATATCATCATCAACTATCAAGTAACTTCCCACAAATTTTCATTCACTTGTTCTTCTTTTTATTTGCTGTTATATTTAGTTTGTCTCATAAAAATCAAAAATCAAAAATATTTATCTTTGCTTGTTACTAGTTTACTTCTTCGCTTGGTAGTTTACTTGTCTTGCTTGTTACTTTGCTTGTTCGGTCACCATGTCTCAAGATACTACTAAGTTGTGTGATTTCTCAAATACTAATAATAATGTTTTTATTAGTACACCTATACCACCCGCCACTAGTGCGGAGGCTTTTGATATTAATGCTCCATTGCTAAATCTTGTCATGAAAGATCAATTTTCGGGAAGTCCTAATGAGGATCCCGCGTCACATCTTAATACCTTTGTTGAATCTATCTATCTATTCTATTATCTACTAAAAGCAAAATATGGGTCAAAAATAAAGAATATGCTAGAAATTCCCACGTTAATCAGAAAATGCCAGCCCTTGATCTTGTGGATCTTCTAAAATTATTAATCTCTAACCGTTCAATTTACGTAACATAAATTAGAGGGCCTCGGATGACATGTTTGTGTAGAAAATAAATATTATTTTTTATGTCATGTCACGTTAACATAGGAAAGGTGCTACAACATGTCCATGTTGCCCCCCCCCCCCCCAAAAAAGGAGAAAACCAACCTGTGTGTTCGTATTGTAGCCGGATACGGCTGATCAATATTAGTATCAAAAAAGGTACAAGTCCTCCATATGGGCATACACATGTGCGTGGGGTATCTAGATGAATAATCTAGAAAATCCCACGTTAATTAGAAATATCTAACCGTTTATTTGATGGACTAAAAAATGACAACCGTTTGATCTACTAACGTAACAAAAGTTGAAGTAATTTACCCACCTCTGCCACTACGTAAACTAAATCTTTCACGTCTCCTCCTTTGAAAAAACTTTCACATTTCCTATTTTCTCTCAGCCTCCTCCACGATGTACGTAGCCTCCTAGCGAACTACTGCCATTAGATCGCAGGGAAAAAATAATAATACCATTAGATCCCATGAAAAATATCTTAATAAACCATGGGAACCAATCTCCACGACTAAAACTATCGTCTATTCCCCATGAAAAATACCACATCTATTCCCTGAGAAAACAATCCACGACTCAAACAATCACACTATTAGTTAAAAAACACATCTATTCCCCCAAAAAACACATCTATTCCCTGAAACGGCAATCACTTCGATCGTCAACTTCACGACTCAAGCGGTCATATCTATTCTCTCTCTTAAAAAAAAACAATCGCGTCTAGAAAAATCTCCAGCCCTAATCGATCTCCTCTATTGAATATCCTGGCCAGTTGCTAAGATGGCCGCAAAAATCGTGAGAATACCCATGCAGTTTATAATGCGGATGTCCCATGTGAAGTCTATCAACCTGGCTGCCTACACCCTTTCTGCCACGGGGACCAATTCTTAGATGTAGGTGCAGTGATTTGATTAGTGCATGCATGTTTGTTTGCTGGAGAAGTTGCTGCATGCGCGCATGGCTTTGATATTTGTCGATGCAGTTCCCGAAGGTATAGATTAGTTGGTAGTAGCCGGAACTGCTCCTTCACAGATCCTCTTTTTTTTATGGCAGACTATGTGCTCTCTCTATTCTCACGGCTCTGCCTCCCAAAGAATACCCTCGATATGTAAATCTGCTCTCCTCGAAGTCTACCCTCCTCCTTGCCCGACACCGCCAATGAACGGGATCCTCACAATCGTCTTTCCCCACGTCTAAGTGATGTTGTGATCTTATCTGTGGAAGACACAAGCAAACTGAGTTACAAAAGGCTCGGGTGCAGTGGCGGATCCAGCTCAATGTGACAGGGTGGTCCAACAATGTAATTCTTCATAGAAATATATCATTTTTATTTATTTTCCTATGATATATAGGCTATGTGCAAATCTCAGGGTGGTCCATGGACCACCCTGTCCACCCCTAGATCCGCCACAGCTCGGGTGCATAGCAAGAACAAATTGATATTTTATTATGTGATCAACTGATTCAACTCACAAGTTTATGACGTGGAGGATTGCAGTCGGTTCCGAGCTGCGATGGAGTCTTTGCTGTAGAAGTGGTGCCAATGATGCGCTCAGTGGCTGCAGCGCTACATCCGGTCCACTATAGACTCACTACTAATACCTGGCAATGATGAAAAGACAAACCGAGTTAAACGGGCGTATGCCCGCGGCCATGCAAATAATGAGCACCGGTGCATATTCTTATCGGCATAATGTGGAACTGGCCAGTTTGCGGATGGAGTATAAGAGGGTGAAGATATGCGAGAGGAGGTGTGTTTTTGGCCCTCGCCCTACAAGATCATTTCTAGGTTCTCCCATGTTGGCTGGCTGGTGAGTAAATATTGAATTGAAGAGCAGAGCTTATGGTACCACCACCGGTGACACATGAGCAAGTAGGAATGTACCTGTAGCTAGCAGGTCGACACTGTCTCCTCCTACATATGCAAACGTCTATCTACGAAAGTTGGAATATGTTCCAATTCTTCCAAATTTACAGGTTTTCATCTGATTAACCTCAAGCTACGTCGCATCAATGTAATTTGAACTTTTAATGTTGGAAGTAGAATACTATGGTTAGAAATAACTACATATATAGGCATATGCATACACTTTTTTTCACACCAAGAAGAGTATATATTATTCTTAGAAATTTACCAACAATTTATGGTTTGTGCACAAGCCGATTAATATTTTTGGAGACTTCACATTTTTAGTAGATGAAGAACAAGGTGGCAAAGTTCACATAGGCATGATCATTCTGCTAGATACTGGGATTCAAGAGCATCAAACGGGAAGAATCAAAGATGCAATAAATATGTCGATTACAAATATGCCTTATGATGCATGAGATATCCCATATATCTTTACTTGATGCCTTGAAGTTGATTACAACATTCACATTCTCCCTGCTGTCGTCCGTATATTTTTACAATTATTGGTCATAATTTAGATCACTGATCGTATGTTGTCCATCTTGCAGGTACAAAGGTTATATTGCAACAATAACAATATTTCTACAAAGGCACCTTCTGCTATTTTCCGCCGCCTTATAAGGTTTAACATCAAACTAAAGTTCAGCCATAGCCTTCTCGAATTTCAGAGCTCATGTCCGACTAGGAGCAACTTCTCAGCTTCTGACAAATTTGAAGTTATCAAGTACTACCTCTGTAAAGAAATATAAGAGCTTTTAGATCACTACTTTAGATATCTAAACACTAATATATTTCTATACAGAGGGAGTATTTATTATTGCTGGAACGAAATTACAACAATCGGTTACTGGATATGGCACATGCGTTTTACTCGATCATAGAAATTATGAAGAAATTTTTCTATTACAAGCGAATATTTTTCTCACAGCATTGTATTCACCTACATCATTGTGACAAACAACAAGCTATGGGGTAAATAGGAGTATGAAAATATGTACATCACATAAAAACAAACAATCAACACTTTCAACGTACTAAAGATGTTGCCCTCGCATTTGCGAGGGCCACCTTACTAGTTATGTGAAATGCAAAATAAAAAGGATATGGATAATGATATTGTGAAATTAAAATTATTTCCTTTTTTCACGAAGAGAGAAAGCTAAAGCTTGGTTTTAATCTTTACCTCGTAATAGTATTGGAACATGGGATAAGTGTAAAGATGCTTTTATTGCCAAGTATTTTCCTCCTGCCAAGATCATCTCCCTTAGAAATCAAATAATGAATTTTAAACAACAAGATCAAGAGAATGTTGCACAAGCTTGGGAGAGAATGAAATTGATGATAAGAAATTGTCCAACTCATGGCTTAAACTTGTGGATGATTATCAAAAACTTCTATGCTGCACTAAACTTTGTGTCTAGAAATCTTCTAGATTCTGCTGCAGGTGGTACCTTTATGGATGTGAGCTTAGGAGAGGCCACAAAACTTCTGGACAACATTATGACAAATTATTCTCAATGGCATACCGAAAGGGCTCCAACCGGTAAGAAGGTAAATTATGTTGAAGAAATCGCTACTTTGAGTGAAAAAGTGGATGCTCTTATGAATATGGTTGCTAGTAAAAAGGCTCATGTTGATCCCAGTGATATGCCGTTGTCTACTTTGATTGAGCAAAATAATGATGCTATTGATGTGAAATTTGTCTCGCAAAATAATTTCAACAATAATGCTTATAGAGAAAACTTCAATTCTAGACCGTATCCCGGTAATTCCTCTAACAACTATGGAAACTCTTATGGTAATTCTTATGGAAATTCTTCTAAATATTCTAATAGGATACCCTCTGATCTTTAGAACACAATTAAATAATTTATTAATTCTCAAAAGGTTTTCAACACTATGGTAGAAGAAATATTGCATGTAGTTGATACTTTGGCTAAAAACATGGATAGAATTGCTCTTGATGTGGAAACTCTTAAAGGCAAAGTGACGTGGCTTGAGACTGCGTCGGTATTTCCCCAAAGAGGAAGGGATGATGCAGCACAGTGATGGTAAGTATTTCCCTCAGTTATGAAACCAAGGTATCGAACCAGTAGGGGGATCACCAACACTACGTAAACATCACCTTCACACAAAGAACAAATCCTTGCAACCCGACGCGAAAGAGAGGTTGTCAATCTCTCTATGGTAAAAAGATAGATTAGGCACTGATAGATTGGATAGATAGATCTCGCAAGAACACAAAATAAAAGAGGCAAATAAAAAGTGGAGCAAAGTATTTTTGGGTTTTTGGAATAATAGATCTGAAAGTAAAAGCGGCAAAAAGATAGATCGGAAACCAATATGTTGGAAAAGTAGACCGGGGGCCGTAGGTTTCACTAGTGGCTACTCTCATGAGTATAGCACACGATGGGTGAACAAATTACTATTGGGAAATTGATAGAAGATCAAATAATCATGACGATATCCAAGGCAATGATCATTATATAGGCATCATGTCCAAGATTAGTAGACCGAAACGATTCTGCATGTACTACTATTACTCCACACATCGACCGCTATCCAGCATGCATCTAGTGTATTAAGTTCATGGAAAAACGGAGTAATGCAATAAGAACGGTGACATGATGTAGACAAGATCAATTCATGTAGGAATAGACCCCATCTTGTTATCCTTAATAGCAACGATACATGCGTGCCTCGCTGCCCCTTCTGTCACTGGGAGAGGACACCGCAAGATCGAACCCATCACAAAGCACCTCTTCCCATGGCAAGAAAAATCGATCTAGTTGGCCTAACTAAACCAAAGATTCGAAGAAGAAATACGAGGCTATAAGTAATCATGCATATATGAGATCAAAGAAGACTCAAATAATATTCATGGATAGAAAGTGATCATGAACTCAAAATTCATCGGATCCCAACAAACACACCGCAAAAGTTTACATCAAATAGATCTCCAAGAGACCATTGTATTGAAAATCAAAAGAGAGAGAGAGAGCAAGCCATCTAGCTACTGCCTACGAACCCGTAGGTCTATGGTGGAATACTCACGCATCATTGGAGAGGCACCAATGAGGATGATGAACCCCTCTGTGATGGTGTTAGATTGGATCTCGTGGTTCTGGAACTTGCGGCGGCTGGATGTGTTTTTCGTCGACTCCCTTAGGGTTTCTGGAATAATTGGGAATTTATAGGCATCAGAGGCGGTGGAGAGGCGTCCCGAGGAGGGCACAACCCATCAGGGCGCGCCCGGGGCCTCTAGCGTGCCCTGGTGGGTTGTGGTCTCCTCGGCCCTCCTCTCTGGTACTTCTTTGGCCCAATGGATGTCTTCTGGCCCAAAAAAATCTCCAAAAAGTTTTGTCACAATTGGACTCCATTTGTTACTGATATTCTGCGAAGTAAAAAAACAAGCAAAAGCAGCAACTGGCACTTTGGCACTATGTCAATAGGTTAGTCCCCAAAAATGATATAAAGTTGCTATAAAATGATTGTAAAACATCCAAGAATGATAATATAACAGCATGGAACAAGCAAAAATTATAGATACGTTGGAAACGTATCAGCATCCCCAAGCTTAATTCCCACTCGTCCTCGAGTAGGTAAATGATAAAAACAGAATTTTTTATGTGGAATGCTGCCTAACATGTTCGTCACATATTCTTTTCTTTTGTAGCATGGACATTTGGACTTTTAGATGATTCAAAGAAATAGTCTAGTTTTAACATAATGACTTTAATAGTCAAGCATGCCAACAAGCAACCATGTCTTTCGAAATATAAAAACTAAAGAAAGTTATCCCTAGCCCATCATGCTCAATCATTGATCCATTCATGAAACACACTCAAATATTAACTACACCCAATGCTCAAGTATGATCATAGTACCCCCCTAGTTGATGCTTTATAAGAGAAATGGAGACTCAAATAAAAATAAAGATTAGCATAAAGTAAATAGATAGGCCCTTCCACTAGTAGAAAACAGAGCATTAGTCCCGGTTGGGAAGCCTCTTTAGTCCCGGTTGGCCAACTGGGACTAATGTATAGAGACTAAAGGGTCCAAGCCTTTAGTCCCGGTTGGCTACGACCCGGGACTAAATCCCTGCCACGTGGGATGGTTGCGCGCGCAGGGGATGGGGACCTTTAGTCCCGGCTGGTAACACCAACCGGGACTAAAGATTTAGGGGCTTGGGGGTTTATGGGTTTAGGGTTTATTGTTTATTTTTCCTTTTCATTTTGTGTTTTCCATTTAATTCTTTTTCATTTCAAACATATTTTACGCTACTACATACTATACACGTTATGCATATATAATAGAATTTCTTGTAGAACCAATCATATATCGTAGAATTTCTCGTACAACCATGCATACACATATGTACAATTTGTTATATACAATTTCTCCTACAATTTGCAGATCATTACATGCAAGCATTAGGTGAAATGGTATTCTTCGTCGGGAGATATGACCTGCTCAAGCAAAAATCCCACCATTTCCTCTTGAATTGCTCGTATGCGGTCCTTTGGAAGGAGCTTATCCCGCATCTTGTTCTTCTTTAAAGAAAGAGATCAATATGAATATGTTAGTTGTGTGTATATATATTAGATCATGAGAAAAAATGTGAATGGTGTTTACGTACCCAAAGATCTCTTGCAGTTTTGGTCCTTTCGGTCAGAAAGTGAATGTTCTCGCAAACGTAGAATGCACATAAATTAGTCCCCTGTTCCTGCCTCATGCACTTTACGAGAATAGAATTCAATCAGATAATAATCAAGCATGATAATGGTATTGAAACTATAATTAACGAGATGCGCGGACATAGCTAGTACTACTAAAATACATTGGACTTTCACCATTTCAGCTCTGGTTTCCATTCACCTCTAACCTCTTTGATGACCTTTTTCCAAACCCTGTCCGGCAAAGAAAATGAATAAAGGAGTTATTAATTACTTGATATCAGGAAATGAACTAAAGAGGCCGACATAGTGCGTTAATGATTGAAATTACCTGTCGAGCATCGAATACAGGCTTCTGTATTCTTCACGGTCTTTACGTAGTGAGTCCAGTACTTCAATAGTTCCATCGTCAATTCTAATGAGTAGCAGGATCCAGTTGAAGCTGCGGACACAATTTGTATAAGCGGGCATGCATAACTCATCAACTACACTTAACATCGAGTATATATATAAGCAAAAAGAGAATTTGTAGTACAAGACAATAACACTCACTTGAAGTTGTAAGGTAAAAGTATTTCTGGTTTGGTATTTAGGGCCTTCAAAAACCTTAGCAAGGCTTTCTCTGTGTCGTTAGAGTAACTAGTTAACACAGTTTCATTAACTGTATTTGGGTCAATGAACCCAATGCCATAGACTCCATCTCTTTTCAATTCAAAAATCTTCATTCTGCATAATACCACACAAAATAATATAGTGAGGATAATTATATTATAGGCAATGAACGAGCTAAGCTAGAGACTTCAATTACAGAAAGAAATCACTTACAGACAATAGCAACTGACGAGAGATTTGTCGAGTGCGCCTTGATTGAATAACTGAAAAAATTCTTCATTTTCAATCCACAAATCTTTTTCATGGATGTAATGCTCGCTTGACTTTCACCATGAGGCTCTGTCGCCCGCTCTTTACTTCTCTCATGTACCAGTCATGCAAGTTGTGCATTTGAGTTGATAGAAGCTTCTCCTCTTCAGGACTCACCAGAGGGTTCCCGGGGACATATGTCCATGCTAGTTCCTTCGGACACGTCGGTGGGAATTCCTCGATCTCTAGGAGTTGTTCAACAGTGATACCGATCTCTCTAGCCTTCTCTCTATCAGCGTCGGTTATTACCACCTTATGGGTACTCACCTTGAGCGGGATGATCGATTGCGCTGCCTGTTCTCCGAGCTGGGGAACAGTTTTCTCACATTTAATACTACCGCTCGACTTCTGTTTTTTTTTGTTTATGATAGGACTTGCTAATAGAGCGTTCATAGTCTGATAGTGGCCTTTTCTCCGCCGGTTTAGCTGCATCCAAAAAGTGTTGTACGACTTCCTCAGGTATTTTCTCCTTTGGCGGCGGGGGCGGTTTCGGTCCAAAATGGTTATGCAATTCGATAGCCACTTGTTCATCGATTTCCTCGTCAGTCTTCTCGTAAGCTAACTTCTTTTTGACAGGAGGGTCGGGTTTCTTCTTTTCTGCTCTCTTCCGCTTTGGAGACAACGGAGATCGATATCGCGGACTCGTGCTAGGCTCCGTCTCGGGGTGGGATGGATTATGCTGACGCGACGGAGATCGTTATGGCGGGCTCGCCCTGCGCTCCGTCTCGAGGTGGGTTGGAGTCTGCTGACGCGGCGGACTTGGAGGAGGAGTCGGTGGCCTTGGCACCGAGTTTGGAAACACGATGCATTCCTTTTTCCATACAATGATACCACGCATGGCTTCTCCCAGTGTCTGCTCCCCTTGACCTCCAAGGTAGTCAAGATCTAGTGATTCATATCCCGACAGAACTTCATCCACCCCGACACGAGCATAGCCAGGTGGAATCGGATTGCCGTGGAGGAGTGCTTCAGGTGCATTCGGTAAAGCAATGTTGTCCGCCACCTTCATGGACATGTTCTTTAGTTTCATGTGTAGCTCACAAACTGTTGACTCTTGGATATCATCCAAGGGGTAGTGAGCCAGCAGTGCATCTTCGGCCGGGACCCCCGTGGAACCCATGCTGCTTTTCGTCATAGATGATGGAATGGTACCATCCAATGCTAGATCTGGTTGCTCCTGCCGCTGAGACACGCTTTGCTGGCTAAGTTTGTTGATTTGCTCCTGCTGCAGCATGTATTTGCGTTCCAAGTCCGAGTTCTTTGATTCTACCATTTGAATCCGGTCTAGTTCATGCTTCTTCTTTCTCGCACGGCTTCTGTAACTGTCGTTCCAATCCGCAAACCCCTCAAACCACGGAACAAGGCCTTTGCCTCGTGTTCGTCCCGGGTGTTCAGGATTCTTGAGGGCGCGTGTAAGCTCGTCGTTCTCTCTCTCGGGATGGAATGCACCCGATCGAGCAACTTCTATTGCCTCAAGTAAAGCTTCACAGGCTTCTTTAAGACTTGCCTATTCAATAATCTCCCCTGTCTTTGGGTCCAACTTTCCCCCATGCACATAAAACCAAGTTCTGCACCTCTCGGGCCAACCCGTTGTTTTGGGAGTGACCCCTTCAGCAATCATCTTAGCCTCGGATTCATCCTACTTAGCCAACCCGGACTTGTAGCTACCTAGCCCCAAATGATGGTGCAACGTTTTTTTCTCAGCATTTATCTTGTTTACTCTCGACCGTTCCTTAGCTGCTTCTGATTCCTTGAACTCCACAAATTTGTCCCGGTCATCTTTTAACTTCACTAGTTCTCCTTCCAATTCCGGAGTCTTCTTTCCTTCTTTCACGTACTTGTTCCATAATCTTTTCTTCCAAGTCTGGAATTGTGTGGCCATCTTCTTAAGAGCACACTTCTTGACTTTCTCCCGTTGGAGATCTGTGAGACCCTCTGGTAGGGTGAAATGTGACATGAGCGTCTCCCAAAGTGTATTTTTTGCTCTTTAGTTGACAAAAGGAACTGCGCAGTCTTTTGGCTGATTCCATTCTTGAACGGTGATTGGGATTTGGTCCCTAACAATAACTCCACATTGACGTATAAATTTGTCCGCATTATTTTTAGGAGCAATCGGTTCGCCATCTGCTCTGATTTGATCGATGTTGTACTTTATGCCAGCTTGCAACTTTTTGGTCGGGCCTCGTTTTACCCTTGTAGAAGATTTGCTCGATCCAGAGGGCTAAAAGAAGAAAGTTTTTCGTTAATATATATACATACATACATATATATATATATACTAATCAATTAATACATCTGATGATCACCAGAGGCCAAATTAATACCTCGTCGGACTTTCTTAATTGGAGAAAAATTTCTTTGCCATCATTGTCAGCTGGTTCTCCTTCGTCTCTTGGTTGTTCTTCCTCAATTCCCTCACCGGATGGGTTAAGATAATGTGAGCCATCATCTACTTCTTCATTCTCTTCGTTTCCGGAGCCTATCATGTCGTACATGACATTCTCTTGATCATGGTCTCTGTCTATACCGTCCATAGCTTCACTAACCCAGAACAAATATAAAACAATTAGAATGCATTCAATAAGCAAAACCGGAGATATGCAATCAATACAAGGCAATGCAACAATATGATCATATATATTATTATCATATAATATCACTAATACATCATCGAATATTATCACTAATACATCTCGAATATTATTAATTATATAATATCACTAATACAGATCCAGTTGACGTTTCGCGGCGCAGGCGGTGGACACCCAAAGAGAAGGAACAATCACAGGATCATAGCTCGGGTGAGATCCCAGAAGAACCTTCCAGGTATTGGAGAACCTGGCGTCCAATGCAGCCATGTAGCGACGGACGTGTTCGTCCTCCTCCCTGACATGGCGGCGTACCACCTCCGCGGGGGGCGGCTCCCTCCGCACCGATAGTGGTCCACGAGACCGCCACCAAAGAACCTCCGGGTCGACGACGGGAGCCTGATCCTCACCAAGCTGCGCGCCCTGGAAGGTAGCACCTCCCAGTGCCAGCCTGGCGAAGCCCAGTCTTGGACATGGCGCCTCTCAAGCAGGTTGTCGCCGACGCCGAATCAATGACGAGGATGCGGGCCGGGCTTCGTTGACGTCGAGAATAATCTGCCTAATATAAAATAGCTAATACCTAATAAGAAGTCTCATTTACTAAAACATATTATTTCCAAATTTGCAATAAAATTGCGATGATATGTTTGCTCAAATTTGCAATCAAATTTACTCCTCACCGGCGATCATCGGGGAGTCCTCCGGCGATCGTCCGGGACTCCTCACCGGCGATCGTCGGGGACTACTTCGACGATCGTCGGGGACTCATGAATTGACCTACGTCTACCTATATTTTCGATAGCATTCACACACATACGTATTCTCTCAAACTCATACATGCATGCATCCATCTACAAATTAAACAAAAAATAAAAACATGTATACATATACACCAGTATCCATATATATGTAACACTATATATTATCATATAGTCTATCCACAATATATAGCACACATATGTACATGTTAATTAAGACAAATAATATGAATTAACTAAAGAAAATCAGTGGCGGCTGCGGGTCCTCACCAGCAGGTCCTCACCAGCAGGTGGCGGTCCGACGAGCAGCAGCGGCGGGTCCTCACCGGCGGGGCCCGGGCAGAGCTGGGTGCGCGGGGCGGGGTCGGGACGGTGGGGCGAGGCGGCGGACGGAGGGGCTCGGGTGGTGGAGGGGCGCCGACGCCAATTCGGAGAGGCTCGGGCGGCGGAGTGGCGACAGAGGCGCGGAGCGGCGGTGCGGATCGTCAGAGAAAATTGGCAGCCTAGCGGCGTCGACGGCGAGGTCGGGGTCCGGCAGCCTGGCATCGTCGTCGAGGGTGTGATGATGCGAATGATTTGGGGAGGAAGAAGGGGCGGTTATATAGTGCGGCACCTTTAGTCCCGGTTGGTGCCTCCAACAGGGACTAAAGGCCTCTTTATTCCCGGTTGGTAGCACCAACCCGGACTAAAGGTCCTCACTTTAGTCCCAGTTGCAGCCACCAACTGGGATTAATGGTCTCCTTTTCGGCGGCCCAAATTCCGCGCGGGAAGGGACCTTTATTCCCGGTTGGTGGCTCCAACTGGGACTACAGGTGTATTTTCTCTTTTTTGTTTTGTTTTGTTTTTCCAATTTCTGTTTTTAGATTTGGAATAACTATTAGAATATTTATAGTTTCTGAATGAATCTTTTTTGCTTTAGGTCAAAACAATTACAAACTTTCTATTAGTGCCAGTAGTTTTCAAATTTAAATAGTTTAAATTTGAATTCTTTTGAAATTTGTGTGAATCACTAGTTTGTGAATACCTTTAGTTCAAAATTAGATTTTCGAGTGATTGTTTTTGCTGTTATTTAATATTAGTACGTTTTATCATTATGTTAAATTTGGGAATTTTTAGGATGTTTTAAATAGGTGTTATAATCAAAACCAGATTCTGTTTAACTCTTTTAGTTTTATACCTTCATTTGTTTTAATCAAAATCACTAAAAATGAACTCTGAAAAGGTTGAAACTTGACATGGTATCATTTCACCCACATAGCATGTGCTAAAAACTTGAGAGGGTTACGGCAAAAACTGGATGCACTTCATGTACAAACTTGACCATCTCCTTCGAAGTATGGGGGTTTCGGACGAAAAATCATCTGTTACAAAGGCATTTCATTTTTTTAAACTTCTTACAACTCCAGACTTTTTGTGCATTCAATATTCACCATTCTAAGCCACATCTTCAAATTTCAACCCTTTCTAACTTCATTTCCTATTTTTCATGCATTTAAGGATTTTTTGAGCTAAACGACCCTGAAATTAAAAAGCACTACAAATGAACTCTTAAAACGTTGAAACTTGGCATGGTATCATAATTTCACCCACATAGCATGTGCTAAAAAGTTGAGAGGGTTACAGCAAAAACTGGATGCATTTCGTGTACAAACGGGACCATCTCCTTCGAAGTATGCGGGTTTCGGACGAAAACTCATCTGTTACAAAGGCATTTCATTTTTTTAAAACTTGTTTCAACTCCAGACTTTTTGTGCATTGTATATGCACCATTCTAAGCCACATCTTGAAATTTCAACCCTTTCTAACTTCATTTGCTATTTTTCATGCATTTAATGACTTTTTTTGAGCTAAACGACCCTAAAATTAAAAAACACTACAAATGAACTCTTAAAATGTTGAAACTTGGCATGGTATCATCATTTCATCCACATAGCATGTGCTAAAAAGTTGAGAGGGTTACGGCAAAAGCTGGATGCACTTCCTGTACAAACTGGACCATCTCCTTCGAAGTATGAGGGTTTCAGACGAAAACTGATCTGTTACAAAGGCATTTAATTTTTTTAAACTTCTTTCAACTCCAGACTTTTTGTGCATTCAATATGCACCATTCTAAGCCACATCTTCAAATTTCAACCCTTTCTAACTTTATTTGCTATTTTGCATGCATTTAATGATATTTTTGAGCTAAACGACCCTGAAATTAAAAAGCACTACAAATGAACTCTTAAAACGTTGAAACTTGGCATGGTATCATAATTTCAGCCACATAGCATGTGCTAAAAAGTTGAGAGGGTTACGGCAAAAACTGGATGCACTTCATGTACAAATTGGACCATCTCCTTCGAAGTATGAGGGTTTCGGACGAAAACTCATCTGTTACAAAGGCATTTCATTTTTTTAAACTTGTTTCAACTCCAGACTTTTTGTGCATTCAATATGCACCATTCTAAGAAACATCTTCAAATTTCAACCCTTTCTAACTTCATTTGCTATTTTTCATGCATTTAATAAGTTTTTTTGAGCTAACCGACCCTGAAATTAAAAAAACACTACAAATGAACTCTGAAAAGGTCGAAACTTGGCATGGTAGCATCATTTCATCCACATAGCATGTGCTAAAAAGTTGAGAGGGTTACGGCAAAAGCTGGATGCACTTTGTGTACAAACTGGACAATCTCCTTCGAAGTATGAGGGTTTCGGACGAAAACTCATCTGTTACAAAGGCATTTCATTTTTTTAAACTTATTTCAACTCCAGACTTTTTTTGCTTTCAATATGCACCATTCTAAGCCACATCTTCAAATTTCCACTCTTTCTAACTTCATTTGCTATTTTTCATGCATTTAATGACTTTTTTTGAGCTAAACGACCCTGAAATTAAAAAACACTACAAATGAACTCTTAAAAGATTGAAACTGGGCATGGTACCATCATTTAATCCACATAGCATGTGCTAAAAAGTTGAGAGGGTTACGGAAAAAGCTGGATGCACTTCGTGTACAAACTGGACCATCTCCTTCGAAGTACGAGGGTTTCGGACGAAAACTCATCTGTTACAAAGGCATTTCATTTTTTTAAACTTCTTTCTACTCCAGACTTTTTGTGCATTCAATATCCACCATTCTAATCCACATCTTCAAACTTCAAACCTTTCTAACTTCATTTGTGATTTTTCATGCATTTAATTATTTTTTTGAGCTAAACGACCCTGAAATTAAAAAGAACTACAAATGAACACTTAAAAGGTTGAAACTTGGCATGGTATCATAATTTCACCCACATAGCATGTGCTAAAAAGTTGAGAGGGTTACGGCAAAAACTAGATGCACTTCGTGTACAAACTGGACCATCTACTTCGAAGTATCAGGGTTTCGGACGAAAACTCATCTGTTACAAAGGCATTTCATTTTTTTAAACTTGTTTCAACTCCAGACTTTTTGTGCATTCAATATGCACCATTCTAAGCCACATATTCAAATTTCAACGCTTTCTAACTTCATTTGCTATTTTTCATGCATTTAATGACTTTTTTGAGCTAACCGACCCTGAAATTAAAAAAACACTACAAATGAACTCTGAAAAGGTTGAAACTTGGCATGGTATGACCATTTCATCCACATAGAATGTGCTAAAAAGTTGAGAGGGTTACGGCAAAAGCTGGATGCACTTCGTGTACAAACTGGACCATCTCCTTCGAAGTATGAGGGTTTTGGACGAAAACTCATCTGTTACAAAGGCATTTCATTTTTTTAAACTTGTTTCAACTCCAGACTTTTTGTGCATTCGATATGCAACATTCTAATCCACATCTTCAAATTTCAACCGTTTCTAACTTCATTTGCGATTTTTCATGCATTTAATTAATTTTTTTGAGCTAAACGACCCTGAAATTAAAAAGCACTACAAATGAACTTTGAAAAGGTTGAAACTTGGCATGGTATCATCATTTCACCCACATAGCATGTGCTAAAAAGTTGAGAGGGTTACGGCAAAAGCTGGATGCACTTCGTGTACAAACTGGACCATGTCCTTCGAAGTATGAGGGTTTCGGACGAAAACTCATCTGTTACAAAGGCATTTCATTTTTGTAAACTTCTTTCAACTCCAGACTTTTTGTGCATTCAATATCCACCATTCTAATCCACTTCTTCAAATTTCAAACCTTTCTAACTTCATTTGCGATTTTTCATGCATTTAATGATTTTTTTGAGCTAAACGACCCTGAAATTAAAAAACACTACAAATGAACTCTTAAAAGATTGAAACTGGGCATGGTACCATCATTTAATCCACATAGCATGTGCTAAAAAGTTGAGAGGGTTACGGAAAAAGCTGGATGCACTTCGTGTACAAACTGGACCATCTCCTTCGAAGTAGGAGGGTTTCGGACGAAAACTCATCTGTTACAAAGGCATTTCATTTTTTTAAACTTCTTTCAACTCCAGCCTTTTTGTGCATTGAATATGAACCATTATAATCCACGTCTTGAAATTTCAACCGTTTCTAACTTCATTTGCGATTTTTCATGCATTTAATTAATTTTTTTGAGCTAAACGACCCTGAAATTAAAAAGCACTACAAATGAACTTTGTAAAGGTTGAAACTTGGCATGGTATCATCATTTCACCCACATAGCATGTGCTAAAAAGTGAGAGGGTTACGGCAAAAACTGGATGCACTTCGTGTACAAACTGGACCTTCTCCTTCGAAGTATGAGGGTTTCAGACGAAAACTCATCTGTTACAAAGGCATTCCATTTTTTAAACTTCTTTCAACTCCAGACTTTTTGTGCATTCAATATGCACCATTCTAAGCCACATCTTTAAATTTCATCCCTTTCTAACTTCATTTGGTATTTTTCATGCATTTAATGACTTTTTTTGAGCTAAACGACCCTGAAATTAAAAAACACTACAAGTGAACTCTTAAAAGATTGAAACTGGGCATGGTACCATCATTTCATCCACATAGCATGTGCTAAAAAGTTGAGAGGGTTACGGCAAAAGCTGGATGCACTTCGTGTTCAAACTGGACCATCTCCTTCGAAGTATGAGGGTTTCGGACGAAAACTGATCTATTACAAAGGCATTTCATATTTTAAACTTCTTTCAACTCCAGACATTTTGTGCATTCAATATGCACCATTCTAAGCCACATCTTCAAATTTCAACCCTTTCTAACTTCATTTGCTATTTTTCATGCATTTAATAATTTTTTTGAGCTAAACGACCCTGAAATTGAAAAGCACTACAAATGAACTCTCAAAAGGTTAAAACTTGGCATGGTATCATAATTTCACCCACATAATATGTGCTAAAAAGTTGAGAGGGTTACGGCAAAAATTGGATGCACTTCGTGTACAAACTGGACCATCTCCTTCGAAGTATGAGGGTTTCGCACGAAAACTCATCTGTTACAGAGGCATTTCATTTTTTTAAACTTGTGTCAACTCCATACTTTTTGTGCATTCAATATGCACCATTCTAAGCCACATCTTCAAATTTCAACCCTTTCTAACTTCATTTGCTATTTTTCATGCATTTAATGACTTTTTTGAGCTAACCGATCCTGAAATTAAAAAACACTACAAATGAACTCTGAAAAGGTTGAAACTGGGCATGGTATCATCATTTCATCCACATAGCATGTGCTAAAAAGTTGAGAGGGTTACGGCAAAACTGGATGCACTTCGTGTACAAACTGGACCATCTCCTTCGAAGTATGAGCGTTTCGCACGAAAACTCATCTGTTACAAAGGCATTTCATTTTTTTAAACTTCTTTCAACTCCAGACTTTTTGTGCATTCGATATGCACCATTCTAATCCACATCTTCAAATTTCAACCCTTTCTAACTTTATTTGCTATATTTCATGCATTTAATGATTTTTTGAGCTAACCGACCCTGAAATTAAAAAGCACTACAAATGAACTCTTAAAAGGTTGAAACTTGGCATGGTATCATAATTTCACCCACATAGCATGTGCTAAAAAGATGAGAGGGTTACGGCAAAAACTAGATGCATTTCGTGTACAAACTGGACCATCTACTTCGAAGTATGAGGGTTTCGGACGAAAACTGATCTGTTACAAAGGCATTTCATTTTTTTAAACTTGTTTCAACTCCAGACTTTTTGTGCAATCAATATGCACCATTCTAAGCCACATATTTAAATTTCAACCCTTTCTAACTTCATTTGCTATTTTTCATGCATTTAATGACTTTTTTGAGCTAACCGACCCTGAAATTAAAAAAACACTACAAATGAACTCTGAAAAGGTTGAAACTTGGCATGGTATGACCATTTCATCCACATAGCATGTGCTAAAAAGTTGAGAGGGTTACGGCAAAAGCTGGATGCACTTCGTGTACAAACTGGACCATCTCCTTCGAAGTATGAGGGTTTCGGACGAAAACTCATCTGTTACAAAGGCATTTCATTTTTTTAAACTTCTTTCAACTCCAGACTTTTTGTGCATTCAATATGAACCATTATAATCCACGTCTTCAAATTTCAACCCTTTCTAACTTTATTTGCTATTTTTCATGCATTTAATGACTTTTTTGAGCTAACCGACCCTGAAATTAAAAAGCACTACAAATGAACTCTTTTAAAAGGTTGAAGCTTGGCATGGTATGACCATTTCATCCACATAGCATGTGCTAAAAAGTTGAGAGGGTTACGGCAAAAGCTGGATGCACTTCGTGTACAAACTGGACCATCTACTTCAAAGTATGAGGGTTTCGGACGAAAACCGATCTGTTACAAAGGCATTTCATTTTTTTAAACTTGTTTCAACTCCAGACTTTTTGTGCATTCAATATGCACCATTCTAAGACACATATTTAAATTTCAACCCTTTCTAACTTCATTTGCTATTTTTCATGCATTTAATGACTTTTTTGAGCTAACCGACCCTGAAATTAAAAAAACACTACAAATGAACTCTGAAAAGGTTGAAACTTGGCATGGTATGACCATTTCATCCACATAGCATGTGCTAAAATGTTGAGAGTGTTACGGCAAAAGCTGGATGCACTTCGTGTACAAACTGGACCATCTCCTTCGAAGTATGAGGGTTTCGGACGAAAACTCATCTGTTACAAAGGCATTTCATTTTTGTAAACTTCTTTCAACTCCAGACTTTTTGTGCATTCAATATCCACCATTCTAATCCACATCTTCAAATTTCAAACCTTCCTAACTTCATTTGCGATTTTTCATGCATTTAATGATTTTTTTGAGCTAAACGACCCTGAAATTAAAAAGCACTACAAATGAACACTTAAAAGGTTGAAACTTGGCATTGTATCATAATTTCACCCACATAGCATGTGCTAAAAAGTTGAGAGGGTTACGGCAAAAACTAGATGCACTTCGTGTACAAACTGGACCATCTACTTCGAAGTATGAGGGTTTCGGACGAAAACTCATCTGTTACAAAGGCATTTCATTTTTTTAAACTTGTTTCAACTCCAGACTTTTTGTGCATTCAATATGCACCATTCTAAGCCACATATTCAAATTTCAACCCTTTCTAACTTCATTTGCTATTTTTCATGCATTTAATGTCTTTTTTGAGCTAACCGACCCTGAAATTAAAAAAACACTACAAATGAATTCTGAAAAGGTTGAAACTTGGCATGGTATGACCATTTCATCCACATAGCATGTGCTAAAAAGTTGAGAGGGTTACGGCAAAAGCTGGATGCACTTCGTGTACAAACTGGACCATCTCCTTCGAAGTATGAGGGTTTTGGACGAAAACTCATCTGTTACAAAGGCATTTCATTTTTTTAAACTTGTTTCAACTGCAGACTTTTTGTGCATTCGATATGCACCATTCTAATCCACATCTTCAAATTTCAACCGTTTCTAACTTCATTTGCGATTTTTCATGCATTTAATTAATTTTTTTGAGCTAAACGACCCTGAAATTAAAAAGCACTACAAATGAACTTTGAAAAGGTTGAAACTTGGCATGGTATCATCATTTCACCCACATAGCATGTGCTAAAAAGTGAGAGGGTTACGGCAAAAACTGGATGCACTTCGTGTACAAACTGGACCTTCTCCTTCGAAGTATGAGGGTTTCAAACGAAAACTCATCTGTTACAAAGGCATTTCATTTTTTTAAACTTATTTCAACTCCAGACTTTTTTTTCTTTCAATATGCACCATTCAAAGCCATAACTTCAAATTTCAACCCTTTCTAACTTCATTTGCTATTTTTCATGCATTTAATGACTTTTTTTGAGCTAAACGACCCTGAAATTAAAAAACACTACAAAAGAACTCTTAAAAGATTGAAACTGGGCATGGTACCATCATTTAATCCACATAGCATGTGCTAAAAAGTTGGGAGGGTTACGGAAAAAGCTGGATGCACTTCGTGTACAAACTGGACCATCTCCTTCGAAGTACGAGGGTTTCGGACGAAAACTCATCTGTTACAAAGGCATTTCATTTTTTTAAACTTGTTTCAACTCCAGACTTTTTGTGCATTCAATATGAACCATTATAATCCACGTCTTCAAATTTCAACCGTTTCTAACTTCATTTGCGATTTTTCATGCATTTAATTAATTTTTTTGAGCTAAACGACCCTGAAATTAAAAAGCACTACAAATGAACTTTGTAAAGGTTGAAACTTGGCATGGTATCATCATTTCACCCACATAGCATGTGCTAAAAAGTGAGAGGGTTACGGCAAAAACTGGATGCACTTCGTGTACAAACTGGACCTTCTCCTTCGAAGTATGAGGGTTTCAGACGAAAACTCATCTGTTACAAAGGCATTCCATTTTTTAAACTTCTTTCAACTCCAGACTTTTTGTGCATTCAATATGCACCATTCTAAGCCACATCTTTAAATTTCAACCCTTTCTAACTTCATTTGGTATTTTTCATGCATTTAATGACTTTTTTTGAGCTAAACGACCCTGAAATTAAAAAACACTACAAATGAACTCTTAAAAGATTGAAACTGGGCATGGTACCATCATTTCATCCACATAGCATGTGCTAAAAAGTTGAGAGGGTTACGGCAAAAGCTGGATGCACTTCGTGTTCAAACTGGACCATCTCCTTCGAAGTATGAGGGTTTCGGACGAAAACTGATCTATTACAAAGGCATTTCATATTTTAAACTTCTTTCAACTCCAGACATTTTGTGCATTCAATATGCACCATTCTAAGCCACATCTTCAAATTTCAACCCTTTCTAACTTCATTTGCTATTTTTCATGCATTTAATAATTTTTTTGAGCTAAACGACCCTGAAATTAAAAAGCACTACAAATGAACTCTCAAAAGGTTAAAACTTGGCATGGTATCATAATTTCACCCACATAATATGTGCTAAAAAGTTGAGAGGGTTACGGCAAAAATTGGATGCACTTCGTGTACAAACTGGACCATCTCCTTCGAAGTATGAGGGTTTCGCACGAAAAGTCATCTGTTACAGAGGCATTTCATTTTTTTAAACTTGTTTCAACTCCAGACTTTTTGTGCATTCAATATGCACCATTCTAAGCCACATCTTCAAATTTCAACCCTTTCTAACTTCATTTGCTATTTTTCATGCATTTAATGACTTTTTTGAGCTAACCGATCCTGAAATTAAAAAACACTACAAATGAACTCTGAAAAGGTTGAAACTGGGCATGGTATCATCATTTCATCCACATAGCATGTGCTAAAAAGTTGAGAGGGTTACGGCAAAAGCTGGATGCACTTCGTGTACAAACTGGACCATCTCCTTCGAAGTATGAGCGTTTCGCACGAAAACTCATCTGTTACAAAGGCATTTCATTTTTTTAAACTTCTTTCAACTCCAGACTTTTTGTGCATTCGATATGCACCATTCTAATCCACATCTTCAAATTTCAACCCTTTCTAACTTTATTTGCTATTTTTCATGCATTTAATGATTTTTTGAGCTAACCGACCCTGAAATTAAAAAGCACTACAAATGAACTCTTAAAAGGTTGAAACTTGGCATGGTATCATAATTTCACCCACATAGCATGTGCTAAAAAGATGAGAGGGTTACGGCAAAAACTAGATGCATTTCGTGTACAAACTGGACCATCTACTTCGAAGTATGAGGGTTTCGGACGAAAACTGATCTGTTACAAAGGCATTTCATTTTTTTAAACTTGTTTCAACTCCAGACTTTTTGTGCATTCAATATGCACCATTCTAAGCCACATATTTAAATTTCAACCCTTTCTAACTTCATTTGCTATTTTTCATGCATTTAATGACTTTTTTGAGCTAACCGACCCTGAAATTAAAAAAACACTACAAATGAACTCTGAAAAGGTTGAAACTTGGCATGGTATGACCATTTCATCCACATAGCATGTGCTAAAAAGTTGAGAGGGTTACGGCAAAAGCTGGATGCACTTCGTGTACAAACTGGACCATCTCCTTCGAAGTATGAGGGTTTCGGACGAAAACTCATCTGTTACAAAGGCATTTCATTTTTTTAAATTTCTTTCAACTCCAGACTTTTTGTGCATTCAATATGAACCATTATAATCCACGTCTTCAAATTTCAACCCTTTCTAACTTTATTTGCTATTTTTCATGCATTTAATGACTTTTTTGAGCTAACCGACCCTGAAATTAAAAAGCACTACAAATGAACTCTTTTAAAAGGTTGAAGCTTGGCATGGTATGACCATTTCATCCACATAGCATGTGCTAAAAAGTTGAGAGGGTTACGGTAAAAGCTGGATGCACTTCGTGTACAAACTGGACCATCTACTTCAAAGTATGAGGGTTTCGGACGAAAACCGATCTGTTACAAAGGCATTTCATTTTTTTAAACTTGTTTCAACTCCAGACTTTTTGTGCATTCAATATGCACCATTCTAAGACACATATTTAAATTTCAACCCTTTCTAACTTCATTTGCTATTTTTCATGCATTTAATGACTTTTTTGAGCTAACCGACCCTGAAATTAAAAAAACACTACAAATGAACTCTGAAAAGGTTGAAACTTGGCATGGTATGACCATTTCATCCACATAGCATGTGCTAAAATGTTGAGAGTGTTACGGCAAAAGCTGGATGCACTTCGTGTACAAACTGGACCATCTCCTTCGAAGTATGAGGGTTTCGGACGAAAACTCATCTGTTACAAAGGCATTTCATTTTTGTAAACTTCTTTCAACTCCAGACTTTTTGTGCATTCCATATCCACCATTCTAATCCACATCTTCAAATTTCAAACCTTCCTAACTTCATTTGCGATTTTTCATGCATTTAATGATTTTTTTGAGCTAAACGACCCTGAAATTAAAAAGCACTACAAATGAACACTTAAAAGGTTGAAACTTGGCATGGTATCATAATTTCACCCACATAGCATGTGCTAAAAAGTTGAGAGGGTTACGGCAAAAACTAGATGCACTTCGTGTACAAACTGGACCATCTACTTCGAAGTATGAGGGTTTCGGACGAAAACTCATCAGTTACAAAGGCATTTCATTTTTTTAAACTTGTTTCAACTCCAGACTTTTTGTGCATTCAATATGCACCATTCTAAGCCACATATTCAAATTTCAACCCTTTCTAACTTCATTTGCTATTTTTCATGCATTTAATGACTTTTTTGAGCTAACCGACCCTGAAATTAAAAAAACACTACAAATGAATTCTGAAAAGGTTGAAACTTGGCATGGTATGACCATTTCATCCACATAGCATGTGCTAAAAAGTTGAGAGGGTTACGGCAAAAGCTGGATGCACTTCGTGTACAAACTGGACCATCTCCTTCGAAGTATGAGGGTTTTGGACGAAAACTCATCTGTTACAAAGGCATTTCATTTTTTTAAACTTGTTTCAACTGCAGACTTTTTGTGCATTCGATATGCACCATTCTAATCCACATCTTCAAATTTCAACCGTTTCTAACTTCATTTGCGATTTTTCATGCATTTAATTAATTTTTTTGAGCTAAACGACCCTGAAATTAAAAAGCACTACAAATGAACTTTGAAAAGGTTGAAACTTGGCATGGTATCATCATTTCACCCACATAGCATGTGCTAAAAAGTGAGAGGGTTACGGCAAAAACTGGATGCACTTCGTGTACAAACTGGACCTTCTCCTTCGAAGTATGAGGGTTTCAAACGAAAACTCATCTGTTACAAAGGCATTTCATTTTTTTAAACTTATTTCAACTCCAGACTTTTTTTTCTTTCAATATGCACCATTCAAAGCCATAACTTCAAATTTCAACCCTTTCTAACTTCATTTGCTATTTTTCATGCATTTAATGACTTTTTTTGAGCTAAACGACCCTGAAATTAAGAAACACTACAAAAGAACTCTTAAAAGATTGAAACTGGGCATGGTACCATCATTTAATCCACATAGCATGTGCTAAAAAGTTGAGAGGGTTACGGAAAAAGCTGGATGCACTTCGTGTACAAACTGGACCATCTCCTTCGAAGTACGAGGGTTTCGGACGAAAACTCATCTGTTACAAAGGCATTTCATTTTTTTAAACTTGTTTCAACTCCAGACTTTTTGTGCATTCAATATGAACCATTATAATCCACCTCTTCAAATTTCAACCGTTTCTAACTTCATTTGCGATTTTTCATGCATTTAATTAATTTTTTTGAGCTAAACGACCCTGAAATTAAAAAGCCCTACAAATGAACTTTGTAAAGGTTGAAACTTTGCATGGTATCATCATTTCACCCACATAGCATGTGCTAAAAAGTGAGAGGGTTACGGCAAAAACTGGATGCACTTCGTGTACAAACTGGACCTTCTCCTTCGAAGTATGAGGGTTTCAGACGAAAACTCATCTGTTACAAAGGCATTCCATTTTTTAAACTTCTTTCAACTCCAGACTTTTTGTGCATTCAATATGCACCATTCTAAGCCACATCTTTAAATTTCATCCCTTTCTAACTTCATTTGGTATTTTTCATGCATTTAATGACTTTTTTGAGCTAACCGACCCTGAAATTAAAAAAACACTACAAATGAACTCTGAAAAGGTTGAAACTTGGCATGGTATGACCATTTCATCCACATTGCATGTGCTAAAAAGTTGAGAGGGTTACGGCAAAAGCTGGATGCACTTCGTGTACAAACTGGACCATGTCCTTCGAAGTATGAGGGTTTCGGACGAAAACTCATCTGTTACAAAGGCATTTCATTTTTGTAAACTTCTTTCAACTCCAGACTTTTTGTGCATTCAATATCCACCATTCTAATCCACTTCTTCAAATTTCAAACCTTTCTAACTTCATTTGCGATTTTTCATGCATTTAATGATTTTTTTGAGCTAAACGACCCTGAAATTAAAAAGCACTACAAATGAACACTTAAAAGGTTGAAACTTGGCACGGTATCATAATTTCACCCACATAGCATGTGCTAAAAAGTTGAGAGGGTTACGGCAAAAACTAGATGCACTTCGTGTACAAACTGGACCATCTACTTCGAAGTATGAGGGTTTTGGACGAAAACTCATCTGTTACAAAGGCATTTCATTTTTTTAAACTTGTTTCAACTCCAGACTTTTTGTGCATTCAATATGCACCATTCTAAGCCACATATTCAAATTTCAACCCTTTCTAACTTCATTTGCTATTTTTCATGCATTTAATGACTTTTTTGAGCTAACCGACCCTGAAATTAAAAAAACACTACAAATGAACTCTGAAAAGGTTGAAACTTGGCATGGTATGACCATTTCATCCACATAGCATGTGCTAAAAAGTTGAGAGGGTTACGACAAAAGCTGGATGCACTTCATGTACAAACTGGACCATCTCCTTCGAAGTATGAGGGTTTTGGACGAAAACTCATCTGTTACAAAGGCATTTCATTTTTTTAAACTTGTTTCAACTCCAGATTTTTTGTGCATTCGATATGCACCATTCTAATCCACATCTTCAAATTTCAACCGTTTCTAACTTCCTTTGCGATTTTTCATGCATTTAATTAATTTTTTTGAGCTAAACGACCCTGAAATTAAAAAGCACTACAAATGAACTTTGTAAAGGTTGAAACTTGGCATTGTATCATCATTTCACCCACATAGCATGTGCTAAAAAGTGAGAGGGTTACGGCAAAAATTGGATGCATTTCGTGTACAAACTGGACCATCTACTTCGAAGTATGAGGGTTTCGGACGAAAACTCATCTGTTACAAAGGCATTTCATTTTTTTAAACTTGTTTCAACTCCAGACTTTTTGTGAATTCAATATGCACCATTCTAAGCCACATCTTTAAATTTCATCCCTTTCTAACTTCATTTGGTATTTTTCATGCATTTAATGACTTTTTTGAGCTAACCGACTCTGAAATTAAAAAAACACTACAAATGAACTCTGAAAAGGTTGAAACTTGGCATGGTATGACCATTTCATCCACATTGCATGTGCTAACAAGTTGAGAGGGTTACGGCAAAAGCTGGATGCACTTCGTGTACAAACTGGACCATCTCCTACGAAGTATGAGGGTTTCGGACGAAAACTCATCTGTTACAAAGGCATTTCATTTTTTTAAACTTGTTTCAACTCCAGACTTTTTGTGCATTCGATATGCACCATTCTAATCCACATCTTCAAATTTCAACCGTTTCTAACTTCATTTGCGATTTTTCATGCATTTAATTAATTTTTTTGAGCTGAACGACCCTGAAATTAAAAAGCACTACAAATGAACTTTGAAAAGGTTGAAACTTGGCATGGTATCATCATTTCACCCACATAGCATGTGCTAAAAAGTGAGAGGGTTACGGCAAAAACTGGATGCACTTCGTGTACAAACTGGACCTTCTCCTTCGAAATATGAGGGTTTTAGACGAAAACTCATCTGTTACAAAGGCATTTCATTTTTTTAAACTTATTTCAACTCCAGACTTTTTTTGCTTTCAATATGCACCATTCTAAGGCACATCTTCAAATTTCAACCCTTTCTAACTTCATTTCTATTTTTCATGCATTTAATGACTTTTTTTGAGCTAAACGACCCTGAAATTAAAAAACACTACAAAAGAACTCTTAAAAGATTGAAACTGGGCATGGTACCATCATTTAATCCACATAACATGTGCTAAAAAGTTGAGAGGGTTACAGAAAAAGCTGGATGCACTTCGTGTACAAACTGGACCATCTCCTTCGAAGTACGAGGGTTTCGGACGAAAACTCATCTGTTACAAAGGCATTTCATTTTTTTAAACTTGTTTCAACTCCAGACTTTTTGTGCATTCAATATGAACCATTATAATCCACGTCTTCAAATTTCAACCGTTTCTAACTTCATTTGCGATTTTTCATGCATTTAATTAATTTTTTTGAGCTAAACGACCCTGAAATTAAAAAACACTACAAATGAACTCTTAAAAGATTGAAACTGGGCATGGTACCATCATTTCATCCACATAGCATGTGCTAAAAAGTTGAGAGGGTTACGGCAAAAGCTGGATGCACTTCGTGTTCAAACTGGACCATCTCCTTCGAAGTATAAGGGTTTCGGACGAAAACTGATCTATTACAAAGGCATTTCATATTTTAAACTTCTTTCAACTCCAGACATTTTGTGCATTCAATATGCACCATTCTAAGCCACATCTTCAAATTTCAACCCTTTCTAACTTCATTTGCTATTTTTCATGCATTTAATAATTTTTTTGAGCTAAACGACCCTGAAATTGAAAAGCACTACAAATGAACTCTCAAAAGGTTAAAACTTGGCATGGTATCATAATTTCACCCACATAATATGTGCTAAAAAGTTGAGAGGGTTACGGCAAAAATTGGATGCACTTCGTGTACAAACTGGACCATCTCCTTCGAAGTATGAGGGTTTCGCACGAAAACTCATCTGTTACAGAGGCATTTCATTTTTTTAAACTTGTTTCAACTCCAGACTTTTTGTGCATTCAATATGCACCATTCTAAGCCACATCTTCAAATTTCAACCCTTTCTAACTTCATTTGCTATTTTTCATGCATTTAATGACTTTTTTGAGCTAACCGATCCTGAAATTAAAAAACACTACAAATGAACTCTGAAAAGGTTGAAACTGGGCATGGTATCATCATTTCATCCACATAGCATGTGCTAAAAAGTTGAGAGGGTTACGGCAAAAGCTGGATGCACTTCGTGTACAAACTGGACCATCTCCTTCGAAGTATGAGCGTTTCGCACGAAAACTCATCTGTTACAAAGGCATTTCATTTTTTTAAACTTCTTTCAACTCCAGACTTTTTGTGCATTCGATATGCACCATTCTAATCCACATCTTCAAATTTCAACCCTTTCTAACTTTATTTGCTATTTTTCATGCATTTAATGATTTTTTGAGCTAACCGACCCTGAAATTAAAAAGCACTACAAATGAACTCTTAAAAGGTTGAAACTTGGCATGGTATCATAATTTCACCCACATAGCATGTGCTAAAAAGTTGAGAGGGTTACGGCAAAAATTGGATGCACTTCGTGTACAAACTGGACCATCTCTTTCGAAGTATGAGGGTTTCGGACGAAAACTCATATGTTACAAAGGCATTTCATTTTTATAAACTTGTTTCAACACTAGACTTTTTGTGCATTCAATATGCACCATTCTAAGCCACATCTGCAAATTTCAACCCTTTCTAACTTCGTTTGCTATTTTTCATGCATTTAATGACTTTTTTGAGCTAACCGACCCTGAAATTAAAAAAACACTACAAATTAACTCTGAAAAGATTGCAACTTGGCATGGTATGATCATTTCATCCACATAGCATGTGATAAAAAGTTGAGAGGGTTACGGCAAAAGCTGGATGTGCGTCGTGTACAAACTGGACCATCTCCTTCGAAGTATGAGGGTTTTGGACGAAAACTCATCTGTTACAAAGGCATTTCATTTTTTTAAACTTGTATCAACTCCAGACTTTTTGTGCATTCAATATGCACCATTCTAAGCCACATCTTCAAATTTCAACCCTTTCTAACTTCATTTGCTCTTTTTCATGCATTTAATGACTTTTTTGAGCTAACCGACCCTGAAATTAAAAAACACTACAAATGAACTCTGAAAAGGTTGAAACCTGGCATGGTATCATCATTTCATCCACATAGGATGTGCTAAAAAGTTGAGAGGGTTACGGCAAAAGCTGGATGCACTTCGTGTACAAACTGGACCATCTCCTTCGAGGTACGAGGGTTTCGCACGAAAACTCATCCATTACAAAGGCATTTCATTTTTTTAAACTTCTTTCAACTCCATACTTTTTTGTGCATTCAATATGCACCATTCTAATCCACATCTTCAAATTTCAACCCTTTCTAACTTTATTTTCTATTTTTCATGCATTTAATGATTTTTTTGAGCTAAACGACCCTGAAATTAAAAAGCACTACAAATGAACTCTTAAAAGGTTGAAACTTGGCATGGTATCATAATTTCACCCACATAGCATGTGCTAAAAAGATGAGAGGGTTACGGCAAAAACTAGATGCATTTCGTGTACAAACTGGACCATCTACTTCGAAGTATGAGGGTTTCGGACGAAAACTGATCTGTTACAAAGGCATTTCATTTTTTTAAACTTGTTTCAACTCCAGACTTTTTGAGCATTCAATATGCACCATTCTAAGCCACATATTTAAATTTCAACCCTTTCTAACTTCATTTGCTATTTTTCATGCATTTAATGACTTTTTTTAGCTAACCGACCCTGAAATTAAAAAAACACTACAAATGAACTCTGAAAAGGTTGAAACTTGGCATGGTATGACCATTTCATCCACATAGCATGTGCTAAAATGTTGAGAGTGTTACGGCAAAAGCTGGATGCACTTCGTGTACAAACTGGACCATCTCCTTCGAAGTATGAGGGTTTCGGACGAAAACTCATCTGTTACAAAGGCATTTCATTTTTGTAAACTTCTATCAACTCCAGACTTTTTGTGCATACAATATCCACCATTCTAATCCACATCTTCAAATTTCAAAGCTTCCTAACTTCATTTGCGATTTTTCATGCATTTAATGATTTTTTTGAGCTAAACAACCCTGAAATTAAAAAGCACTACAAATGAACACTTAAAAGGTTGAAACTTGGCATGGTATCATAATTTCACCCACATAGCATGTGCTAAAAAGTTGAGAGGGTTACGGCAAAAACTAGATGCACTTCGTGTACAAACTGGACCATCTACTTCGAAGTATGAGGGTTTCGGACGAAAACTCATCTGTTACAAAGGCATTTCATTTTTTTAAACTTGTTTCAACTCCAGACTTTTTGTGCATTCAATATGCACCATTCTAAGCCACATATTCAAATTTCAACCCTTTCTAACTTCATTTGCTATTTTTCATGCATTTAATGACTTTTTTGAGCTAACCGACCCTGAAATTAAAAAAACACTACAAATGAACTCTGAAAAGGTTGAAACTTGGCATGGTATCATAATTTCACCCACATAATATGTGCTAAAAAGTTGAGAGGGTTACGGCAAAAATTGGATGCACTTCGTGTACAAACTGGACCATCTCCTTCGAAGTATGAGGGTTTCGCACGAAAACTCATCTGTTACAGAGGCATTTCATTTTTTTAAACTTGTTTCAACTCCAGACTTTTTGTGCATTCAATATGCACCATTCTAAGCCACATCTTCAAATTTCAACCCTTTCTAACTTCATTTGCTATTTTTCATGCATTTAATGACTTTTTTGAGCTAACCGATCCTGAAATTAAAAAACACTACAAATGAACTCTGAAAAGGTTGAAACTGGGCATGGTATCATCATTTCATCCACATAGCATGTGCTAAAAAGTTGAGAGGGTTACGGCAAAAGCTGGATGCACTTCGTGTACAAACTGGACCATCTCCTTCGAAGTATGAGCGTTTCGCACGAAAACTCATCTGTTACAAAGGCATTTCATTTTTTTAAACTTCTTTCAACTCCAGACTTTTTGTGCATTCGATATGCACCATTCTAATCCACATCTTCAAATTTCAACCCTTTCTAACTTTATTTGCTATTTTTCATGCATTTAATGATTTTTTGAGCTAACCGACCCTGAAATTAAAAAGCACTACAAATGAACTCTTAAAAGGTTGAAACTTGGCATGGTATCATAATTTCACCCACATAGCATGTGCTAAAAATTTGAGAGGGTTACGGCAAAAATTGGATGCACTTCGTGTACAAACTGGACCATCTCTTTCGAAGTATGAGGGTTTCGGACGAAAACTCATATGTTACAAAGGCATTTCATTTTTATAAACTTGTTTCAACACTAGACTTTTTGTGCATTCAATATGCACCATTCTAAGCCACATCTGCAAATTTCAACCCTTTCTAACTTCGTTTGCTATTTTTCATGCATTTAATGACTTTTTTGAGCTAACCGACCCTGAAATTAAAAAAACACTACAAATTAACTCTGAAAAGATTGCAACTTGGCATGGTATGATCATTTCATCCACATAGCATGTGATAAAAAGTTGAGAGGGTTACGGCAAAAGCTGGATGTGCGTCGTGTACAAACTGGACCATCTCCTTCGAAGTATGAGGGTTTTGGACGAAAACTCATCTGTTACAAAGGCATTTCATTTTTTTAAACTTGTATCAACTCCAGACTTTTTGTGCATTCAATATGCACCATTCTAAGCCACATCTTCAAATTTCAACCCTTTCTAACTTCATTTGCTCTTTTTCATGCATTTAATGACTTTTTTGAGCTAACCGACCCTGAAATTAAAAAACACTACAAATGAACTCTGAAAAGGTTGAAACTTGGCATGGTATCATCATTTCATCCACATAGGATGTGCTAAAAAGTTGAGAGGGTTACGGCAAAAGCTGGATGCACTTCGTGTACAAACTGGACCATCTCCTTCGAGGTACGAGGGTTTCGCACGAAAACTCATCCATTACAAAGGCATTTCATTTTTTTAAACTTCTTTCAACTCCATACTTTTTTGTGCATTCAATATGCACCATTCTAATCCACATCTTCAAATTTCAACCCTTTCTAACTTTATTTTCTATTTTTCATGCATTTAATGATTTTTTTGAGCTAAACGACCCTGAAATTAAAAAGCACTACAAATGAACTCTTAAAAGGTTGAAACTTGGCATGGTATCATAATTTCACCCACATAGCATGTGCTAAAAAGATGAGAGGGTTACGGCAAAAACTAGATGCATTTCGTGTACAAACTGGACCATCTACTTCGAAGTATGAGGGTTTCGGACGAAAACTGATCTGTTACAAAGGCATTTCATTTTTTTAAACTTGTTTCAACTCCAGACTTTTTGAGCATTCAATATGCACCATTCTAAGCCACATATTTAAATTTCAACCCTTTCTAACTTCATTTGCTATTTTTCATGCATTTAATGACTTTTTTTAGCTAACCGACCCTGAAATTAAAAAAACACTACAAATGAACTCTGAAAAGGTTGAAACTTGGCATGGTATGACCATTTCATCCACATAGCATGTGCTAAAATGTTGAGAGTGTTACGGCAAAAGCT
Organism: Elymus sibiricus; assembly: GCA_039707655.1. Taxonomy (NCBI): domain Eukaryota; kingdom Viridiplantae; phylum Streptophyta; class Magnoliopsida; order Poales; family Poaceae; genus Elymus; species Elymus sibiricus. The sequence continues at coordinate 464,522,826 of CM077667.1, read as the reverse complement.
GGATGCACTTCGTGTACAAACTGGACTATCTCCTTCGAAGTATGAGGGTTTCGGACGAAAACTCATCTGTTACAAAGGCATTTCATTTTTGTAAACTTCTTTCAACTCCAGACTTTTTGTGCATTCAATATCCACCATTCTAATCCACATCTTCAAATTTCAAAGCTTCCTAACTTCATTTGCGATTTTTCATGCATTTAATGATTTTTTTGAGCTAAACAACCCTGAAATTAAAAAGCACTACAAATGAACACTTAAAAGGTTGAAACTTGGCATGGTATCATAATTTCGCCCACATAGCATGTGCTAAAAAGTTGAGAGGGTTACGGCAAAAACTAGATGCACTTCGTGTACAAACTGGACCATCTACTTCGAAGTATGAGGGTTTCGGACGAAAACTCATCTGTTACAAAGGCATTTCATTTTTTTAAACTTGTTTCAACTCCAGACTTTTTGTGCATTCAATATGCACCATTCTAAGCCACATATTCAAATTTCAACCCTTTCTAACTTCATTTGCTATTTTTCATGCATTTAATGACTTTTTTGAGCTAACCGACCCTGAAATTAAAAAAACACTACAAATGAACTCTGAAAAGGTTGAAACTTGGCATGGTATGACCATTTCATCCACATAGCATGTGCTAAAAAGCTGAGAGGGTTACGGCAAAAGCTGGATGCACTTCGTGTACAAACTGGACCATCTCCTTCGAAGTATGAGGGTTTTGGACGAAAACTCATCTGTTACAAAGGCATTTCATTTTTTTAACCTTGTTTCAACTCCAGACTTTTTGTGCATTCGATATGCACCATTCTAATCCACATCTTCAAATTTCAACCGTTTCTAACTTCATTTGCGATTTTTCATGCATTTAATTAATTTTTTTGAGCTAAACGATCCTGAAATTAAAAAGCACTACAAATGAACTTTGAAAAGGTTGAAACTTGGCATGGTATCATCATTTCACCCACATAGCATGTGCTAAAAAGTGAGAGGGTTACGGCAAAAACTGGATGCACTTCGTGTACAAACTGGAACTTCTCCTTCGAAGTATGAGGGTTTCTGACGAAAACTCATCTGTTACAAAGGCATTTCATTTTTTTAAACTTATTTCAACTCCAGACTTTTTTTTCTTTCAATATGCACCATTCTAAGCCACATCTTCAAATTTCAACCCTTTCTAACTTCATTTGCTATTTTTCATGCATTTAATGACTTTTTTTGAGCTAAACGACCCTGAAATTAAAAAACACTACAAAAGAACTCTTAAAAGATTGAAACTGGGCATGGTACCATCATTTAATCCACATAGCATGTGCTAAAAAGTTGAGAGGGTTACGGAAAAAGCTGGATGCACTTCGTGTACAAACTGGACCATCTCCTTCGAAGTACGAGGGTTTCGGACGAAAACTCATCTGTTACAAAGGCATTTCATTTTTTTAAACTTGTTTCAACTCCAGACTTTTTGTGCATTCAATATGAACCATTATAATCCACGTCTTCAAATTTCAACCGTTTCTAACTTCATTTGCGATTTTTCATGCATTTAATTAATTTTTTTGAGCTAAACGACCCTGAAATTAAAAAGCACTACAAATGAACTTTGTAAAGGTTGAAACTTTGCATGGTATCATCATTTCACCCACATAGCATGTGCTAAAAAGTGAGAGGGTTACGGCAAAAACTGGATGCACTTCGTGTACAAACTGGACCTTCTCCTTCGAAGTATGAGGGTTTCAGACGAAAACTCATCTGTTACAAAGGCTTTCCATTTTTTAAACTTCTTTCAACTCCAGACTTTTTGTGCATTCAATATGCACCATTCTAAGCCACATCTTTAAATTTCATCCCTTTCTAACTTCATTTGGTATTTTTCATGCATTTAATGACTTTTTTGAGCTAACCGACCCTGAAATTAAAAAAACACTACAAATGAACTCTGAAAAGGTTGAAACTTGGCATGGTATGACCATTTCATCCACATAGCATGTGCTAAAAAGTTGAGAGGGTTACGGCAAAAGCTGGATGCACTTCGTGTACAAACTGGACCATCTCCTTCGAAGTATGAGGGTTTCGGACGAAAACTCATCTGTTACAAAGGCATTTCATTTTTGTAAACTTCTTTCAACTCCAGACTTTTTGTGCATTCAATATCCACCATTCTAATCCACATCTTCAAATTTCAAACCTTTCTAACTTCATTTGCGATTTTTCATGCATTTAATGATTTTTTTGAGCTAAACGACCTTGAAATTAAAAAGCACTACAAATGAACACTTAAAAGGTTGAAACTTGGCACGGTATCATAATTTCACCCACATAGCATGTGCTAAAAAGTTGAGAGGGTTACGGCAAAAACTAGATGCACTTCGTGTACAAACTGGACCATCGACTTCGAAGTATGAGGGTTTTGGACGAAAACTCATCTGTTACAAAGGCATTTCATTTTTTTAAACTTGTTTCAACTCCAGACTTTTTGTGCATTCAATATGCACCATTCTAAGCCACATATTCAAATTTCAACCCTTTCTAACTTCATTTGCTATTTTTCATGCATTTAATGACTTTTTTGAGCTAACCGACCCTGAAATTAAAAAAACACTACAAATGAACTCTGAAAAGGTTGAAACTTGGCATGGTATGACCATTTCATCCACATAGCATGTGCTAAAAAGTTGAGAGGGTTACGGCAAAAGATGGATGCACTTCATGTACAAACTGGACCATCTCCTTCGAAGTATGAGGGTTTTGGACGAAAACTCATCTGTTACAAAGGCATTTCATTTTTTTAAACTTGTTTCAACTCCAGACTTTTTGTGCATTCGATATGCACCATTCTAATCCACATCTTCAAATTTCAACCGTTTCTAACTTCATTTGCGATTTTTCATGCATTTAATGAATTTTTTTGAGCTAAACGACCCTGAAATTAAAAAGCACTACAAATGAACTTTGTAAAGGTTGAAACTTGGCATTGTATCATCATTTCACCCACATAGCATGTGCTAAAAAGTGAGAGGGTTACGGCAAAAACTGGATGCACTTCGTGTACAAACTGGACCATCTACTTCGAAGTATGAGGGTTTCGGACGAAAACTCATCTGTTACAAAGGCATTTCATTTTTTTAAACTTGTTTCAACTCCAGACTTTTTGTGCATTCGATATGCACCATTCTAATCCACATCTTCAAATTTCAACCGTTTCTAACTTCATTTGCGATTTTTCATGCATTTAATTAATTTTTTTGAGCTGAACGACCCTGAAATTAAAAAGCACTACAAATGAACTTTGAAAAGGTTGAAACTTGGCATGGTATCATCATTTCACCCACATAGCATGTGCTAAAAAGTGAGAGGGTTACGGCAAAAACTGGATGCACTTCGTGTACAAACTGGACCTTCTCCTTCGAAATATGAGGGTTTCAGACGAAAACTCATCTGTTACAAAGGCATTTCATTTTTTTAAACTTCTTTCAACTCCAGACTTTTTGTGCATTCAATATGAACCATTATAATCCACGTCTTCAAATTTCAACCCTTTCTAACTTTATTTGCTATTTTTCATGCATTTAATGACTTTTTTGAGCTAACCGACCCTGAAATTAAAAAGCACTACAAATGAACTCTTTTAAAAGGTTGAAGCTTGGCATGGTATGACCATTTCATCCACATAGCATGTGCTAAAAAGTTGAGAGGGTTACGGCAAAAGCTGGATGCACTTCGTGTACAAACTGGACCTTCTCCTTCGAAGTATGAGGGTTTCAGACGAAAACTCATCTGTTACAAAGGCATTCCATTTTTTAAACTTCTTTCAACTCCAGACTTTTTGTGCATTCAATATGCACCATTCTAAGCCACATCTTTAAATTTCAACCCTTTCTAACTTCATTTGCTATTTTTCATGCATTTAATGACTTTTTTTGAGCTAAATGACCCTGAAATTAAAAAACACTACAAAAGAACTCTTAAAAGATTGAAAATGGGCATGGTACCATCATTTAATCCACATAGCATGTGCTAAAAAGTTGAGAGGGTTACGGAAAAAGCTGGATGCACTTCGTGTACAAACTGGACCATCTCCTTCGAAGTACGAGGGTTTCGGACGAAAACTCATCTGTTACAAAGGCATTTCATTTTTTTAAACTTGTTTCAACTCCAGACTTTTTGTGCATTCAATATGAACCATTATAATCCACGTCTTCAAATTTCAACCGTTTCTAACTTCATTTGCGATTTTTCATGCATTTAATTAATTTTTTTGAGCTAAACGACCCTGAAATTAAAAAACACTACAAATGAACTCTTAAAAGATTGAAACTGGGCATGGTACCATCATTTCATCCACATAGCATGTGCTAAAAAGTTGAGAGGGTTACGGCAAAAGCTGGATGCACTTCGTGTTCAAACTGGACCATCTCCTTCGAAGTATGAGGGTTTCGGACGAAAACTGATCTATTACAAAGGCATTTCATATTTTAAACTTCTTTCAACTCCAGACATTTTGTGCATTCAATATGCACCATTCTAAGCCACATCTTCAAATTTCAACCCTTTCTAACTTCATTTGCTATTTTTCATGCATTTAATAATTTTTTTGAGCTAAACGACCCTGAAATTGAAAAGCACTACAAATGAACTCTCAAAAGGTTAAAACTTGGCATGGTATCATAATTTCACCCACATAATATGTGCTAAAAAGTTGAGAGGGTTACGGCAAAAATTGGATGCACTTCGTGTACAAACTGGACCATCTCCTTCGAAGTATGAGGGTTTCGCACGAAAACTCATCTGTTACAGAGGCATTTCATTTTTTTAAACTTGTTTCAACTCCAGACTTTTTGTGCATTCAATATGCACCATTCTAAGCCACATCTTCAAATTTCAACACTTTCTAACTTCATTTGCTATTTTTCATGCATTTAATGACTTTTTTGAGCTAACCGATCCTGAAATTAAAAAACACTACAAATGAACTCTGAAAAGGTTGAAACTGGGCATGGTATCATCATTTCATCCACATAGCATGTGCTAAAAAGTTGAGAGGGTTACGGCAAAAGCTGGATGCACTTCGTGTACAAACTGGACCATCTCCTTCGAAGTATGAGCGTTTCGCACGAAAACTCATCTGTTACAAAGGCATTTCATTTTTTTAAACTTCTTTCAACTCCAGACTTTTTGTGCATTCGATATGCACCATTCTAATCCACATCTTCAAATTTCAACCCTTTCTAACTTTATTTGCTATTTTTCATGCATTTAATGATTTTTTGAGCTAACCGACCCTGAAATTAAAAAGCACTACAAATGAACTCTTAAAAGGTTGAAACTTGGCATGGTATCATAATTTCACCCACATAGCATGTGCTAAAAAGTTGAGAGGGTTACGGCAAAAATTGGATGCACTTCGTGTACAAACTGGACCATCTCTTTCGAAGTATGAGGGTTTCGGACGAAAACTCATATGTTACAAAGGCATTTCATTTTTATAAACTTGTTTCAACACTAGACTTTTTGTGCATTCAATATGCACCATTCTAAGCCACATCTGCAAATTTCAACCCTTTCTAACTTCGTTTGCTATTTTTCATGCATTTAATGACTTTTTTGAGCTAACCGACCCTGAAATTAAAAAAACACTACAAATTAACTCTGAAAAGATTGCAACTTGGCATGGTATGATCATTTCATCCACATAGCATGTGATAAAAAGTTGAGAGGGTTACGGCAAAAGCTGGATGCGCGTCGTGTACAAACTGGACCATCTACTTCGAAGTATGAGGGTTTTGGACGAAAACTCATCTGTTACAAAGGCATTTCATTTTTTTAAACTTGTATCAACTCCAGACTTTTTGTGCATTCAATATGCACCATTCTAAGCCACATCTTCAAATTTCAACCCTTTCTAACTTCATTTGCTATTTTTCATGCATTTAATGACTTTTTTGAGCTAACCGACCCTGAAATTAAAAAACACTACAAATGAACTCTGAAAAGGTTGAAACTTGGCATGGTATCATCATTTCATCCACATAGGATGTGCTAAAAAGTTGAGAGGGTTACGGCAAAAGCTGGATGCACTTCGTGTACAAACTGGACCATCTCCTTCGTGGTACGAGGGTTTCGCACGAAAACTCATCCATTACAAAGTCATTTCATTTTTTTAAACTTCTTTCAACTCCATACTTTTTTGTGCATTCAATATGCACCATTCTAATCCACATCTTCAAATTTCAACCCTTTCTAACTTTATTTTCTATTTTTCATGCATTTAATGATTTTTTTGAGCTAAACGACCCTGAAATTAAAAAGCACTACAAATGAACTCTTAAAAGGTTGAAACTTGGCATGGTATCATAATTTCACCCACATAGCATGTGCTAAAAAGATGAGAGGGTTACGGCAAAAACTAGATGCATTTCGTGTACAAACTGGACCATCTACTTCGAAGTATGAGGGTTTCGGACGAAAACTGATCTGTTACAAAGGCATTTCATTTTTTTAAACTTGTTTCAACTCCAGACTTTTTGAGCATTCAATATGCACCATTCTAAGCCACATATTTAAATTTCAACCCTTTCTAACTTCATTTGCTATTTTTCATGCATTTAATGACTTTTTTTAGCTAACCGACCCTGAAATTAAAAAAACACTACAAATGAACTCTGAAAAGGTTGAAACTTGGCATGGTATGACCATTTCATCCACATAGCATGTGCTAAAATGTTGAGAGTGTTACGGCAAAAGCTGGATGCACTTCGTGTACAAACTGGACCATCTCCTTCGAAGTATGAGGGTTTCGGACGAAAACTCATCTGTTACAAAGGCATTTCATTTTTGTAAACTTCTTTCAACTCCAGACTTTTTGTGCATTCAATATCCACCATTCTAATCCACATCTTCAAATTTCAAAGCTTCCTAACTTCATTTGCGATTTTTCATGCATTTAATGATTTTTTTGAGCTAAACGACCCTGAAATTAAAAAGCACTACAAATGAACACTTAAAAGGTTGAAACTTGGCATGGTATCATAATTTCACCCACATAGCATGTGCTAAAAAGTTGAGAGGGTTACGGCAAAAACTAGATGCACTTCGTGTACAAACTGGACCATCTACTTCGAAGTATGAGGGTTTCGGACGAAAACTCATCTGTTACAAAGGCATTTCATTTTTTTAAACTTGTTTCAACTCCAGACTTTTTGTGCATTCAATATGAACCATTATAATCCACGTCTTCAAATTTCAACCGTTTCTAACTTCATTTGCGATTTTTCATGCATTTAATTAATTTTTTTGAGCTAAACGACCCTGAAATTAAAAAACACTACAAATGAACTCTGAAAAGGTTGAAACTGGGCATGGTACCATCATTTAATCCACATAGCATGTGCTAAAAAGTTGAGAGGGTTACGGAAAAAGCTGGATGCACTTCGTGTACAAACTGGACCATCTCCTTCGAAGTACGAGGGTTTCGGACGAAAACTCATCTGTTACAAAGGCATTTCATTTTTTTAAACTTGTTTCAACTCCAGACTTTTTGTGCATTCAATATGAACCATTATAATCCACGTCTTCAAATTTCAACCGTTTCTAACTTCATTTGCGATTTTTCATGCATTTAATTAATTTTTTTGAGCTAAACGACCCTGAAATTAAAAAACACTACAAATGAACTCTTAAAAGATTGAAACTGGGCATGGTACCATCATTTCATCCACATAGCATGTGCTAAAAAGTTGAGAGGGTTACGGCAAAAGCTGGATGCACTTCGTGTTCAAACTGGACCATCTCCTTCGAAGTATGAGGGTTTCGGACGAAAACTGATCTATTACAAAGGCATTTCATATTTTAAACTTCTTTCAACTCCAGACATTTTGTGCATTCAATATGCACCATTCTAAGCCACATCTTCAAATTTCAACCCTTTCTAACTTCATTTGCTATTTTTCATGCATTTAATAATTTTTTTGAGCTAAACGACCCTGAAATTGAAAAGCACTACAAATGAACTCTCAAAAGGTTAAAACTTGGCATGGTATCATAATTTCACCCACATAATATGTGCTAAAAAGTTGAGAGGGTTACGGCAAAAATTGGATGCACTTCGTGTACAAACTGGACCATCTCCTTCGAAGTATGAGGGTTTCGCACGAAAACTCATCTGTTACAGAGGCATTTCATTTTTTTAAACTTGTTTCAACTCCAGACTTTTTGTGCATTCAATATGCACCATTCTAAGCCACATCTTCAAATTTCAACCCTTTCTAACTTCATTTGCTATTTTTCATGCATTTAATGACTTTTTTGAGCTAACCGATCCTGAAATTAAAAAACACTACAAATGAACTCTGAAAAGGTTGAAACTGGGCATGGTATCATCATTTCATCCACATAGCATGTGCTAAAAAGTTGAGAGGGTTACGGCAAAAGCTGGATGCACTTCGTGTACAAACTGGACCATCTCCTTCGAAGTATGAGCGTTTCGCACGAAAACTCATCTGTTACAAAGGCATTTCATTTTTTTAAACTTCTTTCAACTCCAGACTTTTTGTGCATTCGATATGCACCATTCTAATCCACATCTTCAAATTTCAACCCTTTCTAACTTTATTTGCTATTTTTCATGCATTTAATGATTTTTTGAGCTAACCGACCCTGAAATTAAAAAGCACTACAAATGAACTCTTAAAAGGTTGAAACTTGGCATGGTATCATAATTTCACCCACATAGCATGTGCTAAAAAGTTGAGAGGGTTACGGCAAAAATTGGATGCACTTCGTGTACAAACTGGACCATCTCTTTCGAAGTATGAGGGTTTCGGATGAAAACTCATATGTTACAAAGGCATTTCATTTTTATAAACTTGTTACAACACTAGACTTTTTGTGCATTCAATATGCACCATTCTAAGCCACATCTGCAAATTTCAACCCTTTCTAACTTCGTTTGCTATTTTTCATGCATTTAATGACTTTTTTGAGCTAACCGACCCTGAAATTAAAAAAACACTACAAATTAACTCTGAAAAGATTGCAACTTGGCATGGTATGATCATTTCATCCACATAGCATGTGATAAAAAGTTGAGAGGGTTACGGCAAAAGCTGGATGCGCGTCGTGTACAAACTGGACCATCTACTTCGAAGTATGAGGGTTTTGGACGAAAACTCATCTGTTACAAAGGCATTTCATTTTTTTAAACTTGTATCAACTCCAGACTTTTTGTGCATTCAATATGCACCATTCTAAGCCACATCTTCAAATTTCAACCCTTTCTAACTTCATTTGCTATTTTTCATGCATTTAATGACTTTTTTGAGCTAACCGACCCTGAAATTAAAAAACACTACAAATGAACTCTGAAAAGGTTGAAACTTGGCATGGTATCATCATTTCATCCACATAGGATGTGCTAAAAAGTTGAGAGGGTTACGGCAAAAGCTGGATGCACTTCGTGTACAAACTGGACCATCTCCTTCGAGGTACGAGGGTTTCGCACGAAAACTCATCCATTACAAAGTCATTTCATTTTTTTAAACTTCTTTCAACTCCATACTTTTTTGTGCATTCAATATGCACCATTCTAATCCACATCTTCAAATTTCAACCCTTTCTAACTTTATTTTCTATTTTTCATGCATTTAATGATTTTTTTGAGCTAAACGACCCTGAAATTAAAAAGCACTACAAATGAACTCTTAAAAGGTTGAAACTTGGCATGGTATCATAATTTCACCCACATAGCATGTGCTAAAAAGATGAGAGGGTTACGGCAAAAACTAGATGCATTTCGTGTACAAACTGGACCATCTACTTCGAAGTATGAGGGTTTCGGACGAAAACTGATCTGTTACAAAGGCATTTCATTTTTTTAAACTTGTTTCAACTCCAGACTTTTTGAGCATTCAATATGCACCATTCTAAGCCACATATTTAAATTTCAACCCTTTCTAACTTCATTTGCTATTTTTCATGCATTTAATGACTTTTTTTAGCTAACCGACCCTGAAATTAAAAAAACACTACAAATGAACTCTGAAAAGGTTGAAACTTGGCATGGTATGACCATTTCATCCACATAGCATGTGCTAAAATGTTGAGAGTGTTACGGCAAAAGTTGGATGCACTTCGTGTACAAACTGGACCATCTCCTTCGAAGTATGAGGGTTTCGGACGAAAACTCATCTGTTACAAAGGCATTTCATTTTTGTAAACTTCTTTCAACTCCAGACTTTTTGTGCATTCAATATCCACCATTCTAATCCACATCTTCAAATTTCAAAGCTTCCTAACTTCATTTGCGATTTTTCATGCATTTAATGATTTTTTTGAGCTAAACGACCCTGAAATTAAAAAGCACTACAAATGAACACTTAAAAGGTTGAAACTTGGCATGGTATCATAATTTCACCCACATAGCATGTGCTAAAAAGTTGAGAGGGTTACGGCAAAAACTAGATACACTTCGTGTACAAACTGGACCATCTACTTCAAAGTATGAGGGTTTCGGACGAAAACTCATCTGTTACAAAGGCATTTCATTTTTTTAAACTTGTTTCAACTCCAGACTTTTTGTGCATTCAATATGCACCATTCTAAGCCACATATTCAAATTTCAACCCTTTCTAACTTCATTTGCTATTTTTCATGCATTTAATGACTTTTTTGAGCTAACCGACCCTGAAATTAAAAAAACACTACAAATGAACTCTGAAAAGGTTGAAACTTGGCATGGTATGACCATTTCATCCACATAGCATGTGCTAAAAAGCTGAGAGGGTTACGGCAAAAGCTGGATGCACTTCGTGTACAAACTGGACCATCTCCTTCGAAGTATGAGGGTTTTGGACGAAAACTCATCTGTTACAAAGGCATTTCATTTTTTTAACCTTGTTTCAACTCCAGACTTTTTGTGCATTCGATATGCACCATTCTAATCCACATCTTCAAATTTCAACCGTTTCTAACTTCATTTGCGATTTTTCATGCATTTAATTAATTTTTTTGAGCTAAACGATCCTGAAATTAAAAAGCACTACAAATGAACTTTGAAAAGGTTGAAACTTGGCATGGTATCATCATTTCACCCACATAGCATGTGCTAAAAAGTGAGAGGGTTACGGCAAAAACTGGATGCACTTCGTGTACAAACTGGAACTTCTCCTTCGAAGTATGAGGGTTTCTGACGAAAACTCATCTGTTACAAAGGCATTTCATTTTTTTAAACTTATTTCAACTCCAGACTTTTTTTTCTTTCAATATGCACCATTCTAAGCCACATCTTCAAATTTCAACCCTTTCTAACTTCATTTGCTATTTTTCATGCATTTAATGACTTTTTTTGAGCTAAACGACCCTAAAATTAAAAAACACTACAAAAGAACTCTTAAAAGATTGAAACTGGGCATGGTACCATCATTTAATCCACATAGCATGTGCTAAAAAGTTGAGAGGGTTACGGAAAAAGCTGGATGCACTTCGTGTACAAACTGGACCATCTCCTTCGAAGTACGAGGGTTTCGGACGAAAACTCATCTGTTACAAAGGCATTTCATTTTTTTAAACTTGTTTCAACTCCAGACTTTTTGTGCATTCAATATGAACCATTATAATCCACGTCTTCAAATTTCAACCGTTTCTAACTTCATTTGCGATTTTTCATGCATTTAATTAATTTTTTTGAGCTAAACGACCCTGAAATTAAAAAGCACTACAAATGAACTTTGTAAAGGTTGAAACTTTGCATGGTATCATCATTTCACCCACATAGCATGTGCTAAAAAGTGAGAGGGTTACGGCAAAAACTGGATGCACTTCGTGTACAAACTGGACCTTCTCCTTCGAAGTATGAGGGTTTCAGACGAAAACTCATCTGTTACAAAGGCATTCCATTTTTTAAACTTCTTTCAACTCCAGACTTTTTGTGCATTCAATATGCACCATTCTAAGCCACATCTTTAAATTTCATCCCTTTCTAACTTCATTTGGTATTTTTCATGCATTTAATGACTTTTTTGAGCTAACCGACCCTGAAATTAAAAAAACACTACAAATGAACTCTGAAAAGGTTGAAACTTGGCATGGTATGACCATTTCATCCACATAGCATGTGCTAAAAAGTTGAGAGGGTTACGGCAAAAGCTGGATGCACTTCGTGTACAAACTGGACCATCTCCTTCGAAGTATGAGGGTTTTGGACGAAAACTCATCTGTTACAAAGGCATTTCATTTTTGTAAACTTCTTTCAACTCCAGACTTTTTGTGCATTCAATATCCACCATTCTAATCCACATCTTCAAATTTCAAACCTTTCTAACTTCATTTGCGATTTTTCATGCATTTAATGATTTTTTTGAGCTAAACGACCTTGAAATTAAAAAGCACTACAAATGAACACTTAAAAGGTTGAAACTTGGCACGGTATCATAATTTCACCCACATAGCATGTGCTAAAAAGTTGAGAGGGTTACGGCAAAAACTAGATGCACTTCGTGTACAAACTGGACCATCGACTTCGAAGTATGAGGGTTTTGGACGAAAACTCATCTGTTACAAAGGCATTTCATTTTTTTAAACTTGTTTCAACTCCAGACTTTTTGTGCATTCAATATGCACCATTCTAAGCCACATATTGAAATTTAAACCCTTTCTAACTTCATTTGCTATTTTTCATGCATTTAATGACTTTTTTGAGCTAACCGACCCTGAAATTAAAAAAACACTACAAATGAACTCTGAAAAGGTTGAAACTTGGCATGGTATGACCATTTCATCCACATAGCATGTGCTAAAAAGTTGAGAGGGTTACGGCAAAAGCTGGATGCACTTCATGTACAAACTGGACCATCTCCTTCGAAGTATGAGGGTTTTGGACGAAAACTCATCTGTTACAAAGGCATTTCATTTTTTTAAACTTGTTTCAACTCCAGACTTTTTGTGCATTCGATATGCACCATTCTAATCCACATCTTCAAATTTCAACCGTTTCTAACTTCATTTGCGATTTTTCATGCATTTAATTAATTTTTTTGAGCTAAACGACCCTGAAATTAAAAAGCACTACAAATGAACTTTGTAAAGGTTGAAACTTGGCATTGTATCATCATTTCACCCACATAGCATGTGCTAAAAAGTGAGAGGGTTACGACAAAAACTGGATGCACTTCGTGTACAAACTGGACCATCTACTTCGAAGTATGAGGGTTTCGGACGAAAACTCATCTGTTACAAAGGCATTTCATTTTTTTTAAACTTGTTTCAACTCCAGACTTTTTGTGAATTCAATATGCACCATTCTAAGCCACATCTTTAAATTTCATCCCTTTCTAACTTCATTTGGTATTTTTCATGCATTTAATGACTTTTTGAGCTAACCGACCCTGAAATTAAAATAACACTACAAATGAACTCTGAAAAGGTTGAAACTTGGCATGGTATGACCATTTCATCCACATAGCATGTGCTAACAAGTTGAGAGGGTTACAGCAAAAGCTGGATGCACTTCGTGTACAAACTGGACCATCTCCTTCGAAGTATGAGGGTTTCGGACGAAAACTCATCTGTTACAAAGGCATTTCATTTTTTTAAACTTGTTTCAACTCCAGACTTTTTGTGCATTCGATATGCACCATTCTAATCCACATCTTCAAATTTCAACCGTTTCTAACTTCATTTCCGATTTTTCATGCATTTAATTAATTTTTTTGAGCTAAACGACCCTGAAATTAAAAAGCACTACAAATGAACTTTGAAAAGGTTGAAACTTGGCATGGTATCATCATTTCACCCACATAGCATGTGCTAAAAAGTGAGAGGGTTACGGCAAAAACTGGATGCACTTCGTGTACAAACTGGACCTTCTCCTTCGAAGTATGAGGGTTTCAGACGAAAACTCATCTGTTACAAAGGCATTTCATTTTTTTAAACTTATTTCAACTCCAGACTTTTTTTGCTTTCAATATGCACCATTCTAAGCCACATCTTCAAATTTCAACCCTTTCTAACTTCATTTGCTATTTTTCATGCATTTAATGACTTTTTTTGAGCTAAACGACCCTGAAATTAAAAAACACTACAAAAGAACTCTTAAAAGATTGAAACTGGGCATGGTACCATCATTTAATCCACATAGCATGTGCTAAAAAGTTGAGAGGGTTACGGAAAAAGCTGGATGCACTTCGTGTACAAACTGGACCATCTCCTTCGAAGTACGAGGGTTTCGGACGAAAACTCATCTGTTACAAAGGCATTTCATTTTTTTAAACTTGTTTCAACTCCAGACTTTTTGTGCATTCAATATGAACCATTATAATCCACGTCTTCAAATTTCAACCGTTTCTAACTTCATTTGCGATTTTTCATGCATTTAATTAATTTTTTTGAGCTAAACGACCCTGAAATTAAAAAGCACTACAAATGAACTTTGTAAAGGTTGAAACTTTGCATGGTATCATCATTTCACCCACATAGCATGTGCTAAAAAGTGAGAGGGTTACGGCAAAAACTGGATGCACTTCGTGTACAAACTGGACCTTCTCCTTCGAAGTATGAGGGTTTCAGACGAAAACTCATCTGTTACAAAGGCATTCCATTTTTTAAACTTCTTTCAACTCCAGACTTTTTGTGCATTCAATATGCACCATTCTAAGCCACATCTTTAAATTTCATCCCTTTCTAACTTCATTTGGTATTTTTCATGCATTTAATGACTTTTTTGAGCTAACCGACCCTGAAATTAAAAAAACACTACAAATGAACTCTGAAAAGGTTGAAACTTGGCATGGTATGACCATTTCATCCACATAGCATGTGCTAAAAAGTTGAGAGGGTTACGGCAAAAGCTGGATGCACTTCGTGTACAAACTGGACCATCTCCTTCGAAGTATGAGGGTTTCGGACGAAAACTCATCTGTTACAAAGGCATTTCATTTTTGTAAACTTCTTTCAACTCCAGACTTTTTGTGCATTCAATATCCACCATTCTAATCCACATCTTCAAATTTCAAACCTTTCTAACTTCATTTGCGATTTTTCATGCATTTAATGATTTTTTTTGAGCTAAACGACCTTGAAATTAAAAAGCACTACAAATGAACACTTAAAAGGTTGAAACTTGGCACGGTATCATAATTTCACCCACATAGCATGTGCTAAAAAGTTGAGAGGGTTACGGCAAAAACTAGATGCACTTCGTGTACAAACTGGACCATCGACTTCGAAGTATGAGGGTTTTGGACGAAAACTCATCTGTTACAAAGGCTTTTCATTTTTTTAAACTTGTTTCAACTCCAGACTTTTTGTGCATTCAATATGCACCATTCTAAGCCACATATTGAAATTTAAACCCTTTCTAACTTCATTTGCTATTTTTCATGCATTTAATGACTTTTTTGAGCTAACCGACCCTGAAATTAAAAAAACACTACAAATGAACTCTGAAAAGGTTGAAACTTGGCATGGTATGACCATTTCATCCACATAGCATGTGCTAAAAAGTTGAGAGGGTTACGGCAAAAGCTGGATGCACTTCATGTACAAACTGGACCATCTCCTTCGAAGTATGAGGGTTTTGGACGAAAACTCATCTGTTACAAAGGCATTTCATTTTTTTAAACTTGTTTCAACTCCAGACTTTTTGTGCATTCGATATGCACCATTCTAATCCACATCTTCAAATTTCAACCGTTTCTAACTTCATTTGCGATTTTTCATGCATTTAATTAATTTTTTTGAGCTAAACGACCCTGAAATTAAAAAGCACTACAAATGAACTTTGTAAAGGTTGAAACTTGGCATTGTATCATCATTTCACCCACATAGCATGTGCTAAAAAGTGAGAGGGTTACGACAAAAACTGGATGCACTTCGTGTACAAACTGGACCATCTACTTCGAAGTATGAGGGTTTCGGACGAAAACTCATCTGTTACAAAGGCATTTCATTTTTTTAAACTTGTTTCAACTCCAGACTTTTTGTGAATTCAATATGCACCATTCTAAGCCACATCTTTAAATTTCATCCCTTTCTAACTTCATTTGGTATTTTTCATGCATTTAATGACTTTTTGAGCTAACCGACCCTGAAATTAAAAAAACACTACAAATGAACTCTGAAAAGGTTGAAACTTGGCATGGTATGACCATTTCATCCACATAGCATGTGCTAACAAGTTGAGAGGGTTACAGCAAAAGCTGGATGCACTTCGTGTACAAACTGGACCATCTCCTTCGAAGTATGAGGGTTTCGGACGAAAACTCATCTGTTACAAAGGCATTTCATTTTTTTAAACTTGTTTCAACTCCAGACTTTTTGTGCATTCGATATGCACCATTCTAATCCACATCTTCAAATTTCAACCGTTTCTAACTTCATTTCCGATTTTTCATGCATTTAATTAATTTTTTTGAGCTAAACGACCCTGAAATTAAAAAGCACTACAAATGAACTTTGAAAAGGTTGAAACTTGGCATGGTATCATCATTTCACCCACATAGCATGTGCTAAAAAGTGAGAGGGTTACGGCAAAAACTGGATGCACTTCGTGTACAAACTGGACCTTCTCCTTCGAAGTATGAGGGTTTCAGACGAAAACTCATCTGTTACAAAGGCATTTCATTTTTTTAAACTTATTTCAACTCCAGACTTTTTTTGCTTTCAATATGCACCATTCTAAGCCACATCTTCAAATTTCAACCCTTTCTAACTTCATTTGCTATTTTTCATGCATTTAATGACTTTTTTTGAGCTAAACGACCCTGAAATTAAAAAACACTACAAAAGAACTCTTAAAAGATTGAAACTGGGCATGGTACCATCATTTAATCCACATAGCATGTGCTAAAAAGTTGAGAGGGTTACGGAAAAAGCTGGATGCACTTCGTGTACAAACTGGACCATCTCCTTCGAAGTACGAGGGTTTCGGACGAAAACTCATCTGTTACAAAGGCATTTCATTTTTTTAAACTTGTTTCAACTCCAGACTTTTTGTGCATTCAATATGAACCATTATAATCCACGTCTTCAAATTTCAACCGTTTCTAACTTCATTTGCGATTTTTCATGCATTTAATTAATTTTTTTGAGCTAAACGACCCTGAAATTAAAAAGCACTACAAATGAACTTTGTAAAGGTTGAAACTTTGCATGGTATCATCATTTCACCCACATAGCATGTGCTAAAAAGTGAGAGGGTTACGGCAAAAACTGGATGCACTTCGTGTACAAACTGGACCTTCTCCTTCGAAGTATGAGGGTTTCAGACGAAAACTCATCTGTTACAAAGGCATTCCATTTTTTAAACTTCTTTCAACTCCAGACTTTTTGTGCATTCAATATGCACCATTCTAAGCCACATCTTTAAATTTCATCCCTTTCTAACTTCATTTGGTATTTTTCATGCATTTAAAGACTTTTTTGAGCTAACCGACCCTGAAATTAAAAAAACACTACAAATGAACTCTGAAAAGGTTGAAACCTGGCATGGTATGACCATTTCATCCACGTAGCATGTGCTAAAAAGTTGAGAGGGTTACGGCAAAAGCTGGATGCACTTCGTGTACAAACTGGACCATCTCCTTCGAAGTATGAGGGTTACGGACGAAAACTCATCTGTTACAAAGGCATTTCATTTTTGTAAACTTCTTTCAACTCCAGACTTTTTGTGCATTCAATATCCACCATTCTAATCCACATCTTCAAATTTCAAACCTTTCTAACTTCATTTGCGATTTTTCATGCATTTAATGATTTTTTTGAGCTAAACGACCCTGAAATTAAAAAGCATTACAAATGAACACTTAAAAGGTTGAAACTTGGCACGGTATCATAATTTCACCCACATAGCATGTGCTAAAAAGTTGAGAGGGTTACGGCAAAAACTAGATGCACTTCGTGTACAAACTGGACCATCTACTTCGAAGTATGAGGGTTTTGGACGAAAACTCATCTGTTACAAAGGCATTTCATTTTTTTAAACTTGTTTCAACTCCAGACTTTTTGTGCATTCAATATGCACCATTCTAAGCCACATATTCAAATTTCAACCCTTTCTAACTTCATTTGCTATTTTTCATGCATTTTATGACTTTTTTGAGCTAACCGACCCTGAAATTAAAAAAACACTACAAATGAACTCTGAAAAGGTTGAAACTTGGCATGGTATGACCATTTCATCCACATAGCATGTGCTAAAAAGTTGAGAGGGTTACGGCAAAAGCTGGATGCACTTCATGTACAAACTGGACCATCTCCTTCGAAGTATGAGGGTTTTGGACGAAAACTCATCTGTTACAAAGGCATTTCATTTTTTTAAACTTGTTTCAACTCCAGACTTTTTGTGCATTCGATATGCACCATTCTAATCCACATCTTCAAATTTCAACCGTTTCTAACTTCATTTGCGATTTTTCATGCATTTAATTAATTTTTTTGAGCTAAACGACCCTGAAATTAAAAAGCACTACAAATGAACTTTGTAAAGGTTGAAACTTGGCATTGTATCATCATTTCACCCACATCGCATGTGCTAAAAAGTGAGAGGGTTACGGCAAAAACTGGATGCACTTCGTGTACAAACTGGACCATCTACTTCGAAGTATGAGGGTTTCGGACGAAAACTCATCTGTTACAAAGGCATTTCATTTTTTTAAACTTGTTTCAACTCCAGACTTTTTGTGAATTCAATATGCACCATTCTAAGCCACATCTTTAAATTTCATCCCTTTCTAACTTCATTTGGTATTTTTCATGCATTTAATGACTTTTTTGAGCTAACCGACCCTGAAATTAAAAAAACACTACAAATGAACTCTGAAAAGGTTGAAACTTGGCATGGTATGACCATTTCATCCACATAGCATGTGCTAACAAGTTGTGAGGGTTACGGCAAAAGCTGGATGCACTTCGTGTACAAACTGGACCATCTCCTTCGAAGTATGAGGGTTTCGGACGAAAACTCATCTGTTACAAAGGCATTTCATTTTTTTAAACTTGTTTCAACTCCAGACTTTTTGTGCATTCGATATGCACCATTCTAATCCACATCTTCAAATTTCAACCGTTTCTAACTTAATTTGCGATTTTTCATGCATTTAATTTATTTGTTTGAGCTAAACGACCCTGAAATAAAAAAGCACTACAAATGAACTTTGAAAAGGTTGAAACTTGGCATGGTATCATCATTTCACCCACATAGCATGTGCTATAAAGTGAGAGGGTTACGGCAAAAACTGGATGCACTTCGTGTACAAACTGGACCTTCTCCTTCGAAGTATGAGGGTTTCAGACGAAAACTCATCTGTTACAAAGGCATTTCATTTTTTTAAACTTATTTCAACTCCAGACTTTTTTTGCTTTCAATATGCACCATTCTAAGCCACATCTTCAAATTTCAACCCTTTCTAACTTCATTTGCTATTTTTCATGCATTTAATGACTTTTTTTGAGCTAAACGACCCTGAAATTAAAAAACACTACAAAAGAACTCTTAAAAGATTGAAACTGGGCATGGTACCATCATTTAATCCACATAGCATGTGCTAAAAAGTTGAGAGGGTTACGGAAAAAGCTGGATGCACTTCGTGTACAAACTGGACCATCTCCTTCGAAGTACGAGGGTTTCGGACGAAAACTCATCTGTTACAAAGGCATTTCTTTTTTTTAAACTTGTTTCAACTCCAGACTTTTTGTGCATTCAATATGAACCATTATAATCCACGTCTTCAAATTTCAACCGTTTCTAACTTCATTTCGATTTTTCATGCATTTAATTAATTTTTTTGAGCTAAACGACCCTGAAATTAAAAAGCACTACAAATGAACTTTGTAAAGGTTGAAACTTTGCATGGTATCATCATTTCACCCACATAGCATGTGCTAAAAAGTGAGAGGGTTACGGCAAAAACTGGATGCACTTCGTGTACAAACTGGACCTTCTCCTTCGAAGTATGAGGGTTTCAGACGAAAATTCATCTGTTAGAAAGGCATTCCATTTTTTAAACTTCTTTCAACTCCAGACTTTTTGTGCATTCAATATGCACCATTCTAAGCCACATCTTTAAATTTCATCCCTTTCTAACTTCATTTGGTATTTTTCATGCATTTAATGACTTTTTTGAGCTAACCGACCCTGAAATTAAAAAAACAGTACAAATGAACTCTGAAAAGGTTGAAACTTGGCATGGTATGACCATTTCATCCACATAGCATGTGCTAAAAAGTTGAGAGGGTTACGGCAAAAGCTGGATGCACTTCGTGTACAAAATGGACCATCTCCTTCGAAGTATGAGGGTTTCGGACGAAAACTCATCTGTTACAAAGGCATTTCATTTTTGTAAACTTCTTTCAACTCCAGACTTTTTGTGCATTCAATATCCACCATTCTAATCCACATCTTCAAATTTCAAACCTTTCTAACTTCATTTGCGATTTTTCATGCATTTAATGATTTTTTTGAGCTAAACGACCCTGAAATTAAAAAGCACTACAAATGAACACTTAAAAGGTTGAAACTTGGCACGGTATCATAATTTCACCCACATAGCATGTGCTAAAAAGTTGAGAGGGTTACGGCAAAAACTAGATGCACTTCGTGTACAAACTGGACCATCTACTTCGAAGTATGAGGGTTTTGGACGAAAACTCATCTGTTACAAAGGCATTTCATTTTTTTAAACTTGTTTCAACTCCAGACTTTTTGTGCATTCAATATGCACCATTCTAAGCCACATATTCAAATTTCAACCCTTTCTAACTTCATTTGCTATTTTTCATGCATTTAATGACTTTTTTGAGCTAACCGACCCTGAAATGAAAAAAACACTACAAATGAACTCTGAAAAGGTTGAAACTTGGCATGGTATGACCATTTCATCCACATAGCATGTGCTAAAAAGTTGAGAGGGTTACGGCAAAAGCTGGATGCACTTCATGTACAAACTGGACCATCTCCTTCGAAGTATGAGGGTTTTGGACGAAAACTCATCTGTTACAAAGGCATTTCATTTTTTTAAACTTGTTTCAACTCCAGACTTTTTGTGCATTCGATATGCACCATTCTAATCCACATCTTCAAATTTCAACCGTTTCTAACTTCATTTGCGATTTTTCATGCATTTAATTAATTTTTTTGAGCTAAACGACCCTGAAATTAAAAAGCACTACAAATGAACTTTCTAAGGTTGAAACTTGGCATTGTATCATCATTTCACCCACATAGCATGTGCTAAAAAGTGAGAGGGTTACGGCAAAAACTGGATGCACTTCGTGTACAAACTGGACCATCTACTTCGAAGTATGAGGGTTTCGGACGAAAACTCATCTGTTACAAAGGCATTTCATTTTTTTAAACTTGTTTCAACTCCAGACTTTTTGTCAATTCAATATGCACCATTCTAAGCCACATCTTTAAATTTCATCCCTTTCTAACTTCATTTGGTGTTTTTCATGCATTTAATGACTTTTTTGAGCTAACCGACCCTGAAATTAAAAAAACACTACAAATGAACTCTGAAAAGGTTGAAACTTGGCATGGTATGACCATTTCATCCACATAGCATGTGCTAAAAAGTTGAGAGGGTTACGGCAAAAGCTGGATGCACTTCGTGTACAAACTGGACCATCTCCTTTGAAGTATGAGGGTTTCGGACGAAAACTCATCTGTTACAAAGGCATTTCATTTTTTTAAACTTGTTTCAACTCCAGACTTTTTGTGCATTCGATATGCAACATTCTAATCCACATCTTCAAATTTCAACCGTTTCTAACTTCATTTGCGATTTTTCATGCATTTAATTAATTTTTTTGAGCTAAACGACCCTGAAATTAAAAAGCACTACAAATGAACTTTGAAAAGGTTGAAACTTGGCATGGTATCATCATTTCACCCACATAGCATGTGCTAAAAAGTGAGAGGGTTACGGCAAAAACTGGATGCACTTCGTGTACAAACTGGACCTTCTCCTTCGAAGTATGAGGGTTTCAGACGAAAACTCATCTGTTACAAAGGCATTTCATTTTTTTAAACTTATTTCAACTCCAGCTTTTTTTGCTTTCAATATGCACCATTCTAAGCCACATCTTCAAATTTCAACCCTTTCTAACTTCATTTGCTATTTTTCATGCATTTAATGACTTTTTTTGAGCTAAACGACCCTGAAATTAAAAAACACTACAAAAGAACTCTTAAAAGATTGAAACTGGGCATGGTACCATCATTTAATCCACATAGCATGTGCTAAAAAGTTGAGAGGGTTACGGAAAAAGCTGGATGCACTTCGTGTACAAACTGGACCATCTCCTTCGAAGTACGAGGGTTTCGGACGAAAACTCATCTGTTACAAAGGCATTTCATTTTTTTAAACTTGTTTCAACTATAGACTTTTTGTGCATTCAATATGAACCATTATAATCCACGTCTTCAAATTTCAACCGTTTCTAACTTCATTTGCGATTTTTCATGCATTTAATTAATTTTTTTGAGCTAAACGACCCTGAAATTAAAAAGCACTACAAATGAACTTTGTAAAGGTTGAAACTTTGCATGGTATCATCATTTCACCCACATAGCATGTGCTAAAAAGTGAGAGGGTTACGGCAAAAACTGGATGCACTTCGTGTACAAACTGGACCTTCTCCTTCGAAGTATGAGGGTTTCAGACGAAAACTCATCTGTTACAAAGGCATTCCATTTTTTAAACTTATTTCAACTCCAGACTTTTTGTGCATTCAATATGCACCATTCTAAGCCACATCTTTAAATTTCATCCCTTTCTAACTTCATTTGGTATTTTTCATGCATTTAATGACTTTTTTGAGCTAACCGACCCTGAAATTAAAAAAACACTACAAATGAACTCTGAAAAGGTTGACACTTGGCATGGAATGACCATTTCATCCACATAGCATGTGCTAAAAAGTTGAGAGGGTTACGGCAAAAGCTGGATGCACCTCGTGTACAAACTGGACCATCTCCTTCGAAGTATGAGGGTTTCGGACGAAAACTCATCTGTTACAAAGGCATTTCATTTTTGTAAACTTCTTTCAACTCCAGACTTTTTGTGCATTCAATATCCACCATTCTAATCCACATCTTCAAATTTCAACCCTTTCTAACTTCATTTGCTATTTTTCATGCATTTAATGATTTTTTTGAGCTAAACGACCCTGAAATTAAAAAGCACTACAAATGAACACTTAAAAGGTTGAAACTTGGCATGGTATCATAATTTCACCCACATAGCATGTGCTAAAAAGTTGAGAGGGTTACGGCAAAAATTGGATGCACTTCGTGTACAAACTGGACCATCTCCTTCGAAGTATGAGGGTTTCGCACGAAAACTCATCTGTTACAGAGGTATTTCATTTTTTTAAACTTGTTTCAACTCCAGACTTTTTGTGCATTCAATATGCACCATTCTAAGCCACATCTTCAAATTTCAACCCTTTCTAACTTCATTTGCTATTTTTCATGCATTTAATGACTTTTTTGAGCTAACCGATCCTGAAATTAAAAAACACTACAAATGAACTCTGAAAAGGTTGAAACTGGGCATGGTATCATCATTTCATCCACATAGCATGTGCTAAAAAGTTGAGAGGGTTACGTCAAAAGCTGGATGCACTTCGTGTACAAACTGGACCATCTCCTTCGAAGTATGAGCGTTTCGCACGAAAACTCATCTGTTACAAAGGCATTTCATTTTTTTAAACTTCTTTCAACTCCAGACTTTTTGTGCTTTCGATATGCACCATTCTAATCCACATCTTCAAATTTCAACCCTTTCTAACTTTATTTGCTATTTTTCATGCATTTAATGACTTTTTTGAGCTAACCGACCCTGAAATTAAAAAGCACTACAAATGAACTCTTAAAAGGTTGAAACTTGGCATGGTATCATAATTTCACCCACATAGCATGTGCTAAAAAGTTGAGAGGGTTACGGCAAAAATTGGATGCACTTCGTGTACAAACTGGACCATCTCTTTCGAAGTATGAGGGTTTCGGACGAAAACTCATATGTTACAAAGGCATTTCATTTTTATAAACTTGTTTCAACACTAGACTTTTTGTGCATTCAATATGCACCATTCTAAGCCACATCTGCAAATTTCAACCCTTTCTAACTTCGTTTGCTATTTTTCATGCATTTAATAACTTTTTTGAGCTAACCGACCCTGAAATTAAAAAAACACTACAAATTAACTCTGAAAAGGTTGAAACTTGGCATGGTATGATCATTTCATCCACATAGCATGTGATAAAAAGTTGAGAGGGTTACGGCAAAAGCTGGATGCACGTCGTGTACAAACTGGACTATCTCCTTCGAAGTATGAGGGTTTTGGACGAAAACTCATCTGTTACAAAGGCATTTCATTTTTTAAACTTGTATCAACTCCAGACTTTTTGTGTATTCAATATGCACCATTCTAAGCCACATCTTCAAATTTCAACCCTTTCTAACTTCATTTGCTATTTTTCAAGCATTTAATGACTTTTTTGAGCTAACCGACCCTGAAATTAAAAAACACTACAAATGAACTCTGAAAAGGTTGAAACTTGGCATGGTATGACCATTTCATCCACATAGGATGTGCTAAAAAGTTGAGAGGGTTACGGCAAAAGCTGGATGCACTTCGTGTACAAACTGGACCATCTCCTTCGAGGTACGAGGGTTTCGCACGAAAACCCATCCATTACAAAGGCATTTCATTTTTTAAACTTCTTTCAACTCCATACTTTTTTGTGCATTCAATATGCACCATTCTAAGCCACATCTGCAAATTTCAACCCTTTCTAACTTCGTTTGCTATTTTTCATGCATTTAATGACTTTTTTGAGCTAAACGACCCTGAAATTAAAAAGCACTACAAATGAACTCTTAAAAGGTTGAAACTTGGCATGGTATCATAATTTCACCCACATAGCTTGTGCTTAGACGATGAGAGGGTAACGGCAAAAACTAGATGCACTTCGTGTACAAACTGGACCATCTACTTCGAAGTATGAGGGTTTCGGACGAAAACTGATCTGTTACAAAGGCATTTCATTTTTTTAAACTTGTATCAACTCCAGACTTTTTGTGCATTCAATATGCACCATTCTAAGCCACATATTTAAATTTCAACCCTTTCTAACTTCATTTGCTATTTTTCATGCATTTAATGACTTTTTTGAGCTAACCAACCCTGAAATTAAAAAAACACTACAAATGAACTCTGAAAAGGTTGAAACTTGGCATGGTATGACCATTTCATCCACATAGGATGTGCTAAAAAGTTGAGAGGGTTACGGCAAAAGCTGGATGCACTTCGTGTACAAACTGGACCATCTCCTTCGAAGTATGAGCGTTTCGCACAAAAACTCATCTGTTACAAAGGCATTTCATTTTTTTAAACTTCTTTCAACTCCAGACTTTTTGTGCATTCGATATGCACCATTCTAATCCACATCTTCAAATTTCAACCCTTTCTAACTTTATTTGCAATTTGATGCATTTAATGACTTTTTTGAGCTAACCGACCCTGAAATTAAAAAGCACTACAAATGAACTCTTAAAAGGTTGAAACTTGGCATGGTATCATAATTTCACCCACATAGCATGTGCTAAAAAGTTGAGAGGGTTACGGCAAAAATTGGATGCACTTCGTGTACAAACTGGACCATCTCTTTCGAAGTATGAGGGTTTCGGACGAAAACTCATATGTTACAAAGGCATTTCATTTTTATAAACTTGTTTCAACACTAGACTTTTTGTGCATTCAATATGCACCATTCTAAGCCACATCTGCAAATTTCAACCCTTTCTAACTTCGTTTGCTATTTTTCATGCATTTAATAACTTTTTTGAGCTAACCGACCCTGAAATTAAAAAAACACTACAAATTAACTCTGAAAAGGTTGAAACTTGGCATGGTATGATCATTTCATCAACATAGCATGTGATAAAAAGTTGAGAGGGTTACGGCAAAAGCTGGATGCACGTCGTGTACAAACTGGACCATCTCCTTCGAAGTATGAGGGTTTTGGACGAAAACTCATCTGTTACAAAGGCATTTCATTTTTTAAACTTGTATCAACTCCAGACTTTTTGTGCATTCAATATGCACCATTCTAAGCCACATCTTCAAATTTCAACCCTTTCTAACTTCATTTGCTATTTTTCATGCATTTAATGACTTTTTTGAGCTAACCGACCCTGAAATTAAAAAACACTACAAATGAACTCTGAAAAGGTTGAAACTTGGCATGGTATGACCATTTCATCCACATAGGATGTGCTAAAAAGTTGAGAGGGTTACGGCAAAAGCTGGATGCACTTCGTGTACAAACTGGACCATCTCCTTCGAGGTACGAGGGTTTCGCACGAAAACCCATCCATTACAAAGGCATTTCATTTTTTTAAACTTCTTTCAACTCCATACTTTTTTGTGCATTCAATATGCACCATTCTAAGCCACATCTGCAAATTTCAACCCTTTCTAACTTCGTTTGCTATTTTTCATGCATTTAATGACTTTTTTGAGCTAAACGACCCTGAAATTAAAAAGCACTACAAATGAACTCTTAAAAGGTTGAAACTTGGCATGGTATCATAATTTCACCCACATAGCTTGTGCTAAAACGATGAGAGGGTTACGGCAAAAACTAGATGCACTTCGTGTACAAACTGGACCATCTACTTCGAAGTATGAGGGTTTCGGACGAAAACTGATCTGTTACAAAGGCATTTCATTTTTTTAAACTTGTATCAACTCCAGACTTTTTGTGCATTCAATATGCACCATTCTAAGCCACATATTTAAATTTCAACCCTTTCTAACTTCATTTGCTATTTTTCATGCATTTAATGACTTTTTTGAGCTAACCGACCCTGAAATTAAAAAAACACTACAAATGAACTCTGAAAAGGTTGAAACTTGGCATGGTATGACCATTTCATCCACATAGGATGTGCTAAAAAGTTGAGAGGGTTACGGCAAAAGCTGGATGCACTTCGTGTACAAACTGGACCATCTCCTTCGAAGTATGAGGGTTTCGGACGAAAACTCATCTGTTACAAAGGCATTTCATTTTTTAAACTTCTTTCAACTCCAAACTTTTTGTGCATTCAATATGAACCATTATAATCCACGTCTTCAAATTTCAACCCTTTCTAACTTTATTTGCTATTTTTCATGCATTTAATGACTTTTTTGAGCTAAACGACCCTGAAATTAAAAAGCACTACAAATGAACTCTTTTAAAAGGTTGAGGCTTGGCATGGTATGACCATTTCATCCACATAGCATGTGCTAAAAAGTTGAGAGGGTTACGGCAAAAGCTGGATGCACGTCGTGTACAAACTGGACCATCTACTTCGAAGTATGAGGGTTTCGGACGAAAACTGATCTGTTACAAAGGCATTTCATTTTTTTAAACTTGTTTCAACTCCAGACTTTTTGTGCATTCAATATGCACCATTCTAAGCCACATATTTAAATTTCAACCCTTTCTAACTTCATTTGCTATTTGTCATGCATTTAATGACTTTTTTGAGCTAACCGACCCTGAAATTAAAAAAACACTACAAATGAACTCTGAAAAGGTTGAAACTTGGCATGGTATGACCATTTCATCCACATAGCATGTGCTAAAAAGTTGAGAGGGTTACGGCTAAAGCTGGATGCACTTCGTGTACAAACTGGACCATCTCCTACGAAGTATGAGGGTTTCGGACGAAAACTCATCTGTTACAAAGGCATTTCATTTTTTTAAACTTCTTTCAACTCCAGACTTTTTGTGCATTCAATATGAACCATTATAATCCACGTCTTCAAATTTCAACCCTTTATAACTTTATTTGCTATTTTTCATGCATTTAATGACTTTTTTGAGCTAACCGACCCTGAAATTAAAAAGCACTACAAATGAACTCTTTTAAAAGGTTGAAGCTTGGCATGGTATGACCATTTCATCCACATAGCATGTGCTAAAAAGTTGAGAGGGTTACGGCAAAAGCTGGATGCACTTCGTGTACAAACTGGACCATCTACGTCAAAGTATGAGGGTTTCGGACGAAAACTGATCTGTTACAAAGGCATTTCATTTTTGTAAACTTGTTTCAACTCCAGACTTTTTGTGCATTCAATATGCACCATTCTAAGCCACATCTTCAAATTTCAACCCTTTCTAACTTCATTTGCTATTTTTCATGCATTTAATGACTTTTTTTGAGCTAAACGACCCTGAAATTAAAAAACACTACAAATGAACTCTGAAAAGGTTGAAACTTGGCATGGTATGACCATTTCATCCACATAGCATGTGCTAAAAAGTTGAGAGGGTTACGGAAAAAGCTGGATGCACTTCGTGTACAAACTGGACCATCTCCTTCGAAGTATGAGGGTTTCGGACGAAAACTCATCTGTTACAAAGGCATTTCATTTTTTTAAACTTGTTTCAACTCCAGACTTTTTGTGCATTCAATATGAACCATTATAATCCACGTCTTCAAATTTCAACCGTTTCTAACTTCATTTGCGATTTTTCATGCATTTAATTAATTTTTTTGAGCTAAACGACCCTGAAATTAAAAAGCACTACAAATGAACTTTGTAAAGGTTGAAACTTGGCATGGTATCATCATTTCACCCACATAGCATGTGCTAAAAAGTGAGAGGGTTACGGCAAAAACTGGATGCACTTCTGGTACAAACTGGACCTTCTCCTTCGAAGTATGAGGGTTTCAGACGAAAACTCATCTGTTACAAAGGCATTCCATTTTGTAAACTTCTTTCAACTCCAGACTTTTTGTGCATTCAATATGCACCATTCTAAGCCACATCTTTAAATTTCATCCCTTTCTAACTTCATTTGGTATTTTTCATGCATTTAATGACTTTTTAGAGCTAACCGACCCTGAAATTAAAAAAACACTACAAATGAACTCTGAAAAGGTTGAAACTTGGCATGGTATGACCATTTCATCCACATAGCATGTGCTAAAAAGTTGAGAGGGTTACGGCAAAAGCTGGATGCACTTCGTGTACAAACTGGACCATGTCCTTCGAAGTATGAGGGTTTCGGACGAAAACTCATCTGTTACAAAGGCATTTCATTTTTGTAAACTTCTTTCAACTCCAGACTTTTTGTGCATTCAATATCCACCATTCTAATCCACATCTTCAAATTTCAAACCTTTCTAACTTCATTTGCGATTTTTCATGCATTTAATGATTTTTTTGAGCTAAACGACCCTGAAATTAAAAAGCACTACAAATGAACACTTAAAAGGTTGAAACTTGGCATGGTATCATAATTTCACCCACATAATATGTGCTAAAAAGTTGAAAGGGTTACGGGAAAAATTGGATGCACTTCGTGTACAAACTGGACCATCTCCTTCGAAGTATGAGGGTTTCGCACGAAAACTCATCTGTTACAGAGGCATTTCATTTTTTTAAACTTGTTTCAACTCCAGACTTTTTGTGCATTCAATATGCACCATTCTAAGCCACATCTTCAAATTTCAACCCTTTCTAACTTCATTTGTTATTTTTCATGCATTTAATGACTTTTTTGAGCTAACCGATCCTGAAATTAAAAAACACTACAAATGAACTCTGAAAAGGTTGAAACTTGGCATGGTATGACCATTTCATCCACATAGCATGTGCTAAAAAGTTGAGAGGGTTACGGCAAAAACTGGATGCACTTCGTGTACAAACTGGACCATCTCCTTCGAAGTATGAGCGTTTCGCACGAAAACTCATCTGTTACAAAGGCATTTCATTTTTTTAAACTTCTTTCAACTCCAGACTTTTTGTGCATTCGATATGCACCATTATAATCCACATCTTCAAATTTCAACCCTTTCTAACTTTATTTGCTATTTTTCATGCATTTAATGACTTTTTTGAGCTAACCGATCCTGAAATTAAAAAGGACTACAAATGAACTCTTAAAAGGTTGAAACTTGGCATGGTATCATAATTTCACCCACATAGCATGTGCTAAAAAGTTGAGAGGGTTACGGCAAAAATTGGATGCACTTCGTGTACAAACTGGACCATCTCTTTCGAAGTATGAGGGTTTCGGACGAAAACTCATATGTTACAAAGGCATTTCATTTTTATAAACTTGTTTCAACACTAGACTTTTTGTGCATTCAATATGCACCATTGTAAGCCACATCTGCAAATTTCAACCCTTTCTAACTTCGTTTGCTATTTTTCATGCATTTATTGACTTTTTTGAGCTAACCGACCCTGAAATTAAAAAAACACTACAAATTAACTCTGAAAAGGTTGAAACTTGGCATGGTATGATCATTTCATCCACATAGCATGTGATAAAAAGTTGAGAGGGTTACGGCAAAAGCTGGATGCACGTCGTGTACAAACTGGACCATCTCCTTCGAAGTATGAGGGTTTTGGACGAAAACTCATCTGTTACAAAGGCATTTCATTTTTGTAAACTTGTATCAACTCCAGACTTTTTGTGCATTCAATATGCACCATTCTAAGCCACATCTTCAAATTTCAACCCTTTCTAACTTCATTTGCTATTTTTCATGCATTTAATGACTTTTTTGAGCTAACCGACCCTGAAATTCAAAAAACACTACAAATGAACTCTGAAAAGGTTGAAACTTGGCATGGTATGACCATTTCATCCACATAGGATGTGCTAAAAAGTTGAGAGGGTTACGGCAAAAGCTGGATGCACTTCGTGTACAAACTGGACCATCTCCTTCGAAGTATGAGGGTTTCGGACGAAAACTCATCTGTTACAAAGGCATTTCATTTTTTAAACTTCTTTCAACTCCAGACTTTTTGTGCATTCAATATGAACCATTATAATCCACGTCTTCAAATTTCAACCCTTTCTAACTTTATTTGCTATTTTTCATGCATTTAATGACTTTTTTGAGCTAAACGGCCCTGAAATTAAAAAGCACTACAAATGAACTCTTTTAAAAGGTTGAGGCTTGGCATGGTATGACCATTTCATCCACATAGCATGTGCTAAAAAGTTGAGAGGGTTACGGCAAAAGCTGGAAGCACTTCGTGTACAAACTGGACCATCTACTTCGAAGTATGAGGGTTTCGGACGAAAACTGATCTGTTACAAAGGCATTTCATTTTTTTAAACTTGTTTCAACTCCAGACTTTTTGTGCATTCAATATGCACCATTCTAAGCCACATATATAAATTTCAACCCTTTCTAACTTCATTTGCTATTTTTCATGCATTTAATGACTTTTTTGAGCTAACCGACCCTGAAATTAAAAAAACACTACAAATGAACTCTGAAAAGGTTGAAACTTGGCATGGTATGACCATTTCATCCACATAGCATGTGCTAAAAAGTTGAGAGGGTTACGGCAAAAGCTGGGTGCACTTCGTGTACAAACTGGACCATCTCCTTCGAAGTATGAGGGTTTTGGACGAAAACTCATCTGTTACAAAGGCATTTCATTTTTTTAAACTTGTTTCAACTCCAGACTTTTTGTGCATTCGATATGCACCATTCTAATCCACATCTTCAAATTTCAACCGTTTCTAACTTCATTTGCGATTTTTCATGCATTTAATTAATTTTTTTGAGCTAAACGACCCTGAAATTAAAAAGCACTACAAATGAACTTTGAAAAGGTTGAAACTTGGCATGGTATCATCATTTCACCCACATAGCATGTGCTAAAAAGTGAGAGGGTTACGGCAAAAACTGGATGCACTTCGTGTACAAACTGGACCTCCTCCTTCGAAGTATGAGGGTTTCAGACGAAAACTCATCTGTTACAAAGGCATTTCATTTTTTTAAACTTATTTCAACTCCAGACTTTTTTTGCTTTCAATATGCACCATTCTAAGCCACATCTTCAAATTTCAACCCTTTCTAACTTCATTTGCTATTTTTCATGCATTTAATGACTTTTTTTGAGCTAAACGACCCTGAAATTAAAAAACACTACAAATGAACTCTTAAAAGATTGAAACTGGGCATGGTACCATCATTTAATCCACATAGCATGTGCTAAAAAGTTGAGAGGGTTACGGAAAAAGCTGGATGCACTTCGTGTACAAACTGGACCATCTCCTTCGAAGTACGAGGGTTCCGGACGAAAACTCTTCTGTTACAAAGGCATTTCATTTTTTTAAACTTGTTTCAACTCCAGACTTTTTGTGCATTCAATATGAACCATTATAATCCACGTCTTCAAATTTCAACCGTTCCTAACTTCATTTGCGATTTTTTATGCATTTAATTAATTTTTTTGAGCTAAACGACCCTGAAATTAAAAAGCACTACAAATGAACTTTGTAAAGGTTGAAACTTGGCATGGTATCATCATTTCACCCATATAGCATGTGCTAAAAAGTGAGAGGGTTACGGCAAAAACGGGATGCACTTCTGGTACAAACTGGACCTTCTCCTTCGAAGTATGAGGGTTTCAGACGAAAACTCATCTGTTACA
Source organism: Elymus sibiricus (assembly GCA_039707655.1). NCBI lineage: Eukaryota > Viridiplantae > Streptophyta > Magnoliopsida > Poales > Poaceae > Elymus > Elymus sibiricus. The sequence goes on along the minus strand of CM077667.1, from coordinate 464,490,368 downwards.
AAGGCATTCCATTTTTTAAACTTCTTTCAACTCCAGACATTTTGTGCATTCAATATGCACCATTCTAAGCCACATCTTTAAATTTCATCCCTTTCTAACTTCATTTGGTATTTTTCATGCATTTAATGACTTTTTTGAGCTAACCGACCCTGAAATTAAAAAAACACTACAAATGAACTCTGAAAAGGTTGAAACTTGGCATGGTATGACCATTTCATCCACATAGCATGTGCTAAAAAGTTGAGAGGGTTACGGCAAAAGCTGGATGCACTTCGTGTACAAACTGGACCATCTCCTTCGAAGTATGAGGGTTTCGGACGAAAACTCATCTGTTACAAAGGCATTTCATTTTTGTAAACTTCTTTCAACTCCAGACTTTTTGTGCATTCAATATCCACCATTCTAATCCACATCTTCAAATTTCAAACCTTTCTAACTTCATTTGCGATTTTTCATGCATTTAATGATTTTTTTGAGCTAAACGACCCTGAAATTAAAAAGCACTACAAATGAACACTTAAGAGGTTGAAACTTGGCATGGTATCATAATTTCACCCACATAGCATGTGCTAAAAAGTTGAGAGGGTTACGGCAAAAACTAGATGCACTTCGTGTACAAACTGGACCATCTACTTCGAAGTATGAGGGTTTCGGACGAAAACTCATCTGTTACAAAGGCATTTCATTTTTTTAAACTTGTTTCAACTCCAGACTTTTTGTGCATTCAATATGCACCATTCTAAGCCACATATTCAAATTTCAACCCTTTCTAACTTCATTTGCTATTTTTCATGCATTTAATGACTTTTTTGAGCTAACCGACCCTGAAATTAAAAAAACACTACAAATGAACTCTGAAAAGGTTGAAACTTGGCATGGTATGACCATTTCATCCACATAGCATGTGCTAAAAAGTTGAGAGGGTTACGGCAAAAGTTGGATGCACTTCATGTACAAACTGGACCATCTCCTTCGAAGTATGAGGGTTTTGGACGAAAACTCATCTGTTACAAAGGCATTTCATTTTTTTAAACTTGTTTCAACTCCAGACTTTTTGCGCATTCGATATGCACCATTCTAATCCACATCTTCAAATTTCAACCGTTTCTAACTTCATTTGCGATTTTTCATGCATTTAATTAATTTTTTTGAGCTAAACGACCCTGAAATTAAAAAGCACTACAAATGAACTTTGTAAAGGTTGAAACTTGGCATGGTATCATCATTTCACCCACATAGCATGTGCTAAAAAGTGAGAGGGTTACAGCAAAAACTGGATGCACTTCGTGTACAAACTGGACCTTCTCCTTCGAAGTATGAGGGTTTCGGACGAAAACTCATCTGTTACAAAGGCATTTCATTTTTTTTAACTTGTTTCAACTCCAGACTTTTTGTGCATTCAATATGCACCATTCTAAGCCACATCTTTAAATTTCATCCCTTTCTAACTTCATTTGGTATTTTTCATGCATTTAATGACTTTTTTGAGCTAACCGACCCTGAAATTAAAAAAACACTACAAAAGAACTCTGAAAAGGTTGAAACTTGGCATGGTATGACCATTTCATCCACATAGCATGTGCTAAAAAGTTGAGAGGGTTACGGCAAAAGCTGGATGCACTTCGTGTACAAACTGGACCATCTCCTTCGAAGTATGAGGGTTTCAGACGAAAACTCATCTGTTACAAAGGCATTTCATTTTTTTAAACTTGTTTCAACTCCAGACTTTTTGTGCATTGAATATGAACCATTATAATCCACGTCTTCAAATTTCAACCGTTTCTAACTTCATTTGCGATTTTTCATGCATTTAATTAATTTTTTTGAGCTAAACGACCCTGAAATTAAAAAGCACTACAAATGAACTTTGTAAAGGTTGAAACTTGGTATGGTATCATAATTTCACCCACATAGCATGTGCTAAAAAGTTGAGAGGGTTACGGCAAAAACTAGATGCACTTCGTGTACAAACTGGACCTTCTCCTTCGAAGTATGAGGGTTTCAGACGAAAACTCATCTGTTACAAAGGCATTCCATTTTTTAAACTTCTTTCAACTCCAGACTTTTTGTGCATTCAATATGCACCATTCTAAGCGACATCTTTAAATTTCATCCCTTTCTAACTTCATTTGGTATTTTTCATGCATTTAATGACTTTTTTTGAGCTAAACGACCCTGAAATTAAAAAACACTCCAAATGAACTCTTAAAAGATTGAAACTAGGCATGATCCATCATTTCATCCACATAGCATGTGCTAAAAAGTTGAGAGGGTTACGGCAAAAGCCGGATGCACTTCGTGTTCAAACTGGACCATCTCCTTCGAAGTATGAGGGTTTCGGACGAAAACTGATCTATTACAAAGGCATTTCATATTTTAAACTTCTTTCAACTCCAGACATTTTGTGCATTCAATATGCACCATTCTAAGCCACATCTTCAAATTTCAACCCTTTCTAACTTCATTTGCTATTTTTCATGCATTTAATGATCTTTTTGAGCTAAACGACCCTGAAATTGAAAGGCACTACAAATGAACTCTCAAAAGGTTAAAACTTGGCATGGTATCATAATTTCACCCACATAATATGTGCTAAAAAGTTGACAGGGTTACGGCAAAAATTGGATGCACTTCGTGTACAAACTGGACCATCTCCTTCGAAGTATGAGGGTTTCGCACGAAAACTCATCTGTTACAGAGGCATTTCATTTTTTTAAACTTCTTTCAACTCCAGACTTTTTGTGCATTCGATATGCACCATTCTAATCCACATCTTCAAATTTCAACCCTTTCTAACTTTATTTGCTATTTTTCATGCATTTAATGACTTTTTTGAGCTAACCGACCCTGAAATTAAAAAGCACTACAAATGAACTCTTTTAAAAGGTTGAAGCTTGGCATGGTATGACCATTTCATCCACATAGCATGTGCTAAAAAGTTGAGAGGGTTACGGCAAAAGCTGGATGCACTTCGTGTACAAACTGGACCATCTACTTCGAAGTATGAGGGTTTCGGACGAAAACTGATCTGTTACAAAGGCATTTCATTTTTTTAAACTTGTTTCAACTCCAGACTTTTTGTGCATTCAATATGCACCATTCTAAGCCACATATTTAAATTTCAACCCTTTCTAACTTCATTTGCTATTTTTCATGCATTTAATGACTTTTTTGAGCTAACCGACCCTGAAATTAAAAAAACACTACAAATGAACTCTGAAAAGGTTGAAACTTGGCATGGTATGACCATTTCATCCACATAGCATGTGCTAAAAAGTTGAGAGGGTTACGGCAAAAGCTGGATGCACTTCGTGTACAAACTGGACCATCTCCTTCGAAGTATGAGGGTTTCGGACGAAAACTCATCTGTTACAAAGGCATTTCATTTTTGTAAACTTCTTTCAACTCCAGACTTTTTGTGCATTCAATATCCACCATTCTAATCCACATCTTCAAATTTCAAACCTTTCTAACTTCATTTGCGATTTTTCATGCATTTAATGATTTTTTTGAGCTAAACGACCCTGAAATTAAAAAGCACTACAAATGAACACTTAAAAGGTTGAAACTTGGCATGGTATCATAATTTCACCCACATAGCATGTGCTAAAAAGTTGAGAGGATTACGGCAAAAACTAGATGCACTTCGTGTACAAACTGGACCATCTACTTCGAAGTACGAGGGTTTCGGACGAAAACTCATCTGTTACAAAGGCATTTCATTTTTTTAAACTTGTTTCAACTCCAGACTTTTTGTGCATTCAATATGCACCATTCTAAGCCACATATTCAAATTTCAACCCTTTCTAACTTCATTTGCTATTTTTCATGCATTTAATGACTTTTTTGAGCTAACTGACCCTGAAATTAAAAAAACACTACAAATGAACTCTGAAAAGGTTGAAACTTGGCATGGTATGACCATTTCATCCACATAGCATGTGCTAAAAAGTTGAGAGGGTTACGGCAAAAGCTGGATGCACTTCGTGTACAAATTGGACCATCTCCTTCGAAGTATGAGGGTTTTGGACGAAAACTCATCTGTTACAAAGGCATTTCATTTTTTTAAACTTGTTTCAACTCCAGACTTTTTGTGCATTCGATATGCACCATTCTAATCCACATCTTCAAATTTCAACCGTTTCTAACTTCATTTGTGATTTTTCATGCATTTAATTAATTTTTTGGCGCTAAACGACCCTGAAATTAAAAAGCACTACAAATGAACTTTGAAAAGGTTGAAACTTGGCATGGTATCATCATTTCACCCACATAGCATGTGCTAAAAAGTGAGAGGGTTACGGCCAAAACTGGATGCACTTCGTGTACAAACTGGACCTTCTCCTTCGAAGTATGAGGGTTTCAGACGAAAACTCATCTGTTACAAAGGCATTTCATTTTTTTAAACTTATTTCAACTCCAGACTTTTTTTGCGTTCAGTATGCACCATTCTAAGCCACATCTTCAAATTTCAACCCTTTCTAACTTCATTTGCTATTTTTCATGCATTTAATGACTTTTTTTGAGCTAAACGACCCTGAAATTAAAAAACACTACAAATGAACTCTTAAAAGATTGAAACTGGGCATGGTACCATCATTTAATCCACATAGCATGTGCTAAAAAGTTGAGAGGGTTACGGAAAAAGGAGGATGCACTTCGTGTACAAACTGGACCATCTCCTTCGAAGTACGAGGGTTTTGGACGAAAACTCATCTGTTACAAAGGCATTTCATTTTTTTAAACTTGTTTCAACTCCAGACTTTTTGTGCATTCAATATGAACCATTATAATCCACGTCTTCAAATTTCAACCGTTTCTAACTTCATTTGCGATTTTTCATGCATTTAATTAATTTTTTTGAGCTAAACGACCCTGAAATTAAAAAGCACTACAAATGAACTTTGTAAAGGTTGAAACTTGGCATGGTATCATCATTTCACCCACATAGCATGTGTTAAAAAGTGAGAGGGTTACGGCAAAAACTGGATGCACTTCGTGTACAAACTGGACCTTCTCCTTCGAAGTATGAGGGTTTCAGACGAAAACTCATCTGTTACAAAGGCATTCCATTTTTTAAACTTCTTTCAACTCCAGACTTTTTGTGCATTCAATATGCACCATTCTAAGCCACATCTTTAAATTTCATCCCTTTCTAACTTCATTTGGTATTTTTCATGCATTTAATGACTTTTTGAGCTAACCGACCCTGAAATTAAAAAAACACTACAAATGAACTCTGAAAAGGTTGAAACTTGGCATGGTATGACCATTTCGTCCACATAGCATGTGCTAAAAAGTTGAGAGGGTTACGGCAAAAGCTGGATGCACTTCGTGTACAAACTGGACCATCTCCTTCGAAATATGAGGGTTTCGGACGAAAACTCATCTGTTACAAAGGCATTTCATTTTTGTAAACTTGTTTCAACTCCAGACTTTTTGTGCATTCAATATGCACCATTCTAAGCCACATATTCAAATTTCAACCCTTTCTAACTTCATTTGCTATTTTTCATGCATTTAATGACTTTTTTGAGCTAACCGACCCTGAAATTAAAAAAACACTACAAATGAACTCTGAAAAGGTTGAAACTTGGCATGGTATGACCATTTCATCCACATAGCATGTGCTAAAAAGTTGAGAGGGTTACGGCAAAAGCTGGATGCACTTCGTGTACAAACTGGACCATCTCCTTCGAAGTATGAGGGTTTTGGACGAAAACTCATCTGTTACAAAGGCATTTCATTTTTTTAAACTTGTTTCAACTCCAGACTTTTTGTGCATTCGATATGCACAATTCTAATCCACATCTTCAAATTTCAACCGTTTCTAACTTCATTTGCGATTTTTCATGCATTTAATTAATTTTTTGGAGCTAAACGACCCTGAAATTAAAAAGCACTACAAATGAACTTTGAAAAGGTTGAAACTTGGCATGGTATCATCATTTCACCCACATAGCATGTGCTAAAAAGTGAGAGGGTTACGGCAAATACTGGATGCACTTCGTGTACAAACTGGACCTTCTCCTTCGAAGTATGAGGGTTTCAGACGAAAACTCATCTGTTACAAAGGCATTTCATTTTTTTAAACTTATTTCAACTCCAGACTTTTTTTGCTTTCAGTATGCACCATTCTAAGCCACATCTTCAAATTTCAACCCTTTCTAACTTCATTTGTTATTTTTCATGCATTTAATGACTTTTTTTGAGCTAAACGACCCTGAAATTAAAAAACACTACAAATGAACTCTTAAAAGATTGAAACTGGGCATGGTACCATCATTTAATCCACATAGCATGTGCTAAAAAGTTGAGAGGGTTACGGAAAAAGGTGGATGCACTTCGTGTACAAACTGGACCATCTCCTTCGAAGTACGAGGGTTTCGGACGAAAACTCATCTGTTACAAAGGCATTTCATTTTTTTAAACTTGTTTCAACTCCAGACTTTTTGTGCATTCAATATGAACCATTATAATCCACGTCTTCAAATTTCAACCGTTTCTAACTTCATTTGCGATTTTTCATGCATTTAATTAATTTTTTTGAGCTAAACGACCCTGAAATTAAAAAGCACTACAAATGAACTTTGTAAAGGTTGAAACTTGGCATGGTATCATCATTTCACCCACATAGCATGTGCTAAAAAGTGAGAGGGTTACGGCAAAAACTGCATGCACTTCGTGTACAAACTGGACCTTCTCCTTCGAAGTATGAGGGTTTCAGACGAAAACTCATCTGTTAGAAAGGCATTCCATTTTTTAAACTTCTTTCAACTCCAGACTTTTTGTGCATTCAATATGCACCATTCTAAGCCACATCTTTAAATTTCATCCCTTTCTAACTTCATTTGGTATTTTTCATGCATTTAATGACTTTTTTGAGCTAACCGACCCTGAAATTAAAAAAACACTACAAATGAACTCTGAAAAGGTTGAAACTTGGCATGGTATGACCATTTCGTCCACATAGCATGTGCTAAAAAGTTGAGAGGGTTACGGCAAAAGCTGGATGCACTTCGTGTACAAACTGGACCATCTCCTTCGAAGTATGAGGGTTTCGGACGAAAACTCATGTGTTACAAAGGCATTTCATTTTTGTAAACTTCTTTCAACTCCAGACTTTTTGTGCATTCAATATCCACCATTCTAATCCACATCTTCAAATTTCAAACCTTTCTAACTTCATTTGCGATTTTTCATGCATTTAATGATTTTTTTGAGCTAAACGACCCTGAAATTAAAAAGCACTACAAATGAACACTTAAAAGGTTGAAACTTGGCATGGTATCATAATTTCACCCACATAGCATGTGCTAAAAAGTTGAGACGGTTACGGCAAAAACTAGATGCACTTCGTGTACAAACTGGACCATCTACTTCGAAGTATGAGGGATTCGGACGAAAACTCATCTGTTAGAAAGGCATTTCATTTTTTTAAACTTGTTTCAACTCCAGACTTTTTGTGCATTCAATATGCACCATTCTAAGCCACATATTCAAATTTCAACCCTTTCTAACTTCATTTGCTATTTTTCATGCATTTAATGACTTTTTTGAGCTAACCGACCCTGAAATTAAAAAAACACTACAAATGAACTCTGAAAAGGTTGAAACTTGGCATGGTATGACCATTTCATCCACATAGCATGTGCTAAAAAGTTGAGAGGATTACGGCAAAAGCTGGATGCACTTCGTGTACAAACTGGACCATCTCCTTCGAAGTATGAGGGTTTTGGACGAAAACTCATCTGTTACAAAGGCATTTCATTTTTTTAAAGTTGTTTCAACTCCAGACTTTTTGTGCATTCGATATGCACCATTCTAATCCACATCTTCAAATTTCAACCGTTTCTAACTTCATTTGCGATTTTTCATGCATTTAATTAATTTTTTTGAGCTAAACGACCCTGAAATTAAAAAGCACTACAAATGAACTTTGAAAAGGTTGAAACTTGGCATGGTATCATCATTTCACCCACATAGCATGTGCTAAAAAGTGAGAGGGTTACGGCAAAAACTGGATGCACTTCGTGTACAAACTGGACCTCCTCCTTCGAAGTATGAGGGTTTCAGACGAAAACTCATCTGTTACAAAGGCATTTCATTTTTTTAAACTTATTTCAACTCCAGACTTTTTTTGCTTTCAATATGCACCATTCTAAGCCACATCTTCAAATTTCAACCCTTTCTAACTTCATTTGCTATTTTTCATGCATTTAATGACTTTTTTTGAGCTAAACGACCTTGAAATTAAAAAACACTACAAATGAACTCTTAAAAGATTGAAACTGGGCATGGTACCATCATTTAATCCACATAGCATGTGCTAAAAAGTTGAGAGGGTTACGGAAAAAGCTGGATGCACTTCGTGTACAAACTGGACCATCTCCTTCGAAGTACGAGGGTTTCGGACGAAAACTCATCTGTTACAAAGGCATTTCATTTTTTTAAACTTCTTTCAACTCCAGACTTTTTGTGCATTCAATATGAACCATTATAATCCAAGTCTTCAAATTTCAACCGTTTCTAACTTCATTTGCGATTTTTCATGCATTTAATTAATTTTTTTGAGCTAAACGACCCTGAAATTAAAAAGCACTACAAATGAACTTTGTAAAGGTTGAAACTTGGCATGGTATCATTATTTCACCCACATAGCATGTGCTAAAAAGTGAGAGGGTTACGGCAAAAACTGGATGCACTTCGTGTACAAACTGGACCTTCTCCTTCGAAGTATGAGGGTTTCAGACGAAAACTCATCTGTTACAAAGGCATTCCATTTTTTAAACTTCTTTCAACTCCAGACTTTTTGTCCATTCAATATGCACCATTCTAAGCCACATCTTTAAATTTCATCCCTTTCTAACTTCATTTGGTATTTTTCATGCATTTAATGACTTTTTTTGAGCTAAACGACCCTGAAATTAAAAAACACTACAAATGAACTCTTAAAAGATTGAAACTGGGCATGGTACCATCATTTCATCCACATAGCATGTGCTAAAAAGTTGAGAGGGTTACGGCAAAAGCTGGATGCACTTCGTGTTCAAACTGGACCATCTCCTTCGAAGTATGAGGGTTTCGCACGAAAACTGATCTATTACAAAGGCATTTCATATTTTAAACTTCTTTCAACTCCAGACATTTTGTGCATTCAATATGCACCATTCTAAGCCACATCTTCAAATTTCAACCCTTTCTAACTTCATTTGCTATTTTTCATGCATTTAATGATTTTTTTGAGCTAAACGACCCTGAAATTGAAAAGCACTACAAATGAACTCTCAAAAGGTTAAAACTTGGCATGGTATCATAATTTCACCCACATAATATGTGCTAAAAAGTTGAGAGGGTTACGGCAAAAATTGGATGCACTTCGTGTACAAAATGGACCATCTCCTTCTAAGTATGAGGGTTTCGCACGAAAACTCATCTGTTACAGAGGCATTTCATTTTTTTAAACTTGTTTCAACTCCAGACTTTTTGTGCATTCAATATGCACCATTCTAAGCCACATCTTCAAATTTCAACCCTTTCTAACTTCATTTGCTATTTTTCATGCATTTAATGACTTTTTTGTGCTAACCGATCCTGAAATTAAAAAACAGTACAAATGAACTCTGAAAAGGTTGAAACTGGGCATGGTATCATCATTTCATCCACATAGCATGTGCTAAAAAGTTGAGAGGGTTACGGCAAAAGCTGGATGCACTTCGTGTACAAACTGGACCATCTCCTTCGAAGTATGAGGGTTTCGCACGAAAACTCATCTGTTACAAAGGCATTTCATTTTTTTAAACTTCTTTCAACTCCAGACTTTTTGTGCATTCGATATGCACGATTCTAATCCACATCTTCAAATTTCAACCCTTTCTAACTTTATTTGCTATTTTTCATGCATTTAATGACTTTTTTGAGCTAACCGACCCTGAAATTAAAAAGCACTACAAATGAACTCTTAAAAGGTTGAAACTTGGCATGGTATCATAATTTCACCCACATAGCATGTGCTAAAAAGTTGAGAAGGTTACGGTAAAAATTGGATGCACTTCGTGTACAAACTGGACCATCTCTTTCGAAGTATGAGGGTTTCGGACGAAAACTCATATGTTACAAAGGCATTTCATTTTTATAAACTTGTTTCAACACTAGACTTTTTGTGCATTCAATATGCACCATTCTAAGCCACATCTGCAAATTTCAACCCTTTCTAACTTCTTTTGCTATTTTTCATGCATTTAATGACTTTTTTGAGCTAACCGACCCTGAAATTAAAAAAACACTACAAATTAACTCTGAAAAGGTTGAAACTTGGCATGGTATGATCATTTCATCCACATAGCATGTGATAAAAAGTTGAGAGGGTTACGGCAAAAGCTGGATGCACGTCCTGTACAAACTGGACCATCTCCTTCGAAGTATGAGGGTTTTGGACGAAAACTCATCTGTTACAAAGGCATTTTATTTTTTTAAACTTGTATCAACTCCAGACTTTTTGTGCATTCAATATGCACCATTCTAAGCCACATCTTCAAATTTCAACCCTTTCTAACTTCATTCGCTATTTTTCATGCATTTAATGACTTTTTTGAGCTAACCGACCCTGAAATTAAAAAACACTACAAATGAATTCTGAAAAGGTTGAAACTTGGCATGGTATCATCATTTCATCCACATAGGATGTGCTAAAAAGTTGAGAGGGTTACGGCAAAAGCTGGATGCACTTCGTGTACAAACTGGACCATCTCCTTCGAGGTACGAGGGTTTCGCACGAAAACTCATCCATTACAAAGGCATTTCATTTTTTTAAACTTCTTTCAACTCCATACTTTTTTGTGCATTCAATATGCACCATTCTAATCCACATCTTCAAATTTCAACCCTTTCTAACTTTATTTTCTATTTTTCATGCATTTAATGATTTTTTTGAGCTAAACGACCTTGAAATTAAAAAGCACTACAAATGAACTCTTAAAAGGTTGAAACTTGGCATGGTATCATAATTTCACCCACATAGCATGAGCTAAAAAGTTGAGAGGGTTACGGCAAAAACTAGATGCACTTCGTGTACAAACTGGACCATCTACTTCGAAGTATGAGGGTTTCGGACGAAAACTGATCTGTTACAAAGGCATTTCATTTTTTTAAACTTGTTTCAACTCCAGACTTTTTGTGCATTCAATATGCACCATTCTAAGCCACATATTTAAATTTCAACCCTTTCTAACTTCATTTGCTATTTTTCATGCATTTAATGACTTTTTTGAGCTAACCGACCCTGAAATTAAAAAAAACACTACAAATGAACTCTGAAAAGGTTGAAACTTGGCATGGTACGACCATTTCATCCACATAGCATGTGCTAAAAAGTTGAGAGGGTTACGGCAAAAGCTGGATGCACTTCGTGTACAAACTGGACCATCTCCTTCGAAGTATGAGGGTTTCGGACGAAAACTCATCTGTTACAAAGGCATTTCATTTTTTTAAACTTCTTTCTACTCCAGACTTTTTGTGCATTCAATATGAACCATTATAATCCACGTCTTCAAATTTCAACCCTTTCTAACTTTATTTGCTATTTTTCATGCATTTAATGACTTTTTTGAGCTAACCGACCCTGAAATTAAAAAGCACTACAAATGAACTCTTTTAAAATGTTGAAGCTTGGCATGGTATGACCATTTCATCCACATAGCACGTGCTAAAAAGTTGAGAGGGTTACGGCAAAAGCTGGATGCACTTCCTGTACAAACTGGACCATCTACTTCAAAGTATGAGGGTTTCGGACGAAAACTCATCTGTTAGAAAGGCATTTCATTTTTTAAACTTGTTTCAACTCCAGACTTTTTGTGCATTCAATAAGCACCATTCTAAGCCACATATTTAAATTTCAACCCTTTCTAACTTCATTTGCTATTTTTCATGCATTTAATGACTTTTTTGAGCTAACCGACCCTGAAATTAAAAAAACACTACAAATGTACTCTGAAAAGGTTGAAACTTGGCATGGTATGACCATTTCATCCACATAGCATGTGCTAAAAAGTTGAGAGGGTTACGGCAAAAGCTGGATGCACTTTGTGTACAAACTGGACCATCTCCTTCGAAGTATGAGGGTTTCGGACGAAAACTCATCTGTTACAAAGGCATTTCATTTTTTTAAACTTCTTTCAACTCCAGACTTTTTGTGCATTCAATATGAACCATTATAATCCACATCTTCAAATTTCAACCCTTTCTAACTTTATTTGCTATTTTCATGCATTTAATGACTTTTTTGAGCTAACCGACCCTGAAATTAAAAAGCACTACAAATAAACTCTTTTAAAAGGTTGAAACTTGGCATGGTATGACCATTTCAACCACATAGCATGTGCTAAAAAGTTGAGAGGGTTACGGCAAAAGCTGGATGCACTTCGTGTACAAACTGGACCATCTCCTTCGAAGTATGAGGGTTTCGGACGAAAACTCATCTGTTACAAAGGCATTTCATTTTTTTAAACTTCTTTCAACTCCAGATTTTTTGTGCATTCGATATGCACCATTCTAATCCACGTCTTCAAATTTCAACCCTTTCTAACTTTATTTGCTATTTTTCACGCATTTAATGACTTTTTTGAGCTAACCGACCCTGAAATTAAAAAGCACTACAAATGAACTCTTAAAAGGTTGAAACTTGGCATGGTATCATAATTTCACCCACATAGCATGTGCTAAAAAGTTGAGAGGGTTACGGCAAAAACTGGATGCACTTCGTGTACAAACTGGACCATCTCCTTCGAAGTATGAGGGTTTCGGACGAAAACTCATCTGTTACAAAGGCATTTCATTTTTTTAACTTCTTTCAACCCCAGAATTTTTGTGCATTCAATATGCACCATTCTAAGCCACATCTTCAAATTTCAACCGTTTCTAACTTCATTTGCTATTTTTCATGCATTTAATGACTTTTTTTGATCGAAACGACCCGGAAATTCAAAAACACTACAAATGAACTCTTAAAAGGTTAAAACTTGGCATGGTACCATCATTTCATCCCCATAGCATGTGCTAAAAAGTTGAGAGGGTTACGGCAAAAGCTGGATGCAATTCGTGTACAAACTGGACCATCTCCTTCGAAGTATGAGGGTTTCGGACGAAAACTTATCTGTTACAAAGGCATTTCATTTTTGTAGACTTCTTTCAACTCCAGAATTTTTGTGCATTCAATATGCACCATTCTAAGCCACATCTTCAAATTTCAACCCTTTCTAACTTCATTTGCTATTTTTCATGCATTTAATGATTTTTTTGAGCTAAACGACCCTGAAATTGAAAAGCACTACAAATGAACTCTTAAAAGGTTGAAACTTGGCATGGTATCATAATTTCACTCACATAGCATGTGCTAAAAACTTGAGAGGGTTACGGCAAAAACTGGATGCACTTCGTGTATAAACTGGACCATCTCCTTCGAAGTACGAGGGTTTCGGACGAAAACTCATCTGTTACAAAGGCATTTCATTTTTTTAAACTTGTTTCAACTCCAGACTTTTTGTGCATTCAATATGCACAATTCTAAGCCACATCTTCAAATTTCAACCCTTTCTAACTTCATTTGCTATTTTTCATGCATTTAATGACTTTTTTTGATCTAACCGACCCTGAAATTAAAAAACACTACAAATGAACTCTGAAAAGGTTGAAACTTGGCATGGTATCATCATTTCATCCACATAGCATGTGCTAAAAAGTTGAGAGGGTTACGGCAAAAGCTGGATGCACTTCGTGTACAAACTGGACCATCTCCTTCGAGGTACGAGGGTTTCGCACGAAAACTCATCCATTACAAAGGCATTTCATTTTTTTAAACTTCTTTCAACTCCATACTTTTTTGTGCATTCAATATGCACCATTCTAATCCACATCTTCAAATTTCAACCCTTTCTAACTTTATTTTCTATTTTTCATGCATTTAATGATTTTTTTGAGCTAAACGACCTTGAAATTAAAAAGCACTACAAATGAACTCTTAAAAGGTTGAAACTTGGCATGGTATCATAATTTCACCCACATAGCTTGAGCTAAAAAGTTGAGAGGGTTACGGCAAAAACTAGATGCACTTCGTGTACAAACTGGACCATCTACTTCGAAGTATGAGGGTTTCAGACGAAAACTGATCTGTTACAAAGGCATTTCATTTTTTTAAACTTATTTCAACTCCAGACTTTTTGTGCATTCAATATGCACCATTCTAAACCACCTCTTCAAATTTCAACCCTTTCTAACTTCATTTGCTATTTTTCATGCATTTAATGATTTTTTGAGCTAAACGACCCTGAAATTAAAAAACACTACAAATGAACTATGAAAAGGTTGAAACTTGGCATGGTATCATTATTTCACCCACATAGCATGTGCTAAAAAGTTGAGAGGGATACAGCAAAAACTGGATGCACTTCGTGTACAAACTGGACCATCCCGGCTACTCACTAGAGAAAAAAGTGATGACGGTGAAGCCAATCACATCCCAGAGTGGGATCTTGGGGTATAAATTTTTTTCTTCTCGTGTGTCCCTTGCTTATTGCGCCTTAACCATGGACAACTTCATCATTTAAGAGGATGCTTGGGTCAGTCTTCACTGTGAAGGGAGGAATTTCATCAAACTTTTCATAATCTGTAGACATGTCTGTCTTGTCCTCCACTCCCACGATGTTTCTTTTCCCTGAAAGAACTATGTGGCACTTTGGCTCATCGTATGATGTATCCGCTTTCTTATCTTTTCTTTTTCTCGGTTTGGTAGACATGTCCTTCACATAGAAAACCTGCGCCACATCATTGGCTAGGACGAATGGTTCCTCTATGTACCCAAGATTGTTGAGATCCACTGTTGTTATTCCGTACTGTGGGTCTACCATTAACCCTCCTCCAGTCAGATTGACCCATTTGCACTGGAACAAAGGGACCTTCAAATCACTTCCATAGTCAAGTTCCCATATCTCCTCTATGTAACCATAATATGTGTCCTTTTCCCTATTGGAGTTTGCTGCATCGTCAAAGCGGACACCACTGTTTTGGTTGGTACTCTTTTTATCTTGGGCGATCGTGTAAAATGTATTCCCATTTATCTCGTATCCTTGGAAAGTCAATACAGTCGAAGATGGTCTCTTGGCCAACAAGTACAACTCGTCTTCAACAATGTCGTCATTCATGAGATGTGTTTGCAACCAACCACCGAAAGCTGCAATGTGTGTACGTTTAATCCTGGGGTCAGACTGCTCCGGGTTCTTGGAGCGTATAATATCCATGTGTTTGTCGATATACGGGGTCACCAAGGTAGAATTTTCTAGAACTGTGTAGTGTGCTTGCACCCAAGAATGCTCGTCCCTACATATTATTGATTTTGGTCCAAGCATGCCTTTTCCACGCAGTCTCCCCTCATGCAGCGATTGAGGAACACCAATCGACTTAAGGTCAGGAATAAAGTCAACACAAAACTCAATTACCTCCTCTGTTTCATGGCCCTTGGAGATGCTTCCTTCTGGCCTAGCACGGTTACGAACATATTTCTTTAAGACTCCCATGAACCTCTCAAAGGGGAACATATTTGTCGGAATCGGGGCTGCGCAAAACCAAACAAGGTTCGAACACTGGGCGTGTGCGAAGATCTCAACCGGTTCAGAGTCCCAAGCCTGTTGCCCTACGGCCTAGCCGCGTCGAGTAAGTATGAGCGAGGAAGAAGATGGACTCAGAGATTTACCCAGGTTCAGGCCACCTTGCGGTGTAAAACCCTACTCCTGCTTTGTGGTGGATTGGCCTCCTGAGGAGGCTGAGGATGAACTAGTACAGTGGTTGGGTGGCCTCTCGAGGGCTCTTGCTAATGATGAACTCTCGTCCCTCCAAGGTGGAAGCTCGTCCCTCTTTATAGGGGGCCACGATGCTCTTCCCTTATCGCACAGGTGGGAAGGGATCCCACAACGGCCAAATTTGAAAGGGGGCAAGAAGTACATCCTATCCTGACTAAAGGTGGTCTTCGCCTGCAAAGCTTCCGGGTGTGACGCAGCGGTGGGCTCGACAATGACATTCGTCTTGTCGAGCTCATGGTCTTGGTCCTCTTGCACTAGGAAGGAAACCCGCGTACGTCCTTGCCTCCTTATCACGAAAGAGGAATTTGTCCTTGTTGGGGATATAACCCCGTGGTGAGACCCGCCCAGGTGGGGCCGGGTCATACGGTTGGCGGTTTAAGGACCAGGCTTAGCATAAGCTTATCCAATGGGCCTGTAGGCCTGGAGCCAGAAGACAAGATGTAACCCGGTGGCGTAAGCCGCCGGTGGCTGCTTGTTAGACAAGGCATGTGTAGTTAGAGGTGAGGTCGGTTATTAAGTGTACCCCGGCCCGGACTCTTGTAAACCCAGGGCCTTGATCTGTGTATATAAAGGCGGGTTACCTGGGCGGCTTAGGCCACGAAACAACTGATCGATAGCTAGGTCAAGCGAACGCACTCCCTTGTAATCGATACCCAATCAATACAACATAAGCAGGACGTAGGATTTTACCTCTTTCTGAGGGGCCGAACCTGGGTAACCCTTGTCTCTCGATTCCGATCAACCCCTTCGAGATCACCGCCTTAGCGATGGCCCCGAACCTAAGTCCTTTCACGGGGACATCTGCCGTGACAAAACCATGACAGTTGGTGCCCACCGTGGGGCGGACGCTCGGTGGTGTGGAGTTCTCGAAGGGCTCTCTCACACGGATCGCGGGATATGCCGTTGGCAGGATGACTAAGAGTTGCCACGACAAGCTCTACATCGACGACGCTGGCTGGGGCCCCGAGGCCGACTCAATCGAGTACGGGCACTGGGTCCCCTTCGGCGGAATTCACGTCTCCATTGGCAAGATTGGCGGATCTAAGCCTGGGCCGGACATCTGCACCAACCTCGTCGAGCCGGCCCGACGCGCGCAACCCGCCCGAGTTAATCCGGGTCGGAAGCACGTCTTCATCGGCTTTACCCAAGGCGGGGAACTAGAAGGTTCCGTATCACGGGAGGAAACCCTCATTTGCTCGGAGGATGGATCTTCGAGCGGAGAGGCGGAATCAATCTACCAGCTTCACAATGGCGGGCTTGGGAGCTACATCGAGGATTACCCTGAGCCGGAGTATCATGAGCCGGAATACTATGAGCCGCCGAGCCGCGCCACTGTCTTCATGGCGGGATCGACACCGGCCCCCGGCAGCACGGCTGCTGGTGCGACCGGGTCTGGATCTGGCAGGCCGCCGGCTCAAGTTCAGCTGGATCTGATGAATGAGCTTACAACTATGATGGAAACCGAGGTCACGTTCGAAAACCAAGAAGCCCGTAACACGGAGATTGCGAGGTTGAAGAACCAGATGGCCGGAGTCCAAGAGGAAATCAATGCACTGAGGGTTCAGATGGATGCTGAGTCGGAGTGCCTTAGGGCGGATGCCTTTCGCCTTGAATTAGAGCAGCAGACCGCAGCGGCGGTTCACCGGATGAGGCATCAGTCCCGTTTTCCTGATCAATATGAGGCCAGAAATCTTTTTAACACGCCAGGGACGGGACGGAATGCACCTCTGACCGTAACCAGGACGGCGGAAGTACCTGGGAGTAGGGCGGCGGTTCAGCATCGGCAGCCAAACCCGCCCCGCAGGAACCAGACCCCGCCACAGTCTTTTCCGACGCCACCCGGTCATTATTCTAACCCGGTGGAGAACATGGTGGCAGCGGCGACCAGACTTGGCACGATCCCCATCCCTGATGGGACGCCTTTCGCAGAGGAAGTGCGGAACGCCATTGGATACTTGCAGACAGCGGTGGCGCAGCAGGAGAAATATACTTACAGCCGGAGTCGCGTGCACTCAACCCCCATCCCGAGTCGTACCTACAGCCGGCGTTTAGAGTCGCCGGCGGTCTCTAGCAGTGAGCGACATCGAAACCCGCCGCGAGATGATCAGCAGGCTCTTGATGCTCATGCGCTGGTGGATCGGGCAAGAGCGCAGCGAGAGGCGGCAGCATTGGCAGCTGCGGCGGCTTATCAAGAACCCACTGTAACACCTTCCATTTTGGTAGGAGCCGGAGTAACCTCCAGGACTGTGGGAGTTCCGTCCTTAGTACCGGCTTTACGAAATGAGTGCCTGCCGAAAGACTTCAAGGGTCCTCGCAAGGTGCCCAACTATACCGCTGATCTGCCTCCAGAAGCTTGGATCGAAATCTATGAACTAGCCATGGAGATGTTGGACGTCAGTGATGCAGTATGCGCCAAGTATTTCATCATGATGCTGGAAGGGCCGGCTCGCACGTGGTTGAAGGGTTTACCACCCAACGCCATTAATTCCTGGGCCGAGTTGAAGGCGAAGTTCATCAAGAATTTCCAGGGAACGTGCAAGCAGCCCATGACAATTGTGGATTTGGATCATTGCGTGCAGCGTGAGGACGAGTCGGCTCATTATTGGGTCCGACGGGTCTCAACCATCATCCACTCTTCTGATAACATTACGGCGGCTCAAGCGGTCCTTATTCTGGAGAAGAATTGCCACTTTGTGCCCCTGAAGCAAAAGCTTGGCCGGCTCAAACATACATGCCAGGATATGAGGGAACTCATGGTGGCTCTCACCAAGTATGCGGACTCGGACAGCACAAAGGAC
Source organism: Elymus sibiricus (assembly GCA_039707655.1). Taxonomy (NCBI): domain Eukaryota; kingdom Viridiplantae; phylum Streptophyta; class Magnoliopsida; order Poales; family Poaceae; genus Elymus; species Elymus sibiricus. The sequence continues at coordinate 464,471,722 of CM077667.1, read as the reverse complement.
CCTGGCTCCGATGATGAGAAATCGGCCAAGGGTAAGAAGAATAACAATGGCAAGAGTCAACCGCAGAATGGGGGAGGAAACAACAATAATGGAAACGGCGGAAAGCAGAAACACCAGGACGGCGGGTCAGATTTAGTGGCCAACACCAGTACTGGGAATAACCGGGGCAAGGGGAACGGCAAGCCGCCTTTCGTTAAACACAAGCCTGTTGATATGGAGGTGATGTTGAATGTTCCTTGCCCGAAGCATAGCCTTGCCGATAAGCCATCAACTCATGCCTGGATAGATTGTTGGATCATGCGGGAGTTTCAAAATTACAGTGTTAACCAGCATCAAGGTGGCGGCGGTGGACCGTCCGGCGGGTCAGGATCCGGTCCTTCTGGATCTGGCTTCGGTACAGGTGGCTCAGGCTCTGGCTATCAAGGCCAAGGAAACCATGGAGGTAATAATCAACAGTCTGGCAGTGGAGGTCAGCAACAAAATAACCAGTCCGGGTATCAGAGTAATCCAAAGCAGCTTAATGGAGGCCAATATCATATTTTTACGACTAGTCTTGACAAGCGGGATCGGAAGGTGCGCGAGCGGGCGGTTAATGCAGTTATGCCGGCTCTCCCTCAGTACTTAAGGTGGTCATAGTATGACATAACTTGGAGCAGGGAGGATCACCCGCCACGTGTGGATAACCCGGGACAGTTGTCTTTGGTAGTGCCCCCCCCAAGTCGGAGGCTATGTGTTCACTAAGGTGCTTATGGATGGTGGCAGCAGCATCAACATCCTGTACTATGACACGTTCCGCCGGATGAACTTGCTTGAGAAGGACCTTAAGCCGTCTTCAATGGTCTTTCACGGAGTGGTGCCTGGAAAATTGGCTTATCTAGTCGGGAAAATTTCTCTGGAGGTAGCTTTTGGTGATGAGTCTAACTATAGGGTAGAGACCTTATGGTTTGAGGTGGTCAAAATCAAGAGCCCGTACCACGCTTTGTTTGGGCGACCGGCTTACGCCAAGTTCATGGCTAGGCCTTGTTATGTGTACTTGCACCTCAAGATGCCCGGGTTAAACGGGACGATTACAGTGCATGGTGATCAAAAGATTGCTCTTGAATGCGAGGAAGGCGATGCAGCATATGCAGAGTCAAGCTGTGCCGAGGCGGAGCTAAAGTTTTATCAGGGAAATGTTGACCTGGCAGACATGACCCCGCTAAAGAAGCCTAGCACGGAATCTGAGCCTCCCCTCAAGTTTGTGGCAGAAGATACCAAGCTAGTGGATTTCACTCCTAGCGACTCATCGCAGCAGTTCACTATTGGGGCCAATATGGATCCCAAATAGGAAAGCACGCTCATCGAATTCATCCGTGAGAATCGGGACATCTTTGCATGGAAGCCTTCTGACATGCCGGGTGTACCGAGAGAATTCGCTGAGCACCACCTTAATGTGGATCCTAAGTTTAAGCCGGTCAAACAGTTCCTCCGTCGCTTCAATGAGGAGAGGCGTAAGGGTATTGGGGAAGAGGTGGCCCGGTTCTTGGCAGCAGGGTTCATCGTTGAAGTTTTTCACCCGGAGTGGTTAGCCAACCCGGTGTTGGTACTCAAGAAGAACGGCACGTGGCGCATGTGCGTGGATTACACAGATCTTGACAAGGCGTGTTCGGTTGACCCATTTGCTCGCCCCCGTATTGATCAAATCATTGATGCGACGGCAGGTTGTTAGAGTCTATGCTTCCTGGATACTTATTCAGGTTATCATCAGATCAAGATGGCAGTCAAAGACCAAGAGAAGACGTCTTTCATTACGCCTTTTGGAGCTTTCTGTTATGTGTCTATTCCTTTCGGGCTCAAGAGTGCCCAGGCGACTTACCAGCATTGTGTGCAGAACTGTCTTCACGGTCAAATTGGGCGCAATGTTCATGCTTATGTGGATGATATTGTGGTCAAGTCAAGGAAGAAGGAGACTTTGCTGGCTGATTTGAAAGAAACTTTTGACAATTTGCGGGTTTACAAGATAATGCTTAACCCGGCAAAATGTGTGTTTGGTGTACCCGTAGGCAAGCTCTTGGGATTTTTGGTCTCTGAGCGTGGCATTGAGGCTAACCCGGACAAGATAAAGGCCATCACTTCTTTGTCTAAGCCGGCGTGTATTAATGATGTTCAGCGCCTGGCGGGTTGTATTGCTGCACTGAGCCGGTTCATAAGCCGCCTGGGTGACAAGGCTATTCCTCTGTATCATATGATGAAGAAGACAGACGATTTCGTCTGGAGCGATGCGGCTAATGAGGCGTTTGAGGCACTTAAAAAACAGCTGGTTGAGCCGCCCATTTTAGCTGCTCCCGTGGAGAAGGAGCCTTTGCTCTTATATGTGGCGGCTAACAACAAAGCCGTCAGTGCTGCAGTTGTGGTCGAGCGCAAGGAGGCGGGTAAGGAGTACCCAGTCCAGCGGCCGGTTTATTATGTCAGTGAGGTCTTGACGGAATCCAAGCAGAGATACCCACATTGGCAGAAGCTGGTACTTGGTGTATTCATGGCCAATCGCAAGCTGAAGCATTACTTCCTCGGGCATCCAATTACAGTGGTCAGCTCTGCTCCTTTGGGGGATATCATTCAAAACAGAGGAGCTACTGGCAGGATTGCTAAGTGGGCAATTGAACTTAGGCCTCTCAATTTAAAATATGTGCCCCGGACGGCTATCAAATCTCAAGCTCTGGTGGATTTTATCAATGACTGGACAGAGTGTCAAATACCTGAGGAAAATCCGGACAATACCTATTGGACGATTCACTTTGATGGTTCCAGGCAATTGGAAGGCTCGGGGGCTGGAGTTGTTTTAACTTCCCCACGAGGTGACAAATTCTGTTATGTTTTGAGGCTAATGTTTCCTTATACTAACAATGCAGCGGAATACGAGGCTTTGCTTCATGGGCTCCGGGTGGCCAAAGAGGTGAACTTGAGCCGGGTCAGATGTCTTGGCGACTCAGACCTGGTGGCTCAACAAGTCTCTGGCAGGTGGGATTCTAAGGACCCTCGTATGGCGGCTTATCGTCAGGCGGTTGATATTATTGCTGGCCACTTTAAAGGTTATTAGGTGGATCATATTGACCGGCGGAAGAATGAGGCGGCTGATGCATTATCAAGACTGGGGTCTCAGCGTAAGCCGGTACCACCTAATGTGTTCTTGGACGTCTTGCATCACCCATCGGTCAAGTTACCGTCGGAGGAGGATTTGGCTATACCTGACCCGGAAGGGCAATTGGTGGCGGCTCTTCGCGCGATCCCTGATTGGACGTTGCCTTATCTGGCGTACCTGACCCGTGGTGAGTTACCTCAAGATGAGACTCTGACATGGCAGATCACAAGGCGGTCTAAGTCTATGACTATTGTCAACAGCGAGTTACATCGGCGCAATGTGACTGGTGTCTTTCAGCGTTGTGTTTCTCCTGATGAGGGCCGTGAGATCTTGCAAGAAATTCATGCAAGCGATTGTGGTCATCACGCCGGGTCAAAATCATTGGTGCCCAAGGCCTTTCGACACAGGTTTTACTGGTTAACTGCTCATAAAGATGCAGAGGATTTGGTCAGTAAGTGTGGCGGGTGCCAAAAATTTGGGCGACGTGCCCATGTGCCAGCTCAAGAGCTACGGATGATTCCAATCACCTGGCCGTTTGCAGTCTGGGGGCTTGATATGGTAGGACCTTTTAAGAGGTCTAAGGACAAAAAGACCCACCTCTTGGTGGCGGTTGACAAGTTTACTAAGTGGGTCGAGGCTGAGCCGGTCAGCAAGTGTGATGCAGCAACAGCAGTTCAGTTCGTCAAAAAGCTGATTTTTCGTTTTGGTTATCCTCATAGTATCATTACTGATAATGGCACTAACCTGTCCAAGGGGGCTATGAAGGAGTTCTGTGATGAGGAGCATATCCGTCTTGATGTATCTTCGGTAGCTCACCCGCAGTCTAATGGTCAAGCTGAGCGTGCTAACCAGGAAATTTTGAGAGGTATAAAACCCCGGCTCATGGTTCCTTTGGAGCGCATGCCGGGCTGTTGGGTGGAGGAGTTGCCATCTGTTCTTTGGAGCATAAGAACCACCCCAACAGGTCTACAGGCTATACGCCTTTCTTCTTGGTTTATGGCGCATAAGCTGTTCTCCCTAGTGATATTCGTCATGACTCGCCCAGAGTGGCGGCTTACGTGGAAACTGATAACGAGGCGGCGCGTCAGGATGCTTTGGATGCTTTGGACGAAGAACGGGATCTTGCGGCAGCTCGGTCGGCGATTTATCAACAAGACCTGCGTCGCTATCATAGCCGCAGGGTCAAGACCCGGACGTTCCAAGAAGGCGACTTAGTACTCCGGCTGATTCAAGACCAGTCAGATATGCATAAGTTGTCACCTCCCTGGGAAGGACCGTTTGTGATCAGCAAAAATCTCAACAATGGTTCTTATTATCTCATGGATATACGGGAGTGACAAGTCTCGCACTTCTGGTGAAGAGACCAAGAGGCCATGGAATATTGCTCACCTTCAGCCATACTATACTTAAGCCGCCAGTCCGGCTCTCATCAATGTACATATTCCTGTCCTTGTATATACCATCTTTTATGATATAATAAAGTTGGCATCCCCATGATTAGGGGCCTCTGCCATTTTCTCCGCACTGAAAGTGTCATACAAAGGAGTTGATCCTTAATCAGGTCACTTGGGGGCTTCCAACCCTATGGGTTTAGCTTACATACCCTCTTGGCCAGGCTTTATATGCCATGTTCGAGTTAAACCTGCCTGTTTGCAACTTGCTACTCCGCCATGTGACTCGTCGAACTCTTGACAGTTAATCTTGATAAGAGACCCTGAACTTTTATAAGTTATTCACGCACAAAGACCCTGAACTTGTCAAGGTTTAAACGATGGTTTTTGTCACGAGAGAGCCGGCTTACAGTGAGCTAGGATAAACTCGTCTTTTCTGCCGTAACCCCTCCGCTATGTGGCCTGTTCGTACTCTTACCAATGTCAATCTTTTAAAGACCCTGAACTTGCTAAGGTTTAAACGACGGATTTATGTCATGTGAGAGCCGGCTTACAAGTTTGTAGGCTTTCCGCCTAGTTTCTTCAGAAACAACACAATTTTTTTTGCATAAAAACAAGAGTTATCTTGTCCTGCCAAGCCTTTAAAGCCGGCTTATAGGATGAGACATACAAATTACTTGTTTTTTGCAGGTACTCTCATGATAAGATTCTAAGTTTTGGAAAATTCCGTCTTGGTATTGCTCAGGGAGTGTAACCCGCCCGGCGCGTCAAAGCAGTCAAATGATTATATATCAAAGATGAATTTGCTAAGTCGCCGGCAGAAGCTTAAAACAATGCATCAAAAGCACAAGAGCAGACGGTTAAATGTTTTCCTACTGCTATTACAAGGCTGTTCAAAATGCCCAAAATTTGCAGACATAAGTGTTTTTCGTACAAGATAACCTGGCATATCAGTAAAAGCGGGGTACTTTCCTACGAAGTAGACTCTACAGCTTGTCGCCGGGTCATCCTGCGCCGGGTCTTCGTCTTCCCGGATCTGAAGGTTGGGCAAATCCCATTTGCAGTTTGTTAAGGCTTCAAATTGGGCCTCATCATGTAGGATCGGAGACGGATCAACATCAGGGGAAAAGAGATGCTTACGGCATTGAGGAATCAGGCTCTTCGCTTCAAAAGTGGGCCCTCGAACACACTTGCTCTCTTCGGAGTAAGCCGCCTGATATACTGCCAGGTCAGCCTCTGCGGCCAGCCGGCTTGCCAGAACTAGGGAAGCCTTATGACAGCGGGCGTACTCTTCTTGTGTAAACTCTGAGCCGTCATCCTTCAGTTTAGGGAAGCCGTCCATCATCTCAGCCGGGTTATGCTCCGGGGCATAAGCCAGCGATCGGCTCAAAGCAGCAATTGCGTCCTTGCGGGCGGCTGATCTCTTCAATTCTTCCAGCTACTTCGGGATGGTCGACATGACTTCCAGCACACCCTTCACGACCTTCGGAACACCCCTCTCAGTCATGACAGCCTTGATGGTAAGTAGAGACACGACGTACAACTGTTCTGTCAAAGAGTACAAAGCCTTGAGTTTCAACAGGCTGTTGTCTGACAGCTGGTGGCTCCGTTCACCTACAGGCAAGTCAAATTTCATAAAGCCGCCAGAAAACATTCTCGACAAGTACCTTTTTGAATATTGAAGGTTAAAAATGCTTACCAAAGACGGCTCCGATCATACGAGAGATCTGGCCTTTCAAGTTGTTCAGCTCGTCAGTTACCGTTTTGAGACGGCTTTCTGCGTCTTCAGCGCGCATTGTCAGGGCGGCTTGGCTCGTTTCAATGGATTTTTTGAGTGACTTAAGTTCAGCCTTGATAACATCCAGCTCCATCAAAGCAAGTTGATACTTGGCGTCAGTCTCTGCTCGGCTTTCCTGTTGCAGTGCCAGATTCTTCTTCAGGTCTGACACGGTCGACTCAGCGGCGCTCAAAGATTCTTGCACAGGACAAGTCATGACAGTGCAAGGTTGTCAGCTTTTAGCCACCGGTCCGACTCACACAGTTTATGTCAAAGTTTGGTACAATGATTACAAGTCCCAAGCAGATTGCAAGCTCTTTCTTATAGAGTCGGCTTGTTACTTAGGTAATGACCCGGCCCTTGGGGGCTACAGTTGGCTCTTAATCTATGATTGAGTGCCGGCTCGTTACTTAGGTAATGACCTGGCCCTTGGGGGCTACACTTGGCTCTTAATCTATGATTGAGTGCCGGCTCATTATTGGTATAATGACCCGGCCCTTGGGGGCTATGATTGGCTCTTAATTTATGATTGAGTGCCGACTCATTATTGGTATAATAACCCGGCCCTTGGGGGCTACGATTGCCTCTCAGTCCATGTTCACACACTGATGATTCTTCAAAAGTTGCCAAATTAATGGAAGACCCGGCTGGCCTTCTGAGAGATCAACCGGTTCTTGGGGGCTACAAAAGTATATACATGAAGAGGCAAGGGAAGTGAAGTACCTCGTATTTTTCCTTCATCTTGGCGACCAAGTTGGCCTCCATGTCTCGGCTGGCAAACAGACGACTCAGATAGCCGGCATGCAATTCGTCGGCAGTAAGTTTCTCCAAATTTGAAAGATCAGATGGAGTCTTTTCTTCCTTAGAGGGAGCCACCTCGTCTTCATTGATATGCTTTGATAGCACATGTGAAGGAGCTGGAGATTTGTAAGCCGCCCCGATGACAGTGACTTCTTAATGAGAAGCCATATCTTCAGTTGACGGCCGGGGGCTGGGCGGTTTAGGAGTAGAATCTGGATGGGATTCATGAGCCTCAACGTCCATAGCAGCCGGCTTGTTATGTGGAGGAACCTCTTCATGGGCATCCTTGGCAGCTTCAGAAGGTTCAACATGAGCCTCAGGACTATTGAGCCTTGGGTTTTCCGGGTCTTGGGCATCAGGGGTGGCGGATGACCCGACCACTTTCCTTCGTTTGGCTTGAGCCCTGTGAGGCAAAGTTAAAGTTACACATCAATGAGCAAGGATGGACTGTTAATGCAAGGCATGGGATATAAAACACTTACCCCTGGTTGATGATAAGGGGAGGCAACTTTGAAGCAGTTGAGTCGCCGGAAGAAGGAGGCGAGTCCTGGAAAAGTTAGCATTGTTAAACACTGATAAGCTGCAAGGATAGCATACAGGAAAAATAAGTTAAAGACAAGAAAGTAATTCAGTGCGCTGTTTGCGGGGGGGGGGGGGGGTCGGCTCATTGGGTAAGCCGGCTAAAAGATCTCCAGAGCCGATGCTCCGGGTCTGACGTCTGCTGTCGTCTTGCTGTTTCTTCAAAAGAAAGTTAGGACCCAGGTGAGCAAAAGGACGAGAACATTTTACCTTCCGTACAGCCCACCGTACTCTCTTTACTGGAGAAGGATCCGAGTCAGAGGAGACAATGGTTACCTCGGCAATATCGGCGTGACTTGTTTTTGCTTCCTCCTGTGAGCAATCATCGTTCAAGAGTTGCATAAAGAGAAAGCCAAGGGCGTCAAGTTCTACCTCTGAGTCGTCTAAATCAAATAGTTCTTCCGCTGACTGTTTCCTTTTGCGGGTCGGCGCCTTAGTTTTTGACGCCTTGGGGACCTTGCTCTTCTTCTTGAGAGAAGGGAGTAACTGTTTTTTCCAGAAGGAAGAGCCAGCCTATGTGTGATAAAGCATGTTGACAGAAAAGTTAATAAGACATGCAAAGTACGGCGTTAAGCGAAAAGATGAGAGTTAAGACGGAAACATTTACATCCGGAGCCGGGTTAAGTGCAAATTAGGGGCTTAACCCCGTCTTGCTGCAGGCGGCTTGTGATTCCCCCAGCAAGGACTTAACAATAGTATTAAGATCCGGGTCTGTTAAGGGGGTCTGGTTGAAGCGTTGAGGATCGTCCACGCTACCAGTGTATTGGCACATTAAAGCGCCGCGGCGGCTTAATGGCAAGATCCTCCAAGAAACCCAACAGCGGGTCAGATCAACACCTGTTAATCCATTGGCTAGCAGGGCCCTGACTTTTGAGAAAGTGGTGGCATATTGAGCACATTCAACTGCGGACATCCGGTCTGGAAGCTCCGTGTCGATGCTAAGCCGGTAAGGACGATAACCCGGCAGTGGGTTCTCCCCCTCTGGTGAAGTGTCTTGGCAATAGAACCAAGTCTTGTTCCATTCTTTACGGTGACTCGGCAGAATTGCAGCCGGGAAGAGTACATCCCTCCGCCTCTGAAGAGTGACGCCCCTGAGCTCGAGGCTTAATCCGTCTGCCATTTCTGTTTGGCGGTTGATATAAAAATACTCCTTGAAGAGGTTGACAGACGGCTCTTCCTGCAGGTAGGCCTCACAAAAGGTCTGAAACTAGCACAGGTTGGTGACAGAATTGGGGCCAATGTCTTGGGGGTGAAGCTTGAACGAGTGTAAAACATCCCAGAAAAATTTAGACCCGGGTGGGGAGAAACCACGCAGAAGATGATCTGTGAAGATAATGACTTCCCCGTCTTTTGGTTTAGGGGTGGTCTCACTGCCTGGAACCCGCCAGTGGATAACATCCTGAGCCGGCAGAACTCCCATTGTGACAAATTCCTTGAGTGACCCTTCGGTCACACCAGACCTTACCTAGTTACAGGTGGATGGGGTTTTAGACATGGCGTTGGTTTGAGAAATAGCGGAAAGATATGAATATTTGGCAGGTTAAATGCATATTATAACCAAGGCCGTATGACTCTAGAAATGGTGATGACAGTTGGCGGGTCCATATAAAGTTATGAGCCACCGAAACTATTTGCAGTATGACAACATGATCCGGCAGCTTTACGGCGGGTCAAGTTTATCAGTGCGTACTGGAAAAATTGCTAAGTGTGGAGAAACAGTTTCCGCAATTACAGCCATGGATTTGAGATCTACGAGCGAGGGAAAAAGAAAAATAATTTTAGCCCTAAAAAGCCGGTGGAAGACAGACGGACTCTGTACAGATTAAAACGACCTGCAGATTTACAATGAGTGCAACGTGATTACGGGGCGGATGGCCGCGCGATTTGGGCAGTATTATGAGGCCCAAAAGAGGTGTTCTTTATCTAAATCTGTGAAGGACGTTCCGATGAACGGTGATGAACACCGAAGAAAACCGACAAACTCGGGGGAGATCTAAAGGACTAGTGCAGATCTAACAATTAGCAGTAATTAAACCTTGAGAATGTGAGCGGATGCGGCGATGTTCTGGACGCGTTCAGGTGGATGCAACGGCCGGTGTTGATGAAGATGGAGATGACTGAATGGCGCGGCGAGCTTCAGCGACGCGGCGAGCTTCGGTGGTCCAGAGGAAGAAGAAGAAGGTGGCGGCGGGGAAAGTGAAAGCGATAGCCCCCCGTGCTTATTTAAAGGGATATAATGGAACAAAAATGGTCCGACGCGGGGATCGAGGAGGCATGATGATGACTGACTAAGAAGGCGCCTCGATTCTCGGGCTGGTCATATTAATAAAGAAAGATCCGTTCCGACGTCAGGGGAATCTTTTTTGATTTTTCTGATGACATCACGGTGGGTTATGAAAGTTTATCAGAAAAGACACCGCCCATTTTCGGCGGGTCAAGAAGATTGTCAAAGAATGCAAGACTCGCCAACCAGAAGACTTGGAGATTGACATGAACCGGTTCAAATCAATCTGGGGCCTAATGTTGGGGATATAACCCAGTGGTGAGACCCGCCCAGGTGGGGCCGGGTCATACGGTTGGCGGTTTAAGGACCAGGCTTAGCATAAGCTTATCCAATGGGCCTGGAAGCCCGGAGCCAGAAGACAAGATGTAACCCGGTGGCGTAAGCCGCTAGTGGCGGCTTGTTAGACAAGGCATGTGTAGTTAGAGGTGAGGTCGGTTATTAAGTGTACCCCGGCCCGGACTCTTGTAAACCCAGGGTCTTGACCTGTGTATATAAAGGCGGGTTACCTTGCGGCTTAGGCCACGAAACAACTGATCGATAGCTAGGTCAAGCGAACTCGCTCCCTAGTAATCGATACCCAATCAATACAACATAAGCAGGACGTAGGCTTTTACCTCTTTCCGAGGGGCCGAACCTGGGTAACCCTTGTCTCTCGATTCCGATCAACCCCTTCGAGATCACCGCCTTAGCGATGGCCCCGAACCTAAGTCCTTTCACGCGGACATCTGCCGTGACAAAACCACGACAGTCCTCCTTCTGCGCCTGCTGGCACCCGCCTGGCTCTGCCATCAGAACCCATGTCACCCCAGCCTCGTGAGGCCGGGTACTTGCATAGGAATCTCCGCTCCTCGGGAGGCAGTCTGGGGGGATGCCACTTTTCCGGAGGTCTTGGTGTTGCTCTCCTCGCGAGGCGGGGGCTCTCGCGATGGCCTTAGCTTGGGGGGCTTGTTGCTGGGCCGTACCGAGCCACAGTGGTGGGCCACGTGTTGGGCCACAGGCAGGCAGGTCTGGGTAGCCCCGATCCCAGAACACCGACAGTAGCCCCCAGGCCCATGGCGTGCCAACCCTAGCTTCGAGATGAAGGCAAGGGGTGTAGGGTGAAGCGCCGCGGGCCCCAAATCACTTGTGGGCCAGGCTCGACGCGTGGCGCACGACGGGGAACAGACACCTCTGCCCTCCATCGCCTCGGCAACTGTCCAGGCTGACAAAAGCTGGGCGCCCTCTGCAGAGCCATCATTGCACTTCTCCCCTGCGCCTTTCTCTCCTGCTCAGATCCTCTTTCCTCGGCGAGAAACTCCTCCAGGTCTTGGCGCAGCATCATCCTTCCTCTTGCTCTTCTACCTCCAGGATCCTTCGGATGGCGCCTACTGGGAAGATGAAGCCCGAGGCTCCAGCCTCGGCCCCCTCTTCTCCCTCTCCAGTGCTCACGACATCCACCATCGCCAAGGAGGGGGATCTCGCCTCCGCACTTCCGTTGACTGCGGGAGACTCCAATGAATGGGGGAGGACCTTGATCTGGTGCGGCTCAGCCGAGCGGCGCACCCTGGCGAAGACCGTCTATCCCTTCTTCCTCCACATCGTCTTCTGTGGGCTCGTCCCGCCCTTCTCAGGGTTCTTCTCTGCCATCCTCGCGCACTACGGGATCCAAGCTCTCCACCTTCAGCCCAACTCAATCCTACTCCTGTCGATCTTCGCTTTATACTGCGAGGCCTTCGTAGGCGTGAAACCTTCAGCGGCCCTCTTCCGCCACTACTTCAGCATGAGGCTCCATGACAGCGCGCAGCGGTTGGGGTGCGCCTCCTTCGTCGCGGTCCAGAGCGGCCATGTGCTCCTGAAGGCCGGGAAGTGGGTGGAAGGCTACAAGCACCGCTGGGTCTTCTTGGATGTCCAGGGGGTCGATGCGCATTTGGAGCTACCGATGAGGCTGCCCGAGAAGACTCTCGGGTGGGCCTCCGCGAAGCTCACCGACCCCTAGGAGACGCCCGTCCTGAAGCGGATCTCCTCGGATGTGGACGCTAGGAAGCTGACCAGGGCGATGATGGTGAAGGAGTTTGTGACGCAGCGCCTGGTGCCGCTCCAGCAGCACTCGAAGCCCATGTGGGAGTACGAGGGCATCGGAGATGCCATCAGGCTCAGATCCGCCAGCCTGACAGGCGAGGAGCGGGACCAGGCCCTGAACACCCTGCTCTAAAACGATCCCGGGGATCATCCCGAGGCCTACGCCCCACTGTACCGCCGTGACGACGGCAGGGTGCTGGCCGCCGCCATGCCCGATTTCGGCAACCTAGGGCTCACGCCAACTGAGCACCCCAATCCCCCGGTGCTGGTGTCCTCTGGCGACACCAGCGGCGGGGAGGATTCAGAGGAGACTGTGGATCATAGGGAGGAGGCATCCCCTCCGTCGTAGAGCGTGCTCCTCCGCAGCCTCGATGATGATGATGACGATACCGACGAGCCCCTGGCCACTGGCTCCCAGCACTTCGCCAGGGTGCCTAGGGGGCCGGGGCCTTCTCCTCAAACCGCTCGGACGTCCGGTCGGACGACCGCGAAGAAGCGCGCGGCCGTGCCCGCTCCGGAGGACTCCCCGCGCCCCAGCAAGGTGGCCGAGGCGCTGGCCTCGTCTCAGCCCGTGCTGCGTCCGAGAGGCGGGGCGGCCGCCGTTGTGGCGGACGTAGCTTCGCCGGCTGCGGCTCCTTAGGGCGTCCTCCGCACTTCTCTGGGCGGCAGCGCCGCACCGCGGGTCGGCGAGGAGCACCCTGCTTGCCCCATGGCGCGGCCAGGGCCGCGCCGAAAGGAAGCGGGGGCGTCCCGACCGACGCCGAGGTGGAGAAGAAGAGGAAGTGGGTCGCGCGCAAGGATTAAGTAACCTTCCTTGTCCCTTTTTTTACCATGAACTGTGCTTGTGCTCACAGCGCTCCCCCTTACGCTGGCGTTGGTCGAGGTCATGCCGAAGAGGAAGAAGGCGAGCTTTGAGCCGAAGGAGCCCCCTGTCCTGGGGGCGCTATCGGCCTTGGGTCGTGATGGAAGCGAGCCGTGCCAGCCCTGCACGTCGCCTGGAGGATCAGTCACCGGGGACGCGGGGGCTCTCCAGGCGGCGCTTCCTGCCGTGGACGTGGCGGCCCCGACGCTGATGGAGGGGGCGGCTCCTCGCCCCCTTCTGGTGGAATCCGCTCCCGAGGGCGCAGTGATGTGACCTCGGGAAGAGCCAGCCCCCGCGGGCCAACTGGTGGTGGAGCCGTCCACGCTTGTCGTGACAAAGGAGAAGCTGGAGCCCCCGGCTCCCCAAGTTAGCCATGCAGCTGGTCCCTTGGTCATGACGCCCGCTGATGCGCAGGCGCCGCCTCCTGGTCCGGTTCTCGCGCTCGCACGCTGCGGTCCTCGGATCAGGTCTGGTGCCTTGGATGAGGCCTACACCATGCTTGACAGGCTCCGGGCTGACCTCCAAGATGCTGAGAGGCACCTCGCGAAGGAGCACCTGGGGTTCGTTTCTGGGTGGTCCCAGGCCGAGGCGGTGATGTCTACTACGCAACCTTCTTCTTGTAGACTCGTGTTGGGCCTCCAAGCGCAGAGTTTTGTAGGACAGTAGCAAATTTCCCTCAAGTGGATGACCTAAGGTTTATCAATCCATGGGAGGCGTAGGATGAAGATGGTCTCTCTCAAACAACCCTGCAACCAAATAACAAAGAGTCTCTTGTGTCCCCAACACACCCAATACAATGGTAAATTGTATAGGTGCACTAGTTCGGCGAAGAGATGGTGATACAAGTGTAATATGGATGGTAGATATAGGTTTTTGTAATCTGAAAATATAAAAACAGCAAGGTAACTAATGATAAAAGTGAGCACAAACGGTATTGCAATGCTTAGAAACAAGGCCTCGGGTTAATACTTTCACTAGTGCAAGTTCTGTCAACAATACTGACATAGTTGAATCGTATTTAAATCCCTCACGTGCGACAAAGAGTTCACTCCAAAGTCACAAATAGCGGTGAACAAACGTAGAAATTATTGTAGGGTACGAAACCACCTCAAAGTTATCTTTTCCGATCAATCTTATGAGCTATCCCTATAAGTGTCACGAACAGCCCTAGAGTTCGTACTAAAATAACACCTTAAGATACACATCAACCAAAACCCTAATGTCACCTAGACACTCCAATGTCACAACGAGTACCCATGGCCTTGATTATACGATATGCATCACACAATTTCAGATTCATCATGTTCAATCCAACACAAAGAACTTCAAAGAGTGCCCCAAAGTTTCTACCGGAGAGTCAAGACGAAAACATGTGCCAACCCCTATGCATAGATTCCCAAGGTCACGGAACCCGCAAGTTGATCACCAAAACATACATCAAGTGGATCAATAGAACATCCCATTGTCACCACGGATATCCCATCGCAAGACATACATCAAGTGTTCTCAAATCCTTTAAAGACGCAATCCGATAAGAAAACTTCAAAGGGAAAACTCAATTCATCACAAGAAGATAGAGAGGGGAAAACTCCATATGATTCATCTATATTAATAAAGCTCATGGTACATCAAGATCGTGTCATCTCAAGAACACGAGAGAGAGAGAGATCAAACACATAGCTACTAGTACATACCCTCAGCCCCGAGGGTGAACTACTCCCTCCTCGTCATGGAGACCGCCGGGATGATGAAGATGGCCTCCGGTGATGGTTTCCCCCTCCGGCAGGGTGCCGGAACAGGCTCCCGATTGGTTTTTCGTGGCTACAGAGGCTTGCGGCGGCGGAACTCCCGATCTAGGTTTCTTTCTGGAGGTTTTGGTATTTATAGGAATTTTTGGCGTCGGTTTCACATCAAGGGGACTCCCGAGGGGCCCACAAGCCAGGGGCGTGCCCTAGGGGGGGGCGCCCCCTAGGCTTGTGGCTGCCTCGGGACTCCTCTCCGGTATCTTTTTGCTCCCGTAGTTTTTATATTTTCCAAAAATATTCTCCGTAAATTTTCAGCCCATTCCGAGAACTTTTATTTCTGCACAAAAAAACGACACCATGGTAGTTCTGCTGAAAACAGCGTCAGTCGGGGTTAGTTCTAATAAAATCATACCAAAATCATATAGAATTATTGTAAACATGGCATGAATACTTCATAAATTATAGATACGTTGGAGACGTATCAGCATCCCCAAGCATAATTCCTGCTCGTCCTCGAGTAGGTAAATGATAAAACAAATAATTTATGAAGTGTGAATGCTAGCAAGTGCACAAGTTGGATCAATGATGATTCCAATCACTTTTTCTAGCATCAATATAAACCATAAACAGTAGCTCATCTCATAAAACTTCTCATGATCAAGTAACAAGCTATTCACATGTTAAAGTATAGACCAGAAAGTTTCTTGAAAACTAACAAACCATATTCCTAGTCATCGAACAATTGCAATTCATCTTATTTTCAGGAAGGGTCTATGTAAGAGCTTTGATTTAGCAAATTCCACATACTCAACTATCATATAGTCTTCCATGATTATTGACACTCAAAGCATATTTTTAGAACAAATAGCATCCATCGAACACAGAGAAAGATAGGGGCTTAATGTTTTGCCTCCCAACTTATTTATCATATAGATAATTGTCAACAATAATAATTCATGATCAAATATATTTGTGTGGATATATATGTCTAGATCATTCCCCAACACACGACGCTTGCCAAGAGAAAAAGGCGAAATATAGGAAGTGGTGAAGATCACCATGACTCTCGCATAAAGGTAAGTACTAGAAAGTAAAAGATAGTCCCTTCACAGAGGGAAGCAAAGGTTGTCATGCGCTTTTTGTTTTTGGATGTGCAAACCCTTAATGCAAAGGAACGTCACGTTGTATTGCCCTTTGTGATAGCAACGTTTATTATGCAGTCCGTCACTTTTATTTCTTTACCATCACAAGTTCGTACAACGCTTATTTTCCCTCAGAATAAAAGATCATACATTTTTAGGAGCAATTTTTATTGCTTTTTGCACCGATGACAACTTACTTGAAGGATCTTACTCAATCCATAGGTAGGTATAGTGGACTCTCATGACAAAACTGGTTTAAGGGTGTTTGGATGCACAAGTAGTATTTCTACTTGGTGCGGAAGTTTTGGCTAGTATGAGGTGGAAGCAAGCACCACATGTTGGAGGATCCATAACAATATAACTTCTATACAAATATACCCAAACATAACTCATTAAGTTGTCTTCCTTGTCCTATTTTAACTAATTTTCTCGAGTTTGAAAATAATTAATGAGCTCACAATCATAGAAGATGTCCAAGATAGTATATTTATATGTGGAATCTCTCTTCCTTCAATATTCTTTCATGAATTGTTCGAGTGACCAATGCGGTGTTTGCTAACTTTCAATAAATTTTACGACCTATACTTATTATGTGTGAAGTCATTACTCCCCATGGGATAAGTATATGAAGCATATTTAATTTCAGATTTATGATATTCAATTCATTCAACCATTTACTCATAGGATATAAGTGAAGCACGAGAGTGAATGACAAACTACTCCAAAAAGATATAAGTGAAGATCAATGAGTAGCCAACAATTAAATAACTATGTGAGGACTCTCTCATCTAAGAATTTCAGATCTTAAGTATTTTATTAAACAGCAAGCAAAATAAAAAATAGCACTCCAAGAATAGCACGCATCATGTGAACGAATAAAAATTTAGGCTCAACATAGGCTAACCGATAATTGTTGATGAAGAGAGGTGGGATGCGTAGCATTCCCCAGCTTAGATGCTAGAGACTTCTTGAAATATTTACTTGGGGTGCCTTGGGCATCCCCAATCTTGAGCTTTTCTATCTCGTTCAATCCTCTCATATCCCGGTTTCACCTATTCTCAAAAACTTCATCCACACAAAATTTGAAAAGAAGTCGTGAGATAGGTTAGTACACATAAGAATAAATCAACTCTTTATGTACTGCCAAGACAAGTTGCATAATAATTTTCAAACATTAGGTACTGTATACTATCATTTCCACAATTTATATCTACCAATATAGGCTATGGAAACTATAGGATAAGTAGATAACGAAACTATGACAGCAATCTGTCCAAACAGAACAGTCTGTAGAAATTTATGAAAACAGTGTACTTCTGTAACTAAAAAAATTATAAAAATTTAGGACATGCTAAATAATTTATAGGACATCACTGTGTAAAAATTTTAGAAACTTTCCACGTTCCAGTAAAATATGAAAATTCAAACACTACAGCCAAAGTTTCTGTTTTTATACAGCACTCATCAAAACATGCAATGCAAGCATCCTAAGGCAATTCTTGGAACTTTTTATTGAAAAACAAGATTATAAATAACACCTAACAGAGAAAAAGAAAATAAAATGACGCTCCAAGCAAAACTCATATTATGTGACGAATAAAAATATAGCTCCAAGTAAGATATACCGATAATGTTGAAGACGAAAGAGGGGATGCCTTCCGGGGCATCCCCAAGCTTAGGCGCTTGAGTCTTCCTTGGATATTACCTTGGGGGTGCCTTGGGCATCCCCAAGCTTAGGTTCTTGTCACTCCTTATTCTCCTCATATCGTTGTCTCACCCAAAACTTGAAAACTTCAATCACACAAAACTTAACGGAACTTCGTGAGATGGGTTAGTATAATAAACAAAGATCATTCACTTAGGTACTGTAAAGACAAGATTCATAATTGTTCCCATGTCAAACCTACTGATTCTATCATTCCCATAATTTGTATCACTCAATATAAGCTATAGAAACACTAAAACAAGTAAACTATGCATGCAAAACAGAATCTGTCAAAACCAGAAGAGTCTGTGAAGATCTGTAGCGTAACCATACTTCCCTGTCTCTCAAAATTCTGAAAAATTAGGAAAATCTAGTAAATTTGTATATCAATCATGTGTAAAGAATTCAGCTCAAAATCACGTTCCTGTGAATTTACAAAATTCCTGGACTGAGAGCAAAAGTTTCTGTTTTTGCACAGAATCAAGTCAACTATCATCCACACTATCCCAAAGGCTTTACTTGGCACTTTATTGAAACAAAAGCTATAAAACATGATTATACAGTAGCTTAATCATGTGTACACACAAAAACAGTAGGTATAAATATTGGGTTGTCTCGCAACAAGCGCTTTTCTTTAATGCCTTTTTAGCTAGGCATGATGATTTCAATGATGCTCACAAAAAAGATAAGAATTGAAACACAAAGAGAGCATCATGAACATATGACTAGCACGTTTAAGCCGAACCCACTTCCTATGCATAGGGATTTTGTGAACAAACAATTTATGGGAGCAAGAATCTAGCATAGGAAGGCAAAACAAGCATAACTTCAAAACTTTGAACACATAGGGAGGAAACTTGATATTATTGCAATTCCTACAAGCATATGTTCCTCCCTCATAATAATTTTCAGTAGCATCATGAACGAATTCAATAATATAACCAGCACATAAAGCATTCTTTTCATGATCTACAAGCATAGAAATTTTACTACTCTCCATACGAGAAAATTTCTTCTCATGACTAATAGTGGGAGTATCATAAAAGAATTGAATACTACAAATTGGTTCCACATTAAAAGATTAATATTCAGTAAAAGGATATTCATAATTATGACAAGTATCATAATAGTAATCATCACTCTTTTTTATCGCATAAGTATCATCACAATAGTCATCATAAGTAGGAGGCATGCAATCATTATAACAAATTTGATCATTCAAAGTAGGGGGAATAAAAAGATCATCTTCATTAAGCATAGCATCCCCAAGCTTGGGACAAACATTAATTACAGCAAATAAATTCTCAAACATGTCATTTTCATCAAACATAGCATCCCCAAGCTTGTGGCTTTGTATATCATAAACATAATCACTCTCATCATTAATAGTATGAATAGCACCAATAGTATAGCAATTATTATCATCATCCTCCAAGTTGGTGCCATAAATATTTAAAAGATTATAAGAAGTATCATTATCTTCCCAATCATAATTATCACAACAAGCAATAGGCATAACAAAATCATCCTCGAGTGTATCATCATCCACAACTATTTTTGATTCATTCTCATGAGGCCTATCAATAATGGGAGCAACATTATTTGGCAGAGATACCTCTTTACCTTTACTTTTCCTTCTTTTCTTCTTCTTCACCACATTATGTGTGGGTTTATTTAATTCCTCCAAGCTTGTTTTTGAATAGGTTTGTTGAATAAAAAGCTCCTCCTCGTTACCTGATTCATCATAAGAAAAAATAGGAGGATATTGGGAAACCTCTTCCCCTTCATTAGTATTCTCTTCATCTTCTATTTTTTTTCTTGTCTTTAAGCAATTGGCAATATAAGGATTCTCAATGCAATTTACCATGCAATACATATATATTTCATTTAGATCAAAATCAATCATTTTCATGAGAGCCCAAGCTGGAACATCCTTAGTTTTATGTTTCATTTCTTCGTACTCCAAAAATAGACTAAGTTCATTATGATGCTCAAGGGTAATGAGGTTATCACAATTTTTGGACACAATTCGATCATGAAATAATTCACATTGGAAATTTAAATGACCACTTTCATTGCAAAGTACACAAGGACGGCGAGAAATATTAAGTCTTTCAGCACAAACATATAGCCTCTCTTGCAACCATTTAGTTTCTAAATACTTATGACTCTTACAAAATCTATCTTCCCTTTTAGGCTTGTCTTCACAAACTCTATGCACTCCACAAAAATTGACATGCTTATAAGAAATATTTTTATCATGACTAGTGCAATCATCATTTGTACTATGGATATTCAAAGAATTCATACTAACAACATTGCAATCATGCTCATCACTCAAAGATTTAGTGCCAAACATTTTAATAACTTCTTCTTCTCACACTTGAGCACAATTTCTTTTCCATCATTTTCACGAAAGACATTAAAAAGATGAAGCAAATGAGGCAACCTCAATTCCATATTTTTTTGTAGTTTTCTTTTATAAAACCAAACTAGTGAAAAACAAGAAACTAAAAGATTTAATTGCAAGATCTAAAGATATACCTTCAAGAACTCACCTCCCCGGCAACGGCGCCAGAAAAGAGCTTGATGTCTACTACGCAACCTTCTTCTTGTAGACTCGTGTTGGGCCTCCAATCGCAGAGTTTTGTAGGACAGTAGCAAATTTCCCTCAAGTGGATGACCTAAGGTTTATCAATCCGTGGGAGGCATAGGATGAAGATGGTCTCTCTCAAACAACCCTGCAACCAAATAACAAAGAGTCTCTTATGTCCCCAACACACCCAATACAATGGTAAATTGTATAGGTGCACTAGTTCGGCGAAGAGATGGTGATACAAGTGTAATATGGATGGTAGATATAGGTTTTTGTAATCTAAAAATATAAAAACAGCAAGGTAACTAATGATAAAAGTGAGCACAAACGGTATTGCAATGCTTAGAAACAAGGCCTAGGGTTCATACTTTCACTAGTGCAAGTTCTCTCAACAATACTGACATAGTTGAATCATATGTAAATCCCTCACGTGCGACAAATAGTTCACTCCAAAGTCACAAATAGCAGAGAACAAACGAAGAAATTATTGTAGGGTATGAAACCACCTCAAAGTTATCTTTTCCAATCAATCTTATGAGCTATCCCTATAAGTGTCACGAACAGCCCTAGAGTTCGTACTAAAATAACACCTTAAGATACACATCAACCAAAACCCTAATGTCACCTAGATACTCCAATGTCACCACGAGTACCCATGGGCTTGATTATACGATATGCATCACACAATTTCAGATTCATCATGTTCAATCCAACACAAAGAACTTCAAAGAGTGCCCCAAAGTTTCTACCGGAGAGTCAAGACGAAAACATGTGCCAACCCCTATGCATAGATTCCCAAGGTCACGAAACCCGCAAGTTGATCACCAAAACATACATCAAGTGGATCAATAGAACATCCCTTTGTCACCACGGATATCCCATCGCAAGACATACATCAAGTGTTCTCAAATCCTTTAAAGACGCAATCGGATAAGAAAACTTCAAAGGGAAAACTAAATTCATCACAAAAAGATCGAGAGGGGAAAACTCCATATGATTCATCTATATTAATAAAGCTCGCGGTACATCAAGATCGTGTCATCTCAAGAACACGAGAGAGGGAGATCAAACACATAGCTACTGGTACATACCCTCAGCCCCGAGGGTGAACTACTCCCTCCTCGTCATGGAGACCGCCGGGATGATGAAGATGGCCTCCGGTGATGGTTTCCCCCTCCGGCAGGGTGCCGGAACGGGCTCCCGATTGGTTTTTCGTCGCTACAGAGGCTTGTGGTGGCGGAACTCCCGATCTAGGTTTCTTTCTGGGGGTTTTGGTATTTATAGGAATTTTTGGCGTCGGTTTAACGTCAAGGGAACTCCCCAGGGGCCCACAAGCTAGGGGGCGCGCCCTGGGGGGGGCGCCCCCTAGGCTTGTGGCTGCCTCGGGACTCTTCTCCGGTATCTTTTTGCTGCAGTATTTTTTATATTTTCCAAAAATATTCTCCGTAAATTTTCAGCCCATTCCGAGAACTTTTATTTCTGCACAAAAAAACGACACCATGGTAGTTCTGCTGAAAACAGCGTCAGTCCGGGTTAGCTCTAATAAAATCATATAGAATTATTGTAAACATGGCATGAATACTTCATAAATTATAGATACGTTGGAGACGTATCAGGCGGTCACCCAGACGGCCTGGAGCCAGGCCGAGGCTGCCATCACAAAGAGCGAGAAGGAGGCCGCCGAGGCCAAGGCGGCCCGAGACGCGGCACTGGCCTAGGAGGAGTCTGCCAGGAAGCGCTACGGTGAGGCAGAGGCCAACCTGAAGGCCTGTCAGGATGGGGAAGCCATGCTCGCGCAACGACTCCATGAGCAGGAGGAAGTCCTCAAGGCCCGCGAGGCGGAGCTTGCAGATCGCAACTCCTTGCTGTCCCGTGTGGCTAACGGCCAGGCCAAGGAAAGCGAGCGCCTGGCCAAGCTGAAGGAGGAGGTGGAAGAAGCCTAGGCGTCCCACTCCCGGCGCGTTTCCGAGACGACAACCCGGCTGGAGGCCAGGGAGAGGACCCTCGCCGTTGCCGAGGAGAAGGCGGCCGCGGAGTGCGACGCCTTCCCTTCCCTCGAACTCAAACTTCGCAAGTCGCTGTGCTCGATCTGCAGGGGAGGATTCTGGGAGCCTCTGGCGACCCCCGAAGCTGTCTACGCAGGGCTCTCGTTCAAGCTCACTGAGGTGCTTGAAGGCGCTTCCACCAGGGTGGACACCATTTTGGAGGACGAGTGCTGCGATCTTCTTGCCACGGCCGCGACACGGTTCTTCAGCCAGCTCTACCTCCACGAGCCCGGCTTCAGCTTCGATGCGGTGCTCGTCCCGGTTGCTCCTGCATCCCGCGCCTGTGTGGAAGCGGCCGTGAAGGGCCCAGTGGACGCGTTGGTGGAGAAGTTCACCTGCATCGCCACCGCCAAGCCCCCGGCGGCGGAAGCAAGCGGTGGTGACGACGGCAGCAACGACGTTGACGATGAGCTTGCCGTGGCTGGGGCAGTTGGCGACGTCGGCAATGGCGGTGGCGGCCCTAGCTTCCTCCTAGATCTTAGCCTGCAACATTTACGGTGCCTCGCGGAGGCGTGAGAGTTTGAATTCGCAAGAAAATCAGTGCCTATAACAATTGCATGAATTTCCTTGAATTTCGTGATTTCCTCCGGTGCCTTGTTTCCTTCCCGCTTGCTTTTGTGCTCTGCGTCGGCAGGGCCTAATCGCGCGCATACCTCGACCGCCGTTGGGGCGTCCGGATCGCCAGGATGAGACCAAGGGGCAAGGGGCTATGTGATCAGTGAGGCCCCTGAGTCGCGATGCTCAGGGGTCCCCCTTGACGTGCGAGCAGCACTCGCGAAGGAAACATGGCGACGCCAGGGTAGATTTGGGGGCGCCTTAGTGCTCTTCGTTGGCAGGGCCCAATCCCGCGCATACCTCGACCGCCATTGGGGCATCCGGATTGCCAGGACGAGACCAAGGGGCGAGGAGCTACGTGATCAGTGAGGCCCCTGAGTCGCGATGCTCAGGGGTCCC
This sequence comes from Elymus sibiricus, assembly GCA_039707655.1. Taxonomy (NCBI): domain Eukaryota; kingdom Viridiplantae; phylum Streptophyta; class Magnoliopsida; order Poales; family Poaceae; genus Elymus; species Elymus sibiricus. Next base: position 464,448,665 of record CM077667.1, on the reverse strand, counting down.
CCTTGACGTGCGAGCGGCGCCCGTGAGGTGAGTTCGTACCTTTTCTTGCCAGCTTTTACCTGGGAGGGACGCGAGAAGACCAGGTGCCAGAGCCTGGTGAGGCGGGTCACGCCAGGCCTGTCCTGAGTGTAGCCCCCGGCCAGCCCTCTCGCGCGTGCATCCCAGGGGAACGCTGCGTGACGGGGCTGTTGATACGTCTCCAACGTATCTATAATTTTTGCTTGGTCCATGATGTTATATTATCATTCTTGGATGTTTTACAATCATTTTATAACAACTTTATATCATTATTTGGCAAAGTGCCAGTTGCTGTTTTTGCTTGTTTTTTACTTCGCAGAAAATCAATACCAAACGGAGTCCAATCGCGACGAAACTTTTTGGAGATTTTTTCTGGACCAGAAGACACCCAATGGGACAAACAAGTGTCGGGGGAGTGGGCCGAGGAAACCACAACCCACCAGGGCACGCCGGGGGGGGGGGGGGGGGGGGGGGGGGCGACGCGCCCTGATGGGTTGTGCCCTCCTCGGGGCCCCTCTCCAGAACCTCGAGATCCAATCTAAACACCATCACAGAGGGGTTCATCTTCCTCATAGGTGCCTCTCCGATGATGCGTGAGTAGTCCACCATAGACCTACGGGTCCGTAGGAAGTAGCTAGATGGCTTCTTCTCTCTCTCTTGTGATTCTCAATACAATGGTCTCTTGGAGATCTATTTGATGTAAACTTTTGCGGTGTGTTTGTTGGGATCCGATGAATTTTGAGTTCATGATCAGTTTCTATTCATGAATATTATTTGACTCTTCTTTGATCTCTTATATGCATGATTACTTATAGCCTCGTATTTATTCTCCGAATATTTGGTTTAGTTAGGCCGACTAGATCGATTTTTCTTGCCATGGGAAGAGGTGCTTTGTGATGGGTTCGATCTTGCGGTGCTCTTTCCCAGTGACAGAAGGGGCAACAAGACACGCATGTATCATTGCTATTAAGGATAACAAGATGGGGTCTATTCCTACATAAATAGATCTTGTCTACATCATGTCATCGTTCTTATTGCATTACTCCATTTTTCCATGAACTTAATACACTAGATGCATGCTGGATAGCGCTCGATGTGTGGAGTAATAGTGGTAGATGAAGGCAGGAGTCGGTCTACTTATCTTGGACGTGATGCCTATATAATGATCATAGCCTTGGATATCATCATGACTATTCGTTTTTCTATCAATTGCCCAACAGTAATTTGTTCACCCACCGTGCGCTATACTCATGAGAGAAGCCACTAGTAAACCCTATGGCCCCCGGGTCTACTTTTCCAACATATTGCTTTCCGATCTACTTTTTTGCAATCTTTGTTTTCAGATCTACAAAACCAAAAACCCAAAAACATATTGCTGCATATTTTCCCTTTTTATTTTGTGTTCTTGAGAGATCTATCTCTCCTATCTATCACTACCTAATCTATCTTATCACCGTAGAGAGATTGACAACCTCTCTTTCGTGTCGGGTTGCAAGTATTTTTTGTTTGTGTGCAGGTGCTGCTTATTGGGTGGTGGTGATCCACCTACTGGTTCGATAACCTTGGTTTCATAACTGAGGGAGATACTTACCGTCGCTGTGTTGCATCATCCCTTCCTCTTTGGGGAAATACCGATGTAGTTTCAAGCCACGTCAGCTGTGCGAAGAGCCGGGAGGCCATCCTGAGGTTGGTGCAACCGCTAGGGCTCCCTCAGTTGTTTATCTCCCAGCGCGGAGCATGGGGCTTCCACTGGGCGTGGGCATAGCCGCTGAGCGACAGTGTCATCCGCCAGCGCGGAGCATGGGGCTTCCACTTGGGCATGGTAATGGAGCTCTGTGTTAGAGTCTCCGGGCGTGTACAGCCCAATAAGTTCGCACTCGTGGCTTGCATGGCTAAACTGGGAGGTGTATCTGGGCACCCGTGAGCCAGCGCGGGACTCACGAGGCCATACCTCAAAGGCGGATTGCGCCTGAATTTTTATAGCGCGAGGCGCTCTCGTAAGACCTGTGGGGTGCGGTTAACCTGCGCCGAATGAGTCTCCGGAGGCCATCGCATGAGAAAGCCAAACACCAATGACCCCAGGAGGTGACGTGTGCGGAGCCAGGCCGCCAAACAGAGCTCAGCCGTTGGGTTTATCGACGCTGTAGGGACGGACCCGAGCACAGACGTTGTGCCCAGTCTTCTCATGCGACAAACCCGAGGAAAAAACACCCGGCGCGCGGCTCCCGTGACGGCGAAGCACCAAACAGCGGTTATTGGAACAGGGCCACGCGCCCTGACTCACCCACACTCGATTAGCTCATGAGAGGACAAGCACCAAGGGCCTCGGCAAGGTGACGTACATGGGGCTGGCCCGCGAGATAGAGCTCAGCCGCTTGGATTTAACAATGCTACAGGGACGGACCCGAGCACAGACGCCATGCGAGCCCTTAATCATGAGGCGGTCGAAGGCGGGGTTGTAAGGGCGCGACGACATTCATGGTGACGAAGCACCGGGCATGCAGTTGGTATACTTAGGAAATTCATTAAATGTAGAATCAGTCGGGTGCATGCGCAAAACGATACAGCCGCGGGGGCAGGCGCGACTAGCTTGAGGATAGTGCAGCCCGAGGGGCGCCCTCAAGTGAACAAACCAAAAGTCACCTGGCATCGGCGCTGCTGAAGCATTGGGGTGGTTGTCGAAGCTAGATTATCGCGAGCTTGGGTGCTCCAGAGGCTCGGGGGCTCGCGAGGGTCTGGGATCTCCGGGAGATCCTCGCGGCGTCGGGCCTCATGAGATGCGTGGGCGACCTGCATGAGGCGCTGCTACGTAGCGCCCGCGTTCACGAGGCCAAAGGTCATCCGGATGTAGTTGCGGGGGTAGACCCCACAACGGCCAACGCGCGACGGCCAAAAGAGGTCCTGGGATGTCGACGCAGACGCGCAGCCTGCTGCCCGCTTCTGGGGGGCAGCTGCACTGAGTTGTGTGGGGCGGCGCTCGCCGCGCATGGCCAGCGCCTCCTGAAGCTCCTCGATCGCGTTGGTGATGAACTCTCTTGTTCCTGGTGCCTCGCGCCTTCCTCCTTGCTTGTGGGGGCGTGTGTCGAAACACGCCTCCATGTGGTGCCCGAGCACCTCCCCCGTCGCGCCGGTCAGGTCGGTAGCTTTCCAGGTGGAAGCCCCCGAGCCTGTCCTAAGGGAGGCGCCGGGCGCGCCTTCCTATGCGAGAGGGAGAAGTGCCCTAGCGGTGGACGGGGGACCTGAGACACCAGCAGCGGAGGTCCCAGCCCCCTGGCGGCTCTTAGGGAGGAGCTGCTTCTGCTTCTTGCGGGTGTCCTCGGGAGGCAAGACGTCGCCCTCGTCGTCAGAGTTTTCGGCCGTCGCGGCCTGGTAGGCGCGCTCGAGGGAGTAGATTGCATCCTTCTCGTCACAGGCGACCGTGATGACGCTGCTGCTCCCTGGCATCTTGAGGACTTTGTAGCCATGGTGGATTGCTGCCATGAACTTGGCGAGGGCGGGGTACCCAAGGATGGCATTGTATGGGAGGTCGATGTGAGCAACGTCGAAGTCGATGAGCTCGGTGTGGTAGTTGTCGCGCCTCCCGAAGGTGACTGGGAGGCGCACCTGCCTCAGCGGCGTGGTGGTGCCGTCAGTCACTTCTGAGAAGGGCTTGGTCGGCATGAGCTGGTCGTAGGGCACCTGGAGCGTCTCGAAAGTCTCGACAGAGAGAACATTGAGCCCAACGCCATCGTCGATGAGGGTCTTGGTGACAAGGACATTGCTGATGACGGGTGCGCAGAGCAGAGGGAGCGCGCCCGCGGCGCCTGAGCACTTTAGTTGGTCCTTGGAGTCGAAGGTGATGGTCCAGTTCGACCACTTGAGGGGTCGCGTGGCCTCGAGCTTCGGGAGGGTGGCATTCACCTTGCGAGAGAACTGCTTGAAGATGCGGTGTGAGGTTGGGGCTTGAGCCCCTCCCAGGATGCAGGAAACTGCCCGGGGTTCCTGGAAGCCACCAGCCCCGTCATCCCGCCGGTCGTCTTCGTTCCTCCTTGGTAGCGGCGGCAGCGGAGGGAAGACGGCCCTGTCCCGAGGACGGGCCTCCCGGGGTTGGTCGCGCAGGTTCCGTCACGAGGCTCGTCACGCCAGCGGTCATCGCGAGGCTGGCCACGCCAGTCCTGTCGTGAGTCACGGTTGTCCCGACGGCCTCCTCCACGGCTGTAGCCACGGACACCGCGCTCGGGGCGGCGACCGAGGCGCTCGTCACAGAGCTCCCTGAGCTCTTGGCGGTCGCTGGTGCTGTGGGTGCTGGTGTAGTGGAAAACGTAGAATGGGCGGTTGCTCTTGAGGGGTTCTTCCTGGTCTCGGCCACGCTTTGCCTCGGGCTCGGCGGCCAGAACGGTGGGGTTCTTGCGTTTTGCCTCCATGGCCTTGGCCTTCTTGTCCTGAAGGTCTGCCTCCGGAAGCTCACGGAGGGAAAGTCGGCCCGCCTCGGCCTTCGCGCACTTTTTTGCCAAGTTGAACATCTCCAGAGCAGAGCACAGGTCATCGTGGATGGCGAGCTCCTCTCTCATCCTGAGGTCCCTAACACCATCGGTGAACGCCGAGATGATGGTCTCATCTGACGCCTTCGGAATCTTGAGGCGGACGCTCGTGAAGCGCTATATGTACTTGTGCAGGGTCTCTCCCTCCTGCTGCTTCATGCGCCGCAGGTCGCTCACCGCCGGGGGGTGGTCCCGGGTGCCCTGGAAGTTGGCGGTGAAACGCTCGCGGAGTTCATCCAAGGAGGACATTGATTCTTTCGGGAGGTTGAGGAGCCAGGAGCATGTGCCATCGTTCAGAGCCATGAGCAACCAGTTCGCCATGACCTTGTCACCGCCGCCTGCTGCCTCGAGGCTCAGCGAGTAGAGTTGGAGGAACTCTGCTGGGTCGGCGGTGCCGTCGTAGCACGGGCTCCGAGGTGAAGGCACGGTAGGCCGCTTCGCTCTCAGGAACAGCATGGACGGGGGGAGCCTGGTCTTGATGTCCGTCCGCCGCAACCTCCAGCGGCGCACGGTCCTGATGCTAGCGCTGCCATGGGCGGAGCGCACGCGTGTCACCTTGCGGCTGTGGCACAACCTGGCAGCTCACCTCGTCTCGTGCGCGCGGTGGCGCCGCGCGTGGCTGGTCGCGGGGGCGCGCTTCGCGCCTGGGCTCGAGGTCGGCGCTTTGCATGGACGGAGGAGGAGGTGCGCCGTGGGCCATGTCTCCCGCCTGGAAGGGCTGGGGATGTAGCGAGTGGGAGGGCGCTGGGGCTTCGCCAGCTGCGTCGACGAGCTTGGCGATGCGGCCAAGCCAGTCTTCGTAGCGGTCGTTGGTGGGGCGGTAGCGCAGCAGCTCGCACGCCATGAGCAGCGCGGTCGGTGCGTTCGCCGGTCCACGGCGGGAGTTGGAGGACGACGCCGTGGCAGGAACAGGGGACGGAGTGGCGGTGTAGCCGTCGCACTGCACGGAGGGTGGCAGCGACGAGTCCTGCTGCTCTTGAGTAGCCGGGCCGGTGGCGGCGTTGGCTGCCGGAGAGATGGAGCGGCGCGGGGCGCCGCAGCCCACAGACGCCGTCTGTGCGACGCGAGCGGCCCGGCGCTCGGCACGAACCTGGCGGGCGTCGGCCATGGGAGCAATGGAGCTGAGACGGGGTGGAACCGGAGAAAGATTTCGACATGCCCCTACCTGGCGCCCCAAATGTCGGAATCGGAGCTCCGCAAAACCCAACAAGGTTCGAACACTGGGCGTGTGCAAAGATCTCTACCAGTTCGAAGTCCCAAGCCTGTCACCCTACGGCCTAGCTGCGTCGAGTAAGTATGAGCGAGGAAGAAGATGGACTCAGAGATTTACCCAGGTTCGGGCCACCTTGCGGTGTAAAACCCTACTCCTACTTTGCGGTGGATTGGCCTCCTGAGGAGGCTGAGGATGAACTAGTACAGTGGTTGGGTGGCCTCTTGAGGGTTCTAGCTAATGATGAACTCTCCTCCCTCCAAGGTGGGAGCTCGTCCCTATTTATAGGGGCCACGGTCCTCTTCCCTTATCGCACAGGCGGGAAGGGATCCCACAACGACCAAATTTGAAAGGGGACAAGAAGTACATCCTATCCTGACAAAAGGTGGTCTTCGCCTGCAAAGCTTCCGGGTGTGACGCAGCGGTGGGCTCGGCGATGACATCCGTCCTGCCGAGCTCGTGGTCTTGGCCATCTTGCACTAGGAAGGAAACCTTTGGGGGGTTCCTGTTGGGGAACGTTGCATGGGAAACAAAAATTTTCCTACGCACACACAAGATCTATCCATGGTGATGAGCATCTACGAGAGGGAGAGTGAATCTACATAACCTTGTAGATCGCTAAGCGGAAGCGTTAAGAAACGCGGTTGATGTAGTCGAACGTCTCCGCGATCCAAATCGCAAGTCGTCCCTCGATCCGATCACAAACTAGTGCCGAACGGACGGCACCTCCGCGTTCAACACACGTACGGCTTGATGACGCCTTCACCTCCTCGATCCAGCGAACGGTGGTGAAGTAGTAGATGAGTTCCGGCAGCACGACGGCGTGGTGATGGTGGTGAGGAACAATCTCTGCAGGGCTTCGCCAAGCACTACGGAGATTATGACGGGAGAACTAGAGGGTTAGGGTTGCCGACACACGGCTTGGGAAATCTTGATGTATCCCGTGTGCTAGCCCTGCCCCTCTATTTATATGTTGAGCCCTGGGGTCTAAACTTGGAGAGAAAACCTCCACAAGGTCGGTTTTGCCCGCACAAGGTCGGTTTGGCCCGCACGGAAAGAGTCCAACTCGGATTCCAGCAGTATCGCGTACAAGCGGTAGTACCGCTTGTGCGGTAGTACCGCTTCACACAAGCGGTAGTACCGCTTATGCGGTAGTACTGCCTTACCAGCGGTAGTACCGCTTAAGGCAGCAGCAAAACTTCCTTTTACACTTTCCAATACCTCGTGGGCTTTACCCCTTTGGCCCATATAAAGTGTTGCTGCACCTGAACACTTCGGTAAACATCCGGAACCCCTTCCGGTGAATTCCGGAACCCTTCTGGAGATCAACACACCATTATCACATATATCAATCTTTACCTCCGAACTCTTCCGGAGATCCTCGTCATGTCCGGGATCTTATCCGGGACTCCGAACAACCTACGGTCACCAACAAAATAACTCAACTATACTAATCGTCACCAAACGTTAAGTGTGTAGACCCTGCGGGTTCGAGAACTATGTAGGCATGACCGAGACACCTCTACGATCAATAACCAATAGCGGGACCTGGATGCCCATATTGGCTCCTACATATTCTACGAAGATCTTTATCGGTCGAACCTCTATGTCAAAGATTCAGTTAATCCCGTATACTGTTCCCTTTGTTCTTCGGTATGTTACTTGCCCGAGATACGATCGTCGGTATCTCTATACCTAGTTCAATCTCGTTACTGGCAAGTCTCTTTACTCGTTCCGTAATACAAGATCTCGTGGCTAACACTTTAGTCACATTGCTTGCAAGGCTCATTGTGATATTGTATTACCGAGTGGGCCCTGAGATACCTCTCCGTCACACGGAGTAACAAATCCCAGTCTTGATCCATGCCAACCCAACAGACACCCTCGGAGATACCTGTAGAGCACCTTTATAGTCACCCAGTTACGTTGCGACGTTTGATACACACAAGGTATTCCTCCGATGTCAGGGAGTTGCATGATCTCATGGTCATAGGAACAGATACTTGACATGCAGAAAACAATAGCAATAAACTGACACGATCATATGCTATGTTCGTAGTTTGGGTCTTGTCCATCACATCATTCTCCTAATGATGTGATCCCGTTATCAAATGACATCTCATGTCAATGGCTAGGAAACCTTAACTATCTTTGATCAACGAGCTAGTCAACTAGAGGCTTACTAGGGACATAGTGTTGTCTATGTACCCACACATGTATTTGAGTTTCCAATCAATACAATTATAGCATGGATAATAAACGATTATCATGAACAAGGAAATATAATAATAACTAATTTATTATTGCCTCTAGGGCATATTTCCAACAGTCTCCCACTTGCACTAGAGTCAATAATATAGTTCAAGTCACTATGTGACTTACATTGTAATGAATCGAACACCCATGCAGTTCTGGTGTTGTTCATGTTTAGCCTTTGGAAGAGGTTTAGTCATCGGATCTGCAACATTCAGATCCGTGTGTACTTTGCAAATATTTATGTCGTCCTCCTTGATGTAATCGCGGATAGAATTGAAACGTCGCTTTATGTGTCTGGTCCTCTTGTGAAATCTTGGTTCCTTGGCTAGAGCAATGGCACCAGTATTATCACAAAACAGGGTCATTGGGTTAATCGCACTAGGCACTACTCCAAGATCTGTCATGAACTCCTTCATCCAGACACCTTCCTTCGCCGCCTCCGAGGCAGCGATGTACTCCGCTTCGCATGTAGAATCAGCTACCACGCTTTGCTTGGAACTGCACCAGCTAACCGCACCCCCATTAAGAATAAACACGTATCCGGTTTGTGATTTACAGTCATCCGGATCAGTGTCAAAGCTTGCATCGACGTAACCCTTTATGACGAGCTCTTGATCACCTCCATAAACGAGAAACAAGTCCTTAGTCCTTTTCAGGTACTTCAGGATATTCTTGACCGCCGTCCAGTGTTCCATTGCTGGATCACTTTGAAACCTTCCGACCATACTTATGGCAAGGCTGACATCGGGTCTTGTGCACAGCATTGCATACATGATAGAGCCTATGGCTGAAGCATAGGGGATGACACTCATCTTTTCTCTATCTTCTGCAGTCACTGGGCATTGAGTCTTACTCAACTTCACACCTTGCAAAACAGGCAAGAACCCCTTCTTGGACTGATCCATTTTGAACTTCTTCAAAACTTTGTCAAGGTATGTGCTTTGTGAAAGTCCTATTAAGCGTCTCGATCTATCTCTATAGATCTTGATGCCTAATATGAAAGCAGCTTCTCCTAGGTCCTTCATTGAAAAACTCTTGTTCAAATATTCCTTCACGCCTTCCAACATTTCTATATTGTTTCCAATCAGCAATATGTCATCCACATATAATATTAGAAACGCTATAGAGCTCCCACTCACTTTCTTGTAAATACAAGCTTCTCCGTAAACTTGTATAAACTCGAACGCTTTGATCACCTCATCAAAGCGAAGATTCCAACTCCGAGATGCTTGCACCAGTCCATAAATGGATCGCTGGAGTTTGCAAACTTTGTCAGCATTCTCTGGATCGACAAAACCTTCTGGTTGCATCATATACAACTCTTCCTTAAGGAAACCGTTAAGGAACGCTGTTTTGACATCCATCTGCCAAATTTCATAATCGAAAAAGGCAGCTATTGCTAACATGATTCTGACGGACTTAAGCATCGCTACGGGTGAGAAGGTCTCATCGTAGTCAACTCCTTGAACTTGTGAAAAACCCTTTGCCACAAGTCGAGCTTTATAGACGGTGACATTACCGTCCGCGTCCGTCTTCCTCTTAAAGATCCATTTGTTCTGAATGGCCTTACGCCCTTCAGGTAATACTTCCAAAGTCCACACTTTGTTTTCATACATGGATTCCATCTCGGATTTCATGGCCTCTAACCACTTCTCGGAATCCGGGGCCATCATCGCTTCTCCATAGCTCGTAGGTTCATCGTTGTCTAACAACATGACCTCTAAGACAGGGTTGCCGTACCACTCAGGAGCAGTACGCGTCCTTGTCGACCTACGAGGTTCGATAGCAACTTGATCCAAAGCTACATGATCATCATCAATAACTTCCTCTTCAGCTATTGTAGGCTCTACAGAAACATCTTTCTGCGCTGCGCTACTTTCAGGTTGAAGTAAAGGTTCAACAACCTCATCTAGTTCTATCTTCCTCCCACTCAATTCTTTCGAGAGAAACTCTTTCTCAAGAAATGTTCCGTTTTTAGCGACAAACACTTTGCCTTCGGATCTGAGGTAGAAGGTATACCCAACTGTCTCTTTTGGGTATCCTATGAAGACGCATTTATCCGCTTGGGGTTCCAGCTTTTCAGGCTGAAGCTTTTTGACATAAGCATCACATCCCCAAACTTTAAGAAACGACAGCTTTGGCTTCTTGCCAAACCAAAGTTCATATGGCGTCGTCTCAACGGATTTCGATGGTGCCCTATTTAAAGTGAATGCAGCTGTCTCTAATGCATAACCCCAAAACGATAGTGGAAAATCGGCAAGAGACATCATAGATCGCACCATATCCAATAAGGTTCGATTACGACGTTCGGACACACCATTACGCTGTGGTGTTCCAGGCGGTGTCAGTTGTGAAACAATTCCACATTGTCTTAAGTGACTGCCAAACTCATAACTCAGATATTCTCCTCCTCGATCAGATCGTAGGAATTTAATCTTCTTGTTACGATGATTCTCAACTTCACTCTGAAATTGTTTGAACTTTTCAAATGTTTCAGACTTGTGTTTCATTAAGTAAATATACCCATATCTACTTAAGTCAACAGTGAAGGTGAGAAAATAACGATAACCACCGCGCGCCTCAATACTCATCGGACCGCACACATCAGTATGTATGATTTCCAACAAGTCACTTGCCCGTTCCATTATTCCAGAGAACGGCGTTTTAGTCATCTTGCCCAAGAGGCATGGCTCACATGTGTCAAGTGATTCAAAATCAAGTGACTCCAAAAGTCCATCAGCATGGAGCTTCCTCATGCGTTTTACGCCAATATGACCTAAACGGCAGTGCCACAAGAAAGTGGTATTATCATTATCAATTCTATATCTTTTGGCATCAATGTTATGAACATGTGTATCATTACTATCGAGATTCAATAAGAATAAACCCCTCACATCCGGTGCATGACCATAAAAGATATTACTCATATAAATAGAACAACCATTATTCTCTGATTTAAATGAGTAACCGTCTCACAATAAACAAGATCCAGATATAATGTTCATGCTTAACGCAGGCACTAAATAACAATTATTCAGGTTCATCACTAATCCCGATGGTAATCGAAGAGCGAGCGTGCCGACGGCGATCACATCAACCTAGGAACCATTTCCCACGCGCATTGTCACTTCGTCCTTTGCCAGCCTCCGTCTATTCCGCAGTTCCTGTTTTGAGTTGCAAATGTGAGCAACCGCACCGGTATCAAATACCCAGGCACTACAACGAGAGTTGGTAAGGTACACATCAATAACACGTATATCATATATACCTTGTTTGTTGTTGGCCGCCATCTTGTCAGCCAAATACTTGGGGCAATTCCGCTTCCAGTGTCCAGTTCCCTTGCAATGAAAGCACACAGTTTCTGGTTTGGGTCCAGCCTTGGGTTTCTTCACGGGAGGAGCAACTGCTTTGCTACTCTTCTTGGAGTTACCCTTCTTACCCTTGCCATTTTTCTTGAAACTAGTGGTTTTATTGACCATCAACACTTGATGCTCCTTCTGAATTTCAGACTCAGCGGCTTTCAGCATCGCAAACAGCTCGGCGACTGACTTGTTCATCCCGTGCATGTTATAGTTCAACACGAAGCTCTTGTAGCTAGGTGGTAATGATTGAAGAACTCTGTCAGTGATAGCCTCTGGCGGAAGGGGCATCCCCAATTCAGCCAGACGGGTGGAGTACCCAGACATTCTGAGTACGTGATCACTGATAGACCCGTTCTCCTCCATCTTGCAAGCATAGAACTTATCGGAGATCTCATATCTCTCGATCCGGGCATTCTTCTGAAAGATAAACTTCAACTCCTGGAACATCTCATATGCTCCATGACGTTCAAAACGTCTTTGAAGTCCCGGTTCTAAGCCATACAATATTGCACATTGAACTATTGAGTAATCTTCAGAACGAGCCTGCCAGGCGTTCACAACGTCTAGAGACTCAACTGGAGCGGGTGGATCACCAAGCGGTGCATCAAGGACATAAGCCTTCTGGGAAGCCATAAGGATAATCCTTAGATTACGGGCCCAGTCCACAAAGTTACTTCCATCATCTTTCAATTTAGCTTTCTCTAGGAACACATTAAAATTCAGGGGTGCTACTGCGCGAGCCATGATCTACAACATAAATATAGCAAAGACAACTTAGACTATTGTTCAAGATAATGAGTTTAGTTAATCATATTACTTAAAAACTCCCACTCAAATAGACATCCCTCCGGTCATTCGAGTGTAACATGATCCAAATCCACCAACTCAAGTCTGATCATCACGTGAATTGAGGTGGTTTCAACGGTGAACATCTTCATGTTGATTATATCTACTATATGACTCATGTTCGACCTTTCGGTCTTTTGTGTTCCGAGGCCATGTCTGTACATGCTAGGCTCGTCAAGTTTAACCCGAGTGTTCCGCATGTGCAACACTGGCTTGCACCCGTTGTATGTGAACGTAGAGTCTATCACACCCGATCATCACGTGGTGTCTCGAAACAACGAACTTTCGCAACGGTGCACACTCGGGGAGAACACAATTTTATCTTGAAATTTAAGTGAGGGATCACCTTATAATGCTACCGTCGTCCTAAGCAAAATAAGATGCATAAAAGGATTAACATCACATGTAAATCATAAGTGACATGATATGGCCATGAACTTGTGCTTTTGATCTCCATCTCCAAAGCACCGGCATGATCTCCATCGTCACCGGCATGACACCATGATCTCCATCATCTTGATCTCCATCAACGTGTCGCCATGAGGTTGTCGCACCGACTGTTGCTTCCACGACTATTGCTAACTCATAGCGATAAAGTAAAGCAAAACGGCAAAATAATTAAAGACAACTCTATGGCTCCTGCCAGTTGCCGTACTCATCGACATGCAAGTCGTGATATTCTATACAATACGTGATCATCTCATAGATCACATATATCTCATCATGTAATTGGCCATATCACATCACAACATACCCTGCAAAAACAAGTTAGACGTCCTCTAATTGTTGTTGCAAGTTTTACGTGGCTGCTACGGGTTTGCAAGAACCGTTCTTACCTACGCAAAACCACAACGTGGTGTAGTGATTGCTTTTTGATCTTCTAAAAGAACCCTCTTCATTGAAATCGATTCAACTAAAGTGAGAGAGACAGACACCCGCCAGTCACCTTTATGCAACGAGTGCACGTAGCGGTGAAACCTATCTCGCGTAAGCGTACGCGTAATGTCGGTCCGGGCCGCTTCATCTCACAATACCGCCGAATCAAGTATCAACTAGTAACGGCAAGCAATATGTATACACCCACGCCCACAACTCGTTTGTGTTCTACTCGAGATCTCATCTACGAATAGGCCTAGCTCTGATACCACTGTTGGGGAACGTTGCATGGGAAACAAAAATTTTCCTATGCACACACAAGATCTATCCATGGTGATGAGCATCTACGAGAGGGAGAGTGAATCTACATACCCTTGTAGATCGCTAAGCGGAAGCGTTAAGAAACGCGGTTGATGTAGTCGAACGTCTCCGCGATCCAAATCGCAAGTCGTCCCTCGATCCGATCACGAACTAGTGCCGAACGGACGGCACCTCCGCGTTCAACACACGTACGGCTTGATGACGCCTTCACCTCCTCAATCCAGCGAGCGGTGATGAAGTAGTAGATTAGTTCCGGCAGCACGATGGCGTGGTGATGGTGGTGAGGAACAATCTCTGCAGGGCTTCGCCAAGCACTACGGAGATTATGACGGGAGAACTAGAGGGTTAGGGTTGCCGACACACGGCTTGGGAAATCTTGATGTATCCCGTGTGCTAGCCCTGCCCCTCTATTTATATGTTGAGCCCTGGGGTCTAAACTTGGAGAGAAAACCTCCACAAGGTCGGTTTTTCCCGCACAAGGTCGGTTTGGCCCGCACGGAAAGAGTCCAACTCGGATTCCAGCAGTATCGCGTATAAGCGGTAGTACCGCTCACGAGCGGTAGTACCGCTTCACACAAGCGGTAGTACCGCTTACGCGGTAGTACTACCTTACCAGCGGTAGTACCGCTTAAGGCAGCAGCAAAACTTCCTTTTGCACTTTCCAATACCTCGTGGGCTTTACCCCTTTGGCCCATATAAAGTGTTGCTGCACCCGAACACTTCGGTAAACATCCGGAACCCCTTCCGTTGAATTCCGGAACCCTTCCGGAGATCAACACACCATTATCACATATATCAATCTTTACCTCCGGACTCTTCCGGAGATCCTCGTCATGTCCGGGATCTTATCCGGGACTCCGAACAACCTTCGGTCACCAACAAAATAACTCAACTATACTAATCGTCACCAAACGTTAAGTGTGTAGACCCTGCGGGTTCGAGAACTATGTAGACATGACCGAGACACCTGTACGATCAATAACCAATAGCAGGACCTGGATGCCCATATTGGCTCCTACATATTCTACGAAGATCTTTATCGGTCAAACCTCTATGTCAAGGATTCAGTTAATCCCGTATACTGTTCGCTTTGTTCTTCGGTATGTTACTTGCCCGAGATACGATCGTCGGTATCTCTATACCTAGTTCAATCTCGTTACTGGCAAGTCTCTTTACTCGTTCCGTAATACAAGATCTCGTGGCTAATACTTTAGTCATATTGCTTGCAAGTCTCATTGTGATGTTGTATTACCGAGTGGGCCCTGAGATACCTCTCCGTCACACGGAGTAACAAATCCTAGTCTTGATCCATGCCAACCCAACAGACACCCTCGGAGATACCTTTAGAGCACCTTTATAGTCACCCAGTTACGTTGCGACGTTTGATACACACAAGGTATTCCTCCGATGTCAGGGAGTTGCATGATCTCATGGTCATAGGAACAGATACTTGACATGCAGAAAACAATAGCAATAAACTGACACGATCATATGCTATGTTCGTAGTTTGGGTCTTGTCCATCACATCATTCTCCTAATGATGTGATCCCGTTATCAAATGACATCTGATGTCAATGGCTAGGAAACCTTAACCATCTTTGATCAACGAGCTAGTCAACTAGAGGCTTACTAGGGACATAGTGTTGTCTATGTACCCACACATGTATTTGAGTTTCCAATCAATACAATTATAGAATGGATAATAAACGATTATCATGAACAAGGAAATATAATAATAAATAATTTATTATTGCCTCTAGGGCATATTTCCAACAGTTCCTTGGGAACCCGTGTACGTCCTTGCCTCCTTATCACGAAAGAGGAAAATGTCCTCCTTCTACGCCTGCTGGCGCCCGCCTGGTTCTGCCGTCAGAACCCACGTCACCCCGGCCTCGTGAGGCTGGGTACTTGCATAGGAATCTCCGCTCCTCGGGAGGCAGCCTAGGGGGATGCCACTTCTCCGGAGGTCTTGGTGTTGCTCTCCTCGCGAGGCGGGGGCTCTCGCGATGGCCTTAGCTTGGGGGGCTTGTTGCTAGGCCGTACCGAGCCGCCATGGTGGGCCACGCGCTGGGCCGCAGGCAGGCAGGTCTGGGTACCCCCGATCCCAGAACGCCGACAATATTGTGTAGAAATACAGGACCCAGAATGGCAATCTCTTCGACTAGGTGAACTAGGACGTGCGTCATAATATTGAAGAAGGATGGTGGGAACACCAACTCGAAACTGACAAGACATTGGACCAAATCATTCTGTAACCTTGGTAGGATTTCCGGATCGATTACCTTCTGAGAAATTGCATTGAGGAATGCACATAGGTTCACAATGGCTAATCGAACATTTTCTGGTAGAAGCCCCCTCAATGCAACCGGAAGCAATTGCGTCATGATCACGTGGCAGTCATGAGACTTTAGGTTCTGGAATTTTTTTCTCTACCATATTTATTATTCCCTTTATATTCAACAAGAAGCCAGACGGGGCATTCATACAGAGCACTCATTCAAAAAAGATTTCCTTCTATGCTTTGGTAAGAGCACAGCTGGCAGGACCTTCATACTGCTTTGGATGCATGCCATCTTTTTCGTTCATACGTTGCTGGTCCTGCCGTGCCTCCTGTGTATCTTCCCATACACGCCTAGGAAGCCTAGCAGGTTCACGCAAAGATTCTTTCTGACGTGCATCACATCGATTGCAGAGCGGACCTCTAGGACTTTCCAATATTCTAGCTCCCAAAATATAGATTTCTTCTTCCACATAGGGGCGTGTTCCTCAGCGTTAATCGGAACAGATTGTCCGCCAAGACCCTTTCCAAAGATTACTTGTAAATCCTTGACCATATCAAGTATATCATCACCAGTACGGAGGACAGGTTTCTTTCGGTGATCTGCCTCACCATTGAAATGCTTGCCTTTCTTTCTTAAGGCATGCTTGGTCAGAAGAAATCGACGATGTCCCAGGTACACATTCTTCTTGCATTTGTCCAAATATATACTTTGAGTCTCATCTAAACAGTGCATGCATGCATGGTATCCCTTGTTTGTCTGTCCTGAAAGGTTAATAAGAGGAGGCCAATCATTGATGGTTACAAACAGCAACGCTCGTAGGTCAAATTCCTGTTGTTTGTGCTCATCCCACACACGTACACCTTTTTTATTCCATAGCTGTAAAAGTTCATCAACTAATGGCCTTAGGTACACATCAATGTCGTTGCCGGGTTGCTTAGGGCCTTGGATGAGCACTGGCATCATAATGAACTTCCGCTTCATGCACAACCAAGGAGGAACGTTATAGATACATAGAGTCACATGCCATTTGCTATGCTTGCTGCTCTGCTCCCCAAAAGGATTAATGCCATCCGCACTTAAACCAAACCATAAGTTCCTTGGGTCATCTGCGAAATCCGGCCACTTTCTCTCGATTTTTCTCCACTGCGACCCATCAGCGGGTACTCTCAACTTCCCGTCTTTCTTACGGTCTTCTTTGTGCCATCGCAACAACTTGGCATGCTCTTTGGTTTGGAACAAATGTCTCAACCGTGGTATTATAGGAGCATACCACATCACCTTCGCAGGAATCCTCTTCCTGGGGCGCTCGCCCTCAACATCATCACCAGGGTCATCACGGCCGATCTTATATTGCTATGCACCACATACCGGGCATGCATTCAAATTCTCGTACTCCTCACCGCGGTAGAGGACGCAGTCATTAGGGCATGCATGTATCTTCTGCACCTCTAATCCTAGAGGGGAGACAACCTTCTTTGCTTCGTATGTACTGTCCTTTGGAAGCTTCTTCTTCATTATTTTCAGCAACTTTTCAAATCCCTTGTCAGATACACCATTCTCTGCCTTCCATTGCAGCAATTCCAGTGTGGTACCGAGCTTTGTGTTGTCATCTTCGCAATTTGGCTACAACCCTTTTTTTGTGATCCTCTAACATGCGCTGCAACTTCAACTTCTCCTTTTCACTTTCGCAGTTTCTCTTTGCATCAGCAATGGCCCGACCAAGATCATCAGCCGGCTCATCTGATGCCTCTTCTTGAGCTTCTTCATTCACTTCCCCCATTGCAGTAAGATCATCGTATTCAGGGAACCCAAGATAGTTGTCATCATCCTCTTCTTCTTCATTCTCTTCCATTAGAACCCCTCTTTCTCCGTGCTTGGTCCAACAGTTATAGCCAGACATGAAACCGGACGTAAACAGGTGGACGTGAATGACTTTTGAGCAAGAGTAATTACTATCATTCTTACAGTTGGAGCATGGACAACACATAAAACAATCCCGCTTGTATGCCTCAGCCGCACGCAGAAAACTATGCATGCCATCAATGAACTGGGGAGAGCGTCGGTCATCGTACATCCATTGCCGACTCATCTTCATTACACAACACCGAAAAGACCAAATTAATACAAGTTCATACATAGAGTTCATACACACTTATTCTCATAAAAACAACATAAAACTATATATCTAAAGCTTTTAAATGCAACAACAAATGCGATCAAAATCGCAACTAAGGTAACAATTGATCCAACAACATAATGATACCAAGCCTCTTTATCAACGACATATTTTCTAATCTTTCTAATCTTCAAGCGCATTGCATCCATCTTGATCTTGTGATCATCGCCGACATCGGCAACATACAACTCCAATTTCATCTTCTTTTCTTCAATTCTTTTCAATTTTTCTTTCAAATCCTCGTTTTCTTTTTCAACTAAAGTTAACTGCTCGACAAGAGGGTCGGTTGGAATTTCTGGTTCACATACCTCCTAGATAAAAACATCTATGTCAACTTGATGGGCATAATTGTCATAAACATGAAATGCAACAAATAGTTATAAAAGAGAATATACCACATCCGAATCGTAAACCGGACGAGGGCCGACGGGCATGGATATCAAAACCATTGCACTATATATGTATAACAAACAATCATACAAGTAAGAAAATTATGCAAGTCACTATCTAAATCATACAAATAAGATTTTTTTATAAAAAGGATAAGAACAAGAAGAGGCTCACCAAGGTGGTGCCGGCGACGGGATGGTGCGGGCGATCAACGGTGGTTAGGACGGGGACGGGAAGGCACTAAGTAAACCACACCTACACATGCAAACTAAGAAGTTAATTTGAGCTCAAATTGCATATAAATCAAATAAAATCCCACATAATTACTCCCAAACTAGAACCCAGAAATCACTATACTTATAGAGCACTGGACGAGCTAATCTAGCAATGAGAGATGAAAGGACAAAGTTGCTAACCTTTGTGAACACTTGAATAGATGGGGTGCCTCAAATCTTGTCAAATTTTGGCAAAAATAGAGGGATGAGCTCAAGAAGAGGAAGAGAAAATAGAGAAATGGAGAGGATGAGCTCGGGTTGGAAGAAGCACATCTATATATAGGGATATATTTAGTCCCGGTTGGTGTTACCAACCGGGACTAGAGGTTCCTCATGAACTGGGACTAATGCCTAGCCTAATGAACCGGGACTAGTGGTAGCATTAGTCCTGGTCCAGAAGCCAACCGGGACTAGTGCTTTGATCCAAAGGCCTGTTTTCTACTAGTGTTCACAGAGTGAAGTAGGGATTTGTGGAGGTACCAGAGCTCAAAGTTTAAATTGAGAGAGAAAAAATATTTTGCCTTTCATGTCAACGAAAACGACAAAGTAGTTCACAATACTTTCCATGCAAGATATATCATAGGCGATTCCCAAACATAAAGTAAAGTTTATTCCTTTTTCCACCATTCTTTCACAATCCATGGCTGGCCGTATCCACGGTTGCCTTCCATACCAACACTTTCCATGGAATTTATTATTTGACAACATAAAGTAATTTTTTTTCATTTCGGGACTGGGCATCCCTATTACCGATGTACTCTCGTGCAATGACAAGTGAATAAACACTCATCTTCAGAATAACACATCTAGCATGGAAAAATATTGGACACCCCCTACCGTTTCATGAGCGGTACGAGCACACACAAAGGAAACTTATTTTTAAAAGTAGAGATGGCACATACAAATTTGCTTAGAATGGCAAGGAAATACTGCATATAGGTAGGTATGGTGGACTCATAAGGAAAAACTGGGTTTAAGGATTTTGGATGCACAAGTAGTATTCCTACTTAGTACAAGTGGAGGCTAGCAAATAGATTGAGAAGCAACCAACTAAGAAACGAAAATTCACATAAGCGAGCATTGAGCATAACTAACACCGAATAATGCACCATAAGTAGGATATAATTTCATTGCATAACTATTGACTTTCGTGCATGCAGAGGGAATCACAAACCTTAACACCAATATTCCTTCTAAAGCATAATTACTCACTAACATGACTCATATATTACTATCACCATGTCTCAAATGTATTACAAGGAATCAAGTTTAATTTATCCAATGATCTTCATGAAAGTTTTTATTATATCCTCCTTGCATATCTATCACTTTGGGACTAGTTTCATATATTGCCATTGCTTTTGACAAGCTCAAACAAATCTAAGTGAAGCACATGAGCATAGAGATTTCATCTCTCAAAATAGTATAAGTGAAGCATGAGAGGATTTCTTCAAAATTTACTAACTCTCAAAATAGTCTAAGTGAATCATGTGAGGATTCCTTCAAAATTTACTAACTCTCAAAATAGTCTAAGTGAAGCATGAGAGGATTTCTTCAAAATTTACTAACTCTCAAATTAGTCTAAGTGAAGCATGAGAGTGTTTCTTCAAAAGTTTCCAAGCACATCATGCTCAAAAAGATATAAGTGAAGCACTAGAGCAATTCCATAGCTCAAAAAGTTTAAGTGAAGCATAAAGAGCAATTCTAACAAATCATAGCATAATTTTGGCTCTCTCAAATAGGTGTGTCCAGCAAGGATACTAGTGACAAACTATAAAGCAAAGCAAGCAAAGACTCAAAGGATACAAGACGCTCCAAGCAAAACTCATGATATGTGACGAATAAAAATATTGCTCCAAGTAAAATACCGATGGTCGTTTGAAGAAAGAGGGGATGCCACTCGGGGCATCCCCGAGCTTAGTTGCTTGTTTCTCTTTGGATAATTCTTGGGGGTGCTGTAGCATCCCCAAGTTTAGGCTCTTTTTACTCCTTATTCCTTCATTCATCGTGATTTCACCCAAAACTTGAAAACTTCAATCACACAAAACTCAACAATATCTTCGTGAGATCCGTTAGTATAATAAAGCAAATCACCACTTTAAGTACTGTTGCAAACCCATTCATATTTTATTATTGCATTATACCTACTGTATTTTAACTTTACCATGGCTCATACCCTTCAATACAACCCATAGATTCATCAAAACAAGCACACAATGCAACAAAAACAGAATCTGTCTTAAACATGAAAGTCTGTAGTAATCTGTACTCTAACCATACTTCTGTAACTCTAAAAATTCTGAAAAATTAGGACAACGTAAAGAATTTGTATAGCAATACTGTGTTCAAATTTCAGCTCAGTATTACGATCCAGTAAAAAAATGAAAATTTGCACACTAGAGGCAAAGTTTCTGTTTCAGATTCAGCACTGTTTCTACTCATCTCATGAATCATCCTAAAGGCTTTACTTGGCACAAATACTAAATAAAACATAAAAACATAATCATAACAGAGGCATAATTGTGTCAACACTCAAAAACAGAAATAAAAAGATGAAAATAAATTTATTCATTGGGTTGCCTCCCAACAAGCGCTATCGTTTTACGCCCCTAGCTAGGCATGATGATTTCAATGATGCTCACATAAAAAATAGTAATTGAAATATGCAAAAGAGGATCATGAATCTCATGACAAACACATTTAAGTCCAACCCACTTCCTATGCATGTGGATTTTGTGAGCAAACAATTTATGGGAACAAGAATCAACTAGCATAGGAAGGCAAAACAAGCATAACTTCAAAACTTTGAACACATAGAGAGGAAACTTGATATTATTGCAATTCCAACAAGCATATGTTCCTCCCTCATAATAAATTTCAGTAGCATCATGAACGAATTCAACAATATAAGTATCACATAAATCATTCTTTTCATGATGCACAAGCATAGAATTTTCATTACTCTCCACATAAGAAAATTCCTTACACTACTGCAGGATGCTGCTAACGCGACGCATCAATCAGAGATCCTTTGACAAAACTGTGTGCGATGACCAAATCGCAAACGTTATAGTTATAGCTCCGTCGCTAATGACGTAAACTGTATGTGATGATGGGTCCATCAAGTACGATCTAAAAAATAGTTCGTGTGCGATGTTTGGCAAACAGTTGGCCTAGATAAACTGTTTGAGATTGGATAATATAACACAAACGCTTATAAAAATACAAGTGTGTGAGATGTATGGCATACAGTTCACCTCGATAAACTGTTTGCGCTGATCAAGCAGAACACAAACAATTGTCCAGATGATCACATGTGCGATAGACGGCATACATGTCACTCGGATGAAGTGTTTGTGATGAGGTAAAATAACATAAACGGTTACATAGATCAAGATGTGTGTGATAGACGGCATACAGGCAACTAGGATGAATTGTGTGCGATAAGCAAAAATAACACAAACGGTTTCTCAGATCAAGATGTGTGTGATGTACGCAGGCCACTCCGATGTGTTGTGGGCAAACGGTTCCGGATAAAGAACTGTCAAGGACTGATGAAATCATCACAAACAGTTTTGGTTGTTTATTCCGTATGCGATGTGATTTGCTCAATCTGCCCACAAACATCTATGCTCTGTTTAGAAGAACATGATTGCATAACCAAATTAAGCATCCAATACACACATAACATTGGCACACACCTTAATAAACTATTACATGCATAATAAATTTATTCCTCTAAAACTACTAATATTGCTGCATAGAGGGAGTATGAGAATTGAGAAACGATCATCAAATCATCTACTTCTTGTGACGCTTGCCACCAGCGCTCTGCTTGTGGCTCAATCTCTCGTTGTCTTCAGGTAGGAGGCACTTCCTGATGTCAACGATCTGCCTGAACATCTCGTAGCATGTGTGCACTTGCTTGGCCACGGTCTGGAGGTGATATTCATCCAGTTTCTTCACCTAGCCCCTGTGCCAGACAGGCTTGTTCTTATTGCACTCAGCCTTCATGTCAGTGTAGTAGGGGTCGATGATGTCCTTGGCCAAGTCAACATGGGAGTCCATGTCCTTCTTGCGGCCCCAGACCCTGCAGTGACCGCGGATGTTGACAAGCTTCTGGCAGGCCAAGCCCGAAGTCTTGAGCACCTTTGGATCGTTGGCGTTGTCCACCAAAGCGAACCTGTAGTCGGGGCTGTTGACAAACCTGGTGAAACGATCGCAAGGCAGTGTGGCCAGGCAGTAGTGGTAGAGGAGGACGTGATGACCCACGCACAACTGGGCGATGACAACCTTCTGATCATGCCCGGCATGACCGCTGATGTAAGCGAGGTCGAAGCTGACCACTTTGTACTTGTCATCTGCATCAAGCAGCAGCTCCATGGTGTCGATGAAGTCCTCCACCATGCCCGGATCGTTGGTGTAAACCACCGTGAGGTCCGTCTTCCTCATGTGGGTCTCCACATGATGCACGCCAAACTCCATTGAAGCACCACTGGACATAATCTCTGTATGCGTCGTCCAGGGTGTGCTTATTGTGTTGTGGGTCATGATCGAAAGCATGAAGAGACTATGGTTAATGGCCGTGGTTATAAATGGGGGCCGGACGTCCTGGAAAACCGGCACGTCCGGATGGCAGTTTTTGCAGCGCGTGATTCAGTCATGGAGAACGTAACTGCATGGGGCGACGCGCGTGGCGCAACCGCATGCATATGGAGCCCCCAAAAGTGATCATAGGCCGGCCCCAACCGCTGGCAGAGCGCGCGCGGAGGGGCGCGAGAGCAGAGCACATGCAGGGGCGCGAGAGCAGAGCACGCGGTGGGACGCGAGGTTGAACCAAACCACTCTGTACTTGTCCTTGTCAAGTAACAGGTCCATGACATTGGAGTTCTCGGATCGGATGTTTGGTGTACACCACGAACCGACAGGGCGTGTCCACTACGGCATGCATGCTGAACTGGCGCTCATCGTCGGCAGCCACTGGGAGCGCCATTGGAGCCGCGCAGGATACCCTCGATCGTGGTTCTACTTCTTAAGGACCGGATATTAATCGCCAATTGCATATTGATGTCCAGATATTAATCGGCCATTGCATACTAAGGAAAAGATAGTACTACCAAAATTAGAGTCTCCCTCATAAGATGTCATTTGCATGGTTGTATCACAAATGACAGAAATAGTACAAAGGTTCAAATTCCAGCATTACAAGGCTCAAATTCAAAGATTACAAGGTTCAAACCGATAATAGAAATGAAATTCAGCTTATGCAGGAAACTTTGTCATGTAGCTCTAGACGCCCGCGCTGATCAGTTGACCCTAAACATATATGATAGGTTCATATTGATATTACTACTAGTTTCGCAACTTCAATATTTCTGCAAAGGGATCCGCCACTGACATGTCATTTATGGGCTTGGCATTAGGACTTCCGAATAGTCTGTCAAATGAAGTTACAAAACGAAATTGAGCTTCTACATAGAGTTTTCCATTCTGTCCTAGTCGCCGGAGCTGATCATCAAACCATTCTTTTTTGCGCGATAAATGTAGGGAAAATCTCATTATCTTTAGCACACTTTCTCTCACAACAAAGAACCTGCGAATATAATCTCCGGTTAGGTCCCTCGGTAGGAGTTCAAAGTAATTTCTGAGAGATGGAGATCAAGGCATTCGATGGGATTGTTATATTGTATCACATTATCCACTACCGGGCCTAACCGTATCAGAGAAAGAAGAGAATGTATTAGTGCTTGGACACACAACGGACCTCTTACGATTTGCAGGGTTTCAAAATTTGAACTCCCTTGTGGTTAAAATCTAACATGAAAGAGCATCACCTCGACATATAGCTTCTCCACGCATGGAAAGAATCTCAGCAATCTGACAACTTGGCCCAGGTCGGGGCCGATAGATTCTACTGCTAAGACCTTCACTCCGCGTAGATACGGGGTAAAGCTTGTCGATATGATTTTCTGGATGGCAGACGAACATACATCTTTAATAGAGAGAAAAAAATGTTAATTCAAGAATGAGAAGAGGGCGATTGTTGTACCTGGACGGTTATGGATCCAAAAACAAGTTCAGATAAGTTCAGATGCAAGTAGCCAAACACTGTCAATTTTGGCGCATGAATGACCCTGATTCTTGTTGGACCTTGTTGATCAACAACAAGTAATCTCTCAAGTAAAGGCATGTCCACAATGACCATTTAGTGATTCACCTTGTGCGATCTCTTGTTGCAACACCAGCAATACACACAAATTGCCCGAAGACTCATGGAGGTGATGTGGAGGCTACTCAGCCCATTGATCGCCTGAATATGAAGGTACTCAAGCGCAGTATAGCCGCGGAGCAGGCGCTCCATGTCGTCATTGGGGATCCAGACGACGACGAGCTCAAGGTGCTTCAGTCGAGGTAGCAAAAGAGCGGGATTGGCGTTAATGTGGGGGAAATGGCAGTTCAAGAACCTTGCGAAGGGCAGCGTTGGCGCCAGACGCAGTGCGGAGGGTGGCAACGGGCGCATATGTCCATCATTAAAATGGAGCTCCTCGAGATGATCTAGGGCTGGCAATAAGAACCACTCGTCAAGCTTGGCTCGGTCCTTGCCATTGGAACGTAACTTGCCCATGGTAAGGCCTTTGATTAGGCCACAGTGCATGCCGAGGATCTGGGATAATGCATCCAAGCGTTTGCGATAGCCAGTGCAAAGCATGTGCTCGCTGATGATGCCGAGAGGGGCTCAGTGCCATAGGGGGCGCCACCGCCGAGAGAGGACGGTTGTGCGCACGCCATCTTCGATAGGGACGAGGAAGATGATGACTCTCAACATATCATCGGGGAGACTGCTGATGAAGTCTACGCCTATCGGAGTACTTGTGTTTCTGGCTAGGCCCGCCTCCGCTTGTTGGCAACCTCGACATCCACGTCCGCAGAATGGCCGCCGGCGTATCTTTCTGTCAAGAGTGGAGCAGTGGGAGGATAGTGATTATGTAGCTAGATCAGGGTAGAAGAATAGTGCATTGGTAATTACAAGTTACTACTTACTAGGTAGGAACAGTTTTAACAGATTAAGAAAATGTAATCCCAATTGGTTGCTGAAATACTACACAGTTACATTGATATTGCTACGCAAGTCAACATGCAGATACTACAAAGAACACTTACTTCCAACATAGCATGTACAGAGAATGTCGTCGGGGAAGTTAGCATTTACCGTATGGTAAGGCTCTTTTAGGTGCAGCGTAATTTTAGTGCCAGCGTTCAGTACATAAAACTTAGAAATTTCTCCCCAAAGGCCTTCTTCAAAGGAGTGACAATTTTCATCAATTTTTACAGAAACAATGATTGTAAATCCATGGTTTGTGCTCAATATGATATCCCTGGAGTCTTCAGTTATGTAAAGGAAAATATTTAGCGCTACAGTTGTCGTTGTAGCGCAAGGGATGTATTGTAGGAAATGATAAGATTGTTATAGAACCTGGTAACATGATAGTATGAGAGTAGTAGTTAAAAGAACAGCATCCACATCAGTTGATTTCAAAGGACAAAAAATTACAAGTAAACAGAGAATGTAACCATGATGTCATGCAAACATATATGAGAGTAAACGAAAGAACAATACAACATTAATTTTCCTAATATAGAAGGAGAAGGATAAGAAGAAGAAGAAATCACATTTAACGTAAATGCTACGTGTGGCACCTTTTATCCAAATGTAGCAATCTATAGTATAGGTTCAGAAAAAGAATAGGCCATGCATGTCAACCCAGGTAGTGTGATATTAAACATACCGTGCGCTCCGTGAAGTCGTCTGGTATGGTGAGATGGAACTCCTCGGTTTTTTGGCCGAGTCCGCATAGCCCTGATGTTTCCTTGCACTCTACACTCTATGAATGAAAACCCTCACATCATCTAGAAGAAACATGAATCCACGACGGTTTTGGACGGGTGATTAAAAGAGGCCGACGGAATGGAATAAGAGATGAGCGAAATATTCAGTAGATTAGTTACCTGGTTCGTCATGGGGAAAAAACCGGTTTCGAAGATTCCCCAATCGGGCGAGCTGGGTCGACAGCGAGCAGCGTCGAGAAAGTCAGTGCCGATAGGCCACGGCAATCGGCAGTGGAGATATGCGGTGGCGTTTTGCGGTAGCCGGCGGCGGCGACAGGCATCGAGTAAGTGGTTGCCGCGGGGATAGGCGGTGACATGCATGGAGAGTCCCGGAGTACAAGTGTTAGTGTAGGTGCTACTGGGGTGGGGAGGGGGAGGGGGAGGGGAGCAGGCGACGGTTTTGTGACATGTGAGTGTTGAGTTTTTTTTTTCAAGTGGTGCCGAGGGATTCTGTCCTAGAATAATGTGCTTCGGAGGAAATGGTTTATTAGATCCAACCGTGTGTGATAAATCCTATATAAATATAACTCTCAAGTAAACTAGCACTCCAGTGTGATGAAGATACTGCATAATGAAATTAGTCGCACAGTTTCAATCTCAGGAAAACATATAATACACACGAACTAGATAGATTCAATCCAACATTTTTTTTCCGAAACAGTCAATCCAACATCTCATCTTCATGCTTGATTGTTAAGATTCTCCAAGAACTTGGCGTACGCGGAGTGCGCTATCCTGCGAGAATACTTCTGCTTGAAGGAGCCAACGGCTCGTCCTCTTGCATGCGCCACAACACTCGAGTACGTGTTGTTAATCTTATGGTTGCAGAACGGGCATCCATAGCCCCCATTCTTCCTGACACGCTTGTTATACTTTCCAGCCATAAGCTCTCTGAGCCTTTGCCTCTTGAACCTCTCCTGGACGTCTTCATTCTCGCTTTCCACATCGTCAGATAGCACCTATACATGGTAAAAAATGTGACGTCCGTATATTTTATAATGCGAATTCGCAAGGCAAAGTTTATGAAACATAATATATCATGCGACAACGTGAACCCTAAATCGAAGCTAACTGATTTTATGTCAAAAGTTGGCATGCCACGTTTTGGTAGCAAACCAATCAGCCTATCATATGTATTTACCAAAAATGGGTATATATGACCAACCATTTCTGCGTCCGAGTCGTTGTCGTCGCTGGAGTGTTCGTCGGAGTCGTTGTTGACCACCGACTCCGGCTGGGGAAGCGCGGCGGCGGCGACAACGTCAAGGCCGCGCTGCTGTCCGTGCGATATGTCATCTCCGACGACGGCAATCTCTGCGCCCACCTTCACGCTGTGCTCGGGTGCTTCGCCGGCACCGACGTGGTTACTCCCTCCCATGGTGCAGGGAGGTCGCTGATGACGATTGAGAACGGCGGCGAGGATGCTGGGGGGTGAGAGAGGATTGTGTGTAGCGAGAATGTTAAAGCCAACGGATCGGGCGCGGTTAATAAAGGGGAATTGGGACATGAGAGGGAGGCGGGCGGCGGTTTAAAGGGCGGCTCGCCTCCCGGTGAGGCGCCTGTGCACCGGACTGCAGGCATGCGCACCGTCAAGTCACACGTCTGACGGCACGTCTACCTGCGAAACTGCTTAGCGAACACGCCTCCCATCAATTCAACCACCTTCTCACACGCATCCCGGTTAGCCTGCGAGGCGACCTGCTGCTAGCATGCTTGATACAGTTTGACCAACTTTAAAGAAAGAAATAGAAATAATTACCATGACAAATATATATGATGTGAAAGTACATTCAATAAAGAATCCAATGGTAATAATTTTTAATTGTAAACGTTAACATTTTTTTCTAAATTTGTTCAAAGTTTACAAAGCTTGACTTTATCCAACGCTAATACACGGAGTAAATAAAAAAAGTTTGGATTAGTAAACCGTTTGCGATGTAAACGTGACAGTTATGTGTTGCATTTATTAATAAGCCCCCGTTTGCAAGAATCTTAGATGAAAACTTCTCTCAAATTGGACGATTTATTTACCACGACCTATAAGTTCCATACATGAAATCATGTCAATGTTTTATGAATTCAAGCTTAGCTGGGCATTTGCTGCAAATTGATAGCCAAGAGTCAATGTTTGCGGCCCAGAGATGTTCGAAATTTATTGTTTTTCCTTCCATGGGGACTAAACATGCACCCAACACAAAAAAATGAATTTATAATCCATTCAGGCACACAACCGCATGTGCATATAGTTCAAATTTGAATTTTACAAATTAAATACCTAAGGAATCAATTTGATGTATATAATGTCTTAATGTTCTATACAAATCGAATTTTAACACTACACTCCTATTGTCACATGTGCACTGCATAAAAAAGTTGGACATGCGTGCCTCAAAGTGACGGTGGTGTGGTGGGACGAGTGGGGTGTGGGGTCCGGCACACAATACGCGTCGTATGTGCGCCACCACGTGGGGATGTCCGGTTAGCTAGGCATCAAGCTGACAACGGGGATTACTCGGGCAGTTATATTGGAGTCCCATCCCCGTCCCCATCATCGCCCTCCCATTCCTGTCACCGTCTATGTACCCGTGCGCGGGGATAAAATGTTTCCCATTCCCGTCCCGATCACCGCCCTCCCATTCCCGTCACCGTCTCCGTACCCAGGCGCGGGGATAAAATGTTTCCCATCCCCGTTGCCACTTCTTTATCCCCTTGGGGAAACCCAACATGCATTTAAGAACAACATTCGATACTAATACAGTAAAAAAACAGTACTCCAATACAAATAAACAATATGTTGTGGCTAAGTTTGGGATTTCTTAGGGATATTTGGGCCAGATGGGTGGGATCTGTGGAAATTTGGGTGACCGAGGTTGCAAATTACGTGGGGTCTACTAATTTGAGAGCCCACATGTAAGTACTTCATGGTTAAGGCGGGTAATGCTATGTATATCCCATCCCCATCCTCGTCCTGCACGCTGGGTAAGGTATTTGACCTACCATCTTCCCCATGGGAATTCAAGCTCGCACTTCTCCGTGCCCTAATATAGTAAACACCCATGGCGACGCGGTAACGGTTTTAACCATTGACAGCTTCAGGTGAGGCACACATGCCACGTCAAAAGTCGTGCATTGGGTATATATTTAAAGCATCTCGATCATGACCTTTTTATGCATATGTTTGTGTCTCATGCATGCGGAGGTGGTCCTCGTACACACACTCATGCGATTACCACTGACACACCCATTCGTTGCCCCTGCGTGGTCTATCACCTTCGATGGCGCACGCGAGAGGGGTTTGATCAAAGGTGGATTCATCTTAGTCCATGTTTCGGCGAATATCATGGTGAGATTACGGATGAAAGTTTGGGCACATGTGTGAATGCGCGTGCTCATTGTACAAGTTGTGAACCTCCATTTTTTCCAATTTGCGAAGGTGCCACATGAAAGGTGTGCATTGGGTATTCAAAACATCACACAACACCTTCGTACATATGTTAGGGCAGCATGGAGGCGGTGGTTGTCCTCGGACACCGCCCCCCTCGCACAATTATTAGTGTCACTCCCATCTGTGGCCTCGCGTACTTTTGTACCGCAATGAGATAGGTTAATTATTGTGGATTCTTTTTAGGTCGATGTTTGCGGTAGGCCATGGGTGTGAGACTACATGGTATAATTTGAGTGCGTGTAGTGTACGCATGAATGTCTCTCCCATCGGCTCGAATGGGGGGGGGTATATATATACCACGCGTCGTGAACCTCGCTTTCCATGCGGACTTTAAGATTCCCGAGGAAGGTGTGCCACGCTAAAGTTTGTGTGCTGGGTATGTAAACATCACACAACACTTCCATGCATATGTTTGATCCACGCTTAGACAACGGTGATTGTCTTTGGATACTCCTTCGCGTGGTTGTCGTTGGAAAGTCCATTACTGGCCCGCGTGGATGTCCATCACATTGCCTAACAACGAGAGAGAGGTTACCATGGTGGAATCTTCAATTGTTTTGTGTTATGGTATACATTATATAGGTCATTTGAGTTTCCTTAGACAAGTCTGAGCACATGCCTACGAATGCGTGAATCGTTCCCATCGACACTCAGCATACTAGTTATACGCGTCATGAACACTCGCTCGGGGGTGGGGGGTGGGGGGGACTTTCCCGTTCCAAAGCATGTGACCCATCAAAGCTGCACATGAGGTATATATTAATGAATTCAAACGCAACACAACATTTCCGTACACATGTTTGCACCACCAACAGGTGATGGCTCTCTTCGACACTCCACCGCGTGGTTAATTATAGGCGCCACACCCATTCATGGGACTCGGTGGACGTCCATCCTTTCGACCGACAACGGGAGAGGTTTGACCAAAAGTGTTGATTCTTTGATCGGGATGTCCGTGTTTCGAGGCACATGGGCCATAGTCCATCTTTGAGCAGAAAAGAGATGGGGTGGTTCGACCATGATGGATTCATGTATATGTTTCATTTTCGTATTACGACATGAGTGATACGCAATACCTGTTTGGGGGTATGTATTCGTGGCTAGGATTCCCCCTCCACCAACACGAAGTGGCGATGGAGGAGACATGTGCCACATCAAAGTTGCGCATTGGGTATTTTGAACAATCAAACCACCCTGTGCATACATATTTTTGTTCCACATGCAGGTGTGTATGTTTTTTTGAGACAACGCAGGCGTGTATGTGTTCTGACCCCTTTCCGGCATTTTTTGACGAAATTCTCATTTATATTATTATTCCAGGAGTAAATAGCAAACGATTCGAATGTTACAACCGTTTGCGATTGTACACTCAACAGAAATCATTCCATCCGCCGCTGGCACATCAGCACGGTCCATTGGTGGGCGCTGGACACGATTGGGTTCCACGAGACTTCCCTCGTAAAAATATCTACCACCTTGAGCCATTTGAAAAATGGCGGTTTCGTGGGTTTTTCCTATTTGATAGCACACACTTATTATGTTTCAGCTGTGTGCGATGTTTGTTGCTCCCGCCCTGGCCGCGCCGCTTCAATCCCGTAATCTAAATTTTCAGTAGCCCCGGCATTCCCGCCTAGTAAAATTTTCAGTAGTCGCGCGGCATTTCCTCAAACACCACCTACCCCCCTCCCCACCACAAAACCTCTGCTCAGATAACGTAAAAAAAGGAAAACCTCCGCTCCCGCTCGCACCACTCCTGTCCCTCGCTCGAACCATAGCTAGCTCGCCGCCGCCCCTGACTCCACCGTCATCCTCTGCAGGCCTTCCCATGACTATCTCGAAGTCCTCATGAAGATCCATCACAAGGGGGTCGGACTAGATTCGTCCGTGCAATCGGCAGTAGTGCTCCTCCATGTCAAATAATGCACGCACAACTCTGGTCCACCCCGTAGTGTCGGCCTGCAAAGCACCCTCTTCCCCGCAGATCCCCATCCCCATCCTCACCCACACTCCAGAGCGTCGCTGTCTCATCCCGGCTATGCTTCCCGGGGAGCTAGAGCTGTGAATGGCCAAAAAGAGGTATATCGAGGCATGTCCGCTGGACGACGACGAGGTGGTCGCTGAGCCCCCCAGACGCGGGCTATGACACAGGTTAAGTATATCACCCCCGCCCCTTCGGGTTCAACCTCCTTGGATCTCCTCCATGCCCCCCCCACGCTGATCTACTCTCCTTCGCTGTCAGGATTTTTCCTTCATCGCCATCGAGACCCTCTTGTCATTACTGAAGGTCGCGTTCTATATATATGGCGGTGGCTCGGCATCATCAGCTGCCAAGTCAGACCTCATTGATGACGATGACGACAAGGCGCCCTATCCGTCTCTTCCAAGGGGAAATAGCCCATCCATGACATCGGGGACATCACCCTGGAGACGTGATCTTCCAAAGGCAAGGAGATAAGCTGCCACAACAGGGAGCGCACAGTGCGCACCCCCACTCCAGGCTATTCCAAGGGGTATGAATTGTTCAAAAGTGCAATTTGATATGCTGGAGTATGAATTGTTCAGTTCAATTTCAGTGCTGATGCGTTTGGTTGTCAGTAGTGAGCATATACCTTGTTTAGCGTGATATGTGGTTGTTTGTAGTGAACATATGTCCAGTTTCATTGCTAGATTTGGTAGTTCAATCATACAATTGGTTCCCGTTAAAGCTGGTGTATTTAACACGCCCCTGTTTATTTCAGTTTTCTCACAATGTGATGTTGAATTATACAATTTGATGTTTAAGCACATGGTGCATTCTATCTTCTATGCAATTTCAACAATACTGATATGAATGGCTGTTATGTTGCTGTAAAGTCTATTGTAGTGAACATATGCTTCCTTTAAAGGTTTTTTGGTGGTTTGTGGTTATTATTTGTCCAGTTTCAATTGCTATATTTGGTTGTTTGTAGTATGCCTCTGATCTACTCTGCTTTGCTGTCAGGAATGTGCTATGCTGGAGTATGAATTGTAATGTTCAAAAGTGCAACTTGATATGCTGGAGTATGAATTGTTGAGTTCAATTTCGCTACCTATGTTTGGTTGTCTGTAGTTAGCATATACCTATATTTGGTTGTTTGTAGTATGCATCTGATCTACTCTGCTTTGCTGTCAGGAATTTTCCTTCATCGCCAACGGGACCCTTTTGTCATTTATGGAAGTCGCGCTCTATGGTTATGTTTTGGCATCGTCAACTACCAAGTCAGGTCTCATTGACGACAACAACTTGTCATCGACAAGTGCGCCCTACGCTCGAGTATGAATTTTTCAGTTCAATATCATGAACGCCTTTGTTTGGTTGTCTGTAGCGAGCATATACCTTGTTTAGCTATTTTTGGTTGTTTGTAGTGAACATATGTCCAGCTTCAATTGCTAGATTTGGTTGTTCAATCATAAAATTGGTTGTTGTTAAAGTAGGTGTAGTTAACATGCCCCTGTTTATTTCGGTTTTCTAACAATGTGATGTTCAATCATAGAATTTGATGTTTAAGCACATGTTACGTTCTTTGCAATTTCAACAATACCGATATGAATGACTATTTGGTTGTTGTAGTATGCCTTGTTTATTTAGTTATACACCGCTTGTTTTTTTCACTCAGTGATGTTCAATTATACAATTTGATGTTTAAGTACAAGCTTTGTTCTATGCAAATTCAACAATACCATTATGAATGACTTTATTTGGTTGTTTTTAAGCCTGATTTAGTGAGCATATGCCTATTTTAATGGTTTTTGGTTCACATGGATATATTTATTTCCCATGTCATTCTCCCTCCGCCCCATAATAAAAGACGCTAATACATCCAATATGTTTGTGCATTGGATGTAATTAGATATTATATAGTGGGACGGAGAGAGCATCATGTGAGGTAACTAATAAAGATTGCTAGTACAATGGGTCAAAATGTGGCAATTAAACTATTTATTTACAGTTTGTCCAAGACAACAATGATATGAAGTATATTAACTCAGAACTATGTACCCTTTTTACTGCACATAATGAGTTGTTAGATGACAATCTCTGTATCTTTTTCCTTTGAAGTGGTTCCCAACGCAGTCTACCCAAGATCACCTCTCAAACTACATGATTGTTGGACATGCAAATGTACATGTATTTCTACCAGACTAGAATGACTATCTGGAAGTCATGAAGATATTGAAGGATGGGTGGTCGACCATCATAATGGATTGGGCTAGAGTCGTGTGTGCAGACGGCATGGAGGAGGGCACACTACAGGCATTCCGCTTCACCTTTTACAGCAATCAGAATATATTTTGCCTCTTTCTTTGCCGTCTTTAATACAAGTATTAAACCATCATTCATCAATCTTTATTTGGTGCTTATGTAATTCTTTCGTTTACGTAATTCTTGAGCGTATGTACCTATGAATGGAATAATGCATTGGTTGATGAACCTATCTATGTATATGTAAAAAGCTATTCTCTACTTTCAAATTCAAATTATGTACAATTTTAAATTGTAGCGATTAAAATAATAATAAATGCTCTACGGGTCATTACGCCACACACGGTTTGTAAGTTTCAACGTTTGTGATAGACCTCAAGATCCGACACGTTTCACAGATAGAAAACGTGTGCGACCATGCACACAGTTGTCGTTTGCGAACCGTGTGTGATTTCAGATAATATAACAAACGGTGCACCCGAATGCAACGTTGGTGATACAATCTCTGTCACACACAATTTTAAATGATGAACTGTTTGTGATGTAGTATGCATCGCAAACGTTGGACCACAGAATAGCGCGTGTGATACTTATCCTGTCGGACGCGAGTACGACGTTTCTTAAACCTATCCGATTCTTGTACGACGGTTAAATTATAGTCTTAGTTAAATATCGCCAACGGTTCGTCCAATATAACTGTTTGTGATATACCCCTTATCATACACGCTTCATAATCGTGAACTGTTTGTGATTAGGTGCACATCGTAAACGGTGAGCCACAGAATAACACGAGTTGCAAGGATGGGTTGTATGGGAAGTCCACCATATCTCAAACGATTGACCGGTGATTCTCGTTTGTGATAGATGCGGACATCCCATACGCTTAGTTTTGCCAAACCTTTGCGTTCGTTGGACACCATCGCCGACGATTATTCTGTGTCGTGTGGGATGGACCCCCCTATCGCCCACACATGCAAGGCGGCGGTTTCAAAGTATGTCGCGGAAAGGGGTTAAAAACTGTTTGTATAGCACGTCGCTGCACCAGTGTTATCATCCATGGTAGTGGGAGAAAACTCAACAAAATAACTATCATGAGACACTTGATTGACATAACCACGTTGCAAATTAAAACCATGATGATAAGTTTCATGGTTATCATTACTCATTATAGCATACGTGTCATCACCATCATCATAAATAGGAGGCATTGAATCATCATAATAAATTTTCTCACCAAAACTTGGGCGACTAGAAATATCATCTTCGTCAAACATAGCATCCCCAAGCTTATGGCTTCGCATATCATTAGCATCATGGATATTTCGAGAATTCATACTAGAAACATTGCAACCATGTGCATCATTTAAGGAACTATCATGAATCACCTTATAAATTTCTTCTTTCAGCACTTCATCAAAATTTTCATATTCATTCTTTTCAAAGAAAACTTCATAGAGATAATCAAGTGTACTCAACTCACTAGCAATTGGTTCATCATAATTTGGCCTTTTGAAAAGATTAGCAAGTGGATGAGGATCCATATCAATAGATTTTTAGCAAGCGAAGATGCAAGCAAATAGAAGGCACATGGCAACACAAGCAAAGAAAAGGAGATCCGGCAAGAAAAAGGTGAACGGAAAAGAGGGCGAATAAAACGGCGAATTTGGTGAAGTGGGGGAGAGGAAAACGAGAGGCAAATGGCAAATAATGTAATTGCAAGGAGATGAGATTCGGTTAGGAACCTGGTAGATGATGATGGTGTCTCCTCGGCGCCAGAGATTGGCACGTAGAAGAGACTGCTTCCTCCCCGGCAACGGCGCCATAAATACCTTTGACATGGCTTGAGACTGCGTCGGTATTTCCCCAAAGAGGAAGGGATGATGCAGCATAGCGACGGTACGTATTTCCCTCAGTTATGAAACCAAGGTATAGAACCAGTAGGAGGATCACCAACACTACATAAACAACACCTTCGCACAAAGAACAAATACTTGCAACCCGACGCGAAAGAGAGGTTGTGAATCTCTCTATGGTAAAAAGATAGACTAGGTAATGATAGATTGGGTAGATAGATCTCGCAAGAACACAAAATAAAAGAGGCAAATAAAAAGTGCAGCAAAGAATTTTTGGGTTTTTGGAATAATTGATTTGAAAACAAAAGCGGCGAAAAGATAGATCGAAAAGCAATATGTTGAAAAAGTAGACCCGGGGGCCGTAGGTTTCACTAGTGGCTTCTCTCATGAGTATAGCACACGGTGGGTGAACAAATTACTGTTGGGCAATTGATAGAAGATCAAATAATCATGATGATATCCAAGGCGTTGATCATTATATAGGCATCACGTCCACGATTAGTAGACCGAAACGATTCTGCATCTACTACTATTACTCCACACATCGACCGCTATCCAGCATGCATCTAGTGTATTAAGTTCATGGAAAAATGGAGTAATGCAATAAGAACGGTGACATGATGTAGACAAGATCTATTCATGTAGGAATAGACCCCATCTTGTTATCCTTAATAGCAACGATACATGCATGCCTCGCTGCCCCTTCTGTCACTGGGAGAGGACACCGCAAGATCGAACCCATCACAAAGCACCTCTTCCCATGGCAAGAAAAATCGATCTAGTTGGCCTAGCTAAACCAAAGATTCGAAGAAGAAATACGAGGCTATAAGTAATCATGCATATAAGAGATCAAAGAAGACTCAAATAATATTCATGGATAGAAATTGATCATGAACTCAAAATTCATCAGTTTACATCAAATAGATCTCCAAGAGACCATTGTATTGAGAATCAAAAGAGAGAGAGGAAGCCATCTAGCTACTGCCTGTCTATGGTGGACTACTCACGCATCATCGGTGAGGCACCAATGAGGATGATGAACCCCTCTGTCGTGGTTTTATCAACCCGGAAGATGTCCTCGTAACAGGACTTAGGTGAGAGGCCATCGCCGCTTGGTGGCGACTCGAAGGGGTTAAGCGAGAGAGAGTTGGGTTTACCCAGGTTCGGCCCCTCCAATGGAGGTAATAGCCTACGTCCTGCTTTTTGTGTATTGGATGGATAGGTCTCGATTACAAGGATGCGGAGTCGCTAACCTAGCTATCCAGAGGTTGTAACTTGAGAGTTTCGGCTTAGGGGCCTGCCTTTATATACAGGTCAAGCCCTAGGGTTTACAACAGAGTCCGGGTCATATTATGACTCCTGATCTACTACATCTCTAACTCATCTTGCACCTTAAGGAAACTTTAACCGGCGTCCTTAGCTTCTTGGGCTTTGAGCCGCCGTCTTCTGGTGTTGGGCCGCCCGGCATCTTGGTCAGCCGCCACCTTACTTATCTTGTACTCAGGACACGACCCACTTAATCTTGGTTGCAGAGTTGTTGATACGTTTAACCCGGCCCAGTATGGGGGGTTACACCATGAAGTTATATCCCCGACATTAGGTCCCAGATTGATTTGAATCCATTCATGTCAATAGATCTTTCCTTCCTGTGGCGGCTCATTTTTGGGTTGGTATCTTCTACAGATGTCATAACGCCGGCTTGCTCGGCTCCCACACTTGTCATTTTCCCAACGGTCATCTATTGTGACATCATTGTTGCTGACCGTTGTTGTTCAAAGTCATGATAACGTATCTCTTCGAAGACTGTGCCAAATCTAGGTGGGCGCAAAAATCGAGGCGCGCTTGTAGCCACAAATTTACCATGGTCGCTTCGTTTTTCTCGGTGCCGCTTCACTTTCTTCTTCTTATAAATAGGACCCCCTGGACTCCATAGTAACTTTTCCTCATCGTCTTCCTCCTCCTGCTTCTCCATTGACCGAGCACCATTAGAGCTCCCAGGGTGACTTCGAGGTTTTTCGACTCCATCGCCAGCGTCGTCAAGCCCTCTCACGACCGCCGGAGTGAACTCGATCATCTTCGTCCCTGCTCTGCCACCATCTGGTATGAATCCCCGCCATTTAGGGTTTCAGTATTTTTCGTGTTCTTGCCGTCCCCATAGTGTTCATCTGAAACTTTGTTAGTAGATCCTCACATCATCTGCTCATTGCGATGAATTCTTAGAACGTGCTCCGCTCCATTTTCCTATAAAGTAGATCTAAAACAAACCATCGGGGGTTATCCTTTGGAGCGTTGTAGTTTCGATTTGTTCTGTCAGCTAGAACAAATATCTTGTCGTTTTTCTTCGTTTAACTAGATCCGTTTGGAGAGAACTTTTCACAGAAACCTACTTGTGACCCCATGCCCCTGCTAAGTGTTGAAAATATCCTTTTGGCTTCCTCAAATTTCGCCGGCTTGCAACAATACCTTAATATAGGCGGCTTATAATCTGCTCCGGCTTATTTTTCACATTATTCTTGTAGCTACTGCATAACCCGCCATGGCCCCGAAAAACTACAAAGTCTGTAACTGGGCAAAGAGCAAAGAATCCAAGCTCACCTTGGAGAATCTTGTGGATCAGAGCCTCTTGCCGGCTCGAAAGACTATAAAGTGGCGAGCTCCTGAAGAAGAGTCGTTCCCACAACCACAACTAGGGGAGGTTGTAGTATTCACCGATCATTTGCGCAGGGGTTTCCGCCCACCCGGCTCGAAATTCTTTAGAGACCTCTTATACTTCTTCAAGCTCCGGCCTCAAGATATTAGTCCGAATTCCATGACAAACATTTGCCAATTTCAAGTGTTATGTGAAGTATACCTTCAGGTTGAGCCGTCCGTGACTCTGTTCGGAAAATTCTTCTATCTCAACCGCCAAACGAAAACAAAGAACGGTGCTTCCTGTGAGCTTGGTGGTATCTCTATCTAGAAGAGAAAGAAAATCACCTTTCCAGAATCGAAGCTGGCGAGTCACCCAAAAGGGTGGAACAAAACCTGGTTCTATTGCAGAGATACTTCACCTGAAGGGGAAAATCCCTTGCTGGGTTATAGATTGGAAAGGCTTAGTGGAAAAATGGAATTCCTGGGTTGGCAACATGACGAAGAGAGAGCAACTTTAGCACCTCTTCATGCGAAGCTGAGAGCACTGACCGCACATGGCCTGACCGGAATAGATCTGATTCGTTGCTGGTTAAAGTGGCGGATCCAACCCGTCAGTTTGAGGGGCGGCTTGATGTGTCATTACTCAGACGCCTCAAATGATCCTCAACGGTTCTCTCGTGAGAATCTCATCGACAAGGCTCTCATCAAGGAAACAAAGAAGTTTTTCTCTGACTCAAAAGAGTTGTGCAGCGTCACCGGCTTGAGTCCTATTTACCTTCTTAACCCGCCACCTCAGGTATTGACTGTTTCCATTGTCTCTTGTCCCTGTTTTTCTCTTGACTCGCCATTTACTTATTCTATATTTTGCATATCTTCAGGCGGATTCTATTCTTTGGAAAGTTGCACCTCAAGTCTCCCTTCCTGCTACGGGTAAAAAGAATGCCCCAGTCTCCGTGTCATCTTCGGAGGAAGAATCTGAGGTAGAACTTGATTCTTTCGGCCGCCTGTTTAATGAACTTGCTGACGCGCCTTCTTATCAGGATGACTTGGAATGTAGCCAAACCGGCGAAACTGAGGTAACTCCAATTTCCCACAATCCTTTGGAACTACTTGCTCCTCGGAGACCAAGACAAGCCGTTCGGAAAGTTAAATTATCACACCCAGAAGCTCATCTGGCTCCTGACTTTCTTTTATAGAATACACAGTTTGCCAGCTCATCGAAACGCAAAACTCGGGATGATGAAGACCCTAGTTTTTCTCACGCACCGCCGGCTCGCAAACCACGCATTGAGGTGCCCCATAGTCCAACTGATTCTCGCCCTAGAGCCGGTTTGTTTAAACAACCTCTCAGTCCTTCAAATTCCCTTTATTAGGATTCTCCTTCATCATCAGGCGACTCAAGAACGTCACAGCTTCCCCCTTTCAATATCAATCGTGGGTAAGCTTTTATTTTTGTGAAGTCCGTATTGTGTTTGTTTTGATCTCAACTTATGATAACTTCTGTTATACCAATAATCCAGGGCCAAAGTTGTTGTGTCCAAACGGAAAGGCGGATCATCCTCTGGACCAACAAGCCAAGAGATGCAAATACTACTGAAGATGACTCCAATGGTTGGCTCTTCTGTTGAAAAGGAACTTGATGCGAGGGTAGAGACGGAGGCTGCCACTGAGATACCCGAAATAAATGAGCCGGTTTTAATGGATGCTGCTCCTGAGATTGAGTCATCCCTCTTTCCTTCCAAATTGACTTGCGTAGAGGAACTTCTGGCGTCATCTGTCCACAACGTTCCAGACGTTGTGTTTCTCAAAGAAAATTTGCAAGCCCCCA
Source organism: Elymus sibiricus (assembly GCA_039707655.1). NCBI lineage: Eukaryota > Viridiplantae > Streptophyta > Magnoliopsida > Poales > Poaceae > Elymus > Elymus sibiricus. The sequence goes on along the minus strand of CM077667.1, from coordinate 464,408,267 downwards.
CTTCTTCCACTTACGTAGCCAAAATCGTGAGCAGAAATGAATCAACGGCTTTGGATAAGGGAAAAGCCAAAATGGAATTCCTGGATTTATCCATACTTGGTGTTGAAGACCTGTATCAAGAGAACTTGACCCGGCTGTCTGAGAGCCGAGAAATAAACTCAATTCATCACAAGAAGATAGAGAGGGGAAAACTCCATATGATTCATCTATATTAATAAAGCTCGCGGTACATCAAGATCGTGTCATCTCAAGAACACGAGAGAGAGAGATCAAACACATAGCTACTGGTACATACCCTCAGCCCCGAGGGTGAACTACTCCCTCCTCATCATGGAGACCGCCGGGATGATGAAGATGGCCTCCGGTGATGGTTTTCCCCTCCGGCAGGGTGCCGGAATGGGCTCCCGATTGGTTTTTCGTGGCTACAGAGGCTTGCGGCGGCGGAACTCCCGATCTAGGTTTCTTTCTGGGGGTTTTGGTATTTATAGGAATTTTTTGCGTCGGTCTCACGTCAAGGGGGTTCCCGAGGGGCCCACAAGCCAGGGGGCTCGACCTAGGGGCGGCGCGCCCCCTAGGCTTGTGGCTGCCTCGGGACTCCTCTCCGGTATCTTTTTGCTCCAGTATTTTTTATATTTTCCAAAAATATTCTCCGTAAATTTTCAGCCCATTCCGAGAACTTTTATTTCTGCACAAAAAAAATGACACCATGGTAGTTCTGCTGAAAACAGCGTCAGTCCGGGTTAGTTCTAATAAAATCATACCAAAATCATATAAAATTATTGTAAACATGGCATGAATACTTCATAAATTATAGATACGTTGGAGACGTATCAGCATCCCCAAGCTTAATTCCTGCTCGTCCTCGAGTAGGTAAATGATAAAAGAAATAATTTATGAAGTGTGAATGCTAGCAAGTGCACAAGTTTGATCAATGATAATTCCAATCACTTTTTCTAGCATCAATATAAACCATAAACAGTAGCTCATCTCATAAAACTTCTCATGATCAAGTAACAAGCTATTCACATGTTAAAGTATAGACCAGAAAGTTTCTTGAAAACTAACAAACCATATTCCTAGTCATCGAACAATTGCAATTCATCTTATTTTCAGGAAGGGTCTATGTAAGAGCTTTGATTTAGCAAATTCCACATACTCAACTATCATATAGTCTTCCATGCTTATTGACACTCAAAGCATATTTTTAGAACAAATAGCATCCATCGAACACAGAGAAAGATAGGGGCTTAATGTTTCGCCTCCCAACTTATTTATCATATAGATAATTGTCAACAATAATAAGTCATGATCAAATATATTTGTGTGGATATATATGTCTAGATCATTCCCCAACACATGACGCTTGCCAAGAGAAAAAGGCGAAATATAGGAAGTGGTGAAGATCACCATGACTCTTGCATAAAGGTAAGTACTAGAAATTAAAAGATAGGCCCTTCGCAGTGGGAAGCAGAGGTTGTCATGCGCTTTTTGTTTTTGGATGTGCAAACCCTTAATGCAAAGGAACGTCACATTGTATTACCCTTTGTGATAGCAACCTTTATTATGCAGTCCGTCGCTTTTATTTCTTTACCATCACAAGTTCGTACAACGCTTATTTTCCCTTATAATAAAAGATCATACATATTTAGGAGCAATTTTTATTGCTTTTTGCACCGATGACAACTTACTTGAAGGATCTTACTCAATCCATAGGTAGGTATAGTGGACTCTCATGGCAAAATTGGTTTAAGGGTGTTTGGATGCACAAGTAGTATTTCTACTTGGTGCGTAAGTTTTGGCTAGTATGAGGTGGAAGCAAGGACCACATGTTGGAGGATCCATAACAATATAACTTCTATACAAATATACCCAAACATAACTCATTAAGTTGTCTTCCTTGTCCAATTTTAACTAATTTGCTCGAGTTTGAAAATAATTAATGAGCTAACAATCATAGAAGATGTCCAAGATAGTATATTTATATGTGGAATCTCTCTTCCTTCAATATTCTTTCATGAATTGTTCAAGTGACCAAAGCGGTGTTTGCTAACTTTCAATAAATTTTACCACCTCTACTTATTATGTGTGAAGTCATTACTCCCCATGGGATAAGTATATGAAGCATATGTAATTTCAGATTTATGATATTCAATTCATTCAACCATTTACTCATAGGATATAAGTGAAGCACGAGAGTGAATGACAAACTACTCCAAAAAGATATAAGTGAAGATCAATGCGTAGTCAACAATTAAATAACTATGTGAAGACTCTCTCATCTAAGAATTTCAGATCTTAAGTATTTTATTAAACAGCAAGCAAAATAAAAATAGCACTCCAAGAATAGCACGCATCATGTGAACGAATAAAAATTTAGGCTCAACATAGGCTAACCGATAGTTGACGAAGAGAGGTGGGATGCGTAGCATCCCCAAGCTTAGATGCTTGATAGTTCTTGAAATATTTACTTGGAGTGCCTTGGGCATCCCCAAGCTTGAGCTTTTGTATCTCGTTCAATCCTCTCATATCCCGGTTTCACCTACGTCTCAAAAACTTCATCCACACAAAATTCAAAAAGAACTCGTGAGATAGGTTAGTACACATAAGAACAAATCAACACCTCATGTACTGCCAAGACAAGTTGCATAATAATTTTCAAAAATTAGGTACTGTATACTATCATTTCCACAATTTATATCTACCAATATAGGCTATGGAAACTATAGGATAAGTACATAACAAAACTATGAAAGCAATCTGTCCAAACAGAACAGTCTGTAGCAATCTATTAAACCAGTGTACTTCTGTAACTCAAACAATTATGAACATTTAGGACATGCTAAATAATTTATATGGTAATACTATGTAAAAATTTCAGAAACTTTTCACGTTCCAGTAAAATATGAAAATTCAAACACTACAGAAAAACTTTCTGTTTTTATACAGCACACATCAAAACATGCAATGCAAGCATCCTAAGACAATTCTTGGAACTTTTTATTGAAAAACAAGATTATGAATAACACCTAACAGAAAATAACAAAATATAATAACGATCCAAGCAAAGCACATATTATGTGACGAATAAAAATATAGCTCCAAGTAAGATATACCGATAGTGTTGAAGACGAAAGAGGGGATGCCTTCCGGGGCATCCCCAAGCTTAGGCGCTTGAGTATTCCTTGGATATTACCTTGGGGGTGCCTAGGGCATCCAAAAGCTTAGTTTCTTGTAACTCCTTATTCTCCTCATATCGGTGTCTCACCCAAAACTTGAAAACTTCAATCACACAAAACTTAACGGAACTTCGTGAGATGGGTTAGTATAATAAAGATAGATCATTCACTTAGGTACTGTCAAGACAAGATTCAGAATTGTTCCCAAATGATACCTACTGTATTCTACCATTACCATAATTTATACCACTAAATATAAGCAATGGAAACACTACAACAAGCAAACTATGCATGCAAAACAGAATCTGTCAAAAACAGAACAGTCTGTGAAGATCTGTAGTGCAACTATACTTCCCTGTCTCTAAAAATTCTGATAAATTAGTACACCCTGAAGAATTTGTATATCAAGACTGTGTAAAAATTTAAGATCATTATCACGCTCAAGTAAAAAATTAAAAATCCTGTACTGGAGTCAAAAGTTTCTGTTTTGGTTCAGCATCAATTCTACTCATCTTGTGAGTCATCCCAAAGGCTTTACCTGGCACTTTATTGAAATAAAAGTCACAAAACATGATTAATACAGTAGCTTAATCATGTGAACACACAAAAACAGAAAGTAAAAGTGTTGGGTTGTCTCCCAACAAGCGCTTTTCTTTAAAGGCTTTTAGCTAGGCATGATGATTTCAATGATGCTCGTATAGGAATAGTAATTGAAACATGCAAGAGAGCATCATGAATCTCGTGACAAGCACATTTAAGTCTAACCCACTACCTATGCATAGGTATTTTGTGAGCAAACAATTTATGGGAGCAATAATCAACTAGCATAGGAAGGCAAAACAAGCATAACTTCAAAACTTTCAACACATAGAGAGGAAACTTGATATTTTTGCAATTCCTACAAGCATATATTCCTCCCTCATAATAATTTTCAGTAGAATCATGAAGGAATTTCACAACATAACTATCACATAAAGCATTATCTTCATGCTCCACGAGCATAGAAAATTTGTCACTCTCCACACAAGAAAATTACTTCTCATGACTAATAGTGGGAGTATCATAAAAGAATTGAATACTACAAATTGGTTCCACATTAAAAGAGTAATATTCAGTAAAAGGATATTCATAATTATGACAAGTATCATAATAGTAATCATCACTCTTTTTCATCGCATAAGTATCATGACAATAATCATCATAATTAGGAGGCATGCAATCATTATAACAAATTTGATCATTCAAAGTAGGGGGAATAAAAAGATCATCTTCATTAAGCATAGCATCCCCAAGCTTGGGACAAACATTAATTGCAGCAAATAAATTCTCAAACATGTCATTTTCATCAAACATAGCATCCCCAAGCTTGTGGCTTTGTATAACATAAACATAATCACTCTCATCATTAATAGTATGAATCGCACCAATAGTATAGCAATTATTATCATCATCCTCCAAGTTGGTGCCATAAATATTTTCAAGATTATAAGAAGTATCATTATCTTCCCAATCATAATTATCACAACAAGTAATAGGCATAACAAAATCATCCTCAAGTGTATCATCTTCCACAACTATTTTTGATTCATTCTCATGAGGCCTATCAATAATGGGAGCAACATTATTTGGGAGAGATACCTCTTTACCTTTAATTTTCCTTCTTTTCTTCTTCTTCACCACATTATGTGTGGGTTTATTTAATTCCTCCAAGCTTCTTTTTGAAGAGGTTGGTTGAATAAAAAGCTCCTCCTCGTTACCTGATTCATCATAACAAAAAATAGGAGGATATTGGGAAACCTCTTCCCTTTCATTAGTATTCTCTTCATGTTCTATTTGTTTTCTTGTCTTTAAGTAATTGTTAATATAAGTATTCTCAATGCAATTTACCACGCAATACATATAGATTTCATTTAGATCAAAATCAATAATTTTCATGAGAACCCAAGCTGGAACATCCTTAGTTTTATGTTTCATTTCTTCATACCCCAAAAATAGACTAAGTTCATTATGATGCTCAAGGGTAATGAGGTTATCACAATTTTTGGACACAATTCGGTCATGAAATAATTCACATTGGAAATTAAAATGACCACATTCATTGCAAAGTTCACAAGGACGGCGAGAAATATTAAGTCTTTCAGCACAAACATATAGCCTCTCTTGCAACCATTTATTTTCTAAATACTTATGCCTCTTAGAAAATCTATATTCCCTTTTAGGCATGTCTTCACAAACTGTATGCACTCCACAAAAATTGACATGCTTATAAGAAATCTTTTTATCATGACTAGTGCAATCATCATTAGTACTATGGATATTCAAAGAATTCATACTAACAACATTGCAATCATGCTCATCACTCAAAGATTTAGTGCCAAACATTTTAATAACTTCTTCTTCTAACACTTGGGCACAATTTTCCTTTCAATCATTTTCACGAAAGACATTAAAAAGATGAAGCATATGAGGCAACCACAATTCCATATTTTTTTGTAGTTTTCTTTTATAGACTAAACTAGTGATAAAACAAGAAACTAAAAGATTCAATTGCAAGATCTAAAGATATACCTTCAAGCACTCACCTCCCCGGCAACGGCTCCAGAAAAGAGCTTGATGTCTACTATGCAACTTTCTTGTTGTAGACTCGTGTTGGGCCTCCAAGCGCAGAGTTTTGTAGGACAATAGCAAATTTCCCTCAAGTGGATGACCTAAGGTTTATCAATCCGTGGGAGGCGTACAATGAAGATGGTCTCTCTCAAACAACCCTGCAACCAAATAACAAATAGTCTCTTGTGTCCCCAACACACCCAATACAATGGTAAATTGTATAGGTGCACTAGTTCAGCGAAGAGATGGTGATACAAGTATAATATGGATGGTAGATATAGGTTTTTGTAATCTGAAAATATAAAAACAGCAAGGTAACTAATGATAAAAGTGAGCACAAACGGTATTGCAATGCTTAGAAACAAGGCCTAGGGTTCATACTTTCACTAGTGCAAGTTGTCTCAACAATACTGACATAGTTGAATCATATGTAAATCCCTCACGTGCGACAAAGAGTTCACTCCAAAGTCACAAATAGCGGAGAACAAACGAAGAAATTATTGTAGGGTACGAAACCACCTCAAAGTTATCTTTTCCGATCAATCTTATGAGCTATCCCTATAAGTGTCACGAACAGCCCTAGAGTTCGTACTAAAATAACACCTTAAGATACACATCAACCAAAACCCTAATGTCACCTAGATACTCCAATGTCACCACGAGTACCCATGGGCTTGATTACATGATATGCATCACACAATTTCAGATTCATTAGGTTCAATCCAACAGAAAGAACTTCAAAGAGTGCCCCAAAGTTTCTACCGGAGAGTCAAGACGAAAACATGTGCCAACCCCTATGCATTGATTCCCAAGGTCACAGAACCCACAAGTTGATCACCAAATCATACATCAAGTGGATCAATAGAACTTCCCATTGTCACCACGGATATCCCATCGCAAGACATACATCAAGTTTTCTCAAATCCTTAAAGACTCAATCCGATAAGAAAACTTCAAAGGGAAAACACAATTCATCACAAGAAGATAGAGAGGGGAAAACTCCATATGATTCATCTATATTAATAAAGCTCGCGGTACATCAAGATCATGTCATCTCAAAAACACGAGAGAGAGAGATCAAACACATAGCTACTGGTACATACCCTCAGCCCCGATGGTGAACTACTCCCTCCTCGTCATGGAGACCGCCGGGATGATGAAGATGGCCTCCGGTGATGGTTTCCCTCTCTGGTAGGGTGCCGGAACGGGCTCCCGATTGGTTTTTCATGGCTACAGAGGCTTGCGGCGGCGGAACTCCCGATCTAGGTTTCTTTCTGGGGCTTTTGGTATTTATAGGAATTTTTGGCGTCGGTCTCACGTCAAGGGGGTTCCCGAGGGGCCCACAAGCCAGGGGGACGCACCCTAGGGGGGGCACCCCCTAGGCTTGTGGCTTCCTCGGGACTCCTCTCCGGTATCTTTTTGCTCCAGTATTTTTTATATTTTCCAAAAATATTCTCCATAAATTTTCAGCCCATTCCGAGAACTTTTATTTCTGCACAAAAAAAACGACACCATGGTAGTTCTACTGAAAACAGCGTCAATCCGGGTTAGTTCTCATAAAATCATACCAAAATCATATAAAATTATTGTAAACATGGCATGAATACTTCATAAATTATAGATACGTTGGAGACGTATCACACGGGAGGATCGGACAAAAGATGTCATGCAAGTTCTTTTCCATAAGCTCGTATGACTATTTACGGAATACATGCCTACATTACATTGATGAACTGGAGCTAGTTCTGTGTCGCCCTAGGTTATGACTGTTACATGACAAATATCATCCAACGAGTTACCGATCCAGTGCCTACGAGCTTTCCACTTATTGTTCTTGCTAAGTTACTACTGCTGTTGCTACTGTTCCAACTGCTACAAAGCTATTGCTACTACTGTTACTGCTACTGTTACTGTCACTACTATATCAAACTATCATATTACTGTGCTACTTATCACTCTGCTGCAGATATTTAATCTCCAGATGTGGTTGAATTGACAACTCAACTGCTAATACTCTCAAGTATTCTTTGGCTCCCATTGTGTCGAATCTATAAATTTGGGTTGAATACTCTACCCTCGAAAACTGTTGCGATCCCCTATACTTGTGGGTTATCACATATCGCCTCCGCAACACGCCAGACAACCGCCTCGAATCAAACCCATGGAACGCAGCACGTCTTCGGTGCTTCTACGGCTAGACCGGTGTCGTCACCCTCACTAGTCCTTTTTTTGCTTTAATAGTTTTCCCTTCCTTTTTACTTTTTTGGATTGGTTAGCATTTCCCAGGCTGTGTACGGCTAAACCGAGATATGTTAAGTTGTTCTCGGCATACATCTTCAAACGCACTACCCAGTCACACCCGGGGGCTTCTTAACGAAGCCAATCAATATATTTTTCGTGCATCTATTCGTGTCTGTCGTGCGTGCACCCTTCCAGAATCGTTTTTAAGCCATTATATGCATCAATTTGACTTAAGATTTGGCCAAGCTGGGTTGCGTTGCTCCTATGCTTACCCTCTGCGTTCCCGATTATTCAGCTAGGGTGTAAAGGGAGCACCTCTGCGATTGTTACGACCGGATCACCCGGGTACGTACCTCAGACAGGTGTAGCCGAAAGCTAGCGTTCTTAAGAAGACAATTGGTCGTTCACGAGGGAAGTTAAAACAATTAGTGATCATCACCAAAACCCGGGGTTATTTTCCTGAAGTAACCATCGCCCGCATACTGCGGGTATCCGGTTATAATGTCTACGGTTAATGTAGCAACCCGAAGAAAGGAACCCATGGAGGAACTATTTTCTTTCGAAGATGTTTCTTATGTTAAACAGTAATATAACATAACTCCCCGTGCGTGTTCTGTCTGTTCGCACCAAATGGCTGGATTGCCTGGTTCTCCGAAGTGATTTCCTGTTACCTCAGGTCACATAGTACGGAACACTCCCCGGCCACTGGTGGGGGATGTAGAAGTCGATGGCCTGTTAAGACAACGTTTACAACACGGACGTAGTATGTTTGATGTAAAGTACATAACTACATAGAATCCAACACCCGGTTGTTGGTCAAGATTATCTATTATGGTATCCAAGGTGCAATGTTCTTGCGAGATACGAGCGGCTGGCATCACTTGGTTATACACCAAATGAAGTGGCATCTCTTGACCATCCGGCCCTACCGGCCCAACTCGGGCCAAATGCTCTGGGTTGAGTTTGGTAAAGCGGGTCTTCACCATTGCCCATTGATGGTGTCCTAGACTAGGGGGCACTCACTACGTTGTCTCCCGACCAGTGGGTCAGACCGAGGACCCCCAAGGCGATTCACTAATGGGCCAGTTCGGACAGCCCATGATGCATACAAGGGAGATTCCATAAGACTTGACGCATAAGACAAGGACTCTTCCTAACCCTAGGCCTCTGCTGCATTATATAAACTGAGGCCACGCTAGTCAATAGAGGATATCATATTCATTACAACAATATCGTGGTAGATCGACTCTGTAATTGTTATACACACATTAATACAATCAAGCAGGACGTAGGGTTTTACCTCCTCGAGAGAGCCCGAACCTGGGTAAACACTGTCCCTCTTTCATCCTGTTCCTCATCAATCTAAGATCCACAGCTCGGGACCCCCTACCCGAGATCTGCCGGTTTTGATACCGACATTGGTGCTTTCATTGAGAGTTCCGTTGTGAGATCAACAGAAGGATCGATGGCTCGTTTGCAGATTGCAGTTTTTTCTAGACAGCAGAATCATGTTCATCGTCCCCGCCTCCTTTAGCGTCTATTTAACGATTGCTTTGGTGGAATTGTGCAGAATTGATTCTAGAACAACCCTGTAAAATTTCATCGCGTTTCGATGGAGGAATCTCCGGCAAACTCCGATCTACCGGAGCCCTGTCGAATCTGGATGAGATTTTGGATGAGTGTAGGGGGAGGAGTCCAGTGTCCAGCTCGGACATTGTTTGGAAGATCCCACCGTTCAACAGATGCGGAATTCCCATATTGATTGTCCCTCAAAATTTCAACTCGATCTGGTCGTTCAAACTCCGGGAAACGTCCGATGAGTGCATCAATTTTCGGATCTATTTTCTGCGCGAAAACGAATCCAACCCGAATTCATCTTTCGTCATGAACGGGGTATTGGACATCCTTTTTGGAGAAATTTTTGTTAGGATATTGTGTGTTGTTCTCAAACACGTGCCCACAAATTTTAAAGCCTTTTTCAGAGGTAATCTTCACCATCTCGTTGGTGTCAAACCAGCCCGACAATATTGCTTCATGACTACCGACCTGCACAGGTTGCACTAGACAGACCATCGCTTCGTCGAGTCGAGGTCAACCTCATCGGATCATCACCTCGGCGAGCGGACGACGAGTTCGGCATCACGAGGGCCAAATAATTATCAAGAGAACCTCGTCACCCCACGGGTTGCACGGGTCGGGCGCGTCGTTGCTTCATCAAGCCAACATCGACCGCGTCACAAATTCTGACCTGCGTCGGCATTGCCGCGTCGTCGCTTCTTCCCATCATGCCGACCTGCTTCGACACTTTGGCTGGCATGGGGATCTAGCGTCACCTTACCGACCGCTCCGTCATCTTAGCTAGACTAGGGGCTTCACCATCTCTTCATCAACCTACTCTTGGGAATTCGGCGTCACCAGCCGACCAGCTTCATCACCTTGGCTGGACCGGGGGCTTCACCTCGCCACACCGGTCGTGTTGCGTCGCCACTTCATCAAGCCAAGCTCTTCGCTCGGGCACCTCGGGACCGGCTTGTGGCTGGGACCTCGACCCGCTACAAGCTCTGGCCACGTCATCAACACCAAGCACATTAACCACCTAAGTCGCTTTCATGCTCACCTTTTTTCAATTTTTAATTTCTGCGTGGTTCAACCAAGCATTATATTTGTGTTAAACAATAAAAAGTTGTTTGTTGAAAACTTAGCTTGTTAAAAGTGTTGTTTGTTAAAATCACTTCCTTTTCCCATGTTAACTGTGGGGTCTTAAATTTATATGAGCCATTTTATAATAAGTTATTTCTTCTTAGTCGTTGCAAAGTCTTTTTCTACTACTCCTTTTTCCGACGCGAGTGTGTGGTCAATAGCCGGGTAGCCTGGTTTCTCTCTAAAGCCGCTCGAGTTTAGTTTGCTAAATTGGCCTGAGAAGCACTCTGCCTTCGGGATAGGAGGTTGAAGCCGAAGGCTGGCCCGCTTGAAGTCTGGAGATCGGACGTACCATGTTAAAGCACGACGGAAGCACAAATTTATTTTAAGACCAATTTTCAAATTGGCACCAAGAAACATGATTTAGTTCGGACGCAAAGTTTTTGCTAAAGTTTTTTGGTTTTCCGAGCTTATGGCACCTTTAACCAATTTTTATGTTTTTCTTTCAGGAGGCAGGACATCCTCTTGTTCGAGGTGTTCTATGTGGTGGTTCTGCTCGGAAAATCTTTTTCGACCCGTAGTTCGACATCTTTCCTTCCGAGCTACACCTCGACATTGTCAAAACGCACTCAACTGATGAACTAGTTCCCGAGGAGATACGATCCTAGGGTCGGCCATGTTGCCCAACCCAAGTCTCAGGGGCAACTGCCTATACTTCTCGGTAGTAAATAAATTGGGACGATCAGAAATAAATTCCGCAAAAAAACAGCCGGAGACCGATGTGGAGCACCACCTCGGAAGCAGTCCGGCATAAAATTCGGATGCGAATGGACGGCTCTACAAAAGACTATTCCGACATTTAAGCTCAGATGAACTCCTTTAAATTTTCGGAGACCGAGGTAATCTATGACACCTCGAATGCCGACCAGCGTTGGAGCTCGGCTACAAAGAGACACCTCCGATGCAGTCCGGCATTGGAGCTTGGATGCAGTCCAGCTTTGGAGCTCGGACACAGTTTGGCATTGGAGCTCGGATGCAGTCCGACTTTGGAGCTCGGATGCAGTCCGGCGTTGGAGCTCGAATGCAAAAAAGACATCTCGGATGCAGTCCCGCGTTGGATCTCGGATACGAGAGGAGACCGCCACTTGGGAAACAGTCTGAACCCGAGGTGTGGCGTAAAAATAATAAGGCATTGATAAAGGTCGAGAAACTAAAGGGGCTCCTCGGATGCCCGACGTGTGAACTCTTCGGATACACCTCGGCGATCCTCAAAATCGGAGATGGGAAGATTTGTTGAACCAGTTTTAAGGACCGACGACTGAACATGAAGAACAGTTCGGAAGAACCGAGGAGCATCGCCAACTTGTAGACTGGTTCAGGGGGCTACTGATGGTGTCCTAGACTAGGGGGTACTCACCACGTCATCTCATGACAAGTGGGTCAAGCCGAGGACCCCCAGGGCGATTCACTAATGGGTCAGTTCAGACAGCCCATGATGCATACAAGGGAGATTCCACAAGACTTGGCACACAAGAAAAGGACTCTTCCTAACCCTAGGCCTTCGGTGCATTATATAAACCGAGGCCAGGCTAGCCAATAGAGGATATCATATTCATTACAACAATCTCATGGTAGATCAATTCTGTAATTGTCATACACGCGTCAATACAATCAAGCATGACATAGGGTTTTACCTCCTTGAGAGGGCCCGAGCCTGGGTAAACACTGTCCCTCTTTCATCCTGTTCCCCATCAGTACAAGATCCATAGCTCGGGACCCCCTACCTGAAATCTGCCGGTTTTGACACCGACACCCATGCCTCCCGTGCGCCTTCTTGACAAGCCGACATCTTCCATAGCTAGAAGCGATGCCGAGCTCCATTAAAACGATTAGCCAGCTCGGCCATCCCTTTCGTAGGCGTCTCGATCGACCATAATGCCTTGACCATCCTCTTCATAGCTTTCCGAGCTCGCTCATGCACGATGGACAATTTTTTTAGCAGGTCCCCTCTGAACGAGCTGGCTGTTGGAAATATGCCCTAGAGGCAATAATAAATGTAGTTATTATTATATTTCCTTGTTCATGATAATCGTTTATTATCCATGCTATAATTGTATTAATTGGAAACACTGATACATGTGTGGGTACATAGACAACACTGTGTCCCTAGTATGCCTCTAGTTAACTAGCTCGTTGATCAAAGATGGTCAATGTTTCCTGGCCATAGACATGAGATGTCATTTGATAACGGGATCACATCATTAGGATAATGATGTGATGGACAAGACCCAAACTATAAACATAGCATATGATCGTGTCAGTTTATTGCTATAGTTTTATGCATGTCAAGTATCTGTTCCTATGACCATGAGATCATGCAACTCACTGACACCGGAGGAATACCTTGTGTGTATCAAATGTCACAACATAACTGGGTGACTATAAAGATGCTCTACAGGTATCTCCGAGGGTGTCTGTTGAGTTGGCATGGATCAAGACCGGGATTTGTTGCTCCGTATGACGGAGAGGTATCTCAGGGCCCACTCGGTAATACAACATCATAACAAGCCTTGCAAGCAATGTGACTAAAGTGTTAGCCACGGGATCTTGTATTACGGAGCGAGTAAAGAGACTTGCCGGTAACGAGATTGAACTAGGTATAGAGATACCGACGATCGAATCTCGGGCAAGTAACATACCGAAGAACAAAGGGAACAACATACGGGATTAACTGAATCCTTGACATAGAGGTTCAACCGATGAAGATCTTCGTAGAATATGTAGGAACCAATATGGGCATCCAGGTCCCGCTATTGGTTATTGACCGTAGAGGTGTCTCGGTCATGTCTACATAGTTCTCGAACCCGCAGGGTCTGCACACTTAACGTTTGGTGACGTTTCGGTATAGTAGAGTTATGTATGGTGGTGACCGAAGGTTGTTCGGAGTCCCGGATGAGATCCTGGACATCACGAGGAGCTCCGGAATGGTCCGTAGGTAAAGATTGATATATAGGAAGTCCTGTTTTGGTCACCGGAATAGTTTTGGGTACTTCGGTAGTGTACCGGGAGTGCCGGGAGGGTACCGGGGGCCATCGGGAGGGGTGTCTCGACCCAAAGGACCTCATGGGCTGTGGGATGAGTCAAACCAGCCCCTAGTGGGCTGGCCGAACCCCCCACTAAAGCCCATGCGGCTAGTGGTGGGAAAAACCCAAAGGTGGAAAGGTGGAAAGGGTTTCCAAGTGGAAAGGAGGAATCCTACTCCTAGTAGGATTGGAGTAGAACTCCTCCACCTCCAATTTCGGCCAACCCTTGAGGGTTTGAGGCTGCCTCCTCCCCTCCCTCCCTCCTATATATACTAGAGGATTGAGAGGGGAGAGTTAACCCTAATAGCCACGTGCTCCCTCTACTTCCTCTAGATCGTTTTCTCCTTTAGTCTAGTTTCGGCGGTGCTTAGGCGAAGCCCTGCCAGAATAGTTCCACCACCACCGCCGCCGCGCTGCCGGAGAACTCATCTACCTCTCCGCCCCCTCTTGCTGGATCAAGAAAGCGGAGATAGTCATCGAGCTGTACGTGTGTTGAACGCGGAGGTGCCGTCCGTTCGGCGCTAGATCGGAAGGACCGTGATCAGGATCGCGAGACGATTCGTGATTTGATCGCGGGATGGATCGTGATGGGATCGCGGGACGGATCATGATTGGATCGTGAGATGGATCGTGATGGGATCTGTGGCACCCCGATAGAGGGCCGACGCATGCCAGCCCTAGGTTAAGACCTGGTGCACGTCAAAGACATGATACAGCAATTCCAGGCACAAAATGGCTTTATTAAATATAATGGAATATTACAATACTGTTGCTTACAACAATATTACATAGCTCCAAGGCTAACTAAATGGCAGAAGAGGTCTTGGTTCAGCGGCAACGACGTCTCTGGCTGGGCTCCATAACTCACAGGACTGGCTGGGTTACGATCTAGCACGACGGATTCTTCTCCTGCAACTGGCCACGTGCAAGGCCAGGTGAGTACTTTGAATGTACTCGCAAGACAACCAAATACATAGCATCCAAACAAGCAGATGACAAAGCAAGCCCTATGCTATATAAGAATTTATTCTAAACATGGCATAGAATTAACAGGAAAACATGGATCAAGCATAGCATAACATGGATCAGGCATATAATCTACATAGCATAGCAATAATCACACTAGGTGCTTAAATTACTTACTGTTACCGAATACCAACCTACTCTCTTCTGGGTTGTCCCACAACCCTCGAAATAGTCATGACTCAATGAGCACTTCCGAACACAAGACAAGTTCATCCATCCTTGTTATCATCGTTACGGTTGACCACCTAGTGAGGTCTGGACGGGCTGTCCAATACCGTGGATGCGGCTATTCGAATAGATTTTACACACTGCAGAGGTTGTGCACTTTACCCACACCATGAAGCACCTGGCCTCGTGATCCCATTTGGGTGGACCAGCGTTGCTCCAACGAAACCTGCCTGACCCGTGACTCCCCCATCGTACCACCGACATTCATCCTCCCCCGGAGTCCTGCCCTGGGTGGCCCCTGTGTCCTCATGACACCTGTCACTGTCGTGGCCAAACAAAACTGTCCCAAACAGGGACAGGTACCCACATAACTCAACTGGGCTCACAGGGTTATCGCCGCCTACCTGATCAGGGTAGCATGCACGCATAACCCTCCCTCTTTGGAGGTACCGGTGAAAGAGCACGCGATCAGACCAAGTCAAGGCCGTCCCATACCGGCAAATGTGGTTGCACGGGTAAGCCCGGACAGGTGACTCAAGATCAACCAACTAAGTTTAGTTTATTAATCCAACTCAACATATCCATCATCGTACCAGTTCACCGACAACTGTAAGTGCTAGCATAGCAAGATCATAGTACTGATAGTCATGGCATGAGATCAACCATAGTACTAACATGACTATGTCATTATCAATATTATTACTAGCATGGTAAAGTATGAGAACAAGTCATCACCTTAGATGAAAAGTAGTGCTAACATCTAATACGGGTGGCACAACAAGTGTATGCAAATGCGGTCTAACAGGTGATACGGATGTAATATAATAAACACACAGGGTGCAAGCAAAGTCATCACGCAAGTCCGGAGCTCATGATAAGAGGTTGGCTTGCCTGGGGGTCGATGAATACGCCCGAAAGAAGTGCAGAAAGTCTGCAGATAGGATTGCCGGACACAGTTTTCTCTCGGAGGGGCTCAATCGGAGGGCAAGGGCAAAATGGTTATTTTTAGTAGGTGGAAATGTTATGAAAAGGATGCCATCGGAACGGGCTCGACGAGAAGAAGAAGTAGGCGTTGGTTTTACCTCAATCGGTGTTACTGTCGCGGAGATATAGCCAAGCGAAGTTCAGGAACCAATCTGTAAAATATAACTCTACAAACAGGTCCCTGGGGATAAACAGAAAGCGTCTTCTCAGAAAATACGTTTTCCTGCAGAGAAAACGTACTTCACTTGGAAACCGTGGGAAAATACGCTTTCCACTGCAGAAAACGTAAAGTCGAAAATGCGCTTTCACTTAAAACTATCTGCGCGCGGGGCCGGTCAACGCCGAGCGGCTGACGAGCGGGACCCACCTCATCTCTTTCTCTCTCCTCCCTCCTCTCCTCCTTTGGTCGCCTCCTCCCCCCGACAAAACAGAGCAGGGGCGGCCAGCTGCCGGCGCAGCCGGCGATGGGCGGCGCCAGCGAGCCCGCCGGTGGCTTCCCTGGAACCGGCGCAGCGCACCGAGCTCGGGAGTGGCCAGCGCTGCCTCCACCATCCATGGCGGCGGCCGGAGGGCTTCGAGGAGCTACGGCGGCGGCGGCGTTTTCCCAGAGAAATGGAGGGAGGCGGCAACTCGCAGTAGCTTAGGGAAGGCTGGGGGCGAGGTTGGAGGGAAGGGGAAAGGCCAGGGGGCAGGGATTGAGGTGGAGGTCCGGCGGCAGAGCCGCGGCCATGGGCGAGGGAGAGAGGCTCCGCGAGCTCGAGGGGAGGGGCTGGGGTTGCTGGTGCTCGGGAAGGGCTCGGCTGCGCCTTAAATAGGCTCGGGGAGGAAGATTCATCGTAGTCCAATGATTTAGGCATATGGAGGCACTGTAAAAATTTCATACCATTTGCATAAGCAAAAATGGTACTTCCTTCACAGTGCTCCAATCTGGACAGAAACTTGGATAATTTGCTGAGGAAATTGGCTAGATGAAATGGGCTGATTTTTGGTGTACCAGGGTAATATCTCATAATGAATCACCCTGCAAAATTTCAGCCCAAGGAGATCAAGGAATCAAGCACTTCCTTTGCAAACAGGAAATCTGGACAGAATTTGCAAAGGGGTGTGATGCTCAAAATTTGAATTGTGGAACTTGATATTTTAATGGAAGTGGAGAAGATATGGATATGAGAAACTCCACAAATTATTTGGGATTTTTCCTAGCTACCAAAATGGTAGTTCCTTTGGAAAGGGCCCAAATTGGAATTTTGGCTTTAAATAGGAAAATGCAATTTCCCTTATTTAATTATGGCCAATATTTTTATGAGATCTCAATATGATCACAAAGAATATCTCCACAAGTTTTCATGAACTTTGGAGATGGATAGATATTTTCCTGGGTTTATTTCCTCAGAAAGGCAGAAAAAGGAATTAATTCTAGATGAGAAATATTGCATATGACTTAGCAATATTTTTGCATATCTAGGGTTTATGAGAGAAGGAGGATCTCTGGAAATTTTGGTAGGATTAATAGAGCAAGGAAAATGATAGCTCCTTTGTAAACACAAAGGCAGGATTTCCAGTTCCAATATTTTGGAACTAGGGTTTAGATGAGATTCGGGGTTTACTGACGGATGGTTGACTGGCACAAGAACATGGGCAAGGCACTGAGACGTTGGGGATTGTTTGGATTCACCTGGTTACTTACCAGATTGCAGAGAAAAATTCGGGAGAGAAAAGCTAGGAAGGAATAACAGCACAAAAATCGAGAACCCGATTTTTGGGTTGTTACAG
Organism: Elymus sibiricus; assembly: GCA_039707655.1. Taxonomy (NCBI): domain Eukaryota; kingdom Viridiplantae; phylum Streptophyta; class Magnoliopsida; order Poales; family Poaceae; genus Elymus; species Elymus sibiricus. The sequence goes on along the minus strand of CM077667.1, from coordinate 464,390,569 downwards.
GATCGCGGGATGCTCGGCGATTTGCATCGCGAAGACGTTCGACTACATCAACCGCGTTTCTTAACGCTTCCCGCTTAGCGATCTACAAGGGTATGTAGATCCACTCTCCCTCTCGTAGATGCTCATCGCCATGGATAGATCTTGTGTGTGCGTAGGAAATTTTTTGTTTCCCATGCAACGTTCCCCTACAGTGGCATCATGAGCTAGGTCTATGTGTAGATGAGATCACGAGTAGAACACAAAGGAGTTTGTGGGCGTTGATGCTCAGATTGCTTCCTCCCTTGGTCTTTTCTTGATTCAGCAGTATTGTGGGATGAAGCGGCCCGGACCAACATTACTCGTACGCTTACGAGAGACCGGGTCCATCAACTGACATGTAACTTCGTTGCATAAAGATGGCTGGCGGGTGTCTGTTTCTCTCACTTTACTTGGATCGGATTCGACAAAGGCGGTCCTTGAGAAGGTTGAATAGCAATTTGTGTATCACCGTTGTGGTTTATGCGTAGGTAAGAATGTTTCTTGCTAGATACCCGTAGCAGCCACGTAAAACATGCAACAACAATTAGAGGACGTCTAACTTGTTTTTGCAGGGTATGTTGTGATGTGATATGGCCAATTACATGATGAGATATATGTGATGTATGAGATGATCATGTATTGTATAGAATATCACGACTTGCATGTCGATGAGTACGGCAACCCGCAGGAGCCATAGGGTGGTCTTTAATTATTTTTGCCGTTTTGCTTTACTTTATCGCTATGAGTTAGCAATAGTCGTGGAAGCAACAGTCGGCGCGACAACCTCATGGCGACACGTTGATGGAGATCAAGATGATGGAGATCATGGTGTCATGCCGGTGACGATGGAGATCACGCCGGTGCTTTAGAGATGGAGATCAAAAGCACAAGTTCATGGCCATATCATGTCACTTATGATTTGCATGTGATGTTAATCCTTTTATGCATCTTATTTTGCTTAGGACGACGGTAGCATTATAAGGTGATCCCTCACTTAAATTTCAAGATAAAATTGTGTTCTCCCCGAGTGTGCACCATTGCGAAAGTTCGTCGTTTCGAGACACCATGTGATGATCGGGTGTGATAGACTCTACGTTCACATACAACGGGTGCAAGCCAGTGTTGCACGTGCGGAACACTCGGGTTAAACTTGACGAGCCTAGCATGTACAGACATGGCCTCGGAATAGAAGAGACCGAAAGGTCGAACATGAGTCATATAGTAGATATGATCAACATGAAGATGTTCACCATTGAAACCACCTCATCTCACGTGATGATCGGACTTGAGTTGGTGGATTTGGATCATGTGACACTCGAATGACCGGAGGGATGTCAATTTGAGTGGGAGTTTTTTAGTAATATGATTAACTAAACTCATTATCATGAACATAGTCAAAAAGTCTTTGCTAATTATGTTGTAGATTACTAGCTCGCGCTATAGCTCCTTTGACTTTTTATATGTTCCTAGAGAAATAGAGTTGAAACATGAAGGTAGCAATAATGCGGACTGGGTCCGTGATCTGAGGATTGTCCTCATTGCTGCACAGAAGGCTTATGTCCTTAATGCACCGCTCAGTGCGCCACCCCCTCAAGCGTCATCTGTAGATGTTGTGAACATCTGACAGGCACGTTCTGATTACTACTTGATAGTTCAGTGCGTCATGCATTACGGCTTAGAATTGAGGCTCCAAAATGTTTTGAACGTCACGGAACATATGAGATGTTCTAAGAGCTGAAATTGGGATCTCAGGCTCATGCCCGTGTTGAGAGGTATGAGACCTCCAACAAGATTCTTTTCCTGCAAGATGAAGGAGAATAACTCAATCGGTGAGCTTGTGCTCAGATTGTCTGGGTGCTACAATCGCTTGAATCGAGTGGGAGTTGATCTTCCAGATAAGATAGTGATTGATATAGTTCTCCAAGTCACTGTCACTAAGCTACTAGAGCTTCGTGGTGAACTATAAAATGCCAGGGATGGAAGTAATGATCCCCGAGCTATTCGCGATGTTTGAAAACGCGAAGGTAGAAATCAAGAAGGAGCATCAAGTGTTGATGGTTAGTGAAACCACTAGTTTCGAGAAGGGCGAGGGCAAGAAGGGAAACTTTATGGATGGCAAGCCAGTTGCTGCTCCAGTGAAGAAACCCAAGGTTGAACCCAAACCCAAGACTAAGTGCTTCTACGATGAGGAGAACGGTCGCTGAAGCGGAACAACCCTAGATATTTGGTAGATAAGAAGGCTGGCAACGTCGACAGAAGTATATTTGATATACGTGTTATTGATATGTACCTTACTGGTACTCCTAGTAGCACTTGGGTATTGGATACCGGTTCGGTTGCTAAATGTTAGTAACTCGAAATAAAAGCTACGGAATAAACGGAGGCTAGCTAAGGGTGAGGTGACGATGAGTGTTGGAAGTGTTTCCAAGGTTGATGTGATCACCATCGCACGCTCTCTCAACCTTCGGGATTAGTGATGAACCTAAATAAATGTTATTTGGTGTTTGCGTTGAGCTTGAACGTGATTAGATCATGTTTATTGCAATACGGTTATTCATTTAAGTTAGAGAATAATGGTTATTCTGTTTACATGAATAATACCTTCAATGGTCATGCACCCAATGAGAATGGTTTATTGAATCCTGATCATAGTGATACACATGTTCATAATATTGATGCCAAAAGATACAAAGTTAATAATGATAGTACCACATACTTGTGGCACTGCCGCTAAATGTCATATTGGTATAAAACGCATGAAGAAACACCATGCTGATGGATCTTTGAACTCGTTCAATTTCGAATCGGTTGAGACATGCGGACCATGCCTCATGGGCAAGATGACTAAGACCCCATTTTTCGGTATGATTGAGCGGGCAAGTAACTTATTGGAAATAATACATGTTGATGTATTCGCTCCAATGAGTGTTGTAGCGTGCGGTGGATATCGTTATTTTCCTACCTTCACTAACGATTTAAGTAGATATGGGGATATTTACTTAATGAAACACAAGTCTGAAACGTTTGAAAAGTTCAAACAAAATCAGAGTGAAGTTTGAGATCATCGTGACAAGAAGATAAAATGTCTATGATATGATCATGGAGGTAAATATCTGAGTTACGAGTTTGGTATACAACTTAAGACAATGTGGAAGTTGTTTCACAACTCACGCCACCTGGAACACCATAGTGTGATGGTGTGTCCGAACGTCGTAGTCGTGCTCTATTGGATATGGTGCGAACTATGATGTCTCTTATCGATTTGCCACTATCGTTTTGGGGTTATGCATTAGAGACAACCACATTCACTTTAAAAAGGGGCACCATCTAAGTCCATTGAGATAACACCGTATGAATTTTGGTTTTGCGGAAACCTAAGCTGTCATTTCTTAATGTTTGGGGCTGCGACGCTTATGTGAAAAAGGGTTTTCACCTAATGAGCTCGAACCCAAAGCGGACAAATGCATCTTCATAGAATACCCTAACATAATAGTTGGGTAAACCTTCTATCTTAGATCCAAGCACAAAGTGTTTGTTGCTAAAACTGGTCCTTTCTCGAGAAAGAGTTTCTCTCGAAAGAATTGAGTGGGAGGAAGATAGAACTTGATGAGCTTGTTGAACCTTTGTTTCAACCAGAGAGTAGCGCGGTGCAGAAAGTTGTTTCTGTGGAGCCTACGTTAGTTGAAGAGGAAGTTAATGATGATGATCATGAAGCTTCGGATCAAGTTACTATCGAACCTCGTAGGTCGACAAGGACGCGTACTGCTCCTGAGTGGTACGGCAACCCTGTCTTAGAGGTCATGTTGTTGGACAACGATGAACCTACGAGCTATGGAGAAGCGATGATGGGCCCGGATTCCGAGAAATGGTTAGAGGCCATGAAATCCGAGATGAGATCCATGTATGAAAACAAAGTATGGGCTTTGGAAGTATTACTTGAAGGGCGTAAGGCCATTCAGAACAAATGGATCTTTGAAAGGAATACGGACGAGGACGGTAATGTCACCGTCTATAAAGCTCGACTTGTGGCAAAGGGTTTTTCACAAGTTCAAGAAGTTGACTACGATGAGACTTTCTCACCCGTAGCGATGCTAAAAGTCTGTTGGAATTATGTTAGCAGTTGCTGCATTTTTCGATTATGAAATCTGGCGGATGGATGTCTAAACAGAGTTTCCTTAACGGTTTCCGTGAGGAAAGGTTGTATGTGATACAACCAGAAGGTTTTGTCAGTCCTAAGGATGCTAAAATGTATGCAAACTCCAGCGATCCTTCTATGGACTGGAGCAAGCATCTCGGAGTTGGAATATACGCTTTGATGAGGTGATCAAAGTTTTTGGGTCTTTACAATGTTTATGAGAAACTTGTATTTGCAATAAAGTGAGTGGGAGCACTATAGAATTTCTGATAAGTATATGTGGATGACATATTGTTGATCGGAAATGATGTAGAATTTCTGGAAAGCATAAAAGGTTGTTTGAAAAGGAGTTTTTCAAAGGAAAACCTGGAAAGAAGCTACTTAAATGTTGGGCATCAGGATCTATAGAGATAGATCAAGACGTCTGATAAAACTTTCAATGAGTACATACCTTGACAAGATTTTGAAAGAGTTGAAAATGGATCAGTCAAAGAAAGAGTTCTTGCCTGATTTGTAAGGTGTGGAGTTGAGTGAGACTCAAAGCTCGACCACGGCAAAAGAAAGAGAAAGGACGAAGGTCGTCCCCTATGCCTTATCCATAGGCTCTGTATAGTATGCCATGTTGTGTACCGCACCTGTGTGTGCCTTGCCATGAGTCTGTCAAGGGGTACAAGAGTGATCCAGGAGTGGATCACTGGACAGCGGTCAAGATTATCCTTAGTAACTAGAGGACTAAGGAAATATTTCTCGATTATGGAGGTGATAAAGAGTTCGTCGTAAAGGGTTACGTCGATGCAAGCTTTAACACCAATCCAGATGACTCTGAGTAGAAATCCGGATACGTATAGTGGAGTAGCCATTTGGAATAGCTCCAAGTGGAGTGTCGTAGCAGTGTCTACAGTATGACATCGAGATTTGCAAAGTACACACGGATCTGAATGTCGCAGACCCGTTGACTAATGACCTCTCTCACATGCAAAGCATGATCGAACCCCAGAACTCATTGGGTGTTAGATTCATAACAATGTAAATCACATAGTGATGTGAGCTAGATTATTGACTCTAGTGCAAGTGGGAGACAGTTGGAAATATGCCCTAGAGGCAATAATAAATGTAGTTATTATTATATTTCCATGTTCATGATAATCGTTTATTATCCATGCTATAATTGTATTAATTGGAAACACTGATACATGTGTGGGTACATAGACAACACTGTGTCCCTAGTATGCCTCTAGTTAACTAGCTCGTTGAACAAAGATGGTCAAGTTTTCCTGGCCATAGACATGAGATGTCATTTGATAACGGGATCACATCATTAGGAGAACGATGTGATGGACAAGACCCAAACTATAAACATAAAATATGATCGTGTCAGTTTATTGCTATAGTTTTCTGCATGTCAAGTATCTGTTCCTATGACCATGAGATCATGCAACTCACTGACACCGGAGGAATACCTTGTGTGTATCAAACGTCACAACGTAACTGGGTGACTATAAAGATGCTCTACAGGTATCTCCGAGGGTGTCTGTTGAGTTGGCATGGATGAAGACTGGGATTTGTTGCTCCGTATGACGGAGAGGTATCTCAGGGCCCACTCGGTAATACAACATCATAACAAGCCTTGCAAGCAATGTGACTAAAGTGTTAGCCACGGGATCTTGTATTACGGAACGAGTAAAGAGACTTGCCGGTAACGAGATTGAACTAGGTATAGAGATACCGACGATCGAATCTCGGGCAAGTAACATACCGAAGAACAAAGGGAACAGCATACGGGATTAACTGAATCCTTGACATAGAGGTTCAACTGATGAAGATCTTCGTAGAATATGTAGGAACCAATATGGGCATCCAGGTCCCGCTATTGGTTATTGACCGTAGAGGTGTCTCGGTCATGTCTACATAGTTCTCGAACCCGCAGGGTCTGCACACTTAACGTTTGGTGACGTTTCGGTATAGTAGAGTTATGTATGGTGGTGACCGAAGGTTGTTCGGAGTCCCGGATGAGATCCTGGACGTCACGAGGAGCTCCGGAATGGTCCGGAGGTAAAGATTGATATATAGGAAGTCCTGTTTTGGTCACCGGAAAAGTTTCGGGTACTTCGGTAGTGTACCGGGAGTGCCGGGAGGGTACCGGGGGCCATCGGGAGGGGTGTCTTGACCCAAAGGACCTCATGGGCTGTGGGAGGAGTCAAACCAGCCCCTAGTGGGCTGGCCGAACCCCCCACTAAGGCCCATGCGGCTAGGGGTGGGAAAAACCCAAAGGTGGAAAGGTGGAAAGGGTTTCCAAGTGGAGAGGAGGAATCCTACTCCTAGTAGGATTGGAGTTGGACTCCTCCACCTCCAATTTCGGCCAACCCTTGAGGGTTTGAGGCTGCCTCCTCCCGTCCCTCCCTCCTATATATACTAGAGGATTTAGAGGGGAGAGTTAACCCTAATAGCCACGTGCTCCCTCTACTTCCTCTAGATCGTTTTCTCCTTTAGTCTAGTTTCGGCGGTGCTTAGGCGAAGCCCTGCCAGAATAGTTCCACCACCACCGCCGCCGCTCCATCGCGCTGCCGGAGAACTCATCTACCTCTCTGCCCCCTCTTGCTGGATCAAGAAGGCGGAGATCGTCATCGAGCTGTACGTGTGCTGAATGCGGAGGTGCCGTCCGTTCGGCGCTAGATCGGTAGGACCGTGATCAGGATCGCGAGACGATTCGTGATTTGATCGCGGGACGGATCGTGATGGGATCGCGGGACGGATCGTGATTGGATCGCGAGATGGATCGTGATGGGATCGCGGGACGCTCGGCGATTTGGATCGCGAAGACGTTCGACTACATCAACCACGTTTCTTAACGCTTCCCGCTTAGCGATCTACAAGGGTATGTAGATCCACTCTCCCTCTCGTAGATGCTCATCACCATAGATAGATCTTGCGTGTGCGTAGGAAAAAAAAATTCCCATGCAACGTTCCCCTACACTGGCCTCTTCCTCAGGGCGCCAGGCCAGGAGACCTAACAAGAAACGTGGCATGTCTCTCACATTAGAATAATACACATATTTTACGGAATTACAAGTTAAAATTTCACTCACCGAACATGCCACCTTTAAATCTCTAGTTCTCCTCTTGGGCTTGTGCCAGTTGAGTTTTTAAACTCTCAATTTCTTCGGGCTGTCGCTGATTTTTTGCCTTGAGTTCGTTTTTTTCCTCGTGACTTCGGGTCAGTACTCGGCGGCCGGCTTCGTGCTGGGATTCGGCATACCTTTGAGGTTCTCTAGCCGCATCTAGATCTTTCTGCAGTTGACTTATGGTCTCGGCTGCTATAAGGCAATCTTTCATTAGAAAAGGTGCCCCAAGAAATTCTGCATGTTCAACCTTTTTACTCACCGTGTGCTTCCCTGGTGATCCTTTTAACCTCCCCTAGTTCGGCCTTCGCAGCTGCCAACTGTGTTTGGTTTAACTCAAGGTCCTCGGACAATTTTTCATTTTGTTCCCTCGAAGCCTACACCATGTCGCAACAATATTCAGACCCTTAACTTGGTCGTCCCGACCAAATTAAGGCTCGAGGGCTACTGGGTTAGGATTTGTCTTCGGTTGTCAAAACCAATCACTCACCTGCAGGCTGGTCGACATAAGGTTGGTGGCCTCCTCAAATTCTGCTCGGGCGGCCCCGAAATATGCGTCCGCCGTACTAAGAGTGTTAAACTCCTATTCGAAAAACACAGGGTGACGCGGTAACTCCTTCCGCCGTCGGTGATTCATCGCGCTTTCGACTTCAGAATTGTTAACTGAGACATCCTTGGGATCCTCTAGAAGTTGTTCTGCGGCGGGGACCTCCGCATTCACCCCGGCCTTTGCCGAAGACATCGGTTCAGGATTACGACCTGGCACCTCTTTGACGTCCTCAGACGAAGGTGGCTGTACACGTCTCCTACATATTACAGCAAAGATTATAAGTGCTTGCAGCGGCTATAACCATGGCTGAACTATGACTTCAAAGTATTACCTCTTGGTCGGGGGCGCGGTCGAGGTAATTCCTGTGGCCGCCACATGCTTGGGAACTCCACTATCGTTTGGTGCGGACATGGCTGGCGCCGCTCTCGCACGCATTCGACGTGTGGTGCGACGGCCCTTGGGAGTAGAAGTCAGTGTACTCGGAACGACGGGAGGCAAGCGCCTTTTTTGAAAATAGGCCTTCTTGTTACTTACAGCGGAGGAAGGGAGTGTCCTGGGGTGATCGGTCAAAAGGGCCACCGTAGAGCCGTCAAGACTCTCCTGGTAAAAAAAACCCATCCTCAAAATCGATTGACGTCTCTAGATCGTTGTGGAATCCCTGGTCATCGTCGCCAGATTAAGGGCCGGTTCTTTTCAGGCAGGATTCTACAGAATCAGGATCCAGGAAAATTCTTCCAGAATCTGTCGTCGAGTTCTTTTCAGAGATTGTAGTTTGAGATTCTGAAAAGTGTTGTGTGTTGAAATGTTTGTACTACCCTTAGACAAAAGTTGTTTGATGAATGGTTAAGACTTTGTTGTTTCCAACAGTAAGGAAAGTGATTTACCATTATCCCAATTTGCTTTGGGTTCTTTGACTTTCTCCATCTACCATTATCATTCAACATTACCATTGAACAAGAGAATAATCAATGTAACAGCATGTTCATACAGTAGGAAACAACAACAATAATACCAATAACACAATAGCATTGACAGTAGCACAATCAAAATTAGCACCATCCATCCATCTACAAGCAACATCAACATAAATCAATCTAGCTATTTTGCATCTACCAGCACCATCCATACATCTACCAGCATCAGCAACATAATACAATCTATCTATTAATCAATCTAGCTATTTTGCAACAGAGAGATGGGAAAGGTGTGCCTCACCGTGGGCGTGGTCATCGAGGGAGTTGGAACCCTCGCCGGGTGCGGACGGAGACAGACCAGGCGGCGGCGCGGGCCTGGCTGGAGGCGGTGGGAGCCTGGCCGGCGGCGGCAGGAGGGCCTGGCCTACGGCGGGAGGGAGCAAAGGACGGTGGCTGGAGGGTCGGACCGGCGGCGGGAGGGAGCAAGACCGGCTCCGGGAAGGCCTGGCCGGCGGCGGCAGCGGGAGCGGCGCGGGAACCCTAGCCGGCGCGCGGGATTCCCCCCGATGCGAACGAGTCGAGCGAGTGGAGCGCTCGCTCGAGAAAACTGCTCGGTCCAGCGGCTGTAGCCTTCGGGTGTAATTACTTCATATGATAGTGGTATGCTTCTATTTTGAAACGTTTTCTTTTGAGGGGCTCTCCATAATCTCGAGATTCTGGAAAAAAACCAGGTATTTTGGAGATTTTGGATTGCACTAGGATTCTCTAGAATCCTGTCGAGATTTTGGAAGACTAGTCGAATTCGTTTGGCTCAAGATTCTCCGAACTGAAATTCTCCATAATCCGGTGAAAAGAACTGGGCCTAAATCTCCGGCTGAGGAGGAGGGCAATGGACTGTCTCAATCCAGCACCTCCAGTTCTGTTCGGAAAGTTAAAAGATTCGATCAACGAAAATGGACATAACATCCGGACTATGAAAATATACTCGAACTTACCCATTCAATGGGATTATGAATCGAGTAGCCGTCCCTGGTCCTCGGGCGGGCAAACTCTTCCTTTTCTCCTATAAATAGATCGGCCAGTATGGATGCCATTGCTGCCTGGTTGGCTGGCCCTTTCCGTTTGTAGCGGATCGCGTCGTTTGTCCAATTGTAACACCATAAGGGGTGCATCATTTGTTGGAGAGGTTGGACACATCGAGTAATAGCAGTGACCATCACATCAATGATGGTTAGCTTGCTGTGAGCTAACAATCTCACTTGACCGGCCAGGCGCTTTACTTCGTCGCTCTCCTCTTGGGAAGGGCTTTTCGGTCGCCAGTTAAACCGTTTCTTTAAAGCAGTGCCTGAGTATTCGGGCAGACCCCTCCGAGCTGGATTGAATAGGGGGGACGCCTTCAATATAAAACCATTCTGGGGTCACTCTTCGGAATCCTTCTTTGGGGTCCCAATTAGGTACCATGTCTCGGCTATGCGCCATACTTCGGCTCCGCCAACTTCAAAGATTGTCCCTCCTCGGTGCGGGGGACGAGGCATAAATATTTTCTCCATAATTCGAAATGAGCCTCACAGCCCAGAAACATCTCGCAAAGGGCGACATGGCCCGGGATATGCAGAATGGATCAGAGGGTAAGATGATGGAGCAGGATCCCGTAAAACTCCAGCAAACCCCTCGGGATGGGGTGAATGGGGAAGACCAAGCCTCATAAGAGGAAGGGCACGAAGCATACCCTCTCTTCCTTGCGTGGAGCAGGGAAGTTCTTTGCAAAGGCCTCGTTGTTCGCGGAAGTTAATCCGGGATGGGTGGATGCTAGATCTGAAGCAGGAAGATATCCTTGCGCTTCAAGGTCGCTCTATTGGAGAAGGGAGACTGAGCAGCTTGCCCGGTCGCCTGGGAGGAGGCCATGAGGACGTGAGGAGGATCCTGGGACGCTTGCCATGTCTTCGAGCTCCCTGATTTTTTATTTCTCAATGGTTGGGGAATAGGATGTTGCTCATGGCATGCCCAGCCTATTTAATAGGCATTTCTCATCTGATCCGCGAAGGGAATTTCTATAAAAGACTACTGGCCGCCTACCTTCCATCGACGCGCGGGAATCGAGGGGTTTCATTAACCTCGAGCAGGAAAGTTAATATTGTGGGCCCCCTGATGCTTCGACAATCAGGGACTCGTCGGTGGGCGGACTAGTGTTAGTAGAACATAGAAGGGGAGAAGAACTTGCCCCGCAAACCAGAGACCATGGGTGCGTGAGGCTACTAGGGATCATGGACCCCCAGCGTTGGAGGCTACTGAGGGAGTCCGGGACTAAGGGGTCCTCGGGCCGCCGGTTGATCTCTTATGGGCCGGATAGGTGAGCCACCCTGTGATTATTACTGGAAGGCCGAGCTATAAGGCGACGCCTTGTTTAGGGAGGAAACCTCCGGTGCCTTGGTGTGTCCTCCAAGTCAAGATGGTAAAATCGGCATGTTTATTCCTTGATGGCAACCGACCATGTGTAACCCTAGGAACCCCTGGTGTCTATATAAACCGAAGGGTTTAGTTCGTAGAAGGAAATAAAAGAAACGATCATCCTACTCATCTAGGGTTTAGTTCATCTGATCTCGTGGTAGATCGACTCTGTAATCGTCACACACATCAATATAATCAAGTAGGACGTAGGGTTTTACCTCTTCGAGAGGACCCGAACCTGGGTAAATACTATCCCTGTGTTTCATGTTCCCCATTGATCCAAAATCTACAGCTCGGGACCCCTACCCGAAATCCGCCGGTTTTGACACCGACAACAGCACCAGCTGGCGGATTGCCAGATCTACGGCGAGCGCGCGACTGAGGAGGCCATGGCGGCCATGGCCATTGTGAACCCCAACTTCATAACGGAGCAGCGTGCCATCTACGATGTCATCTGCGCTCAAGCCGCCGCTCTCCAGGAAGCGGCAGCCACGAAGGTGCAGCTACAGGCGATCGTGGAGGAGAACAACGCCAACTGCACCTCCTACAAGCCGTCGACGAACCATAAGCCGGCCCGGTGGGACGAAGACAGCGCCGACGCCACCATTTCCATCGTGGACCTCACGACCACCGGCGACGAACAAGTCGCGGACTCTTCCGAGGATGAGTAGGCCACGAGAGGCGGCGGTGCCTTGTGTCCCATGTGGGCCAGTCCGTCTTCCGTGTTCTACTCTTCCTTACTTAAGACCCCAGATTCACTTCATCGGTCTTATCGCTGGTGCTCATGGAGACGGCGGATGGAGTACGACATGGACTTGGACGCCGGGCGCCGCCGCCGTAGGATAGGTTTAGCGACGGGTCTTTTTTATTTTTCTAGATATTTGAAATGTAATTAAATTCGCCGTGTTTGTATGAAATCCGTCATGTTTGCATGAAATCTGGCCGTGTTTACATGAATTTCATCCGGTTTGTTAAGAAAGAGTTTGAAATGTATGCAGCTAGCGCTGGATGTCGTCCTTCGCAAATCTGTCCACGGATTGGTCTCTCTTTATCCGCGGACGAATGCAAGAGGAAATTTACGGGTTGCATGCCCTAAGAGTCTAAATTTTGAAGAATCGACTAGAAACGCTAAAAGTGCGGTCGGTCCCTCGATCGAGTCTAAATTATGAAGAATCGACTAGAAACGCTAAAAGTGCGGTCGGTCCCTCGATCGATCTCCACAGTGGGTGGCATCCATACGGCTAGATTGAATCACTCGACTGTAGACTGGTACCACCAACTGAAACAAAACATCACATGTATATGCATCGATCTACCAGTCGAATCTTTTTTCTAAGGTGGATCTGATATTTAGTTTGCCTGATGACCGACAGGGGACTAGTCAAATTTCCCCATTCTTTTATGGTTCAACCTTGCATGCAGACAAACAACACACCTGACGCAAACCAACAGAACTCCGACCTTCAATGTCTCTCTTGTCTATCATTTGGATCCAGAGCACAAACTTGTTGCAGAGAATCTGAAATCTTTGTATGCCTTGGAATCTTTACATATCTAACAGTGCATGCATGCTTCTCCAATAAAAATAATTTGATTTCTTTGTCCAGGCTCTATCTTTTCTTGTTTTCTTGTTTTCATTTTATTTTGTAAAATTTCCTTGAGGCTCCATCTTATAACTTGGAGTACTAGTTATTGTTAATTGCTACTGCGACATTTCTTTAGGTCTATTTTTACAGGGCTTTGCATCGTGCGCTTGTAATTGCAGTTAGCAGTCCATGTGGGATGAGGTTGTCAGGTTTAGGTAGGTGCGTACATAATTGGCCATGATGTGTGAAGTTATCCTCGTCGCTTTTGTCGTACTAGAACTAATTGGGTGTGCCGGCAATAATGGTTACTACCTAATTTCCTGTTGAAGTTTAAACGGTCAATGGATTCCTTCGTGTCTCTGGAGATCCCTTTCACCTCAAGATTCCTCGAATGGGCTAGCTCACACTTGGTGGACAACTTAAAATAAGGAGCGAACACGAATGGAAATAGAGGAGTGATGAAATCGGCATGGTATCTGCTTCTTTGTCATTGCCTAGTCTTGGAGCACCGAGTTTGGCCAAATGTATGTTAGGAGTTGTTTCTCTTTTGTAGTAACAAAATTATTTTAACTCCCAGCACTGCTCTAAAATATTCCTGAAATATCCCCGACGCGGATTTGGTGAACATGAGTGCGCGCGCACCCTTTATGAAAAATAAATTCAAAAAATGCTAGGAAAAAATCAAAAACATCTGAATTTATTTTTGTAATATACATAGTCAACCAGTATACTCGCGTATGAAGTTTCACGAAGAAATCACATCCGTGGTAATCTGGGCAAAAATGACAAAATTGAAGCTATATTAAAAAACACTGTTTGATGAATAGTATGGTCACAATTGTATTTTCTTCACTAAGAATACCATGGGTGTCAATACATCATGAAACTTTCCAAGCGAGTAGAATGGTCGACTAAGTTTTTGACTGCGAAAATTCAGATTTTTTTAAATTTTTCTAGTATTTTTTATGAATTTACTATTCAAGTGGGTGCGCGCGCACCCATGTGCACCTTTGTATTTTCGAAATATCCCACCATGTAAGGAATTTTGACATGTAACTTAAAATAACCTACTCGTTGGGGGGAAATACCCCTTGGCTCTCAGGTGATGGAAAAAATAATTTAGTAATTGCGGCAAAAGTCAAGCGTTCCTGATTTTTTGTAGAAACAAACCTGACCTTATATTGTACTCGTATCGTATAAAAAGTTTCGTCAAGGCAAAACTTCCATCGACTTCAGGACAATAAGTGTGAATATAGCTTGTATACAGTATTGATTTTTTCCCGTCTAGAGTACCATGAAAGTCATTCCTTGACAAAACATTTTACATGAGTATAAGACTTGATCATTTTTGTCTGCAAAATTTTCAGGCTTGTTTTATTTTTTTCAATTACTAAATCTTGAAATAGGGACCCAAGGAATTACGTTTGCCCCCACTCCTTGGGTCACTATTTTGAGATTTAACATTTTTTTAACTTTCGAGATTTAACTTTGACTGTCGTTTTGACCAATAATGTATAAAGTTTAATAACATGTGAATAATATATTATTGATTACACAACGGACAAAGTTAATCACAAAAAATGAGGCGCCATGTAAATATATATGGAGGGAGTATTTAAAATAATCATGTTTGCTATCACATTTTATACATGCTCGTACGTTCCATTGATGGGGCATGCATTTTGAATGAATAGTAATGCCCCCCCCCCCCCCCCCCCCCCCCGAATAAGGGCCTAGGTAGCGAAAATCCCTTTGGAGGCCGAGCTCCAATGAGGTTGTTTTTTGAAAAATTCAAATTCATCAGAGTTCGTATTTTTACACATCAAAAAATCCTGAAAAAATTATAGATACACATGAAGGCATAATGCACAAGTGTGTAAATTTTCAGGACGATATACGTTGAAATGAGGGCTGTGCAAAAAAGACAAATCTTAGGCTTTTTAACACATGGTACTATTCATCCTCACAGGCTATTAATTTGTCTTTTCTGTACATATCACAATTTAAGGTATTTCATCCCGAGATTTTACACATATACGCATAGCATCCTTGTTTACCGGTGCAATTTTTTTTTCAGATTTTTTGAAATTGGAAAATTTGAAATTTGAATTTTTTTTTTAAAAAAAAGGCCTCCATGAAAGCTGAGAGCCAAAACGCCTCACTCCCTAGGTAGAGGTTAGTTGACTGAAAAATGATTCGTGGCAAGTAAAATGTGCGCCAGTAGTTGGATCAACATTGAATGACTGTGAGACCTTCTTCCTCTATTTGTCACATGATCCAACCCAGGCTAAACTGGCTGCCTCTGCCACATATTGTCGTCCTAGCCTGGCCTCTAGCTATCCTTCGAAACCACCGCACCACTAGATTTCCCCGGCGATGTTGCCCCTACTTCCCAGCGCACCCAAACCTTCGAACTCGCCTCCACTGGCTTGCCGCCATCACGGTTCATTCATGGCCTAGGCCTTGCCGGTGTCCCGTGGCCTCGCTATGTTCGCTTTGGTGCTGACGTCGTGGATTTCGATGCCTGCTTCCTACTCCGACAAATTTACTAACCCAAATTTCAAAATCAGGTAAATTACATCTAGCTAAAATTTCAAAATAATGAGCTGGGAGAGGGATGTCCACCTCTCAGCAAGAAAAAGTATTTTTCAACTGCAAAATAACGAGATATAAGAATCTTGAGCTAGTGCGGAACACGGTAGCATTACAATAGAATTAAACAACCTCTATGAAGCACTGGATTCTATTTATAAAAACATATGGATTACAAAACAAGATATTCAAATGATTTATCAAATGAGTTCTCAACTGACCACTTTAGAATTGCATTAGTTGGTTAAGAGGTTTAATGTGTTTATAATGGCACATAGGTTAAACATAAATGTATTTAGCAAGTAAATAAATTGAGAATCAAGATTAGTGTAGCTTTAGCTATTAATGTGCCGCACCACAGGACACCCTCAAACACACCATTTGCTACTTGTTCTAGCAATCTCTCTACCCTCCCTAATTGTAGCAATCTTGTGTTTTCCTTTAACAGACATATAGCCTCATTAATTTGACATCCGGTGACATGTTAGTTCTACTTAACTAATAGATCAACTGGTGATTTCTTATACCATGTTGAATCATGTGTTCTCCATAGCACAAACTATCATTGCTATTCCAACCAACACAAGAATTTAGCTTGTTTGATTGCTAAAAAAATGATGAGCCCACCTTCCAACAAATTTGATCAACTGTGTCTGATTTTATACTTTTCTGCTACCAAATATTCTAAAATTAAGTAAACATATACCCAGAGGCATAATGTACATGTGTGTAAATTTTCAAAATGAAATATGTTATAATGAGAGCTGCACAAAAAAGAAAACTATGACTTTTTAGCATATGCACTGTTATTCTCCAAGTGCGCGGATTTTTTGTCCATCTCACAATTCAAGTATTTCATTGTAAATTTTGTACACAATTACATCCTTGTATAGTTGTATATTTTTGAAATGTTTTAAAGTGAAAAGTTAGAAATTTTGAATTTTTAAAACAACGGGTTCCATGGAGCATGTCCTCCAAATCGGCCTACTCACAGGTATTACTCTTCTGTTATTATTTGTAGAGAAACTTTGGATACTCCAAGCAACATGAAGTTAGAGAATCTACAGCCGGACACCCCAAACTCGCCTCAAACGCCCGGGCGGACAGTCGGGTCACTGACTGGTCACAAAAATCTGACCCAGACGGGCGTCTCAAACGGACCTAAAACACCCGGGCTAACCAACGCACCTCATATCCAGCCCAAATCTAGGGCGGATATGGGAGCGACCGGGCGCGTCCGCCTGACAGGCCTACCCCACCCCAAATTGCACCAAATCCACCCATTTGCTCTCATCTCTTCTTCCTCCTCTGCGACGTTCCTCTCCTTGCTCCGCCGCCGCGCACCCTCCGCACCCGTTTCGAGCATCCGCGCCAACAACACCGACACAACACTCCTCTCTCCCGTCCTTGCAGCCGGGGACGCCGTCGCTGGCCCGGATGCCACCGCGGTACGTCCGGCAACTCTTGGGCTGCCCCTTGCATTCTATGTGTTCGACACATTGTTCGACCTGTTTTTTTGCTAATTTTTTTAGGGAAAATGATGAAATCCGATGCTTCGTCGGACGAGGAGTATCGACCGATGGAGCTCGATCAAATGATTCAAGATGAGTTCTTCAATTTTTCGGATTCAGACGAAGAAGTGGACATGATCATGCTCATGAGCATGCAGGACAAAATGGACCGGCAGGTGGAGCATATTCTCAACTTCAAGGGCTCAATCAAAGGAAGAAGAGTGATCAATCAGGATAGGGTCTCTGGTGCCTGACTGCTGCAGAAGGACTACTTTGCTCAAGACCCAACTTTTTCGGATGATCCATGGTTTCGTCACCGTTTTCGCATGCGGAAACCTTTGTTTTTGTGCATTATGAAGGGAGTGGAGGCTTACGATGACCACTTCAAGCTCACAAGGGATTGTTGAGGCCAACTTTATTTCTCCGCTAAGCTGAAATGCATGGCTTCTCTGAGGATGCTTGCACTTGGTACTGCCGCAGATGCCGTTGGTGAGATGGTCCGAATGGGGGAGAGCACATGCCTGAAGACAACTGTCAAGTTTGCCCGCACTGTCATGCAGGTATTTGGAGCAGAGTATCTGAGAACCAAATGTGCAGGACACGAAAAAGTTGTTGGCTATTGGAGAGGCCGAAGGGTTTCCAGGAATGCTCAAATCAATTGATTGTATGTATTGGCAATGGAAGACCTGCCCCAAGGGTTTGTGAGGAATGTATCAAGGTCACACCTAAGAGGTCACCATCATACTGGAAGCAGTAGCATCACATGACTTATGGATTTGGCATGCTTTCTTTGGAATTCCAGGTTCTCACAACGACATCAATGTGCTTCAAGGGTCTCCGGTGTTATGGAAGCTTTGTAATGGGGAATCATCGCCGTGCAACTATTTTTTCAACGGTCGTGACTACAACATGGGATACTATCTTGCCGATGGCATCTATCCTTAGTAGGCGGCGTTTGTGAAGACTATATTTGAATCACACGGCAACAAACAAAATCACTTCACGACAGTGCAGGAAGAAGCTAGGAAGGATGTGGAGAGGGCATTTGGAGTGCTTCAAGCTCGTTGAGCAATTGTTCGTGGAGCTGCAATGATGTGAGAATCAGAAACTTTGTGGCAGCTGATGACATGTTGTGTTATTTTGCACAACATGATTGGAGAGGATGAGGGTGATGGTGTTGCCCTAACAAATGATTTTGAAGCACCCGGAGAACAAATTCAAATCCTAGAAGATCACGATGCAAACCAACTTATGAACTTTCTGCGGATGCATCAGAATCTTCGAGATCATCGGGTACATACACAACTAATCCATGATCTTGTAGAGCATATGTGGACCCACAATGGAAATCAAAGAGCTGATGATTGATTTGTGCACTTTAAATAAAGTTTATGTAAGAATCATGTATTTGCGCTACCAAACATTTGTTATTTACGTACGACATTTGCGTGTATGATGGACATGCATGATTTTGCATGTATTTGAAAGTCCGAATTTAAGATATGTGGATACCTGGCACGAGATTTGAGGTATTGTCTGGACGCACCCGCGGACATGCCATGCGTCGCAGACATATAATGGGGGCGGATTTTCCAACTCTGGTTGTAGATGCTCTTAAATCAGGAGCAAAGAGAAATGATGCGGCCCTAATCCACTGCCCACTTATCTAATGCACATAGGAATCCACACCAAGTGGAGGTGAGTGGACGCCAAAAGCCCCAAAGATCTTTGCGTGGCCTCCTCGAGTACCCCCTCCTTGCTTCTCCCTAATTTTTGCCTAGCCAGCCAACCCTCCTGTCTGTCACTCTCGTGGAGCACAGTTCAACTGCCACTTGTTGCCCTCCCGATGGCCCATCCACCAGCACTGACCACACAAAACCATGGAAAATCGCGCCGAATCAGGCGTCGATCGAATCTGACGGTCCAAAATAGGCCACTTCCCTCGATGCGATTCCCTGTCCGTCCGGCAGGATCGTTGGACCACTTGGGGCCCGACACATGTGCGCCCGCTCCCCGGATTGGCGTGAAAAACTACAAAACTGACCCTTTGGCCAAAGTTCAGCACAAAATGAACCCTTTTTAAAAAAAATCATAAAATGGCCCTTCCTGCATGACGCCCGCACCCAGGGCGCCATGACATATTACACGACGCCCTGGTCAAGGGCGCCATACGGGTCGCCAGTCACTTGTCACGTGGCAGGGCCTGGTCGCATGGCGCCTCCACCCAGGGCGCCATGGTGGGAAGTATGACGCCCCTACCCAGGGCGCATGCCCCTTGAGTGAACAAAACCGGCTGCCCCTCTCTGTTCCCCCCAAACCCTCTCTTTTCCCCCCTTTCTCCACCCCGGCCGCCCCACTCATGCCCCTCCCTAATGCCCACAAAATTTGTCGGATCGGAGCTCCAAATCGGTGATTTATCCTCCCCTTCAACCCCTAAAGGTATTCTCCCTCATCCCTCCTCTTTTTGTTGGTTGAAATCTCCGCATTGTGGCGATTTGGGGAAACCCTAGGTCATCCAATTTTGCAATTTTCATTGATGCATTTTGGTGTTTATGATTGTAGATGGCAAGGATCGTGAATGTGCATCATGTGGACTTTGTCTCCTTTGAGAAGGGAGACGCGGAGTATGGTGACCCGAAGAAGAAACCGTTAGTGATGGTGTTTCCCACAAGTCCTAGCCTTGAGGAGGTTGTGGTTGAGCTTCGAAGAAGGTTGAATTGGATGGAAGAAAGCGATGGAGTAGACTTAATCGGTAGGTATAATGTTGGGTATGGGCAACATATTCGTTGGAAGATAATGCCTCTTGACTCCGAGTTTCATTGGGAAGCATATAAAGAGAGTGTGTTGGCCTCACAAGATAAATCATTTGAGGTATTTGCCACAAAGGTTGTCCGTGCTCGGTTGCACATTGATTTGAATCGGTGTGCATCTTCATATGATGTTAGAAGCCCGGTTCGAGATTCAACACATGTCACTCCGGATGTGCATGACACAACAATGAGCCAACCTCCAATGACCCAACCTTTGAGCCCCGTCGGGAATGACCAACTTGATAATCAAGACTTGCACATGGATGGTGATGGTTTTGAGGGTGATTACTCGGAAGCTTATCTTCATGAGCATTATGTTGGCGATGTTGAGGCAAATTGCATGGAAGAGGACATGGACCATGACATTCCATACAATAGGTCCTATGCGTGGGACTCGGAGGATGAAGGCCCGGATGAAGAAATAGATGAGGATGGTTTGACGGCTAAAGAAGCCAATGCTTTCAAGAAGGTAATAGGCCGTAGTCACAAGACATCATTGTTCCATGATCTAAGCCTAGCCGATAAGGCGATTGTTGATGGTGGCACAAGTAAAATTCTTGCACCAAGGTTAACTTCAAAGCGAGATACCAAAGCAAGTGTGTATGGTGTTAGTGAAGGAACAATCTTTGAAAGCTTGGTAGAACTTCAAATATGGGCCAAGGATTACGCGGTTAAGTTTCATCGGCCATTCTTTGTGGAGAAGTCAAACTCCAAATTGCGTTATGTGGTCAAATGAGGGGAACACAAGAATCATTGCCATTGGGTTATCCGTCCAAATTGCGTTATGTGGTCAAATGTGAGAAACCAAAGAGATAAAGCAACAAGCTACTAAGATAACCTGCTCCGGGGTCATGATGTCGAGCTCGTTGCAGTAGTGCAAATACATGGTCTTTGAATTGCCAACAAAACCTTCAACCTTGTCCCACTTATACGCCCATGTAGGCATACGGTCCGGGTCATCATGATCATCCCACGGCTCGTAACCCTTTGGTGTCGGCCGCCCCACTGGCAAGTGCTCCCAACTCCAGATCGATAAGAGAAGCATCGGACCACCGATGTTGGCTTCCTTTGACTCTGAGACGTTTCTTGGATTCGCGCCCCTACGGCACGCCTCGTCCAGCTACACACAAACAAGAAATATGTCATTACAAACTAGAGAAAAATTCTACATTGTGAACACACTATTACAAGAAAAACTACTTACCTGACGATACAAATAAGCCAGCGCCGCCGTACCCCAACTGAGTCCATGCTCCCACCCAGCAAACAGCTTAAGCCACATAAAGGAAGCATTCACGCCGGTGCCATCAGAGAAAAGAGTCCGGCTGACTACATACCACAAGTATGCCCTGGTATACTGCTGCACTGTTTCATCGTTCGCATCAACCGGGCAAACCCCAAAGTTGGCAGCAATCCATTGATAACTTGCACCGGCGGACTTCCCTTGCACCCCCGGCTCCCTCCCTATGAGTCCAACCATAATCTCACGCCATCCATCAGAATATGTGCTAAAACAAATAGGCACTCCTTTGATGGGAAGTCCAGTGATCAGAGAAACATCCTGCAAAGTGACAGTCATCTCCCCAGCATAGAAGTGGAAAGTATGTGTCTCAGGGCGCCATCGGTCAACGAGTGCCGTGATCGCACAAGGGTTCATCTTCGGCATCGAACGAGACACGAGTGAGATGAAAGGAAGAAGCCCGGTCTTCCGGATATACTCCGTGTATCGCTCGTCATACTCCATCTTGTCATGAACCGAACCGGACCTCAGGTGAAGCTGATCAAAAACCCTTCCTTCATCTGCCATGAACCGTCCACGATGCAATTGATCGTACGATGGATGGATAAGAGAAGACATCCTGCAAAATACAAAGGTATATAGTAAGCCCCGTTGTCATTTGCAAATATCCGCACTAGTGCAAAAACATACATACACGTGCAAAATTTCTACACTAATTCTTCCATACACCATATATGTGCATATAATTTTCTACAATATCATACACCATATATTTGCAAATATCCATCCATCCGCCTTCCTAATTTTACACTAATTCTTCCATACACCATATATGTGCGTACATATCCTAACCAAATTCATAGCACTTCCATAAAAATCGTAAATCATACATATCCTAAAACACACTAATCCCTAACATTATCACACCAAAATCCAATGATAATTTCAAGAAAGGGATGAACTAGGGTTTCACACAAATCAATCAAATGCGGAGATTTCAACCAATAGAAAGAGGGGAAAGGGGGGAGAATACCTTCAGGATTCGAAGGACAACCGGATCCACCGATTTTTGGCTCAGATACGCAGCACTTGAGTGGGGAGAGGGAGGGGCGAATTGAGGGGTGCCATGGTGGGGAAAGAAAACAGAGAGGAAGTGAAGAACGAACCAGAGAGGAGAAGGTGCGGCGGCTATAAGTGAAGGGGTATGGCGCCCCAGGCCGGGGCGTCGTGCAACAGATCATGGCGCCCTGGGCCGAGGCGCCATGCGCCCTGGGCCAGGCCGACGTGGTAGTCAGCGCAAAGAGTATGACGCCTTTGACCGGGTGTAATGTAATCTAGCATGGCGCCCCGGGCGCGGGCGTCATGAGGATAGGGCCATTTTGTGAAAAAAATTCAAAACAGGGTCATTTTGTGCTAAACTTTGGCCAAAGGGCCAATTTTGTAGTTTTTCACCGGATTGGCTGCCCCCTGCATGCATGCATCGGAGACCGTGCGCCTCTGTCTCCACGTACGGCCGGCCGGCCGGCCGGCCAATTTCATATTCACCCATCCGTGCGCTACTGGCGCAGCGTGCAGCCTGCCCTCTGTCGCGGGTTCCACGGCGTCGCCGCCGCAGATCGAGGCCGGACCGTTATTAAATTATCAAGGGTGAGTTAGGTAACCTGGAACAAGCACTACAAACTATGCGCATGCTCAAACCGGCAACCATGGCCGCACATTCTTTCTCAAACGAGCTAAGCATGGCAGCCTCGATTCCTCAAATATTTTTAATTTGAGAATTATTTTTTCTTGGTGTTTGAGGATAAAGGAGTGAGTTATTTAAGCAAGGCAGCCTCGATTTCCAAATATTTTATTGTGAGAAGGTTTTTCTCTTAGTGTTTGGGGATAAAAAAGTGAGTGAGAGTTCAAAAAAAAAATCATTGGCCTAAAAGATGTTTTTCTGTCTTGCCTATTTGCCAACCCCCCCCCCCTTGGGGTACCATCCATGTAGCTTATAGGTTACCCTGTATGAGTATCTTTACCTAATAATAAAGCACGGAGTGCTTCTGTCGGCTCACCGTCGTCGCACAACTATCCCTAAAATTGAAGTAAATTACCCACCCTGCCACCCGTAAGTGAAAAAATCTTTACCTAATAATAAAGCACGGAGTGCTTCTGTCGGCTCACCGTCGTCGCACAACTATCCCTAAAATTGAAGTAAATTACCCACCCTGCCACCCGTAAGTGAAAAAAAACCTGTTCGTTTTTTTAAGACTCGCTTTTTCTATCGATCCTCTCGCATCGGGTGGCTTATCTGTTGCCAGCCGGCCCAGATACAGTGGCAGCCCAGGCCCATGCTGCGCAGGTGAGGAGTCAAAAATTTAATTGCCCTCGCCGGGGATCGAACTCGCGTCCTGCCCTCCCGTGAAGAAGGATCCGTCCAACTAACCTGCTCGCGTTTGTGTGCTAAACATGTGATTCGTTTTTCTATTAAGAGTCCCACCTCGCTCCCTTGCATCTTTCCCACCAATTTATATACATCTACGATATGAAATCAGGAAGCCGCCTAAAGAATTAATAATGAGAGAATAAGAAGTGAGTTTCATTTGGGCACAAATATTGAGAGGGGAGGAATTAACTTGTTGTGGCTATCGGAGAGAAAAGAGGGAAAAGGAAGAGAGATAAGAGAAAAAAGGAACCTGGGAGCATCTAGCAAGCGAAAACCCATGCACGTAGTCATGTACACTCCTAACTAAGACCTGGATTCAGGCTGGCTAGCTAGCTACAAGCTAGCGCAAGCATGGTCGAGTACACCCTGAGTACAACGAGGAACGCCGTCGCGGAACTGGTACGTTGTGCAGTTGCTCGAGTAGACTAGACGTGACAGCCCATTGTCCTAGCTTCTTGTTCTAATTTCGCTAGCAGGTGCATTGGACGTTGATGGGAATTTATGGCCGGTGGCGTGTTAGAATTTGTACATGTACCGGAAGAAGCCGGAGAACCCAGACTTCCCTAGGGCAGCTCCATGTAGTACGTCTGGATCGTCACCATCCGCACCTGTCAGTACTACTACGAGTCCATCGATCAGACCCCACCAGTCGATCTCCATCTGCGTCTAAGCATCTTGATTCAATGCTGTAAACTAGCAATACTTCGCTTGACATAATATTTTCCTTGGTATGAAGGCCCTCGCGATTACTCCAGTGATTTTGGGTAAAAGATTACTCCAGCGATTTATTTTCTTGATGTGAATAATTGTATCTGTGTCATTCAACATCAATTAACTCCATCGACTGTCATAAAAAAGATTTCATCGTCATATTTTCATTGCAGACTACATCTCTCCTACCTACCCTATCGGTTGGAAGCAGCATACATTCACATTACGAGCAACAACGAGAAGACCCTCAATACCAGGCCAACCAACAAGTGGAGCAAGGCCATCGTCATGCCCAGCCGCAAGGCGCCGGTATCTTTTTTTCCCTCTATCTTTACCTAATAATAAAGCACGGAGTGCTTCTGTCGGCTCACCGTCGTCGCACAACTATCCCTAAAATCGAAGTAAATTACCCACCCTGCCACCCGTAAGTGAAAAAAAACCTGTTCGTTTTTTTAAGACTCGCTTTTTCTATCGATCCTCTCGCATCGGGTGGCTTATCTGTTGCCAGCCGGCCCAGATACAGTGGCAGCCCAGGCCCATGCTGCGCAGGTGAGGAGTCAAAAATTTAATTGCCCTCGCCGGGGATCGAACTCGCGTCCTGCCCTCCCGTGAAGAAGGATCCGTCCAACTAACCTGCTCGCGTTTGTGTGCTAAACATGTGATTCGTTTTTCTATTAAGAGTCCCACCTCGCTCCCTTGCATCTTTCCCACCAATTTATATACATCTACGATATGAAATCAGGAAGCCGCCTAAAGAATTAATAATGAGAGAATAAGAAGTGAGTTTCATTTGGGCACAAATATTGAGAGGGGAGGAATTAACTTGTTGTGGCTATCGGAGAGAAAAGAGGGAAAAGGAAGAGAGATAAGAGAAAAAAGGAACCTGGGAGCATCTAGCAAGCGAAAACCCATGCACTTAGTCATGTACACTCCTAACTAAGACCTGGATTCAGGCTGGCTAGCTAGCTACAAGCTAGCGCAAGCATGGTCGAGTACACCCTGAGTACAACGAGGAACGCCGTCGCGGAACTGGTACGTTGTGCAGTTGCTCGAGTAGGCTAGACGTGACAGCCCATTGTCCTAGCTTCTTGTTCTAATTTCGCTAGCAGGTGCATTGGACGTTGATGGGAATTTATGGCCGGTGGCGTGTTAGAATTTGTACATGTACCGGAAGAAGCCGGAGAACCCAGACTTCCCTAGGGCAGCTCCATGTAGTACGTCTGGATCGTCACCATCCGCACCTGTCAGTACTACTACGAGTCCATCGATCAGCACCCCACCAGTCGATCTCCATCTGCGTCTAAGCATCTTGATTCAATGCTGTAAACTAGCAATACTTCGCTTGACATAATATTTTGCTTGGTATGAAGGCCCTCGCGATTACTCCAGTGATTTTGGGTAAAAGATTACTCCAGCGATTTATTTTCTTGATGTGAATAATTATATCTGTCTCATTCAACATCAATTAACTCCATCGACTGTCATAAAAAAGATTTCATCGTCATATTTTCATTGCAGACTACATCTCTCCTACCTACCCTATCGGTTGGAAGCAGCATACATTCACATTACGAGCAACAACGAGAAGACGCTCAATACCAGGCCAACCAACAAGTGGAGCAAGGCCATCGTCATGCCCAGCCGCAAGGCGCCGGTATCTTTTTTTCCCTCTATCTTTACCTAATAATAAAGCACGGAGTGCTTCTGTCGGCTCACCGTCGTCGCACAACTATCCCTAAAATTGAAGTAAATTACCCACCCTGCCACCCGTAAGTGAAAAAAAACCTGTTCGTTTTTTTAAGACTCGCTTTTTCTATCGATCCTCTCGCATCGGGTGGCTTATCTGTTGCCAGCCGGCCCAGATACAGTGGCAGCCCAGGCCCATGCTGCGCAGGTGAGGAGTCAAAAATTTAATTGCCCTCGCCGGGGATCGAACTCGCGTCCTGCCCTCCCGTGAAGAAGGATCCGTCCAACTAACCTGCTCGCGTTTGTGTGCTAAACATGTGATTCGTTTTTCTATTAAGAGTCCCACCTCGCTCCCTTGCATCTTTCCCACCAATTTATATACATCTACGATATGAAATCAGGAAGCCGCCTAAAGAATTAATAATGAGAGAATAAGAAGTGAGTTTCATTTGGGCACAAATATTGAGAGGGGAGGAATTAACTTGTTGTGGCTATCGGAGAGAAAAGAGGGAAAAGGAAGAGAGATAAGAGAAAAAAGGAACCTGGGAGCATCTAGCAAGCGAAAACCCATGCACGTAGTCATGTACACTCCTAACTAAGACCTGGATTCAGGCTGGCTAGCTAGCTACAAGCTAGCGCAAGCATGGTCGAGTACACCCTGAGTACAACGAGGAACGCCGTCGCGGAACTGGTACGTTGTGCAGTTGCTCGAGTAGGCTAGACGTGACAGCCCATTGTCCTAGCTTCTTGTTCTAATTTCGCTAGCAGGTGCATTGGACGTTGATGGGAATTTATGGCCGGTGGCGTGTTAGAATTTGTACATGTACCGGAAAAAGCCGGAGAACCCAGACTTCCCTAGGGCAGCTCCATGTAGTACGTCTGGATCGTCACCATCCGCACCTATCAGTACTACTACGAGTCCATCGATCAGCACCCCACCAGTCGATCTCCATCTGCGTCTAAGCATCTTGATTCAATGCTGTAAACTAGCAATACTTCGCTTGACATAATATTTTCCTTGGTATGAAGGCCCTCGCGATTACTCCAGTGATTTTGGGTAAAAGATTACTCCAGCGATTTATTTTCTTGATGTGAATAATTATATCTGTCTCATTCAACATCAATTAACTCCATCGACTGTCATAAAAAAGATTTCATCGTCATATTTTCATTGCAGACTACATCTCTCCTACCTACCCTATCGGTTGGAAGCAGCATACATTCACATTACGAGCAACAACGAGAAGACGCTCAATACCAGGCCAACCAACAAGTGGAGCAAGGCCATCGTCATGCCCAGCCGCAAGGCGCCGGTATCTTTTTTTCCCTCTATCTTTACCTAATAATAAAGCACGGAGTGCTTCTGTCGGCTCACCGTCGTCGCACAACTATCCCTAAAATTGAAGTAAATTACCCACCCTGCCACCCGTAAGTGAAAAAAAACCTGTTCGTTTTTTTAAGACTCGCTTTTTCTATCGATCCTCTCGCATCGGGTGGCTTATCTGTTGCCAGCCGGCCCAGATACAGTGGCAGCCCAGGCCCATGCTGCGCAGGTGAGGAGTCAAAAATTTAATTGCCCTCGCCGGGGATCGAACTCGCGTCCTGCCCTCCCGTGAAGAAGGATCCGTCCAACTAACCTGCTCGCGTTTGTGTGCTAAACATGTGATTCGTTTTTCTATTAAGAGTCCCACCTCGCTCCCTTGCATCTTTCCCACCAATTTATATACATCTACGATATGAAATCAGGAAGCCGCCTAAAGAATTAATAATGAGAGAATAAGAAGTGAGTTTCATTTGGGCACAAATATTGAGAGGGGAGGAATTAACTTGTTGTGGCTATCGGAGAGAAAAGAGGGAAAAGGAAGAGAGATAAGAGAAAAAAGGAACCTGGGAGCATCTAGCAAGCGAAAACCCATGCACGTAGTCATGTACACTCCTAACTAAGACCTGGATTCAGGCTGGCTAGCTAGCTACAAGCTAGCGCAAGCATGGTCGAGTACACCCTGAGTACAACGAGGAACGCCGTCGCGGAACTGGTACGTTGTGTAGTTGCTCGAGTAGACTAGACGTGACAGCCCATTGTCCTAGCTTCTTGTTCTAATTTCGCTAGCAGGTGCATTGGACGTTGATGGGAATTTATGGCCGGTGGCGTGTTAGAATTTGTACATGTACCGGAAGAAGCCGGAGAACCCAGACTTCCCTAGGGCAGCTCCATGTAGTACGTCTGGATCGTCACCATCCGCACCTGTCAGTACTACTACGAGTCCATCGATCAGCACCCCACCAGTCGATCTCCATCTGCGTCTAAGCATCTTGATTCAATGCTGTAAACTAGCAATACTTCGCTTGACATAATATTTTCCTTGGTATGAAGGCCCTCGCGATTACTCCAGTGATTTTGGGTAAAAGATTACTCCAGCGATTTATTTTCTTGATGTGAATAATTGTATCTGTCTCATTCAACATCAATTAACTCCAGTGATTTTGGGTAAAAGATTACTCCAGTGATTTTGGGTAAAAGATTACTCCAGCGATTCATTCAACATCAACAAGTGGAGCAAGGCCATCGTCATGCCCAGCCGCAAGGCGCCGGTATCTTTTTTCCCTCTAATAACATACACACCGGATGACCGAATGCACAACCACATAAAATATTTGAAATTCAAATATATACTTTGACTTGAATGATGCAACTTATTAGACGGAGTCATTGACCCCTATATTATAAATCAATCATTGCATGCGAGCCTACAATCCCGTTTCAAGGTGCACATTTGAGAAATCCTTTGCTTTAAAGCAGCAATCAAGTCATTGGGTATGCCCAATGCTTTACGATCGTTTGATTCGTGTACACGCATACGGTCCGTCTTTTCTTTAAACAACAATCAAGCATCTATTTTTACCCGGTACTCTCTTTTTCATTATAATTCTCCAAAAAAAATTGTACATGAACAACAATAAAAAAATAAAAAAAATATGATTTCGACATAGTATGACACACCGAGGAAGTAAAACACATATAATTCCTGTCTTTTTCTTTTTCACTGCTTTGACAACATTATTTTTTGATTGACAACGTCTTAACATTGTATCCCCGTTGCAACACACGGGCATTTTTCCTAGTAACTAATAAGTTCGAAAACTAGTTGCTGGTAATTTGCCGTAGGCGAAAGGCTTTAAATCTGTGTGGGGTGTATGCTCTTTAGGTTGGGTGATCTTCGAAGTTTACAGGTTATCTTCCAAACTACCAGCTATATCTGTACATGGTGCGATGTATAGATTGTGGATGCGCGGGAGTCCATGAACTTCGGGTGCGACCAACGGAAGATAAGAGCATCTACAACCGGACTTGCCAAATTTGATTCTCTGCGGACGCATCCGGGCGCGTACGCGGATAGTGACCAGTCAAGTTTCAAATTTGCTTCTCTGCATCTGGATACCTCATATGACAAAGTTTAGATCCATACAAAAACATGCAAACGACATACTATGTAGGTCAAATAACCTAAGTTACCCTAGTCCTCGTCAGAGATGTCTAGTATCTTCATGCCCGGCTCCGGGTACTTGGGCGGCAGCCACAACTCCGGCCCCTGTGGCTCCTCCGGCTGCTCCGCCTCCGCCTCCGCGTCGAGTTCAGCGAAAAGCGCGCCGGTCGCCGTCCACTCCTGCCGGATGAAGCGTTGGTTGGCCTTCACATAGGCCTCATCCTGGATGGACTCCAGGATGGCCTCTTGCTCCGCCATCTCGTTCGCTTGGACGACCTCAAACTCCGCCTCCGCGTCCTCCATGTTGAAGCCCAGAGCTGGAGGCAGCTCCTCCTCCTTCTCATCCCCCCTCCTCCTCCGTCTGCTCCTCCTCCTCCTCCTCCTCCTCCTTCATCAGCACCGCATGTTGCTCCTCCTCGCCCGGCTCCTCCTCCTCCTCCTGCTCCGGCTCTAGTGAGTCCAGAGGCAGGCATGCAGTGATGCGGGCGGCGAGCCTAGCCCGGATCTGTTCCTCGATCTGGAGGTAGCGCTCCAGCGTGAGCATAGCATATGAAATCTTCTTCTGTCGGGCCATGGCAAAGCCGGACTGTATGGGATGAACGGCGGAGCGGAAGAGAGGTGGTGAATGGGCTCGGGTTGGCGGTGCGGAGAGGTAGGAGGTGGATTTGGCAAGGGTTGGGGGACGCCGGCCGGCTTAAATAGCCGGATTTGGCCTCGGGCAGCGAGCTGGAGCGACGCCACGCGGCGATCACACCCCCAGCGAAGGAGATGTACGTCGGGCCGCCGGGTTTCCGGGCGATTCCGTGTGGGACCCCATCATCATTCCGACGTGGTGGACGTGCCCGGACACCCCCATATGCGCCCTAGATTTGGGCTGGATATGAGGTGTGCTGGTCAGCCCGGGCGTTTAAGGCTTGTTTGAGGAGCCCGTCTGGGGTCGCATTTTCATGACCGGGCCGTCCGCCCGGGCATTTGAGACGTGTTTGGGGCCTCCGGCTGTAGATGCTCTAATAGCACGGGCTATGTACAATATATATGGATGACACAGTCCAGTAATAGGATAAGTGCAGCATACCCGCAGAAAAAAAAAGATTAGTGCAGTATGAGAGAATCATAATTTTATTATCATCTGAATGTGATAGCCTTTATAAATTTTTAAGACAAATTTGGATGATGAAACTATGCAATAATAGATTCTGTGCATCAGTCGATGCAGAGGTCGATGTTCACCCTTCTATTTGAAAATAAATCATGATGGAGAAAGTGGTATGACCGAGGTGGTCATATGTGGCATGCAACTTAGGCAGAAAGCAGCAAAGGGAATTAGTAGAGAATTAGCAACCTAGCACTAACTAGAAACATAATTTTTGTGCCAGCAAGGCGCATGTAGATCTAGCAACCCTTTACGAGCACAGATAACGGAGCGAGCTAGAGATTTATCCATAGAGATGCTTCCCACGACAAAGCTAACCTCTACATAATGGACCAGCCTTGAGTATTTACATATTTAATTACGTGTCATGGATGCCTAGCAATAATATGTATGCATCTCCAGCTTGTCCCATGTGGACACATGGACGACATAACAAAATATATCTGATTCTTGCAGCTATATAGGCAGCTTTTCCTTTGGACAAATGCAAACCTTGATTTGCTAGCTATGGGTGGATATGGTGAGTAAGTGGCGGTACGACACGGTGTTGTTTACGTCTTCTCGAGCTCCTATTTGCTCCCGGGTACGGACATGAAAGAAACTAGTAAAAGTTAGTGATGTTAGGAATGAGCAATTGTATTCCCAGGAGGGCCAAGGACCAGTACATATACATGTGTACAATGGGGATAAACCGAAAAGAGAGACTAGACTATACACATCTAATACATTTAACACCCCCCTCAAACTCATGGTGGATCAACCACACTGAGTTTGGAGAGAAAGAACTCATGCTGTGCTCGAGTCTGTGCCTTCGTGAAGAAGTCCGCCAGCTGTAACTCAGAGGGCACATAGTGAAGAGCGAGAACCTCATCATGCACAGCAGCACGTACAAAGTGGGCATCCACACCGATGTGCTTGGTGAGCTCATGCTTCACCGGGTCACGCGCAATACTGATAGCATCGGTACTGTCTGACAGTAAGGGAGTCGAGGTGGTAGCAGACACACCAAAATCCTCAAGTAACCACCGTAACCAGATCACCTCAGCCGTCAACATAGCCATGACTCGTAACTCAGCCTCTGTACTCGAGCGGGAAACAGCAGTCTGCTTCTTTGTCTTCCAGGCAATAAGAGAGCCACCAAGAAAGACACAGTAAGCAGACAGCGAGCGTCGATCAGAGGGATCACTAGCCCAGGTAGCATCAGAGTAGGCCTGGAGCTCAAGAGAGCTGGAGCGGGGAAAGAAAAGGCGCTGAGAGATCGTGCCACGAAGATATCGTAGAACACGGAGGAGATGACTATAGTGGACAGAGGTGGGGGCTGAAACAAACTGACTCAGGATGTGGACAGGATAGGAGATGTCAGGACGCGTAACAGCAAGATAGACAAGACTGCCAACGAGGTGACGATAGCGAGTGGGATTAGGAAGAGGGTCACCATCAGAGGCACGAAGCTGAACGTTGAGCTCCATAGGAGTCACAACTGTGCGCTCATCACCGAGAGCAGCGCGAGAAAGAAGATCCTGAATATATTTTTCTTGGGAGATGTAGAAGCCATCAGAGGTCCAGGAGATCTCAATCCCAAGAAAATAGCGAAGAGGACCAAGATCAGTCATGAGGAACTGGTCGCGAAGGCGAGCCTTAACAAAGGCAATGTAGTCAGAGTCGTCACCAGTGATGATCATGTCATCAACATAGAGAAGGAGAAGAGTCCGACCACGAGGAGACGTGTGAACGAACAAGGCGGGATCATGATCACTGGGCGAGAAGCCCGCGGCAGTGACGACAGAGGCGAACCGCTCGAACCAGGCACGAGGGGCCTGTTTAAGACCATAGAGAGAGCGGCGAAGACGGCAGACCATACCATCAGGAACAGAGTACCCTGGGGGTGGCTGCATATAGACCTCCTCACGCAACTCACCATTGAGAAAAGCGTTCTGAACGTCAAGCTGAGAGACAGACCAATGACGAACAGAAGAGACAGCAAGGAGAGTGCGGACAGCGGTCATGTGGGCCACAGGAGCGAATGTCTCATCATAATCGCGTCCCTGTTCCTGCTGAAAACCACGAGCCACAAGACGAGCTTTGTAGCGCTCAAGAGAACCATCAGAGCGAGTCTTAATCTTATAGACCCACTTGCATGTGATGGGACGAACACCAGAAGGAAGGGAAACCAGATCCCACGTGCCAGAACGCTCAAGGGCAGCAAGCTCCTGGGCCATCGCAAGCTGCCATTCAGGCTGAGTCAGGGCAGCCTGATAGGAAGTCGGCTCAGCAATAACAGAGAGGCCGTACTTGGCAGGAGAGTAGCGATCAAGAGGGGGTCGAGGCCGAGCACGGAGATTATGAACTGGTGGAGACGTGGAAGGAGGAACATCGGAAGTGGAAGATGTGTTAGGAGAAGCATCCTCAACACGAGGGCGGCGAGTGTAGTGGAGAGGAAAAGGAGAGAGAGGCCGACGGATCGGAGAGGATGGTGGAGAGGAGGAGGGAGGGGATTGTGGTGTCGGTGGCATGTGAGGAAGAGTGAGACGGGTCTGAGGAAGGGGAGAGACCTGAGGCACAGAGGAGGATGTATCAGGAAGGAGAAGGAAAGAAATAGCGTCCACAGAGAAACTCGAGGAGGAAGGGCGGGGGTAGTAAGAGCGAGACTCATCAAACGTCACATCACGCGAGATGCGCAAGCGACGACCAACAGGGTCCCAACAACGATAGCCCTTGTGCTCATCACTGTAGCCAAGGAAAACACACTCAACCGACTGAGCAGTCAGTTTGGTGCGTTCTCGCGGGGCAAGCAGGACATAGCACACACATCCAAACATACGAAGAGCAGAGTAGTCAGGAGATCGACCCGTGAGACACTCCATAGGAATACCACCCTGCAGAGCAGTCGAGGGCTGAATGTTGATGAGATAGGTGGAAGCAGAAACAGCCTCAGCCCAAAAGTGGGGTGGAAGAGAAGCGGCAATCATCAGCGCACGAGCCGTCTCAAGCAGATGACGATGCTTACGTTCAGCAACGCCATTCTGAGCATGAGCACCAGGACATGAGAACTGGGCAAGAGTACCCTGTTCCGCGAGAAAACCACGCAACAGCTGGGAGATATACTCTCCAGCGGAGTCAGCACGAAAAGTACGAATGGGCGTGGAAAACTGGGTGTGAACCATGGCAGCAAATCGTTTGTATATAGAGAGAACCTCGCTACGAGATTTCATGAAGTAGAGCCAACTGTAGCGAGAGAAATCATCAATAAACAAAACATAGTAACGATGACCACCTTTCGAATCAAAGGGAGCAGGACCCCAGACATCAGAATGAACTAAGTCAAAAGGATGCTGAGATACAGACTCACTGGTAGGATAAGGTAACTGAGTCTGTTTGCCAAGTCTGCAACCATTACAATGTAAGGAGACATCTCCAGATACAGACCCTAAGAGGCCCTGACGAACTAAAGAAGACAGGCGAGAGCCACAGATGTGACCAAGGCGATGATGCCACTGCTGGAAGGACGCAGACGAAGAGGCAGCAAGAGCATGAGAGCTGGCAGAAGTGGTGGCAGCGGAAGGAACACAAAGCCAGTCAACCTCCCAAAGGCCCTCTGACTCACGGCGCCGGGGGCCAGCACCAACCAAAGCCTTGGTGCGACGATCCTGAATGGAGCAAGAGTCGGTATCAAGAATGACACGACAACCAGAATCAGTAAGTTGGGCAGCGGAAAAAAGATTCATGGTAAGACGAGGAACATGAGAAACACTAGGAACAAAAAAAGATGGAGTAGAAAGAATGCCACGACTAGCAACAGGAAGAGGTGTGCCATCGGCAGTGACAACATTAAGAGGAAAAGCAAGAGGTCGAAGGGAGGATAAAGCAGAAGAATCAGAGGACATATGAAAGGAAGCTCCAGAATCCAGAACCCACGAGGATGTACCTGGCTGAGTCGGCTCCGGCAGGGGCGGAGTGGTGGTGGCAGTCACAGCAGCAACAGAACCCGTCGAGGAAGAACCAGAGGAAGCCAGCATGCGCTTGAGTCGCATAATATCCTGGTCAGTGAGTGACGGAGTCGAGGGAGACGCATGAGTCCCACTGGAAGAAGAGCGCCTCTGGTCTCGCTGTTTCTGGCGGCACTCAGACTCTGGGTGACCTTGCCTGGAGCAGTAGCCACAGAAAGTGTCACGGCGCGACCGGCCCTTCTCAGCAGAAGGAGGGCGACCCACCCCCCCTGAAGGTGTGGGCAGAAGCGGTGGAGCGGTGAGACGAGCAGACGACACAGGAGCTCGAGCAGCCAACACAGAGGGAACAGCAAGCAACCCAGCAGAACGGAGGCGGGTCTCCTCAGCACGAAACTCAGCAAGCACCTCCGAGATAGGAACACGACCACGAGCAAGCAAGTGAGCGCGTCGAGGCTCAAACTCGGAACGGAGGCGAGATAAGAACTCATGGACACGCTGAAACTCCAAGTCGGACCTCATAGTCTGGCAGCAACGACAGGTGCCACAAACAACTGTCCGAAGAGAGTCAAGCTGGCGCCAGATGGCAGAACTCTATGTGTAGAACTCATCAACCGAAGAGTCACCCTGCTGAAGGGCGTGCTCCTGACGTACCACAGATAAGTAGAGCGCATCACCAGAGGGCTGATAGCGCTGACAGAGGTAAGACCACATCGCTGCAACAGTACCGAGGCTCATGAACTCCGAAGCAAACTGAGGTAGGACACTAGCAGTGAGAACAGCAGCAGCCCGAGCATCATCATTGCACCACTGAGTGTAAGCAGACAGAGCATCCCGGTAGAGAGAAAGAGCATCAGAATAGGCGGATACCTGCTGATCATAAGCATCCACCGCAGCATCATCGAGAGACTTGGCTGCATCCCGATCAGCCTGGGAAGCACCAGCAGCAAGAACAGGCGGCACCGGTGGGGTAGGAGCCACGGGAGCGACAGGGCAAGTCGGACAGGGGACCTCGCCAGAGAGAACGCCCCACAGGAGAAGGCCGCGCATGTGGATCCGCATGAAGCCCGCAAACTTAGCATAGTTGGTGCCATCGAAGATCACCGAGCACCGAGGAACAGCAATGTAGCCTGAAGCAGACATGAGGAGCTCTCTGTTTTTTTTTTTTGGTCAACTGCTACAGGACCCCGATCTGGATCGGGATCGGGCTCGCGCTGGCTCGATCCAGCCCCGAATGGGGGAATCGGGGGGGGGGGGGGGGGGGCGAGCGTAGGAGGGGCCGGCCCTGGGCGGCACCGACAGCAGCAGGCGGCCAGGGGCGGCCGGGCGCGAGGCGGCTCGGGGCGGCGGCGGCCGGCCGCGGCCGAGCACGGGAAGGCGCGGGGCGGCCCGGAGCAGCGGCGGCCGGGTGCGGCCGCGCGCGGGGAGGCGCGGGGCGGCGGCGGCCGGGTGCGGCCGCGCGCGGGGAGGCGCGGGGCGGCGGCGGCCGGGTGCGGCCGCGCGCGGGGAGGCGCGGGGCGGCGACGGCGAGCCGCGGCCGTGCGCGGGACGGCGCGGGACGGCGACGGCAGGGGGGCCGCGGCCGAGCTCGTGGCGGGGTGGCCCGGCCGAGCGCAGGCCGGGGCAGCGCGGCGCGACGGCGGGGAAGGGGAGGGCCGGCGGCGAGGGAGGAGATGGCCGGTGCCGGTGACGAGGGAGAGGGTGCACGGAGCTGCGAGCGTGCGGGAGCGGGAGCGGGAGAGGAACCTAAGCATCTGATACCATGTTAGGAATGAGCAACTGTATTCCCAGGAAGGCCAAGGGCCAGTACATATACATGTGTACAATGGGGATAAACCGAAAAGAGAGACTAGACTATACACATCTAATACATCTAACAAGTGAGACGTACGTATCTCTGGATTTGAATAAAGTTGGTTAATCGTGGCAAATCCTCCCTTACATATATGCATATCTTGAGGAGAAGGAAAAGTAAGGTTTTGTACGGCAAGTGGTACTATATGTCCACGGCTCGCACCTGCAGGCTAACGATGCATGATAGAACCCACTAATATGCCTTTCAACTCTCGGTCGAATTAATATTTAGATCAACTACAGGCCATGATCGATCGGCTCTACCTAATATATGTCAATATATATATATGTAACAGTGCACTAGGTAGTACTCAATCCGACCTTTCTTTTTGCGGGAAGACCCTATATATAATTAGAGTATACTGGTTAATGCACCAGCTAGTGCCTAGTAGCGGTCATCCCATGCTCCTGAACACAATACGCTTAACAGCATCGTCCGTATAATCAATATATCTTTGACAAAAAAGAAGACGTAGTCTGTCTAGCTCCTATTTGTTCTATACGAAAATTTGATGCCACCTTGTCGCCCGTGCATGCACATACATAAGGTCCTGGATGACATAACGGTTATTGGTTTTGTATGCCCTGTCACACGTCACGGTAATGTTGCTTGGTACAAAGTTAGAGACGACAGAGGTAGTACAATTGTGCTTGAGTAGATGGTTAGCTAGGTATATACTACTAGGTTCACCTCATGTACACATGATCCAAAAAAGCCACATTTCAAGGGTACATGGTAATTAACAATTGTCCCCATTATGCATCGATCTTTCTCCCCGTTGGCCAACACACCCGGCCGCCTAACTAGTCAAAAGGAGCGATGGAGACACGTGATTTTGTCTACTACGTCTGCTTGATTTTTATCATGTATTTGAATAATCAGGGCTGCTCATGCCCATGTATATATCCTTTAAATAAATCCCCACTTGCGGCAGCAAACGAACAAACGCTCGACGGCTACGTCCCTGGCCTGATGTGGGTGGGTGAGATGGAGTTATAATTTGCCAGCAATATAATTCATATGATGAGCAGTGGTCATCATCATTATCATCAGGGGAGGGAGGATCGGAGGATCGATGTATCCACCAGTTCCTCAGCCCTGGGAACTCATGGAATATACCAATCAGATACGCACACGCATACGATACAGAAATATACTTCTTCTTTTGGCAAACATACGGAAGTATATACTTATTTATTGGCGGAACAAACTCTTGCCGTAGTAGCAACAAAGAGATGGTACAACGCGTCGATTGCATTCGGCCGATCCATCATCATTCAGGAACCGAGGCGGACGACGTACACTGCATCCAATTGTTAATTAGGATTAATCTTTGTGCTACGGACATTGACTGGTTTATAGCTAATCAATTGCCTAGCTTAGCTAGCTAGCTAGGCTTCTATATCCAGCAATTTAAGTACCTCGCAAAAGTCTAGTTGCCCCTACATACCGCTCGTACTGGGGCGTTACAACCAGTAGTTTCTGCAACGTTGTCTGCAGATCTCAGAAGCGATCTGCTTTGCTGTAAACGTACGTAATCAGATAAAGTTTACGTTCCCGCTACCAGAGAACTAGCTCGTAGTAAGTGATAGTACTAATCAATATTCTGTGGTTAGCTGGCTGTAGACGAGCTGAAACAGGAGACCCAGCCTAGCGCGTAGCGTAGGGCGCGCTGGCACCCGATGGATGGTACCTGGTCATAGTTAACCGGCGCTAGGTGTACTGCATGGCCTCGGAGTTAAACCTGGCCAAACGGGCGGCCCGGCCCGGCACGGGCACGGCCTGTGCTAAACGGGCCTGGCACGGCACGGCCCGCGGGGGCACGTTTAGCAATCGGGCCGTGCCGTGCCGGCCCGCATGCTGCGTCTCTAGGCCCAAGCACGGCATGTTTGCTAAACTGGCCGGCCCGTTGGCCCGTTTAGCACGTTGGGCTTCCTATTTTTAGCCTGATGGGCTTCTTTTTAGGCCTAGTGGGCTGTATTTAAGATATATATATATATATATATATATATATATATATATATATATTAAAATAAATAAGAAAATACATAAAAAAAACTAAACGGGCCGTGCCGTGCCGGCCCGCGTGCCCAGCCTCTAGGCCTAGGCACGGCCCGAGGCGGGCTGCGTGCCTGGCACGACCCGTTTAATTCGTGCCGGGCCGTGCCCGTAGCGTGCCGGGCCTGCGTGCTTTTGGGCCGGCCCGATTAGCACGGCCCGTTTGGCCAGCTCTGCTCGGAGTATCCCAAACATGTTTGATCTTTGGCTAGCTCCTTGACATGCTCCTACACGTCAAGATTAGATTTAAGAGCATCTACAACCGGACCTCTCAAACCCGCCTCAAACGCCTGGGCGGGCCGCTCGGTCACTGCCCGGTCACTTTTTTTTGATCCAGACGGACCCCTCAAATGGCCCTCAAACGCCCGGACTGACCGGCACCCCCATATCCAGCCCAAATATGAGGCGGGTATGGGGGCGCCCGGGCACGCCCGCCACGTCAGAGCCGGCCCATGCTGG
The DNA here is from genome assembly GCA_039707655.1 of Elymus sibiricus. Lineage (NCBI taxonomy): Eukaryota > Viridiplantae > Streptophyta > Magnoliopsida > Poales > Poaceae > Elymus > Elymus sibiricus. The sequence continues at coordinate 464,351,867 of CM077667.1, read as the reverse complement.
CCCACCCCTATCCCACTTATATTCGTCCCCATCCGCTCGCCGGACCAAACCCTAGCCACTTCACTCCCTCCACTCTACTCCTCTCCGCCACCTGAGCTCTCCTCCGGCTCCTTTCGGTCGTCTCCGGCATGGCGGGCAGTGGATCCGAGTCCTTCAACTCCAGATCTGTCGACCCCGAGCTCATCCCGCGCGGCCCCGAGGAGGAGATGGCCGTCCGGCTTGCGCTCCGCCGCGCCCGGGAGGATGCCCGTGGACGGCGCGGCTCGGACTCCCTCCGTCGGGAATCCATTGCGTCCGCCCAAATGGCGCATGGATCCGGCGTTAGGCAGGTCGTAGCAGTCTCGCCGGAGGCCGTGCGGTCCGCCTGGCGTCCGAACGCGGTGGCGGACGCGCAACCCCTCCGGTGGCGCGCCGATTTTCGGGACGCTTCCGAAGAAGGCATGGCTCGGCGTCGACGCCTTGCAAGGCAGCGGGCGCGGGAGGCGGCGGATGCCCTCGCGGCGGCGGACGTCGGCGAGGCGGAGTCGCATTCTCCGGCGCCCCGTATGGCGCATCAGTCCGGGCGCCGCAACCGCATCGTCGTGGACGTCGGGGGATCTTCCCCAGACGGATCCATCATCGATCTGACGTCCACCGGCACCGTTCGGGTTCCGGTCTCCGATGAGGAAGAGTAGGGCATGGGAGACGGTGGGGCCACGAGTCCCGTGAGCCAGCTCATGTCCCATGCCCTACTCTACCTTGCTGGCGACCGGACCAACACTCTGGGGAGTGCAGCCGGCCGCCGGACATGGCCACGGAGGAGGGGCGAGCTGGGAGGGGATCACGTTGCATGTAATAATATGGATTTGAGGTTTCTAATTTGAGATGTCCGGATGTGGAATGCGTTTTATGAGGGGTGACCGGTCACTGTCCGCGGACGCGCCCGGGCGCGTCCGCGGGCGTTTGAGGGGTCGGATTTGCCAAGTCCGGCTGTAGATGCTCTAACTTTTTGATCAACACAGGGCAGCGTCTCTAATTGTCTCTCCACATGCTACTTATTTATATGCACGCATTGGATGTGTATTTGGTCCTTACTTCAGCGATTGGAGCATAGCTGGGAGCGAGTGGTCAAGGAGGTGCTCACTCAAAATGGATGGCAGCGTAATCTTCGGATTGACACTCCATTAGCTTAGGATGGTATTCGTTATTTGTCAAACTATGTTTGTTTATATATTTCAGTTCGTTTGAAGGTTCGATGTTAGGGTTATGTGCATCTAGATATGCGTAAGCTGAGCGTAAAAACTTTATGCTTGTGGCGTTTGAGTGAATAATTTTTTTTATAACAAAAGTTCTACAAACGCTAACCATTTGCAATGCCCCCCCCCCCCCCCCCCCCCTCTCGCCGACTCTGAAGCAGCATTCAAAATCATGTGAATTTCTTGGGTCAATGATGGCCACTATCCTAAACACTATCATCATAGGTTCCCAAACAACCTCCACTTTGTCTAAACACTATCGTCAAAGGTTCCCATAAGAGAACCATGTGCATTAAGAGGCTCCCACAAGAAATATGCGAGGCTAACTAAGGGCATCTTCAAAGCTGACCTTCAAAGCGCTCGTATATGTCTGGAACACAGTGTTCATACCGCTTTTGACATCCAATGAGACACTCAATGTTCAGGAACTAATCTGCATGTCCGTTTTGGTATACTAGCCGCAAACTTGAGGATCGGCACCCCCCCCCCCCCCCCTCTCTCTCTGCCCAGCTGCACACCACACATGCATGTTCAACCAAAAGCAACCACGTGGTCCCATCTCTTCAGTTTTGAGTATAGGGATCAATGCCTCCCTTCCCATCTTGTCCGCGAATATTTGATGGGTCTGTTTTGAGGGCTTGCGTTGGAGATGCCCTGAGATGGCGTGTCAGCCTCCAACATTGCCACATGGCACCCAAAGCATAAGCATAATGCACTAGTGGAACTGATGCCAAAATATAGGCACCTAGCCAACTACTCGAAGAACAACAACATTTTCTCGAAAATGAGGGCATACCCCCGGCCTTTTCATCATGTTGTGATGCAAATTAAAAGAATAACAATGCTTTGAGTGAGGCCAGGTGTTCAATTAAGTGCTAACGAATGCCTTTTTTTTAAGCCCTGAACCATAGAACAATTGTTCTACGGTGATTTTCATTAATAATAAGTATGTCACAAAATAGAGGCGAGAAGAGGGAAAAGCTGTTAAAGAGTACATAAACAACCATCTAATGCCAGTTCTAGGTACTATGGGATTTTTTAAAAAAATTCACTGAAATCCAATCCTCAAAACAAACATGTTTGTCTCTGATTCTGTGTCCTAGCAGTTTCAGGTCCTCCCTCAGGGCATGTAATACCATTTTTTAGAAAGGAGGCGCTTGTCCGGCTTTAGCAAACTGAAGCCCCATATAATGCCATTTGAGAAAATGAAATACCCTCCGTATGGCGGTCGAAGACACTCCATTAGCACGGGACCGGCTATGAACAGACATTGAAATGGAAAACAAATCAACCAGTCAGGCAGGCCGGCCGGCGGGCCTGAGCACCGCCGCGTGCATGATTAAGGAAGGCCAGCTCCCGGCCTCTGGGTAGCTAGCCACAGTAGTGGAGTACGTGCGTAGGTTTGCAGGGGTTGCAACCACTGAGCCAGTCGCCGTCGTCGTCACCCAGACGGACAGAGCAACAGAGAGGCACGCAGCAGGAGCACGAGCCCGCAGGCGGAGACATTTCAACGCGCCCAGCCCAGCCACCAACACAGCCCAGCATATTCTCCCTCCTCATTCATTTATATATGTACCCGCTCCGCCACTAGCCGGTTACAAGTGTAAGCACCACGGGGAGACGAAAAGTAGCTCGCCACGCTCCTGCACTGCACTGCACCGCCCCGCCGTGTCCAGTCCATTCAATTCCCAAGCTGGTCACACCCACGCACCTCCCATATAAAAGATCGAGACGGCGAGCTCAGATCGAGCAGATCGATCGATGGCCGACCACCACCACTATACCCAGCTCGGCGGCGGCAGCGGCAGTGGCGGCGGCGGAGGGGGCGGGGGCAGCCCGCCGGAGCTGCTGCACGGCGGCGGCGGGTCGGGGGACCAGGGGATCAAGGAGCAGGACCGGCTGCTGCCCATTGCCAACGTGGGGCGGATCATGAAGCAGGTGCTGCCCCCCAACGCCAAGGTGTCCAAGGAGGCCAAGGAGACGATGCAGGAGTGCGTGTCCGAGTTCATCAGCTTCATCACCGGGGAGGCCTCCGACAAGTGCCACAAGGAGAAGCGCAAGACCGTCAACGGCGACGACGTCTGCTGGGCCTTCTCCGCGCTCGGCTTCGACGACTACGTCGACCCCATGCGCAGGTACCTCCTCAAGTTCCGCGAGCTCGAGGGCGACCGCGCCGCCGCCGCGGCCTCCTCCCGCGGGGGCCTCCCCGTCCCCGACGCCTCCACCTCCGGCGCCGGCGCCAGCGGCTCCGGTAATTTCATGTTCGAGGCCATGGACAGGAGGGATAACACCGGCCCCGGCACCGGCAGGCAGTTTTGAACTAGCTCCATCAGATCAGGCACGCATCCATCTTCTTGCTTCATCCATGCCGCAAGGGCTGGCTAGCTACACCTTAATTGCTCTCTCCATTTTCTTATTAGAGAGGTGACCAGCTAGCTAGTGGAAGAGTTAGGAGTAGCTGCTAGTGGGTAGGAGAGAAGAGTAGTTGTTCTTCTGATTAATTAATCTGGTGTGTGTTGGAGATCGATGAAAGACGAGTAAAGGAAGAGGATCACTAGGATGACGGCGACGACGACGACGGCCGGGGCCGGCGACCGCGACACGGCGGAGTTGGAATTAATTGGAGAATGGTGCATGATCGATTCGATCTGATTAGGTGTCCAGATTAATATTTTTGTGGCTAATTAATTCTAGCTGCGCACCAGATGAAGCAGTTCAAGTTCATTGTTTTCCGAGCTCAGTGATTAAGATTGTAGATCAATTTCAATTTATCAATGTGCCTTTGTTTTTTCCTGCTAGCCAGCTTAATTTGGATATGATTGGGTTAATTAATTAATTGATATACTCCTCGCTGTGTTCATCGCATGATGGAGAGGTCAGGGTTCTGTCCTTTTCGAAAAATATATATACTCTTTGCAAGCAGCGAGCTCATCGATATATACACGCGCTGAGGAAATTTTCTGAGAATTGACTTTTCAAGTGGTAGTACATATATACCTCAAAGGTTGTATATGTGGGTATTTGTTTTTACAAAATGGAGGAATACCCCCTGCCTCCACATCAGGCGATGCACACAGCCATTTACTTAACGGAAAGTAGTATCAAAGTAACATCTCAAGAGGTAACAATAAAGTATATAATTGTTTGCATGCCAATAATTTTCCGCACATTACATGTACTATCTCCATCACCTATAAAAAAATCCAACTTAAAACTACTAGATGTATTATTAAGATTTGGTAATGTAGAATTTTTTTTTTCATTTTACGGAAAATGATAGGATGAAGCTAGCGCTCCATTTGTAAGACAACTAGAAAAACACCCCGCATGTTGCTGCGGGATTTTCTAATAAATTTTATAAAAAATTGGTTGATACATAAAGCAAAGTGAAACGGTGCACTCCGAGGCATGGCAAAGGTGTATTCAAGCACGAGAAATCCTGAATGTATGAGATAAATTGCGAACTATTTAAAGATTTTTAAACGGTTCTAAGGTGTAAAGCTAAGCTATATTATGCATCATTCCTGAAAATAAATATTGCAAACGCCTCGCAAAATGGATCAAGATATTGTGTTAGAAAACAGAATGAACTCTGATGTTAAACCTAGATTCAGAAATTGGAAGGTATAAACAAATTGCCTGTGTAAGGATGGCGGCACTGCAGGAAAATCCCGTTTTCCCGTGTGTTAACCTATAAGCCGTGAGCTATTTTTCGGGGACTCGGCTTATATTCATATAAGCCGAGTGTGAATGATAGCACCCGGCAAATAAAATGCTCTCGGTTTATAGCATCATGTAAGCCGAGTGGTCCCGAAATGCCCTCGGCTTACATGGGGCACACGCCTTCTATGCGAAAAGGCACTCGGCTTATAGCGCATACTCGGCAAACACATCTGCCACATGTCTATAACGGAGGGGGTTGACGGTGCCGTCACGGAGCATCCTATAGGCCACCTTAGCTACAATAGTGTGCGCGCGCGCGCGTGCAAAAACGGACAGTAATTCTGTAGATTCATTGTGTTTCGCTGCACGCATCCCTCTCAATTGTCTTCACAGGCTGCACTTGAGATGAAACTTCATTGGCAATGCAAAATCTGTTAATCGACACTGATAAAAGATTTCCATAAAACACTAAGCAAAAGGAAAGAATAACACCCGCCAAATTAACATTAATATCTTGGAAACGAAAATTATACAGAGTTTCTGACTTCATGAGACATGCATAACCGGATTAGAGAGAAAGATGAGATGTGCTCCAATGCCTACCTGGTCGCATGCTTCTGTTGTAAACATCAGATTGAATCCCAATAGTTAATAGCAGAAGAGGATGGGAGTTCTGCACCTAGAAGATGGGGATGTCGTTTGTGATCCTGTGTGGAGCTGGAACCACGAGGACATAATGCCGCTTGGTTACTAACTAGAAGGGTTGGACGCGCTTTGCTGCGCCGTTGAATTTGTTGGGATTTTTAAATTTCTTTACTCACTCTATTTCAAAATATATGGTGTATTACCTTTTTGAAAAGTCAAAGCTCTTTAAGTTTGATCAAATTTGTAAAGAAATATATTAAAATTTATAATATCAAATCGGTGTTATTAGATTCATCATGAAATGAATTTTCATATTATTTTTACTTAACATTGTGGATGCCGATTTTTTTGGCTCTGAACTTGGTCAAAATTAAAGAAATTTGACTTTTCAAAAAACTAATAATCCTTATGTTTTGAAATTTACGGAGTATTTAGTTTGGCCGGTGAGGGAGACGATGGAGTGTGTTTTATGTTTATTTATAATGCGGTTATTTGGTGGGCCTTTCGCTGTGTGATTCTGTATTATCCGCTAATCAACCCATATTTATGTGGAATATGTTTTCATCGTTGGTTGCATGTACTATATTCGTGTTATAGTATCACATGGTGGCACATTTTGCTAGGTGGTAGGAGTCAGCAGGGGTTGATATATGATTTTATAGGCCGGTTGCTGCTGATTGATTTGAAAAATCGTTGGCCCGATCAAAATCGTAAACGAAATTCAAAATTGAGTACCTCAATCGAATAGATCTTTAAAATTAGGAAACATAGAGAATTAAAATAATTAAATGGGAGAGCTCCTTGAGAAATTGTTGACCCGGTGAAAATCGGGTAATCCAATTCTAAATTGAAGCCGCAATTAATTGTGAAGGTTAAAAAATTAGAAAGCATAACGTATTGTAAAAAATTAAACAAAAGAGTTTTGAGAAATTGTTGACCCGGTGAAAATTGGGTGACCAAATTCCAATTGGAGACCTCAATTGATTGTAAGGCCTCCAATCCTAGAGAGTCTAGTGATATAGTATATTGCCACAGACTTAAAAGGAAACCGAACAGACAGAAGGGGAAACAAACTAATTAGAGAGAATAGGAATCGAGCAACTGTCTTAGGATTTGGACGCAGGGATTTTATTGATAATACAATCAAAACAGCTCAGCTTTAACATGTGATGTGGAGGCCTGCATACAAAATGCATGTATACATGACGAGAAATGCTTACGTGGCTAGATGATGATGTGGATGGGCTGCATGTTGCGAAACTAGTTGAAGTCGGGATCAACTTCTTAAGAATGTAAGACTCTCGAGGCTTGGGTTCAGAGCTTCTTGGCATCACTATGATTTTTTTATTTCCACTCCCCCTATATGCTCCCCCCCCCCCCCCCCCCCCCCCCCTCCCCCATCTATCTTAGGGCTTATTTAGTTAATCCACTCCACAAGGGGATTGGAGAGGACTTGAGGGAAATGAGGAGAATTTTGACTTGTAGGGAATTTAATCCCTCTCGATCCTCTTCAATCCTCTTGAAATCCAATGGAACCGAACGAGCCCTTAGGAGGGCTAACACCCCTTAAGACCTTCCCAAAATGATTGATGTGTACTAAAACCAAATCTCGAAAAAGTTCACCATACATATAAGTGTGCGTATATGCATTAGATTATAGATGTATATCGAAATTCAATATTGAAACAAGGGCTTGTATGAGCATATAGGAATGTGTCAATTTATACCAAATTTTGTTTCACTTAGAAATTGCTAGGTATTGAGTGCGTCCCATATGCTGGTATAGTGTTAGTAGTACCTGTCAGTCTATCACCCAGTCTTAAATGTTCATAGGACGCTGAAATTGATGTTCGTTAATTACTGACACAATAACTAACATGTTCGATGAGTGGTTGCAGAGAGTGAGCACCTGCATGCTCTCAATAATTCGGGCAGGTGCATCACCATTCATGCGTACACATACGTATAGTGCACGGCAGACACTGGAGTGTCCTTTTTGTAGGTTCAACGGCTCTTTTGTATGAGAAATACATCAGGCATGCAATTTCCTTGCCAAAACCTAATTAATATAACTATACTACGATTAGATCCTGGAGCCAGGTCGACATGCTTGTTTGCAAGGGGGAAACCCCCCGCTGGACTACAGCTTTTGAGGCTGCAGGTCCTCTTATTCCTTGACCAGCTTATGGTTTAAAATAGCTAATCTGGCCAGTTTAGCATAAACTGTACACATTTGAATATAAACTTATTCTTATTTTGCTTGTTTCTGGGTTGTTATTGTCATCTTGATCTAGCTATAGGCTATAGGTATGCATGCAGGAGTGTCCAGTTTATGCTCATCATGGAATATATATGCATGAAAAGCGTGCCTCCAAAACGTCTGGATCAATCACGCACAATAGATAGGTTCTTCGGCAAGAAACATTCGAGTAGGTTTTTGACCTTTCAAATGATTTGCTTATTTGGGCACCCTGCTGGCAGATGGTACAATAATGTAGCACTTGCTTTATCTTGTTGGAATCATTGAATTTCTGCACCACAATTATAGCCATCAATGTACTATGTACTGTTCAAGATACAGAAGTTAGCACAGAAACGGTTGTGGACTTGTTGCTACTGAATGTCCTAGAGTGCTCCTTAGATTATTGCTTGTTTCGGACATAACCCTAGAGCCAGACAACATAACAAACAGGGTTTGACAATTAGGTTGATCTGAGCAAATTACACTAACAATGACCACTCAGAAAACACCCAGATATTAGTGAATATTATGTGAGGCCGTTACATGAATATCAGTTGTACTCTATCGATTTTAGGTCCAGTTTTTTTGACAGCTTATATAGCACTTACGACGCTGAAGCCCCCCAAAAAATTGGGGGTGGCTTTTAAAAGAGAAAAGTCCATATTACAACCTCGAACTACCACCAAAGTCTAAAACACAACCCTGAACTACAAAACCGTCTAGTTTAGAACCCTCAATTTTCCAAACCGGACAAAAAACAACCATGTGCTGGTTTATGACTGATTTTCACTAGTCAACATCCTAGTCAATGCCAACTCAGCCGCCACATCACCCTCTGTCCCCACATAACCCTATCCTTCTCACTCTTCTCACTGAACAACTCAGCGAGTTCCGCCTCCATCGCCTCTCACGTGCAAGTTGGCCGCCGGCAGCTTCCTCTGTCGCCGCTGCTCCGCCCTTTGCCGGACTGTCCACCACGTTGTAGCACAGAGTCCGCCGTCGTCATCGGTGCATCCGTGTTTGGTGCTTCCTATGACTTTGTGGGGATGGCCGGGAGGCCAACAAGGAGGTAGACGGCTGGGGAAGCCGAGGCCTAGGGGCGGGGCGGTGTTGCCGATCGCTGGCGACGAGGGGCGGTGTTGCGGCGGGTCATACTAAGCGGCGGCTTGGTCAGGGACGAGAGGAGGCGGCGGCTATGCACTGGAGGAAGAGATGATTGAGGAGGGAGAGGGGGTAAGTTTATGTGGTGATATCCTGACGTGGCTGTTGACTGGATGCTGACTGTGATGTTGACTAGTCAAAACAGGCCAGAATCGGTCAAAAACCAGCCCAAGGTTGTTTCTTGTCCGGTTTTGGACGTTCGAGGTTGTAAACTAGACGCTTTCGTAGTTTAGAGTTGTGTTTCAGACTTTGATGGTAGTTTATGAACTTCTCTCCTTTTAAAATAAGTTAGGAAGGGGATAGTTTATTTTGACGCCACCAAAAAATTGGACCTTAGGGGGCTTACTTGCTACTCCTGCTCTAAACAAACTAATTGCATTAATAGACCAGAAGTTGGGTTAGTGAACCCTAGTATATCTGTGTTACCATCACTACAATTACTCCTACTATTTCTTTCTAAGACCACTCCTTCATATATATAGATCAACTCCAGTTTTCTAGAGAAAAATAATCAAGTATATTAGCTGTTACCCAAGTGGTTATTTTTCTTGCTAATAGCACTTGCATTGTCTCACAACAGTTTTTACCCCGCACCATGGTAAATTGTGTGTCTCAATTCTTAGCTCTTAGATTTCAACAGTACTACAGATAGTGCTATCTCAGACGGTAAACAACAACATATGAGGCGGCCATTTAGAGCATCTACAGCCGGACCTAGCAAATCTGACCCCTTAAACGCCCGCGGACGCACCCGGTCAGTGACCGGGCGTGTCCGTTTTGAGCCCCTATAATTTGGTCGACGCAGCCACACTTCTCATTTTTCTTCCCATATGTCCGGTCACTTGCATGTGATTGGTGGAGAAGAAGAGAGAGAAAGAAAATAATGAATAAGAAAAGAGAAAAGGTGGTCCGGAGTGGGGTCGCGTCCTACGTGGCGGACTGACCGGGCGTGTCCGGGCGCATCCGTGAGCCCTCATATCGGCCCCATATTTGAGATGGATATGAGGGGTGCCGGTCAGTCCGGGCGTTTGAGACGGATATGAGGGGTCCGATTGGGTCGCATTTTTGTGACCGGTCAGCAGACCTGGCCATGGGTAGCCCGGCCCGGTCGGCCCGGCCCGAAAAAGCCCGACCCGGCCCGGCCCGACCTTGCCCACGGGCCGGGCTCGGGCCCGAAGAAACTGAAGTTTATGCCTATGCCGGGCCGGGCCTGCCGGGCGGGCCCGGCTTTTTTCGGGCTCGGGCCGGGCTTGGGCCCAAAAATCAGGCCCGACGGCCGGGCCGGGCCGGGCTCGGGCCTGGGTTTTTAGCGCCGGGCTTTTTTCGGCCCGGCCCGAGGCCCGACCCGGCCCGAGATATGGCCAGGTATACCGGTCAGTGACCGGGAGGGCGTTCCGGGCGTTTGAGGAGCATATAGGGGGTCTGGCTGTAGATGCTCTTAGATGGAAGTTTTCATCAATTTCCATCTCGGATGTGAAAACATCGGCAACAGTGTAAAAATATAATGTCAGTCTCTATCTGTTCAGAATTTTAGATGAAGTGATAGGTGCATGAAATTCAGTATAGTATTTGAACCAAGAACTGAGTTCAATACCGGGCCAACGTAGTATTAAGGGAAATAGATGATACTCCCTCCGTTCCATAATGTAGTGCATATAAATTTTCTGAAAAGCCAAACTTTACAAACTTTGACCAAGTTTATAGAGAAAATTATCTATATTTATAATACCAAATATATACCATATGAAAGTACATCTTGTGATGAATCTAATGATATGTATTTGGTATTCTAGATGTATATATATTTCTCTACAAACTTGGTCAAAGTTTGTAAAGTTTGACTTTTCAGAAAATCTATATGCACTACATTGTGGAACGGAGGGAGTAGTTAATCGATCCCACAACCCAAAGAAGGCTAGAAACAAGAGAGTGTTCAAATATATTGAGCGTCATTCTTGGTCGATATATGATTTTGTGTGAACTGGTTGTTAGATGCATGCAATTCAAAACAAAATGGAACAGCATTGGGTGTGAAATTTAGCAAACTACCGTCTCTACCGAATTCAGAGGCGCCTAGCATGCCCTTGAATCTTGATAATGCTGACAGAAGGATGTACGAGTAAGATCGACCGATGAAGACAAATCTGTACACAGTAACGAAGGATTAACTGACCATGATGCAGGCTCAGGTAGTAGGTGGACCTTTGGGTTGGTAGAAACTGTCAGCTGAAATTACACATCTGGACGAATAGGCAGCGGATTAACCAGTTGTCCGACATGCGCTCCAGCGTTGTCTTGTCACATTAACCTATAGCCCTGCCACACATCTATACTGTACTAAGAGAAAACTTAACTATAGCTACCCTCTGCCAAACATAATGCTTGGTCAGGATGATCTCGTGAGACAATAAATTGCAATTAGTCTTGGCATGTGTACCTCTAGCTAGCAGGCATACGTACGATGGAGGACATCTACAACCGGGTGCCTCAAACTCCCGGACGAATACTGACAGGTAAAAAGACCGACACAGACATGCGCCTTAATAGCATCTACAGCTGGGTGTCTAAATCTACCTTAAACCTCCGGTCGGACGGCTCGGTGATTGGTCACAAAAAAAGAACCAGACAGACATCTCAAACGGGCCTCAAATGCACGGACTAACGACATCCCTCATATAGCCCAAATATGGGACGGATATGGAGGACCCAGGCACGACCGGGCGCATCCCCCACGTTGAACCCGACAGGCCTATCCTATCACAGATTGCATCAAATCTACCAAACCCTTCCCCTTCTCCCTCCTTCATTTCCTGCATCTGAGCCCACGTCGTCTGCCACCCTTCCTCCCCATCCTCGTCGCCGATCATGATCCCTCCCTCCCCCCCCCCCCCCCGCCCCCTTCCCGATGTCGGCCAGCCCGTCACCGACCGCCGCGATCAAGGCTACGTCCGCCTACTCCTTTGGCGTCCCATCATCTGCTTCATCCTGCAAGCTGGAGAACATCACCCAGAGGGACCGGCGACGGAGGCAGCTAGTGACGGTGTCCTGAACTAGGGGGTACTAACCTATACGGACCACAGTCCATGGCCCAAGCTTATGGCCCGCCGATCATCAAGAAGGAAAGACTACCGAAGCTATGAACCTCGGCGTAATCAGGATTGAAGCCTCCGAAGACTTGGCGTGTACTTCAAGGACTCTGTTGTAGCCGACGTATCGACAACCGACCATCTGTATGACCTAGGTACCCCCACGGTGTGTATATAAGCCGAGGGGTTTAGTCTTTAGAGAAACAATTACAACCTTAGGGTTTATAACACAATCATATGATCTCGAGGTAGATCATCTTGTACTTTGTACCCCATCACATCAATACAATCAAAGCAGCATGTAGGGTTTTACCTCTTCGAGAGGGTCCGAACCTGGGTAAACATCGTCTCCCTTCGTCCCCTTCTACCATTGTTCCTAGACATACAACTCGGGACCCTCTACCCGAGATCTTTAGTGGTCAAAAGGGATCAATGGCTCGTCTTCGGATCAACAACTGCATCGGCTGCGGGGGCATCTTCGTCCCCGGCCAGCTTTTCGTGTTTGGCAGCATCGTCCTTCACGCCAATCCGACCGGCCACCTTGGCCGCATCGAGAACTTTGCCCTGAGTCAAACCATTAGGTTCGGGAGTTGGGAGTATAATGTTGACTCTCATGGCAATCTCACCCTCTCTGGCTAGATGCTAGATCGATTGGAGAACCCCACGAATGTCGCGGCTTTGACCACGGAACCAACCATAGATCTAGATATCGGATTGGGTCTTACTGCGGAGCCAACCTTGACTTTGGAGCCCATCACTCCGGCGTCAGGCCAGGCTCTCGCCCTGGCTGGTCCGTGCTCCGAGGTTGCTCCTCACACTTCGTCGACCATACTCCAGGTTAGCCCTGCCTACCGTCAAGAGATGGACCCGACTGACCTCTCGCTCTTAAACAAGATGCTGGAACAGATCCAGAAGCTTGGGATGTCGGACCGCTAGTCATCGGTCTACGATCGAATCGGATGTAAAACCGACGACGTGGAAATTTACGTCTCACCCACCACTCATCTAGTCACTACTTTCGAGGATTTAATTGACATACAGGACGACGCCTCTGAGGAGGCTACCGACATGGATGAAGATGTCGACGACATGCTTGGCATCGTGACAAATTCTAGAAGCTGGAAGGCAACCACCACCTATGATGCTTACATGGTAGATACCCCACGAATGACGGGGAGGAGGAGAAAAAGGATCCCCCAAGCGCAGAAGAAGCGGTAAGCGCAACAAACACGTTGGAAAAGGGAACGCCAGCAACAACAACACCAATAATGGCAACTCCAACAACAATGCCACACCGGATGGCACCAAGGACCAAGACAATGGTGACAACGCCACTTTGGGCGGCGCCGGGGACCCAGACAACGGCAACAACGCCGTGTCCGGTCAGAATAACGGCACCATCGGAGGAAGAAATAAGTCTTGGACCCGATGAGTTCGACGTCCCCGAGGATCTTCTCGATTTGGAATCCTTCCGACGATGGCTCATAAGCTCCACCCGTAGTATAAGACAAGGGCGTGAAAAGCTTAAATCCGACCAAGACATGCTCGTCGATAGGTGGGTGGATGTCCTCGCACCCGAGCAGGGTCTCGAGCAAAGGCACGCGGATCAAACCAAATCCTACCCACGACGACGCCTGCCTCTCTCATTCGATGATGAGGTAGATGACAACTTGCCTTATGGCAATGATCAACCCAGTCGCCCTCCTCAGGGGCGGGACGGACCAAGAGGAGGACTTCGAGACTTCCCCGCAAAACCTCGCCGTGAAGGCAGGGATCCGCTCCCATCGTCCCCACAGTATGATTTACAGGAAAGATTGACCGCACAGCCTGCCCCATCACGATCCATTTACATGTCCAGGGACCGCACTCCTGCAGAATAGGACCGATACCAAGAATTCTTGGACATGCATGACATGGCTCAGGAAAACACTCGCACTCGGACCACAATGGATGCCCGACAAGTGGTAGCCCGATTCTGAGGAGCCGCACACCCGATGTGCTTTACCGATGAAGTCATGAAATGAAACATCAGTTCCCGCATGGGTTTAAACCCGTCAATATCGAACAATATGATGGAACCACAGACCCAGCGGTATGGATTGAAGATTTTCTTCTCCATATCCTTAGGGCCCGGGGAGATGATCTCCATGCCATCAATACCTACCTTTAAAGCTTAAAGGGCCAGCAAGGCATTGGCTTAATAGCTTTCTCGAGAACTCCATCGGAAGCTGGGAGGAACTTGAAGATGCCTTTCGAAATAACTTTCAGGGCACCTATGTTCGGGCCCCGAATGCCGATGACCTCAGCTACATTATCCAACAGCTTGGCGAGTCCGCCAAGAAATGTTTGAACCTGTTTTTGACCAAAAAGAACCAAATAGTTGACTACCCGGACGCAGAGGCGGTCACCTCCTGAAGGCATAAGATTCATGATGAATGGCTAGCGTGACAGCTAGGACAAGACAAGCCTAAGATAATGGTCGCCCTTAAATCTCTAACGACCCATTTCTTTGCTGGGGAGAATAGCTGGTTGGCACATAGTAAAAGCCACAACAATGATCCTGGCACCTCGGAAGTTCGCGGCGGAAACGGGATACCTCAGCGCAATAAAAATAAATGTTGCCATAAAGGCAATGGCAATGATCCCGACGAGGCAACTATAAACACTGTATTCAGCAATCAATGGGATGGCCAGAAGAAGAAACCCTTTAAAGGGAACAGAGATGGCCCATCCACGCTCGACACGATCCTCGACAAACCTTGCCAAATTCATGGCACACCGGATAAACCTACGAATCACATGAACCAGAATTGTCAGGTAATAAGATAGGTCGGCAAGATCGCACCTGAAAACACGGGCAAGAGCCAACCACGTAGTAAGGATGAGGATGAGCCCTCCAGGCCAAGTAGTAGAGGCCAAAAGCAGTTCCCTCCCACAGTTAAGGATGTGAACATGATTTACATCACCCACATCCCCAAGAAGAAGTGGAAACGAGCGCTGCGGGATGTGTATGCAATAGAGCTTGTGGCTCCAAAGTACAATCCATGGTCGGTTTACCCGATCACCTTCGACTGAAGGGACCATCCGACCAGTATCTTCCATGGAGGAACTACGGCTCTGGTGCTCGATCCCATAGTGGACGGCTTTCACTTAACACGGGTCCTTGTGGATGGCGGCAACAACCTCAACCTGATATGTGCTGATACAATAAGTAAGATGGGGATTGATCCGTCCAAGATTAAACCCAGCAACACCACTTTTAAGGGTATCATACCAGGTGTGGAGGCACAATGCTCAGGGAATATTACTTTGGAAGTAGTATTCGGCTCACCCGAGAACTGATACGTATCCAACGTATCGATAATTTATGAAGTATTCATGCCATATTCACCTATGTTACAATACTTTTATATGGCTTTGATGCACTTTTTATGATTTAATTAGAACTAACCCGGATTGATGTTATTTTCAGCAGAATTACCGTGGTGTCATTTTTTTGTGCAGAAAATGAAAGTTCTCGGAATCGCCCGAAAATTTTTGGTGATTTTTTCTGGATCATATGAGCAACATTGGAGCGAAGAACCACCGGAGGGGGGCCACCTGTTAGCCACAAGCTAACAGGGCGCACCCGGGGGGTCGGCGTGCCCTGTTAGCTTGTGGGCCCCTCGTAACTCCGTCTTGCGTGATTCCAATGGCCAAAAATCCTATAAATAGAGAAACCATCAGAAATTATGGGAGACTCTCCGCTCCGCCGCCGCATCTCTCTGTATCAAGAAAAACCAATCTGGAGAGAAAACAGAGAGGAAAAACAGAGAGAGAGGGAGAGAGGGAGAGAGAGAGATCCAATCTCGGAGGGGCTCTCAACCCTCCGGGAGCCATGGAGGCCAAGGACCAGATGGGAGAACCTCTACTCATCTAGGGAGTGGCCATGGACGAGGAAGCCTAAGGGGGGATACTCTCTCCCCCTCTCTTCCGGGGCACCGAAGTGCCACCGGGGAAACCATCGCCGCGTGATCGTCTTCATCAACATCACCGTCTCCATCACCTTCCCTCATCTATCTACGGCGGTCCACTCTCCCACACCCCACTGTAATCCCCTACTTGAACATGGTGTTTCATGCCACATATTATTAATCAGTGACGTGTTGCCATCCTATGATGTTTGAGTAGATTTATGTTGTCCTTCTGGTTGATTGATGATCTTGATTAGTTTGAGTGGATGTTTTATTTTGGTGCTGTCCTATGGTGCCCTCCGCGCCGTGCACACGTGAGGGATTCTCGCTGTAGGGTGTTGCAAACGTTCATTATTCGCTTATAGTGGGTGGCTAGAGTGACAGAAGCTTACACCCAAGTAAGGGAATTGTTGCGTATGGGAGTAAAGGGGACTTGATGTTTAATGTTATGGTTGGGTTTACCATATTGATTTCTAGTAGTTGCGGATGCTTTTAGAGGTCCAATCATAAGTTCATATAATCCAAGTACGGAAAGTATGTTAGCTCATGCCTCTCCCTCATATAGAATTACAAGAATGATTACCGATCTTTTTATCAATTGCCTAGGACAATTCCGCACACCATACCATCATTATTCCACACTCGTTGTTTGTAACATATTGTAATATATTCTAACTTTATTTATGCAGCAACTATTTTCATATTTTAGTTCTCCAATATCATTCAAAGCAATCCTCTTTATACCCACAACGCAGTTTTATTTCTCGTTACTAGATAAAAGCAAATGTTCGGTGTATGTAGAGTCGCATCGATGGCAAATAGGACTTGAGAGAATATTGATCTTACCTTTAGCTCCTTGTTGGTTCTACACTCCATACTTATCATTTCCATCTTTGGAAAGTGCTATGATGATTCCTTGCACTTGGGGATTATCAAGAACTTCCGGAGCGAGGACTTGATCTTCGGTATTGTTCCTTTCCGCAATGGCTATCATGCACTACTCGAACGAACTGCCTTTGCCAGATTCAACGCCGTCCCGCATTACGCTTATCTAAATATATGATGTCGGGACCCAGAGATGTCATTACAGTCAATGGCAACACCGAACGCCCCCTCCATACAGAGGAGCAGACCCCAGATCTAGCTGTCGAGGTCCAAGCCGTCGAGGAGGCATTAAGTTCCATAAAGGCACCGAACACACTGGCCCCCCCTAAGCGCTTTCGAGGTGTTATCTTCACCTCCACACAATCAAGCGGCAACCTCAAATAGGGATACGTGCTCCACGCCTCCCCCTGCTTGACCGAGGACTATGTACCTCAGACATAACTTTGCGCTTTAAATTCCATGGGAGGCTTTGGAGCACTATTGTAAAATCACACTGCTCGGCTCAACCAAGAAGTGGTCAGATTGCATCCTAGTTGTTTCACATGCACTGTTAAAGACCTACCAGGAGCTTACAAAAACAATATCAAGCTGATACACGGCTGCTACGTGGCCTGAACCCTTCAAAGGACCCACTACTCGAACACATTATAAGCATAGCAACATTAGTGTCATGGGCGGCACTGGCAAACCTTGGAGTGGACAAGGAGTCGCAGGTACATAACATGGAGGCGCAAACGTGTGGCAAGGCCAGGATAGGATGTTAAACCTAGCAACCTGGGCCATACATAAACCTCCCTGACTTATTTTTTTCGTATGTACCTTTACTAGTTTCTTTGGTTGCCAGCATAGCTTGGTTCAACCTTATCAGTAAATAGATAGAAGACCAATATGGTCAGTTCCCATACTACTGTGTGACACCTCTTTTTGTCTCTTGTTTGCGCACCGACGACAACTGTTTAGAATGACTATTATATACTTTTAATTGTCATCGGCTCTAGACCAGGGGCTGCGATTCAAACCATGCCCAAATGTCATTCCACAGTACACATATAAAGACCTCGGCTTATGTTGGGGATATAACCCCGTGGTAAGACCCGCCCAGGAGGGGCCGGGTCATACCTGGCGGCTCGTAAGCAAGACCCTTAAGGTGGGCCGGAAGATGAAGGCCAGGCCGCACGGCGGCTTACCAGGCGGGCCAAGATGAAGGCCCGGAGACAGAAGATGGTGTGAGACCCGGGCGGTTGAGCCGCCCGGAGACGGCTTGCCCAAGATGGCAAGGCGGCTTAGAGGCAGGATAAACTACGTTGTATGAGTCGGTTTGGGACTCGTGTAACCCAGGGCCTTGACCTCCTATATAAAGGCGAGACCCTGGGGCGGCTTAGACAAGAAACTAACCAATCGAGAACTAGGTCAAGTGAATCCGCTCCCTTGTAATCGATACTCCAATCAATACAACACAAGCAGGACGTAGGCTTTTACCTCTTCTTGAGGGGCTGAACCTGGGTAAACTCGTGTCCCTCTTTTCGACCAACCCCTTTGAGTCCGCCGCCTTAGCGATGGCCTCGAACCTAAGTCTTCGGACATCTGCCATGACAAAACCACGACAGTTGGCGCCCACCGTGGGGCTAGCGCTCGGTGGTGTTGAGTTCTCAAAGGGCTCTCTCCCAGGGATCGAGGGGTATGCTGTGGGCAGGATGACCAAGAGTCGCCGCGGCCGGCTCTACGTCGACGATGACGGCTCGGGCCCCGAGGCCGACTCAATTGAGTACGGGTTCCGGGTCCCCTTCGGCGGAATCCATGTCTTCATCGGAAAGATCGGCGGATCTGAACCCGGGCCGGACATCTGCACCGACATCGTCGAGCCGGCCCGGCGCAAGCAACCCGCCCGACGCGTGCGACCCGCCCGTGCTAACCCGGGCAGGAAGCATGTCTTCGTCGGCTTCACCCAGGGCATGGAGCTTGAAGGCTCTATGTCTCGGGAAGAAACTCTTATCGGCTCAGAGGATGGGTCCTCCAGCGGAGAGACGGAATCGATCTATCAGCTTCATAACAGTGGGCTCGGGGGCTACGCCGAGCCTTACCTCGAGTCCGAGTATCATGAGCCGGAGGATTATGAGCCGTCGAACCGTGCTACCGTCTTCATGGCGGGTTCAGCGGCGGCTCCTAGCAGCACAGCCGCCAGTGCGACTGGATCTGGGACTGGCAGGCCGCCGGCTCAGGTGCTTTTGGATCTGATGAACGAGCTTACAACCCTGATGGAAACCGAGGTCACTGCTGAAAACCAAGCGGCCCGTAACGCGGAGATCGCGAGGTTGAAGAACCAGATGACCGGAGTCCAACAGGAGATCAATGCGTTGAAGGCTCAGATGGATGCTGAGGCGGAGCACCTTAGGGCGGATGCTTTCCGTTTTGAGTTAGAGCAGCAGTCTGCGGCGGCGGTTCATCAGATGAGGCATCAGTCCCGCCTGCCGGATCAGTATGAAGCCAGAAACCTTTTTAACACGCCAGGGACGGGACGGAATGTGCCTTTGACCGTAACCCGGATGGCGGAAGTACCTGGAAGCCGGGCGGCGGTTCAGCATCAGCGGCCAGACCCGCCCCGCCGGAACCAGACCCCACCATAGCCTTTTCCGACGCCGCCTGGTCATTATTCTAATCCGGCTGAGAACATGGTGGCAGCGGCAACCCAGCTTGGTACAATCCCCATCCCCGATGAGGCGCCTTTTGCAGAAGAGGTGCGGAACGCTATTGGATACCTGCAGACGGCGGTTGCCTAGCAGGAGAAGTATACTTACAGCCGGAGCCGCGTGCATTCAACTCCCATCCCCAGCCGCAGCTACAGCCGGCGTTATGAGTCGCCGGCGGTTTCTAGCAGTGAACGACATCGGAACCCGCCACGTGTCAATCGGGCGGCTCTGGATGCTCAGGCGCTGGTGGATCGGGCAAGAGCACAGCGAGAAGCGGCGGCTCTGGCGGCGGCGGCTGCTCATCAGGAACCCATAGTTGCACCTTCTGTCTCAGTAGGGGCAGGAGTAACCTCCAGGGCTGTGGGAGTGTCGTGTTTAGCGCCGGCTCTACGGAACGAGCGTCTGCCGAAGGATTTCAAAGGTCCTCGCAAGGTGCCCAATTATACTGCTGACCTACCTCCAGAGGCTTGGATCGAAAGCTATGAGCTGGCCATGGAGATGTTAGACGTCAGTGATGCAGTATGTGCCAAATATTTCATCATGATGTTGGAAGGGCCGGATTGCACGTGGTTGAAGGGCTTGCCGCCCAACACCATTTCGAAATTCATCAAAAATTTCCAAGGAACGTGCAAGCAGCCCATGACGATTGTGGATTTGGACCATTGTGTGCAGCGTGATGACGAGTCGGCTCATCACTGGGTCCGGCGGGTCTCTACCATCATCCACTCTTCTGAACAGATTACGGCGGCTCAAGCAGTTTTGATTCTGGAGAAGAATTGCCATTTTACACCACTGAAGCAGAAGCTTGGCCGACTCAAACGCTCATGCCAAGACATGGGGGAGCTCATGGCGGCTCTCACCAAGTATGCAGACTCTGACAACACGAAAGACCCAGGCTCTGATGATGAGAAATCAGGTCAGGGGAAGAAAGGTAACAATGGCAAGGGTCAACAGCAAAACGCGGCTGGAAACAGCAACCCGGGCAAGCGGAAGAACCCGGACGGCGGGTCAGAACTGGTGGCGAACACCAGCGCTGGGAACAATCGTGCTAAGGGCAATGGGAACTTCAGGGCACCCTTTAACAAGGGCAAAGCTCCTTTCAACCTGGAAGAGATGCTCAATAAACCCTGTCCAGAGCACAGCCGGCCTGATAAGCCGGCAGGGCATACTTGGAGGGATTGCAGTATTATGCGGCAGTTTCGGGATTACAGCCTTCAACAGCATCGTAATAACGGTAATGGTCCGTCAGGAGGCTCAGGGCCGGGCGGATCAAGAGCCGGCTTTGGTGCCGGCGGCTCAGGATCCGGTTACCAGGGTCAAGGCAATCAAGGAGGTCATCATCAACAGTCTGGCGGTGGAGGCCAGCAGCAGAATAACCAATCGGGTACCAGAGTAACCCGAAACAGCTCAGCGGGGGTCAGTATCATGTTTTTACAACCAGCCTCGACAAGCGAGACCGGAAGGTGCGTAAACGGGCGGTTAATGCAGTCATGCCGGCTCTCCCGCAGTATTTGAAGTGGTCCGAGTATGACATAACTTGGAGTAGGGAGGATCACCCGCCGCGTGTTGATAACCCGGGGCAACTGGCTTTGGTGGTTGCCCCCCAAGTGGGAGGATACGTGTTCACTAAAGTACTTATGGATGGTGGATCAACATCCTGTATTATGACAGTTTCCGCCGGATGGATTTGCTTGATAAGGATCTTAAGCCCTCTTGTTTTTCACGGTGTAGTGCCCGGAAAGTCGGCTTATCCAGTGGGAAAGATTTCTTTGGAGGTAGCTTTTGGTGATGAATTCAACTACAGGGTGGAGTCTTTGTGGTTTGGACGGCCGGCTTACGCCAAATTCATGGCTAGGCCTTGTTATGTTTACTTACAGCTCAAGATGCCCGGGTTGAATGGGATGATTATCGTGCATGGTGATCGGAAGACGGCTCTTGAGTGTGAGGAAGGTGACGCAGCCTACGCAGAGTCAAGTTGTGCTGAGGCAGAGCTCAAGTTTTATAAGGAAAATGTTGACCCGGAAGATATGACTCCACTGAAGAAGCCTAACACGGAATCTGAGCCGCCTCTCAAGTTTGTGGCAGAAGATACCAAGTTGGTGGACTTTACGCCGGGCGACTCATCACAGCAGTTCACTATCGGGGCTAACATGGACCCCGCATAGGAAAACGCGCTCATCGAATTCATCCGTGAGAATCGGGACATCTTTGCATGGAAGCCTTCTGACATGCCGGGTGTACCGAGAGAATTCGCTGAGCACCACCTTAATGTGGATCCTAAGTTTAAGCCGGTCAAACAGTTCCTCCGGCGGTTTAATGAGGAGAGGCGCAAGGCTATTGGAGAAGAGGTGGCCCGGCTCTTAGCAGCAGGGTTCATCGTTGAAGTTTTTCACCCAGAGTGGCTTGCTAACGCGGTGTTAGTACTCAAGAAAAATGGCACGTGGCGTATGTGTGTGGATTACACGGACTTTAACAAGGCCTGTCCAGTTGACCCATTTGCTCTCCCCCGTATCGACCAGATTATTGATGCGACAGCGGGTTGCGAGAGTTCATGCTTCCTGGACGCTTACTCAGGGTATCATCAGATCAAGATGGCAGTTAAAGACCAAGAGAAGACGGCTTTCATTACACCTTTTGGTGCTTTCTACTATGTGTCTATGCCTTTTGGGCTCAAGAGTGCCCAGGCGACTTACCAGCATTGTGTGCAGAACTATCTTCATAGTCAAATTGGGCGCAATGTTCATGCTTATGTGGATGATATTGTGGTCAAGTCAAGAAAGAAGGAGACTCTACTTAACGACCTGAAGGAAACTTTCGATAACTTACGAGTCTACAAGATGATGCTTAACCCGGCTAAGTGTGTCTTTGGAGTTCCTGCAGGCAAGCTCTTGGGATTTCTAGTCTCTGAGCGTGGCATTGAAGCTAATCCGGACAAGATAAAAGCTATTACTTCCCTGTCTGAGCCGGCATGCATCAATGACGTTCAGCGCCTGGCGGGTCGAATCGCTGCGTTGAGCCGGTTCATAAGCCGCCTGGGCGAGAAGGCTATTCCTTTGTATTAGATGATGAAGAAGACAGACAACTTTGTCTGGAGTAATGCGGCGGGTGAGGCGCTCGAGGCGCTCAAGAGGCAGCTGGCTGAGCCACCGGTCTTGGCCGCTCCGGCTGAGAAGGAACCTTTGCTCCTCTACGTGGCGGCTAACAATAGGGCAGTCAGCGTCGCGATTGTTGTGGAGCGTAAGGAGGCAGGGAAAGAATACCCGGTTCAGAGGCCGGTTTACTACGTCAGTGAAGTCCTGATAGAATCAAAGCAAAGGTACCCACATTGGCAGAAACTGATATATGGGGTGTTCATGGCAAATCGTAAGTTGAAGCATTACTTCCTGGGACATCAGATCACTGTCGTCAGTTCTGCCCCGTTGGGAGACATAATTCAAAACAGAGAAGCCACTGGCAGGATTGCTAAGTGGGCATTGGAGCTTGGGCCTCTTAATTTGAAATATGTGCCCCGCACAGCCGTCAAGTCTCAAGCCCTGGTGGACTTTATAAACGACTGGACAGAGTGTCAGTCGCTCGAGGAGAAGCCGGATAACACTTATTGGACAATTCACTTCGACGGATCCAGACAATTGGAAGGATCAGGGGCTGGAGTTGTCTTAACTTCCCCTAGAGGTGACAAGTTTTGTTATGTGTTAAGGTTGATGTTTCCCTGTACTAACAATGCAGCTGAGTATGAGGCTTTACTTCATGGCCTCCGTGTGGCTAAGGAGATGAACCTGAGCCGGGTTAGACGCCTCGGCGACTCAGACCTCGTGGCTCAGCAAGTTTCAGGCACGTGGGATTCCAAAGACCCACGGATGGCGGCTTATCGTCAGGCGGTGGACATCATTGCTGGTCACTTTAAAGGTTATCAGGTGGATCATATCAACCGTCGCAAGAACGAGGCGGCTGATGCATTGTCAAGACTGGGCTCTCAGCGTAAGCTGGTACCACATAACGTTTTCTTGGATGTGTTATATCACCCGTCTGTTAAGCTACTTTCATAGGAGGATTTAGCTATACCTGACCCGGAGGGGCAGCTGGTGGCGGCTCTGCATGCTATCCCTGACTGGACGTTGCCTTACCTGGCGTACTTGACTCGCGGCGAGTTGCTCGAAGACGAGACCTCGGCGACACAAGTCATAAGGCGATCTAAATCCATACTGTCATCAATGGCGAGTTGCATAAGCGCAGTGTCACTGGTGTTTTTCAGCGTTGCGTTTCTCCTGAAGAGGGTAAGGAGATCTTAAATGAAATTCACGCAGGCGACTGTGGTCATCACGCCGGTTCAAAATCTTTGGTGGCCAAGGCTTTCCGACATGGTTTCTTCTGGCTGACGGCTCATAAGGACGCAAAAGACTTGGTTATCAAGTGTGATGGATGTCAGAAGTTCGGGCGACGTGCTCATGTACCGGCTCAAGAATTACGAATGATTCCAATTACCTGGCCGTTTGCGGTCTGGTGGCTTGATATGGTCGGGCCCTTCAAGAGATCTAAAGACAAGAAGACCCACCTTTTGGTGGCGGTGGATAAGTTTACCAAGTGGGTTGAGGCTGAGCCGGTCAGCAAGTGTGACGCGGCTACGGCGGTTCAATTTCTCAAAAAATTGATCTACCGTTTTGGTTACCCTCACAGTATCATCATGGACAATGGCACAAACCTATCCAAGGGGGCTATGCAAGCGTTCTGTGAAAGTGAGCACATCCGGCTTGACGTCTCTGCGGTTGCTCATCCACAATCCAATGGTCAGGCAGAGCGTGCTAACCAGGAGATTTTGAGAGGCATCAATCCCCGGCTTATGGTCCCTCTACAACGGACGCCGGGTTGTTGGGTGGAGGAGTTACCGTCGGTTCTCTGGAGCATCAGAACTACCCCCAACAGGTCAACAGGCTATACGCCTTTCTTTATGGTTTACGGCGCAGAAGCTGTGTTACCAAGTGATATACGTCATGACTCGCCGCGGGTGGCGGCTTACGTTGAGATAGATAATGAGACAGCGCGTCAGGACGCGTTAGATGCTTTGGATGAAGAGCGTGATCTGGCGGCGGCTCGATCGGCGATTTATCAACAAGACCTGCGTCGCTATCATAGCCGCAGAGTTAAGACCCGGACGTTTCAGGAAGGCAACTTGATGTTACGTTTGATTCAAGATCAGACGGATGCGCACAAGCTATCTCCCCCGTGGGAAGGACCTTTTGTGGTCAGCAGAAATCTCAACAATGGGTCATATTATCTCATTGACGTATGAAACGAGTCACGTACTTCTGGGCAGGAGACCCACCGGCCGTGGAACATCGCTCACCTACGGCCTTACTACACCTGAGTCATCGGCTCCCATCATTGTACATCATCATTGTATATACCTTTATATATATATATAATAAAGTTGGCATCCCTGCAAGCCGGGGCCTCTGCCTGTTATATACTTCAGATTGTGCAAAAGTCGACTCAACCACAAGGTCATTTGGGGGCTTCTAACCCGCCAGGGTTTAGCTTACACACCCTCTTGATCGGCTCTTCAGCCACCGTCAGGCCGGGTTATATACCCAAAAAGTTGACTCCGTCAACAAGGTCATTTGGGGGCTTCCAACCCGCAGGGTTTAGCTTACACACCCTCTTGATCGGCTCTTCAACCACCGCAAGTTTGAGTTAAACCTGCCTGTATGCTGCTGTTGCTCCGCCAGGTGACCCGCCGAACTCTTACCAGTTAATCTCGATTAGAGACCCTGAGCTGTTCAAGTATTTGACAGTCACTCTCGCTAGAGACCCTGTACTGGTCAAGGTTAAACCGGCGGCTCTGGTCACGTGAGGGCCGGCTTACGGAAAGCGAGGATAAACTCACCCATCTGTTGCATACTCTCCGCTATGTGGCCCGTTTGTACGCTTAAACAGTTACTCTTTTAAAGACCCTACACTGTTTAAGGTTCAAACGACGGATTTATGTCACGTGAGATGTAGCTTATGGGCCCTAGGGGTACTCATGCCCTGCTGCGCCTCTTTATGGTTTGTTGTTGCTCTTACCAGTTAATCTCGCCTAGAGACCCCGAGCCGTTCAAAAGAGTTGACGATCACTCTCACTAGAGACCCTGTACTGCTAAGAGTTCAAACAACAAGTTCATGCCATAAGAGCCGGCATATGAGTTTTCGAAAAAGCAAGGTCATGCAAGATTTAACATCTCCGGGTTGTGCTTTTTCAAGCTGCCCTCACAACAATACAGAACATACTCTGTCTTACTTGTTTTTTGCAGGTCTTATCTCCTAAGATAAGCCGCCGTGAAATATGATGACAAGATATTGTGAGACAGATAAAAGTGCATCAACGTGTGCAAAGATTCATACGTACGCGATGGCACGGCTCAGGCAGTCAAGTTTTTCTACGCCTATTACAAAGCTCTCCAGGGAGCCCAAAATGCAACAGACTTAAAGTTTTTTATACATTTCCAGTCTCGGCGGCTCAGAAAGCCGGGTTATCAACTTAAGAAGCAAGTGTTCAGCTCGATGGCGGGTCATCCTGCGGCGGGTCTTCGACCTCTTCGATCTAAAGATTGTCCACATCCCAGTTGCAGTTTGTTAAAGCTTCAAACTGGGCCTCGTCAAAGAGAGGAGCTGGGTCAATTTCAGGAGCAAAGAGTGTCTTACGGCGTGCAGGAGTTAAGTCGCTAGCTTCAAACATTGGGCAGCGCACTCGTTTGTTATCCTCGCCATAAGCCGCCTGATATGAGGTCAGATCAATTTCATTGGCGAGTGTTGATGCGAGTATTCGAGAGGCCTTCATACACTTGGCATAGTCAGCTTCGGTAAAGTCTGAGCCGTCATCTTTCTTGGATGGAAAGCCATCCATCATCTCTTCTGCTGTCAGTTCAGGGGCAAAGGCTAGAGACCGGCTTAGCGCGGCCCTTGCTCCCTTTCTGGCGGCTGATCGTTTGAGCTCATCAATTTGCTTGGGCAGAGTTGACAAGAGCTCAATCACTCCCTTCATGAATTTGGGGATGCTTTTTTCATTCAGCATCGCTTTGATGGTGCAAAGGGTCCCGCAATATAGCTGATCTGACAAGGTGTATACTGCTTTCAGCTTCAGCAAGCTATCAGAAGATAATTGGCGGCTTCTTTGACCTACAAGGATGTGAGGCATTATAAGCCGCCCGAACAGTTTTTCAACAAGGCAAGGAAATTTGTTAAGTATTCAGTACTTACCAAAGATAGCAGAAGTCGTCCGGGATATATGACGCTTGAGGGTCTGTAGTTCTTCTGACACAAGCTTGAGCCGCTGGTCAGCATCATCTGCGCGTTTGGTCAGGGCGGCTTGTGTAGACTCAACAGTCTTTTTGAAGGCAGCAAAGTCCGCTTCAACCTTCTTAAGATTTTTCAACGGCAATCCGCCATTTTTCTTCCGCCTCGGACCGGGCGGCTTGTTGCGAAGCAAGGTTTTCCTTTACGCCGGACAAATCAGACTCAGCCGCCTCCAAAGCTTCCTGTATTGTGCAAAAATAAAAAGTTCAGGAGGTTTAAGTCGCCAGGATGAAATATTACTAGACAAGAATGATGAAGCTGTTATGATACAAGTCTCAAGCAGATTGCAAGCAATATACTTGACACTTGGGGGCTAATGTCTGTGTTTTTTCCAAGTCTACAAGGAAGTTCCGGCTCATCTTCCTAAAGTTAAGCCGGGACTTGGGGGCTACACACGGCGCTTTCCAAGTCTGCAAGTGAAGTTCCGGCTCATCATTGTTATAATGACCTGGACTTCGGGGCTACACTTGGACCTAATTTTCAAGTAAGTACCGGCTTATTATCTATATTAACCCGATACTTGGGGGCTACAAGCTAAGCCATCTGGAGAATGACAAAGATCGGAAGACCCGGTCTACTATTTGCAATACTAAACCAGCTCTTGGGGGCTACATAAGGGTACAAGGAAAAGCAGGAGAGGAGTACCTCATATTTTTTCTTCATCAGTCCAACAAGTTTCAACTCCATATTACGGCTTGTGGAGAGGCGATTCAGATAACCAGCATGAAGTTCATCTGCAGTCATTTTTTCTAACGCAGGGAATTCAAACTCAAGCTTTTCTGGTGAGCCTGTTTCAGCCTGGCAGGTGTGCTTCGTTAACACATGGGGATCAGGGAATTGATAACCCGTCCCAGTGACAACAACGTCTGGATGAGTTGTGTCTTTGGCGGCTGTTGAAAGGCTGAGCAGTTTAGGATCAGCCTTTGGAGGACTCTGAGTGGCCATGTCATCATCAGCCGGCTCAGAGGGCTGAGGAATGTCGGCAGATGCATCTTTCCTAGCCTCAGTAGGCTCAACATGAGGTGCAGGGGAATCCGGCTTAGCAGTTTACGGCTCTTGGGCAGTAGGGGCAGCAGTAGACCCGCCGGTTTTCCTTCGTTTTGCTTGAGCCCTGGAAAGCAAAAAGAGTGTCACATAAAGGACAAGGATGGTAAAAAGGTATGATGCAAATACAAAGGTACGCACTCCGGGTTGATCTTCAGAGGAGGCAGCTTGGTTGTAGTAGAGTCGCCAGACGAGGGAGGCGTTTCCTAAAGAAAGGTTAAGACGATGAAAGCTGAGTAAGGTTACAATGAAAGACTTAAAAATTGGACTTGGTTAAAAGAGTACCTCAGCAGGCCGTTTCCGAGGAGCCGGAGAATTTGGTAAACCGCTCAAAAGCTCTTCAGAGCCGGTGCTCCGGGTCTGACGTCTGGAAGTGTGTTGTTGCTTTTTCAAAAGAAAGTCGGGGTCTAAATAAGCAAGAGGATGAGAAAATGGAACTTTCCGGATGACCCGCCGTACTTTCTCTGGTGGAAAGTTTTCTGAGTCAGAGGAAATGTAAGTTACCTCAGGGGCGTCTGCATGGCTTGTCTCCGTTTCCTCCTGTGAATAATTATCGTCAATAAGTTGCATAAAGAGACGGCCAAGGGAGTCAAGTTCTACCTCCGAGTCGTCAAGCTCAGGCGGGTCCTGAGCAGCAGGTTTTTTCTTATGGGCGCGGGTTTTACCTGCCTTAGGCTTCCTCACAAGAGGGTTATATTTCTTCTTCCAGAAAGAAGAGCCGGCCTATGCATAAGCCGCCAAAAAGGTTAAAGGGAGCAAGGCAAAAGATCAAGATAGGAATGATCAGTTTTGTGGAAAAAGGTTTCTTACAGCTGGAGCTGGGTTCTTAACGCAAAAAGGCTTCAGACCAATCTTGTTGCAAATCTCTTGTTTTTCGCCGAGAAGTGTCTTGACGGAAGAGTTGATATCTTGCTCTGTCAGGGGGGTGACGTTGAAGCAGAGAGGGTCATTTTGTTCACCTGTGAATTGGGGCATGAGTCGGTCACGCCGGCTCAGTGGAAAGATCTTCCAGCTAACCCAGCAGCGGGTTAAGTCGACGCCAGTCAAGCCGTTCGCCATTAAGGCCCTGATCTTCGCGAAGGCCGGAGCATATTTTGCTCGTTCTGCGGTGGACATCCGGTCTGGAAGCTCTCCGGAGGTGCAAAGTCGGGTAGGACAGTAACCCGGCGGTGGTTTCTCTTCTTTGGGAGACGTGTCCTTGCAATAAAACCAAGTCTTGTTCCAGTCTTTGGGGTGACTGGGTAAGACAGCTGCTGGGTAGGGCAAATCTCTCCGTCTCTAGATAGAAACGCCACCGAGCTCCAAACTTGGTCCAGCCGCCACTTCAGTTTGGCGGTTGACGTAAAAGTAGTCACGGAAGAGGTCAACAGACGGCTCTTCTTGCAGGTAAACTTCACATAGGACTTGAAACTGACACATATTGGTGACAGAATTTGGACCTATATCTTGAGGGTGAAGCTTGAAGGAGTGGAGAACGTCACGGAATTTTTTTGACCCGGGCGGGCTAAAACCACGGAGGAGGTGATCAGTGAATACGACCACCTCTCCTTCCTGAGGAGTAGGTCTTATTTCTGGCCCTGGAACCCGCCAATGTATAACGTCCCGAGCCGGCAAGATACCCGATTCTACGAAGTCAAGCAAAAGCTGCTCGGTGACTCCGGAGCCAAGCCAATCACAAGATGCAGGCGCTCTCGACATGGTGGCGGGCCAAACTGTGAGAAGGTGCAGAATATGGCGGGTTAGAAAAACGTCCAATAATTAGGGCGGCTAGGGACGGCATGATGATGAGGTGTTAAGCCGCCGACATATTTTATCAGAGAGCCGGCAATGTAACGGCGGGTTAAGTATGGACAAACAGGTTTCATATATTACAACCGTGGCTGCAAGATCTACGGGCGAAGATAAAGGAAATATATTCAAACCCTAAAAAGGGGGAGTGGAAGAACAGGTGGACAGCATGTAAAAGAAGGTTGCTATACAGATCTAAAGCAAGCGGGCACTGCCTTTAACAGGGCAACCGCAACGGATAGACAGTAATATAGGATTCAAAGGAGCATATGCAATCTACATTACAAAGAACGGCGAAGAACAGGGAAAAACACTAAAGAACTTCGATGAACTTGGGAGATCCTAATGGAGATAACTACAGATTAGGTAAGGATTGAGAATGGTACCTTGCGGAGGCGGACGAGCCGGCGAAACTCTGGAGCAACTCAGGTTGATGTAGTGGCCGGCGTTGGGGATGACGGCAAGGACCGGTCGGTGCGGCGGAGTGCTAGAGGTGCGGGCGTCTGAAGGAGGAAGAAGGCAGCGGCGGCGGAGAAAAGGAAGGGGGGCCCTCGTATCCCTATTTATGATGTGGGATGGCAACAGTGCGCGTAAAAGTCGAGGAGGTGCAGTGATGATTGACCGGAAGGGGCGCCTCGATTTTCGGGCCGACCGTTTAATGAAAGGATCTGTTGCGGATGTCACATAATCTTTTTAATATATTCGGTGTGACGTCACGGCGGGTTATAAGTTTTCTTTCTCAGGTGACAGAAATGTGAGACTCGCCGCCAAGTGAGTTTGAAGATTGACATGAACAGGCTCAAATCAATCTGGGGCCAAATGTTGGGGATATAACCCCGTGGTAAGACCTGCCCAGGAGGGGTCGGGTCATACCTGGCGGCTCGTAAGCAAGACCCTTAAGGTGGGCCGGAAGATGAAGGCCAGGTCGCACGGCGGCTTACCAGGCGGGCCAAGATGAAGGCCCGGAGACACAAGATGGTGTGAGACCCGGGCGGTTGAGCCGCCCGGAGACGGCTTGCCCAAGATGGCAAGGCGGCTTAGAGGCAGGATAAACTACGTTGTATGAGTCGGTTTGGGACTCGTGTAACCCAGGGCCTTGACCTCCTATATAAAGGCGAGACCCTGGGGCGGCTTAGACAAGAAACTAACCAATCGAGAACTAGGTCAAGCGAATCTGCTCCCTTGTAATCGATACTCCAATCAATACAACACAAGCAGGACGTAGGCTTTTACCTCTTCTTGAGGGGCTGAACCTGGGTAAACTCGTGTTCCTCGTTTCGACCAGCCCCTTTGAGTCCGCCGCCTTAGCGATGGCCTCGAACCTAAGTCTTCGGACATCTGCCGTGACAAAACCACGACAGCTTATTTATTATTGGATATTTCCTTATATGCATCGGTTTGGAGTTGTGTCTTTGGTCCATAGTTGGGTTGCCCGGCTCCTGTGCTTACCCCCTTACATTTCTGAATGTTTGAATAAGGGCGTAAAGGGAGCACCATTGCAGTTGTTACTTCTGATTTAACTGGTTAAGTTCCTGAGTGGAGAAAGCCAAAAATTGACTATCACAATGAGCGTAAACTGGTTGGCCATCCAATGACGGTGTTAACCTACAAATCGATGGAGGTTCATCCCTGTTAACGATGGGCCGTTTTTCAAATGGCCAAAGTATCAATGGCTTGACCTTGGCTAACGCCGAGCACTTAAGATACACCCGGGGCTAGTCACTTGCCCCCAAACTTTAAGCTCCTATGACTAAGTGGAATTTATAAAGTATGATAATTTGATTGCCTTGTTTCTACTAACACAGCCGCCTCCGGGCACTGACACGTCGGCTAAGGGTTGTCTCGCTATTATGGAAACACCCTAAGTAATATCTACAAAGGGGGGCGACGATTGGTCACTTTCATATTGTAAACGGTCGCAATGGAGTCAAAATAATACTTCGGACCTTAAAGATTCATAAATATCAACATAAGGATTGTTTGGTTCACACAATACACCTCGACATTTCGAGGGGGTCTATTTAAGGCCATCAAGGATAGTATCTTTGCGGCACTGGGCGTCGGATATGCGAGCCCCCGCCAAAACTTCCACAAAGTACTTCTCAGGAACGTGGTTCTTCCCCTCTGGGAAGCTCGTCGCCACGACCTCCGCTCTAACCCTAGGGTAGTGCGTCCTCACGAACGCATATGCTTGCCGAGCTCCTTCTAGGCAAACCGAATGCTTCCAGCTAGGGCCATCACTATGAAGTCTTTGGATTAAACCAAAGTAGCAGCTCGGCTGTGGCTCGACAGGCAAAAGGGTGATGTAGAGGTCCTCAATGGTGGGCCTGGCAACGCGATGAAGCTGCATCAACTGCTTCATGTGATCCCCGAGGACTGGTGATACGTATCCAATGTATCGATAATTTATGAAGTATTCATGCCATATTTTCCTATGTTTATAATACTTTTATATGGTTTTGATGCAATTTATATGATTTATTTAGAACTAACCCGGACTGACACTGTTTTCAACAGAATTACCACGGTGTTGTTTTTGTGCAGAAAATGAAAGTTCTCGGAATCGCCTAAAACTTTTTGATGATTTTTTCTGGAGGAAATAAGGAATATTGGAGCGAAGAAACCCCGAAGGGGAGCCACCCGTGGGGCACAAGCCATCAGGGCGCGATCCTGGGGGGTCACGCCCTGATAGCTTGTGGGACCCACGTGGCTCCGTTGCGCATGATTCCAACAGTGAAAAATCCTATAAATCCCAAAAACCCTAGAAATAAAGAGAAACTCTCCGTTCCGCCGCCGCAACACTCTGTATCGATGAAAAACCAATCTGGAGCCTTTCCAGTACCCTGCCGGAGAGGGAAACCATCATCGGTGGCCATCTTCATCATCCCGGCGGAGGCCATGACGAGGAGGGAGTAGTTCACCCTCGGGGCTGAGGGTATGTACCAGTAGCTTTGTGTTCAATCTCTCTCGCTCTCTCGTGTTCTTGAGATATTACGATCTTGATGTATCACGGGCTTTGTTACTATAGTCGGATCATATGATGTTATTCCCTAGCTACCTTGTTGTGATGAATTGAATCTTTACCTTTGAGATTTTGTTATGTCGGATTGAATATTGGATTGGAGATCACTTGATATATGTCTTGCATGTGGATACCCATGGTGACAATGGGGGTGTTCTATTGATTCACTTGATGTATGTTTTGCTACTCAACTTGCGGATTCCCGAGGTGACATTGGGGTAATCTATGCATAGGGGTTGATATACGTTCTTGTCCTACGTTCTCCGATAGAAATCTTGGGGTGCTCCTTGAAGTTCTTTGTGTTAGATTGAATATTATAGATTTGAAATTGTTTGATGCATGTCGTATAATTTACCCACGGATACTTGAGGTGACATTCGAGAATCTAGGTGACATTAGGGTGGATTGATATGTATCATTGGTGTTATTTTAGTATGAACTCTAGTGCTGTTTGTGACACTTATAGGAATAGCTCAAAATATTGATCGGAAAGAATAACTTTGAGGTGATTCTACTACCTACACCAATTTCATCTTATTGTTCTCCACTAGATAGGAACTTTGGAGTGATTCTTTGTTGCACGTTGAGGGATGATCATATGATTCAACTATGTTAGCATTGTTGGGAGATTGCACTAGTGAAAGTATGAACCCTAGGCCTTGTTTCCAAGCATTTATATAACGTTTTGCTCGCTGTTTACTATTTGTTACCTTGCTGTTTTTATATTTTCAGATTACAAAAACCCTTATCTACCATCCATATTGCACGTGTATCACCATCTCTTCGCCGAACTAGTGCACCTATACAATTTGCCATTGTATTGGGCGTGTTGGTGACACAAGATATTTCTTGTATTTGATTGCAGGGTTGTTTGAGAGAGACCATCTTCATCCTACACCTCCCACGGATTGATAAACCTTAGGTCAACTACTTGAGGGAAAATTGCTACTGTCCTACAAAACTCTGCACTTGGAGGCCCAACAAATTCTACAAGAATAAAGTTGCATAGTAGACATCAAGCCATTTTCTGGCGCCGTTGCCGGGGAGGTGAGTGCTTGAAGGTATATCTTTAGATCTTGCAATTAAATCTTTTAGTTTCTTGTTTTTCACTAGTTTGGTTTTATAAAAGGAAACTACAAAAAAATGGAGTTTTGGTTGCCTCATTTGTTCCGTCTTTATAATGTCTTTCGTGAAAATGATGGTTCAGAAAATTGTGCTCAATTGGTAGAGGGAGAATTTATGAAAATACTTAATGAGAATTCCTTGAATGATGATCATGATTGCAATGTTGCTAGTATGAATTCTCTAAATATCCATGATGCTAACGATATGCAAAGCCACAAGCTTGGGGATGCTATGTTTGATGAAGATGATATTTTTAGTCCCCCAAGTTTTGATGAGCAAATTTATTATGTTGATGGCATGCCTCCTATCTATGATGATTATGATGATGACATGTATGCTATAAAGAGTGATAGTAACCATGAAACTTGTCATCATGATTTTAATATTGAATGCGGTTATGTCAATCAAGTGTCTCATGATAGTTATTTTGTTGAGTTTGCTCCCACTACCATGGATGAAAAGGAATTTGCTTATGTGAAGAGTAATGAAAATTCTATGCTTGTGCATCATGAAAACGATGATTTATGTGATAGTTATATTGTTGAATTCCTTCATGATGCTACTGAAATTTATTATGAGGGAGGAACATATGCTTGTAGGAATTGCAATAATATCAAGTTTCCTCTCTACGTGTTAAAAATCTTGAAGATATGCTTGTTTTGCCTTCCTATGATAATTGATTCTTGTTCCCATAAATTTTTTGCTCACAAAATCCCTATGCATAGGAAGCGGGTTAGACTTAAATATGCTTGTCGTGAGATTCATGATGCTATTTTGCATGTTCCAAATACTATTCCTATGTGAGCATCATTGAAATCATCATGCCTAGCTAAAAGGCTTTAAAGAAAACCCAACACTTTTACTTTCTGTTTTTGTTTTTTCACATGATTAAGCTACTATAGTAATCATGTTTTGTGCTTTTCATTTCAATAAAGTGCCAAGTAAAGCCTTTGGGATAGTATGGATACTTGTTGATTTGATTCTGTGCAAAAACAGAAACTTTTCCCTCAAGTAAAGAATTTCTATGATTTTACTGGAGCGTCAAAAATTTCTGAAATTTTTACAAAGTATTTATATACAAATTCTCTAAGTTTTACTAATTTTTCAGAATATTTAGAGACAGGGAAGTATGGTTATACTACAGATCTTCACAGACTGTTCTGTTTTTGCCAGATTCTGTTTTGCATGCATAGTTTGCTTGTTTTAGTGTTCCCATAGCTTATATTCAGTGATATAAATTATGTGAATGGTAGAATACAGTAGGTATTATGTGAGAACAATTATGAATCTTGTCTTGACAATACCTAAGTGAATAGTCTTTATTTATTATACTAACCCATCTCACGAAGTTCCGTTAAGTTTTGTGTGATTGAAGTTTTCAAGTTTTGGGTGAGACACCGATACGAGGAGAATAATGAGTGACAAGAACCTAAGATTGGGGATTCCCAAGGAACCCCAAGTTAATATCCAAGGAAGACTAAGCGCCTAAGCTTGGGGATGCCCCGGAAGGCATCCCCTCTTTCGTCTTCAACACTATCGGTATATCTTACTTGGAGCTATATTTTTATTCGTCACATAATAAGTGTTTTTCTTGGAGCGTCATTTTATTTTGTTAGTATTTGCTTGATGTTATTTATAATCTTGTTTTTCAATAAAAAGTTTCAATAATTGTTTTTAGGATGCTTGAATTGCATGTTTGATGTGTGCTGTGTAAAAACAGAAACTTTAGCTGTAGTGTTTGAATTTTAATATTTTACTGGAACATGGAAATTTTTTGAAATTTTTACACACTGTGATCATATTTTTTTTTTATCATGTCCTAAATTTTCAGAATTTTCGGAGTTAAATAAGTGCACTTTGTAAATTAATTTCTACAGACTGTCCTGTTTAGACAGATTGCTGTCATAGTTTTGTTATCTACTTCTCCTATGGTTTTCATGACTTATATTGGTACATATAAGTTGTGGAAATGATAGTAAACATTAGATAATGTTTGGAAATTATTATGCGACTTGTCTTGGAAGTACATAAAGGGTTAATTTATTCTTATGTGCACTAACCTTTCTCACGAGTTCTTTTCAAGTATTGTGAGGATGAAGTTTTTAAGAATAGGTGAAACCGTGATATAAGAGGATTGAACGAGATACAAAAGCTCAAGCTTGAGGATGCCCAAGGCACCCCAAGTAAATATTTCAATAAGACTCAAGCATCTAAGCTTGGGGATGCCACGCATCCCACCTCTCTTCGTCAACTATCGGTTAGCCTATGTTGAGCTTAAATTTTTATTCGTTCGCATGATGCGTGCTATTCTTGGAGTGTATTTTTTTTGTTTGCTGCTTGAATAAAATACTCAGATCTGAAAATCTTTATTGAGAGAGAGAGAGAGTCCTCACATAGCTACTTTATTGTTTCACTACTCATTGATCTTCACTTATATCTTTTGAGAGTAGTTCGAAATTTACTCTTGTGCTTCACTTATATCCTGAGAGTAAATGTTGAATGAATTGAATGTCATGAATGTGAAATTATATATGCTTCATATTCTTGTCCCATGGAGAGTAGTGACTTCACATACTAGGAGTATAAGCGGTAAAATTTATTGGAAGTTAGCAAACATAGCATTGGTCATTTAAACAATTCATGAAAGAATATTGAAGGAAGAGAGGTTTCACATATAAATACACTATCTTGGACATCTTCTATGATTGTGAACCCCCATTAATTATTTTCAAACTTGGTCAAGTAGTTGACGTTGGACAAGGAAGACAACGTAATGGTTATGTTTGTTTATATTCACGTAGCAGTTATATTGTCATGGATCCTCTAACATGTGATGCTTGTTTAGAACCTTTTGCTAGCCAAAACTTCGTACAAAGTAGAAATACGACTTGTGCATCAAAATCCTTGAGCCAAGTTTCTTTCATGAGAGTCCTCCATACCTACCTATATATGGTATTTCACTGCCATTCCAAGTAAATTTGCATGGGCCACCTCTAAACATTCAAATAAACATCCGTTTTGTGTGCTCGTATCGCTCATGGAGCGACGGGGTGGTAATTATCTTCCATGCTAAGCGGTTTATTCTCAAGATGAGTGTTTATTCACTTGTCATTGCATGAGAGAGGCTGGTAAAAAGGATGCCCAGTCCCGCATAATGCAAAAATAAATAAACAAGAAGTCCCCTTAGAAAGTTGATTGTTTGGATTGTACCCGTGGATTTGGCTAGCCATGGAATGTTTTTGAATGGTGGAGGGGGGGTAAAAATTTAAATTCTGTTTGGGAACTGCCAATAATGTGATTAGCATGGAAGATATTGAAAACTCTGCTGTGACGTTGACAGGAAAAGTATACCACTCAGAATTACATATTTATCTCTGTTTTCAAACAAAGAGCTCTGGCACCTCTGCAAATCCCTGCTTCCCTCTGCGAAGGGCCTATCTTTTACTTTTCATGTTGAGTCAACTTCTTATTCCAATCTATTAATTCTTTAGTTGGCAAGCATCATGTGGTGGGGAAAGATCCAGACACATATATCCAGTTGAATATAGGTGATCATGATTCACTATTTATTGACATTATCCCTGAGATAATAAGTTGGGAGGCAAAACATTAAGCCCCTATCTTGCTATGTGTTTGACTGAAACTATTTGTTCTAAAAATATGCTTTGAGTATCAGCAATCATGGAAGACTAAATGATAGTTGAGTATGTGGAATTTGCGAAACTAAAGCTCTTACATACACCCTTCCTGGAAATAAGATGAATTGTAATTGTTTGATGAATGAAAACATAGTTTGCTAGTTTTCAAGAAAGTTTATGGTCTATACTTTAACATGTGAATAACTTGCTACTTGATTATGAGAAGTTTTATGAGAAATGCTTGGTGGTTTTGATGCTAGAAAAGTGGCTGAAATTATCCTTGAACAATATTATACATTATGCTACCATTCACGCTTCATAAATTACTTCTTTTATCATTTACCTACTTGAGGATGAGTAGGAATTAAGCTAGGGGATGCTGATACGTCTCCAACGTATCGATAATTTATGAATTATTCATGCCATATTTTCCAATGTTTACAATACTTTTATATGGTTTTGATGCACTTTATATGATTTATTTAGAACTAACCCGGACTGACGTTGTTTTCAGCAGAATTACAATGGTGTTGTTTTTGTGCAGAAAATGAAAGTTCTCGGAATCGCCCAAAAAAATTTGATGGTTTTTTCTGGAGGAAATAAGCAATATTCGAGCGAAGAACCACCGGAGGGGAGCCACCCGTGGAGCACAAGCCATCAGGGCACGACCCTGAGGGGGGTCGCGCCCTGATAGCTTGTGGGGCCCACGTGGCTCCGTTGCGCGTGATTCCACCGCGAAAAAATCCTATAAATCCAAGAAACCCCATAAATAAAGAGAGACTCTCCGTTCCTCCGCCGCAACTCTAAGTATCGACGAAAAAACAATCAGGAGCCTTTCCAGTACCCTGCCGGAGAGGAAAACCATCATCGGTGGCCATCTTCATCATCCCGGCGGAGGCCATGACGAGGAGGGAGCAGTTCACCCTCAAGGCTGAGGGTATGTACCAGTAGCTATGTGTTCAATCTCTCTCTCTCTCTCGTGTTCTTGAGATGTCACGATCTTGATGTATCACGGGCTTTGATAATATAGTCGGATCATATGATGTTATTCCCTAGCTACCTTGTTGTGATGAATTGAATCTTTACCTTTGAGATTTTGTTATGTCGGATTTAATATTGGATTGGAGATCACTTGATATATGTCTTGCATGTGGATACCCGTGGTGACAATAAGGTGTTCTATCGATTCACTTGACGTATGTTTTGGTACTCAACTTGCGGATTCCTGAGGTGATATTGGGGTAATCTATGCATAGGGGTTGATACACGTTCTTGTCCTACGTTCTCCGATAGATATCTTGGGGTGCTCCTTGAAGTTCTTTGTGTTGGATTGAATATGATAGATATGAAATTGTTTGATGCATGTCGTATAATTTACCCACGGATACTTGAGGTGACATTGGAGTATCTAGGTGACATTAGGGTGGATTGATATGTATCATTAGTGTTATTTTAGTACGAACTCTAGGGCTGTTTGTGACACTTATATGAATAGCTCAAAATATTGATCGGAAAGAATAACTTTGAGGTGGTTCTAGTACCTACACCAATTTCATCTTATTTTTCTCCGCTAGATAGAAACTTTGGAGTGATTCTTTGTTGCACTTTGAGGGATGATCATATGATTCAACTATGTTAGCATTGTTGGGAGATTGCACTAGTGAAAGTATGAACCCTAGGCCTTGTTTCCAAGCATTTATATAACGTTTTGCTTGCTGTTTAATATTTTTTACCTTCATGTTTTTATATTTTCAGATTACAAAAACCTTTATCTACCATCCATATTGCACTTGTATCACCATCTCTTCGCCGAACTAGTGCACCTATACAATTTTCCATTGTATTGGGTGTGTTGGGGACAGAAGAGATTTCTTGTATTTGATTGCAGGGTTGTTTGAGAGAGACCATCTTCATCCTACACCTCCCACTGATTGATAAACCTTAGGTCATCCACTTGAGGGAAAATTGCTACTGTCCTACAAAACTCTGCACTTGGAGGCCCAACAATGTCTACAAGAATAAAGTTGCATAGTAGACATCAACTGGCGGATGCGGGGGCACTTGAAATTGTGCCCGAAAGGCCTTTTCCTCGCATGCGTCCTCGTGCCTGCTCAAGTACTGATGCGCGTCTGAGGCGCTTTTGGACAGGTCCGCAAAGGGACCTGGTAAATGACAGATTTGCGTCAACTCGGCGAATAGACCACCACCGAAGACGCACTACGGCAAATACAGCTCATGAGCGGCTATGTCAGAAACAAGCTGGAGTTGC
Organism: Elymus sibiricus; assembly: GCA_039707655.1. Taxonomy (NCBI): domain Eukaryota; kingdom Viridiplantae; phylum Streptophyta; class Magnoliopsida; order Poales; family Poaceae; genus Elymus; species Elymus sibiricus. The sequence goes on along the minus strand of CM077667.1, from coordinate 464,312,095 downwards.
TCATAGTCTGACCTTGCTTGGACTTGGGCCTCTTTACACGCTAGGTCGATCCTTTCAAGATCGGTTGCGTCCTTTAACTTGGTGGCCTAGGGGGTGTCACGCTCCGCGTACATGCCCTTTAAGTCCTACTCCACCTCCAGGATCCGGGTCTGGTCCTTCTTCCAGGCATCCTTCTCCTCGGCAAGCTAGGCGGTCCTCTTCTCAGCTACAACCCTTTGCTGCTCGGCTTTTGCTTGAGCTTTTTTGAGCTCGGCACGAACAACCTCCGGCTCTGCCGTGGCATCTGAAATCAATCGTCACTCATCTTAGGTATCAAGTTGCTTTAATAAAAAATACAAGCCATGGTGATTTTTTTACCTTGCGCCCTATCCGTCTTCTCTTTTAGCATATTGATGTCCTTATCGGACTACGCAAGCTTGTGGTTTAGCTCCTCCAACTCATTTGAGTTGGATGCCGACAAGGATGCAGATGCCTGCACGAAAATTCTATTAAGACTCCCAAGTACGAAATTGATCCTCTCGTCGGATGTACTAATCCAACAAAAGTCTTAGGGGCTACTGTATATTCATTCTACATTTTCAAGTACATAGTCGACCCCAAGCTAGATTCTTAAAAAGACCAACTTAGGGCTTGGGGGCTACTATATGTATGTTCTTAAGGCACAAGCTAATTAAAAGAAAATTATTATGTCTTCAGACAACCTTTTCTGCTAAAACTTGTACTTCAAGGGCTACTGGTGTACTGAAGATTAAATTAGACATAGCATTGATACAAATTATAACAAAAAGTAAGTAACATACCTCCAAACCTTTTGAAAGGCCCATGAAGGCCTCCACGATTCCGGCCTCTGCAGCCCTAAAAGTCATGAAAAGAATGGCACGGTGATCGAAGGGAATCAAGGAGCTCTCCAGAGCCACCTCTACCTCCTTGCGGCGCCCCAAGGAGGGAGGCTAAACGTCCTCGGCCTTGTCCCTCGTTGGAGAAGGGGCAAGCACCTCCGTGTGGCTCGGTTTCACTGGAGCTGTAGGGGCCGAGGACACTAGACGATCAAGCATCGGCTCTTCGGGAACCAAGGGGACTCCCGACCGTTGATCCTCTGCAGCCGAGGTATTAACCTCGGCCATAGGCAAATCGGCACCTCCCTCTATGTTCGCCACTAGGGGCTCCGTTTGCGAGTTAACCTCGTCCCGCTCGTCATGAGTGGGGGAGAGGAGGAAAACACCACATAAAGGGCTCTGCGCCATTTTGGGAGGTGGGAGCTCATTGTTCGACTCGTCCTCTTTGAGATGTCGACCTGGCGGGCTGTGGAAGCAAATAAATTGTTAAACAACAAGAGTATATCCGCTTGAGGTTACTACATGTGTCAAAAGGAGTACCTCCTTGGCAGGGGAGACATGTCATCGGAGGAACTGGAGTCACCCTTGGAAAGAGCCAAGGGCCAGCTAGGCGGGACGGCACATGCCTTCCAAACCCTAGCCACTTCTCTCCAGTCTTCTCCACTTCACTCCGCCAATCAAGCTCCCGTACGGCGGTCTCCGTCCTTATCCGACATGGCGGGCAGTGGATTCGAGTCGTACGCCTCCAGATCCGTCGACTCCGAGCTCTTCCAATGGGGCCCCGAGGAGAAGATGATTGTCCGGCTTGGGCTCCACCGCACCTGGAAGGAGGCCACCCGACGGCAGCGCTCGGACACCTTCCGTCGGGAATCGATTACGTCCGCCCAAATAGCACATGGATCCAGCGCGAGGTATGTCGCCGTTGTCTCACCTGAGGCGGGGCGGTCCGTTTAGTGTCCGAACGCGGTGGCGGATGCACAACCCCTTTATTGGCATGCCGATGTGAAGGGGAATGCAGGAGCATCGTCAGATACAATGGTTGCGGGTGCGAGAGACGGCAGCATCCCTCACAACGGTGTACGTTGGCAAGGCGGAGTCCCATTCTCCCCCCCCCCCCCCCCCCCCCCGCATGGTGCACCAGTCCAGGCGCCGCAACCGCGTCGTGATGGATGTCGGCGGCTCCTCTCACGACGGATCCATCATTGGTCGTACGTACACCAGCACCGTCAAGATTTTAGGGCATGGGAGACTGTGGCGCCTCGAGTCCTGTGAGCCGGTGTGTGTCCCATGTCCTACTCTACCTCGTCGGTCACCGGACCAATACTCCGAGGGGCATAGCCTGTTGCCGGACATAGGCATGAGCGGAGCCGGACGAGCTCCGCTTAAGATTAGGTTTACATTGCATGTAATAGTATGAATTTGAGATTTCTAATTTGAGGTATCCGGTTCTGGAATCAATTATTTGAGGCGTGACCGATCACTGTCCGCGGACGTGTCCGGACGCGTCCGCGGGTGTTTGAGAGGTCGGATTTGTTGTATTCGGCTGTAGATGCGTTGAGGGAATCTCCAGTGTGGATCATCAAAACATCCGTAAATGTCAGACCGGATGGACAGAACCCTTTTAGCCGTCCAACAAGGCTGACCAAATCGATCTAATCGGTCACAACGCTCGGAATCCTACCGTCTTCAAACTAGGAGGCTTTGGAAGAGTCCAAACGCACGCCTATTGTTTTTTTTTCTTTTTTTTTTTCGAGAACACCTCGAGAGGGGCAGGGGGTCCTGCATTTCATTAAGAAGAAGAGAGTTTTCTGGTTAATTAACGGAAACCCGGGCGAAAACCGTTACAACACGCCCCCAAAAGGGCACCACCAACACACGCCGACCCCGAGGCCGCGCACCAGCCGAGCCGCCGGCTCCGTCACCCGAGCAACCCAAAGCCGACACCCTACAACCAAAACCGAAGCCGACGCTCCGGCATCCACGCCGACCCCGAGGCCGCGCACCAGGCGAGCCGCATGCTCCGCCGCCCAAGCAACCAGAGCTGACACCCTACAACCATCTCCGAAGCCGCCGCTCCGACGTACAGACGGAAACCACACACGCCGACCCTGAGGCCGCGCACCAGGCGAGCCGCCAGCTTCGTCACCCGAGCAACCGAAGCCGACACCCAACAACCATATCCGGAGCCGCCACTCCGACATCCACGCCGACCCCGAGGCCGCGCACCAGGCTGGCCAACGACACTGCCACCCACGTGACCAATGCCGGCACCCTTCCATGACGACGAGATCCGGAGCCGCCGCTCCGACTTCCACGCCGGCCCCGAGGCCGCGCACCACCCGAGCGGATGGCTCTCAAGACGCACGCCTATTGTCAGTTGGACTACTTCTCTCCATAACCCATGTCTTCTATGCATCTCTTTCTCCTCTCAGTCCAGCTGACTCACTATCAGTCATATCCCACAATTTGAATTTGAGGGACACGGTTAGATGGCCAGGTTGTCTGCTAAAACATTTGAATGTGTCGGCAGACATTTGATGTTGTTAATTTAGTGATCCGCAGGAGATGCCCTAAGTAGTAGCAGTAAGACACACTTGTTTACCTCGAAAAAAAAAAACTTGTTTGATCTCCTTGCACCGGCCACAACAAGATGGAGGCAGGAAAAGGCCACACGAAAATCAATCAATCCCACATTGTTCGGCGGTCGGCACAAACGGCATAGTATACTCGGAGCCACGAGGATCGAGGGTACTCAATGGTGGATGGTTCCAACCAATGGGGAGCTAATCTAGCAACCAAGGAGGAGGCGGCAGAGGCATCAAAAGGCGAGCTCCTTCCCCATTGGCTAGCCGATCCTCTTTTGGTGCACGCCGTTTTGCTTGTTTGAGAAGGCTGCAAGCAAATCGGGAGCCTTTTGATCTGGTGGCCCTTCGCTACTCCATCGGGCCGATTCCCTGTATCATAACCCTGTTCATGTATACTCTCATGTTTCTTTTTTGGCTTTTTATCATTTATATCACTAGTTATGTCCCACTACTCAGTTTTGCCACTAGGAATTTCAACTTCTCAAAAATGCTGTCGCTTCGTTAGATGCATACTCAAAAATGCCATTGGACACCATTACAGTCACCTCAATCTCGTTTATCATGTTATAATGATCAAAATACCTATGGACCACCATGTGAGCTCTCCCTCTATCTCACTACAATAAAGTGTGGGTCCCACTTGATCCCAACATTGTTCTTATTTTCCTCTAAAATATTCGCTTGCTCACTCCTGACAAGTGGGACCCACTCTTATCATTATGAGATGGAGAGAGCTGACATGTGGGTCTAGGGGCATTTTTTTCATATAACGTGGTCAACGGGTTTGACATGACAATAACGATGTTGAATGGCATTTTTGAGCAAACATCTAATGAAATGATGGCATATTTGAGATATCTAATGGCATTTTTGAGCAAGCATCTTACGGAGCAATGGCATTTTTGAGCAGTTATAACTTCTAATTGCAAAACTGAGTAGTATGACATAACTAGTGGCATAAATGATAAAAAATCTTATTTTTTAACCTCTTTGATTCGTAGGATTATAAAATGTAGGAATAGAAAAAAATACGGAAATGAATGTCATGTCCATTCAAATTTTAGAGGATTTGAATTTGTTTGACTGCTTCTCATGAACTTTAAAGGACCTTTTCCAAGACACTTGAGTGGATGCTAAATTTTCTTTCAAATGTACAAAATATTCCTTCGAAATTGTTTCTGTTATTCATTTGTTTTTGAAATCCTGGGAATCAAAGAGGCCCTTAAATCAGTGAGCCATTAGAGCAACTCTGGCATATGGGAGGCAGTATGCTATTAGCTAGGCGCCAAGCTTCTTCTGCCGCTTCTTTCGTGGAGATGGTTCAGCGAAACCACCGCCCCAAGTGGTTTGTCCCTGGCGACAGTGGTTTTGGTCGCCGGCTGGTAATATTTCAAATTGCCGGGTTGCGTTTTTCCTTTATGTTCTGGGGTCCTCTTTGTAAGATGCAAGGACTGGGCTGTGATTTTCTTTTCTCTGAGGGCCCTTGACTAAGGTGCATTTGTGCTCGGCGTCCTTCATACCTGTCTTGTAAAAGTATCTTTGTACTCGGCGTCGCCGGCGCCCTTTGCAAAGGCAAGTAGACTATGAGAGATGGAGGTCAGCTAGCTAGCTCCGGTCTCCACACTGGTCCGGGAGGATCCAGGAGGGCACGTGCCGCGGCGCTGGAAGCCATGATCGCTCGCCATGCGAGGCTTGTCGGCAGGTGTCGCGCCCCCATCCACCACCCCCACCCCGGGGGCTACGTAAAAGCCCGCCGCCTGATTGGCCTGGCCGAGCTGTGCATATATCGATCCAGCTACCACCACATGCTACTGGCATCGACTTTCGTACGCGCGTACCCTCGCACGCACGAAAAGAGGCCGGCGTACTCAGCGCTGGCTAGCTTGGGGTGGTGTAAGATGTATGTATGTACTTATGTGTGTAGACGTCGATCTAGCTAGGTCACAATATATAGCATTGTATAGTACGTATATGTGTACAAATCGCATGCTGGACTGTTTATGCTTTCGTGTGCTTGTGGGTGTTACTGGTCGGTGCCTACCCCGGCCCATGCATGCATGTAGTTCAAAATGTTCTACACACTTTTTTTTTTACCCAACATGGTAGTTAAATATACTCAATATGATGCACCATCATTAAAAATTTGCTCAAAAATGTTCATTTTGTTCGAAGGATATACACAAGTACACTGCAGTTGTACTTCAAAATGTTTCAAGCAAGCCTTTTTGTTATTCGACGAGCTACTTGGATATTTTTTATATGCTTCACCGTTTTATTGAAATTTTCGCTTGTAGACGATGGCCAGTTTGCTCAAAAGACATGCCCAGGTACTGTGCACTTGTACTTCAAATGTTCTAAACGAACCTTTTTTTTCTAGTTAAACAAGCTAGTTGCACATTTTTTATATGATGCACTCTCGCTCAAATTTGCTTGTCAATAATATTTCGACGGCCATTTTGCTCAAATGATATACTATACAACTACTCTACACAGTATTTCAAAATGTTCTAGAAACCTTTATTTTCTACTTAACATGCCAGTTGGATTTTTTTTATACGATACACCATTGTTGGAAATCTGCATGCCAATAATCTTTTAGTGGACATTTTGCTCAAACGATATACGTAGGTACTCTGCACTTGTACTTAAATGTTCAAGATAAGCTTTTCTTTTTTATTCCACAAGCTAGTTGGATATTTTTAATCCCATGGGCGAATAAATGTTGCGGCCGTAATTTTATAATAATAAGGACGAATCATTTACCCGCGTGGAGTGGTGGATAACTGGATCACGACATACATTCCACACTTTTGAGCTGGCCGAGAAAAAAGTTGGGTAAGCAAGGCAAAAAACCACGGCTCTCTGTGTATAAAAAGAGCCGCGGCTCTTCAGCACTGGCAATATCAGTATCAGTGGGAAGCCTGCTTTGGATGTGATCGAACTATATATCTCGTTGTGACGAAGATCACTTACATACCCTATCCACACTAAATATGACGAATAGAGAGGATTTCATCCATTTCTCCGGTTTTACCCAACAACCGGGGCGCCTCAGCCTTCCTAGGGCGCCACCATCAACCTCAGGCTCTTCCTCGGGAGATCCCAGTGGGCAAGAAGGCCTCCTGCCTATCGCCAACGTGGGGCGGATCATGAAGGACGTGCTGCCGCCGGAGGCCAAGGTCTCGAAGCACGCCAAGGAGGTGATCCAGGAGTGCGCCACAGAGTTCATCGGCTTCGTCACCGGTGAGGCCTCGGAGAGGTGCCGACGGGAGCGGCGCAAGACGGTGAACGGCGACGACATCTGCCACGCCATGAGGACCCTTGGCCTCGACAACTATGCCGGCGCCATGCGCAGGTACCTGCAAAGGTACCGCGAGGGCGAGGAGCTCGCCGCGGCGCTCAACAACCACAGCAAGTCGCCGGCTCCGCCACCGCCGGATGACGGCATGATCCAGCAGATTGACGTCTGGGGCGAGCTGTCCAACTCCAGGGGCAACGAGAAGCATGGCAGGGACTAACCACATACCATCCCGATCGATCGATCGTCTCATCTGACTGAAGTTGTTTCGATCTTCTTGTGTTTGCGGTCTTAATTTGTGCACGTTGTAACCTGAACTAGCTCTTGTTTATGCAGTGCTATGTTCGGTTCCTACAAAAATTGTACCAACATTGTACTCCTATGTTACTCCTATGTACTAATGCAATGGATATGTACCTGCTGTACCTGTTGCTGTTCGACGACGTGTGGCGATGTACAGGCGATTGCGTTGATGCAGTTTTTTTCGATAAAGGGCGTTTTTATTATCTCAAAATGTAGCATCAAGCGGATACAAAGCATTATGAGTGACACCTGCACACAGCCAAACCTTAAAGTCTGCTAAAATAACCAAAAAATAAATAAAACAAAACAGACATATCGGCAACAGTAGAGTCCTATAGACCGACACTATGCCTATGTCGATGGTGGTGGTCCATGTATGCGAAGGTTATGCTGCCACCCATGTTGGAAAAAAACCTCCGTAGCCACCTGCTCCAATCGCGTACACCCCGCCTTGAACAGCGATAGGTACTCCGGTCGTTGTAGCGTAGACCACATACGAAGCAATTGCGTACATCGGAAAATAACCTGTTGAGGAGATGCATTTCTATCATTAAAAATCATATCATTTCTACATAGCCAAAGCGACCAACTTAAGGCATACGCTCCCACCCTTATCAGCGTCTTGAACCTATTTGGAATACCGTCCAACCAGTGACCGAAAATATTGGCAACACTTGTAGGCGGGTATAAATTTGACGCTATTTGGATGACTAACCACGTAGAACGTGCAAAATTGCATTGGAAAAAGAGGTGCTTGATTGTCTCGTTATGAGTACAAAAACAACACTTCTTACTCCCTTGCCAGTTGCGTCGTACAAGATTATCTTTGGTTAGCACAACTCCTCTACGAAGATACCACATGAAGATTTTAACTTTTAGTGGGATCTTTGACTTCCAGATCTTTTTGTTATTGCTCACCGGTACCTCAAAATGCGTGAGCGCACGGTACATAGAGTCCACTGTGAAAGACCCTGATGCAGTAAGGTTCCAGTGGAACACATCCCGACCTTGTGTCAGGTTAATCGAATCCAGTCGGGACAAAAGATTTTGCCATGACACAAGACGGGGGCCAATCAAATCCCGCCTGAACGAAAGATTCGGCGGAGATGAACTGAGCACCTGCGCAATGGTATTATTCTTATCGCGACTGATGACGTACAAGGCAGGATATTGTTCTCGGAGACTTGCATTGCCTAGCCATATGTCTTCCCAGAAACGAATCTCCGACCCGTCCTTTATCGCAAAAGACCCAAAGCGAAAAAGATGCTTCTTTGCCATCATTAGGCCAGCCCAAAAGTGTGAGTCTCCAGGTTTCCAATATGCCTGAGACACTGCCTTCTGGCCTAGATATTTGTTGCGCAGCATGGTTTGCCAAACACCATCCTCAGTAAGAAGTTTGAATAACCATTTACTAAGTAGGGCCTCATTCTTGACCTTTAGGTCATGAATTCCAAGCCCACCTTGGTCTTTCGGCCTACAAACCACGTTCCATTTGGCCAGTCTGTATTTTTTCTTTTCACCATCTCCTTGCCAAAAGAATCTGGATCTAAAATAGTCCAGTCTTTGCAGGACCCCCTTTGGGAGTTGGAAGAAAGAAAGCATATAGAGAACCATATTTGTGAGAACAGAGTTAATCAAAACCAACCGTCCTCCAACTGAAAGCAACTTGCCTTTCCAACTGCTCAACCGTTTCTCTAGACGCTCCTCTACATACTTCCACTCCGCAATCGTGAGACGCCGATAATGAATCGGAATTCCCAGATACTTAATCGGGAATTGACCATGTGCACAACCAAACAGGTCAGCGTAATCAGTCGTCGCCTCAACAGCTTCTCCGAAGCAGAAAATTTCACTTTTATGAAAGTTAATTTTGAGACCTGACATTTGCTCAAACGCTGAAAGAAAGAGTTTTAGGTTTCGAGCCTTGTCCAGATCATGTTCCATAAAAAGAATTGTGGCATCGGCATATTGCAGAATAGAGAGGCCACCATCCACAAGGTGTGGCACTACTCCTGCAATCTGACCGTCCTGCTTTGCGCGCTCAATTAGAATAGCCAACATGTCAGCAACAATGTTAAATAACATTGGGGAGATGGTGTCACCCTGCCGCAACCCTTTTTTTGTCTGAAAGTAATGGCCTACTTCATCATTGACTTTGATGGCCACACTGCCTCCAGTTACAAAATTTTGGATCCACTGGCGCCATTTATCTGAGAAGCCTTTCATTCGTAGGGCCTGTTGGAGGAAAGACCATTTGACTTTGTCATAGGCTTTTTCAAAGTCGATTTTGAGTACTACTCCACTCATGTTTTTCCGGTGCATCTCGTGAACGGTCTCATGCAGAATTACTACACCGTCAAGTATATTTCTTCCTTGCATGAACGCCGTTTGAGATGGTCGGACAACATGGTCAGCTACCAAGTTTAATCTACTCGTGGCCAATTTGGTGAAAATCTTGAAGCTGACATTAAGGAGGCATATGGGTCTAAACTGCTGGATCCGTTCGGCCTCCTTAATCTTTGGCAATAAGACAATCTCACCAAAATTAATTCTGAATAGATCAAGTCGGTCGGCATGAAGACAATTGAACAATTCCAAAAGGTCAGGTTTGATGATATCCCAGAAATTCTGATAGAATTCGGCAGGGAAACCATCAGGGCCTGGAGCTTTGTTGGGTTCCATTTGGAACACCGCTGCTCTCACCTCCTCTTCTGAGAAAGGTGCCGTCAGGATATCGTTTTCTTCTGGCGTGACTTGTGGAATATCATCTGTTCGAGTCTCGTCAAGGGTGAAGTTCCCTTCAGGCGGCGCTCCGAACAAAGATTTGTAGTAGTTGGTGATATACTTTTTGAGCTCCTCTTGGCCTCGTTGATGTAGTACATGTGGTTATGAATGATGCAGCAGCAGCAGTTCGTGGCTGGGTACGTGCGGCTGTGCGCCTTCCCAATTCTTCATGCCGCCGGGTTGCAGCAAGCGCCCAAGTGGCAGAGGAAAGGAAACGAAGCAGCACTGCCATGTCCACCGACTTGGAGAGACGGTGTGCTCCAGAAGCGGCCGTCGCCCGCGCCGCCGATTGGGATGTGTGGTGGCCATGCAGCAGATGTTGCCACCATCACGAGCGATCTGTCCTGCGCGCACCGTGGTTGGTTGGCTGGAGCTATGTCCGTGAACGTGTCATCGATTCGACGGTGGTCGCCGGAAGCTCAGAGGGGATTCGACCTTCAGATCCGGCGAGGTTCGTGATCAGCATCACTAACGGAGATGCATGACGGCGGCATGTCCTCCACCCGGGTAATTTGCTGCCACGTGCGAGGATGGCGAAAGTAGTGGCGGCATGTGGTGATGTTGTCTCATGCAGATTGATCATCGCTGCCACTTGTGAGGAAGGTGCGGGACGTCGGAGCGTCCCAAGCTCGGGATTTCGGCTGGGCATGAGACCTTCCTTCTTCGTAAAAATCTACGTCGTGTTGTGCTGCTTGGATCGTGAAAAGTGAAAGAGATAACATATGATGACTTTGATTGGATGGTGCTTCTTGAGTACCCAGTTCCGAGCTCCGGGGTGAAAACCCTATGTCAGATCCTATTTGGTTATACATGGTAATGGCGGCGGTTTTGAGTCGTTACCCTCTCGAAGGCATTGCTTGGAGTTTGCTTGGACTTGATTTTTAGGGTGAAAACCCATGATCTGGCCTTTTGTGGTTGGATCCGGCAACAACAACACTTGTGCGTCGTTCCTTCCTAAATGCGTTGCTTTTGAAGAAGCTCTGATCTGGCCTTTTGTCGATGGTCATTGTTGTCTATCATCGATCGTTGTTTTGATTGCTTCAGGTTTTTCCTTTTTTTTCACCTTGGCATAGCTTCGATCTTAGATGACTTAGCTCTTTGCCGGTGTAATCCTTGTGTGTGTGAGTTTGTGTTTGTTGTGTGCATCCTAGTTATGCAGAGGCCGGATGTGTACTCATTATGATTGTATCCCTCGATGCTACATTATGAGTTAATAAAAAAATCATTTATCGAAAAATGTGCCTGCTGTACCTGAAAATATTTCTAACTTGTATTAATTGATATTTTTACAAGAGTTTGAGCAAATTTGGTCGCTGTCAGAATAATCTCGAATTGTTAATAAATATTTAGTAGCAATAGAAATGCAGAACGATTAGCACACTTGGTCCTGACGCGCGTCTCACTATTTGGCAGAAGTTTTGTGGAAAGAAGATGAGAAACAAGAAAGCATGGTCCATCGGGGTCCAACTGGATGCATATTCTGTGTAAAGAAAGCAATGCAATCAATCTGAGATATTGGGTCTTTTGATTGCTCTCAGGTGTAGACAGAGGGTTTTTCTATCCCTTTGCTCTATGGTGGGTTGTATTAAATTCATGGGCACCTAGTGGCATAAGAAGATGGTTGGATCGAAGAGCTCAAAAGGGCATCGTAAGTTAGGGTGAATTTGCACTGAACTAGTATAAAGTTTGTAGGGACCACTCCTTGAACAATTCCTTCCTCTTTTCATATTTGGATGTCAGTATTCGTCGTGCTGAAAGACTTCCGCACCATACATCACGCACGGTTATTATATATTTGTTGCCCAGGAAAGCGATTTCTGCGGCATAAGATCATTCGACAACAAGTGTCAAGTTGCGAAGTGAGAGTTGTCTTGAAACGCACTGCATGATAAAAATTTATCACCTCGGGTGATGCAAATAATGATGATGTTTGCATGCGGTGAGGTTATTTTTACACAAAGGTCGTTCGTTCATTGTCGCTTGCAAGGGTGCCCACAACAATAAAAAGCAATAATCCAATAGTAGTAAATTTTGATTTCTCTACCTCAACGAGCGAGTTAGTCTCATGCACTTCTAGGTTGTGTATATGAGAGGAAAAAACGTTTCGATATTTGGAATCTGTCAGTTATTTGCACTATAATTTTGACTGAATATTTGGAGTGTACAACTAACCAAAAAAATCTCTGAATTTGCAACTTCTTTGGATCCTTCCGATCCACTTGTACATGTTTGTGAGATTCCATTACTTCAGCTATTTCGAGAGGAAGGATAGACATGCTGATTACAAGGAGGGCTACAAGCAGAGATGTTTATTCCAAGAGACATGCTAAGTTACGCAGAATTGTGTTTATATGCTGAAGATTTTCATTAAGTAGAAGGAGGTCGCTGCAAATGAAAATATACCTACAAGCTGAACTGTAGTTCTTGGGGATAACCCGTCAAATTGACTTCTATTTCTGCAAGACAATGATTTAGTTGCACAAGTGGTGTCGGGGATATAACTCCACGGTGTAACCCGCCCTATTGGGCCGGGTTAACATATTGATAGTTTTATGACCAAGTTTAAGATGGGCCGTGTCATGGAGACAAAGGCAAACGAGGCAGTGGCTCATTAGGTCGCCGGACAGCCCAGCATTTGAAGATGGCGGCTCAAGGCCCGCAAAGCTCAAGACACAAGCCGGATTTCCTTGCTTAAGGCGCAAGGCAAGTTAAAGACATTGTAGGTCACGGGTCACAATATGACCCGGAATCTATTGTAAATCCTAGGGCTTGACCTGTATATAAAGGCAGGTCCCTAGGACCGAAAGACTCAAGTTACAATCTCTCGATAGCTAGGTTAGCGATTCCGCACCCTTGTAATCGAGATCTATCCATCAAATACACATAAAGCAGGGCGTAGGCTATTACCTCCATCGGAGGGGCCGAACCTGGGTAAACCCGACTCTCTCTCTCTCTCTCTCTCTCTCTCGTTCAACCCCTTCGAGTCGCCACCTAGCAACGATGGCTCCACACCTAAGTCCTTTCACGAGGACATCTGCCGGGTTGACAAAACCACGACATTTGGCGCCCACCGTGGGGCTCTCGCCCGGTGGATTTGAGTTCTCGAAGGGAATCCTACCAGGATTTGGGAAGTTTGCGGTTAATCAGATGATCAAGAGCCGCCGCGACAAGATCTACGTCAACGAACCGGCTTGGAGCGTCAAAGCTAACCCGATCGGACGTGGGCTTCGAGGTCCCGTTGGAGAGATCGGTTTAGAGACCTCCGGGTCGGACATCAACATCAACATCGACGAGCCGGCTCGGAGCGCCCAAGCCAGTCAACGCTAGGGCGGCCTTCATCATGTCTTCATCGGCTTCACGCAAGGAATCAGCCTTTCGGATGAGCCGGCCTCCAGCGGCGACGCCCTCGTAAACTCGGACGGCGGATCATCCACAGGAGATACGGAGTCGATCTGTCCTCTTTATGACGGCGGGCTTGGGGGCTCGTTGGAAACCGAGGCCCTTGAGGAATACGACGAGTTGCCACGTCAAGTCGCCGTCTACATGGCGGGGGCTACGACGGTTCCAGATCCGGCCGCAGCTGGAGGTTCTGGCGAGTCAACCAAAACGCCAGCTCAAGCCATGACCGATCTCATGGCCGAGATGGCAAAACTTGTGGATACCCTAGTTACCGCAAAAAATCAGGAAGAGCGCAATGTGGAGCTAACCAAACTGCGTAGCCAGATAGTTGAGGTGCAGAAGGAGATCGACGCTGAAAACACGCGGATGGCGGAATTGCAGGCTCGCATACACCAAGAGACGGAACGCCTTAAGGCCGAAGCCTGGCGGTTAGGAGTCTAGAGGGAAGCATCAGAGGCCGTTTACGAGAGAAGACGCCACTGCGGGCTCCCTCCGAACCTTGAGCCACAACAGCTTTTTAATACCCCACAACAGACACTAGGAACTATTCAACAACCTGGGAATCGACAAGAAGAACCAGCTCAACCCCCGCCGGCTCACTCCCCGCCTCGACGATTCCAGACTTCGCGGGGCCACTTTTCCAATCCTGTTGACAACATGCTGGCAGCAACCCAGAATTTGGAAGCATTGCCTATTAATGGAAACTCCCCCGTTGAGGTTGAGGCTAGAAACGCTATTGAGATGCTGAAAACAGTTGTGATACAGCAGGCACAGTATTCATACAGCCGGGATCGGATGCATTCCACTCCCTACGCTAGCAAGGGCCGTCATGTGGAGTCCCCGACCGTTTCCAGCAGTGGGAGAAGGCAACAGCCTCAGGTCTCTCCAACCCGTCCCATGCCGTCAGACGCCCAGGCAGTTGTTGACGCGGCGAGAGGCGCACGACTAGCAGAAGCGGAAGCGGCAGCACGGGGGATTCAAAAGCTTCACCCTCAACCGGCGAGTTTGGGGGCAAGGTCTAACAGTAGGACAATTGGTATACCATGCTTATCCCCGGCACTCCGCGCCGAGCGCATGCCCAAAGACTTCAAGGGGCCTCGTAAGGTGCCAAACTACACGGCAGATCTTGAGCCGGCATCCTGGATCGAAAGTTATGAGTTGGCATTTGATATGCTGGATGTCAGTGACGCTGTATGTGCCAAGTACTTAACCATGATGTTGGAAGGACCGTCTCGGACGTGGCTGAAAAACTTGCCGCCTAACTCCATCAACACATGGGCCGAGCTGAAAGAGTGGTTCATCAAGAATTTCCAAGGAACCTGCAAGAAGCCTATGACGATAGTAGACCTACATCATTGTGTTCAACGAGTGGACGAGTCGGCCCACCATTGTACTCGCCGGGTCGCAGAAATTATCCACTCATCAGACAGCATCACGGCGGCTCAAGCAGTCCTAATATTGGAAAAGAACTGTCACTTCCAGCCTTTGGTTCAGAAGCTCGGACGGCTCAAGCGAAAAGTACAAGACATGGGCGACTTGATGGATGTCCTCACCAGATATGCCGAGTCAGATAGCATGAAGGATCCCGGCTCAGATGAGGAGAAGACCACCAAAGGCAAAAAAGGCTGAAGGAGGGAAATGTCAGCATGGTCACGGTGGTAACCAGGGGGCTCAAAATAATAAGAGGAAGCAGCCTGATGGCGGGTCGGACTTTGTGGCCAATACAAACACAGGTTTCAAGAATCAGTGCCGCAACGGTCGCCCCGGAGGGACTTATAATGGGAATAAACCTCGCAATTATGAGGAGGCGCTTAAAGCACCTTGCCCTAAGCACAGCACTCAGGATAAGCCGGCTACCCACTCGTGGGAGAATTTTTATATCATGCAAGAGTTTCGTAACCAGGCTTTCCAGAATAATCCAGGACGTAATGGTGGAGGACACCCGGGTCAACACGGACCTGGTGGGTCACAAGGTGGCTCGGGGGCTGGTTTTCAACATCAGGGAAATCATGGCAATGGGCAGCATCCTGGCCAAGGCAATCAGCATAATAACCAAGGAGGATTCCAAAGCAATCCCAAGCAGTTGAATAACGGTCAGTACCACTAGCACCTGAATCCCTGAATAAAATTCATGCTCTCGAGGGTCTCAAGAAGAAATTTTATGTCTCCGAGAGGGAAACAAGCCGGCCCTAGAACACCAGTGGCCTTATTATACTTAGCTCTGCCGACTCCTTTTTTGTAATTTCTTCCCCCTTGCAAAATTCTGTATATACTTCTTTATGTTTCGAGTATGAATAAAGCCAGCATATTTTGCCGTTTCAACCTACAAATTGAGCTTGAGTCTTTTTTTTCGAAACAAAGGGCACCTGGGGCTTCCAACTCATTGAGTTTAGCTTTCTCACCCTTGTGACCCGGCACAATAACGCCACAATACAAAGGGCATTTGGGGGCTTCCAGCCCATCGGGGTTAGCTTTCTCACCCTCTTGACCCGGCAAAAATAAACGCCATGTATGGTTAAACCTGCCAGTGCGCTTGATGCGACTCCGATCAGATGACCCCGTGTACTCTTGACAAATCAATCCTTTTTGGACCCTGAACTTGTTAAAGTTAAAACACCGGCTTGAGTCATGAGAGAGCCGGCATACAGAAAGCTAGGATAAACCATGGGTTATCATACCCGCTTCATTGAAGCAAGACTCGAGCCTCAAAAGCCGGTCCTTCCCTGTTGAGCCTCGAAAGTCGACGAATTACCTCGACATTATGAGCATATGTTATTACATCCTTCGCATCGTCATCACGTCATGCTTATGCGAAAAGCTGATTTTCATATCAGAATATATCACAAGATATTTTGTGAATGCATATGAAGCCTTTTTTGCCGACCAGCATCTCGGTTAAACTAACCAGGATTGTGCGGTTAAAACCTTCAAAGCTGTTTTCAAAAGGGGTTGCCTTATATTTGTAAGCTTCGAAAGCCAGTTCCTAAAACGGTACTATGTGCTATGATTCATCACATAAAATGAGTTGGGTACGCCCTATTTTCATTACCGGTTTATACATGAAATAACCGGGTTACTGTAACAGCCCAAGATTGACGCTCCAGAAGATTCCCCTTTTATTCCATTCTCGTCGTGTGATTCTTTTGTTGTCCCATTCATCATCGCATCATTCGCTTCATCTGCATTGCATCGGCACTCCATTGCCGTCATTTTCCAAAACCGCATCCGTTCGTAGTTGCCGGGTTCTCTCCGTTCTTGTCGTTAACCGTTTTGAGACCAACCACACACGCACGCGCCCGCGACATCTCTAAAATATTGTTTTCAAAAGTGTGTATAAAACTTTCTCGGATTGGGTCGAAACTTGGCGAGCAGTCGTAATATATTGTAGGTAGGCCGCCTGCCAAATTTCGTCACAATCGGAGGTCATTTGATACCCCGACGATCAACCGTAGCGGCTTCGTCATCGGATATATTAGCGGACGTTTCGGTATTTCAAAATCATGTCACGGGCCACCAACCTCCCTCTCTTCTCAACCCACACCCCCTCTCCACAGCCCACAAAGCCCAGCTAACCCCCTCCGCTTCCGGACCGTCCGATCGAGATCGCACGGTCCGAAAACGGGCAAAAACCCCCTAACCCTAGTCCCTGCCTATAAAAGGAGGTCCTCCCCTGCCAAAAATGGCCTCCCTAGTCCCTCCACCTACCTCCAGCCGCCACTCCTCGGGATCCGCGCCGGCCAGCCCGCTGTCGCCACTTGGCGTGGAGCCGCCGCCGCCAGCCGCCGCCCTGGCCACTCCGCGCCCGCCACCTGGCCTTGCGGCCAGCCCCGCGCCACCTCCCATCGCGGCAGGCCCGCCCGGGCCCGGGGGAAGCCCGTGCGCCCGCCCGCGAGGCCCGTCGGGGCCCAAGCCGCCAGCCCCGCCTCCCGCTCGCCCTAGCGCCGCCCGGGTGCCTCCTCCAGGCGCCGCCGCTCGCCTCGCCCCGCCGCCACAAGCCCGCGCCGCCGCTAGCGCCCGCCTCCGCCGCCGCTTGTCGCGCGTCACTCCGCCGCCCTGCCGCACCCTCCGGCGACCCGCCCCGCGCCGCAGCCCCTCCGCCCCGGACCAGAGCTCGCCGCCGCTCCGGCGGTCTGCTCGCCTCCCCTCGCCGGTGCCACCCGGATCCGGCGGGATATAAGGTTGCCGCCCAAGGATCCGGCCTTCCCCGCGCCTCCGGTCAACCTCCGGTGCCCCGCCGCCATCGCCGGAGCTCCCCTGCGCCGCCGGCGGCCATGGCTGCCCTCAAGCCGCCGCCGGGATGGCCTCGTCCCCGGACCCCGTCGACCCTGCATCCAAACGCCGCCCCTGCACCGGCCGTCCAGCGGGACATCCCCGTCCCGTTTTGCTGGAGGTCGATTTTCTCTAAGTCTTTTAGTTGTCTGTTTTAAGCATCACATATGCATTTTGTGAGTGTCATAACTTTGTGCATGTTTACCCGTTGGGGATGAGCTATACATGGAAATGCATCTACTCTTCGTGCTCTACAGCATGGTGTCATTTGGAAGCATATTAGAGTTCATTTGCATGCCCATATCCTTGTTGCAAGAGTGCATCGTGTCGTTTGGTGCAATCTGTTATTTTATACAATTTGGCGCGGATGGTTGCATCAAATCCATAGGTCTTTTGCATGTGGTGTCTTCATGAGTATTCCTCTAGGATATGCCTACTTTGATGCCATGCCTCTGGTTGCTAGGTAGAAGTTCACTATCAAGTCAATTTCTTGCTCTCAAGTTGCCATCATGTTAAAACTGAAATCTGTTAACGAAGAGTTCCATTTTGCGATGCTCGTATTAAGCAAACCATGCCTCCTATGTAATTGTGCCAATGGAATGATTTGAAGTGTGTCATGTATACTTGCTATTAGAGTCCTTGCCATGCCTTTAAATGATTGCTATTCTACTGTTATTACCATGTCAACATGCCTAGTCAATACTGCAGTTTTGGGAGATAGTTAAATTGCACTAAGTCTGAAACTGTTATTTTGTTGCCATGTTGCCATGTGATTTGCTATTGATCTAGGAGTCTTTTGTGGTTCCCACCAAGGAGTCTTTTGTTAAGCATGTTGTTTCCTATCATGTTGTGCCAATAGTTTGCATGAATAGGTTTAGCATCATAATTAATTCTGTTGTCCAACATGTCAATCTGTTAAAAAACTGCTGCACATGTCTACTCTAATTTTCACTAAGTCTGAGAATCTGTTTTCTTCAAAATGCCATGTTGTGATGATGCTAGCCATGATTCTATGCATAATTAGACCTTGCCACCATGGAATGAATTGTAGTGCATCATGTCCTCTAGCATGCTGTTAAGTTTCATGCCAATATATGACTTGTAGCATATAGTTTTACTGCTGCCAATATGCGTTCGTGAAAAAACTGATCTGCCAAAAACTGTGATTTTCACTAAGTCATAATCTGCTATATTTTGTTGCCATGTTGTGAGCTTCCTACCATGTGATCCAGGACTCTTTTGAGTATGTTATGTGAAGATGAAATGAAGTGTGTGTTATATGCTACTGCCCCATGCTTAGTTTGTGCATATTAGAATCTTGTAGCTCGTTGTTTTCATGTGTGCAATATGCCATGTTGCTGGTTTGGGCAGATTTGAACTAAAACTTGTGTTGGTTGTTGTGGTTGAACCGTAGCTCCGTTTTGGACATGCCATATATGAAACTTGCTTAAATTTCATGTAGTACCATAATATCTTGCTGCATCCATGATTTGAGTTGGTTGTGGTTGTCATTTGCATGCATTTTGCATTCGTGTCACATGCATCTTGTGTTGGTCATATCTTTTAGACCGTAGCTCCGTTTCAAACGTTCCATATATGTAAATCGACTAGAAGGACGTGTAGAATTGCATGGTATACTTTATTTTCCTGTTTAATAAATATAAAACATGATTAGTTCAGATCTGGACCAATTTCGAAATTAACATATGGGGTCGTTTCGGAAGTACTATATGTTGTTTCCGACCTCATTTAAAATGCATATATAGTATAGTTTCATTATGCTTCACCTCTTGCCATGTTTAACAACATTTAATATTGTCGTGTAAATAAACGAGAGTGAACTAAATGATTCGAACGTGGAGTTTCATCAATATGCAACACGTTGCATATTGAGCTTCACTTAATGTGTAGAAGTTGATTGTTGTGCTTTGCCATGTCATGCATAACATGCATCATATTTGATTGTGCATCATGTCATGCATATGTTGTGGTGTTTATCATGTGTTGATTGTTGTTTCCGGATTGCTTCTTCTCGATAGAGTTCCGAAAGCGTTCGGAGTGTGAGGATTCGTTCAACTACGTTGGCTCGTCTTCTTCATGGATTCATTCTTCTTCCAAGCGGGATCTCAGGCAAGATGACCATTTCTCTGGATACCATTACTATCATTGCCATGCTAGATGTCTCATTTCTATCGCTGTCTCACTACCTACCATTTGTATGACAAGCCTCCCAAATTGCCATGAAAAGCCTCTAACCCCTCCATATCCCAGCAAAACATTGTTTGGCTATGTTACCGCTTGCTCAGCCCTTCTTATAGCGTTGCTAGTTGCAGGTGCAAATTGTTTCCATGTGCCAACATGGATATCCTTTTTGTTATATCACAATATTATTGCTATTTTAATTTAAAGCACATATATACTTGGTAAAGGGTGGAAGGCTTGGCCTTTTGCTCGGTGTTTTGTTCCACTCTTGCCGCCCTAGTTACTTGTGTATCGGTGTTATGTTCCATATTTTGTGCTCCTAACATGTTCGGGGTTGTTATGGGGACCCCCTTGATTTTCGTTTTGGGATAAAACTTATCTGGCAAGGCCCAACATTGGTTTTACCATTCGCCAACCTAATAAAACTTGCATAGGGATTTTCCGGACCCCGTGGATAATTAATCAACAACCCGGGCCAGTGCTCCTCATGAGTGTTGGACCACCTACCTAGCAGTCGGCGGTGCCACCTCGGGGCAACTCGAGGCATTTTCAGGCTACCGTCCACTTCGCATAGACGGATGATGCCCGTAGATAGAGAGCGTGCGGCTCTAGATGTGGATCTGGCTCACCGGGAGGCCTTGCTGGATTTGTTTTACCTTTCTCGAATGTCTTGTGCGAGGAATTCCGATAATACTTCGGGCTATCTCGAGGTTGCGGTTTTCCAATGGAATTGCCTAGGAAATCACGGTATTCGTGGTCGAGGTTATTCCCGCGGCGTGTGGTTAGTTCGTGATGGATGAGTTGTAGCACCCCTGCGGAGTTAAATCTTTCGGAAAGCCGTGCCCGCGGTTACGTGGCAACTTGGAAACTTTTGATTAACACCCGGTCATAGCAAACTTGAAGTAAACTCAAATAAAATACACCAACCGTGTGCGTAACCGTGACTGTCTCTTCTCGTGAAATTCTGGTCCGAGAGAAAACACGGTGGGGTTATGTTTGTTCGTAAGTAGGTGTTCAGGATCTCTTAGAGATCATTGCTAGTTCACGTCCGTTTATGCGACAATCATCCCCCTTTATTCTTGTACTCGTAAGTTAGCCACTCAAATAAATGCTTGGTGCTTGCTGCAGCCTCACCACTTAACCATACCTCACCCATTAAGCTTTAATAGTCTTGATACCCTTGGAAATGAGATTGCTGAGTCCCTGTGGCTCACAGATTACTACAACAACAGTTGCAGGTATAGGTAATGCGATGATTTGACGTGAGCGCGATGCTTGTTTGATTTGGAGTTCTTCTTCTTCTTCATCATCGATCTAGGATGGGTTCCAGGCGGCAGCCTGGGATAGCAAGGATGGATGTCATTTTATCGTTTGTTTCCGTCCATAGTTGGACCCTACTCTTCTGTATGATGTTTGGATATGTTGTTGAATTGATGTGATATTGATGTAGCTTGTGGCGAGTATAAGCCAATTCCATATACTCATCTCTTCTTTACATGTACTTGTAATGATATCCATTCTTGTGAAACGAAGAGATGCGCTTCTATCCCTGTAGAGGCCCCCGTGCCAAAATAAGGATAGGATCGCATCTTGAGCGTGACAGTTATGAGATGCATGACCAGCATAAAATTATATTATTGGTTAAAAGGCTAAAAGGACCTTAAATTTTGAATATCAGTTTTTGCCAGGTCTCATCGAGTCGGCTTGTCAATATTGCCTTATTTGGCTTTGTTCATTACAGCAAGTTTCAGTTTCAAAGTTATTACCGTCTTACGCTTGAGAGACCGGGTTGAACAATTGAGTTCGCATAAGCGACCAATTGACAAGACATACAAATCTTCAACATTGTTGAAAGAGAAATAGATTGTTAAAATTTAGAAGATCAAGACCTTCTGCCGGCTCATTTTTCCCAGCTCTATCTTGCCAAAAGCGCTCATCAATAGAAGGATTATGTGAATAACAGGGCGGTGAAATAGCAGAAAAGGGATCAAGCCCAGAAAAATAAGTATCTTGCGTCAACAAAGGCGCAAACATGCATGATGGCACGACACAAACAGTTTTCGGCTATTCCTATTACAAGCTCAGGAAAGACACAAATTGTTTTTTTTACCCATATTTGGGGCTTGAGTTGACAAAGTGATGATTGATAAAGCTCGAATCGCCGACCACATCATCCTGGTCAGTGGCGGCTAATCTTGCGCGTGAGACGCCTCCGGGTTATCCATCGTTTGGTCTTCCGGCTCTTGTATCTGAAGGTTTTCCACGTCCCAGTTGCAGTGAGATAAGGCTTGGAACACAACCCCGTCATCAAAAATAGGATACGGGTCAACTTCAGGGGCAAAGATATGCTCACGCCGTTGAGGAGCCAGATTCTTTCATATTAAAGCAGATGGTGGAATCCGGATATGGTTGCCGTCATAAGCCGCTTGGTAATTCCTCAGTTTCATCTCAGATACCAGCTGAGTCGACAATATTTGAGCATCCTTAACATAGGCAGCATAATCCTCCTGGGAAAATTCTGACACGTCATTCTTGAACTCGGGGAAGCCCTTTGCTAACTCAGCTGGGTCGAGCTCCTCTCCATAAGCTAAAGTCCGGCTCAATGCATATATCGCACCAGATCGGGCGGCTGACCTTTTTAGCTCTGGAATGTGTTGTGGGATGGTTGAAAGACACTCCAACACATTTTTTATAAGCTTTAAGGGCTGCTTATCCCCCATCGTTGCCTTGATTGCAAGATGATTCCCAGCGTAGAGTTGCTCTGTCAGAGAATAAACAGCCTTGAGCATCAGCAGGCTATTATCATAGAAGCTACTAGTCCGGGGGCCTGTAAAATAGAGTCAATGCATGAGTCGTCGGGCGCTTTATACCTATATCTCAGGAAGACAAGAAGTTATATACACTTACCAAAAAATAGCTTGGGTCATCTGGGCAATGTGCCGCTTTAACCCGGACAGCTCCTCGGTGATGGGTTTGAACTGGCCCTCAGCATCCTCTGCACGCTTCTACAAAGTCGCCTTTTCTACTTCAAAGGATTTTTTTCTCCTTCAAAAAACCTGCTTTGGCGTTTTCTAATTCAGTCAATGAGAGGCGAAGTTTTTCTTCAACTTCTGCTTGGGAAGCTTGCCCTTTTTCCAGGTTTTTTTTCAAGCCGGCTACGCTGGATTCGGCTGTCTTCAAAGCTTCCTGCATGATAAATAAATTTATGTCAAGTCCCAAGAAAATTGCAAGCAATATATTTGGCACTTGGGGGCTAATGTATATCAGTTCTTTTGACATTAAATATGTGGACAAGACCCGACTCATCTCAAAGAGATGAGCCGGCCCTTGGGGGCTACAGGTTAAAGATCTTCAAGTTATTAAAAGGCCCGACTCATCTCAAGGAGATGAGCCGGCCCTTGGGGGCAACAGGTCGAAGGTCCTCAAAATATTAAAAGACCCGACTCATATCAAGGAGATGAGCCGGCCCTTGGGGGCTACAGGTCGAAGTCCTTCAAGTTATTAAAAGATCCGACTCATCTCAAGGAGATGAGCCGGCCCTTGGGGGCTACAGGTCGAGTCAATCACAACATTCACAAGACCCGGCTTATCTTAGAAAGACAAAGCTGGGCCTTGGGGGCTACAAAAGGGTATATGGTGCGAGCATATAAAGGAGAATATACCTCGTACTTATTCTTCATCATGCTACCAAAGCCGATTTCCATTTCACGGCTCGTAGCCAGGCGGTCCAGACAGGCAGCATGAAGATCTTCAACACTAAAGTTTTCATAATTTGGAAGCTCCAGTTTGGTCTTCCTTTTTTCTTGCAGTACCGCTTCATCCTTAGCAATAACCTTTGTTAACACCCTGGAAATCTCAGGAGCGGTATAACCCGTCCCAGTAATAACAACCTCAGGGGCATCTTTGTTTGTTACTGAAGGATTGGGCGGGTCAAGGTTAACTGCTGATGTAGCTTCAACAGTTACGGCGTCACTACTAGCTGGTTCAGATGGAGGACGTAAATCGGTTTGGATCTCCTGAGGGTCTTCAGGTTGATCAACATGAATTTCAGGAGCCGTCGGATCAGGAATCTCCGGCTCTGGGGCCTCAGGGTTAACAGAAGACCCGTCAGTTTTCCTTTTCTTGGGTTTGGCCCTGCAAAGTTAAAGAGTACAGTATGAAGTGTGGGAAGAGATAATAGTCTACTCTAACAGGCAAAATGACGAGGAATTTACCCATGATTGATAACAAAGGGTGCCGGTTTGGATGCAGTTGAGTCGTCCGACGAAGGTGGCGACTCCTGATAAACCAAGGCAGAGGAATTAAAAGTTGACATATCAAGTTAGATCTTCCTTGGAAGATTGAAGTGTTAAATACCTTGGCTGGTCGTTTCCGGGCGGCTGATTTATCAGGTAAGCCCTCAACAAGATCACCACTCCCACTTTGGGTCTGACGCCTAGACTGGTGCTGAGTTTTCTTCAAAACAAAGTGAGGGTCCAGATGAGCGTCCGGGTGAGAAAAGCCTACCTTTCGAACAACTCACCTTGTTTTCAACGGGGGCAAAGGTTCTGAGTCGGAAGAGATGGAAATTACCTCAACATCACCTGCAGGGCTTGTTTCAACATCGCCCTAAGAAGAAGAGGCGTCAGATAGATTCAATGAAATACAAACAAAAGATTAAATTTACCTTTGATCGGGTATCAGTGGTAGCTACTTCGTCCATGTGAGACGGCCCTTCTACTTGGGGCGGCTTTGGGCTTGTTAGTCGCGGTCTTGCTGCGTTTCCTACCCCATAAAGGAGAAGTAGCCTGCAAAATTAAGCAAGAAGAGCAAGCGGGCAAAAGGCTCAAAGTTTGTTCGAAAAGCCGGATTAGGATATTAAAAGTTTTATACCGGGGGAGCCGGGTTAAGGGCGTAAAAAGGTTTTAACCCGTCCTTGCTGCAAGTTTCTTGGTTTTCACCCAGTAGTTTCTTCACAATCCGGTTTATTTCACCGGCTTCCAAGGAAAAGTTGCTGTACCGTTGGGCGTCATCCAAGTCGCCAGAGTAAGCACACATTAAGTCATCGCGAAGACTTAACGGCAGAATCCTCCAAGATACCCAACACCGGGTTATCTCGACCCTAGTCAGCCTGTTGGCTAGCAGAGCCCTCAACTTTGGATAAACATGGGCGTGTTGGGAACGTTCCTCTTGAGGAGCCCAGCCAGGAAGTTCAAAATTCATGGGGAGGTGGTTGGGTCTATAACTCGGCAAGGGATTTTCGTCAGCAGGGGCGGTATTCCAACAATAAAACCAAGTCTTGTTCCACCCTTTGGGATGGCTTGGTAGGGTGGCAGCAGGAAAAAGGACGTCTTTTCGCCTCTGGATTGAAACCCCGCCAAGTTCTAAGCCGGGACCGTCCGCACACTCTGTCTACCGGTTCAAGTAGAAGAATTCCCTGAAGAGGGAGACGGTGGGTTCCGTTTGAAGATACACCTCGCAAAATACTTGGAACTGGCAAAGATTCGATATGGAGTTAGGACCCAGGTCTTGAGGATGAAGATGGAAAAAATGTAAGATGTCTCGAAAGAATTTTGACTCGGGAGGTGAAAAACCCCTCTGAAGGTGATCCAAGAATATCACCACTTCTCCCTCCTCTGGGTTTGGGATTTCCTCTCCAAGGACGACCCACCAACCAACCACATTTTGAGGCGTCAGAAACCCATGTTCCTCATAATATTTCAAGTGAACATCAGAAACTTGAGTGGCCACCCAGTTGCACGCTTTTGACTCCGACATAATGAGTCACCTGGATAAAGCAAAAGAGGGCGGCTTAAGTAAATGGTTCAAATAAAATGATCTAATTATCTGCAATGGAAAGGTTGCCTTGTAAAGAGCCGGAGCCTTTATACAGTAGCTTAACGCATGACGAGTTACAATTATTGAGCCGGCAGGAGTAAGGGCGACTTGTGCTAAGGACCAAAGATTTCTGAAGTTTTGCTAAGTGTAAGACAAACAAGTTTCTCCCGGAGCAGCAACAATTTTGGATCTAAGAATAGTTCAAAAAAGTGAGCGGAGGAGCAGAGAAGCAATGACAGTACAGTTCATCTAATGCTGAGGAGGATTAAAGCATAACATACACGAAACGGAATCGGTATTTCTACCGTTCTACTTTGGTGATTGCGCTCGCGGGATCTACTCACGAAATTAACGATGGTGACGAACTGGAGAAAAGCTACCGAAGAACTCAAGAACTTCGGTATACTACAATGGATCTAGGTCAGAAGAAAATGACTTACTTGGGTGGTCACCGGCGGTGGCGGAAGCGTGCGAAAGTTTGACTGGCGAGGAAGAAATACCACGACGACCTCGAGAGTGATTTCCGGAGATGAGGAAACCGCGGCGGTAGCACGAGAAGTTTCCGGACTCGAGGAAGAAGAAGAAGCAAAGAGGCGAAGTGGAAAGTGAATCACGGACCCTTCGGTAGATATTTAAAGGGAAGGAGCTCGAAGAGGCAACTGACAGGCGCGACAATCGAGGGAATGCAGTAATTTTCGGGAAACAAAAACGCCTCGATTTTCGGGATAAACAGATATGACCAGATTCACCATGATTTCATTATTATTTTTCTAGATTGACGAGAGATTATGTCACAATAAGTGAACGCTGGAGAAATGACAAGTGTGGAAATAGTACAAGCCGACGTTATGAGATTCGTGGAAGGTACAAGTCCAATGATGAGCCGCCAAAGGAATAAAAGAGAAATTGACATGAATGGATTCAAATCAATCTGGGGCCTAATGTCGGGGATATAACTCCACGGTGTAACCCGCCCTATTGGGCCGGGTTAACATATTGATAGTTTTATGACCAAGTTTAAGATGGGCCGTGTCATGGAGACAAAGGCAAGCGAGGCGGTGGCTCATTAGGTCGCCGGACGACCCAGCATTTGAAGATGGCGGCTCAAGGCCCGCAAAGCTCAAGACACAAGCCAGATTTCCTTGCTTAAGGCGCAAGGCAAGTTAGAGACATTGTAGGTCACAGGTCACAATATGACCCGGACTCTATTGTAAATCCTAGGGCTTGACCTGTATATAAAGGAAGGTCCCTAGGACCGAAAGACTCAAGTTACAATCTCTCGATAGCTAGGTTAGCGATTCCGCACCCTTGTAATCGAGATCTATCCATCAAATACACATAAAGCAGGACGTAGGCTATTACCTCCATCGGAGGGGCCGAACCTGGGTAAACCCGACTCTCTCTCTCTCTCGTTCAACCCCTTCGATTCGCCACCTAGCGGCGATGGCTCCACACCTAACTCCTTTCACGAGGACATCTGCCGGGTTGACAAAACCATGACAAGTGGACAATGCTATTTTATATGGTGATTTCGCTGACATTTATGTGGAGGAATTGGATCATGCACATGACTCTGATCTGCACATCATGGAAGCAATTCAGGAGAATTTTGAAAAGGAGGACACATGTCAGAGGGATACTGCATACAATTATGAAGATTTGGCCACAGTTGCCGCTGATGAAACTTACTCCAGGAATAGAGAGACAATAATGCCAGTATTTGCTGTCCAGTTTGTAGGAATAGATGTTGTTGATGAGATGATATTGACACATGTGGCTAGTGTTGTAGAAGAAGAAGCTAATGCAAATTCCTCAACTAATGCAGTTGCTAGTAGACCTACTAAGTTGCCAGTCGGGAGAAGTTCTACAACTCAAATTGTGCCACACGAAGCACCACCTGAAGCAACAACAACAAGAACACAACCTGAAATACCATCTACTACATTTGAAGCACAAGTTTATGCAACAGAAGCACCTGAGATGGTTAATAGACAGCATAGAGCTCCAATGGAAATTGCAGATGAGGAGGATGATGATGAGAGTGACCTGGACTATGAACCTGGCGCTGAGAGCAGCTCTACTGAAGAATCGGAAGCAGAGCAGGTGAGGAAACTAGCAAGAGAAATAAGGCGAGGTAGAAAAGGGCTAAGAAACAAGAGGAGGGAGTTGGTCCTGTAGTCAAACATGACAATTTCATTGAAGGTGTATCTGGTGATGAAGATTTGGATGGACGGAATGATGTGGATGAGTTTGAATCAGACGATGATTGCTCGTACAATGAGAAGACTGATGGAGAGGGGGGGGGGGCAAGCCTGTTTAGGAAACAAAGTTAATTGAAAATATTTGATAGCAAGGTAGAAATTCCTTCCTTTCAGCTAGGTATGGTTTCAGAGGGAGAGCTCAAATGAAGATAGCACTGATAAACTACTGTATAAAAAGACATAAGCATATAGGCTTTACAAAAGATGAAATCAACAAGGTGAGGACACATTGTACTTGGCCTGGATGCAAGTGGATGATATATGCATCCAAAATATCTAGAAACAAATGGATGCAAGTTTCCAGATTTATAGATGAGCACAACTGCATTCCTAGAAGGGACAATAAACTAGTTACCTCTAATGTCATTGCAAAGAGATATGGTAGGCTAATAAAATCAAATGCAAGTTGGAAGTTGGAGGAAATAAAGAAAATTGTGCCCATTGAAATTTTTGCAGATGTGAGCATTACACAATTCAAAAATGCTAAGAGGTTGGTCCTTTCAAAGTTACTGAATTCCTCGAAAGGAGAACATTCCAAGGTTTTTGACTATAAACTAGAGCTACTCGGGTCAAACCCAGGAAGCACTATTGCGGTGAAATTGGACCAGATGAGAAGGATGAAACTCATGTGTTCCAAAGGTTTTACATCTGCTTTGATGCAAGCAAAAATGAGCTTCTTGTTGGTTGTAGACAAGTGATAGGTCTTGATGGATGTTTTTAAGGGTGCACGTGATGGTCAGCTGCTTTGTGCTCTGGGTAGATATGCAAATAATCAAATGTAGCATGGGCCATTGTGGAGAAGGAGACTTACCAGTCATGGTTTCGGTTTGTTGCAAAACTCAATAAAGATTTGAAGATCAAGAATGAGGGTGATGGCTGGGTGTTTATGTCAGATCAACAGAAGTGCAGGATTGGTGCTATACTGTTTTTGAAAATGCCCATTGTGTATTTTAAATTTGTTCAGTGTCTTTAAAAAAACAAAAACGCTTACTGTTTTTGAAAAGAAATCAATATATATTACAAATGTTAAATGTGGATTAGAAATTTGTTCTGCATATACGTTATCTTTTCATAAAATGTTCGAAATAAAACCGAGGAAAAAACCGCGATGCTACAGAACCATATTTTTTCCGGTAACTACAGTACGGTAATGCTGCAGTGTTTCTGCATTGCTGTTTTTACTTTAACTGCAAATGGGCCGGCCCAGTGGGATCACCCTGTGCGAAGCCACAGCTCCTTGATGCACATGGGCGTCCTATAGGGACTCTTCCGGCGTTGTATGGGACTGGCACGTGTGTGCTTACCTGTAGATGTTCCTGCTTGGGCTGGCCCACTACCTCTCGCTGTTACTCCCTCCGTTTCAAAATACAAGTAGATTTCATTATTAACTACACACGGATGTATATAGACATATTTTAAAATATATATACAGTTTTGTGAAATCTCTAAAATAACTTATATTTAGAAACGGAGGGAGTAGTTCTAGCGGGGACCTGGTTCATGTTGAGCCGAGGAAAATTGTACACTAGTTCAGCCACCAAATTTTTTTGGTTCATAGGCAAGTACATAACACACATATACGGTGCATTTTCTTAAAAAAACTGTACGCTGCTAATTTTCAAGATGTTTTTAGAAGAAACATAAGCTTTATAAAATTGCGCCATTTGCTTAATTTTCAAAAGTGTTCAGTACAAGCCAAACACTGTTTTGAGAATACAAAGTTTTGTTCGTGCCATTTTATAAATTTGTTTATAAAACTCAAAGAAAATATTCATGGAATTTTAAGAAAATGTACACATGTACAAATATGTTCATGACATTTTTACAAATTATCATGAAAATGGAAACAAATATTTGCCTAATTGATAAAATATAATTGTATAAGTCAGAAAAATCTTCATGATATTTTATCCAAAATTCTTGTTTTTAATAATATGTTTAAAAAATTTCAGAAAATGTTTCAAGAATATTTAGAACAATCATGCAGTGCAATGTTTAAAAAATGTTCTTAGCATATGAAAAATGTAAGTGCCATTTAGAAACAGGTTTAGAAAATACTCATGAAATTTGCATGAACTTTTTTACACGTTCTACAAAAATGTCATGACATTTTTGAAGAATTTTCAATTAATGTTTAAAAAAATTCAATCATTATGTGCGTTTTGGAAATATTCAAACATGTTCTTGGATAAATGTTCAACGTGCATTCGGGAAAATTGAACGAACATTTAGAAAAAATTGACATGTATTTTACAAATAAAAAGAAGGAAAATAAGTAAAAATACTAAAATGGAAAACCATTGAAAAGCGATAAACAGTAGCATAGAAAAACAAAAATGGAGAAACCGCACGCAAACTGGGCCTAAAGGTTTTGAAAACGGTTCGTACTGGTCTATTGGAGTATTCGAAAACTGTAGTATTGAGCGGGTCCTCTAACGCGAAACCATGAGGCGAGCATTTCTTGCGTGTCACATGAAGTGAAATACTCCCTCCATTCCAAAATATAGTTCGTCCACGCTTTTCAAGATTTAAGTTTAACCATAAATTTAACCAACGTAGGCAACTGTGGCAGGAGAAAATATATACCATTGAAAACTTCTTTTGAATACGTATTCAATGGTATAAATTTTGCTCCCATCGCAGTCGTCCACGTTTGTTAATTTAAGGTCAAACTTGAATCTCGAAATACATGAAACACTATAATATGGAACGGAGGGAGTATATCAGTACATCATACCTTAAATGGACCACCCCCGTGTTTTCGCTCTTCTAGAAATTGCCTGCCTATCGGCCCATGTAATTTTCCCTTTTTGATGTTACTTTTTATTTATGTATATTTCTCTATTAGTAAAATAAATAATTTTTGGAAATACGTGCTAAATTTTCATGTATTTCAAAAAATTGTTCATCCAATTCAAACAAGTTTCCACACCATTTTTATAATTGGTTCTTGAAATTTTCAAAAATGTTTCATGCATCTGCAAATAAAGTTATGAAAATTTAAATTATTTGTTTAGTTTTAATAAATTGTTTTTATTTTTCCATGATATTTTTAGAAAATTTGATACCATTTAAAAAAATCTCCATGCCTAGTTTACCCGAAAATATTCATAATGTTAAAAATTGGTTCATGACTTTTTTGACTGAATGTTCATGAAAGTGTAAAACTATAGTTCACGCAAATTTTGGAAATGTCCATAAAATATATAATATATTTGTGCTATTTCGCAAAAATGTTCCCAACACTTGAAAAATGTTCATGCAACTTAAGATAGTTGTGCATAACTTATAATATTGTTTATATTATTGTTTCAAATTGTTCATAACTTTTAAATAATGTTTATACATATAAAAAATGTTGAATTCTTTTCGAAAACATGACAATATTTTTGGATAAACGTTGATGACATGTAAAAAATGATATACATTAAACCATACAGATTAAAAAAATATTGAATTTGTAAAAGGAAAAAGAAAAAGGAAGAAAAGGAAAAATTAAAATTAAAATAGAACAAAAGTCCTAAAACTATTCGAGAGTTGTCAAGGTAGTCATAATACTATGAAGATGCACATTTGGACCCTAAAAGTTTGCTAAGTGTGTTACCCACAGTCTTATCTGTGTTGCATCAGCTTTGACTCTCATGGCTGGTAGGTTGACAACTGCCATGTGGCAGCATTTTGTACAAACCACCCCAAAGGGCCATCTCTTCTCATTTTGTGGTCCTCCTCGTTGCACAAAACCTACACAGATGTCGTTTATCCATCAATCAGACCCAGCCATCCATCCTAGTCCCCCGATACGTGCATCGTCAACGGTCTCGCTCTCCCACATGTGGCCCTCTTCCCCCTTCCCAAGCAACGGCGGTTGCCTTCTCCGAAGGGTGCAGTGCTGGCAGTGCACGTGGAAGTGTAGCGGTGGTAGCAAGCAGCAAGCAGGCTCTGACCTTAGTCCTCCTCCTTTCACCCCGATGTGTAAGTCTTGACCGCTCTATCCCCATGTTCTCTCAAACACAGATGATCCTTCCTAGGCAATAAAGATAGAAGTTTCAGAGTTGTTCCAGTGCAAGCCACTGTTCACGGAGTTCGGGCGCCGAGGTGGACTATTATCGTCGGAGCTAGAGAAAAAGGCAGGGGAGAGGATGCGTGCAAGGAGGAGGGCCATAAAATTAAAAGAGATGACCTTTTGGGGGGTTTTCTGTAAAAAAAACTGCCACACAATAGTAGTCAACCTGCCACCCGTGCAAGTCAAAGTTAATGCAGCGCGAATAGGACTGTGGCTGACACACATAGCAAACTTTTAGGACCCAGATGTGCATTTTCGTAGTATTAGGACTAATTTGAAACCGGCAAAGAAACATGGTAAAGAAGAAGAGAAGTTACCGAAAGCTTTCCTATGTTGCCCAAAATAGAATAAAAGGTTCCTAAAACCAGTCTAATGAACCGACCCAGACAGAGCGCCCCTAGTTGAGAGCTTCATTCGTCTTGTAGTAAGCCAGATATAGCTCTCATATACAACTACTGCGCGCTAACTATGCATGCAAAGTTATAAATGTATAATATGGTTTGATAATTTTTTTTGTATTGGAATAATGAATTAAAAAAATACATGTAAAATTAAAGGTGTGGTTGTTCTTATGAGGCAAATTGGACCAAGGATCATAGGTTTGCTATTTGGGTCTCTCCAAATATTGGTGACATGAAAATACAAGCATATGCATGTGTAATAAACAATCAAAGAATTCATGACAAATAATTATGTTGTGATAAATTGGTATAAGCAGTACACCCATGTATTTATAGACCGACATCTATCTACATCTATAGCTATACTCCACCCACAAATTGACCCGCATGTGCATCCCCAAGTATTATGTACATCAGAGCATTTCATTGAGTAAGATGATATACAGATACATTTGATAATAATATTTCCTCACTCCGCACTCATCACTGGGATAAGGACTTAACTATCTTTTCACACTTATTGAGGTAGGTCCGTCGAAGTTTTCTCTCTCTTACTATCATGGAAAGTACTTCACGAATAGGGATCTAGTCCCTCTAATGCAGACAACTCCTTTTACTAGTACTTCATATAAACAACAATATACATATATAATCTGCAGAAATAAACATGTATAATCTAATCAGGAAGTAACAAACCATCACCTATCATAAAGAGTCACCAAAAATATTACATCATATGGATCACAATAATGTTTTTTTTACTATGTAGCGCAGGGCAAAAGCCCCCACAATCTTTTCTTAATAATAATGAAACATACAAACTAGAGGTCCTGTACAAACTATCCTACAAAGAAAGAAAAGAGCTATACAAAGGCACTTTACTATACAACTTACCTACAAGTTCAGATTAAGACAGAAAAGAAAACCAGGCCAAAGAATCTACTCTTGTATTTACATTTAATCATGTGTGCTAACAAGGTAATATCATGTAGAAAGCTCCTTCCCATTTATGTAAACCTTCCCATTTCTGATGATCGAAATGTTCCATGTAGCAATGAAGACTACTTCAGTGAAGCATGAATCTTAAGTCTTTGAACAGGTGTTTGCTTGATTAAATGCATCAGATGTAGGAGATATGCCCTAGAGGCAATAATAAATGTTATTGATTATCTCCCTGTTCATAATTATGTTTATGTTCCATGCTATAACTGCTATGGTTCTCGAGTCTACAATAACCACGAGGCTCGGAGGAAGACTCATATGCACGTGTGGAATAATAAACGGTAAAATGTATTCCTAGTCTGGCCTCTAAGACTGGCTCAAGTATTGCATGATGATCCTGTTTTCCTGATCATGGGCATGGCTATGCCGGCAATTTTGAGGGCGCAATGTTGGTAGAACACTTGTGTTGAATCGACCCGAATTGATGTTATGCTATGAGATACAATCGTCACTAGTTAATGGTTAATAACACAGAGATGGTTAACGTTTGCATAATTCCTTAGACCATGAGAGTATCGAGTTTCTTCATGCTTGCTTCATGAACTTTGGGGTTTGTTAAACGTCATCTGTAAATGGGTGGCTATTACGGCGGCTTACGGGTTCATGAAAAAGTATGTCAAGTAACTCGATAGCTCAAGATTGGGATTTGCTCCTCCGACGATGGAGAGATATCTCTGGGCCCTCTCGGTGTTATGGTATCCATCATCGTCTGGCCAGACACTTTATGATTTGATCACGGGGATGCCGGAACACGGGAACGAGAAAAGAGGACAATACCGGTAACGAGGTAACTGGCATAGTGGACAAGTTGTTGATCCACGGGGAAGCCAACGTGTCTCACCTCGGGTATTTGTAACATATCGTGAAGCAACAGGAATAGCACACGGCAACTGGAGGTTCACTCGAATATTCATTCGTGTGGGTATAGGGGTCAATATGGGTGTCCACGGCTCCGATGCTGATCATTGATCGGAAAGTGTTCCGGTCATGTCTATACTTCACCGAACCTATAGGGTCACACGCTTAAGGGTCATCTATCTGCTGAATACTAGACAAGGAGTCCGAGAGAAAGTCACTGGAATAGTTTCGGAGACAACGGAAAAGTTCCGGAGAGAACACCGAAAAAGTTTCGGTAAAACCGAAAAGTTGTTTCGGATAAAACCATTGATCCAAAAAGGTTTTGGCAAGCACCGGGAATGTTTTGGAGGTTGCCAGATTGGTCTGGTAATTTCTGGAATTTTTCTGGAGAAAAAACCGAAAAAAGTTTTCGGAGCTGCCGAAATTGTTTACCGGGTAAACGAAGATGGTTTTAAATTAAACCACCATACCGGAAATGTTCTGGAGCACGTCCAGATAATTTTAGAGGGTGCTAGAAATGTTCTGGGACCTTCCAGAATTTTTCAGAAGTAATAGTCACGGAAAACATCTTGTCCCAGCATGAGGGGACAAGATCCCACGAAGCATGGGGGCTGTTTTGGGGCGCCTCCCCTTGGGGGGGCAGCCCCTTGTGGCTCGACAAAAGGTGTTGGGGGGGCCCCCCATGGTGGGGGGCAGCCTCCACAATTGGTGGGAAGTGTTGGGAGGTGGTGGGGCCCCATGTTGGAGCACCATGGACAAGGGAACATGTTTTTCCCTTGTTTGGTGGGAACATGTTCTCCTTGTTTTGTGGGAACATGTTTTCCCCATGTTTAGTGGGCTGAAATTTCAGCCCCCTCCACCCCTTCCACCACTATATAAGGAGGAGGAGAGGTGCTCTCCAACCCCACTCCAACTCTCTCACACAAGCCATGCATGATCTGGCATTCTCTCTCCCTCCCACGAAATAGTTTCGTAGTGGCGAAAGGCTGTCTGGTTTCCGGTGGGAACTAGTTCTGGACGGCGAAGCCCTGTCGGATAGATGACACCGTATGTGTGCAACTCTGTAGAGAGATCGTAGTTTCAGTCTTAGTTTGTGAGTGCCTCCCGAAGGGCTGTCCGAGTGACTGTCCGAGTTTCGATGGTCCTCCCGAAGGGCTGACCGAGTGACTGTCCGAGTTTAGATGGTCCTCCCGAAGGGCTGTCCGAGTGACTGTCCGAGTTTCGATGGTCCTCCCGAAGGGCTGTCCGTGACACCGTCCGAGGGACTGTCCGACCGCCTCCCGGAGGGCTGTCCGGGGGCGGATGAGGGTATACATCCTCGCGGTTGGGAGGTTGTAAATCCTAGCTGCGGGGATCTGCACCGCCGATCGTCATCGACTCTTCTTCCGCTGCGCTACGAGTCGGTAACGAAAAAGATCAAACCTTGTATGCAGTCTCCATAGTGATCCTGGGCTGGTACGTAGGTCAGAAATTTTTTGTTTTCTGCTGTGTTACCCTACAGTGGCATCAAGAGCCGTGCTATGCGTAGATGCAGGTTGCGATCTAGAATACATAGAGCTGTATGGGTGTTGCACAATATAATTAGGTAGTAGATGAGATCTATTGCTGTAAATTATTTGTGCGGGTAGCAGATGAAATCTGTTACCCGATGTTCTTGTTGCTTCCCCTGAATTTGTGTAGTCCTGATCTTGACGGCATGGTGGAATCTCACAAAGTTCTGGCAATCCGCGATCCTTTCATGCTGCTCCTGAGTATGCTGATTGACAGATCAACGAAGTGCTAACAGTTCTTTGGGTTCCACCATAGTTAAAGAAAGATGGATGTTTCGCAGACGAAAGGGCAATGCAGATATGATCTGCACGGGGGTCACGCGTATGACGAAGTTTAGTATGGGGATTGAGATTTTATTATCTCGTGTTTCATACACCCTGGAAAGTTAATCTAGCAACTTGAATTATCATACTTGATGATGGACGTTGGTAGCTTCGGTTTGTTTCGAAACCTTAGAAGCCACGAAAAATAAAATTTTGCATGAACCGATTAGAGGCGTCTAACTTGGTTTTGCAGGATGGTTTGCATGTGCATATGATGTGGTATAGCAGTGCTCATAATAATTTGATTATGTATGAGATGACTATATGATGTAATTTGATTAACATGACCTGCGTGTCATGATTCAGCATGATGGCTGGAGCCATATGATTGCACTTTAATGACCTGCGTGTCAACCTTATGTAATGCACTTATTTTATTAGCTATAGAGATAGCAATATTATCTAGTGCATCGACAAGGTGGTGGCAATCTTCGCGAAGGTGAACACCGATGCGAATGCCGAAGACGAAGAAATTAAAGACTTCTCCGTCAGAAAGGGCTATACCATATCATGCTATTATGAATTTCCTGAGATGTTTATCCCTTATGATGCACCCTTTTTGATTGCGCGGTAGTCGCTTTTTATTAAGGTGATCTATCACTTAAAATATCAAGTAGTTAGTGTTCTCCCAAGTGTAGCACCGTCACGGCACTTATCTCTTCGGGGCATCACATGATCTCCATGGGTGCGAACGATTAGAGAAGTGTGAGGCGGGTGAGTTGAGACCTCGCAGCGAGATCACTTGGTTGTCTTGACGTTCAGGCAGGACAGTCCTGAGCTCGGAACACACGCATCGAAAGATGAACAAGAATCACATAGAGATGTGATCGGCAAGTTTGCCTACCGATTGAAGTTCGCGCCATTTGAGTTCATCTCGAACCGTGGCGTTGAATTGAAATGTGGATCTTGTATCACTCACAATCAATTATGAGAGATATTGATTTGAGTGGGAGCGCACTGTAGAATTAACTTGTTTAATTCCCAGTGCAATTAATTTTGAACACTGTCTAAATGTGGTTTGCACAATAGTTGTAGAATAATGGCTCGCGTTTCCACCTTCCCTATTAAAAATTGAATAGCTGTTAAATATCTGGTTAAAACTTTACGGTTGGTAACGTAATGTGAGGATTGTCCTCAAGAGTGCCGAGAAGGACTTTGTCCTATCGCATGCTTTCGGTATTCTCCCACTAATGCTATGGATCATATGATTCTCGTCCTTCGATCCAAAAGCTAGAATTCCATTTCGGTCAAGTGCAATATGTTTGATTCCATGAAACCCGAACTTCAAAAGTTTGGGATAGCTATGTGATATTCATGGAACTGAAAATCATTTTCAGACACAAACAAAGGCTAAAAGATATTTGATATCCAAAGCAATGTTTGTTTTGCAAACTGTTAGTAAAAGTGTTTACTATGCATTTGACTAATAACAGAGGGATCCAGTAGAACGCCTGTCATATGATGAAGGTGAATAAAACAACAACTTAAAGGAAATGTCCAAAGGGTGTTAGTATGACTTGCACGCCTAGGAAATCCGGGGCTAACGCCACTCTTAAGTTGGATGCTTCTTCTGAGAGTAGGAGAAATACTAAAAGTTAAACTGTTAGAAGTATAAAGGCAAAAGGATAGAAGACTGGAATATCCAGCTCATGTATGAATGTCATACAGGTTTTTGATGTATAGAAGACTGGTCAAAGATATAGTTCTTGGGAATTATGGTTAAACATGTTAATCACTAATTCTTGGGTATTGTGAGTTAATCACAAAGATACCCGCTCGATTGCATTCTGTTGCAACTCGATGTAAGAACTACTATGGCCTGAAAGACTAGCCAGGAATGAGGTTTAGATACACGCAGGGAACATAGTAAATGTTACTATGCCTTCCATAGGTGTATTCCCTATGTATTTACTTTCATAATTCATTTTAGAGTTTGACACTCTAGCCCTTTGCATAAGGTATCTTGCAAGAAGGTTGTTCATAAGAAAACTTTTGATGTTCGGTGTTATGAATAACATAAGGGCCATACTTTCATTATGAATGAGACGTATGTTATGAATATTGATAATAATACATTACCTCTGGGTTTACTTTCATAATTCATTTTAGAGTTTCATACACTCTAGCCCATTGCACAATGTTTGTTGCAAAAGAGTTGTTCATAAAACAACAATTGTTGTTCAGTATTATGAATAACATGAAGGGCCATGCTTCCATCCTAGATGGGATGTATGTTATGAATATTGATGGAAAATATGATACATCCATAACACTGACGCTAAATGTCGCAAGACTAAAAGAATACCACACAAGTGTGGCACTGCATTTGGTCAGATTGGAGAAACCCGCATGGAAAATTCCATTTTGATGGATTTTGAAGTCATTTGATTTTGAATCATCTGACACTTGCAACTTTCCTCTGAAAGGTAAAGTGACTGAAATACCGTTCAAAGGCCATAAGGAACGAGCAAAGAACATATTGGTGATCATACATTATGATGTGTGTAGTCCAATAAATGTTGTTGCAAGTAGTGGATTTATCTATCTTCAGAAATGACTCAAGTAGATATATGGATATTTACTTGTTGAGACGTAAGTCTGGATCTTTTGAATTCATTCAGAAGGTTTTCAAAAATGAAGTAGAAGTTATTGTAACAAGAAAATTATGTTTCTACAATTCGATTGCAGAAAGGAATATTTGAGTTACAAGTTTAGCGAATGTCCGATGAGTTATGAAAGGGGTTTCATAACTTGCACCTCCCGGAACACCACTGCAAGTGGAAAGTCCGTGAAGATGTAATCGAACCATTTATGACATGGTAAGATCAAAGATGACATAAATAAATTTGCCATTACCCCTTTTAAAGAGTGATGCTTTAGAGACTGCGGCTTTTACACTGAAAAGAGATCCATCAGGTCTGTTGAAATGACGCCATGGTATGGTACGCCCAACCATGTTATATCTTTTCTTAACATTTGGAATATGGGGCTTGTGTAAAAGGTTACAAACCTATTCCAAATCAGACAAGTGCTACTTTGTAGGTTATCCCAAGTCATTGGGTATTCCCCCACCACTATACCGAGGCAAAGGATTTTTGCCACAAAACGGTATGCTTTTAAAGAGAATAGTTCTTTCAAAAGGTGAGTGGGAGGACAGTGCAACTCGACGAGATTACCAGTATCTTCGTCATCAGATCAAAGGAAAGAAACCTTGGAAGTGATTCCGGAGTTTCCTACTGCGACTGATACGGAAGTCTCTACAATAAAATGTATGGACTTCGGTCGAACTTGCAGCTGAACCACGTAGGCAAAGCTCGTGCAAACCTATCAGGTGCGCAAATGAGATATTGTTGTTAGACAACAGTATACCTACAATACACAAGGAAGCGTTGATGGGCCCTGACTCCGGAATTGGCTAAATGCCAATACAATCCGAGATAGTTTCCATATAAGTGATTCGAGATTAAAATCTTGATACACCTTTCGGAAGACTTAGAGTCTAACGAATATTTATGGAACTAAAAACTGATACGGATAAAAAAATTTATCCATAAAGCTCGACTTGTTGCATTAACAAGTTCAAGGAGTTGACTACGATGAGATTGTCTCACCGTAGCGATGCTTGAAGTCGGTTCGGGTTGAACTAGCAATTAATACATATTTCAATCATGAGATATGAAACATGGATGACAAAAGGATTTCCATCTGATGGAAATGAAACCTAGGACTTGTATGTGATACAGTCCAAAGTAATTTGTCGATCCAGAGGATGCTAGTAAGTATGCAAACTTCAGAGTTCCAGCGATGGACAGAAGAGAGCAAAGTGGAGTTGGAATCTTCGTTTTTGATGGAATGGTCAAAGGGGTTTGACTTCATCAAATGGGTATCGAAGATGCTTGTGATTCAAGAAAGTAAGTGGGAGCATAATAATATTTCTAAAAACCTTGTGTACTTGACACATTGTTAATTGGAAATAAATTTCTTGACACGAATTAGGACTTCATTTGAAAATAGTTTTTCCGATGAAGTGCTTGGGCTAAATAGCCTCAATATTAGGCATGATGATCTATGGAGATAGATTTACCTAATGGGGCTAAGCAATGAATACGTATTGACAAGATGCTAAAACTTTTTAGCATTTAAAACGCCAAGGAGTGATTCTTGCCGAAGTCACATGGAAAGAGTTTTTGCAAGACTCGGTGTCCCAAAACACTGATGAGTAAAATACATGATGGAGATTCCACACACTCTTGTGTTTGGATTAATCATGTATTCCATGGTATGTAAAACAACCAGATATGTTCGATACTCCAAAAGTTGTTGTGAGTATGGATACCAAAGTGATCAAAGTACTGATCATAGGACAACAGTGAAAGATGTCATTGAGTACTAGAGTAGTAGTGATGACATGTTTTCTCGCAAGCAGAGATTATGAAGTGCTCGTTGTAAGTAATTACATCGATACAGTCTTCATCAATGCTCCATGCGATTTTCGATTTAAGTTAAGGGTGTTGTGTAATACACAATATGATGGCACGGTAGATGGAAATTGTTCCAAACAAGATACTGTGGCGAATTCTATAACAAAGGCTAAGTATGTTGACGCTTAAGAAGCGACAAAGAAGTTGTTGAATCATATAGTTCATTCATGAACTTAGTATGGTTCCAAGATGGCTTTGGTCTATGGGACACTATTGCAGATAGTTGCTCCATAGCTCAGTCTGAGGAATCAGGTTTCGACCAATGATTCACACATATGCAAAGCCAAGTCCGCACAAAATATGAATTTTGTGAAAGCGTGAAAACGCGAGGATATGTAAAGTTACACACGGAGCTGAAGTCGTCAGATCTGTTGGACATCAGGCTATACCACATGCGAAGCATTTTTTACACCAGTATGCCATAGGTGTAAAGTGCATTAGCATTGACTAGATTATTGACTCTGGTGCAAGTGGGAGTCTGTAGGAGATATGCCCTAGAGGCAATAATAAATGTTATTGATTATCTCCCTGTTCATAATTATGTTTATGTTCCATGCTATAACTACTATGGTTCTCGAGTCTACAATAACCACGAGGCTCGAAGGACGACTCATATGCACGTGTGGAATAATAAACGGTAAAATGTATTCCTAGTCTGGCCTCTAAGACTGGCTCAAGTATTGCATGATGATCCTGTTTTCCTGATCATGGGCATGGCTATGCCGGCAATTTTGAGGGCGCAATGTTGGTAGAACACTTGTGTTGAATCGACCCGAATTGATGTTATGCTATGAGATACAATCGTCACTAGTTAATGGTTAATAACACAGAGATGGTTAACGTTTGCATAATTCCTTAGACCATGAGAGTATCGAGTTTCTTCATGCTTGCTTCATGAACTTTGGGGTTTGTTAAACGTCATCTGTAAATGGGTGGCTATTACGGCGGCTTACGGGTTCATGGAAAAGTATGTCAAGTAACTCGATAGCTCAAGATTGGGATTTGCTCCTCCGACGATGGAGAGATATCTCTGGGCCCTCTCGGTGTTATGGTATCCATCATCGTCTGGCCAGACACTTTATGATTTGATCACGGGGATGCCGGAACACGGGAACGAGAAAAGAGGACAATACCGGTAACGAGGTAACTGGCATAGTGGACAAGTTGTTGATCCACGGGGATGCCAACGTGTCTCACCTCGGGTATTTGTAACATATCGCGAAGCAATAGGAATAGCACACGGCAACTGGAGGTTCACTCGAATATTCATTCGTGTGGGTATAGGGGTCAATATGGGTGTCCACGGCTCCGATGCTGATCATTGATCGGAAAGTGTTCCGGTCATGTCTATACTTCACCGAACCTATAGGGTCACACGCTTAAGGGTCATCTATCTGCTGAATACTAGACAAGGAGTCCGAGAGAAAGTCACTGGAATAGTTTCGGAGACAACGGAAAAGTTCCGGAGAGAACACCGAAAAAGTTTCGGTAAAACCGAAAAGTTGTTTCGGATAAAACCATTGATCCAAAAAGGTTTCGGCAAGCACCGGGAATGTTTTGGAGGTTGCCAGATTGGTCTGGTAATTTCTGGAATTTTTCTGGAGAAAAAACCAAAACAAGTTTTCGGAGCTGCCGGAATTGTTTACCGGGTAAACGAAGATGGTTTTAAATTAAACCACCATACCGGAAATGTTCCTGAGCACGTCCAGATAATTTTAGAGGGTGCTGGAAATGTTCTGGGACCTTCCGGAATTTTTCAGAAGTAATAGTCACGGAAAACATCTTGTCCCAGCGTGAGGGGACAAGATCCCACGAAGCATGGGGGCTGTTTTGGGGCGCCTCCCCTTGGGGGGGCAGCCCCTTGTGGTTGGACAAAAGGTGTTGGGGGGCCCCCCATGGTGGGGGGCAGCCTCCACAATTGGTGGGAAGTGTTGGGAGGTGGTGGGGCCCCATGTTGGAGCACCATGGACAAGGGAACATGTTTTTCCCTTGTTTGGTGGGAACATGTTCTCCTTGTTTTGTGGGAACATGTTTTCCCCATGTTTAGTGGGCTGAAATTTCAGCCCCCTCCACCCCTTCCACCACTATATAAGGAGGAGGTGAGGTGCTCTCCAACCCACTCCAACTCTCTCACACAAGCCATGCATGATCTGGCATTCTCTCTCCCTCCCACGAAATAGTTTCGTAGTGGCGAAAGGCTGTCTGGTTTCCGGTGGGAACTAGTTCTGGACGGCGAAGCCCTGCCGGATAGATGACACCGTATGTGTGCAACTCTGTAGAGAGATCGTAGTTTCGGTCTTAGTTTGTGAGTGCCTCCCGAAGGGCTGTCCGAGTGACTGTCCGAGTTTCGATGGTCCTCCCGAAGGGCTGTCCGAGTGACTGTCCGAGTTTCGATGGTCCTCCCGAAGGGCTGTCCGAGTGACTGTCCGAGTTTCAATATTCCTCCCGAAGGGCTGTCCGTGACACCGTCCGAGGGACTGTCCGACCGCCTCCCGGAGGGCTGTCCGGGGGCGGATGAGGGTATACATCCTCGCGGTTGGGAGGTTGTAAATCCTAGCTGCGGGGATCTGCACCGCCGATCGTCATCGACTCTTCTTCCGCTGCGCTACGAGTCGGTAACGAAAAAGATCAAACCTTGTTTGCAGTCTCCATAGTGATCCTGGGCTGGTACGTAGGTCAGAAATTTTTTGTTTTCTGCTGCGTTACCCTACATCAGAATCATCTGAACATAAGCACGGTGTTGGCTTGCGGAAGTGCATCAAAATCATCTAAACATAAGTACGGACCTTCATAAACAGTAACACGCAGGTGATGATAAATAGTCTCAATTCTGGCTTCCCATATATGCCATGATCGGAAGGTCTTTGGAGAAAATCAAATAGCGACTACATTGGCGAGTGACAATCTGAACGACACAAGTTAACATGATAGGAAGATTGTACCTCATCCTAGATAACATGAACATGAAGGCAAAACAGAATGGTATGCTCGATATTTTCCGTTCTACCACATAAGCAACGGTAGCGACAAAGCACTGTAGCGCTTTAGCATGGTTTCTGTAGCAACGGATTCCCTAGTTTTCTTTTTAATTTCGTTCCGTTTTTTTAAGTAACATGAAAGTATTTTCCTTTGAAAGTTTTAAAATATTTAGAAAAATGACAACATTTTAGGAATTTTGAAAATTTTGCAAAAACAGGGACAAGTTTTTAAAGAACAAACATTTTCAAAGTTCCAAACGTTTTTGGAAAACACAAAATTTACTAAAGTTCCAACAAGCTTTTGAAAAGCACAATTTGTTTTTGAAATTACTGAACATTTTTCGTAAACACGATTATTTATTGAAATTTTGAACAATTTTTGAAAAGCGTGATTTTTTTAAATCCCG
Source organism: Elymus sibiricus (assembly GCA_039707655.1). Classification (NCBI taxonomy): domain Eukaryota; kingdom Viridiplantae; phylum Streptophyta; class Magnoliopsida; order Poales; family Poaceae; genus Elymus; species Elymus sibiricus. The sequence goes on along the minus strand of CM077667.1, from coordinate 464,268,277 downwards.
AGTGCTACATCTATATCTCATTCAAGTGGACCAGCCCAGCAGCCGAATATTTGGCATGCGTGCTCGGCTTACCATGTGGTTTTCTTTTTCACTGCTAGACTTGCTACATAGAATACCAGGCCGAGCAGATTTTGTATTATTCAAAATATTCATCATATGTTCTAAACATTCATCATGAATTTTAATAATAGTTTGCCGTGTGTTTAGAACTATTCATACTACTAGAAAAATGTTCACTGCCTAATAAAAATGTGTATCGTGTATTGAAAACGGACCATCATCTATTTACAAAATGTTTGACATGTACTACGTCTGTAAGTTTTACTGATCTAAAACGTCTTATATTAGTTTACAGAGGGAGTATTAAAAAACCCATCATGTATTTAAAACTGTTCACTATTTATTTCAATTTTTTTAATTGAGTACTTTAAAAGTATTAATCTTGTATTGAAGACTAGTTCATCCGCGTATATTATAATATTCATTGCATATTAGAATAAGTTTATCATGTATTTAAAAGGTTCTTGTTGTGTAATTCAGAAAAAAGTACAATTGCATATTAGAAGTTGTTCCATCGTGTGTTTAAAAAGTATCCATCATGTAATAAGAAAAGGGTTATTGCATACTAAAAGTTGTCAATCATATATTTAAAAAATGTTCATGAAAAACAATTGTGCATTAGAAGTTGTTTGAGAAGTGTTTGCACTTTTTTTTAGAATTTAGAGAGTGTTCATGAAAAAGGAAAATCACATAAAAGGAGAAGGAAAGGAAGAAAATCTCAACTCCTAATTGGGGAGTTGGTAGCTTCTTGTCCAGGTTTTTTTTCGTCTCCCCCTCCCACCTTGGTCTGGTTTTTTTTTCGTCCGGTTTTTTTTGTCACCCATCCAATAAAAACTTTCCTAACCAAACACGTTACAAACAGGAAGGAAGTGATTCTTTTCCGATCCACCTCGATCTCCTTCCCGATCCATTCCCGATTCTGATTTTGCTTTCCTCGTAACCAACACTTTCCAAACGTATAAAATATCACACATATAACTTTCCTACCTTACCCAAATCAACCGATCTCTGTCATCAATGCAATTTACTTTAGGAAACAAAATAACGTATTTTACGGAAACAAATAACGAATTTGAAAAAAAACATTGACTAATCGACATATATGTGTCTCAACCTTCTTTCTTCAAATTTCTCTACTCCTACAGGGGGAGTTGGTAGCTTCCGTTCTTGGTTTATTTTCGTTTCCGTAACACTGGTTTTTTTCGTCCGTTTTTTTATCCCACATCCCACCACCTCCGTTACCTCCGTAACACAAGAAAAAAAAGATTCGCCAATCCACCTGTCCCGATCGAGATCCCAAGCCGCTGCTCTTCCTCTCCCGGGCGAGAGGCAGGGAGCACCGCGGATCACCACCACCAAGACGCCGTCGATACGTGGATCATCATCCCGGATCACCAGGATGCAGCCATCGCGCCGCCGCTGCCGCCTCGGATACCCACACGCCGCAGATCTCCAAGGACTAGACGCAGCCGCCGCCACCAAACCATGGATCCCCACGGACGAACGGCGACGGCGGCGAATAGTGCAAGGCATCGTCGACCACCAGCCGACGCCTCGTGCCCGCCCGCTGCTTGATCTTGGGTCACCGTCGACTTAGTCGCCGATCACACAAGCGCCACGGCTACGCGCCATCGTGGTTTGTCTCTCTTCCCCTCTCCGCCCAAATCTCACATCTGTGTTTGTGTTGCGCTGTGTGTGTGCGCGCGCGTGTGTGCTCTGCGTGAGTATTGTGGTGGGCATGCTCTATGTGTAGCTTGCTAGCGTGTGTGAGTGCGTGATCTCCATCGATTGATGCTTGTATGAAGTCATTGTGTGTGCTTGCTTGCTGCTTGCTGGGTGCCGATGGATGCATGTTGCGTGTGCGTGCCTGTTTGTGGTGTTTGTTGGATCAAGCAACAACGATACATGTTGTTTTCTAATTTTGGTGCTTGAATATATCATGTATATAACCAAGTAAGCTGAAGAGAAAAAAATACATATTAGTATGCAATATAATTAATTTCTTGATCTTATACTGATTACACACAATTTCATTCCATTGCTTGGTCATGTGCTTCTTTTTCCCTTGGTTCATTATGGACTACATCATTAACTTCTAAATTACAAAGTGGATACCATCTTCAACATAAGATCCCATGTTCAAATTTATAGGTTGTTCATTTTTTATTCAATCATTGTATTGATAACTAGCATTCGTCGATGGAATATTTTACGATCTTCAGTTCTTTTGCTGACAGGCTTGGTTCAGTATGACTTTATTTCTTACAAGATACAATGTTGATAATAAGGCATACTCATTTTCTTTTATTAGCAGCATAATTTTGTGTCCAACATTCTTTGCAATAAATTAGCAAGCAAATTGTTGGTGGGAGTCTCGCCTACGCCGGTAGTGCCTGCAACATGGTGGCGGTCATGGTGGACGCCATCATGTGAGCGTGTGTGCTCTGCGTGAGTATTGTGGTGGGCATGCTCTGTGTGTAGCTTGCTAGCGTGTGTGAGTGCGTGATCTCCATCGATTGATGCTTGTATGAAGTCATTGTGTGTGCTTGCTTGCTGCTTGCTGGGTGCCGATGGATGCATGTTGCGTGTGCGTGCCTGTTTGTGGTGTTTGCTGGATGTGCGTGCATGTGTGTGGTGTTTGCTGGATCAAGCAACAACGATACATGTTGTTTTCTAATTTTGGTGCTTGAATATATCATGTATATAACCAAGTAAGTTGAAGAGAAAAAAAATACATATTAGTATGCAATATAATTAGGTTTTTGATCTTATACTGATTACACACAATTTCATTCCATTGCTTGGTCATGTGCTTCTTTTTCCCTTGGTTCATTATGGACTACATCATTAACTTCTAAATTACAAACTGGATACCATCTTCAACATAAGATCCCATGTTCAAATTTATAGGTTGTTCATTTTTTATTCAATCCTTGTATTGATAACTAGCATTCGTCGATGGAATATTTTACGATCTCCGGTTCTTTTGCTGACAGGCTTGGTTCAGTACCACTTTATTTCTTACAAGATACAATGTTGATAATAAGGCATACTCATTTTCTTTTATTAGCAGCATAATTTTGTGTCCAACATTCTTTGCAATAAATTAGCAAGCAAATTGATGGTGGGAGTCTCGCCTACGCCGGTAGTGCCTGCAACATGGTGGCGGTCATGGTGGATGCCACCATGTGAGCTTCAGCTCATTGCGTTGTAGCGTGGAGTGGTTTCCTTAGCAATTTAGGTCTGAGCAGTTGCTGCACTACAGTCATATGCATCTCTTCTATCTTTTTAGATACATCATTCATATAGGGAGCAACCTGGAATTGCTACATTGAATTGTAACATGCAGATTTAATAGGCCATGAAGATTAGAACTAATAGTGAGCCTTCAAGTTTTAAAAGGTAAGTAAAAGTAATATATTGACTGAATAGGCCATGTCAATTAGTAACTAATATTGACAAAGCGCCACCATGCTATGATATTTAACAATAATCAGTTTACTAAATATGCCATGCTCATTAGCAAAAATATTGAGCAAAGCAGTCCTATTATAAGATATTTGGAATTGCAATTCATATGTTGCCCTTTTTATATGGTTTTCTGGTCCAGATTGCATGTGCAGGTCCAGTTGAGTAATTTTGAGTCTAATGAACCTCATCCAACAACCGAAATTTCTGCAAATCAAAAGGAAGAGCTAAAGAAAAGGAAACCAAAATTAAGTTTCTATACCAGTTTATTTAGCTCCTCCCACGATGAAGACGAGCCCCCGTGTGAACGCGGTCCCATTGAAACATTCCCAAAGAATGCCAGATCTCCCTGTATAGAGTAGATGGGCATCTACTTTCGCTTGTTCATTGATTCCTTGATTCTGCTGGATGTGATTCTTGGTGCTCTGGTGCCTGTGGATTTTAAACAGTAAGATCTCATGTTTATGTCTATTGTTTCTTTTATACCTAAATTATGTCGATTGTTTCTTGTACAGAACAATTGTTAGTACTACTTGTTATATAAAGGCAAATAGATGAAGCTTGAGGTTCTTTTTCTGAATGATTTTAAATCTCAGAGATTGACGAATTAGGTTGTGCAGGTTTCCCACTGATTTGTGTCCTTGATGAAGTCATTTTTTGCTTTTTTTTTATTAGAACGAGTTACACATTTCTTGCTTATGAACAGCTGATTGCATCTCTGCTTATTGCGTGAACAATATATGTACTACTAAAGCGGCGTCTCAACCACAAACTCTTATGCCGGCATCCGCGCACCGACGAACTCCCCCACGTGCCCGATTTTTGTTCAGCTGCACATGTTCTTGTTGCGTTGGTTCTTTGGCAGGTATGTCGCCTTTTATGATTTTTTATCAGATTTTATTGTGATCATAATTTAGAGGTGTACGGTTCATATTGGCTAGCTAGCAAAGTATATGATTTGTTATTTTCTTGTCATTTGTGGGGTGACTCTTATGACTGTCTCCAATACAAGGGTAACCGTACATATATAGGTGTCTTTATTCTTTATGTTCCATGTAGGCAACTGATGGTCTGCATCTCCTATTGCCACAGAAAAAATAAATAAAAGGGTGGCTCCATTGTTGCTTTTGGTGTAAGTTATCCTCTGCATTTGAATGTGCCTTCAAGATGGTGTTGTCTCCTAGGAAGGGCCTAGATTATAGAGTTTAACCAAGATAAGAAGGCATGTTTTGGTGAGGTTTAACTCGGCTCAAAATACATTTCTGGTTCTGGTCTAGCGTCATTTCCTGTAAGGAGAATTAGCATGTGCACATTTTGGTGATTCATTTTCCTTGATTGTTCTCCTTTGCTTTTAATCCAGATATCTCCATGTTATGCTAGGGGGCAGCAGTATTGAAGGACTTCGTGTTTTTCACTGTCTCCCTTTACCAGCAAGCCTTTGATGAATTGACACAGTTGTCTGATATTTTGGGCTCGCTACTATACATGAGGAAACAGTGGGCCGTTATTCTTCAAAACCATATTACAAGTTCATGTTTGAAGGTTTAGCTACCTCGCCCCTTTTCAACACAATCTGTTTTAGTAGGGCCTTATGGTTTAAGCGAAGTGAGATTGTTTTTATTTGTTCTAGGGACCTTCCAAATATGTATATGGATTATGAGCATGAAAAATATTTTTAATGTCAAGAGAGAGAGAGAGAGAGGGAGGGAGGGAGGGTTGATGTCGGGTTAAAAGCAAATTTCAAAGTATAATAATAAGAAGATTGCATACCTAACACAGTTACACTTTTATCTCGCCAAAGTAAGAATAAGTAAAAATGTTAGGCCAGATGAACTTATCATTGCCGAACTAATGAGAGAATCCCTGTTTTTCTCATGCTTCTATCTCTAAACTTGGGTGATCTGTAACAAATCACATGTGTAAAAGTTCGTAGTTATTTCTCTAGCCTGGTTGCTGGATTAATTCATTGTAATTTAGAGATGAATTATTTTCTTCATACAGATAAAGCAATCAATCATGTAGAACTTTCTGCTATCAACTAGAGGGGGATCTAGGTCTGATCCAACGGCATCTAGGTAAGGAGCCTGGGCTCCTAGGTGCCTCAAACGGTCGTCCTATATATATATGCCGTTGGATCATACCAGATTTTGCTATTAAGATGGGTTTAAATTTTGCATGCATATCCACATTATTACTTTCCTATTTGTTTGCATGGCTACTGTTATGGAAAGTAATAAAGGTTGTCTAATTATACGTGTCATTATTTGTCCCTTTATGATTGAAAATCGTAATTAATTATTTACCCCTATATATATTTGTCCCTATATATATTAGTTATATTACATTGAAAATTGCAAAATTTTGATTTATCAGGTGATAGTTTGTATTCTTGCAAATTACTCCCTCTGTAAAGAAATATAAGAGCTTTTAGATCACTAAAGTAGTGATCTAAACGCTCTTATATTTTTTTCGAAGGGAGTACAATTATATGACTATCTCCTGTTCTCTTTTTTTTGGAATTATTAGGGAGGTGGTGACCCATTCTCTTCTAATTGGAATTATTAGGGACGGAGAGTTGGAGATGATGGATACAGGGAGGCTGCTGGCAGGGTCACCACTATTCGCGTGTGTGTTTGTTGCCGCTTCTTGGGTGTGGATGGGATATATGATTTGGAGAGTATAGCATTATTTTGGGACCTCCATTTCTTGTTCAAATATTTTTATTTATATGTTAGGATCATGATAGTTAGTATAGAAAAATTGTGGATTAGTTTTTTGTTTTCTAGATGTTGTGTTGGGAAGCTAAGTCAAGGGGCAATAAATTGAGAGGATTAATGATGTATGGACATAGAAGGTGATTGACGACAAGTTCAATCAACAGTAAAGAGCGGCTAGAAGGATGTGTAGTGTTTGTAAGAATAGAGAGAAGAAGATGTTTGTATTTGTGTTGTGTGGTGAATATTCCCTGCAATGTGCTCGTTCGTGGGGAGAAAAATGAGCATTCTTTACAAATTCATTGGGTGGCCCGTGGCAACGCACGGGCAGTCTACTAGTAATACTTAAAGCCACACTACATGCACATGCATGTATGTATGGAGCGACCGAAGAAAAAGGGGAAATGGAAATGCCCAAACGTGCGAGGGGACAGGAATTTCACTCGTCACAGAAGCAGAAAAGCATCAGTTTCACTGTTTTGGGTCTGTCCCATGTGCTTACTTTAAACAAGTCAAAGACTCCCCCAAAGAATATATCTCACCTATTTATATTTTCTTTGAGAAAATATATATCACCTATTGTGAGTTTGTATCGGCCCTCGTCTACAGGCGACATATGAGCCTCAACCGAGCAATTGGATTTCTTCAGTTTAAAACCGGGGGCTCGAGTGGTAGCCTATTCGTTTTTTCGTGCGGGAGTTGCTTCTTTGCCTGATCCACCATTGTTATTTTTTCTGTTTCTATTTACACTTTTTATTTTATTGTTGGGAAAATCTAAGTAAAAGCGTGTGCACGGCTGTGTTTCCGTGCGGCGGGCTCGTGGGCGAGGATTCCCGCTTCCGTCGCTTTCCCTCTACAGTATTTTGCTACAAGCCACTACAGGATGGATACTCGTGCTACGGTGAGCATGGACTACATGTGCTCCTGGTGCACTACAAGTGCTCAACGAGCATGCGCTGGTGGTACGCTAATAGTGCTTGGCTATAGTACTTCTTATTTTACATGAAACGTATTCGCTAGAGTGACCGGCGGTAGTGATGCTTTATTGGCAGAAGCTTGTTGTGCTTTTGCAACTAGCACACATCATCTATTTTACAGAACAATGTTAGCTGCATATTATGTTATTAAAAATTCAACTTGGTATAAAGAACACGGCAAGATTCATGAAAAATTAACATAATTAATCTGGTAGGCAAGCACAACATATAATCCTGGTAATTGGGTGTAATTTTTTTGGCGACTTACATAAAATAAAATTGGCCACTTGCACAATTAAAATTGACAACCGGGTGTGATTTTTTTGACAAGCTATATAGAATAAAGAGGCCAACTCGGCACAATTTAAATGGCAATTAGTGTGTAATTGTTTTGGCAAGCTATATGAAATAAAAATGGCAACTCATGTACAATTAGAAACTGACAACTTGAATGTAGTTTTTTTCTGACAACTAAGTTAATTATATGTGGCTACTAAGTGACTCATAATTTGACAACTAAATAATAGTAATCTGGCAACTATCGACGAAAAAAAAAGTTGTCGAAACATGTCGACATGGGATCTAGTTTCGAAGATCTCGTTGCGAGAAAGCTAACAATGAAAGCGGATCGTCAATTGGATTTATAGTTTAAGAGATAAAACTTTTTAAAAATTCAACATTAGAGGAATCTTTGCTGACGTCACGCTGGTGTATTAGTTTGCATGCATGGAGGAAAACCGCCGCATGGGAAGGCGCTGGTGCGGCGCCGCTATGTAGTGGCGTCCTTTATTGTTTTGTGATTTTGCTTTTTTTTCTATTTCATTTTTATTTTATACAGTGTTTGGATTTTTTTATCGTGTATTTAAGAAATGCTCATACTGTGTTAGACAATGCACATCGTATATTTGAAAATATTTATCTCATAAATTTAAAAAATATTTAGTGTGTATTCAAAAAACTGTTCATCGTGTATTTTTCTGTAGAAATTCATCTTGTATTTCAAAAATTATCTACCATGTAGTATTTAAATAATTGTTCATAAACTCTCAAAATATGTTCACTGTGTATATAAAACGTTCATCGTTTATTTAAAACAAATTTTTAACATGCATTTTAATAGTTCTACCCTATTTATAATTTGGTAATAATGCACTTTAATGTTTTTCACGTATTCTATGCAAAATGTTCACCATGCAGTAAAAATATTGTTTTGTATATTTTAGTAATTGTTCAGCATGCTTTAAAAATGATTATCATGTACATTAACAATGTTGATTGTGTATTTCATAAAATGTTTTTCTTATGTTTAAAACTGATTATCTTGTTTTGAAAAATGTTTACTATGTATTTTGTGTAAGTTCTGATTTCATCTACAAAATTATCATCGTGTATTTAAAAATATTTAATTCAAGACGACAGGCACACACATACAACAACACTGAAATCGTTGGTGATTGTTCAGGAATAGTTTTTTTTTATGTTGTTTCAAGCTTAGTCACTATTGGCGTGACAGCTTGAACATGTTTTTTCTGAAAATAATAATCCCTATTTTCTTGTTGTTTTTTGAGCCAGTAAACCAGGCTTTTCTGTCCACGAGTCGTGAGAAGGCCCACGTTAGTAACTCCTTGACACTTATAATAGCAACAAGAGATATGTTGGGAGCGACTATACAGCGCGCGGCGCGCATGTAGCATGCACCCCTCGTCTCCCAGTGCGCCGTTTTGGGCAGGACCATGCGTCGGGCAGGAGGACTCCATTTTCTTATCTCGTTTTTAAATTTTTTATTTTGGTTTTTTATTTTTTAAAACAATTCAGGATTTTTTTTCAAATATCTAAATAAATACAAAATTTGGAACCAATGTTCAAGAAATCATAAAATAGTCGTGGATTCAGAAAAAATCTTCAAAATTTTCAATTATGTTCAAAAAATCATAAAATGTTCATGATTTCTAAAAATGGATCGATCATTCAAAAATGTTCAAAATTTTGAAAAATGTTCGTGTACCAAAACTAAATTCCTGAATTTGAACAATATTTTGCAAATTCAAACCATGTTAAGGAATTTGTTTTTCGAAATAGAGGCAAAAGATTTGCCTCATCAATTAATGAAGCAGAAGAGAATTGCTCGGTTAATTAACGGAAACCGTTGTTAAGGATTTTCAAAATTGTTCTAATAAAACAAAAATGTTTGCCAATTTAAAAAAAATGTTCCGAAATTTCAAAAAGACTTCATCGGTTCAAAAATTGTTTGCTTATTCCAAACATATTCATGGATTCGAAAGATGTTCATGTATTACAAAAAAAATGCTCGTCCAACAACAAATTATTTGTGAATTTTAAAAATTGTCAAGAAATTTCAAAAAATGTGCTTCGGTTCAAAAAATGTAAATTTGTATCAAAAAATGTTCACAATTATAAATCATGAATTTGTAAAAAAGTTTCCAAATTCAAAAAATATTCATAACTTACGAAAATGTTAGTCTATTTTAGGAAATGTTCACCAACTTGAAAATGTTCTTTATTTTATAAAACATGTTCACGAATTGAAAAAATGTTCCATAATTTGAAAGAGCCTCGTTAAAATTAAAAATAAAAAGGAAAATAAAAATAAAAGGTAAGAAAAGAAAGTGATTGGAAACAAGAAAAAAATAGAAAAGAAAAGAAATACGAAAAGGAAAAAGAAAAAATGGTAGAAAAAAACATATTCGGGACAGGTTCTAGAACCTTTCCCAAGTCGGCGGAAAATAAACCCCAACTTGGACGACCCATAGACTTGGATCCCAAGAGGCACCACCAGACGCACCAGGACCCACAAAGGTCGAAATCTTGTGAACAAAGTTTCTGAGCTGATGGACCCAATCAATGGAGGGTGGGATGTGGCATTGGTGCAGCAAACCTTCTATCTAGAAGATGTAGAGGCTATCTTACAGATTCCAGTAAATGATCAGGAGGAAGACTATGTGACCTGGCACTTTGACAAGAAAGATTCCTTCTCAGTCAAGTCTGCATATAAGGTGGCCATAGATAATGACACTCACAAACCAGCTCCCGGTAGCACCTCAGCATCAAGCAAGGGAGACAGAAGAGAGAACTTTGACTGGAACCACATCTGGAAACTCCCAATGCCCAACTAGGTGAAACATTTTATTTGAAGATTTGCAAATCATAGTCTGCCATTCAGACCAAAACTAAGGAGAAGAGGAGTGAATGTCGATCTTAAATGTCCAGTGTGCAACAGAGTTTATGAGGATGGAGGGCATTGTTTCTTCAAGTGCAAACCAGTCAAGGAGTTATGGAGAAGCTTTGAGTGGGAAAACATATGTCAAGAGCTAGCAACCTGCCAAAACCCGAGGCATGTTCTACAGAAAATCTTCAAAATGGAGGACAAGGTATGTTGTAAAATCTGCACCATGTTATGGCTTTGGCGGTTTGAAAGAAATAAAGCACACTCAGGGGAAAGGATAAGATCTTGTAATGAGATCCAGTCTTCCATTGAAATCTACTGCAGAGAATTTGAGGAGGAATGGAATAAACAGGAAAAAACAACTAAACTTCCCAGCCCGGACAAATGGAAGCCTCCTCCACCAAATGTCCTGAAGATAAATACTAATGGCGCTTTTGTTGAAAACTCTCACAAAGGTGGGTGGGGATATGTGCTCAGAAATGATGAAGGAGGGGTGTTGGCAGCATGTGCAGGATCTATGCAGCATATCTCTAAAGCTATTCATGCAGAAAGCCTAACACTTCTCCTGGCAATCAACAGGGCAAATGAGCTGGGATGCAGCAGAGTAATTTTTGAAACTGACGCTTTTGTACTGAAATAGGCAGTAACGAGTGAAGCTTATGACAACTCAAGGCATGGAGCATTGTTTAAAGAAATCAAAGCATTACTGCATGCATACATATTTTGATGATGTAAGTGTTGAATGGTGTAATCGCTCCTTCAACTCTGTTGCTCATATTGTAGCGTCCTTTGGCGCTGGTTTGGAATTAGGCAACCAACAACACTGGCTAGGTGTATTTCCAAACTTTGTAAATCTAGTGGTGGCAGGCGATGCCCCACACCGCATTATGTAATACATATCCTGGTAATTCTAGGACTGGATTTGGAGCTCGGGGGAGTGCGTTATAGGTCACTAGCGCGCAACCTGCGTGTCAAATAGGAGATGCCCGATATGTTGACATCCTCACTCGAGACGCGAAGGGACTATATCTCACTAGACGCTCGTCCGAAGGGTTTCCTTCATGTGTATCTAGCTGGCCGGCCCATTTCCATCTCTTTTTTGTTGCTGTTTTCGTTACATTCGCTCGCTCGCTCCCTTTTTCGCGTTTTTTTTTATTTTCTTTCAGTGTTTTATATTTCTTCACTGGTTTCCTTCATTTTTCTGTTTTTCTTTATTTTTTCAAGGTTTTATTTGTTGTTTTTCTTCGCTTTCTTTCTTTCTTTCTTTCTTTCTTTCTTTCTTTCTTGCGTTTATCGGTTTTCTTAGTTTGTCTTTGTTTCTTCCTGGATTTTTCCTCTTTTTATTCTTACAAATTTGTTTTCTTCGGTTTTTTGTTTTATTGTTTTGGTTTTCTCCTTTTCTTTCTATAGCGTTTCTTCGTTTTTATTAGTTTCTTTGTCGATTTTTATCGGGTTTTTTTTATCGCACGTCAAGTTTTTTCAATACACATTCAACATTTTCCGTTTACATCACAAATATATTATATTTTTTTTCAACCCAAATAATTTATGACATCCACATTTTTCCATACGAATTATACACTTTTGGTATACATCTAATACATTTTTAATACACATTTAACATTTTCAAATACAATATTAATATTTTTTACTACTTGGTAAACATTGTTTAATGGCAATAAGTATTTTTACACACAAAATGTACATTTTTAAATAAGTATTTTTAAATATTTGTTTTTTGATGTCAACTTTTATTTAATGTACGTTGTACATTTTTCCTATACACCGTGAACATCTTTTATTTGCGTTTTGTTTCCGCGGTCATCTTTTTATATTCGTTTTACATTTTTTAAATACATGATCAACAATTTTTCATACACATTGTAATATTTGTGTATATATTTTCTGTATACATGACAATCATTTTTTCTATACTCATTGTATATTTTTCAAATGCTGGATTAACATGTTGATTAGAAAAATTCAAATAAATGATCAACTTTTTTCATACACATTTTATATTTTGTAATATTGTATATAAAGTGGTTTTGTAATAGTTAGAGGCAACATTTTTATTTTTTATTTAAAAGATATATAAAATATGTTTTGGCGAGCCCACATTTAACTTGTGTTTTTCTTCGAGAATCCTTTAACTTGTGCTTAAGGCAAGGCTTAGGGCCTGAAACGGAGAAGCATACTCAAGTATAGCAGCCAGTGATCTTGAATTTTTTTATAGCAGCTAGTCTACTTTGTCAGAAAAAAATATAGCTATAGCCTACTTCCCTAAAAATGAGGTATAGCTAGCCCGTGTGAAACGAGTTAATTGCAAGGAGATACTACACTTCAGCATCATGTAACGAGTAAGTACCACATTTTATGCATGTCGCACTTCAGTACCATTATTTGGCCTAATCGTTACAAAACAGCCTGATAGCTGTATAAACACGTAATGACCGTGTATCTGACCGTCGGGGCCCGTCTAACAGGGCTGACGTGGAATGTTCTTTTGCGAAAAAACCTTTCACTTTTTATTTATTCATGTGTACATCCTTTTTTTGTCAAAAAAGAGTCTTGATGAATTATTATTTTTAGGGAAGAAAACACGATGCACTCGCGGCCGACAGGAGTCGAACCCGGGACGAGACGCTGGGTGCGCGCGCTCGATGCAGCTAATACTACACCTTTGTGTGTCCAACAACACGTAAAGCTTCTTATATACCGTCGAACGCATCACGCGTATATTGCTCCCGCAGGGATTCGAACCCGAGTCAGGGGCTTCGCGGTGCGTGCTCAGTGCCACTGCGCCTCTGTCTCATACGATCTTACATGTATATTAAATTAGTGTTTAACATATAAATGTTCAATATCGATCTACGACGAAGGGTTTTACATATTTTTAAATTTCTGCACATTTTTTATATAGGTTTTGTAATAATAAAAATTTGTGTACATTGTATACTGAAAAAGTTCACCGTATATCAAAAAATGTGTATATTAATTTTTTGTATTGCATGTTATACGATACTAAAAAAATGTTCGTCACACGTTTAATATATATATATTTAAAATACACACACTTTTAATATAAAATTATCTTATTTAAATATATGATGAACTTTTTTGTATTATAAAAACGTTCATCGTATATGTATTGAACATTTATTTAATATATGATGTATATATATATGTGTATTTTTTTTGTTAATATAAAATACACACACTGCATACAATCATATTTTTTTTGTTAATATATGATAGACACACTGCATACACACACATGGAAACAAATAAAAAAATCTAAAAGAAAAATATTAAAAAAAATTGAACGGAAGAATATATAAACACCTAAGTGCCTAGTTCTGACATCAGATGCGTCTGTGGCGCAGTGGCACCGAGCTTGCGGGGAAATATCCAGTGCACCAACGCATGTTGTGCTACCTGTGCACCCAATTTATAAAACACAATTTATGAATGTCCAAAAAATATGAACAAAAAGTATGATGTAGTAGCAACAAGAATCCATCGTACTACCAAATTTGAGATCCAAATTGAAAACAAAGTATTAGAAAACAAAAATGGCAAAATCACAGTTGATTTGAAAAATGGGCTGAATTCTAGTCCCAGATTGCAGTAGCTACTATTCACAACATGATTTAACTTTTTTTTTTGTTTCTACGTATGTATATTGAATTTGAGCCTAAAATTTTATACAATGCTAGATATGGATCGTGGTTACACCCTCACAAAATTTAATATTTTTTCATTGCTTCTAAAGTGAGATACGCAGATCGGTGCACCGGTAGCACCAAATTCACCGTTGCACCAGATACATTCCCCCGAGCTTGCACCGCGAACACCCTGGCTCGGGTTCGAATCTCCGCGGTAGCACTGGTGCATGCGCGTATTTTCTGTCGATTTTTTTTCCAGTCGGGTCCTTTCTTTTGGCAACTAAGGGATTTACGCGTGATTAAATAAAAGGTAAATGCTTTTTCCGCAAAAAACATGCCACGTCAGGCCCTGACAGGCGGGCCCCATCGGTCAGATACACCGTCAATACGCTGTTATACGTGGTTTAGATCTTTTTGCAACACTTAGGCTCTAAAGTGGTACTGAACTGCGACATGCATAACGTGTGGTACTGGCTCATAACATGGTGCCGAAGTGTGGTAGCTCTCTGCAATTAACTCGTCAGAAAAAAAAATTATAGCAGCCAGTCTACTTTGTCAGAAAAAAAAAGTATAGCTATAGCCTACTTCCCTAAAAATGAGGTATAGCTAGCCCGTGTGAAACGGACAAATATATATTTACATCGCGTTCGTTTCCAAAAGAGAAAAACATTTGCATCGCGTTCGTTTCACAAAGAGAAAAACATTTGCATCGCGTTCATTTCCTAATAAAGAGAAAAACATTTGCATATTCCTTCAAACAAGAAAAACATTTGCATCGCGTTCGTTTCCTAATAAAGTAAAAAACATTTGCATCGCGTTTGTTTCCTAATAAAGAAAGAGAAAAACATTTGCATCGCGTTTGTTTCCTAATAAAGAAAGAGAAAAACATTTGCATCGCGTTCGTTTCCGACTGGTAGCCACGGTACGCGGACGGGTCGCCGGGCCGTGGACTACAAATAGCAGCACCGCCATCCGCAACCATCTGCAGCTTTGCCCCGACAGATCCCAGGTTGCCAGCCGGTGTAGTGAACTAGTGACGGCGATGTCGAATCACGCCGCCGCCACCGCTGGCCTATTAGTCATGCGCATGGTCGAGGCGACCGCAAGCTGGTTCTCCGTTGATCCCGCGCCGGCCGTCGCTGGGTACCAGTTCGCGGTGGTTGTGAGGTGCTATGTCAAGCGGTCCCTGCAGTTCCGCGGACGCGGCCAGCCCCCGACCGCGCGGTACCAGCCGTACATCGGGCCAACTAACGGTTCCGCCAGGATGTTTCTCGTGAGAGACCTCTCCGTGCTCCAGAGTGACGGTGGCTGCCGCTGGGCGCTCCGCAGGATGCTGGCGAGAATGCCCCAGCTCCGTGTGCTCCGCCTTGCCGAGGATGAGTGGGATACCATCGTACCCTCGAACGTGGTGCCGCAGATCGTTCGCGTGGCGTGCGGCGACGGTGCCATCCGCGGCTTCACCTTCCACTTCGTGATGGAGGTGGACCGGCAGTTCATACACGACGAGCAGGCTCTCCTGATGGCGTGTAAGGAGAGGGAGCTGGGCGGCAGCGACAGCCCCGACGACTGCCCGATCTGCTTGGAGGGCCTGGAGGGAGAGCCCGCCGTGCAGCCGCCGAGGTGCCCGCACGCGTTCCACCGCCGGTGCATTTTCAGGTGGTTCTGCCAGGCGACGACGTGCCCGATTTGCCGCCGCGACGTGAGGATTTGTGCCCTGCCGGAGTTTCTTGCTCTGTAGTGCACTCATGATACGGTTCAAGGCCGATCAGAGCAGCAGTATCCAGTCTCCTTTTTTTATTTCAAATATCAAAGATTGTGAGATCGTCGTCAACATTTCTGTCAGTTATTCTGTTCTTTGTTAGAGATTCGGTCGGTTATCTGTTATATTCGTTGAAAGATTGTAAGGTCGTCGTCATATTTCATCCAGTTATCCCTTCTTTGTTGGAGATTTTTCGCCGTAAAAGGAATCATAATCAGGACTTGCAATTTGTCAAAATTATCAAGTACTTGTAGTACTTTCTTCTGATTCTGATGTAGAGTGCGTTCCCATTCACTTGTTAAGCAAACGGTTATCAAGAACGAATTAACCCTTTATCCGTTTTTTTCTTTTAAATACCCCCTCCCCGAGGAAAGAAAAATAGTAAAAAGATATGGAGTGCACTAGATTTACTTTTTCATCATTTTCTTCCTCTATCCATATTCATAAAGAATTTCAAATGAACCAATACCCAACTCTTTCCATTTATTATGTTATATAGAGAAAAAAAGTAATTATCATTCCTTTTTCCGACGAATCACGTAATCCCCCAAGTTCACGAACTAATAAGGTTATCAGATGAATTGTAATCATAATTGAAATCTTTAAGAAAGAGATATGAGTTAGTATATGTTCTAATGTTGCAAATAGCATAAGGGGAAGGTCCCATTACAAAATTGTAGCTTTCGAATTGATTTCTAATCTGTTGTACTCTTTTTCGAGAATGCTGACACTCGAATTCGAACCGAGATGCTTGAGCAGTTATTCCAAAGAGCAGCGTGTCAACAAATTTCACCATGGCGGCTAACTTCAAATAATAGGTAACTTCAAAAAGTAATAACTATTATCTCGCGAATCGTCGATATTAGGAAAGCCCGTAAAATTTGCGAACATTGGAGTTTTCATTAGGGATTCGGTCAATTAATTATCTGTTAAGTTTGTTAAAATGGAAATTATGGACTTGGTCCGGTATTGACACTAGATCCACTATTGCTAGTACCGTCTCATCGAAGAGAGAGAGAGAGAGAGTCAGCTCATTCTTTTTTGTCACGCGTCCTCTTGTCCCATTTAGTTTTGTGTCGGTCTGTTCTCGCTTTTCTTTTCACATGGGCCCATACATGTCGTCGTTTGGGAGGCGTGCCTCGTGTCTTTTTTGTTCATTTTTGTTTGGCGATTTTTGTGGTCAGCTGGAGAATTTGTAGACTCCACCCTCGACTCGCAAATGGATTCGTAATTTTTGCAGTTGCAAGTTCACCCTTGACTCACACTGCGCATGCGTTTTGTTTTTCATCCTAGTTACAAGTCCACACTGGGATTGTAATTTGTTATTGTCTCGGTTGTATGTTCACCCTTGACTCACAAATAATATTGTAGTTTTGTTTAGTTGTCCCAGTTGCAAGTCCTCGCAACTAAGCTTGTAGTTTATTTAATCCTGGTTGCGAATTCACCATTGACTCAGAATTGGGCTATTAGTTTCGTAGATATCCCAGTTGCAAGTTTACCCTTGACTCGCAATTGGGCCCATAGTTTGTTTGTTGTCCTAGTTGCAAGTTTACTCTAGACTTGCAACTCGTATTGTAATTTTGTTTAGTTGTCCGAGTTGCAGGTCCACCATCGACTCGCAACTCATATTGTAGTTTTGTGTAGTTGTTTCAGTTGCAAGTCCACCCTCGAGTCCGAACTAGGTCCGTAGTTCGTTTCATCTCAGTTGCAAGCCCGCCTTTGACTTGCAACTCGACCTATGTTTTATTTATTTTTATCTCATATGCAGGTCCATCCTTGACTCGCAATTGGCCCATAGTTTGTTTAATGCTAGTTGCAAGTCGCCCCATAACTCACAACTAGGCTCGTAGTTTTCTAGTTGTCTCAGTTGTCAATCCACCCTCATCTCCTAAATGAAGCATGTATATTTCACTACTGGAATCCAGGAATTTGCCGTCTGCCAGTTCTTTGCCGTCTGCTGGCGGACGGCAAAGAACGTCTTTGCTGTCCGCTGACAAGAAACTGACGGCAAAAAACGGACTGACGGCAAAGATATTGTTTGCCGTCCGCCAGGTCTTTGCCGTCGGCCAGCGGACGGCAAAGGGACCAAAGGCAGACGGCAAAGAGCCCAGCTGGGCCCCACTGGGGCGTGAAGCTGGTTAGGTCAAATGGACGAGCTCTTTGCCGTCCGTCGTATCTTTGCCGTCTGCCTTTGGTCCCTTTGCCGTCCGTTAGCAGACGGCAAAGAAGACGCCTCGCTAACGGTCGTTAGCCCCCGGCCCCACCCCCTCTTTGCCGTCTGCTAGCGGACGGCAAAGGGGCGAACGACGGACGGCAAAGACCCTCACCCGGCCTAACAAACCCCCCCCGGCCGGCCCCGACCCCCTCTCTCTCTCTGTGCATCTCTCTCTCACCCCACACGACCACCGGCCGCCCCTCACCCGCCGCCACCCCTCACCCGCCGCCCCTCACCGGCCGCCACCCTCACCCGCCGCCCCTACCCGCCGCCACCCTCACCCGCCGCCCCTCACCCCGCCGCCACCGTCACCGGCCGCCCCGCCCCGCTCCCCAGCCCCTACGCCGGCCCCTTCCCCGACGAGCTCCCCCGCAGCCCCTCCCCGACGACCTGCCCCGCCGCCCCGCTCTCCGGCCCCTGCGCCCGCCCCTCCCCCGACGACCTCGGAGCGGCCGCTGCTCTGCCCCACCGCCCCACCGCCGGAGCAGGCCGCAGCTCTGCACCCCTCTCCGCGGCCTTCCTCCCCCTGCGCCGGCCCTCCTCCACCACCGCGTCGACCCTCCTCCACCACCGCGCCGGCCCTCCTCCACCGGCCCTCAAGGTGATTTTTTTCCTTTTTTTCTGTTGTTTTACTATTTAGGTTTAGGTTAATTAGTGTTTGGTTTAGGTTAGGGCTAGGTTTAGTTTAGGTTTAGATAATTATAAGAAGAAGAAGAAAGATGAAAAAAAACTAAGAAGAAAAGAAAAATAAGGAGAAGAAGAGGAAAAAGGAAAAGGGAAGAAGAGGAAAAAGGAAAAGAAGGAAGAAGAAGAAGAGGAGGAGGAGGAGGAGGAGGATAGGAAAGAGATGGCCAGGGTGGCCTGTCGGTGGAGGGCGTACCTCGGCGTCGATGGAACCCTAAATTTCAACTTGGCGGTGGCATCGTATTTTAAATATTTAGTTAGGTTGACGGAAAAAACAATAATGCTATGTTACTCATCTTTGGATTTCAATGTGCAGTTGTTTCGTCGCTGCGAGGGTCTGCTGTTCGACGACCTCCCTGTGTGTTTGACGAGCTCCCCTGCGTTCGTGGGTGAGCACACATCTCCTCCCCCCCTTAATTTGCTCTGTTCCGGTCTTCGCGCCGATGAAACTTGCTAGCTATAGGTGTCTTCAATCATCAGTATGTGTGACCAGTATGCGTCTCCCGTTCGAAAGGGCAGCATCTATAAATATGCATGTCTTTGCATATTTATAACCGCCATCCTTTCGAATTGTCCAACGCTATCCATGGACAGCCCGAGTATGTGTAGATTGGGTTCGTTTTCCCATATGCTCTGCTCCGGATCCGATGCGGAATTTCGTCAGTGCCTCCCTATTGTTCTCCGGGTACACATCCTCTCTGCTTATTGCCGAGACGTGTATCAGGAGAACAGCGGGGAGGTGCTGCCGAAATTCTACGTCGGATCCGGAGCAGAGCATGGGAAAACGAACCCAATCTACACATACTGGGGTGGGATTAGGACCTATCTTTACCTATTAGCGTGTAGGTTGCATGGACGTAATAAAACTGACAAACTTGATTAACTGATGAATATATATGCTGAATTATATATATATATATATATTTCTTGTGTGTCTAGTAGCTAGGCAAGATGACTGATCGTGCGTGGATGTACACCGGTCACACCAGTCAGAACGACATGACCAAAGAATGGTTTACAAATACCAAGGGGTTTGTGAGAGCCGCATTTGCAAATGGCCAGGAAAAAACATGGTGTCCCTGTCCCCGGTGCGACAACTTTAAAAGGCAGACAGAGGGTGAAATGGTTAAACACCTGCAGAAGTGGGGTTTCAGGCCTAATTATATGCTGAATTATATATATATGCATTACATAACGATAAAGCGGCAGATCCAAGGCATCCTCGAGTCGCCATCAGCACGGATGGATTCAATGTGTTTGGTATGACGGCAACCCAATACAGTTGTTGGCCTGTATTTGTCATTCCACTCAATCTCCCCCCCCCGGAGAGATTATGAAAAGAAAGAACATTTTCCTGACGTTGATAATTCCAGGGCCCAACTATCCGGGGAAGAATATGAATGTGTACATGCAGCCGCTTAAGGATGAATTGCAACAAGCTTGGGATAATGGGATCAAGACATACGACGCCGCTACCAAAAAAACCTTCAAAATGCATGTGTGGTACATGTACTCGACGCATGACTTGCCGGCGTATGCCCTATTCGTTGGCTGGTGTGTGCATGGAAGGTTCCCATGCCCCACATGCAAGGCAGCTGTTGAGTTCCGTTGGCTGCAGGCGGGTCGCAAGTATTCTTGCTTCGACATGCATAGACAGTTCCTGGATCCTCGCCATAAGTTCAGAAAAGACAAGAAGAATTTCATCAAAGGTAGAGTTGTCAAAAACTCTGCATCACCCGCGTTGACAGGCCAACAGATGTTGGATCAGTTAAACGCTCCCGAGCCGGATCCAAATCGTCCTGGGTATTTCAAAGGGTATAATACGGAACACGCATGGACTTACAAGTCATGCTTATGGGATCTGCCTTACTTCAAAGACCTCCTTTGCCCACACAACATCGACGTGATGCACACTGAAAAGAATATCGCCGAGGCCATTTTTGGTACATTGTTCGGCATAGAGGGGAAGTTAAAGGATAATCCTAAGGCTAGAATCGATCAGGAGGCTCTATGTGACAGACCGTTACAAAACATGCGACAAGCGAAAGGAAAGAAGAACTGGACAAAGCCAAAGGCATGGTTCAATCTTGGAAGGCCGGCTATGAGAGAAATGATCTTGTGGGTGAAAATGCAGTTGATGTTCCCCGATGGTTATGCAGCGAATCTAAAGAGGGGAGCGAGTCTTGACAAACTGAAGATATTTGGTCTCAAGAGTCATGATTGGCACATATGGCTTGAGCAGGTAATGCCGGTGATGCTGCGTGGCTTTATCCCTGAGGATGAATGGCTAGTATTGGCAGAGCTGAGCTATTTCTTCCGTTCTCTTTGTGCGAAAGAACTATCGCCTGGCGTGCTAGATGAAATGGAAGAGTTGGCGTCGGAGTTGATATGCAAGTTAGAGAAGATCTTTCCACCGGGCTTCTTTAATCCAATGCAGCATTTGATTTTGCATCTCGCGACCGAGGCAAGATTGGGGGGCCCGTGCAAAACCGTTGGTGCTTCGCAACTGAGAGGATGCAGAAGACGCTTCGAGCAAAATGTAAAAATAAACGTAGAATTGAAGCATCGATGGCCAAGGCATTCATTACTGAGGAGGCGGCAAACTTCGTGACAACACACTACGAAGCCAAAAATCGTCATTTGCATAATCCGAAGCCTCGGTACAATGATGGCGACCCAAAAAAAAGTCGATCCAACCTCAGCCTATTCAAAGGGAAGCTCGCACCAGCCGGTGCTTCTAAAGCAAAAGCGTTGGATGTCGATGAATGGCGGACCATT
This sequence comes from Elymus sibiricus, assembly GCA_039707655.1. NCBI lineage: Eukaryota > Viridiplantae > Streptophyta > Magnoliopsida > Poales > Poaceae > Elymus > Elymus sibiricus. The sequence goes on along the minus strand of CM077667.1, from coordinate 464,246,770 downwards.
TCGTTGTATATCTTCAACAACCTAACAGAAGTGCGGCCGTACATCGAGTAAGTTATCGGTACATTATTGTTTCGCAACTTGTAATTCCTTAGAACTGCTCTTATTCCTGGATATTTGATATAGTCGATACGTCGCCAAATTCTCGGATGGAGTGGTCATCCAAAAGGATTCCGTTGAAGAGTATGAGCTCCTGGCGAAGCATGGAGGCGGCTATCCCGGTTTCATCTCTTGGTTCAAACAAATGGTAATTAATTACCATTAATGGACCATTTCATTTCTTCGTCTTATTTGCGCCTAATGCAACAATCCTTTCGTATTAAACTTGTAGGCTAATTCAGAGTCTATGGACGCCGAGCTGAGACAAGTCGCTAATGGTTTTGACTATAAGGTCTGTTCATTTGACAGATACGACATCAACGGGTATCGCTTTCGTACCTTTGGCAAAGAGCTATCTATGCCCGACCTGAAGACTACAAATTGTTGTGTCTCTGCTATCGGCGAAGGAGGTACAGAGTACTATGGAAGAGTTGAAGCAATTTATGAACTTCTATTCTATGGTGAAAACCCAGCGAACGTCGTAGTCTTCAAATGTCATTGGTTCCAGCCAAAGGAGACTAGAAGGACTCATGAACATATAGTGCTAGTCGAAATCAAACAAAGCACCCATTTAGATGTGCCCGATGTCTATATTACGGCTCAACAGGGGACCCAAGTTTTCTATCTACCGTGGGCCTGCCAAACTGATCCAAATCTGAAAGGTTGGGATGTCGTTTATGAAGTGCCGTCACATTTTAGACCACCTCCCCTCAATGAAGAGGATTATGAACCTCACATTAACCAAGACACATATGAAGGAGAATTCTTCCAAGAAACACGTATTTCCAAAAAACGTTTCAAGAACCGCTCTACTTCACCCCGGAACATTGAAGTAGACAGCGACAATGAATCGGACTTAACCCCTGAGCCGGAACATGAAGAGCCGGAACAAGAAGAGGTTACTGATGCAGATGACCTGTCAATGCTTAACCGATTACATGAAGGAGGCCTTCCACACGTTGTTCCTGATAGTGATGATGATCATGCATTTATTGATGATAGTGATGATGATGATGCATTTATTGATCCCAGAGAATATATAGACGATCAAGATTATTCTTAATTCATGTCAGGTAATCAACTTTTAGTTCATGTTAGGTATATGATGATACACTTAAATTATATACATTTTATTATTCATGTCGGTATTCAATTTTATGTTGTACTAATTTTATTTACTATTTGTCATGGCAGTTGTTGAAAGATGGTGGGAAAGGGTCGAGAGCACTCCGCGGCTCCTTCGTCGGAGGGTGGTGGGATGGGTACTTCCATTCCTGCCGACTCTCTCCGGAGAGCGTTGCTTTCTAGTCTGCATACACCGGTGGCCGCTTCTTCGTCGACCCCTGTGAGAGGAGGTCGGGGGAAGAAGAGAGGTAGTAGAGGTGGGAGAGGAGGGAGAGGAGGCCGCGGCAAAGGTAGGGTGGCTACTACGCCTTCCTCGCTGCCACCCCCAGCTGATTCACCCGAGCACAGGACTGCTAGGGTGGACCTGTCTGAGGACGAGGCTACGCGGACTCCGGTCCACGAGCCTCAGGTCGACGAGCCTTCGACCTACACGACTCCTGTCCCAGAGGCTTCGTCCCACGAGACTCCGGAGCAGAGTAGGGATGAGGGCACGTCCCGGCAGACCCCATGGGATACCTGGCCGGAGGAGCCTAGTGGCCATGCTGATGGTGGCGGGGATCGTTTTTCTGATAGCGACGTGGAGCTGCCTGAGGGCGCCACCGTCTACCAGCGTGGTATGACACGGCTCCCGCCCGTGCCGGCGACCCGCGAGCTGAGGTGGTTGATTAGGCCTGATGGGGAGAGGTAAGTGCATGTACTCTTTTTTAACCTTTTGCCTTCATGTTTTTTCAAATATCTAATGTGTTGGCTTTGTCATACTGCAGGGGTTGGCATCATCCCAAGGATGCCCGCAGGCCCAATAGCATCCTTGGTGTCCTTGTCAGGCAAAACTTCCCGGGGTTTGTCACGTTGCCCGGTGAGGGTCAGGTTCGAGAGTTAGGACTGACCTGGGAGCACTACTTGGCTGCACCGGCCCCGCCTGAGGAGAGGATCGATGGTGTTTTGTGCCACACGAGGGCGGAGATGGTGATCAGGCATTTTTGGGTAATTTCTACTTTACACAATTAAAAATCAACAATAGCTAGTTATTTTACTAATAAGTGTTGTGTCGTTTGATTGCAGACCTTCTACAGGTGTCAGGAGGGATACGAGGAGGCAACGGCAAAGGTTATCGATCAGCAATGCAGGCGCCTACTGCAAAACTTTCGGCACGAGGCTCGGGTGCAGGCTGTTCGAGACTACTACGCCTCGCGGCGTATTAGGAAGGAGAAGTCGACGTGCCGTGGAAAGAAGATGGAGAAGGAGCATTACATGAAGGTAATTACGTATTCTTAAGGCCTTGTACTTAGTTTCCTTCATTTGATTCCTACGTGTAGCGCTCAAATATCTCTTTATTAACTTAGGTGCCCCCAAGATGGTGTGCGGATATGATGGATTGTTGGGAGGCGTTGGTGGATGAGTGGTGCTCAGAACAATGGCTATCCGTCCACAACAATGCCAAGGACCGGCGTAACAAAATGGTTGGTGTGCCACACCATCAAGGGAGCGCCAACTTAAATCAGTTTGGTCTGAACTGGGTATGTGGTTAGCTTCATGATTCATGCAATTCATTCTTGATTCTAGCTTGAGCCCTTTACTAATACTTTGTTCCTCTCTCTCTCTTTTAGGCGCATCACAATAAAACGGAGGTGCCACAGATGTACGACCGCTATGCGATGGCCCATACTGGCTGGTACAAGAAGGTCAAGGCATTCTCTGAGTCTGACCTCGATGATCCCTTGAAGTTCAGCAACATCTCCTCCCACAACAAGCTCGTGAGGTATAGAGATGAGGGGAAGGCGAGGAAAGGGGAGGACTTTAACCCGAGCCAGGAGCCTATTGATCCAGAGCTGGTGATGATAGCTGGCGGCGGGAGGCCCCATGGCTCGATTGCCATTGGAGATGGCCTTATACGTTGTCCTAGCAACCTCCGGGAGATCAAGGCGCGCCAAACGAGCTCCTGTCCTGAGATAAGGCCTCGTCCATGGCCAGTCGAGCTCGCCATTGAGGTTAGTTATACGGACTCAGATATCTTTCCTCATTACGTTGTGTGTGTGAACAAAGATGATTACAATGCTAACGAGGAGTTGTGTTGCAGGCTGCTATTCTAAAAGAGAGAGAGGCAACACAGGCGCTTATGGCGGCGAAGGAGAAGGAGATGGAGGAGAGGACGGCAAGGTTGTTGGAGGAGGAGAGGGCACGGTCCGATGCGTCTTACCGGGCCATCTACGAGCTCTTCGTGGTAATATTCTTCTTCATATTTGTCAAATCTTGCATATAATGTTCCTTTCATTAATAATGAATATCGTTGACTTGTGAAAACCAAATGTGCAGACTATGTGCGAGAAGACCGGCCAGGCCGCTCCGTCGATGCCAGTCATTACCACGGCTGCAACGGTGAGTTTCATTTCAATGCAATGATCTTTTCAGTGTCATCATGCTAACGAGACATTGCAAATCATCTTTGGTGCAGCTTAACTCCGGAGTCGCATCGCACGACCCTTCTCCAGGGCAGCCTTCTCCAGGGGAAACCGGTCCGAGCAACCGCAGTGCCTCTCCTCCGTGTTGACGAGGACGGTAAGCCCCAAACTTAGCTCGTTTTTCATCTTCTTAGCACTTAGACAAACTTAGCACTTACACAAACTTAGCACTTACACAAACTTAGCACTTAGACAAACTTAGCTCCTTCCGAAATATTAGTGTTCTTCATCTTCTTCTTCTTCTTATTCTAGTCTTCTTCATCTAACTTTCGCCCGAATGACACAAATAAGCAATAAGAAGAAGAAAACAAGAGGAGAAAGATAGAGAGAAGAAAACTGCTTCTTCATCTTCTTCTTCTTATTCTAGTCTTCTTCATCTAACTTTCGTATTTCCCATTTTGCAGATTAGAGTCACTTCACGGAAGCTTGCATTGATGGAGTGCTTGTGATTTTGTATCGATGAACAATGTTAAACTTGCTACATATGTGAAACTTGTTACTATTGTAATATGGTGAACAATGTGACATTTGTTTTGGTATGTTTGTTGGATACTTGTGCTTGTGCTTGTTGTTGGATGATCATCACTAGGGTTATTGTGAAATATATACATATATAGCATATTTTGCCTGTGAAAATTGGATATTAGAAAAAACAGAAAAAACTGGGGCAATATTGCCACTTTGCCGACGGCCACCGTCGGCATAGTTTCTTTGCCGTCCGGCACCGACGGCAAAGGCGACACGTGGCACCCACCTATGCATCCTGGGAGTGCGCCTGATGCCGTTTGGTACATTTGCCGTCCGGGGGCGGACGGCAAAGAAGCTATGCCGACGGCCACCGTCGGCATAGCAGTGGCACTGTAGCAAAGGAGTGTGGCGGGGGGCGTACGGCAAAGAAGATATGTCGACGGCCACCGTCGGCATAGCAGTGACCGTCGGCAAAGGAGGTTGGCGGGGGGGTGGATGGCAAAGAAGCTATGCCGACGGTGGCCGTCGGCAAAGGAGTGGCCGTCGGCAAAGGAGGGGAGGCAGACGGCATAGGGTGCGGACGGCAAAGGGGGAGTGGCAGACGGCAAAGGCTCCGTTAGCCACTAACGGGGCTAACTCAAGTTTAGGCCGTCCAGACACTTTGTCGTCTGCTGCCTGACGGCAAAAACACTTTGCCGTCCGCTGTATAAAGGCAGACGACAAAGCACTCCTTTACCGGGGTTCTCAGTGCCGGAAATTTTGCCGTCTGCTGCCCAACGGCAAAGGCTTTGCCGTCGGTGGTCCTGTCCTTTGCCGTCCGCTATGGCAGACGGCAAATAACTGAATTCCAGTAGTGTTTGTTTTTCATCACAATTGCAAGTCCACCCTAGACTCGCAACTAGACCCATAGTTTGTTTCATCCCAGTTGCAAGTCGACCCTTGACTCACAACTGGGCTCATAGTTTCATAGTTGTTCTAGTTACAAGTCCATCTTCGACTCGTGAATTGGCTCTTAGTTGTCCTAGCTGCAAGTACACCAATGACTCGCAACTAGGTATTCGTTTTGCTTTCATCCCAGTTGCAGGTAAACACTCGACTCGCAACTGGGCTCATAGTGTTTTATTGTGCCAGTTGCAAATTCAGCCTTGACTTGCAATCGTAATCTTGTGGTAGTTGTCTAAGTTGTAAGTCCATCCTTGAGACACAACTAGACCCATAATTTGTTTTATCCCAGTTCTAAGTTCACCCTTGACTCGCAACAGGGAATGTAGTTTTGTAGTTGTCCTAGTTGCAAGTCCACCCTTGACTCGCAATATGGCACATAGTTTCGTTGTTGTCTCAGCTGTCCATGGTTTGTCTAGTTGTCCCAGTTGCAAGACTGTCCTCGACTTGCAACTTGTATCATAGTTTGATATAGCTATTCCAGTTGCAAGGCCATCCTCGACTCTCAAATAGGCTCGTAGTTTGTTTCATCTTAGTTGCAAGCCCACTCTTGACTCGCAACTCGGGCTATGTTTTATTTTTCATCCCAGTTGTAGCAAAACACTTGACTCATAATTGAGCATGTAGTTTGTTTCATCCCAGTTGCAAATCGACCCTTGACTCACAACTGGACTCGTAGTTTTTGTACTTGTCTCAATTGCAAGTCAACCCTCGACTCGCAACTGGGCTCGTATGGTTCCAGTTGCAAGCCAACCCTCGAATCGCAATTGGAGCCTGTGTTTTTATTTTTCATCATGGTTGCAAGTCCACCCTTGAATCACAACTAGGCCCATAGTTTGTTTCAACCTAGTTGCAAGTCGACCCTTCACTCACAACTAGGCTCGTAGTTGCGTAGTTTTCACTGTTGCAAGTCCACACTCGAGACACAACTTTGGTCTCGAACCTTTTGACCAAATTGTAGGTCCACCCTCGACACGCAACAAGCCTAAATCATTTTGTCCTAGTTGCGAGTCGAGAGACAACTTTCCCCCGGACCCTTTGCCCTAGTTGCAAGTCTATCCTTGACACACAACTAGACCTCAACTCTTTGTCCCAGTTGCAAGTCAAGGATGGACTTGCAACTGACCCTCGACCTTGGCTCTAGTTGCAAGCCCACCCTCGACATGCAACTAACCCTCGACCCCTTTGTCCAAGTTGCATATCCATCACTGATGCACAACTTGCCTAACCTCGAGACAAAACTGGAGGCGAACATTGTTGTCCCAGTTGCAACTCCACCCTAGACACGCGATTGGGGGACCACTTTTTTCATGTCCCAGTTGCTAGTCCACCCTTGACAATTAACTAAGGCCCGACCAATTTTTCCTACTTGCAAATCCACTGTCGACACGCCACTGAGGGCCCGACCCTTTTTGTACTAGTTGCAACTCCACTCCCCGACATGCAATTGGAGCCCCGACTTTTTCTTCTTCTAGTTGCAAGTCGACCCTAGACACGCAACTGGGACCTAATCTATTTTTGTGCCAGTTGCAAGTCCAACTACACCTCTGACATGCATTTTTTGTTATCGTTGTTGCATGTCCATCATTGACTTACAACTTGTTGTTGACCCTCTAACCCATTCGCAAATGAGTCGGCTTAGTTGCTAGTCCATTTTTTGGCACAAATATTCGACGCAGTTTTATGCCAAAGAAGATAAATCAAATACTTTTTTTAGTATTTAAAAATGAAGAAATATATGGATCAACCATTTTTTTCTCCCTCTCTTATGTCACGAAGCCCTACAATTCATTGGTTGAATGTGGAAGTTTTCGGTTATGCGTTGGATACACGAGGAAAGAATCATGTCATCACACTAGTAAATGCATTAGTTGATCCTTTGATGAGCTTTGTATATGCATCCATGTTAAGGTACATACTGATACATGCATAAATCCAAGGCCAAGACATAAAAGGCATGCACAATGATCAGTGCATACAAATAATCATTAAAAAAACTAAAAAGGTTCACCACACACTAAAAAAGTTCAGTTTTTTAAAGGAAATGTTCATTGTATACTAAAAATAGTTCATCCTACACTAATTTTTTTTAAGTTTGTATAAAAGAAATGTTCTACATTCAAATCAGGTCGTCATTTTCAGAATCTGTTAACAAATTCAAAAAAATGTTCATGTTTACATAAAGAAAGTTCACATTTTTAGAAAATGTTCCCACTTTCAAAATTTGTTCGTGTTTTTGGGAAAGTGTTCATGTGTTTGAGAAAATGTTCGGAATTTTCAACATTATACACATTTTAAAAATATTATTAGGATTTCAAAAACTGTTCATGTTTTCAAAAATTGATTGTGTTTTAAGAGAACGTTTGAAACAACAAATACTTTTCAAAGTTTTCAGAAAATATTTGATATTTCAAAAGCATGCACATTTTTCAATAAATGTTAAAAAAAGTTTTCAATCTGATGTTGTAGTTAGTACTTAAATATTCGCGGGATTACTTTAAAGATGCTAAAAGAAAATGAGCCAAAGATTAATGCACGACTAGGACAAAGTCCTCCCCGCTTTGATAAGTTGGAAGAAATTCTTGATAAAATGGGCTCCACTTTTGTTCCTACTAAAATTATTGATAAAGATCCTATAGATAAGAGTCCCAAGTTTATGTATGTTCCTAAGACTACGCGTGGTACACCTAGTAAAAATAATGAGGATCTTAAAATGATTAGTGTGCACCCCAATTTCATAGATATAATAAAGGAACCTATTATGAAACATCCTATCTTTGTCCCTAGGAGTGTGACCATTAATAACTTATGTACTAAAACTCCTTGGAATCATGGTTGCATAATTGAGGAGTTATAAGTGAAGGAAGACAACACTTGATACTATGCATTATGCCTAGCTAGGTGCATAAAACGATAGTGCTTGTTGGGAGGCAACCCAATAGTTATCTTTAAATTTTTGTTATACTTTCTGTTTTATTGTGTTGACATGATTATTGCCTCTGTAATGATTGTGTTTTATGTTTAAATTAGTGTTTCTGCCAAGTAAAGCCTTTGGGATGATTTAGAAGATAGTAGAATTGATACAGTGCAAAAACAGAAACTTTTGTGTCAGGTGCAGAATTTCTCTGATTTTACTGGAACGTCTTTTTGAACTGGAATTTTTACACAGAATTGGTATACGAATTGCCCAGGTTTTCCTATTTTTTCAGAATTTTTGGAGTTACAAAAGTATGGTGATTGCGCCGATCGTTACATACTGTTCTGTTTTAGACATATTCTGTTTTTTGCTTGCATAGTTTGCTTATTTTAATGATGATATGGATTGTATCGGGGGGTATAAGCCATGGAGAAGTTAGATACCTATTATGCAATAATGATATATGAATCAATTTATAAGAGTACCTAAAGTATTTCATATGTTGATTATACTAACAGATCTCATGAGGTTTTGTTGAGTTTTGTGTGCTGAAGTTTTCAAGTTTTGGGTGAGACCATGATGAATGAAGGAATAAGGAGCAGAAAGAGCGTAAGATTGGGGATGCCCAAGGCACCCCAAAGTAAAATTCTAGGATGACTCAAGCATCTAAGCTTGGAGATGCCCCGGAAGGCATCCCCTCTTTCGTCTCCATTCCATCGGTATGTCACTTGGAGCTATATTTTTATTCATCACATGATATGTGTTTTGCTTGGAGCGTCGTGTATTATAGTTTGATTTATTTTTATTTTACCATAATAATTGTTTTCTGGACACACCTATTTGAGAGACACACATGTTCATCATGATTTGTTAGAATACTCTATTAGTTTCACTTATATCTTTTGAGCTTAGAAGTTTCTCTAGTGCTTCACTTATATCTTTTCTGGACACACCTAATTGAACTCTCGTGCTTCACTTAAATTTGTTTGAGAGTCTAAATAAATAGTAACAATAATTTGCACTGGTTATAAGATTAGTCCAAAAAGGATAGGTGTTCAAGGAGTGTATAATAAAACCTTCATGTAGCTCACTATAAGAAGAAACCATGGGTTAACGATATTGATGTAGTAATATGAAAGGGCATGATCGAGTACATGATTGTTGGTTAGTAGATAAAATGGTAGTTAAAGTGTGTTATTTGTCATTCATCTAAATATTGGTTATGGTATGGTGATGATGTGTGAGCATTCTTATTCCTCGTTGCAATCCTAGTGCTATTCGGGTCAGACGCGCACGATGGTTAACTCCTCCCAACCTCCTCCCTAGGGGTATGCGGTAGTACTTTGCATCGAGAGAGCTAATAAGTCTTTGCAATAAGCAATGTTGAAGATATTGCTTATCGTTAGCGTCTCGGTCAGATGGGGATTAGAGATTAATTGGAAATCGGTCGATTAATCGATTTTATCGATCGACTATTAATCGACTATTTTTTGCAAATCCCAGGTTCCCAATAGTAAAATATGCTATATTAAACACCAAAACAATATTGGACAGAAGTGTTACCTTGATTCCTAGCCTTTGAATTCACGTATAATGATAAACAAAATAGGACAACAGTACATATTATGTAACAAGGTCCACAAAATGCAAATAAACATAGTTTTTGCAAACATAGTGATGTGAATAGGCTCGATTTATCGGTAGATTCCCGATAAATCGCTTGTCATAGCGAGAAATCGGTCAAAAATGATAAATGATGAAGATAAGGCATAATCTTATCCGTCACCCCAAGAGTATTGATAAATCGCTGAATCAGAAGATTTTTTGAACAGTGGCAATAACTATATGGGTTCTTTATGACTAATGTGAATCCATGGATGTAAGCACACTTACCTTTCCATATATCTCTAGCCTCTTCGGCACCGTGCATTGCCCATTCTCACCTCGAGGATCGGTGCAACTTTCGCCGGTGCATCCAAACCCCGTGATATGATACGCTCTATCACACATTAGCCTCCTTATATCTTCCTCGAAAAAGCCACCATACCTACCTATTATGGCATTTCCATAGCCATTCCGAGATATATTGCCATGCAACTTCCACTGTTATGTCACATGACTTGTGTTATCATCATCATATTGCTTTGCATGATCATATAGCTGACATGGTATTTGTGGCAAAGCCACCGTTCATCATTGTTTACATGTTACGCTAGATCATTTAACATCCTGGTACACTATCAGAGGCATTCATACAGAGTCGTAATTGTTTTATGTTGATTTGTTATATTGAATTGTAAGTAAATAAAAGTGTGATTATCATCATTATTAGAGCACTGTCTAGGTTAGGAAAGGATGATGAAGATGATGATTCCCCTTCAAGTCGGGATGAGACTCCGGACGAAAAAAGGAAATGAGGGAGGCGAAAAAATCCCACCATGCATGAAAAAAATGAGAGAAAAGAGAGAAGGGGCAGTGTTACTATCCATTTACCACACTTGTGCCTCAAAGTGGCACCATGTTCTTTTTATAGAGAGTCTCCTGAGTTGTCATTTTCATATGCTAGTGGGCATTTTTTCATTATAGAAGTTGGCTTGTATATTCTGATGACGAGCTTCCTCAAATGCCCGAGGTATTCATGAGCAAGCAAGTTGGATGCACGCCCACTTAGTTTCCGTTGAGCTTTCATACACTTATAGCTCTAGTGCATCAGTTGCATGGCAACCCCTACTCGCATTGATATCGATTGATGGGCATCTCCCTAGCCCATTGATCTGCCTAGTTGATGCGAGACTTTCTTTTTCCACTTTGACTCCTTTGATGTCTACCACCATACTCTATTCCACCCCATATGCTATATCCATGGTTCACGCTCATGTACCGCGTGAAGTTGAAAATGCTGAAGCACGTTAGAAGTACGATCCAATTGCCTAGTTTGACACCGGGGTCCTCATGATTTATACTTATGCGGTGAAGACGGAGCCATGCCATGTTTAATATGATAAAATGAGTAGGGAATAACATTCTTTAAGGATCGTATATTTTCAAATGTAATGATTATGTTATTTATTCTTATCGATATTATTATGTCAATATCAATTAGTGCATCGGTTCTCAATGATCATACTTAAAAAGAGATTACATGTTGGGTAGCATGTCACATCAAAAGTTCTTTTTTATCATTTAGCTACTCGAGGACGAGCAAAAAATAAGCTTGGGGATGTTGATACGTCTCTAACGTATCTATAATTTTTCATCATTCCATGCTATTATATTATCAATTTAGGATACTTTATATGCAATTATATGCTATTTTATATCATTTGTGGGGACTAATCTATTAACCCAGTGCCGCGAGTTGTTGTTTTTTGCCTATTTTTGTTTTTCCAGGAAATCTATTCCAAACGAAGTCCAAACGCTACGAAACTTTTTGACAATTTTTTTTTGGAGAAAAGAGACCCGGGAAGCTTCGGGAGGAGTCAGGAAGCAAGACGAGGAGACAACATGGCAAAAGGGCGCGTCCAGAGGGGTAGGCGCGCCCTGATGCCTTGTGGGCCCCTCGTGGCTCTGTCTGACCTAATTCCACCTTCATAAATTCTCTAAAATCAGGATACTATAAGAGAGCCACCCGAAACACTTTTTCCACCGCCGGAATCCTCTATTCCGACGGGAGGCCAACTGGAGACCTTTTCCGGTACTCTGCCCGTAGGGGGGATCGACCATGGAGGCCATCTACATCAACCTTGCTGCCTCCATGATGATGCGTGAGTAGTGCATGACAGAATTACGGGTCCATATAGCTAGTAGTTAGATGGCTTCTTCTCTCTCTTTGTTCTTCAATACAAACTTCACCGCGATTCCTACGGTGATCTATCCGATGTAATCTTCTTTTGCGGTGTGTTTGTTGGGATCCGATGGGTTGTGGGTTTATGATCAGATTATTCATTGAAAGTAACTGAGCCTTTTTTGAATTCTATTATGCATGATTATTATAGCTTTGTATTTCTCTCCGATCTATCGGTTTGATTTGGCAAACTAGATTGATTTATCTTCAGCGGGAGTGATGCGTTGTAGTGGGTTCAATCTTGCAGTGCTCTATATCCTCATGATAGAAGGGGACACGACACATATTTGTATTATTTCCATTAAGGATTAAACAACGAGATCTAAACATATTGCTTGTCTTATTTTTTCTACATCATGTCACCTTGCTCCAAGCATTACTCTGTTTGTTATGAATTTAATATCTAGAGAGGCAAGCCTAGAAGCACTCTCGAAGTGGAGTAATCCTAGTAGATGCAGAATCGTTTCAGTCTACTTGTTTATAGATGTGGTGCTTATATACATGATCATTGTCGTGAATAACATGTCATAACTATTTGTAATTCTGTCAATTGCCCAACAATAATATGTCTACCAACCGTATGCTATTTTCAGGAGAGAAGCCTCTAGCGAACACTATGCCCCCCGGGTCTACTTAAACAAAATTACAAAAACTCCAAAAATACCTTGCTACATTTTATTTACTTTTATTTTATTTTGCTCTTATAATATCTATTTCTATCAAGATTTAATCCTTGCAAGTAACGAGTTCAAGGGGCTTGACAATCCTCTTGTCCGCGTTGGGTGCAAGTGTTTGGTTTTGTGTGTGTAGGTGTTGTTGAAAGGAATTTTCTTGGTTCTCCAATTGGTTCGATAATCTTGGTTCTCACTGAGGAAAATACTTATCTCTAATGTGCTGCATCTCCTACCCTCTTCGGGGAAAATCCCAACGCAGCTCACAAGTAGCAGTGGGAGGCCCGACTGACCATCGGCGACTGGGATGTCCTTACAGTAAAACCAGCTATCTTACCAGCCTTTTACCCAATCAGAAAAACTCATAGCAGGTAAGATACTAATACGTCTCCAACGTATCTATAATTTATGAAGTATTCATGCCATATTTGCCTATGTTTACAATACTTTTATATGGTTTTGATGCACTTCATATGGTTTATTTAGAACTAACCCGGACTGACGCTGTTTTCAGCAGAATTACCGTGGTGTTGTTTTTGTGCAGAAAATGAAAGTTCTTGGAATCGCCCGAAACTTTTTGATGATTTTTTCTGGAGGAAATAAGCAATATTGGAGCGAAGAACCACCGGAGGGGAGCCACCTGTGGGCCGCAAGCCATCAGGGTGCCCCCCAGGCCGCCCCCTGATGTGTGATGGGGCCCACGTGGCTCCGTTGCGCGTGATTCCAACGCTGAAAAATCCTATAAATCCCAGAAACCCCAGAAATAAAGAGAGACTCTCCGTTCCGCTGCTGCAACTCTCTGTATCAACGAAAAACCAATCTGGAGACGTTCTAGTACTCTGTTGGAGAATGGAAACCATCACCGGTGGCCATCTTCATCATCCCAGCGGAGGCCATGATGAGGAGGGAGTAGTTCACCCTTGGGGCTGAGGGTATGTACCAGTAGCTATGTGTTCAATCTCTCTCTCTCGTGTTCTTGAGATGACACGATCTTGATGTATCATGGGCTTTGTTAATATAGTCGGGTCATATGATGTTATTCTCTTGCTACCTTGTTGTGATGAATTGAATCTTTACCTTTGAGATTTTGTTATGTCGGGTTGAATATTGGATTGGAGATCACTTGATATATGTCTTGCATGTGGATACCCGTGGTGACAATGGGGTGTTCTATTGATTCGCTTGATTTATGTTTTAGTACTCAACTTGCGGATTCCCAAGGTGACGTTGGGGTAATTTATGCATAGGGGTTGATACACGTTCTTGTCCTACGTTCTCCGATAGAAATCTTGAGGTGCTCCTTGAAGTTCTTTGTGTTGGATTGAATATGATAGATCTGAAATTGTTTGATGCATTGCATAATTTACCCACGGATACTTGAGGTGACATTGGGGTATCTAGGTGACATTAGGGTGGATTGATATGTGTCATTGGTGTTATTTTAGTACGAACTCTAGGGCTGTTTGTGACACTTATAGGAATAGCTCAAAAGATTGAACGGAAAGAATAACTTTGAGGTGGTTGTACTACCTATGCCAATTTCATCTAATTGTTCCCCGTTAGATAGGAACTTTGGAGTGATTCTTTGTTGCACATTGAGGGATGATTATATGATTCAACTATGTTAGCATTGTTGGGAGATTGCACTAGTGCAAGTATGAACCCTAGGCCTTATTTCCAAGCATTAATATAACGTTTTGCTCACCGTGTTTACTATTTGTTCCCTTGCTGTTTTTATATTTTCAGATTACAAAAACCTATTTCTAGCTTCCATATTGCACTTGTATCACCATATCTTCACCGTACTAGTGCACCTATACAATTTGCCATTGTATTGGCTGTGTTGGGGACACAAGAGATTTCTTGTATTTGATTGCAGGGTTGTTTGAGAGAGACCATCTTCATCCTACACCTCCCACGGATTGATAAACCTTAGGTCATCCACTTGAGGGAAAATTGCTACCGTTCTACAAAACTCTGCTCTTGGAGGCCCAACACGAGTCTACAAGAATAAAGTTGTGTAGTAGACATCAGATACCTTTCCCCCTAAGCTGGATACCTAAGCCTCCACACTGCTAGTTCACATTGATTTTCTCCCCACTCGGAGAGGCCTTGTTCATGGTCATCGACCGACAAGTAAACAGATGTTTAAAGAGCCGCCAGTGGGGGTGACATCCTATGAAATTCTCACAGAGGGAAACGAAGGCAGCTAGGTAGGAGACAACATTGGGAGGAAGGTGGTGGAGCTGAGCACTGAAGAAATCAAGAAAGACGCGGAAGAAGGGGGTGTGGGCGCAATGATAAACCTCTCTCGACGTGCGTCACTAGGAGCATGCGTTCGTCCCCCCGAGGCGACAACTCCAACTCGCCCAAATCCGGCAACCTCCAGCTCCCGGCGGCCACGAGCCCTTGGTTCTCCACCTCAAACAGACGGGTCCATGTGTCCCGCGATGGGGTCTAGTTGCCCTGGAGCCGGCCCGCTGAGGCATTGACGCTCAACGAGGATCCCCTCGACGCCTCCGTCGCCTGTTCGAGCTTCGCGGTTGACTCCTTCCCCATCTCTCCCAGGAAGATCGGTGCAAGAGGGTGGATTGCAGGGTGGGGAGGAGCGGCGGAGTGCGACGTAGTCGCAAATGTGGGAATGAGAAGGAGAAGGGGATCTGGGTGATTCCACCTCAGGGTTTCCACCTATTTATACTATAGAAAAATCCGCCAAAAGATCTCCCACCGTCGAGTGCAGATCGGATGATATCTCTCGCGCACAGAAAACCATGCACGTCGTGGATCTCGCGGCGGAAATCGAGGTGCCACGCCCCACTTTCCCCATCACGTCGCGGCGCAACCGCTTCCGCGCGCATGTCCGACATTCAAACTCGCAAAATTTTCGCCCCAAATCAATTCGATTGATTATTCGCACTTCCCTACCCGGGGAGGGCACCTCGGCCCGACCGAGTGCCATGTAAGGGCTTCCGAGCACTCCGACACATAAAACTATCCGACTGAAGTCATCTTTAGGATCACATCGGGATGGGCTCGGGACCCCTCCATGGGTTGTCTTGGGCCTTATCTAAGCGTAAAGGCGAGTGCTTCGTGAATTTGGACTCATGATCGACTGATGTTGGAGTTCCCAAGAGGTATTGAGAGGACCAGTCCTCACTCCCACACTGTCGCTCGATTTTCATGGAATGTACGCAGTCGGACCACCGGTCGATCTCTCCCGAGAGACATTCGAATGCCACCAAATTTTGCCCAACAATCGTTTCAATCCCATCACTCAGAAAACTTGAAGTCTAGAATCCATTGCGGTTTCTACCTAGGCGCGAATGGGTAACCCCCTGAGTTCAAGTTCTGGGTGGCCCCGAGGCACCCTAGTCACTCCAAGGATTCCGCCCACTCGTCCTCCAAAACCTCCACCGATTCGGGGGCTAATGATGGGGTCACTTACTAGTGGTAGGGTCATGGACCTGACATCCAAGGCCCACCTATGAGCCCACACATCATTGGAGGTCCCAGGATCATAGATGCATCCAGATGCATATATCAGGGATCCACTCCGATCAACTAAGTCACTCGGGCGTCTCTCCTTTAGTCGGTCGGGCTCCAGCACTCGAACAGAGGCAAGACGTGGGCAACGTGTGAGCTGCAACGGCCGAGGGACTTAAAACAATACATCAAGTTTAGTCATAGCTTCTGTTATCAGTAACCGCTATAGTTAAGGGCTACCGTTACTAGAAACTGACGTCATAATGACATTAAACCTCCCTTGTAATGACGCTCAACGGGTCTAGGCGTACTCTATATAAGCCACCCCCGAGCTGCTGGACAAGGGTTCGTCACTCTCTTGTAATCATACCCCCCAGAGAAAACGAAAGCCTCCGGGCATGAGACGTAGGGTTTTTACCTCTTCGAGAGGGGCCCGAACTCGTAAAATCCGAGTGATACGCTTGTGCCGTAGCTAGGATCCGACTCTCATTCGTACCCCTAGTACTCACTGTCAGGATCGTTGCCTCGACACCCCGAATCAAGAGGCATGCACTACTGCATGCAAAGGAAGAGAGGTGTATAGAATAGAGCAGAGAATATCACCTAGAAAGTACTTTCGGTACCATGGAATGTTGTCCTCTCATGTTTTTTACCATCGACACAACCTTTTTAAGTGCTTTTTATGGATACAATGAGTGAGTCAAATGGCTAGATCAGTCAAACCCTACCACCACTACTGGGAAAAGGCTTATAGATGAACACACATTAGTGATGGGCGCAGTGTAAGTAGTACCTTCCATTGGTAATCTGAAATATTACCAGTGGCCGGCGCGAAAACCCGCCCTCCACTGCTAAAAGCTTATCAGTGGCGGGCATTAGTTTGCACCCGCCACTGGTAACAGCTGTCCAGATTTGTCGTGTGGCAAATGTTACCGGTGGCGGGCCCAAAACCATGCCCGCCACTGCTACTTGAGTTACTAGTGGCGGGCAGCCATAAATGCCCGCCACTGGATATTTTGGTCCCGCGACAAATCTGTCCAAAATTACCAGTGACGGGCATCAATACGTGCCCTCCACTGATAACTTACTAGTACAAATGCCCGTGCGTTGCATCGGGCGAAAAATAAAATATAACCTGCTCCACGTGTCATTATGCAACATTTTTTTAATCCAATTTTTGCAAACGTCATAAATAAGGTTACATCGAGTATTTCTTTTTGTACGATGAAATTTGGACGTCAGAAATATGGCTGCATGTGCATTGATCTTCTAAGACTGCTCGCGACAAGGAAATGCACTTGTTGAAAATACTTATGAGTCTATAACACATGACAACACATTCGGTAGCAGGAAAAAAACAAGTAATGTCGTTATCCAACTACAGGGTCATGTTGAGCTAAAGGTATATCTCAGCTGCATCCTGTGAAAATTGAACACTAAATTCCTCATGACAGTAACCGATAATTATGTGTAAATTATTTACTAATATTTACATATAGTCAATCAAGAATCTTCTAGAGTAGACACATACAAACAAAACAACCAATTAACATACGTGAAATACCATTAGGCAGAAAAGAACATCAGTAACTGAATATATTTTTTCACATAAAATTAACCAAGGAATCACACAGATAAAAATGGAGTCTAGAAGGATGAACAAACCTTCATATCGCCATCCAAAGGAATATAGGCCATTTCCTTGCACGGGTCGAATAAACTGTACTTTGAACTCTTGCTAAATATGTTCTGCAGCGCACCCACATAAACAACTGCAAGAAGAGGGGTCATACCCCACGTGACAAGCATGGGAATAAGTGGTTGCCCAAACAAAATCAGAGAGAAGAAACCAACGCCACTCACCAATAAAACTATGGGGGTCATCATGGCAGCCATCCCCGAGCCAAATCTTGGGAATATAATTCGACCTAACAGCATCATCGTGAAAGTTGCAACTCCAATTACGGTAGAGAAATTACCCTTACATTTCCATGTGAAGGAGAAAAACAAAAGCCGGAAAAAAATACCTGTGCCTTGAGCTTCGATTTCCATATGACTTCCACAAGACATATCACATTCCTCTAGCCAATAGACACCCACATCAATTATTGGAAACATGATACCGGTTTTCGATAGTTAATCTAAAGCTTATATGTGGATCTCAATTTTTTCCTGGTTCTTTTCTCCTTCGCCTGGCTCTGCTGAGTTCCTATCAGCTTATTGTCTTTGCTCCATTCAATTCCATCTTTTTAGGATTTTTGGTAGCAAGAAAAGTTTAGTGTACTATCGAGAATCGTCTATTCGTAAGAAAATGTACAAGTCAAAATTCAATCGCTCTTTAATTTATCTGGTCGACACAAAAAAATTATGATGTGTGCAAAAGATCAATACATATTACAATCTTCCTTAAAACGGCACAATAGGAACATGTCGGATATATTATCCCATGGTGGGCCGCAAATTATTATTTTTTCTTCGAGCAAGGTCCATCCTTATTCCAGTATTACAGCACCTAGTTGACTCTAGTTGTGCCTATAACTATCATGACTAATAATCATAATTTGTTTTATCTCGAAACATATTTTCATATTGTACAAACCTTTCTTAGTACAGGTGGAACACAACTCTATGTTCAATGAAGATTTTTGTTCCTTTCCTATGAACTTTTATTTCCGAGATCACTGTCACATGAATATCAGCATATATGGCTTAATAAGTTGAAAGTGTTGTCATCAGAGTGTAAGAGCATCTACAGTCGCCCCCCAAAAACACCCCTCAAACGTCCGAACAGGCCGCCCGGTCACTGACCGGTCACGAAATTTGCACCCAGCTTGGCATCTCAAACGGCCTCAAACACCCAGCCTGAACGGCACCCCTCATATCCAGCCCAATTATGGGGCGGATATGGGGGCGCCCGGCCACGCCCGGACACATCCGCCACGTCGGCCTGGCCCGTGCTGGCCCGCATCGACCCCACATATATTCGTCTCCATCCGCTCGCCGGACCAAACCCTAGCCACTTCACCCCACTCCCCTTCACTCCCATCTGGCACCCAAGCTCACCTCCGGCTAACTCCGGCCTTCTCCGACATGGAGGACAGCGGATCCGAGTCCTTCACCTCAACATTCATCGACCACGAGCTCATCCCACGTGGCCCCGAGGAGGAGATGGTCGTCTGGCTTGCGCTCCGCTACTCCCGGGAGGTGGCCGCTCGACGGCAGCGCTTGGACTCGCAACATCGGGAATCCATTGTGTCGGCACAACTGGTGCTTGGATCCAGCGTCAGTGCCTCATCGGAGGTGGTGCGGTCCGTATGGCGTCCGAACGCCGTGGCGGACACGCAACCCCAACGTTGGCACGCCGAGGATGCACCATGGGCGTCCGAGGATGCAAACATGGCACGACGTGCCCCCCGCGCGAGGCAGCGGGCACGGGAGGCGGCGGAGGCCCTCGCGGTGATGGACGTTGGAGAGGCAGAGTCACACTCTCCGGTGCCCCGTATGGTACACCAGTGCGGACACCGCAACCGCGTCGTGGTGGACGTCGGCTCCTCCTAGGAAGGATCCGTCATCGACCTCACGTCCACGGGAACCGTCCGGGTTACAGGCTTCGACGAGGAAGAGTGCGCATGGGAGATGGCGGGAGCTCGACTCCCGTGAGCCCGCTAGTGTCCCATGTCCTACTCTACCTCGCCGGCGACCAGATGGACACTACAAAGGGCACATCCAGCCGCCGGACATGGACATGACGGAGTCGGACGAGCTCCCCTTAGTATTAGGTTTACGTTGCATGTAATAATATGGATTTGAGGTTTCTAATTTAAGGTATCCTGGTTGTAGAATGCATTATTTGAGGCTTGATATGTCAGCGTCCGCGGATGCGGCCGGACGCTTTCCCGGATGTTTGAGAGGTCAGATTTGCCAAGTCCGACTGTAAATCACCTAAGATGGTATGGTCAAATAATTACAATGGGCCAATGTGAGGAGAGAACACCTAGCAAATAACCATTTGTTGGAACGCCATGAACAATTACACAAAAATCAAACGGATGAGCACGAAATGTCCAGCAGCTTTCAGTCGGTGTACATCTAGCAACTCGATTGATTAGAAATAGCAATAGGCACTAAATCCCCACCGAGCTGCGCACTGCGTGCCCCATCAACAACATCACCATTCCTCCGCCTCCATCTTCCTCCTGCTGCTACAGAGAAGAGGAGAGCAGTGCTGGATAGAGAAGAGGAGGACCAGGAGTAGCGCCCATGAACGGCTTGGCGTCGCCTCATCCCCAGTTCCCCATCCTACCGACGCCTGGCCGTGCTCCCCACAACAGCCGCCCGTGTTGCGCCGACGAAGCACTCCAGTACTTGAGTTCGCGGCCGCGGTGGCAGCCACCGGCAGAGTTTTGGATTTCGTCCGGAAAAAACCAATTTCGTCCGAAATCCGTCCATCTCGTTCAGGCCCGGTATACCTGTCTGCCGGCCCAAAAGTTTCGGCCATATTTGAATTTTGGGCCCAGCACAGCCTCTGGCCCAATGTGCGTTGGTCTGCCGCTGATATAAAATGCTGGAACAGAGCTTCAGCCCTAGAAAAACGTCAAATTCCCCATCCCATCTCAATATGCGGCGGCGCCGTCCTTGCGGATCTGCTCGCGCCGCCGCTGTCCTCGCACTCGATCTAGTCTAACAGCCGCCGCCTCGTCCTAGAGCCCGTCATCCTCACGCCTGTCGTGCTGTCTCTCTTCCATGGCGAGGCACGCTGGTCGCTGGGGTAAGAGTGCTCTCGTCCGGGCTGCCGGAACCGAAGCGGATTAAGCAGCGTGAGAGCATGCCTAGACACAGCACGAGATCTGATTCCTTCTTGTCTAGCAATTTCTGATCCACGTGTCTATTATCAATCCATGGATCATTGTTGTTCAGCCTTCCTCTGTTTTACTCTCGTTGCTGCAGGGTTTCGAATTTTTGGGACAATTTCGGTCATTTTTCGTTTAAAATTCGCTCATTTTTCGTTCAAGAATTCAAATTTTCGATGGCTCTTTTCGTCCGGAATTTTCCGAAAAAACCGAAAAAACGAATTTCGTCAACTTAGTTAGGGGGCGGTATATTTTGCAAAACGAAATCCAAAACTCTGGCCACCGGTGGGATCCTCCCCTTCGTGCATCCCCACCCCCGCACGCCGGCAGATCCCCCGCTGCACAGCCATGGCGGGTCGGCCTGCTCGAAGTCGCCATCGCTCTGCGCCTCCGCAGGGAGCCCGACCGGGGGCCAGTGGGCCATGGGCACCACTGTCTGGGAGGAGCAGCGTCGGGGCCGCGCCAGTGGCCGTTAGCACTGCCCCCGCGGTGCGCACTGAAGGCCACGGCTGCGCCGTGGGCGCCGCCTCCATTGCGGGCTGGTGCGCTGTAGAACGCCGCCTTGCCGGCCATGGGCCATCGCCCCGCGGAGCGAACTGGGCGACCGCGCCGCCAGGAGCCGCGTCCAGAAGGTCGCAGCCGCGAGCGCTGCCGTCTGTCGTCGCCTCCTCGGAGGGAGCGACCTTCATGCTCTGCTCCGCACGCGTTGCCGCTGCCCGGACTCCTCTCGTCCTGGCAAGATTCTTCCCTCTCCCCCATCTCTCACCATCCCGAACTCTGGATCGGGCGTCCCCAACCTCGATGGCCTTCCACGCTCCTCCTAGAGCCTCCTCCGCCCGGATCCGTCTGTTGGCAGCCACCTATCGCCGTTCTCTGGGGTCAAAGCCGCCGCACCGTCCAGATTGCCGCGCCGCTGTTCTGCAGGTTTGGCTCCGGCGACCGGCCCTCTCTCTCTCTCTCTCTCTCTCCACGGCTGACGGCTCACCTCTCGGCTCCGGTAATCTGGCCTCCTCGCCGCGAAGCCTCCTGCGGCACGCTCGCCGACGAGCCCGGCCGAAGTTGTTCCCCCTTCCACCTTCTTTGCCACTTGATAAGATAGAAGAATGGAGTGCGGGTGGAATTCTCACAAATGCAGGGGTTAATTTACAAAACTGAAACGTTTTCCCAGATACCACTTAAATAGGGACCGTAGGTTCGATTATCAAATATCACAGGGACTTTTTTGCAAAAATGTCGTCAACGTACGGGAAGATGCGTTCCGTCCTTTATTAGTAGGTAAAGATAAAGATAAGATATAGTAGTGGCGCCCGCCACTATTAATTTTTTCTGCCTGCCACTGCTAACTTTTTTTAGCAGTGACGGGCGCATATTTTGTGTTCGTCACTCGTATTTTTTCGGCCATTTTTTCGTAATGCAAGCCTTTTAGTGTTTTAGGTTTAGTCTTATGTGTCAAAAAAAATTCTACATTAAATTTACATCATTTAAGTTTTAATGTAAGAGGTTGGCCCTTTTTATGTTAATTAACTATTTTAGGACATTAAATTGATTTCTAGGTATTTAGTTGAGGTAAATCCACTTAAAAACTTAAATAGAGCAGACAGACCGGAAACAATGCCAGATTTTGGCATGTCATATGTATTGGTGTATGTTGCGTGTGGAATTTTTTTTAAACGACTAACGGAGGAAGGAGCTGTCGCTTTGCATGCAAACTGGTCTATTTCAAATGTCTAGAAATGCATTAAACTCTCTAAATATAGCAAACGGATCCCGAAAATCCAAAATCTTGACATGATACATTTAGTTGTGTGTATTGAGTGTGGAAAATTTTCAAGGTCAAGCGACAAAATAGAGTTAGATTCACATGCAAACTTGACACATTGCTTGTAGAAACCAAGTTTCTTTCTCGGAGATTGTCCGATTTGTAAGCAGTCTATGTGACAATTTTTACGAAAATTTCTTAATTTTTTTAACACAACCTCTATGGGTTATATCATGACAACATGCCACCTAGTGTATGAGACTCCTTATTTTTCCTTATACAAGGAATAATGATATACTAAAGACCACTAATAAGATTTTTTAACCCATTCATTCCTATTTTTAGTGTACATGTAGTTCCAATTTGGATTTTTTTTTTCCATTAGAAGCTTAGAACTGCATTTATTGGCTTAAATATAGCAAACAGACCACGAAAAATGCAAAATTTTGACTTGATACATGTAATGGTGTGTATTGAGTGTGGAAAAAAATTCAAGAACAAACGGTAAAGGAGTGGTCGAGTGGTCGATTCACGTGCAAACCTTAAAAACTCTTACCGCATAGCACATAAAACAAGAAATTACTTACCCTGTGACTTTACCGCGATTCGCACATGAGGCTCAAACATTCTTACCGCATAGCACATAACACAAGAAATTACTTACTCTGCGACTTTACCATGATTGTTACATAGCAGATAACACAAGACATTACTTACTCCACGCTTCACCATTATTGCCACATAGCACATAACATAAGAAATTAACTACCCTACAACTTTACCACTATTGCCACATAGCACATAACACAAGAAATTACTTATGCTGCGACTTTCCCACCATGCCACTTAGCAAATAACACAAGAAATTACTTACGCTGCGAGCTTTCCACTATTGCCACATAGCACATAACATAAGAAATTACTTACGCTGCGATTTTCCCACTATTGTCACTTAGCACATAACACTAGAAATAGTAGAAAAACAGGCAACGATAGTAGTGGCAGGTGCGCTGTCTCGCCCGCCATTGTTAATACAGCTACCAATGACATGCTCAATCTAGAGCCCGCCACACGTACTTTGCTTCATTCTAATTGGTCGAAAGGACGCTCCCACGGATGGATGACGTGGCTCGCATATGCACGTCCACACCCATCTATGCTTCTTCTAAATGGTGCAGATGGAAGGATCCACATAGTTACCCACTGACATCCACATCTCTCCCCCCTCTCTCTCTCACTCCAAGCTCTGGTCCCCTTTCCGTCACCATCTTCATCGGTCGATTCTGGTTGTCTCCGGCCATCTTTGTTCGTGCCAAGCACGCTCCAGCGCCACCTCATTCTACTCTCTATTCCCCACCTCTCCTGCACATGTTCTTCCCGCCAGCGAGCGTGATGACGGATGCAGCGGGCACAGCAGATCCAATGGATGTGTCGGCAGATGAAGTGGGGCGACGGATCCAGGAAGTGTGCGCGGTAGAGGATCTGGCGCATGCGGTGACAGATCCAACGGGCATGGTGGATCCAGTGGGCGCGGCGAGGGATCCGGCGGGGTGGCGGATCTTGCGGGTGCAACATGCGTGGCAGCGTATCTAGCGGGCTCGTCGCGGTGAATCCAGCGGGCGTCTATGCCGCGGTGGATCAAGCAGGCGTACGCGCGATGGTGGATCCATCGAGTTTGCAAGCGATGGTGGATCTAGCGTGCGTGGGGTGGAGCACCACTGCTGCGCCGCCGGCTGGTGCATTTGTTTTCCTATTTTCTAAATTTATACCAGTGGCGGGTGAATATTGATACCCCCCATTGGTAGTGTGTGCCGTTAGTGTGGATTACTAGTGGCGGGCACTAGGTAAAACCCGCCACTGCTAGGTCTTTACCAGTGGCGGGCGTGCGCTCGCCACTGATGTCATGTTTGCAGTGGAGGTTAGTGGTGGGCACCTCTGAGAGCCTTGCCTGCCACTTCTGATTTGTTTCCACCCGCCACTGCTATGCATTCATGCATTAGTGTGCCACTATCAATGGATAGCTCCTATTTAAATTATAAGCGTAAAAAAATTGATGTGTGATGCTTTGTCGGAGCAAGCCCTTGGGAACATGCCATTGCCAGAGTTGCAGGGTCCACGGGGTCATCAAACACACATACCCAAGAATCCTGGTAGACACCATCCTTGTCCAGACAGACAAATGGCGACTCCCTTTGACTTTACCTTGGCTACACCTACATCTACATCAAGCTCTAGGTAGACCTCCGACGACACAATCCTCCTATGAGCTGCCCCCCCCCCCCCCCCCCAAGAAGACACAACTTTGTCGTGTTTTAGTGTCTCGTGTTGGGAAACTTACTAGAAAAAAATATTCGTCCTACGATCAAGATCTCAGATCACTATGAGGATGCATTAGAGTTATAGATCGGATAGTTACCAATTTTGATTTGTAGCAGGAGAAGAGTTGGTGTAGATCGTTGATGAAGTCCCTCAAACCGTTCACTAATGACCCCTTGAACCAAAGACCAAAGCACGGCCTCTCTACGATTGCATGCCTTCGGGCTTCATGATCCGACAACACTTCGCCGTCCAGAGCTAGATGCCGCATGAGATTTAAAGGAGAGATATGGGAACATCACAATGATTCTTTATTATGTGGATAAGAGAAAACTAGAATTAGCTCTACATCAAGTCTAAATTACAACTAGAATAAGAGAGAACTAGAGGAGGCACTAAACAATAGAACTTGTGTGTCTCTTAGGGCCAAATCTTCTAGTAGATATAGGTGAAGGGAAGGGGGTTGGCCGATTTGGAGGAGGCTCCCCTCATGCGTCGTCCAAGGGAGGAGGAGTCCTCCCAATGCATTTTGCCCCCAAGCTTGTTCAACAAGATATGAGGGCGCCACAAACTTATTGGGCCCATAGGTCCAATAACTCTCCCTAAGGCCTTATTGACATTTTCTTTAGCCCATTGACTCTAAGAAAATACTAGGGACTCCTAGTATTTATATTAGGTCTCCCGAAACAATTTCCGCCTATATATCATCTCCCGGTATTACCCGATACTCCCCGAAACACTTGTGGTAACCCCGAAACGTTTTTGGTTTCTCTTGAAACTATTTATTTTGTTCCCAAAAATATTCTGAAAATATTTTCACATATTACTCACTCTAGTAGAACTCAACAGATCATAATTCTCTTAAGAGTGTGACCCTCACTAGTGCAGTCGCGCGCTATACAAACGGTTTTTAACCCCTTTCCATGACGTAGTTTGAAACCGTCGCCTTGCATGTGTGGGCGATGGGGGGGGGGGGCTATCCCACACGACAGACAAAACCCATCGGCGATGCCTGCACCCGGTCACACACGATGGGCAAAAATATATCGTTTGCGATTCGAAGGGCCATCACAAATAGATATATTGGTGAAGACGTGTGAGATGAGCTTATCATCCCACATAGGGAATCCCAAGGTTACGTCTCCGTTCGTATTGTAGACCACACACAATTTTCTGCATAACATCGTTTGTGATAGGGCTGGTCACCACACACGATAATTATAATTCTGTCGTTTGCGTTATTCAAAACATCACTCATGGTGTCTAGATGAAACTGTTTGGCATTGGGCTGCCCATCACACACACATGCTTAAGAAAACATTTGTGATTGGGTGTCCTAACGCACACAGTTGTCGAGCAGAATTCGTGTGTGATTCCTCACCGATCCAACACGCCAACTTTATAGAAACCGTGTGGGTTTGTTGTGGTCATCGCCCATGGTGTAGTCCTAGAAACCGTCTGGAATGGGAACCCCCATAATAAGCCTGATTGCTCTATTATTTATAATCAATTTAGTAATCAAATTAACATTTCATATCAAGCACAAAATATATTTCTTATTCGTAGTATGGCAACCAGGATTTCATAATTGAATTACATCAGGGTACAACATCATATAGGCATATACTGCCTAGCTACCAAATTGCACAACAGAACAATGTTTCAAATGCAACATCTAAAACCTTTGGAAATTAAGTATCATCATAGACGGTAAATAGACAGATGAGTCTCATCTAGAAAACTGTTAAAGCGGAAGGCAAATATTGAGCCTTCAATGATGTTGAAGGTCCTTGCAACTTTAGGCCAGTGCCTGTGGATGATTGCCCGCCCATCCTTCGTTCTCTTGAGAAAGACTTCAAGATTATACCGTGGGTGCTGTATGAATACCTTCCTCGCCTCTTGATCATACAGGTGGTTTGAGATGTAATCATCCATGAACTGCCTTGAGAAGGACTGAAAACAAACATACGCATAAATATTTTTTCTAAAATTTGAAATGGCACAAAGGGAAAAGGACAAGGTGAAAGAGATGGTACCATCCTATAGTTGACTGATGTCTTCTTCATTGTGCAGACAAACATCTTGTTGTTTTTCGTAGCTAGTTTCTTTATCTTAACAACCTTTCTGAGTTTCTTGATTTGACTGATATTCAAGGAGACCTCATTTCCCCACATGCAAAAAGGGTTGAACAGTGGATCTAAACCTCTTACAGCAGGACCTATATGTGCAAGAACAAATTATTAAAAACATTAATATTACAATGGTTTCTGCAAATTGCACAATAATATGCTATTAGCCAAACGACCATGGATGTGCAAACCTCGATGGTAAACTTCACTGTCCCCCATTGTTTGCCCCTGCAACATATTTAAGACAAATATTGATCAGGTTACAAGTGATATTTGGCATACTAGCAGTGAAATATGGTAATGGAAAATAAACACATTGCGGATCCAATAGATTAGTTCGAGCCACATGGAAAAGCCAGTTATCTTAACCAAGCGTGCTAAGAACTAGGAAATATAGCAATTCTGTATGTTTCACATGTATTTAGTACATCTAAATTCGATTTATTCGTCACATGCATAACAATACAAAATTATACCAACAACAATCGTACATCACATTTAAGAATTGAATTAAATAGTTAAATGATCACCACAACAAATGAACAAAATAGTTAACTAAGCACCACATTGCACAATAGAACATACTAGAAGGTCAGGTTGCAGTAGCATTACATTGGATATTTCATTAGAATTTCTAAATGAAAGGCAGTAGCGGCACACGCAATAGGTAAACGAAACATGCTTAACCGGCGTAGCTAGGTGAACATAGGTCCTTAGTGATAAAGCTAAAAAAAACAAGCTATTCCTCATCGTCAGAGATATCGATGATGATGGGCTCCTTCAACTTGGAAGAGGACGAGGCCTCCACACCGTGGGTACACCCCTCGTAGTTGTGAGTGGCCTGATCCTGCCCCGGCACCAACATGCCGGCTCTGGAGTTGAGGTAAGCACGGGCACGCTGAGAAAACACATCGAAGTCTTCGTCGAACGCACCAGCGGTGCCCTCGAGAAAAGACCACGAGTTGTCGTTTATAGCAGCCAACCGTGTGGAGGCTTCAGCGCGCGAGGCATCGACGGTGGCCTCGATGGCGAGGTGCTCCTCCAAGATCTAGGGGTCGACACGCATGGAAGCCATAGCTGCCTCATCTGCGCGTGCAGACGCGATTTGCCTCTCTGCAGCCAAATGCTCTTTGAGATCCTGGCTATACTGCGTGTACCATGGCTTTCGGCGGCGATTATTTGAAGGATGGGGCGGTGATTTGGGTGGAAGGTGCCACGCCGGTCGGGCCATGTGGGATGGAGGAGGAGGGGGTGAGGGGGTATTGGGGAGCTGTGGATTACCTGACTAGATGGAGGAGGCCGAGCATTAGGAAGAAGCGTCGTCGGCGAGGAGGCGGCGCTGCAAGCAAGCAGTGAAGGTTTGAACTAGGAAAGGCAGAGGAAAAGGGGGAAATGTGGGTTTTGATTGGTACCGGGGGCGAGGGAGGTAGATATTTCCGCGGCAGCCCAAAATTTTCATTTGGTGCAGAATAGTTCTCGATATCAATACATCACAAACGAAGCCTGTGCTATACCCTGTGTGTGATGCACTTGGACGTGAAAATGTTTGTCTCCAAGCTTCCGACGTAAGATTGGGCACTACATTGCACACGGTTCGTTCCAAAAAATTGTGTGTGATGAACTTCAATTTCATTTTCAATTGGAAGATGGAATGGGGATATGGCGGCAAATTTTTGGTCCGAATTTCCCTGGTTACAGTGGTCATCCACGTCGTCGCATAATTAAACATCAATTGCTAATTTGGGTACTGCACAAAAGAGCCTACACCGCAGCCCGCACTTACTTAATCGAGCAATTAAACAGAGCTGATTAACCTAAACATTACTCTAACAAAAGACCAGCGCTCTAAACAAAGACTAATGTTCCGCCTGATGCTCGGCGATCTCTACCACATCCTCCATGACCAGCTCGCGCTCGACGACCTCCAGGGGAAGGGGCTCCATGGCATCCATCGCCACATACTCTGCAAGCATCTCGCTGTCCGCGTCCGTCATCTCTTTGGAAAAGCCGCCACGAGTTTGGTGTGGGCGGCCGCGGTCTGGGCATTGACGGCCTCCATCTTGGCAAGGGAGGCTGCCGACGAATGGACGGCTCCCCGAGCGCTCTCGGCGATTGCCAACTCTTCGGACGTAGGTTGCCGACCGTTGTCGGAGAAGGCCGCTGCTATTTGTGCTGTGACCGACACGAGCTGGGCGTGGGCGGCATCGGCATAGACGTGGGCAACCGCCATCAGGGCTACGGCGGCCGCCGAGGAACGGACAGCTGTTGTGCCGTTGTCGCCATTTGCTATCCCGGTCGCGGATGTTGCTGCCGCCATCTCAGATGCAGCAGCTGCCCTTTCGGCGGCCGCAGCTGCCCTGTCGGAGAGTGCGGCCGCGCTCAAGGATGTTGTGAGCGCGTTCATGGCTGATGCAGCCGCACTCGGGCCGGAGTGGGTTGCCGAAGTTGCCCTCACGACGCGGATCCACGTCCCCATCTTTCACCGGCGACGATTGAACAATACAGTGGTCTTGGGAAACTAGTGTGACAGTGTGGTTGACGCGTCGGCAGTGGACTGAAGCTTCCGGCCTAAGCCATATATGAGGATTGGCCCAAGATATTTTTATACCACATCACACACGTTTCATGATCAAGAACTGTTTGCGATGTTTTTGAATTTCATATTGCTTTGAAACGAAAAATGAAGTTACATTGGCAATTGAAGGTGTTTGGATGGCAATAATATTTATCTGCAGTGAACTTGCAACTATAGGACTGTGTGTTAAATATGGAATTATTCAGGTTTGTTTAGGCCCTTTTAAACATTTAAAAAGTTTTTTAGACATTTCATGTGCATAGTTCAAATTTGAACTGCAGTTAAGCACATACTAGAGTGCACCTGAATGGGTTGAAAATCATGTATTTGTCACTAGATACATGTTTTGGTCCCATGCAAGAAATCGAAATTAAACAAATTCCAAACCTCTCGGTATTTTGGCTCGGTCGTAGACTTTGAGAAGACGTGTTTTCAAATTCCAGTAAAGCCAAATATCGTGATAAATTCATAAAACTTGGCATGGTGTCATGTCATGGCGTGGTAAAAACAATGCCTAGTTCGGGACAAGTTTTGGCACAAACCTCTTAGAAACCGAAGATTCTCACAAGAAGTCATGTGGTTCAGATATGGAAAGTTCACATTTTATGTGCGAAACAACATCCGATGTCTCTTCTCGCCTTGAATTTATTTCTAGAGTCTCCATAGAGTAACATGAATGTGTCGTGCGAAACAATGGAATCTTATAGAGTTCGTTTAGCCTTTTAAGTACATTAATTGAGTTTTCTAGGCATTCAATGTGCATAATTCAAATTTGATCTACAATCACACGGTCCAGCTCATGAAAATATGTCGAAAAACCATATACGTTTCCCTGGCTGCATGTTTAGGTCCCACACAAGAAATGGGAATGAATTTCAAACATATCATCGTCTTGGCTCGACCGCAAACATCGGGAAACTTAGTTTTTAAATTCATGTAAATGCAAACCTCGACAGGAATTCATGAAATTTGGGGGTGCCATCAATTGCCCTGTTGTGTGTGTTGTGGTACAAAAATTGCCCAATTTTGGACAAGTTTTGGCACAAAGCCTCTTACAAATTAAACCGAAGGTTATCACAAAGAAAGTCGTGTGTGTCGATAGGGAAAGTTAACATTTTATGTGCGAAACAACATCCGTTGTCTTTTCTCGCCTTGAATTTATTTCTGGAGTCACCATAGAGAAACACATGACAGTCATGATAAACTGTGTATTTTTTCTATGGTTCGTGAGACCTATTTAACACATTAATTGAGTTTTCTAGCCGTTTAATGTGCATATAATTCAAATTTGAACTACAATCACAAGGTCCAACACATGAAAAATAGGTTGACAAAATATATGCCTTTCCGTGGATGCATGTTTAGGTCTCAAACAAGAAATGGGAATGGATTTCTAACATCTCATTGACTGTTGGCTCGGCCGCAAACATTGAGATACTTGGTTTTCAAATTCCCGTTAATCCAAAACTCGTCAGAAATTCATGAAACTTGGCATGGTGTGGTGACAAGCTTAAGGGCACACATATGCCGTGCTAAAAATTTTGTCCAAATTGGACATGTTCTTGCACAATACCCTTACAAATCGGAGCTCCTCACAAGAAGCTTTGTGGTTTCGATAGGGAACATTATATATGCATGTCACATATGTGGGCGAAAAGACATTTGATGCCTCTTCTCTCCTTGATTTTCTTTATAGAAACAACACAGACATGTTGGTGCGAAGTGCAAAAATATGAATAAATTAAGGGATCATCTGGCTTTTAAATACATTAATTAAGTATTCGATGCGTTATTTAATGTGCATAATTCAAATTTGATCTACAATCACTAGGTCCGGGGCGGAAAAATGGGTTGAAAAATCATATATATGCGTCCTTGGATGCATGTGTTAGGTCACATGCAAGAAATGAAAACGAATTTTAAACATCTAAGCTTGTTGGCTCGACTACAAACATCGAGAAACTTGGTTTCCAAATTCTCGTAAATCCAAAACTCCGTCGGAAATTCATGAAACTTGGAATGGTGTCATGACAAGGCACACATATGTCGTGGTAAAAAAATACCAACTTGGACATGTTTTGTCACAAGCCTCTTATAAACTGGAGGTTCTCACACAATAAGCTGCGTCCATTGGTTCCGTAATGTCACATATGCATGCCACATCTGCGGGTGAAACGACATCTGATGCCTCTTCTCTCCTTCATTCTTTTCTAGAAACAACATAAAGCAATAGGTGTGTACTGCAAAAATATGAAATTATTAAGGGTCCGTATGCCTTTTTTATACATTAATTGAGTTTTATGTGCATTTAACGTACATAATTCCAATATGAACTATAGTCACAAGGTCTATGTTAGGCAGGGCCTCATCATATAAAGCACAAATATGTTGTGGTATTTTTAGTGTCCACTTTGAGAGAAAGAGCAAGCATTATTAATAGCCAGCAAAGGCATTTTGGAACAAAAATCTGTCACGTAAAAGGCTAATCGCAAACGGGCGTATTATTTATAATTCATGGACGTTCTACAGACCATTTATGTGCGTGCCACGTGTCGCTATCTATATTGGCAAGGAGGTAGCGTGCGGACAGATGTTTGAGTAGAGGGGTGGCATGCGAGCAGTGTCCTGCGCACGCTCATCGGGGTGACGTGTCCTTTGCCAGTCGTCAAAGACGTTTCAAACTGAATACCCGTATGCAAACCGAGGGCAATTGTTCCTTCCCTACTAAGCCAAGCGAAAATCTGGCGCGAAGGAATTTTTTCCATTGCGTCATCGCAAACGGTTGTGAATGATGACCCATGTGCCCTTCCCGATGCTACACCTTGTAATGGTGCTAACTGGTGAGGTTGCCATGCATGAGAAAAATTCTGATGTGGGAAGGTAATTAAGGAGAGATATGAGTTTGGTGACCACATGAAGAAACAATGCCTAGCGCATGAACCTTGGCAAAACACTTAAATGAAGAAAACTCACCAATGCATGCAAGAGTTTAGTTGCTAAATCATTAAATGAAGGGACATCAGCAACAATGCTTTATGGACTTGAGTTGCTAAGACATTTAATACACTAAGCACCCCAAGTAAGCACCGATCGTTGCATTGGCAGCAGGAGTCAGGTAAGATTCGAATCTGTCATATTGGGTAAATTTTCATTTGTCAAATTGGAAACACTGAGATTTGTCCAATATTGGAGGAACAAAATCACTATTACGGTGCAATTTTGTAAATGAAATTCAGTAAACATAGATTTCATTCATAGATCAAGCATTGGTCTTTGTACAAAATAGTTCAACTCGACAGCCGAATCGAACAAACTTTTTGCAATTTGTTGCCAACCACGTACTGAAATAGCTAGTTCAACTATATATACTAGCTAATTTAAAGTAGGTGGGACAGTTCAATCATATCTATAGTTAGATGAACTGAACAAAATAGCCCCTAAATACTACTCCGGAGGGGCTTCGTGCTACTGCCAGCAGCCTTCTCCTCTGCCGAGCGCGTTCAGTAAGAGGCAGAGGAGGAGAAGCCTACCTACAAGCTAGAGGAGTCGAATTCGTCGCCTGCCGCTGCTGCCCTCCGCCGCTCCTGATGCGCCTCCTCGAAGCGGCGGGACTCGGCGTAGATCTCCTCATTCCGCGCCATAGCTGCGGCATCTGCTGCGGCCACGGCGGCGGTGAGCCTCTTTGCGTCCTCGACCTGGCGCTCCTCCTTCTCATGTAGGAAGTTGATGTAGCGCGCTAGGCCACTGACGCAAAAGCCGAGCAGCTATGCTTCGGTGGCGGCCTCCTCCCGCCTTCGGGCCGCGGTGGCGGAGCGGGTGATGGCCCCGGCGGCTGACCGTGGGGTGGCTGCCAAGGCGGACGCTAGTGTGGTGGCGGCCAAGGAGGCAGCTGGTGGGGTTGCTAAAACGGCGGCCAGCGATGGGGTGGGGGCCACGACGGTCGCCGGCAGCAGTTGCCTTCGGGCAAATGTGGAGGAGCGTGTGGTGGGTGCCGTGCGCACAGCCAACAAGGACGCCACACGCACTACACGCTTCCTGGTACTGCACCGCCGACATGGTGCAGCCTCCCAGCTGGAGCTGCCCTCTGGAGGAGTGGCGGAGCGACGACGACGGACAGGTGCCATTGGCGATTGGGGGAGAAGCAAACTTGGGAAGCTACGGGCAGGGAGGGGATGAATGCGATGTGGAGGCGCCGGCCGTGAGGGTTTATAAAGAAGGAGGCCAAGGCGAGCCGGGCGGGAATCTTGCGCGCGTTCCTGCGCGGTTGTGCGGGAACGGGAAGCCCAAAAGAAACGCCGCGCGCTCCCGAAGCATTGGGTGATTGGGGGATTTCAGCGAGCCGGGCGGGAAGCTTGCGCGGGAACCTGCGCGCTCCCGAAGCGCGCACTGGAATCCTCGTGCGGCAACGCAGTGACAAGACGAGACGGAGGTGGGAGAAATGACAAGTACACAAACGGTTAATAAAAAACGTTTGCGTTTTACTACAAAGCAAACGGTCGTTCTGTACGCACCGTCGCCTATTAATCTACGCATGAGGCGGTTGATGCGGACGCGGCGCGCTGTGCTCGCGTCCGTGCGCGCTCGCTCTGCAGGCGTCCACACGTGAACGGTCACG
Source organism: Elymus sibiricus (assembly GCA_039707655.1). Lineage (NCBI taxonomy): Eukaryota > Viridiplantae > Streptophyta > Magnoliopsida > Poales > Poaceae > Elymus > Elymus sibiricus. The sequence goes on along the minus strand of CM077667.1, from coordinate 464,212,521 downwards.
TACGTTCGAGCCGTCATATGCATGCGGACGCGGTTGTGCCGCTCCCGGCGCCACCATGCAGTTAAGCGCTGCAAAAACTGCCATGCGGACATGCCGAAATTCCAGGCCATCCGACACAATTTATTCCCGCGGCCATTTATCTTCGTATCTTCCACCTTCCGATCGCGCCACACAACACAAGAAGCACACCCACGATCTCGTCATCGCTTCAACCTTCCCGTGCGGATCCAATGGCGGCTGCCGGCGCCGAGCGGCAGTTCGCCAAAATTGTCAAAGTGGACACCCACATCAGGAAGACGGACCTCTCGGTGGTGGTGAACTCCATCAACACGTTGGAGCAGCTGCTTGCTGAGGATGACAAGTACAAAGTGGTCGGCTTCGACCTCGAGTACACCGACGGTCGTGCCGGGCATGATCAGAAGGTTGCCGTCGCCCAGTTGTGTGTGCGCCATCACGTGCTCGTCTACCACTACTGCCTGGCCACAAGTCCTTGTGAGCGTTTTGCCAGGTTTGTCAACATCCCCGACTACAGGTTCGCAACGGTGGACACCACGAACGATCTAAAGGTGCTCAAGACTACGGGCTTGTTCTGCCAGAAGCTTATCAACATCGAAGGTCAGTACAGGGTCTGGGGCGGCGAGAAGAAGAAGCATAAGGACTCCCTGGTTGACCTCGCCGCGTCCATCGTCGACCCCTACTACAAAGACATGAAGGCTGAGTGCCACAAGGACAAGTCTGCCTGGCACAAGGCCTGGGTGAACGAACTGGATGAAGAACACATCAAGTACGCGGAAAAGGACGCGTACACAAGCTACGAGATGTACAGGAGGATCATTGACATGAGGAAGTGCATCCTTCCCGCAGACGGCGAGGGATAGCCACAAGTAGAACGGTGTCGACAACCGTCGTCAGAAGAACAGTATGATTTGCTGATCGTCTACTTCTTGTAACTTTATATTGAGGAATGTACATGTGTTGTGAAGTCACTTATGTAACTGGATGTTCAAGTTGGTTATGCAACATTAATGTAGGTGTTCTACAGACAGAGCATATAGATGTGCAAACAGAGCAAATCACATCTCATACAATTATTAGCAGCAACCGTCTGCCCACAACACACACAGGTTGTCAGGATGAATCGTTTGGGTTATTTTTGGTCTTCCCACACAATTCTGATAAATGAACTGTTTGCCGAGTACCCACAACACACACAGTTGTCAGGATGAATCGTTTGGGTTATTATTGGTCTTCCCAAACAATTCTGATGAATGAACTGCTTGCCGGGTATCACACATGCCTTCTTAGGCTAACTCGATTGCGTTTTGCTTGATCAGCGCAAACAGTTTGCCCGAGTGAACTGTATGCCGCACTACGCACACGTATGTAGTTTGTTAACCGTTTCTGTTATGTTCCATAATCACAACAGTTCATAAGAACAAACTGTCTGCTGTAGATCGCACACGCAACTATTTTCTGAATCGTATTTGATGGATCCTCTATCGCGCATGGTTTTCGTCATTGGCGGCGGAGCTTGAACTATACTGTTTGCGATTGATGGATCGCACACAGTTTCGTTGAAGGGTCTCTAATTGATGTGTCGTCTTTGGACCATCCTGCAGTAGTGCCTGTAGGTCCGGCAATACACAAACATGAACAAAAACACCTTGTTATTGAATGATTAATAGCGGAACCGTGAACATCCATATTGACCCTTATGCTTACACAAATGTTATTCAAGTGAACCTTTGGTTATCATACACCATTCATGTTGCTTCGCGATGCATTACAAAACCCGAGATGAGATATGTTGGAATCCCTGTGAGTCATACGCATGCTCACTATACCGGTCTCCTCGTTACCGGTTTTGTTCTTCTTTCTCGTTATCATGTTCCAGCATCCGTGTGAGCTAGTCACATGTGTCTGGCCAGACGACGATGATGGCCATGAGAATATATCTCGAATGTCAGAGGAGAAAATCCCACTCTTGAGCTATCTAGCTCCATGTCATACTTTCTGGCAAGTTTGTAAGTTCTCATTATGATCATGTTGTTACAGATGATGTTGGAGCAACCCCAAACCGTACCGTCTAGTATGAAGTGACTAGATACTCTCATGGTCTAAGGTACTAGGCATAGTTTAACTCTCCGTGTTATTACTGTAGACTTGCGACAATAACATCTCTAAGTATAACAAAAATGTTGGGTCAATTCAATATGATCGTTCTTCTAACATCATATCCTCAATGGTGTTAGCATCCTTGTTACACTAAACAAATGCCTATGATCAGGAAAACATAATCATCATACCACACTTAGCTAGTCCTAGAGTCAAGATTAGGAATCAGGTTTTAGAGTTTATCCTTCTACACGTGTTTATGAGTTTTTCTCTTAATCACATATTCAAGAATCACAACAGTTATAGCATAGAATATAAACACTTAATTATAAACATGGAAATAAATAATACAAATATTATTGCCTCTAGGGCATATTCCCAACATCTTGCTAGCTCAAACTTTGTCCGTAATCTCTGCACAACACCATAGAAGGCTTTGATTTTTTTTTTCATGAATTGCCTTCCTGCATGCCGCAAAAATTTCCCACAACAGAAATAGTACAGTTGAGCATTCTATATGTGTTGCAGTCTCCATTAGATGGAACAACCATTACTTTACACTCAATGCAAACTTGCACACAAATGTTTGGTAAGCTGACCATGTGCCAGTGCCCACACACTCTTGGGCATAGTTTAATCAAGGAGGGCATGTTGCCATGTATCCTTAGGACCATTGCAAATCGTGCACTTTGTTGAAGTAGACATGTCCCTATGCAAGACATATCTCATTGGCAGTGAATTCTATGTCAGTTGTCATGCTTTCGTTGATCTGTAGGAGCTCAAGCTCAACCTACCCTCCAACTAGTCTTCTATGGCTTGTTCATGATCACCAACATGAGATAGCAAGATATGACTAAAGAAGGCCACTTTTTCACGGCGCCATCCCTAGAAGTCCTCTTTATTTACCATCTTGGTTGGAAGTCATCTTTGTGCAAGCAATTGTTCCACCAACATGGCCTTTTGTTTCAAACCAATAGATTGATTGATCTAGCATTTTTTCGTCTACATGAGTTTTTTTTTTCTATACAAGAAGTTCCTTGTTATTTTCATCATGGAAGGAATAGTAGCCCTTATTTTGCAATACTTTGCTCCATCAACATTATGTAATGTAATGTAAATGGTATAATTATGTAACATGAACGGTATATAATTATTATTAGGTAAGGTGAATCTTGTTATATAACTTTTCATCACATGCTCATTTGCTTATAAATTAATACCATTAACGTGGCTTCTTTGCTTAAAGTAATCCGATTTTTTGCGATGATAATGTAATCAAATCCTTTTTTTGCGAAGAAACGTAGTCAAATCCTAATCATGAAGAATCAATGTAAGAGTAATTGCCTGAAGCCAACTCCAGCGTCGATAGCATTTCCTTAGTGGCATGAGAAAGAAGCGACGCGTCTGACATATCCATATTTTAACTAGTTCAACTATTGATGGCCTGCCCGCGCAAGAGGTTATATATTGTGCTTCAAGGGCAAGTTTTGACATCCTCATTTCAGCATGCCTCAAAGCAGTACTCAAGTATACATAAGAAAATTTCTAGCGATACCCAAATAATCCACCCCAATAAGGTGGTATAGGGCTGGCACAATATCATTTTTCGAATTATTGTGGGAGATTCTCCTACAGTTCCTTGATACCCTATCCCTAATATCCACCCTTACATATAAGCTCCATATGTGGAGTGGACAAATTTATTGTATCCTACCTCTCCTCCTCCTAGACCCTCTCTCTCTCCCCCCCCCCCCCCCCTCTCTCTCTCTCTCTCTCTCTCTCTCTCTCTCTCTCTCTCTCTCTCTCTCTCTCTCTCTCTCTCTCTGAAAATGCCAAAAGAGGCCACGCACCAGGTAGGACCGGTATCCCCACCGTCCTGACAACCATGGGATCCGCACCATACATGTATTCATTGTCCTTTCCACCATGTATTCTTCATTTCTCTTTTGTATTCGCTGAACAAAGGGCCTATCGGCACTGACATAACGTCAAAGGGCCTATCGGCACTGACATAACTATCAGCGTAAACATTTTTTTGTGGGTAAGCGTAAATCATTTTAAGTATACATGCAGTAGTTTAAGAAGCTATATGAACTATATTTTCTCTTAATGTATTAATTTCTAATATTTCCATTTATTATTGACAACTATATTTTTATCTATTATTAAAGATATTTTTCGGAAAATTTTAGATATATAATAATATTTTTTGGAAGTAGAAAAAATACATATGCTAATTGGCTGCGCAAATGGCCAGCCCGCATTTAACTTGTGCTTAAGGCAAAGTTAAAGACCTATTGGCCTGAAACGGAGAAACAGAGTCAAGCATAGCGCCTACGGCCTACCCATCCGTGTGAATGGAGAATGGTTGGGTTGCATCATTTGCATCGCGTTCGTTTCCTAAAATGAATTATTTTTGCCTGGAATTCGAATTTCCCGCGCGAAGCCTTCTCCGACTGGAAGCCACGACGGTACGCGCACGCGCCGCCCGGCCGACGACTAGAAATAGCGCCACCGCCATCGGCAACCATCTGCAGCTCTGCCACTCCAGATCCCAGCTGGCTGCCAGCCGGTGTAGTGATGGCGATGTCGAATCACGCCGCCGCCGCCATTGGTCGATTAGTCACGCGCCGCGTAGAGTCGACCGCTATCTGGTTCTCCGTGGATCCCGCGCCGGCCAACCCCAGGTGTTCGCGGTGCTCGTGTGGTGCTATATATGTGAAGCGGTCCCTGCAGTTCCGCGGGCGCGGCCAGCCCCCGATCGTGAGGGACCAGCCGTACATCGGGCCTGGCGCCGCCGTCGGCAACAGGTTCCTCGTCACAGACCTCTCCGCGCTCCAGAGGGACAGCGCCTGCTGCGGGTCGCTCCGCAAGATGCTGGCGGAACTGCCGCAGCTCCGGGCGCTGAGGCTCACCGAGGATGAGTGGCACGCCGTCGTACCCTCGAACGTGGTGCCGCAGATCGTCCGCGTGGCGTGCGTGGATGGCGCTACCCGCGGCTTCACCTTCTGCTTCGCGATGGAGGTGGACCTACAGTTCATACACGACGAGCAGGCCCTCCTGATGGCGTGCAAGGAGAGGGAGCTGGGCGGCAGCGAGAGGCCCGACGATTGCCCGATCTGCTTGGAGGGCCTGGAGGGAGAGCACGCCGTGCAGCCGCCGAGATGCCCGCACGTGTTCCACCGCCGGTGCATTTTCAGGTGGTTCTGCCAGGCGACCTGCCCGATTTGCCGCCGCGACGTCAGGATCTGTGCCCTGCCGGAGTTTCTTGCTCTGTAGTGCACTGGGGAGACGTACGGTTCAAGGCCGAGCAGAGCAGCAGTAACGACTATCGAGCCTCCTTTTTTTTCCTTCCAAATATCAAAGATTGCATGGTCGTGGTCAACATTTTTGTCAGTTATCCCTTCTTTGTTAGGGATTCAGTCGGTTATCTGTTATGTTCGTTGACACATTGTAAGGTCATAGATCGTCATATTTAAGCCAGTTATCCCTTCTTTGTTAGGGATTCAGCCAATTCATTATCGGTTGAGTTCAGCCCTTCCAGGATCGACATGTCCTGCATGTTTCCACTTGTTTTGTTTTTTTTTGGAGAGAGAGAGAGAGATCCAGCAGCTTCTTTCTATATTTTTTATCTGTGCACATGTCTTCAAGTTAAGCCTGTGATTGATTTTACAGATTTTGTTTCTTTTTGCTGGGGATTGACTTGTACAGAACTGTATAGTAATATTAGTCTCTCAGTGGCAGGAAATATGTCGATTAGTATTATTCTTGCTAGCCCCATAGCTTAGATGCCTGCGGTACTAAACAGTGACAGGGTTTAGAAATTTTTCCTCATGAATTGCCTTCATGTGTGCGAAAATGTTTTATTGGACCATGGTTCAGCCGAACCTACGCTCGACACCATTGATTTTTGGACACTATTCATGTGGATTGGTGCATGTTTGATTAAAAAATGCATTGCATGAGATGTTTGCATGTTAAACAATGCATTGCATGAAGTGTTGGATGGAATTGACATGCATAGCGCGAATCCACATGTAGAAGGATGTTGAATCGTACGACTTGGAGCATAGGTTCGGCAGAACCATGGTTCTAAATCACGCCTCTCTCATGTGTTCTGCACAAATTGCATTTGCATACATTATCAGTCATATAGTCGTGAAATATAGGTACAGGTACGCTGTAGTCTCCATCAGGTGGAACAACCATTCATTTACGCCCGACACAACCTTGCGCACAAATCCTCGGTAAGCCGAACATCTAGCAGTGCACACACAGACCTGGCCATAGTGCAATCAACAACGGCAGGTTGCCATGCATCTTCAGGTCCGCTGCAAATGGCGCACCTTGCTGAAGTAGCCATGTCCTAGTGCTACAAGATATCACTCGCTGGTAGTCAATTCTGAACAAATCGCCATGCAAACACCCGTACCATAAGGAGCATTCATGATATTTAGGAGCTTGAGCTCGGCCTACCATTCAACCAATATCTCGTGTCTTCTTTCGTGGTGACCAACAGGCGATAGCAAGATCTAACCGAAAAAACACCATTTTTTGTGCCGCCCTGCAGTCCTCTGAATGTACAATGCTGATTGGTATTGCATGAATGGCTTCCGCAGAAATAAATCTTTCAATATTTCATTTCGTCCTTCCATATTCACTCGTACCATCAATAAGTACATATATTGTTTCTGATGGTACATCGGAAAGCGTAACTATCATCCTCATTCTTCCACTGTCCAAACAGCCTTTGTCGCGTTGTTGCCAAAATGCGGATGAGACCAACTTGCAGTACACCCCTTCCTTGAAAAATTGCCCGCCAAACCCACGGTAGTCTAGCTCCCACAGTTGCATTCATGGTATCCCCATTGGATAATAGACGGCTCTGAGAATTCGAGCACTCAAAGTCTCTGGGTTCAAAAGAACTCTCCAAGCTTGGTGTGCAAAAATTGCAAGTTAAATAACACAATATCTCGAAACCAAGCCCCCACACTCCTCCAGATATTTTGGCATTAGTGAGATTATATTCTTGTATAGACCTCCAACGAGCTTGAAGTAAGCCATGGAGTAAATGGGAACTGCATACGACACTGACTTGATTAAAACTTCTTTCACAACACAAGACAAAATCTGCTAAATCCAACCAATAATTTTATTCCACACTCCATCCTTTAGATATTTAAAAGCGCCATTAGTTGATTGCCCACATCTGCAACCGACACCGGTGAGGAGGTTGTGGGTCACCGACAACATGAACGGGCTCTTATGTTTACTCCATGTACTCCACCAATCATTACGACATGGGGCTCTAGTGCAACGACCATATACTTAGCTAGCCTTCCTAACAGGTGAACTGGTGGAGTACATGGGATAGGCGGAGGCCCGAGGCCCTGCCGCAGCTTTCGCATCAGTGGGATATCCACAAGTGCACCGGATAGTTAGTAGACTTTTCAACCAGTAAGAGTCTCAAACCTAACAAGGAGCAAGAGGGAATTGCTTTATGGAAATAGCTTGGAATAACTGCAATATGCTGGATGAAACAATGGATATATTTTTTTAGTACTAGAAAAAGAGCATGTGTGTTGCAACGGGAGAAACAAATACCACATGCCCGTACCCAATAACCATGATCCAAAACCCCAATAGTTTCATGTTATTTATTTCAACATGACATCCCATCTGTGTTGCCGTTTGTCCTCCGTCCCATCCTCGCATACGATGATCATTGTGCTTACAAAACCACAACATGTTTGAATGTGGTCAATCCTAAGCGGTTTCTCTCTTATTCCAAGAGAGAAACCACAAAATCTTGGAATAAGATGCCATATTTTTCATTGCTAGGTTTTTCCAAGGTGTGCATGCATGGTTATCGATGGTTTCTTTCGTCCCCAATTTTTTTTGTCGAGGTATTCATTTGCAATCCAGATTCCTGCCAGTACGAAAGAAAAACGAATCATGCGCTATTAATTAAGGTTGCACTTTAAATAGCATTTTTAAAATGGTCAAGAGGTAAAAATAACATCATTTCGGATTCTATACATTTTTTCTAATCAAATTTCATATATAACATGTTAAAATAGGAGTTATGGTTTAAAAGATACATATATTTTAAAAAACAATTTTTTATAGATAGACCACGGGTTAATTACCATAAAACACATGTCCTTTTCTGTAAAATTGCAGAAAACATTTTGTCACTTAAAAGTGAACCGCGCGTTAATTATCTGAAAGTGTAGTGGTTTTCCGTAAAATAAACAACAATTCGGTCTGCCACTTAAAGTAGGATTGTGGGTTGAATATCTAAAATTTTCAATGGCTAGCCTAACTATCTATTGGAAATATATAACACAAATCCTAACCACATCATTTCATGATCTAAAGTCACTCTCTATGCCCTATGTTTTGAAACCAAGATTTTGGAAAGTGTTTCTAGTAAACCCGGGCATGGGCAGCCCGGCCCAAAAAACCAGGGCCGGGTCGGGTCTGGCTTTACATTCAGGCCGGGCTCGGGCTTCAAAACTAGGCCCGGTTGTCATTTCGGGCTAGGCTCGGGCTTAAGGAAACTGCCATTTTACACGGAGCCCCGGCCCGACCTTTTAGTCCATTCGGGCCGGGCTCGGGCCAGAGTATTTGATTTTTTTTGCCGGGCCGGGCCGGGCTCGGGCTTGGGATTTTCAGTTCGGGCTGTCTCAAGCCCGGCCCAAAGCCCGGTCCAAAACCACAACAGTATGCAAGCGTCAATTGCATGTTACTTCATCATGTTTGGGTTTAGAGGAGAACTCTATGTCGCAATGAATCAAGGAGGGAAGTCGAGAGTGACTAGAAACACTTTTGACAAGTTATATGACCAAAACTATGAGTTAGACAAACCATTTTCACTTTTTCTGCTTTTTGTATGTTATTTATTAAAGCAGAAATTATTTTATTGGGAAATTATAAAAAAACACATTTTTAGGTGAAATTAAAAAACATATATGCTAATGGGCCGCCCAAATGGCTGGCCCAATTATTTTTGCTTGGGACTTTCACCCTCCGGAGTTGGGCCCGTGAGCATTGGCCATTGGGTTGATTTACTCCAGAAGCTTAGACGAATCACTGTGAAAGGTCGAAGACGAGTCAGTGTGAAACGTCGAATGCTTTGGTTTGGTTTCCCTCCCACCCGAATTGGAATTCCAGCGGGAAGGTGTCGTACGCGCGCACGCGCCTCCCGGCCGCCGGCTACATATAGCGCCACCGCCGGCCCAGTGACCAATACTACATCCGCAATCGTCTGCAGCTTTGCCACTCCGGATCCTAGGTTACAGCAATTGGCGATGTCGAAGCACACCGCCGGCCCAGTAGTCAAGCGTCGGCTTGAGCCCACTAGTAGAAAACAGGGCTTTGGTCCAGGCCGGATCAGAGCTTTAGTCCCGGTCGTGTTACGAACCGGGACTAATGTGAGCATTAGTCCCGGTTCGAGCGGCTAGGACGTCGGCCGGGGTTCGTGATGCATCAGTCCCGGTTCGAACGGGGCCTTTAGTCCCGGTTAGTGACACCAACCGGGACTAAAGGGGTGGTGGCAACCGTTTGCCTGGCGCGAGCCCTTTTAGTCCCGGTTCGTGGCTCAAACCGGGACTAAAGGTCCCAACCGTTCAAATCCCGTGCCTTGGAAGTTGTTCCGCGCGAGATCATACATGGGAAACGCTACAGTAACGCGACTGGCCTCCATTTCTGTTCGTCTCCCTCTCCTCTCTTCTTCCCCATCCTCCACCATGAATCCAATCACTCGCTACGGGAACGTGCTCACACATGGCACGACCAATCTCCATGTCGTCTACACGAACGACAGCGCCAAAGTCGAGGCTTTTCTTTCCATGTTCGAGGAATGGTTTCAAGAGGAGAAACACAAGTTCATGGGCCTCGATCTCGAGTACACGGTCGATGGTCGCAATGTTGCCGTCGTCCAACTTTGTTTGAAGCACCATGTCATGGTCTTCCAGTGGGCAAGGTAATACGAAACTTGTCATAGTTTTAATTGGGGCTTTTCTTTGATTCATAGGATAGGAAAATTGCATAGGAATAGGAGGATTGGGAATGTCGAGAACATGTCATAGTTTCCTTGATTCATAGGAAAAATGCATAGGAAAATTGGGGCTTTTCTTTGATTCATAGGAAAATTGAGGCTTTTCTTTGATTCATAGGAAAATTGGGGCTTTCCTTTGATTCATAGGAAAATTGCATAGGAATAGAAAATTGCATAGGAATAGGAGGATTAGGAAAATTGCATAGGAATAGGAATAGGAGGATAGGAATAGGATAGGAAAATTGCATAAGAATTTTCCTTGTAGTTGCATATTGGCCATCGTGGGAGAACATGTCATAGTTTAGGGGCTTCTTTTGATTCATAGGATAGGAAATGCATAGGAATAGGAAACTTGCTATGATTCTTATTATACTTGTTTCGAATTATACTTGTTATGATTCTTAATTATTATACTTGTTATGATTCTTATTACACTTGTGCCGAAATATACTTGTTATGATTCTTATTATACTTGTTCTAAAATATACTTGTTATGATTCTTATTATACTTGTTCTAAAATATACTTGTTGCAGCAGTATTTAACACATTTGTTCCATTTTGTTGTTGCAGTAGTGACAAGCACAGTCCAAAACTCATGGAGTTCCTTCGCAGCGGCATATATTTTGCTAGCGTTGATATAACAAATGACAAGATCAAGATGAGGCGCACCTGGGGTATTGAGATACCAGCTGAATGCCACATTGATCTTCAGGGTAAGTTCAGGCTTGAGCATGACAAGACTTCAATGGCTGATATGGCAGCCGCCCTGATCGATGAGGACTACGCTGATATGAAGACAAAATTCCCCAAGTCAGGGCACCAACATTGGGAGAAGACCCCACTTGACCCTATCAACATTGAGTATGCAGCAATAGATGGGTACGTTGCATACGAGTTGTACCGCGGGATTGGAATCTTCAATTATGGGCAGCGTCACCTCGTACCGCTAGTATCTCCTGCTTGGGGGTATTCTGATCCGGACGACGAGTAATGTTTGCAATGGCGAACACTTTTATCTCTATTATGTAGTGCTTGGGGGTCTCCTGATACGGACGAGTAGGTTTGCAATCCGGAAGAGTAGGATTGGTATCTTCAATTATGCAGTACTTTCTGTAATGGATATCTGAACTATTATTTCTATTACGTCCCTGTTTAAGTACGGTTTGTGTGTAAGAATATTTAGTATGATGTGAGCAAGCTTTCTGAAACATTGTGATGTATGTGATGAAGATTGTCCATGGTTACGGCGCAATAAGCAAGGGACACACGCGAAGAAAAAGTGAAGACTTTCTCTCCACAACTATTCTGATGATGGCTTTGATCTAGAATATCACTGCAGTTAAATATAATATTAACTAAAATTATCAAAGTATTTATTTGTTAAAAAGAATGAACTAAAAAGAATCAACTAAAATATTAACTAAAAAGAATGAACTAAAAAGAATCAACTAAAACATTAACTAAAAAGAATGAACTAAAAAGAATCAAAATAATATTAACTAAAATTATCAAAGTATTTATTTGTTAAAAAGAATAAACTAAAAAAATCAACTAAAATATTAACTAAAATCACCCACATAGCATGTGCTAGAAAGTGAAGACTTTCTCTCCACAACTATTCTGATGATGGCTTTGATCTAGAATATCACTGCAGTTAAATATAATATTAACTAAAATTATCAAAGTATTTATTTGTTAAAAAGAATGAACTAAAAAGAATCAACTAAAATATTAACTAAAAAGAATGAACTAAAAAGAATCAACTAAAACATTAACTAAAAAGAATGAACTAAAAAGAATCAAAATAATATTAACTAAAATTATCAAAGTATTTATTTGTTAAAAAGAATGAACTAAAAAATCAACTAAAATATTAACTAAAATCACCCACATAGCATGTGCTAAAAAGTTGAGATGGTCTAGTTTGTACACGAAGTGCATCCAGTTTTTGTCGTAACCCTCTCAACTTTTTAGCACATGCTATGTGGGTGAAATGATGATACCATGCCAATTTTCAACCATTTCAGAGTTCATTTGCAGTGCTTTTCAATTCAGGGTCATTTTAGCTTAAAATAAATCATGAAATGCATGAAAAATAGCAAATGAAGTCAGAAAAGGTTTGAAAAGTGATGATGTGGCTTTAAATGGTGCATATTGAATGCAGAAAAAGTCTTGAGTTCAAATATGATTAAAAAATTGAAATCCTTTTGTAACAGATAAGTTTTCGTCCGAAACCCTGACACTTCGAAAGAGATTGTCCAGTTTGTACACGAAGTGCATCAAGTTTTTGCCGTAACCCTCTCAACTTTTTAGCACATGCTATGTGGGTGAAATGATGATACCATGCCAACTTCCAACCATTTCAGAGTTCATTTGTAGTGCTTTTCAATTCAGGGTCATTTTAGCTCAAAATAAATCATGAAATGCATGAAAAATAGTAAATGAAGTCAGAAAAGGTTTGAAAAGTGATGATGTGGCTTTGAATGGTGCATATTGAATGCAGAAAAAGAGTTGAGTTCAAATATGTTTAAAAAATTGAAATCCTTTTGTAACAGATGAGTTTTCGTCCAAAACCTTGACACTCCGAAAGAGATTGTCCAGTTTGTACACGAAGTGCATCAAGTTTTTGCCGTAACCCTCTCAACTTTTTAGCACATGCTATGTGCGTGAAATGATGATACCATGCCAACTTGCAACCATTTCAAAGTTCATTTGCAGTGCTTTTCAATTCAGGGTCATTTTAGCTCAAAATAAATCATGAAATGCATGAAAAATAGCAAATGAAGTCAGAAAAGGTTTGAAAAGTGATGATGTGGCTTTGAATGGTGCATATTGAATGCAGAAAAAGTGTTGAGTTCAAATATGTTTAAAAAATTGAAATCCTTTTGTAACAGAAGAGTTTTCGTCCAAAATCCTGACACTTCGAAAGAGATTGTCCAGTTCGTACACGAAGTGCATCCAGTTTTTGCCGTAACCCTCTCAACTTTTTAGCACATGCTACGTGGGTGAAATTATGATACCATGCCAACTTGCAACCATTTCAGAGTTCATTTGCAGTGCTTCTCAATTCAGGGTCATTTTAGCTCAAAATAAATCATGAAATGCATGAAAAATAGCAAAGGAAGTCAGAAAATGGTTGAAAAGTGATGATGTGGCCTTGAATTGTGCATATTGAATGCAGAATAAGTGTTGAGTTAAAATATGTTTAAAAAAATGAAATCCCTTTGTAATAGACGAGTTTTCGTCCGAAACCCTGATATACTTCGAAGGAGATTGTCCAGTTTATACACGAAGTGCATTCAGTTTTTCCCGTAACCCTCTCAACTTTGTAGCACATGCTATGTGGGTGAAATTATGATACCATGCCAATTATCAACCATTTCAGAGTTCATTTGCAGTGCTTTTCAATCTCAGGGTCTTCTTAGCTCAAAATAAATCATGAAATACATGAAAAATAGCAAATGAAGTCAGAAAAGGTTTGAAAAGTGATTATGTAGCTTTGAATGGTGCATATTGAATGTAGAAAAAGTGTTGAGTTCAAATATGTTTAAAAATTTGAAATCCCTTTGTAATAGACGTGTTTTTGTCCGATCAAAGTTATTTAACTTAATATTATATAAAATTTATGCAACTGAAATTATCAAAGTTATTTTTGTTAAAAACTTTAATAGCAAAAAGAATATTCATAAAGTAGTTTTTGTTAAGAACTTTTAATATGCAAAAAAATAACATAAAAAAATAGCAAAAGTGAAAATAGATGCGAATTTATAGAGAAAATTCACCCTAAATGTGCTTTGAATTTAGGTTGAATTTTCTCTATAAATTCGCATCTATTTTCACTTAGTAGGCCCATAGAGCAGAAAGAGGTCGGTTATGCCCACAGGCCTGCTTTAGAGAGGAGCTCAACGTTGCAGCCACGGCGGGGATTATAAACAGGTCCGGGCGACCTTCGCTTGGCGAGGTGGGACTAAACATCCAACCGCACCGCGGCTGTGCCAGGCACAGGCATTTGGTCCCGGTTGGTGCCACCAACCGAGACTAATGCCCCCCCTTTAGTCCCGGTTGGTGCCACCAGCCGGGACTAAAGGTCTCTGCTTCCCGCCCTTTGGGCTGCTGGAAATTGACCTTTAGTCCCGGTTGGTGGCTACAACCGGGACTAAAGGGGGGCATTAGTCCCGGTTGGTGGCACCAACCGAGACTAAAGGGGGGGGCTATATAAAGGGCACTTAGAAAAATGTCCAATCCATTGCAGTTTCTTCTCTCCTCGGCACCGACGACGACATCGACGCCGCCAGGCTGCCGGATTTTGCCGTCGCCCTCGCCGACGCCCTGCCGTCCCCGAGCCCGCTGACCGTCGCCGGCGCCGGACCTCCTCGCGCGTCCTCTTCCCCGTCGCCGTCGTCGTCGCCTCGCCCTGCCCCGCCGTCGTCGCACCCCTGCCCCTACGTCGTCGTCGCCATCGCCGCGCCCTGCCCCTACGTCGCCGTCGCCGTCGCCTCGCCCTACCCCGCCGTCGCCGTTGCCTCGCCCTTCCCCGCCATCGCCTCCCCCTGCCCCGTCGCCGTCGCCGCGCCCCTGCCGGCCTCGACGTCGCCGCGCCGGCCCCTGCCCCCACAGTGAGCCCATTGAACATGGCTTGTTGATGCTGATGGCTTGCATGTTGCTTTTTGAGAGTTCTTGTTTATTGTTAATTATCGTCATGTTCATAGGTGAGAGTTCTTGTTTATAATTATGAGAAAAAGGAACTCAATGAAGATTGTGCTTTGTTTATTGTTATCAAGAAAAAAATTCTAAAATCGGTGCTTCGGTGATAGTGAGATTTTTATCCCCATTGATGATAGTGAGATTTTTAAAATGAGACAGCCCATGTCATTTTATTATTACTTATATATGTTTACCGTATCGCCTTATTGCTGTTTTTAGAAATTGTCGTATCCCGTATCGCCGTACCCATATCACCGTATCAATGTCGCTATATCGGTGCTTCGTAGGTTGTCAGTCCCACCATATGAACATAATGCACTTGAGAATTTTCATATGTTCGTAGAATGATAACTTTGACATGAGGGGGGTGGGGGTCCGCAAGTATCCTCGAGGACCATGAGAGAGACGGTCACGGGTTCAAACCCGTTTCAGTAATAGCCGAACACGAAACCCACCATCCCCGTCAAAATACTACGCTAAGCATATTGGGCCATTCAGCCTTCACTACAAACGACCATGAGAGAGGCGGTCCGCAAAGCATCCTCTCTCGAAAGATAGGGCGACTCATCAGACATGAGGGGGGAGGAGTCCTCGACGATCGTCTGAAACTGACTGTTATAAAACTTGTGAACTTTGCATGATGTTTCCCACTAATCCATTGCTCATATGCATATGATTCCTTGTTGTGATTAAGTCTATGTTTGCCACTAATCCATCTCTCATGGTTGTATATTGCCACGTTGTAATATTTGCAGAAACTATGGCTGACAGAGACTTAGAAAAAGAAGAGTTGTTGGGGGATATAATCCGCGACGGAGGTGATATCGATCTCACCTGCTTGTCATTTCTCAATGAGACCGATGGTGAGGAAAGAGAGGATGGCGGCTCCGGTGAGAAGGAAGGAGATCATGACTGCTCCGGTGATCGAACTTTTAATATGCAAAAAAATAACATAAAAAAATAGCAAAACTGAACATAGATGCGCTTATAGGGAAAATTCAACCTGAAATCAAAGTGATGCACTTTGATTTCAGGTCGAATTTCCCTTATAAGGGCATCTATTTTCACTTTGAGAGGAACTCAACAAGGCAGAGAGGGGCGGGCTTATAAACCGGTGCGAGCGCCTCTCGCTAGGCGAGGTGGGACTAAACTCCCACCACAGCCAGGACAAACCCTTTAGTCCCGGTTGGTGGCTCCAACCGGGACCAATGCCAACCTTTCGTCCCGGTTGGTGGCTCCAACCGGGACCAAAGGTCTCTGCTTCCCGCCCTTTGGGCTGCTGAAATTGACCTTTAGTCCCGGTTGGTGGCACCAACCGGGAAGAAAGGGTGGCATTGGTCCCGGTTGGTGGCACCAACCGGGACTAAAGGGTTGGGTATATAAGGCAGGACTTGTCGAATTCTCCCCCAACCTCTCCCATTCGCCCCGACGCCGACGCCCTGCTCCGACGCCGCCAGGCTGCCGGAGCTCGTCGCCGCCCCCGAGGCCGTCCTCGTCGTCGCCGCCGTCCCCGAGCCCGTCCTCGTCGTCGCCGCCGCCCCCGAGCCCGTCCTCGTCGTCGCCGCCGCCCCCGAGCCTGTCCTCGTCGTCGCCGCCGCCCCCGAGCCCGTCCTAACCGCCGCCGCCGAGCTCGTCGTCGCCGCCGCCCCCGAGCCTGACCTCGCCGCCGCCCCGAGCCCGTCCCCACGCACCTCCTCGTCCTCGTCGACGTCGTCGCCGCCCCCGACGCCGCCCGCCGCCCGCGCCACCTCCCCGAGCCCTGGCGTCGCCGCCCGCGCCTCCTCCCCGAGCCCGTCGTCGCCGGTGAGCTCTTGCCCCCTGCTCCTGCCCCCTCCTCCGCGGCCACCGTGGCCACCGCGGCCGCGTGCGCCGGTGCCGCTGACCTGCCCTGGCCCTCGCCCGCGTTTTAGTTTTTTTAGTTTGTTTTAGTATTTTTATTAGTTGTTTTAGTTTGTTTTATTAGTTGTTTTAGTTTGTTTTATTAATTTGTTGTTTTAGTTGTTTTAGTTGTAAAAAAGTTTTAGTTGTTTTAGTCGGCGAACCCGAGGAGTCCCCGACGATCGCCGGGGAGGAGTCTCCGACGATCGCTTAAGTAGAAAATGTGTCATTGTTGTTAAATATGTTATTATTGTCATAGTTGTCAAATGCAATCATATTTATTAAAGTTTATTAAATAGTAGGAATTTAAATAGTTGTAGAATTTGCTCTCGACGTCGACGATGCCCGGCCCACATCCTCGTCGTCGACTCGGCGCCGGCGACCACCTGCTTGAGAGGCGCCATGTCCGGGACTAGGCTCCGCTGGGCTGGCACTGGGAGGTGCTGCCTTCCGGGGCGCCCAGCTTGGTGAGGAATCAGGGTCCCGTCGTTGACCCGGAGGTTCTTTGGTGGCGGTCGCGTGGACCACTGTCGGTGCAGAGGGAGCCGGCCCCCGCGGAGGTGGTACGTCGCCGTGTCAGGGAGGAGGACGAGCATGTCCGACGCTACATGGCTGCGTTGGACGCCAGGTTCTCCAATACCTGGCAGGTTCTTCAGGGATCTCACCCGAGCTATGATCCTGTCATAGTTCCTTCTCTTTGGGTGTCCACCGCCTGCGCCGCGAGACGTCAACTATATCTATATTAGTGATACTAGCAAACATGCCCGTGCGTAGCAACGGGGGAGAAAAAGTCATCCCTCATTCACGATGTCACATGACAAATAACATGATAAGTGGTGTTGCGCAAATTTATAAAGATAGGATGATTTTGAAGTGTACTCAAGATGTTTTTAATTTATTAGACAACACAAATATCTACATAGTTGGAGGTATCTCATTATGCATTTGTTGTCGTTCCTCCTCTGTGATGCCCAATAAGTATTTGCAGTACGATGAAAATAACAAAGTACATTTTAGTAATTAATGATAGCATGTTTTTATCGTTCTTGTTTTTTCTTTCTTTTTTTTTTCTTTTTTTTATGTATATTTTTCGGGTTTGACGAGTTTTTTGCTTTCTTTGTTTTATGTGTTTCTTTTTCAATATTATAGTTTTTCTTCGTTTTTCTTTTGACATATTTGTTATACACCAAGAATAATTTTTATATACACGTTTAATATTTTCAAATATATAATTAACATTTCTGAGAACTTATATTTTTTATGTCTACTTTGCTCATATACATTGTACATTTTTTGTATACACCAGAAACATTTTTTTATATACTCATTTAACAATTAGAAGATACATGATTAACATTTTGAAAATACATAATTAACATTTGGTAAAAAAAAATATTTCTACATTCTCCATAAACATTGTATATTTTTGTAGACATCAGAAACATTTAGATATACACGTTTAACATTTTCCAATTTCATGGTCAACATATTTTTTTAAACATATAGTTTTTTTATGTCTAGTTTTTCTTACACACATTCTACATTTCCTGTATACGTCATGATCATTTTTAATATACACGTTTAACATTGTCCAAATACATGATTAATATATTTTTATACACATTTAATATTTTTGAAATGCATGCTTAACTTTTTTCAAAAAAATGGAAACTTACATTATTGTTTTCCTATTTTTTTCTGTAGACACTATCCATTTGTTTGTATACAATGAAACATTTTTTCTAGAGAAGTTTAACATTTTTTAATGCATGATTAACTTTTTTTCTAATTTTGCATATAAGTGATTTTTGTAATATAAATATTCAGAGTATTTTGAAATAAAAGCCAAAAGAAAGAAAGACCGATCGCAAGAAAGGAAAAAGAAAAGAGCTGAAGGCCACGTTGGGCCGGCCTAATTGGGCAGCTGTAAATACATGATTAACATTTTGAAAATACATAATTAACATTTGGTAAAAAAAAATATTTCTACATTCTCCATAAACATTGTATATTTTTGTAGACATCAGAAACATTTAGATATACACGTTTAACAGTTTCCAATTTCATGGTCAACATATTTTTTTAAACATATAGTTTTTTTATGTCTAGTTTTTCTTACACACATTCTACATTTCCTGTATACATCATGATCATTTTTAATATACACGTTTAACATTGTCCAAATACATGATTAATATTTTTTTATACACATTTAATATTTTTGAAATGCATGCTTAACTTTTTTCAAAAAAATGGAAACTTACATTATTGTTTTCCTATTTTTTTCTGTAGACACTATCCATTTGTTTGTATACAATGAAACAATTTTTCTAGAGAAGTTTAGCATTTTTTAATGCATGATTAACTTTTTTTCTAATTTTGCATATAAGTGATTTTTGTAATATAAATATTCAGAGTATTTTGAAATAAAAGCCAAAAGAAAGAAAGCCCGATCGCAAGAAAGGAAAAAGGAAAGAGCTGAAGGCCACGTTGGGCCGGCCCAATCAGGCAGCTGTAAATAAGAAAGAAAAGGGATGAAAAGGTGGGAGAACCAGGGATCGAACCTGCGTCTCCCAGGTGGAAGAGCGAGCATCTAGCCGGTAGGATGCGAACGCACTTTTGTACAATATGAGGATATCTTCGTTTTGAACCCGTGGGAACGGCTGATTTATAAAGGAAAAATAGCGAATCGTTTTTGCCACTTACGGGTAGCATTGGTGGGTAATTCTCGCCAACTTCGAGGGTAATTAGGATGACGGTGAACCAACCGACAGAAGCACTCCGTGCTTTATTATTAGGTAAAGATTATATAATAATATTCGAGATGTATTAATGATAATATTCGATGATGTATTAGCGATACTATTCGATGATGTATTAGTGATATTATATGATCGTATTGTTGCATTGCCTTGTATTGATTTGCATATCTCATGTTTGTATATTGCCATGTTGTAATATTTGCAGAAACTATGGATCACAGAGACTTAGAAAAAGAACAGTTGTTGGGGGATATAATCCAAGCCGGAGGTGATCCCTTGTCGTATCTCAACGAGACCGATGGTCAGGAAGGAGAGGATGACGGCTCAGGTGATCCAACAATGGAGGAGGAAGGAGATCATGACGGCTCCGGTGACCGAATGGCGGAGGAAGGAGATCATGATCACGGCTCCAGTGACCGAACGGAGGAGGTAGCCTCAACTGTTGCAAAGTCCGATGAGGTAAGGAGACGAGGCCCGAAGAAAAGGTTGCGACCGGATGAAAGGTTCACGATCACAGAAGTCGCGAAAGATGGCCAACCGATTGCTCCCAAGCGGACCAAGGACGCATTTGTACATCAGTGTGGAGTTGTTGTTAGGGACTATGTCTCGATCAACACCCAGCAATGGAATAAGAATAATAAGGACCCTAAAGTTTCTTATGTCCATGATAGACTGTAAGATGATCTTTGGACCGAGCTGATGACAAATTTCAGCCTACCGTGAGAGGAGGATCCGAATAACCCAGTTATAGAGCGAAAGGTCAAGGCGTTTGCTCTTAAGAAGATGGCAGAACTATTCAGGAACTGGAAGAAAGAGTTGAACACAAAGTTTGTCGAGAAAGAGGAGACTTCGAAATTCATCGGTCGATATGAGAAGATAAGAGATCAATGGCCCGAATTTGTGGCCTACAAGAAATTGGAGAAGGATAAGAAATGGTCACTGACAAACAAGAAAAATGCTGCAAAGAAGAAGTATCACCATCACACGGGGTCAGGTGGCTACTACAAAGCCCGGCAGTTGTGAGACAAAGCTGAGCAAGACCTGCTTGCTAAGAATGTCCAACCAGCGACATTGCATTGGCCAGATCATTCAAGGACTTGGTTCTTCGGGGTTGGGGGAACTTTGGACCCAGAAACAGGGGAGTGTGTTTGGACGGACGAGCAACTTGCAATACCCTTCCGGAAGCTTCAGGCAGCAATCAAGGCAGCGCAGGAAGGGACGTTCATTCCCGACAGAGAGAAGCAATCGTGCCCCCCGCTCAAGGCGAACAGGAGAAGCAATCGTGCCCCCCGCTCAAGGTGTCTAGCGATATCGCTAATCATCCGGTGCTACTGCCCGGTACCACTCTTGGTGATTACGTGGGCGATGATGTACAGTTTGAAACGGCTGATGTAGTAGCACCAGAGGACGTTTTTAGATACGAGCACGGGAAGCCTCTCGTCAAACCTGATCATCCTCATCTAACAACGATGATGCAAAAATTGCATGAGTGGTACATGGAAACCTGCAGGAAGTCTGGGAAAGACAGTTTGATGATCAGAATTAAAAAAGAGCACGACTTCCCTAGAGTCGACCTGCTGCCTGTTGAATTTGTGGAGTTATTTCAGTTATCCAATCAAGAGGCCCTCGACAAACAACTCATCACTTGCTACTGTCTGTAAGTATTACTTCTATAATTAAGTCTCTAGCTCAGCTCGTTTATTGCATGTATATATAATTATCCTCACTATATTATGCAGATTGAAGATGGTCGAATGCAAAAAAGAACAAATCTATGACATTGGGTTCATTAGCCCAAATACCGTAAATGAATGGTCGGTACAAAAGGAAGCCAAAGATACTGAGGAGAACTTGCTAGAATCGTTCCTTAGACATCAAAACAAAAGGGAAATACTCTTTCCTTACAACTTCAAGTGAGTGTTACTGTCTTGTGCATATTCGGTTTCGCTTACTCGAGGTTAAGTAATGTAATTGATGAGTTATGCGTGCGCAGCTTCCATTATATTCTATGCCTTAACCTTGACGGGGCATTAGTAACTGTCTTAGACTCGAGACGTAAAGATCCCGAGAATTATGCGGACATGACTGCAATGCTCCAGAAGTAAGTTCAATCAATACTGGGACCATATCGGCAACTTTCATTCATTTCCTGATATCAAGTAATCATTTTCTTTGCCTGCCAGTGTTTGGAAAAAGTTCATCACTATGGTTCCGGGTCTGAAGAAGGAGCTGCGATTTACACACCCCAAAGTAAGTAGTACTAGCTAGTTCCGCGCATCTCTCATTGATTATAGTTTCATCAATACCATTATCATGCTTGCTTATCAGTTTGATTGAACTCTATTCTCGTAAAGTGCTTGTACCAGGCACCCGAGAATCATTTATGTGGATACTACGTATGCGAGTTCATTCGCCACTATACCTCTGAGCGGGGCTTCTCTGAGAAACAATTTGAAGTACGTAAACAATATTCACAATTTTATTTTATATATTACTATCAATTGTGTTGAGTTTCATTCATATATATGTATTGACCCCCTTCTTTAAATTAGATCTGGCAGATGCGGGATGAACTCCTACCACATGATCGCATACGAGCAATTCAAGAGGAATTGGCGGGATTCTTTCTTGACCACGTCATACCTGAACACGGAGAATACCATGTGGAATTGCAATGGTCTTAGGTAGATGATGTTAGGGATTGTAAGAGATGTTATATTGTACATATGTAGTAGCGTCGGATAGATATACGAAAACTTGTTGTTCGACCAAACACGGAGAAAGAGATGTCACTTCTCTCTATATATGTTCATGACGATCTTGTGTAATTAATGGTTTCCTTCATTTGCTTAATAGCTAGCGTCGAGTTCTCTCTATATGTATAGTAGCTAGCGTCGACCAAGCACGGAGAAAGAGAGGTCACTTCTCTCTATTATAGCTAGCTAACACAATATGAAACCCCTAAATTAACCCTTCAAAACCCCTAAACCCCCCCTTCCAAAAAAAAAACCCAACGCCTACGAGCTGCTGACGCGTGGCTGCCTTTTGATCCCGGTTGGTGTTACCAACTGGGACTAAAGGTCCTCCTGCCTGGGCGCCCCGCAGCGGCCACGTGGATCCCCTTTAGTTCCGATTCGTAAGCAAACCGGGACTAAAGGTTTTGGGTATTAGTCCCGTTTACTTTGTCCCGGTTTCAGAACCGAGACTAAAGGCCCTCTGAAACCGGGACTAGTACCCTGTTTTCTACTAGTGGCCGACCACGATCTGCTTCTCTGAGGAGCCCGCACCGGCCGATACGGGCTACCTGTTTGCCGCGCGTGTGATGTGTAACGTGACGCGGTCCCTGGAGTTCTACAGGAGAGGCCAGCGCCCGGACGTGCTCCGGGAGAAATACACCGGGGTCGGCAGCGGCTCCACCACGTTGTTCCCCATCGGCGACCTCTCCGCGCTTCAGAGCGACAGCGCCTGCCGAGGGGCCCTGCGCGGGATGCTGGCGGAGCTGCCGCAGCTCCGGTCCCTCCACCTCACCGATGACGAGTGGGACTCCGTCGTGCCCGCAGACATCGTTCCACAGATCGTCCGCGTGGCGTGCGGCGACGAGGCCCACGACGGCTTCACCTTCTGCTTCGCGATGAAGGTGCACCGCCGGATCATATACGGCAAGAAGGCCCTCCTGATGGCGTGCAAGGAGAGGGAGCTGGGCGGAGATGGCGCCGAGACGGACGACTGCCCGATCTGCCTGGGTGGCCTGGAGGGAGAACCCGCGGTGGAGCTGCCCCACTGCAAGCACCCGTTCCACCGCCGGTGCATTTCCACGTGGTTCTCCAAGGCGACGACGTGCCCCATGTGCTTGGGCGACGTGAGGCTCTGCGCCCTGCCGGAGTTTCTGGACCAGTAGTGCACTTTGGTAACGTACGACTCTCAGGGCACCAGCACAGCACCACCCAATCTCGAGCAGATTCAATCAGTCTTTTCTTTGGCGGAATTATTTCAATCAGTTATCCCTTCTTTTCTTTGTTTATTTATATCGGGATTGAGTCAGTTACTTTACTTACCTGCTAAAGTTATCAAATAGAGGGTGTATTCAGTTGCTTATGCTGATATACACACAATAGCTATACGTAAGTTGATTGAATTTACTACTATCTCTTCGTTACTAAATATAAATCTTTTTAAAGATTCCAATACGTACTACATACGGGTGTATATAGACATATTTTAGAGTGTAGATTCACTCATTTTACTCCGTACGTAGTTCATAATGAAATCTTTAAAAAGACTTATATTTAGGAATGGATGGAGTAGTTGATAAGTCAATTTTATGGGAGGATGAACCGTTGGAGGAGAAAGAAAGTTAGAGTTAGAAGAAAGAAGATTGACAGTTGGATCTTTAATCTAATGACCCGAAAAATCGACATACCCAAGATATATTTTCAGGCGACTTACATATGGCCGGTCCCATATTTACAAGTTGCTCTAATACACTAAGCTTCCTAGTTTTAGAGAGCCCACAATCAATTAAGAAAAACATTGCTGATCTGGGCATCCAATTTTGACTGGGTCGCATCCCTGGGCCTTTGCTGTATTTTGGGGCCTAGATGTAAATCGCCCTGTGTTGTGGGCTTCCTGGTCATTTCCCCTGGTGAAAGGTGCGGTCTGTTGCGTGTCGTCTGCGGTGTGGCGGCTGGGGGTTTCTTCGATGGTTACCTGTCCGTCGATGGTCGGTAATTCATGCGGGAAGGAGAGGTGCTGAGGTGGGGTTGTGGGACGGTGGGCGGCATTTATATATGTCTTCTGGGGCGAGCGTTCTGGCTGGTCCCCCTCTTTTGTTCTTGCTGGTGGTGGACTTGGCCCGCTGTCGTGGTGCTTGGCGATTCGGCACAGCTGCTGTGGGGAATCGATTCTTTTTATTTTGAGAAAACTTCCGATCTATTCATCTTCAATCATGGTAGTACAACGAACATCAGAAATAATAAAAATTACATCCAGATCCGTAGACCACCTAGCAACAACTACAAGCACTGAAGCGAGCCGAAGGCGCGCCGCCGTCATCGCCCCTCCCTCGCCGGAGTCGGGCACAACTTGTTGTAATAGATAGTCGGGAAGTCGTCATGCTAAGGCCCCAGAGGACCAGCGCACCAGAACAGCAACCGCCGCCGATGAAGAATAACGTAGATCGAAAGGATCCACCCCGAAGACACACGAACATAGACGAACAACAACCAGATCCGAACTAATCCACCAAGAATAGATCCGCCGGAGACACACCTCCACACGCCCACCAACGATGCTAGACGCATCACCGGAACGGGGCCTATGCGGGGAGACCTTTATTCCATCTTCAGGGAGCCGTCACCGTCTCGCCTTCCTGAACAGGATACAAACCCTAACAAAACTTAAAGGAACGACTAACAACCAAGCCCTCCCGCCGGCTCTTGTTAGGATCCACCGCGGCCCCATGGCCCTAGGGCCACTGGAGACGAGGCGGACCTGCCGCGGCACCGGCGAAAGGCACGAACCCTAGCCTTTTTTGGAGGAGCGGGCGGCGGCTGTGTGACCTAGTTCTCGTGGGTCCCTATTAGAAGCCAACCGATTCGACGGCGCTCCCCCCCTTTTGTTCTTGCTTCTGTTGGAGGTGGTCGGCCGCGGGCGTTGTGGGTCGCATTGGAGTTGCGTAGGCATCGAAGGGGAGTCAGGGCTTCTACTTTGGTCCTGCTGCAGTTGTCGCCTCTGGTCGATGTGTTGGGGGCGGCCTTCTTCAGAGATTTTGTCTCTCCTACGCTGCGTTATAGCACTTGTTCCCCTCTTTTTAGCTTTCTTCATTCAGTTGTAGTGTTGCTACCGTGGTAGGATTCCTGGGCTGTACCTCCGACACACTCTCCCATGATCCATGGTAGGATTCCGCGGCAGCGACGGCGACGACGTAGGTCAGTGCCTCCTTCCATCTCTACTCCTGGATTCTCTCTCTCTAAAAAACTATACCTCTGTTGCGCCCTCTCCCCGCCCACCTCGCCTCCGCTCCTGTTTGCACTCGCACTAGATATCGGCTCAACACCCCGTCTCTACCCTCCCCAATGTTAGATAATGTATTTACGTAACTTCTGTGTATACCCCTGTAGTCTTGTATTTGTACACATTGTGTACCCCTATATATATATGAGATAGACACACCCTATTGGGTGTCGAGCAGTTTCCACAACCCTATGTTTCACATGGTATTAGATTAGGTTACGATCGCTTCCGCCTCTGCCCCGCCTCCGCCGCCGCGATCTATCGACGCCATGGCCGCTCCGCCCGCGCCTGCTCAGGCAGCCACCGCCTCCCCGGCCGCCGCTGTCTCCCTGTTCCTGTCATCACGTCCACTTGTCGCCGTGGCTGGCTCTTCCACGGCTGCTGCTGCTTCTGCACCCGGCGCTTCTCTTCCTGACCCGCCGTCGCTGGGTCCGGTCGATGCCGCGCCATCTCCGCCCCATGGCTTCGGCCCCGTGCCGCCGCTGGGCTACAGGCCTGCTGTCGCCGGCTCCTGGCCGGGTTACCACCAGCCCTACGGCCCGCCCGACGTGCCCATGGCCGCCTACAGCGGTCCAGCCGCCCCG
The DNA here is from genome assembly GCA_039707655.1 of Elymus sibiricus. Taxonomy (NCBI): domain Eukaryota; kingdom Viridiplantae; phylum Streptophyta; class Magnoliopsida; order Poales; family Poaceae; genus Elymus; species Elymus sibiricus. The sequence goes on along the minus strand of CM077667.1, from coordinate 464,186,403 downwards.
TCGGCCTCCTACGGTGCGCCGTCTCACGCGCCGGCCTCTGGCGCTGCTGCGGGGCACCCATGGCTGTCCTACTCGGCGCCGCATGGTGCCCTAGCTGCGCAGCCGGCTGCCTATGGTGGCCCTTCTCCGTACGGGGCGCCCTACGGGGGTTCCTCCTTGGAGTTGCTGCCCTCTTCGGCGCAGCCTGGGGTGGCCTTCAACCCCGGCTTTTATGCGTCACCGCCGCCTTCGGATCATACTGCCGCGGCTGCGCCGTTCTACTTTGCACACCTCATCCCGGTGAAGCTTACGACGGATAACTACCTGTCGTGGCGCGCCCAAGTGTTGCCGCTGCTTCGCAATCGCTATCTGGAGGGCTATGTTGACGGCACCTTGCCGTGTCCTCCGCTGCATCATCCGGCGCATCATGCTTGGGTGGCGCAGGATCAGGCCATCCTCTCCGCTCTACAGTCCTCCCTCATGGAGAGCGTATCGTCGCTGGTCATCTTCGCCCTACATCTCGGGATGCGTGGACGGCTCTTCATACCAGCTTTGCTTCGCAGTCCCAGGCACGTGCTCATGCCATTCGCACTGCGCTTGGGGAGGTGAAGCTCAACTCCCTCACCGTCACTGACTACTTCAACAAGGTGACGGGTATGGCGGACACACTTGCCTCCATTGGCAAGGCTCTTGGGCCAGAAGAGTTCACCTCCTATGTGCTCAATGGGCTGGGTGATGACTATGATAATTTTGTGGAAAATATCAATGGTCGCGACACTCCCATCTAGCCACGTGAGCTATATGCGCGACTCCTTGCCACGGAACAGCGCATCCAGGCTCGCCGAACTACGCCGAGCTTCTCCTCCGCCAACGCTGCTACGCGTGGAAAGGGCACTCCCTACACGCCACCACCTGGTGGCAAGCCGGGGGGCCGCGCCCAACCCACGGAACACCACTACATCTGCTGGTGGTCGCGTCTGTGCCTGCTGCCCTTCCTGTGGAGTTCAGGTCCCCTGCCAGCTTTGTGGTCTGGATGGTCATCTTGCCTCTCGTTGCCATCGTCGCTTCAAGAAAGATTTCTTGGGCATCGGGAACAATGGTAAAGGTAATGAGAAGCAGGCTGCTTTGGCCAGTCATGAGCAGGGGCATACTCCTTCCTATCCAGTCGATGCATCTTGGTACATGGATACGGGTGCCACCAACCACCTGACGAGTGATATGGGCAAGCTTTCCACTCAGGAGCCGTACCGTGGGCATGATCAGGTTCACACCGCTAATGGGGGAGGTATGCACATCTCACATATTGGTCAGGCATCCCTTCTTACTCGCCAATCCAAACAACTACGTCTCCTTAATGTCCTTCGTGTTCCTTCTGTTTCATGTAGTTTGTTGTCTGTTCCTAAACTTACACTTGATAATGATGTCCTTGCTGAATTTCACCCTTTCCATTTTTTTGTTAAGGACCGGGCCACAAGGGACGTACTTCTTAGAGGTCGACTACGCCGTGGTCTGTACGCACTTGATGTGCCACCGGTACATTCTGCCTTCAGTGGTGTTCGGGTGTCGTCGTCGCACTGGCATGCGCGCCTTGGTCATCCTGCCAATCCCATTGTCAGCCATGTTCTTCATCGTTATGAACTTCCAGTTGTGTTCAATAATAATACTACTGCAGTTTGTGATGCCTGTCAGCAAGGCAAGAGTCATCAGCTTCCGTTTTCTGAGTCGAATCGTGTAGTCAACAAACCGCTTGAGCTTGTGTTTTCTGATGTATGGGGCCATGCCCAAACCTCTGTTAGTGGTCATAATTACTATGTCAGTTTTATTGATGCTTACAGTCTATCTTCTTAAGCGCAAATCTGATGTGTTTAACGTTTTCTTGCAATTCCAAGCGCATGCCGAACGTCTGCTTGACCATAAGATTATTCATGTGGAATCCGATTGGGGGGTGAATACCACAACCTCAGTGACTTCTTTAACAAGCTTGAAATTACGCATCGTGTCTCTTGTCCTCACACACATCAGCAGAACGGTGTAGCTGAGCGTAAGCATCGTCATATAGTTGAGACTGGTCTCACCTTACTTGCTCATGCCTCTGTTCCTTTTTCGGTTTTGGAGTGATGCTTTTTCCACTGCCTGTTTTCTCATTAACAGGCTTCCTACATGACTTCTTAAGATGAAAACACCTTTAGAACTCTTGCTGCATGAGGTTCCCTATTACACTTTTCTTAAAGTTTTTGGATGTGCGTGTTGGCCACATCTTCGTCCGTACAACAACCGCAAGTTAGAGTTTCGGTCCAAACAGTGTGTGTTTCTTGGGTATAGTTCTCTTCATAAAGGGTACAAGTGTCTTCACGTTCCCTCTAACCGCGTCTACATCTCACGTGATGTGGTGTTTGATGAGAATGTTTTCCCTTTTCCGCACTTCCGGCCACCTCCACCACTCCCACTACATCTCAGAAATCTGCTTTACCTTTGCCTGGTCAATTTGTTGATGCTGCATATACTCCCTTGTTGCTACCTAACCATGGTGCAGGTACTGGGCGCGGAGCACGCCTCGGGCTTCTGGATGAGCAGCCGCCCGCGTCCGTCGAGCCTGCTCGTGACGTCCCTCCGTCACCTGGCTTGCCGATGGGGCTGGCCGAGCCTGGCACTCCAGACGCGCCGGTCGAGCCGGTGTCCTCGTCCGAGCCGACGCCTTCGCTTGAGCCGGCGCCTTCGGTTGAGCCGGCATCCTTGCTTGAGCCGGCATCCCCGCTCGCGTTGACCGAACGGGCGTCCACTACCTCCTCGCCCGGTCGGTCGTCTGGTGTGACTGGCTCTGCGTCTGTGGATCCGTCTGAGTCGTCATCGTCGTCTTCATCGACTACGTCTCCGCCGACACCTCATCCGCAGCCACCTCCGCCGCCTATCGCTGTTCTGCATCCTCGTACGCGCAGTCAGAGTGGTATTGTTCGGCCGAAGGAGCGCACTGACGGCACGGTTGCGTGGATTGCGGCGTGTATGGCACAGACAGATGTTGACCCCACTGCCGAGCCTCGGCATTTTCAGGCGGCTCTCCGGATTCCTCATTGGCGCAGTGGCATGGAGCAAGAGTTTCAGGCACTACAGAGGAATGATACTTGGCGCTTGGTTCCTCCTGTGTCTGGTGTCAACATCATTGACTCCAAGTGGGTGTTTAAGGTAAAGAAGCATGATGATGGTTTTATTGAGCGATACAAGACACGGCTGGTGGCCAAAGGATTTAAACAACGATATGGTCTTGATTATGAGGATACCTTCAGTCCAGTTGTGAAACCTACCACCATTCGTCTGCTCCTGTCCTTGGCTGTTGCCAAAGGTTGGTCTCTGCGTCAGCTTGATGTTCAGAATGCTTTTCTCCATGGAGTTTTGGAGGAAGAAGTTTACATGCGGCAACCTCCAGGTTTTGTTGATCCTTCTCATCCACATCATTTGTGTCGTCTTGTTAAGGCGCTTTATGGACTTAAGCAGGCTCCCCGTGCATGGCATGCCCGACTTGGATCGGTTCTTCGCTGTCTTGGATTTGCTCCATCCACTGCTAACACGTCTCTGTTCATGTTCCATCGTCCTGAGGTTACTATGTACCTGCTGGTTTATGTTGATGACATTATTCTTATTAGCTCCTCAGTGACTGCTGCTGATCGTCTGCTGTCTGCTCTTGGTGGTCACTTTGCTGTCAAGGATCTGGGTGCTCTCCATTACTTCCTTGGTCTGGAGGTTTCATGGTCCCCTGCTGGCCTGACTCTCACTCAGCATAAGTATTCCTTGGACTTGCTGCGACGTGCTGGTATGTTGCAGTGCAAGCATGCTAACACCCCGATGTCTGCGACTGGTCGGTTATCAGCCTTGGATGGTGCCTTGCTCCCTACAGATGATGCTACCGAGTACCGCAGTGTTGTTGGTGGTTTGCAGTACTTGACTATCACACGGCCGGACATCTCCTATGCCGTCAACCGGGTGTGCCAGTATCTTCATGCTCCTCGGACTTCACACTGGTCAGCTGTGAAGCGTATCCTACAATATATCTCTCATACTGTCTCCTATGGCTTGCATCTTCGGTCTTCCTCCTCGAGTGCTCTCTCGGCATTCTCTGATGCAGATTGGGATGGCAGCCTGGATGACCGGCGATCAACGGGGGGCTATGCTGTCTTCTTTGGTCGCAACTTGATCGCCTGGAGTGCGCGCAAGTAGGCCACAGTATCTCGGAGTAGCACTGAAGCAGAGTACAAGGCGGTTGCCAATACCACGGCTGAGCTCATCTAGGTACAGTCTCTCTTGAGAGAGTTGAGAGTCTCTCAAGAGCAGCCACCTGTTCTTTGGTGTGATAATATTGGTGCGACGTATCTTTCATCTAATCCAGTTTTCCATGCTCGTACCAAGCACATCGAAGTTGACTATCACTTTGTGAGGGAACGTGTTGCACAGAAGCTTCTTCATATCAAGTTCATCTCCTCCAAAGATCAACTTGCTGACATCTTCACGAAGCCTCTTCCACAACCGTAGTTTGAAGGATGTAGGCGCAATCTTAACTTGCTTTGTACTTCAGGTCACAGTTAAGATTGAGGGTGGGTGTTAGATAATGTATTTACGTAACTTCTGTGTATACCTCTGTAGTCTTGTATTTGTACACATTGTGTACCCCTATATATATATGAGATAGCCACACCCTATTGGGTGTCGAGCAGTTTCCACAACCCTATGTTTCACACCCAATGATAGTTGTAGTTTTGGTTCCGGACAAGCAACTGAGAGTGGCGGCGGCGGCGGAGGCGGCGGCAAGCATGGCAAGAGGGAGAGAAAGGGGAGAGGCTCCCCGTCGATTGGCAAGGGACGGAGTATAGCTGCCCTCTTCACCACTCACGTCAGATGATTCACTTCCAGGTACCTCCATTTGTCTTTTTTGTGACGTTTTTTGGTAGTTTGGGAATAGCTTATATCTCCATCCAGATCTTCAAGTCGTGATTGTAAGTTGTAACCTGTAAGTTGGTCGCTCCCTCCCGTGTAATCTCCAAGATCCATAATTGAATAATTCATTTTTTGCTCTAATCAATTGGAGTCGTATTGCAATGTATTGTCCATCTGAGGTGTTATGCATGTAGACTTGTTGAGGATACACCTTCCCCTATTTGTGCAAATGCCTCATAAAGTGCATTCTATTTCCAATGGCTTGATCTATTATCTCAAATGATCTTACATAAAATATACCTCTCAACTTTTATTTTATGAATCTACCTTAGATGATCTGCACCTAATTGATTTTTACTTTTAAACACTGTTTTCAACTGCTATTCTGTCCTTGTGAGATTAAGTTGTATTCTTTTTTAATAAGTATGAGGCTCGCTTCGTATTTTACAACAATTAATTAGAAATTATCTTGAGACATATGAGTAAACATCATTCCCAGTGTTCATGATACTGTTGTAAAAATTTGAACATATTCATGTCTGAAAAAATTATCCGAGCTCAGTTTTTCGTTTCACTTATTCCATTCCTGTTGGTTCCTAAAGAAGTGATATGATGCTTTACTGATGTATAATATATGCTAACAAAGTTCATATTCGATAGACTTCTTTTCTGAAGATATATGGCCTACGAGCCCATAAGGCCATTGTATCATCTGGTTCCTGGTATTGTGCATGAGTTCTTTTAGTTCACAACACATGCGAGGAGCAATTCATTTTAAACCAATTATGCGGCATGTGTTTAAGTTTCTATAATTCTTTGTTGGGTGCACTATTGAGTGTGGAGTCTATTTGGCTGATTGTGTTGATGGTGTTGTGACACAGTCAGTGCTTTTGGCTGGTGTAGTGTTTGACATTTGTGGGTGGTCTATCGTGTAGATGATACGTGTGTTGGCTTCCACTGGAAGAGAACAACCAACAAAGCATAAGAAACCCCACACTACATGCAGCCACATACGTGTGGGCTTATTACTTGATTCCATGGTCTGTAATGTTATATCTTGGCTTGATAGTCGAATCGAATTGAGCCAAGTTACATTCTGTGTTTAACTATAATTAAGTGGCTGCATGTTCTGTAAGGGTGCAATTGGGGTTCAATTCTTTTGATCTCAAAATAAAGGTTTATATAAAGCTAGCAGTTCAGATCAGGCAATCATTCACATCAGGTGGAAAGTAGAACAAGAAATAGTAGTAAATTTACAAGGCAAGAACTGGTCATAGTAGAGAGGATTCTGAACCAAATATACTAATGTGGTACATAGTACAACATCATTCTGTGGTTTAAGTTAAATAAAGGGATGCGTACCAGGGCTAGCTCATAATTCTACTGAGATGCTATGTTATGTGATCTCATACAGTAATATGGGCACCTGAATCCCTGGCCATCATGTCATAGTTTTTTCTTTTGCTAAGATTTTCTCTTTACAATACATACATAGAGAAAACTGATTTATTCTACGCTCCACAATTTTTTGTTTCCAAGTTGCTTGGTCTATTGTACGATGACTATTCTATTACATAAATTTTCAGAAGAAAAGACATCTTTGTTGGATTGCTAAGTTGGAGTGTGCTAATTTCATCCAACAATTAGTGAAAAGCAAATTGAGACATGGTACAAGTAGGGAGCATGTTTCTGTTCTCCAAATAAATGTTTGATTATTGGTACACTTGTGATAGAAATATTATTACCGTACATTGCAATTTCAGTCTCCAACCTCCTTTCAGAGATATGCTAAATATTATAATGGACACTTTGTATTTGTGTGCTACATATGCAATTACAAGCAAAGGCAAGACCAAGACTGTTAAGTTGAAGTGAAAGGTTTATTGCCATTAGCACTTCCAAAAAGATGCAAAATGCTAATATAGTTCAACCATTGAAATGGGCATCGCCTATATTCAGAAGGAAAAAGTTGTTAGCTTTATGCCTATCCCCCTTTTTTGAACTTTGCATGCGTTCTCTGTATATGTCGAGTAGCAGTGGCAGGAGTCAAACTTCTGGCAATGTATCTTCATCTGAGTCCGACAACCCTAGGTCTCCAGCAGATGATCTGGGATCAAGAAATTTAGAACGGGACAGAGTAGCCGCAATCACCCTTTTGGTCAAGACACGGAAGAACGCTGAAGGAAAGCCCATACAACAGCCTAAAGGTGTATATGAAGTAATCGACATCGATTTGAAGTGTTTGGCTCCAACTAAACTAGATAAAGCACACACGAGGTTTAGGAGTGTGTGTGTGGATTTGTTGGTAGGGCTAGGCTCAACATTAATCTGCCGGGGGTTTGGAAGGTTAACACAGAAATGCGGCATAGGATAGTCCGGGAGATCATGGATCACTTCAATGTTCCGCGTGAGTGGAGAAAGCAAGTGGAACACGCTGCACGGAAGAAGGCCAAGGATGCTTGGATAAACTGGAAGCTTGTGTTGTACAAGAAGTACTTGAGTCAAAGCAAGGACCCAATTCATGTGTGCCCCCAAATTACAATGGCAGACTGGGCAGAACTCAAAAGGGCAAGGGCCGCCGAGGAATTTATTAGGAAGAGTGCCACGCAATCAGAACTTCAAAAGAGGAACACAGACCCCCCCCCCATCGTATGGGTGTAGTAGGATACTACGGCATGAAACTGATATGGAAACATGAGAAAAAAGAAGCAGAAGTTGCGGGTGGCAAACCGGCCTTTAGTGAAATTAAGGGAGGTCGTGCTAGAGACTACTTGTGGGCACGTGCAAGGACGGGTGAAAATGGTGATTATTACTTTAAAAACTCACAAGACCTAGAACTGTATAATGAGATGTTAAAGGCTTCCAAAACCCATATAAAGTTATACATGAACTCAGGGCCATGTGAAATCATGTCCGAGGCTCTGAAAACCAAAGAGCCCCATGACCGTGTAAGGGTATAGGGGTCAATGTCCCGCACAAGAGGGCTTTCACACTCAGCAAAGAAGAGAGGCTCGCCATAAAAAAGCGAGGAGAGAAATGAAGAAAAATGCATTGTATGAAAGGTTGAGGAGGGACATGTATTCGACAGTTCGAAAGGAAATTGAGGAGTCACTGATGATGCAGAAGACTCTAGCACTAAGAGATAGCCAACAGACAGGAGAGGGGGTGGGCATGGAGGCTCCTGCTTATTGTGCAACAACACCACACAAGTGCATCATCTGGCCCCAGCGACACAGAGGCTGCGGTTGCGCATGCTGATGCTATATCTAATCTATATGGAATGACAGGCAGACTGAGGGGCGTGCTTACACATTATGACGGTATGTTAACATGTGCAATAGCCTGGGTTAGCCCCCCCCTCCCTAGGTGACGAGGTCCTCTTGGTGGGTAATGTGCCATTTAGGTGGGGCTGTGTGAAGTGCTATGTGACTGAAGTAAAGCCTAGATTCGCTAATTTCACCCTGAGGGATGTCCTAGGAGACTATGATGAGCAAAGAACCTTGGGAGAAACACTGTTAAGTCATATCCGGTGGTCACGAAAGGAAATAGACTTCATGGATGAGATCCCTCAAGCCCCCCCCCCCCCCCAAAAAAAGAGAAGCAACCAATGGCTCCCTTCAACTGGTGACTCTCTTCTCGCCACAGAAACTCTCGCGTGCTTCCCCCGAGGAACCTAATAATTGTAATCTGACGGCTGAGGCGTCAACATGTGATCAGACTGCCCGACTTGCTGGCGTACAGGCCATGTCATTGTTCACTCCTGAGCAGCCTGTGGCATGGCCTACAACTGCTGAAGACGCATCACCGGTTCAAATGCGGAGAATTGAAGAAGCTGGGGGAGACACAGTGCCACTACATGCTCAGCAGACCAACCCGGTCGAACCGCCTTCTAGGCAGTACGACGATTCGGAACCCCCTGTTCAGCAGTCAGACGGTTTGGAACCGTCTGCTAAGCAGTCAGACGGTTTGGAACTACCTGCTAAGCAGTCTAACGGTCCACAACCGCCTGCTCACCAGTCCAGTGGTTCGCATCTGCCTAATCAGCATACTGATGTGTCGGTAGGGCCTACTTATCATACCAACGCGTTGGCACAACCTCCTCAGCACACCGATTCGTTGGCATCACCTGTGCAGAAGCCTGACATAGCTTCAACGCATGGTCCGCAATCTGATGCCTCTGCTCCTACAGCTCAACACTCTGTCACAGCAACACCACGAGCTCAGCAGTCCGATGTAGCTACACCGTCTTCTCAGTGGTCCGTTGTAGCATCACTGTCTGCTCAGCAGCACGTTGTTCATCAACCCAAACCTCGCACCAGAAGAAACCGAAGTAACCAAAATAAAGTGGGCACGGTCGCACTCATGAAGAAGGGGCTCATGAAACAGAGGAAGGGTGAGAACCAAAGCATCCTACTACAAAGACTTTTTGCCCAGAACCAAATTACCAATAAGTTGCTTGAAGTGGTGAGTTATCCTGTTTCTAAGAGCATTCCCGATGAAGAAATTGACATGATACTTTCTAAGAATAAAGCATACGTACTTGAAGCACCCAAGTACAATCATGGCTAGACATTTCTTGTTGATGTATACTTTGAGGAGTATAGTTCCAGTTGCCGCAAGTTACATAAATATTGCATTGAAAAATATTAGCAGGTAATAAAGTTCTGGAAGTCCACTACGACAGTAAGCATTTTTGTCACCTTCCAAGTATCATTAGTGTGGAATTCGTGGACTTTCATCTCTTCTTCAACTTCGATATGCTCGCTTTCACTCTTGTTAAATGCTTGATGTTGTAAGTACTTCACAAACGCTGATCAACTTCTCCATACAAGGTTGTAAACGTAAAAAAAGCTAATTATATTATATTTTCTCAGGGGATTGATCGCGCAGAGATCAAAAAGGGAGAATGGGTATTTCATAGATCTTGATGTAGCAAATGACACTTTAAAACATAACCAATGGAAGGAGTCCATGGACTGTCACCAAGATCATGCTTATGTCACATCATGCATAATTCTTTGTATTACCATATCATGAGGGTAAGTTAAATATACAACCACGCATACATTGATCATCTTTAGTTTTGAGATAGTTCGTAAGTTCATGGTTTTCTTAATCCGTAGCATTCACTGGATGTTGGTAGTCATTGTTCGAAAGCGCAACAAAATTTAGTACCTGAATTCTCTCAGAGAGTCAAAAAAAGCTTAAGGATCTGACACATCTTTAGGAATTCATGGATGGGTATTGAATTCTTTGATGTTTAAATTTGTATTCATATCTGGTTCAAGAATTGAGTATGTGAAAATTCATCTTCATTTGAATGTATTGTCAAAGTACATAAAGGCACATGGGAATCGGTTCGACAGCCAACTGCCTCTGCAGCACGAGATTGTTTCTCCGGTAAGACATCAAAATCAGTTATTTTTAGACAATGTATCCAAAGGTTCGCCAATAACTTTTCTTATGCTAGTCAAATGTTCAAGTTTCTAAATGAACCCCTTTCTATTTCTTTCCAAGGAAAAAATAAACAGTTTACACCAGTTAGGTTGTTCCTAATAGGGAAAATCCACGACTAATTATGTACAAAAAATTCCAGTGTTCTCAACAACAAGAAGGGACCAACCTTTGGGGATACTTTGTTTGCAAACACATGATCACCGTATGCAGATCTTCTTAGTGTTGTAACTATGCTTACAACATAATACTAGTAAGTCTATATCTTAATTATTATCTTCTACTCCACAAGTATGGCACATTCTCATCTAAAAATCCTGCAGATCATCGTCAAACAGATAACCCCTGAACCGCTCCCCGCAGCTGAATTGATGGTTGTTAGGAGATTTATCAGCAAGTTCTTCGTGAAACACTATATCAAGCCCACTCCAAATGATGAAGATTTCAGCATGCCTTACCAATAAGTAGTATGCTTTCAGTTAGTGTTCACAGCTAAACATATACGCATGGATGCATTGTTTTCCATGTGATCAGGTGTTCGTCTTTCGTACGCAATAATTCTGTACTGACATGTCAATGCATCTATGGAATTTAGCTATCATTTGTTCAATTGCATATTATGGAAATTTTTGATGAATGTTCTTTCTGTGAACACTACTTGTTCAATTGCATATTGTGGCGAATTTGTTTTTGCAGGGCAATTCAAATTCATTTATTTGCCTTAACCTGGCCATATAAGCGCAAACGATTTAAGTAAGTAAGCGTGTGTGATACAAAACGGAAATCACACGTCACTCATAATGGAACCGCCTGTTATGTACATGAAAAGCATGTGATATGAACTAAATCGTGGGTGATACACAACAAATCGCACACGATTTGGAGCACTTCTACGTGTGTGTAGGGGCCTAAATAGTGTGTGATTTTACTTTATCTCACACGTGAGATTAGAGGAAACCGTGTCCGATGCAAAATATAATCCAGCTCGTAAATTATTCAGAAACCGTGTGCGATGATATCATGCATGGCAGACGCTTGTCGTAGAAGACTCGTATGCAATGGTCCCGATATCGCACACAGTTTCTATGATGGCCCATGTGCCCTAGGTAATATTTTGCCAACGGTCAAACTTCACACACCGTTTGGTTTCCCTGAGCAATTAGACATGTTTGACTAGTGAGAGACGTGTGCGATTGATCACCAATCACACACGTCTGTCCAAATATGGTGTGTGCGATATATTCCTACATCACATACAATTACATTTGGTAGAGCGTTTGCGTTATCGGTCACTATTGCAGATGATTTTCTTGGTCGTATGTGATGGACCCTCCCCCCCCCCCCCCCCCCGGCCACATCGCTCACACAGACAAGGCGACGATTTAAAACTGCGTCGCGGAAAGGGGTTAAAATCCGTTTGTATGGGACGTCGTTGCATTAGTGATGGCTCACCATGAGCTCAAGAAAACATTTTATTTTCCAGAAATTAATACATGAAACAGTAACCAGGCCCATTAATACTATAGGGCAACCATAAAACATTTATTTATTCGATAGAGGATTACTGATATATCGTTACATTGTAGTAATTTCGGTTCATAACTTCTGATCAACAATTTTCCGAACCTGGCTTGATGTCTTGCAAATGATGAATTCTTCATACATTTATTCTATCGGCTCCACAAAGATCAATCTTATCGCATCTTTGATTGTGTCTGAAGTAGTGTATGCATCATTATGCTTGTACATATTACCCGCGGTCTTAGCAAGGTTAAGTATTGTGTGTCGCACAACAATTGGTTGATTTGTCACAGCAAAAGAGTGTTCTAACATATCCTTCCATGAATCTTCAGCGAGTTCTTTTATCTGCTCACAAGCATCATGCATTGTTGCCCCATGCTCCTTCATGTAACATTGGACAGTAGAGCCACAGTGGTCCCCTGTTTGCTCACGCTGCAAAATATGGTTGTAAGATAATGTCAGTTATTGTCTCAATATACCCACAAATTTAATCTTCATAACTTCATTTATGGTTTTGATCATTAGTGATATGTTTTGAATGACGGCATAACCGATTAATCTATGAGTATATTTAACATGCATGAGTTACCAAGGATTGAAGTGATTCATGTTTATTGTTTGCGTCACAATAAACTTGTACCTTGAAGAACATAAATGTTAGTTATCTAACACCACAAGGTGGCTATCACGATTTCAACATATATATTAATTTTACATCCGCAAATTTCTCCTTGTTTTTACGTAGTGTCAAATAATATACCATTTGCAAATTAGTTCTTCTATGTGCCAGGATTTTTGTTACACTTATTTGTACCACATTTAGTCTATTTCCCCATATCGGCGGCTTGGGATCGCTTCTTTAATCTAGAGCCGACACAAATGTGAATGTAATATTATAGTTACTAAATCAATATTAGCAGTGTAATTGTGCCTCCTTTGATGTTTGTATTCCTTTTGTTCTAAAAGTACATAATATAGTTCTTTATATGCACATTCATCACTTTGCCAAGATGCAAAATTAATATTCACATGAAGTTATATCCACTTGTGTAAGTATAGAGAAATACCTTGGTTGACACTATATCATTTGAGAGGCGGACAAATATACCCAAACACTTGATTAGTTGTGGATTTTCTAAAACCCACTTGAAAGTCTCCTCTGTTGTTATCTCATCCATTCCAACATATGCAGCACACGCTAGCAGGTAGGGTCCAATGCTTGTAGATGAAACTTCAAGGTGTTCACACATTGTTTTTGGCACATAATGTTCATCGCGCCATTTTAGTTCATCGGCGTATGCTTGAACTAATTGCTTCAGCTGTGTATTTAGAAGAAAAAAAGTCATTTTAGATGGTTATATAGTTTGTTAGAAGTATTGATTGTAAGTTGGATTAGTTGCAATAAATATCAATTACTTTACAGGATATAGTGTGTTATTCATGTCCTACAGGATAAGTTCCCTTGCAAGGAAAATTTCATTAATTATATTTATGGGGAAAACATGTCAGCAGCTTTACTGGGAGATAAGGCATTTCTATGCATGTTCACGATCTCTATGTATTGAGTAAACAACATTAAATAATTTACTGACCAAATAAAATATCATTTCTAGATAAAAATAACTATAAATGGTGAATAATTGTGTTACAACCTTGAAAACAATGAAACACACACACAAATGTCTAATAGAAAAAACGCCTAGTTTACATTGCCTTGCTTTTATTTAGTGCAAATGTTTACATACTATTTAATTATTTATATGAAAATATATTCCCTTTATGTCATCAACATGATTCTATTAGGATAAGATATTAAACATAACGTATTTACATCTAGACCATTGTGGTTCTATTTTGGCAATACACAATCCTAATATACTTATAGGAGGACATGCATTTCATTACTAATTATGTAATTATGTACAGTGAGTTAGGTTGGTGAAATCAAATAGAGTACTTGCCGTTTCTTTTAGGTAAACCACACGGTAGCTTTCGTCATGTCCTAACTCGGCCTCGAATGAAGAAAATGTCTCTAATAAATAGAGGTAGAAATTCTTCATGTATTCTGGAAGGAGAGCTACTGCACTTTCATCCCACCTGCAATTTACTATGATATTAATGTGTATGTTCAAGAAATATAGTAGCTAGGATGGGGGGTGGGGATCTAGAAGAGTAGGCTAGACAATTCTCCATTTATGTTCAAATGCTATTGTGTGTAGTATTTACTAGTTGTTTCACTTCTTGGGAGCACGATAATTTGACAAGATATTGTTTCATGACCACGAACTTATTTCACATGAGCCCTCTTTTATTAAACAAAATATTTAATATGTTTCAACAAACAATATGGCAACATAGAATACCATGCCTAGTTAATATATCTGATGAGAAGAGTCATGTACCTATGTGATATGCATATCGGTAGCATCGGCATTCCATACTAGTTAATAACTTAACTTCATCTATGTTAGTTCAATGAATCAGTATTGACATACGACATCCAAAATTGATGCCATAGTTTTTTATTAAAGGTGTTAATTGTCTTCAAAAAATAATTGGAGAAGGCAAGGAATATTGTGACCTTTTAATTGCTTCTTGAAGTTTCATACTCTCTTCGGTAGTACCATATGTGTCAAATATATCGTCTATTATGGTAATGAAAGCTGTGATCTTCGTGAGTATAATTCGCGAATGAGAATATTGAGGTTTGTAGCATGCCCCATTCATCCAGAAATACACTTCTACTATTCGATCTCTAACGAAACTCAAATTGGATTTGCCATAGAGCTCCTTCCACCACCTACCATATATAAACAAAAAATAAACCATTTGTCAGTATTATGATTGGAAGAAGTGAAGAGTTCCCAACATTAACTACAAGATGTGAAATTGTAATAAACTTACAACGTGACATCTTTTAACTCCTCACAGAAACAAATTTGTAGCAGGTTAAAATTCAATTTTGCAAGCTCCAATATGGCTTCATTTCGTATAGACTCCTTTTCATACTTGGATATGTAACTTCTTGTTTCTAGTATTCCCACCCTTCTAAAAAGAGGTGTATCTAGGGCAGAACACACTTCCTTTGCATAAGGTGATTCCAGTTTTAAATCACACAGAAGACGTCTTTTGGTGAAAGAGATAGCCGCATCAAGTACTTCCTCACCATGGGTCCTCAGATATGCCGCATTGTATAAGCTTAGCAAACTTCTTGTATCAACATCAACAAAATTTTCTTTTTTGTCTTGAAATTTTTTGAATACATCTGCAAAGTTGATTGATAACAAGCATTTACTATTTCTACTTCAATAGTAAATTGTTTAATACCTAATTTGCTAGCACTAACTAACAACGACTTACCTGATGGCACGTCATATCCATTTTTTCGTAGAAGATAAAACCGGAGTGAAACCAAGTGTAGATTATTATCATTGTAATCAGAGTTAAGAACAACATTGAGTTGTTGCTTGATCTCATTCTCATAATGGTAGTCCAAACCAAGTCGTTCTAGCGCCATTATAAGATCTAATATTTTTGGTGTTTCATTTGAATCTTTTATCATTGTCCTTACTTGTTCCCTTAACACTCCTGCCCTTTCTTGCATTTGAGGTAGCTGCACAGATAGACATGCAAGTATAGGTGTCAATCTTGTGAACAGCTATGGTGCGGGTCTGATCTTTGAATTCAATAAAATTTCAAAAAATATGACATTAATCCATCCTATTAACAAAAACATGCCAAAATAGATGGTGGTAAAGTCTAATGTGAATATTGTATGAAGGATGAACAATAATACATATCAAATCAACTATTAATATATTAATTACTACTCCCTCGCGTTTAGAGCCTAAACACTCTTATATTTCTTTACGGAGGGAGTACAACGATTTTTTGTGTGGAGAAAACGCAAAGCCTTGACTCTCATAAAAAATCTAAACAGAAATTTAGATTTGGGTTAAATCTTACTACACAAACTTTACAAATCAGGCATCTCCAGTCGCTCTTACCTGCGCTGAAGACGGGGGCTGGTAAGTAAGGAAGAAATCACCCCACAGACTTGGATGAAAGGTGCTCATCTGCTCCTGGCCAGCACTATCTCCGTGCACTGCTGCCATTCGGTTCTTCTTGCGTATAGTGCTTCGTGCTCGGTGAAGTAGTTCAGAGACAGATTGTAGGTGTGTACTTGTGCATGCAGAAGGGCACATATATAGAGAGAGAACCGGTTCTAACTCGTAGCCTTATACCAACTATTAAAATCTTCTGACATACTCCTCATAGCAGCCATGGAGAAGACATACTCCAAAAAAGACTTACTCGGTCGTGGAAACCACGACCGATGAAATATCAAGGGCCGGTGACTTAGAAGTGCGAGTAAAAAAATGTCATTACGGTTGCTTTTCCTTTTTCCTGCATTTTAAGCTCTGAACAGAGTTTTACATCACTTTCTTCTGCTCGGCCCTAAGACCAAGGCAGCACGAAGGTACACACCAATACTGGCTAGGATTTGGCATTGACGTGCACTTGAACTGAGTTTACATTTTTTCCACTAGGGGTTCCATTAATACGAACCTTCAAAATCATTTAAACTGGCACGGTCAAAAGTCCATGTCACATGCATTCCCTTCGAAAAAGATGTTCATCACCTTCTTCAAACTCCACTAGCTAAGATTTGGCATTGACGTGTCGACAAAATACCGTTTTCAGAGCAACTTTACATATTTTCCACTTGGAGTTGCCAATAACATGAACCCTCAAAGTCATGTTAAGTGGCATCGTCAAAAGTCAATGAAACATGCAATACCTCCAAAAAGAAGTCGACGACACATGCATGGATATTCAAAAGTTATGATAATATGATAATGGACGTAGCCGTCACTCTTCCTGTTTTTTATCTAAACATCATTGTTTTCTGCTGTAATATTTGAAAAGGATATTCAGTGCGTTAGCTAAGAAGTGCAGCCAACGATCTACGTCCGTGCTAGTCGGCTAGACGGATCTAATACTGGATTCCCAGAATCCAGATTCTAATATCCCCCAGGCCAATCCTGACAAAATAGAAAATTTAAGAGCCACCGACGGCTATCAGTGCCAATAGCTTAATAAGAATCTGACAACATGAGTTTCGACGAAGGCTGCTGCAGCAGCTAGAATCTTGGACGCTGGTCTATTAGACCATAACCTGCTTCTTTTTCAATTCACAGCAGTTAGTGAACTCTCGGGTCTGCAAGATTCCGGGAAGCTTCAACAAAGTGGTTCACTGCAGGGCAAAAGAATTGTTGGATATTCAAATGGATCCCAAGAGCAAATTAATGATTCCATGGTGAAACAGCTAATATTATCGATACAAAAAAATAACATATTTTTTAATATACACATACATAATCCAAATCTTATATGTATATGTAGACTTTAGTAAAAAGATGTTACTTTTATTGAATTCATGCTCCAGCTAGTTGTTCCAAAAGTCCGAACTAATGAAGAAATGTGGGCGATATATTTCAACATTCCCCCCTCATGTCTAGGCTTATTTAGTCTTAGACATGGGATCGATGTAGGCCGTAGAATCTTTCTTTTAATACTGCGTTGGCAAGGCCTTGAACTTGAGACCTCTTGGCTCCGATACCATATTGAATTCATGCTCCAGTCAGTTGTTCCAAAAGTCCGAACTGATGAAAAGAGGCGGGCAATATATTTCAACAACTTTGCCATGTGCGGGAAATAACAAATATGGATCTTACAGAATTACTGTTGGTAATTTTAGAGTATCAAATACGTTATTTCTTCATGAAGACACGAGCTACTTCGGTCCCGGCGAGAAAGAGCACGCGCGCACTGTGCGACTTTGAGGGTGGTGCGCGACCTCGGCCTGTTGGGCCCCACAGACAAGATGACACCTAAGGCTGCCGCCACGTTGATCAAGAAATTCGATGAGCCGCTAACTAAAGAAGACATTGAAGGCCTAGCCAAGATCATCCACCTGGACCGTGCTGCTCCTGCATCGCCACTGGCCTCGCTGGCCCTGATGGAGCTCCCGTCGGGGACATGGTTGAGTTGTGTTGCACGCTTCTTACTGTAGTCTCCACAGGCGGTCAGCCCTAAGTTGGCTTGAGCTAGATTTCATTACTTGTAGTAGGGATCGGTGCAAGTTATCATGCCAGCGGGAGTTGGGGCCTATTGGTGGTCGTCAGCATGCCACGGTTGTATTGGTTGTGTTCGTCCTCTTCATTAGTAATGTTAGTTTATGGACAAACCATCAATGTACATATGAGTAAAACCAATTGCGCAATCATGTCCTGGAACGTGCGGGGGCTTAACACGCCGGCAAAGAGAGAAACGGTACGAGAGGTAGCTGCCACCAACAGGATCGCCTTGCTCCGCATGCAAGGGACAAAAATTAAGACCTGGCCTCGTCCATGGTGCAGGACGTTGGAGGAGGGTAGCTTAAAGATTGTGTAGTACTGCCGACGATAGGGACTAGAGGTGTGCGGCAATCTTGTGGAATAGAGAGCTAGTCTTTGTAGTCTCGCAAGCGATTGGCCAATTCTCAATTGCGGCCAAAGTAACTATTATTAGTTCTTCAACTAGTTTCTTCATCACCACTGTTTACTGCCCCGATGGACGACAACAGCAAAGATGCCTTCCTTGTAGAGTTAGTTAGCAATGTGCCGCTGTTAGGCTCTTCCTGGTTGATAAAAAACGACTTCAACATCATCTACGAGGCTAGGGATAAAAGCAATTTAAATCTTAATGAGTAGATTCAAGGCGGCGATCGACAAGGCGACACTTAGAGAGATTAAATGTAAAAATTGTTGGGGAACAAAGCATGGAAAACAAAAAAATTCCTACGAACACCTAAGATCTATCTATGGAGATTCATAGCAACGAGAGGGAGAGTGTGTCTACGTACCCTTGTAGATCGTTAAGCGAAAGTGTATATCACGTGGTTCGTGCAGTCGTACTCATCACGATCAGTCGTGATCCGAACCGATCTAGCGCCGAATGGACGGCACCTCCGCGTTCAGCACACGTGCGGTTCGATGACGTCTCCGCCTACTTGATCCAGCAAGTGAGCGCAGAGTAGTAGATGGGATCGCCGGATCACGACGGCGTGGTGGCTATGATGGTGATGCTCTCCCGGCAGGGCTTCGCCGAGCGCTGCCGGAAAGACAGACGGAGGAAGAAGCGGCAGAGGGAGGGTTGCCGCCGGGGCGTCGGAGGAGGTGCAAGGCAGCCCTCCCACCCCTCCTCTATTTATAGGGGAAAGGAGAGGGGCACCGGCCCTCAACCCCTCCTTCAAGGAAGGGGGCGGCGGCCTAGGGGTGGCTTGCCACCCAAGGCAAGGGTGGCGCCCCCCCTCTAGGGTTCCCACCAACCCTAGGCGCCTTGGGCCTTGAGGGGAGGGGGCGCCCAGCTCACTCGAGGCTGGTGCGCCTCCCCTCTCAGGCGATGTGCCCCCCTGGGGCGGGTGAACCCCCCCCCCCCCCCCCGAGGACCCCCGGAACTTTCGACACTCCCGGTAAATTACCGGTAAAACCCGAAACTTTTTCGGTGGCCCAAATATGACTTCCCATATATAAATCTTTACCTCCGGACCATTTCGGAGCTCCTCATCATGTCCGAGATCTCATCCGGGACTCCAAACAACATTCGATAACCAACATACATATCCCAATACTACTCTAGCGTCACCGAACGTTAAGCGTGCGGACCCTACGGGTTCGAGAAGCATGTAGACATGACCGAGACACCTCTCCCATCAATAACCAATAGCGGGACCTGGATGCCCATATTGGTTCCTACATATTCCACGAGGATCTTTATCGGTCGAACCATGATGTCAAGGATTCAGTCAATCCTGTATGCAATTCCCTTTTGTCTAGCAATATATTACTTGCCCGAGATTCGATCGTGGGTATCTCCATACCTAGTTCAATCTCGTTACCGGCAAGTCTCTTTACTCGTTTCGTAATACAATATCCCGTGAATAACTCATCAGTCACATTGCTTACAAGCTTCTTGTGATGCTGTATTACCGAGATGGCCCAGAGATACCTCTCTGTCATATGGAGTGACAAATCCCAGCCTCGATTCATGCTAACCCAACAGACACCATCGTAGATACCTGTAGAGCGCCTTTATGATCACCTAGTTACGAAGTGAAGTTTGATAGCACACAAGGTATTCCTCCGGTGTCAGTGATTTGCATGATCTCGTGGTCTTAGGAACAGATACTTGACATGAAGAAAGCAGTACCGATAAACTTAAGTGATACGATCATATGCTAAGCTTACGGTTGGGTCTTGTCCATCACATCTCGTTATCAAATGACAACTCATGTCTATGGTTAGGAAACCTTAACTATCTTTGATCAATGAGCTAGTCTAGTAGAGGCTCACTAGGGACACGGTGTTGTTTATGTATCCACACAGGTATCTGAGTTTCCGGTCAATACAATTCTAGCATGGATAATAAACGATTATCATGAACAAGAAAATATGATAATAACCAATTTATTATTGCCTCTAGGGCATATTTCCAACAAAAATAGGAGATACATCTGGAGCAATGAAAGAGAATCCCCGATG
This sequence comes from Elymus sibiricus, assembly GCA_039707655.1. Taxonomy (NCBI): domain Eukaryota; kingdom Viridiplantae; phylum Streptophyta; class Magnoliopsida; order Poales; family Poaceae; genus Elymus; species Elymus sibiricus. Next base: position 464,165,941 of record CM077667.1, on the reverse strand, counting down.
CTTGTTAGCATTGATAGGTTTTTTGCAAACACTGAGAGGGAGACCATCTTCCCATATTTCGTGCTTATGGCTGCATCAACTGCTTGCTCTGACCACTGTCCATTAGTTATTGCCAGTGCCACAACGCCTCCAACGTGTGCAAGGTTTAGATTTGAAAGCTTTTGGACTAAATTTTGACACTTCATATAAACAGTGCAGCAAGCCTAGCAACGCCCAGCTGCCCAGACATGTGCTTTGAGCGGATTCAAAACAAGACTAGAAAGGGTGAGCAAAGACCTGAAGGTTTGGAGTAGAAGCATGTTTACTGACACAAAAGTTCAGTTTCATTTGGTCTCTAAACTGATCTTAATGTTCAATGTGGTGACGGAAAAAATACAGTTAACACGGGAAGAGTTCAACTTCAGAAAACTGCTCAAACAAATGATTGTTGGCTTAGCAGCGGTGGAACGGGCAAGATAGCGACAAGCATCAAGGCTTGCGTGGCTAAAAAGTGGGATACGCAAACACTTCCTTCTTCAATGCCAAGATCAATTCCAGGAGGAGAAAATATTTCATTCACTCATTGAAAACCAACACGTATGTCGCCCCTGAACATGAAGAAAAGGCCCAAGTTATTCACGGTCATTTTGACAGCATCCTGGGAAGAAAAGAATCTCGGTCGTGCACCATCAACTGGAGTGAGTGCAGCTCCCTACGATGAATGTTGGAGGGCTCGACAACCCCTTCATGGAAGAGGAAATCTGGGCGGCGATTCTGGCCTCTCCGGTGGAAAAGGCGCCAGGACCAGACGGTTTCAATGGTGTGTTCTACCGTGCATGTGGGACATTATTAAGGACGAGGTCATGGTTATTTTTAATCAATTCCACAGCCTCTCAAGTGCAAATTTTGCTAGAATCAACTTGGCCCTTGTTGCGTTGCTGCCAAAGAAGGATGGAGCAGAAGCTGTTGGGGATTTGAGGCCCATTAGCTTGATTGGCTCAATTGCCAAACTAATCACCAAAGTTCTATCTATGAGGCTATCTGAAAAGATGAGATCCTTGACCTCGCCGGCACGGAGTGCATTTCTTAAGAAAAAATGCTTACAAGATAACTTGATGTACTTGCAAAACTGTGCTCGCTCACTACATCGGAAGAAAAAACGGCGCTTCTAATCAAGCTAGATATAGCATGGGCTTTTGACTTTGTTTCATGGGAATTCATCTTTGAGCTTCTTCGCGAGATGGGTTTTAGCGCTAGGTGGAGATACTGGATTGCTTTTATCCACCAACATGGTCTCAGGCAAGGCGACCCTCTGTAGCCGATGCTTTTTATTTTGGCAATTAATCCTTTGAACCGTTTCATTGCAAAATCTTCAGAGCATGGTATCCTTGCCCCTCAAGATCATATTGTGTTAGTTTGTATGTCGATAATGTCGTCATATTTGTAACCCGGATCAATAAGAAATAGACAGACTAATGGAGATTATAAAGCTCTTTGGAGATGCATCAGGGCTTCACCTAAATCCCCATAAATCCACTATGACCCTATCAAATGTGAAGACATAAATTTGGATGAGGTGTTGCAGAATTTTTGCGGCAAAATCTCTGCTTTCCCTATAAAATACTTGGGTCTGCCAATCTGTCTGTGAAGAAAAAGACTTGTGCATCTGCATTTCATTCTGGACAGGATAAGGTCATGATTAGTAGGGTGGAAAGGCCGGTTGATGTCGATTGCCGGTAGAAGGGTTTTGATAAGGCGTGTGTTAACTACCATCACAAACTTTCCCTCTATGTCCTTCGGGCACCAAAAAAGCTTTTTAGAGAGAACAACAAAGAGCATCGTCGCTTCCTTTGGGCACAAGAAAAAGAGGCCATTGGGGGCACTACAAGGTTAAGTGGAGCAAGGTTTGTTTGCCCACCGATCTGGGAGGACTAGGCATTCATCACCACTGGATAGATTTTCTCACGCTCTCTGTCTTTGTTGGCTATGGCTATCTTGACAAAATGATGATCGTCCCTGGATCGGGTCAGAACTGCCCTGTGACATCAATGACACAGCTCTTTTTGCATCGGCCACCATTGTAATGATTGGAAGCGGAGAAAGGGCGTCTTTCGGTCACTCCGCATGGCTGACCAATTCCTCATTGGCGACACTTTGCGAAATTATTCAAGCACTCAAGAAGCAAGAGAAAATACGTTGCAGCTGCGCTTGCAAATGATGCATGGGTTCGTGACTTGAGGCAACGATGTCGTGATGATTTGGTACATAACTTTCTTATTGTTTGGTGCGATTTGCGAGAGACAAACATCATCTTGCAACCACAGGTTCAAGACTCCAATTCTTGACGGCTGACCAGCTCAGGGCAATACAACCCTAGCTTGGCATATACGCTACAGTTTCGGTCCACAGACAGCAAGCAACTTAGTTGGAAAACATGGGCTCCGGGAAAGATAAAGATATTCTTATGGTTACTGCTTCAAGATCGCTTATGGTGCAATGACAGGTTATAGAGAAAAGACTGGAAAAACGGATACTTCTACCGAATGTGCATGCGGAATTTGGAAACCTCGACTCATTTATTCTGGGAATGCACATTTACAAAGGAAATTTGGCGTGGAACTGCAAAATGTCCGGGTTGCTCTGCTCTTGCTCCTTCTGATGAATGCCAGACTCTTCCTTCAGAGCGTAGGGTGCATAAGATCCTCTGTACCTCATGACCACACCTCAGAAACAAAATGAAGACTATGTTTTTCCTTGTTTCCTGGCACATATGGTTAGAGAGGAACAAACGCCCTTTCAGGCATGAGAACACCCAAATCAATGGGGTGGTTGCCGCAATCAGCTGTGATATGGACTCGTGGAAGCTAGTAGGGGCTAAGGGCTTGGAGACGCCATTGGGAGAACCGGGTTGAGTCCTAAAATTTTGTAGGCTAACTGGTGCCTTGCCACGAAAATCTTGTAACCCCCATGGTCAATTGACCATGAACGCATTGTTAACACCTTCTTCCTATTTAATATATGAATGTCGGTAGTTTACCGGGTCATTCAAAAAAATGCTTCATAAAACTTTGCACGTAGATAAAAGGCACGACCATCTATATTGTGGAAAGAAAAAAACAGTTTTTAAATTTAGAACATGAACATTTTTTGAAAATCATGATCATTTCTTTGAATAGATGAATAATTCTATAAACGGGCAACATTTTTTGGAAACGAAACTTTTTCTAAAAACAGAAACATTTTTTGAAAATCACAAACATATTTGAAAACACGGACATTTTTTGAATTTTGCAAACAATTATTTATGACGGGTATATTTTTGGAAACACAAAAAATTTAGAAACTCTCAAACTAAATTTTAAAAATGAGTTGTTACTGGAAACACGAATATTTTTTTAATTTGCAAAGAACTTTTGAAATACATGAACATTTAAAAAAAATGGAAAAAAATAAAAAAAATAAAGAAGGACTGGAATGAAAAAGAAACAAAAACGGAAAAAAAATAAGGGGAGAGAAAAGCAAAAAAAAGAAACAGAAAAATGAAGACAATAAAGAACTATACTCCCCCCAATACTTATTACTTGCTTTAGATTTGTCTAGATACGGTTTAACAGCAAAACGTGTCTAGATACATCCATATCTAGACAAATCTAAGATGAGTAATATACAAATGCATTTGAAAAAAGTTGATAAAGTATCTAAAAAATGTTAATCAACCATTTGAAAAAAAAAATGATGATCAAGTATTTGCAAAATGTTAATCAAGCACTTGAAAACTTAAAATTTGTATCAAAAAATGTTTCCCATATATATATAATGATGATGATTATGTATTTCTAAAATATGAAATATGAATAAAAATGTCCCTGGTGTATACAAAAAATGTTCAATTATGTATGAAGAAGTAGACATCAAAAACATATGTCAGAAAAACATTAATATTGTATTAAAAATGTATGTGTGGTTTAAGAAATGTTTATTACCATAATAAAATGTTTACAATGTGTTGTAAAAAATGTTGACCATGTATTCCCAAAAGAGTGTTCATAAAATGATTTTAAGAAAAAATGTTAATAATTTATTTGGGAAATATACAACGGGTATCAAAATAAAAGTTTCACTTGTACACCAAAAATGTACACTGAGCACTGCAAAAAGTACGTGTAGAATAAAAACGAAAAAAAATGAGAAAGAAATTGGTGAAGAAACAGAAAGAAAACGAAGAAGATACAAGAAAATTGAAGAGAAACAGAGAAAAATACAAAAAAAAAACACATCGAACACACGGCCATCGAGCAACCTAGCGCTAAAGATGGGCCGGACCAGTACTACGAAGAATTTCAGGCGAGAACTCTGTTCCTTTTTCGGTTTTGGAGTGATGCTTTTTCCACTGCCTGTTTTCTCATTAACAGGCTTCCTACACGACTTCTTAAGATGAAAACACCTTTAGAACTCTTGCTGCATGAGGTTCCCGATTACACTTTTCTTAAAAATTTTGGATGTGCGTGTTGGCCACATCTTCGTCCGTACAACAACCGCAAGTTAGAGTTTCGGTCCAAACAGTGTGTGTTTCTTGGGTATAGTTCTCTTCATAAAGGGTACAAGTGTCTTCACGTTCCCTCTAACCGCGTCTACATCTCACGTGATGTGGTGTTTGATTAGAATGTTTTCCCTTTTTCGCACTTCCGGCCACCTCCACCACTCCCACTACATCTCAGAAATCTGCTTTACCTTTGCCTGGTCAATTTGTTGATGCTGCATATACTCCCTTGTTGCTACCTAACCATGGTGCAGGTACTGGGCGCGGAGCACGCCTCGGGCTTCTGGATGAGCAGCCGCCCGCGTCCGTCGAGCCTGCTCGTGACGTCCCTCCGTCACCTGGCTTGCCGATGGGGCTGGCCGAGCCTGGCACTCCAGACGCGCCGGTCGAGCCGGTGTCCTCGTCCGAGCCGACGCCTTCGCTTGAGCCGGCGCCTTCGGTTGAGCCGGCATCCTTGCTTGAGCCGGCATCCCCGCTCGCGTTGACCGAACGGGCGTCCACTACCTCCTCGCCCGGTCGGTCGTCTGGTGTGACTGGCTCTGCGTCTGTGGAGCCGTCTGAGTCGTCATCGTCGTCTTCATCGACTACGTCTCCGCCGACACCTCATCCGCAGCCACCTCCGCCGCCTATCGCTGTTCTGCGTCCTCGTACGCGCAGTCAGAGTGGTATTGTTCGGCCGAAGGAGCGCACTGACGGCACGGTTGCGTGGATTGCGGCGTGTATGGCACAGACAGATGTTGACCCCACTGCCGAGCCTCGGCATTTTCAGGCGGCTCTCCGGATTCCTCATTGGCGCAGTGGCATGGAGCAAGAGTTTCAGGCACTACAGAGGAATGATAATTGGCGCTTGGTTCCTCCTGTGTCTGGTGTCAACATCATTGACTCCAAGTGGGTGTTTAAGGTAAAGAAGCATGATGATGGTTCTATTGAGCGATACAAGACACGGCTGGTGGCCAAAGGATTTAAACAACGATATGGTCTTGATTATGAGGATACCTTCAGTCCAGTTGTGAAACCTACCACCATTCGTCTGCTCCTGTCCTTGGCTGTTGCCAAAGGTTGGTCTCTGCGTCAGCTTGATGTTCAGAATGCTTTTCTCCATGGAGTTTTGGAGGAAGAAGTTTACATGCGGCAACCTCCAGGTTTTGTTGATCCTTCTCATCCACATCATTTGTGTCGTCTTGTTAAGGCGCTTTATGGACTTAAGCAGGCTCCCCGTGCATGGCATGCCCGACTTGGATCGGTTCTTCGCTGTCTTGGATTTGCTCCATCCACTGCTAACACGTCTCTGTTCATGTTCCATCGTCCTGAGGTTACTATGTACCTGCTGGTTTATGTTGATGACATTATTCTTATTAGCTCCTCAGTGACTGCTGCTGATCGTCTGCTGTCTGCTCTTGGTGGTCACTTTGCTGTCAAGGATCTGGGTGCTCTCCATTACTTCCTTGGTCTGGAGGTTTCATGGTCCCCTGCTGGCCTGACTCTCACTCAGCATAAGTATTCCTTGGACTTGCTGCGACGTGCTGGTATGTTGCAGTGCAAGCATGCTAACACCCCGATGTCTGCGACTGATCGGTTATCAGCCTTGGATGGTGCCTTGCTCCCTACAGATGATGCTACCGAGTACCGCAGTGTTGTTGGTGGTTTGCAGTACTTGACTATCACACGGCCGGACATCTCCTATGCCGTCAACCGGGTGTGCCAGTATCTTCATGCTCCTCGGACTTCACACTGGTCAGTTGTGAAGCGTATCCTACAATATATCTCTCATATTGTCTCCTTTGGCTTGCATCTTCGGTCTTCCTCCTCGAGTGCTCTCTCGGCATTCTCTGATGCAGATTGGGATGGCAGCCTGGATGACCGGCGATCAACGGGGGGCTATGCTGTCTTCTTTGGTCGCAACTTGATCGCCTGGAGTGCGCGCAAGTAGGCCACAGTATCTCGGAGTAGCACTGAAGCAGAGTACAAGGCGGTTGCCAATGCCACGGCTGAGCTCATCTAGGTACAGTCTCTCTTGAGAGAGTTGAGAGTCTCTCAAGAGCAGCCACCTGTTCTTTGGTGTGATAATATTGGTGCGACGTATCTTTCATCTAATCCAGTTTTCCATGCTCGTACCAAGCACATCGAAGTTGACTATCACTTTGTGAGGGAACGTGTTGCACAGAAGCTTCTTCATATCAAGTTCATCTCCTCCAAAGATCAACTTGCTGACATCTTCACGAAGCCTCTTCCACAACCGTAGTTTGAAGGATGTAGGCGCCATCTTAATTTGCTTTGTACTTCAGGTCACAGTTAAGATTGAGGGTGGGTGTTAGATAATGTATTTACGTAACTTCTGTGTATACCTCTGTAGTCTTGTATTTGTACACATTGTGTACCCCTATATATATATGAGATAGCCACACCCTATTGGGTGTCGAGCAGTTTCCACAACCCTATGTTTCACACCCAATGATAGTTGTAGTTTTGGTTCCGGACAAGCAACTGAGAGTGGCGGCGGCGGCGGAGGCGGCGGCAAGCATGGCAAGAGGGAGAGAAAGGGGAGAGGCTCCCCGTCGATTGGCAAGGGACGGAGTATAGCTGCCCTCTTCACCACTCACGTCAGATGATTCACTTCCAGGTACCTCCATTTGTCTTTTTTGTGACGTTTTTTGGTAGTTTGGGAATAGCTTATATCTCCATCCAGATCTTCAAGTCGTGATTGTAAGTTGTAACCTGTAAGTAGGTCGCTCCCTCCCGTGTAATCTCCAAGATCCATAATTGAATAATTCATTTTTTGCTCTAATCAATTGGAGTCGTATTGCAATGTATTGTCCATCTGAGGTGTTATGCAGGTAGACTTGTTGAGGATACACCTTCCCCTATTTGTGCAAATGCCTCATAAAGTGCATTCTATTTCCAATGGCTTGATCTATTATCTCAAATGATCTTACATAAAATATACCTCTCAACTTTTATTTTATGAATCTACCTTAGATGATCTGCACCTAATTGATTTTTACTTTTAAACACTGTTTTCAACTGCTATTCTGTCCTTGTGAGATTAAGTTGTATTCTTTTTTAATAAGTATGAGGCTCGCTTCGTATTTTACAACAATTAATTAGAAATTATCTTGAGACATATGAGTAAACATCATTCCCAGTGTTCATGATACTGTTGTAAAAATTTGAACATATTCATGTCTGAAAAAATTATCCGAGCTCAGTTTTTCGTTTCACTTATTCCATTCCTGTTGGTTCCTAAAGAAGTGATATGATGCTTTACTGATGTATAATATATGCTAACAAAGTTCATATTCGATAGACTTCTTTTCTGAAGGTATATGGCCTACGAGCCCATAAGGCCATTGTATCATCTGGTTCCTGGTATTGTGCATGAGTTCTTTTAGTTCACAACACATGCGAGGAGCAATTCATTTTAAACCAATTATGCCGCATGTGTTTAAGTTTCTATAATTCTTTGTTGGGTGCACTATTGAGTGTGGAGTCTATTTGGCTGATTGTGTTGATGGTGTTGTGACACAGTCAGTGCTTTTGGCTGGTGTAGTGTTTGACATTTGTGGGTGGTCTATCGTGTAGATGATACGTGTGTTGGCTTCCACTGGAAGAGAACAACCAACAAAGCATAAGAAACCCCACACTACATGCAGCCACATACGTGTGGGCTTATTACTTGATTCCATGGTCTGTAATGTTATATCTTGGCTTGATAGTCGAATCGAATTGAGCCAAGTTACATTCTGTGTTTAACTATAATTAAGTGGTTGCATGTTCTGTAAGGGTGCAATTGGGGTTCAATTCTTTTGATCTCAAAATAAAGGTTTATATAAAGCTAGCAGTTCAGATCAGGCAATCATTCACATCAGGTGGAAAGTAGAACAAGAAATAGTAGTAAATTTACAAGGCAAGAACTGGTCATAGTAGAGAGGATTCTGAACCAAATATACTAATGTGGTACATAGTACAACATCATTCTGTGGTTTAAGTTAAATAAAGGGATGCGTACCAGGGCTAGCTCATAATTCTACTGAGATGCTATGTTATGTGATCTCATACACTAATATGGGCACCTGAATCCCTGGCCATCATGTCATAGTTTTTTCTTTTGCTAAGATTTTCTCTTTTACAATACATACATAGAGAAAACTGATTTATTCTACGCTCCACAATTTTTTGTTTCCAAGTTGCTTGGTCTATTGTACGATGACTATTCTATTACATAAATTTTCAGAAGAAAAGACATCTTTGTTGGATTGCTAAGTTGGAGTGTGCTAATTTCATCCAACAATTAGTGAAAAGAAAATTGAGACATGGTACAAGTAGGGAGCATGTTTCTGTTCTCCAAATAAATGTTTGATTATTGGTACACTTGTGATAGAAATATTATTACCGTACATTGCAATTTCAGTCTCCAACCTCCTTTCAGAGATATGCTAAATATTATAATGGACACTTTGTATTTGTGTGCTACATATGCAATTACAAGCAAAGGCAAGACCAAGACTGTTAAGTTGAAGTGAAAGGTTTATTGCCATTAGCACTTCCAAAAAGATGCAAAATGCTAATATAGTTCAACCATTGAAATGGGCATCGCCTATATTCAGAAGGAAAAAGGTACTTTATTTCATTTTGTATTGCAGATTCGGTATGCTACAGGTTCATATATTGTTCTCACATTCCTGTTGAAAGGTATTCCTACTAGCATACCATGATAGAAGTAGAACACATGATTTCCTTACTTCCTTTATCAGCTTGACTTGAAATACTCTGAGATATTAGCGAGTCTATCTATTACCATGTATCAGAACATTCCTTTTAAGTTCTGAAGATTTCACCTATTTCGTGTATCATATGTTTCCTTGTGACACTTTAAAAATTTATCTTCCAGCAATAGCATGATGCAAGTTTAGTACATTAGCAAATTGGAAGAAGTTGGAATAATAGTGTCATTTACGAGCTCTCCTGCAAGAGCCATGCGATAATTTTTTTCACATTGTGATTATGATATTATTCATGGATGACTGGCTAATTGGCTATGCAGCAGTAGTTTATCCTATATTGCTATGCACTATGTGCACACATGGGGTTGGAACATTTTTCTTAAATATGATCTACATCATTATGGTATAGCATCATTGTCAAATATGATCTCCTGGTATGGGTTGGCCTATTAATCTTCAGGATTGGAAGTCATATTTGTCTCTTATCAGTTCACCCTGCATTTTATTTCTGTTGTTCTAAATATAACACCATTTATGGATCACATGATGATAAGTATCATAGCTATATGAGTTCTCATAGTACTAATGATTGAGTTCTGGAAAAAAATGCAGCGACCGACCTCTCATTAAATGATCAATCAAATCCTTACAGATTTGTAACCAGTAGAGTAAAAATGACTAATTTCTTAGATTTTAGTCATACATCTTTACACTATGAGGTGGTTTTACTAGCCTTCCAGATCATCATAGCCAATGAGCTAATGTCCATCATTGAGCTAATGATGTCCTTGCCTTCCAGATCATCTCAACCAAGTACGCGCCATAGGTGCAGGTAGTGTGTTTCATGATTTTCTTGCCATTATCACGATAATGACTTCTTGGGTTGTGTTTCTAATATAGGCCTTGCTGGCTTGGTATGATCAATACTAGAATTTGCATTGCTTCCTTACGATTACTTCTATAAACATTTAGTAGTATTTATTTTTGTGTCATCTATCGGTGTCCATGACACTACTTAAATGATGGGAAATTTATGATTAAATGATGCTTGATCCTTATAACATCAATCAGTGATGCAAATTTAACTTTTGGATTGTGTCCCGATTACCAACTTAATGTATGCCATGAACTGATTAGCTGAAATAGTTCAGTTTTAAATTTATTTTCTGTTAACCTTCTGCAGTTAACGTGGTAGAGATGAGTACGGAATTCAACTCATTAAGATGTTCGTGAGAAGAGAAATAAACAGGTAGGGAACCATGCTTTCTTTAGATATAATTATGAAATTGTTTGGATTAAAAAATATTGCTCAACACAAAGTAATGTAATCCGTATATTTATTGTTTGCTCCAGCTTTTCTTGCCAAGGAAACCGTTTGGATTAATTGATGTTTCTTAAAAAAATCGTAGCAATTTTACATTGAAAAACATGAGTTATTTTGATTGTGTGAATACTTTTGTAAACAATAGCTTTTGCATTCACCGTCAAGCAAAATTGCATTCAATGGTCTACATATTAGGTGATGTTCTACGTGTTGAATTTTTACCCGATATATGTGAAGGATACTGGCCGAAATTTTTCAAATTGGTTGGAAAAGAAACTGTACCATTGATGTGAATATCTCGTAGACGTGATGTTGGAAGCATTCAAATCATCAGTAGAATGTCATTTGCGTAGAAAATTATAACTCCTTAAACAACGATAGAGAAAAAATGGTGCAAAGGAGAACAAACCCCATAGTACATGTGGCTACCATCGTGAGAAAGCAGCCTACATTCCTTGCGATCCTTTTTCCTATTGGTTGTTATGTTCCCAAATTGGTTATAAAATAATGGAGAGCATATATATGTTCATTATCTACCTTTCTGGGTACATATAAGCTGTATTTGTTCCAATTAGTTATGTTCTATTTAGAGATCATGGGTGTGTGAGTCACACAAAATGAACAGATTAGTCGTACCTTTTCCAAATTATTTCATGTCATGTTTAGACAGCTTGCTACCAAGTTGTTAGCTTTATGCCTATCCCCCTTTTTTGAACTTTGCATGCGTTCTCTGTATATGTCGAGTAGCAGTGGCAGGAGTCAAACTTCTGGCAATGTATCTTCATCTGAGTCCGACAACCCTAGGTCTCCAGCAGATGATCTGGGATCAAGAAATTTAGGACGGGACAGAGTAGCCACAATCACCCTTTTGGTCAAGACACGGAAGAACGCTGAAGGAAAGCCCATACAACAGCCTAAAGGTGTATATGAAGTAATCGACATCGATTTGAAGTGTTTGGCTCCAACTAAACTAGATAAAGCACACACGAGGTTTAGGAGTGTGTGTGTGGATTTGTTGGTAGGGCTAGGCTCAATATTAATCTGCCGGGGGTTTGGAAGGTTAACACAGAAATGCGGCATAGGATAGTCCGGGAGATCATGGATCACTTCAATGTTCCGCGTGAGTGGAGAAAGCAAGTGGAACACGCTGCACGGAAGAAGGCCAAGGATGCTTGGATAAACTGGAAGCTTGTGTTGTACAAGAAGTACTTGAGTCAAAGCAAGGACCCAATTCATGCGTGCCCCCAAATTACAATGGCAGACTGGGCAGAATTCAAAAGGGCAAGGGCCGCCAAGGAATTTATTAGGAAGAGTGCCACGCAATCAGAACTTCAAAAGAGGAACACAGACCCCCCCCCCATCGTATGGGTGTAGTAGGATACTACGGCATGAAACTGATATGGAAACATGAGAAAAAAGAAGCAGAAGTTGCGGGTGGCAAACCGGCCTTTAGTGAAATTAAGGGAGGTCGTGCTAGAGACTACTTGTGGGCACGTGCAAGGACGGGTGACAATGGTGATTATTACTTTAAAAACTCACAAGACCTAGAACTGTATAATGAGATGTTAAAGGCTTCCAAAACCCATATAAAGTTCTACATGAACTCAGGGCCATGTGAAATCATGTCCGAGGCTCTGAAAACCAAAGAGCCCCATGACCGTGTAAGGGTATAGGAGTTAATGTCCCGCACAAGAGGGCTTTCACACTCAGCAAAGAAGAGAGGCTCGCCATAAAAAAGCGAGGAGAGAAATGAAGAAAAATGCATTGTATGAAAGGTTGAGGAGGGACATGTATTCGACAGTTCGAAAGGAAATTGAGGAGTCACTGATGATGCAGAAGACTCTAGCACTAAGAGATAGCCAACAGACAGGAGAGGGGGTGGGCATGGAGGCTCCTGCTTATTGTGCAACAACACCACACAAGTGCATCATCTGGCCCCAGCGACACAGAGGCTGCGGTTGCGCATGCTGATGCTATACCTAATCTATATGGAATGACAGGCAGACTGAGGGGCGTGCTTACACATTATGACGGTATGTTAACATGTGCAATAGCCTGGGTTAGCCCCCCCCCCTCCCTAGGTGACGAGGTCCTCTTGGTGGGTAATGTGCCATTTAGGTGGGGCTGTGTGAAGTGCTATGTGACTGAAGTAAAGCCTAGATTCGCTAATTTCACCCTGAGGGATGTCCTAGGGGACTATGATGAGCAAAGAACCTTGGGAGAAACACTGTTAAGTCATATCCGGTGGTCACGAAAGGAAATAGACTTCATGGATGAGATCCCTCAAGCCCCCCCCCCCCCCCCAAAAAAAGAGAAGCAACCAATGGCTTCCTTCAACTGGTGACTCTCTTCTCGCCACAGAAACTCTCGCGTGCTTCCCCCGAGGAACCTAATAATTGTAATCTGACGGCTGAGGCGTCAACATGTGATCAGACTGCCCGACTTGCTGGCGTACAGGCCATGTCATTGTTCACTCCTGAGAAGCCTGTGGCATGGCCTACAACTGCTGAAGACGCATCACCGGTTCAAATGCTGACAATTGAAGAAGCTGGGGGAGACACAGTGCCACTACATGCTCAGCAGACCAACCCGGTCGAACCGCCTTCTAGGCAGTACGACGATTCGGAACCCCCTGTTCAGCAGTCACACGGTTTGGAACCGTCTGCTAAGCAGTCAGACGGTTTGGAACTACCTGCTAAGCAGTCTAACGGTCCACAACCGCCTGCTCACCAGTCCAGTGGTTCGCATCTGCCTAATCAGCATACTGATGTGTCGGTAGGGCCTACTTATCATACCAACGCGTTGGCACAACCTCCTCAGCACACCGATTCGTTGGCATCACCTGTGCAGAAGCCTGACATAGCTTCAACGCATGGTCCGCAATCTGATGCCTCTGCTCCTACAGCTCAACACTCTGTCACAGCAACACCACGAGCTCAGCAGTCCGATGTAGCTACACCGTCTTCTCAGTGGTCCGTTGTAGCATCACTGTCTGCTCAGCAGCACGTTGTTCATCAACCCAAACCTCGCACCAGAAGAAACCGAAGTAACCAAAATAAAGTGGGCACGGTCGCACTCATGAAGAAGGGGCTCATGAAACAGAGGAAGGGTGAGAACCAAAGCATCCTACTACAAAGACTTTTTGCCCAGAACCAAATTACCAATAAGTTGCTTGAAGTGGTGAGTTATCCTGTTTCTAAGAGCATTCCCGATGAAGAAATTGACATGATACTTTCTAAGAATAAAGCATACGTACTTGAAGCACCCAAGTACAATCATGGCTAGACATTTCTTGTTGATGTATACTTTGAGGAGTATAGTTCCAGTTGCCGCAAGTTACATAAATATTGCATTGAAAAATATTAGCAGGTAATAAAGTTCTGGAAGTCCACTATGACAGTAAGCATTTTTGTCACCTTCCAAGTATCATTAGTGTGGAATTCGTGGACTTTCATCTCTTCTTCAACTTCGATATGCTCGCTTTCACTCTTGTTAAATGCTTGATGTTGTAAGTACTTCACAAACGCTGATCAACTTCTCCATACAAGGTTGTAAACGTAAAAAAAGCTAATTATATTATATTTTCTCAGGGGATTGATCGCGCAGAGATCAAAAAGGGAGAATGGGTATTTCATAGATCTTGATGTAGCAAATGACACTTTAAAACATAACCAATGGAAGGAGTCCATGGACTGTCACCAAGATCATGCATATGTCACATCATGCATAATTCTTTGTATTACCATATCATGAGGGTAAGTTAAATATACAACCACGCATACATTGATCATCTTTAGTTTTGAGATAGTTCGTAAGTTCATGGTTTTCTTAATCCGTAGCATTCATTGGATGTTGGTAGTCATTGTTCGAAAGCGCAACAAAGTTTAGTACCTGAATTCTCTCAGAGAGTCAAAAAAAGCTTAAGGATCTGACACATCTTTAGGAATTCATGGATGGGTATTGAATTCTTTGATGTTTAAATTTGTATTCATATCTGGTTCAAGAATTGAGTATGTGAAAATTCATCTTCATTTGAATGTATTGTCAAAGTACATAAAGGCACATGGGAATCGGTTCGACAGCCAACTGCCTCTGCAGCACGAGATTGTTTCTCCGGTAAGACATCAAAATCAGTTATTTTTAGACAATGTATCCAAAGGTTCGCCAATAACTTTTCTTATGCTAGTCAAATGTTCAAGTTTCTAAATGAACCCCTTTCTATTTCTTTCCAAGGAAAAAATAAACAGTTTACACCAGTTAGGTTGTTCCTAATAGGGAAAATCCACGACTAATTATGTACAAAAAATTCCAGTGTTCTCAACAACAAGAAGGGACCAACCTTTGGGGATACTATGTTTGCAAACACATGATCACCGTATGCAGATCTTCTTAGTGTTGTAACTATGCTTACAACATAATACTAGTAAGTCTATATCTTAATTATTATCTTCTACTCCACAAGTATGGCACATTCTCATCTAAAAATCATGCAGATCATCTTCAAACAGATAACCCCTGAACCGCTCCCCGCAGCTGAATTGATGGTTGTTAGGAGATTTATCAGCAAGTTCTTCGTGAAACACTATATCAAGCCCACTCCAAATGATGAAGATTTCAGCATGCCTTACCAATAAGTAGTATGCTTTCAGTTAGTGTTCACAGCTAAACATATACGCATGGATGCATTGTTTTCCATGTGATCAGGTGTTCGTCTTTCGTACGCAATAATTCTGTACTGACATGTCAATGCATCTATGGAATTTAGCTATCATTTGTTCAATTGCATATTATGGAAATTTTTGATGAATGTTCTTTCTGTGAACACTACTTGTTCAATTGCATATTGTGGCGAATTTGTTTTTGCAGGGCAATTCAAATTCATTTATTTGCCTTAACCTGGCCATATAAGCGCAAACGATTTAAGTAAGTAAGCGTGTGTGATACAAAACGGAAATCACACGTCACTCATAATGGAACCGCCTGCTATGTACATGAAAAGCATGTGATATGAACTAAATCGTGGGTGATACACAACAAATCGCACACGATTTGGAGCACTTCTACGTGTGTGTAGGGGCCTAAATAGTGTGTGATTTTACTTTATCTCACACGTGAGATTAGAGGAAACCGTGTCCGATGCAAAATATAATCCAGCTCGTAAATTATTCAGAAACCGTGTGCGATGATATCATGCATGGCAGACGCTTGTCGTAGAAGACTCGTATGCAATGGTCCCGATATCGCACACAGTTTCTATGATGGCCCATGTGCCCTAGGTAATATTTTGCCAACGGTCAAACTTCACACACCGTTTGGTTTCCCTGAGCAATTAGACATGTTTGACTAGTGAGAGACGTGTGCGATTGATCACCAATCACACACGTCTGTCCAAATATGGTGTGTGCGATATATTCCTACATCACATACAATTACATTTGGTAGAGCGTTTGCGTTATCGGTCACTATTGCAGATGATTTTCTTGGTCGTATGTGATGGACCCTCCCCCCCCCCCCCCCGGCCACATCGCTCACACAGACAAGGCGACGATTTAAAACCGCGTCGCGGAAAGGGGTTAAAATCCGTTTGTATGGGACGTCGTTGCATTAGTGATGGCTCACCATGAGCTCAAGAAAACATTTTATTTTCCAGAAATTAATACATGAAACAGTAACCAGGCCCATTAATACTATAGGGCAACCATAAAACATTTATTTATTCGATAGAGGATTACTGATATATCGTTACATTGTAGTAATTTCGGTTCATAACTTCTGATCAACAATTTTCCGAACCTGGCTTGATGTCTTGCAAATGATGAATTCTTCATACATTTATTCTATCGGCTCCACAAAGATCAATCTTATCGCATCTTTGATTGTGTCTGAAGTAGTGTATGCATCATTATGCTTGTACATATTACCCGCGGTCTTAGCAAGGTTAAGTATTGTGTGTCGCACAACAATTGGTTGATTTGTCACAGCAAAAGAGTGTTCTAACATATCCTTCCATGAATCTTCAGCGAGTTCTTTTATCTGCTCACAAGCATCATGCATTGTTGCCCCATGCTCCTTCATGTAACATTGGACAGTAGAGCCACAGTGGTCCCCTGTTTGCTCACGCTGCAAAATATGGTTGTAAGATAATGTCAGTTATTGTCTCAATATACCCACAAATTTAATCTTCATAACTTCATTTATGGTTCTGATCATTAGTGATATGTTTTGAATGACGGCATAACCAATTAATCTATGAGTATATTTAACATGCATGAGTTACCAAGGATTGAAGTGATTCATGTTTATTGTTTGCGTCACAATAAACTTGTACCTTGAAGAACATAAATGTTAGTTATCTAACACCACAAGGTGGCTATCACGATTTCAACATATATATTAATTTTACATCCGCAAATTTCTCCTTGTTTTTACGTAGTGTCAAATAATATACCATTTGCAAATTAGTTCTTCTATGTGCCAGGATTTTTGTTACACTTATTTGTACCACATTTAGTCTATTTCCCCATATCGGCGGCTTGGGATCGCTTCTTTAATCTAGAGCCGACACAAATGTGAATGTAATATTATAGTTACTAAATCAATATTAGTAGTGTAATTGTGCCTCCTTTGATGTTTGTATTCCTTTTGTTCTAAAAGTACATAATATAGTTCTTTATATGCACATTCATCACTTTGCCAAGATGCAAAATTAATATTCACATGAAGTTATATCCACTTGTGTAAGTATAGAGAAATACCTTGGTTGACACTATATCATTTGAGAGGCGGACAAATATACCCAAACACTTGATTAGTTGTGGATTTTCTAAAACCCACTTGAAAGTCTCCTCTGTTGTTATCTCATCCATTCCAACATATGCAGCACACGCTAGCAGGTAGGGTCCAATGCTTGTAGATGAAACTTCAAGGTGTTCACACATTGTTTTTGGCACATAATGTTCATCGCGCCATTTTAGTTCATCGGCGTATGCTTGAACTAATTGCTTCAGCTGTGTATTTAGAAAAAAAAAAGTCATTTTAGATGGTTATATAGTTTGTTAGAAGTATTGATTGTAAGTTGGATTAGTTGCAATAAATATCAATTACTTTACAGGATATAGTGTGTTATTCATGTCCTACAGGATAAGTTCCCTTGCAAGGAAAATTTCATTAATTATATTTATGGGGAAAACATGTCAGCAGCTTTACTGGGAGATAAGGCATTTCTATGCATGTTCACGATCTCTATGTATTGAGTAAACAACATTAAATAATTTACTGACCAAATAAAATATCATTTCTAGATAAAAATAACTATAAATGGTGAATAATTGTGTTACAACCTTGAAAACAATGAAACACACACACAAATGTCTAATAGAAAAAACGCCTAGTTTACATTACCTTGCTTTTATTTAGTGCAAATGTTTACATACTATTTAATTATTTATATGAAAATATATTCCCTTTATGTCATCAACATGATTCTATTAGGATAAGATATTAAACATAACGTATTTACATCTAGACCGTTGTGGTTCTATTTTGGCAATACACAATCCTAATATACTTATAGGAGGACATGCATTTCATTACTAATTATGTAATTATGTACAGTGAGTTAGGTTGGTGAAATCAAATAGAGTACTTGCCGTTTCTTTTAGGTAAACCACACGGTAGCTTTCGTCATGTCCTAACTCGGCCTCGAATGAAGAAAATGTCTCTAATAAATAGAGGTAGAAATTCTTCATGTATTCTGGAAGGAGAGCTACTGCACTTTCATCCCACCTGCAATTTACTATGATATTAATGTGTATGTTCAAGAAATATAGTAGCTAGGATGGGGGGTGGGGATCTAGAAGAGTAGGCTAGACAATTCTCCATTTATGTTCAAATGCTATTGTGTGTAGTATTTACTAGTTGTTTCACTTCTTGGGAGCACGATAATTTGACAAGATATTGTTTCATGACCACGAACTTATTTCACATGAGCCCTCTTTTATTAAACAAAATATTTAATATGTTTCAACAAACAATATGGCAACATAGAATACCATGCCTAGTTAATATATCTGATGAGAAGAGTCATGTACCTATGTGATATGCATATCGGTAGCATCGGCATTCCATACTAGTTAATAACTTAACTTCATCTATGTTAGTTCAATGAATCAGTATTGACATACGACATCCAAAATTGATGCCATAGTTTTTTATTAAAGGTGTTAATTGTCTTCAAAAAATAATTGGAGAAGGCAAGGAATATTGTGACCTTTTAATTGCTTCTTGAAGTTTCATACTCTCTTCGGTAGTACCATATGTGTCAAATATATCGTCTATTATGGTAATGAAAGCTGTGATCTTCGTGAGTATAATTCGCGAATGAGAATATTGAGGTTTGTAGCATGCCCCATTCATCCAGAAATACACTTCTACTATTCGATCTCTAACGAAACTCAAATTGGATTTGCCATAGAGCTCCTTCCACCACCTACCATATATAAACAAAAAATAAACCATTTGTCAGTATTATGATTGGAAGAAGTGAAGAGTTCCCAACATTAACTACAAGATGTGAAATTGTAATAAACTTACAACGTGACATCTTTTAACTCCTCACAGAAACGAATTTGTAGCAGGTTAAAATTCAATTTTGCAAGCTCCAATATGGCTTCATTTCGTATAGACTCCTTTTCATACTTGGATATGTAACTTCTTGTTTCTAGTATTCCCACCCTTCTAAAAAGAGGTGTATCTAGGGCAGAACACACTTCCTTTGCATAAGGTGATTCCAGTTTTAAATCACACAGAAGACGTCTTTTGGTGAAAGAGATAGCCGCATCAAGTACTTCCTCACCATGGGTCCTCAGATATGCCGCATTGTATAAGCTTAGCAAACTTCTTGTATCAACATCAACAAAATTTTCTTTTTTGTCTTGAAATTTTTTGAATACATCTGCAAAGTTGATTGATAACAAGCATTTACTATTTCTACTTCAATAGTAAATTGTTTAATACCTAATTTGCTAGCACTAACTAACAACGACTTACCTGATGGCACGTCATATCCATTTTTTCGTAGAAGATAAAACCGGAGTGAAACCAAGTGTAGATTATTATCATTGTAATCAGAGTTAAGAACAACATTGAGTTGTTGCTTGATCTCATTCTCATAATGGTAGTCCAAACCAAGTCGTTCTAGCGCCATTATAAGATCTAATATTTTTGGTGTTTCATTTGAATCTTTTATCATTGTCCTTACTTGTTCCCTTAACACTCCTGCCCTTTCTTGCATTTGAGGTAGCTGCACGGATAGACATGCAAGTATAGGTGTCAATCTTGTGAACAGCTATGGTGCGGGTCTGATCTTTGAATTCAATAAAATTTCAAAAAATATGACATTAATCCATCCTATTAACAAAAACATGCCAAAATAGATGGTGGTAAAGTCTAATGTGAATATTGTATGAAGGATGAACAATAATACATATCAAATCAACTATTAATATATTAATTACTACTCCCTCGCGTTTAGAGCCTAAACACTCTTATATTTCTTTACGGAGGGAGTACAACGATTTTTTGTGTGGAGAAAACGCAAAGCCTTGACTCTCATAAAAAATCTAAACAGAAATTTAGATTTGGGTTAAATCTTACTACACAAACTTTACAAATCAGGCATCTCCAGTCGCTCTTACCTGCGCTGAAGACGGGGGCTGGTAAGTAAGGAAGAAATCACCCCACAGACTTGGATGAAAGGTGCTCATCTGCTCCTGGCCAGCACTATCTCCGTGCACTGCTGCCATTCGGTTCTTCTTGCGTATAGTGCTTCGTGCTCGGTGAAGTAGTTCAGAGACAGATTGTAGGTGTGTACTTGTGCATGCAGAAGGGCACATATATAGAGAGAGAACCGGTTCTAACTCGTAGCCTTATACCAACTATTAAAATCTTCTGACATACTCCTCATAGCAGCCATGGAGAAGACATACTCCAAAAAAGACTTACTCGGTCGTGGAAACCACGACCGATGAAATATCAAGGGCCGGTGACTTAGAAGTGCGAGTAAAAAAATGTCATTACGGTTGCTTTTCCTTTTTCCTGCATTTTAAGCTCTGAACAGAGTTTTACATCACTTTCTTCTGCTCGGCCCTAAGACCAAGGCAGCACGAAGGTACACACCAATACTGGCTAGGATTTGGCATTGACGTGCACTTGAACTGAGTTTACATTTTTTCCACTAGGGGTTCCATTAATACGAACCTTCAAAATCATTTAAACTGGCACGGTCAAAAGTCCATGTCACATGCATTCCCTTCGAAAAAGATGTTCATCACTTCTTCAAACTCCACTAGCTAAGATTTGGCATTGACGTGTCGACAAAATACCGTTTTCAGAGCAACTTTACATATTTTCCACTTGGAGTTGCCAATAACATGAACCCTCAAAGTCATGTTAAGTGGCATCGTCAAAAGTCAATGAAACATGCAATACCTCCAAAAAGAAGTCGACGACACATGCATGGATATTCAAAAGTTATGATAATATGATAATGGACGTAGCCGTCACTCTTCCTGTTTTTTATCTAAACATCATTGTTTTCTGCTGTAATATTTGAAAAGGATATTCAGTGCGTTAGCTAAGAAGTGCAGCCAACGATCTACGTCCGTGCTAGTCGGCTAGACGGATCTAATACTGGATTCCCAGAATCCAGATTCTAATATCCCCCAGGCCAATCCTGACAAAATAGAAAATTTAAGAGCCACCGACGGCTATCAGTGCCAATAGCTTAATAAGAATCTGACAACATGAGTTTCGACGAAGGCTGCTGCAGCAGCTAGAATCTTGGACGCTGGTCTATTAGACCATAACCTGCTTCTTTTTCAATTCACAGCAGTTAGTGAACTCTCGGGTCTGCAAGATTCCGGGAAGCTTCAACAAAGTGGTTCACTGCAGGGCAAAAGAATTGTTGGATATTCAAATGGATCCCAAGAGCAAATTAATGATTCCATGGTGAAACAGCTAATATTATCGATACAAAAAAATAACATATTTTTTAATATACACATACATAATCCACATCTTATATGTATATGTAGACTTTAGTAAAAAGATGTTATTTTTATTGAATTCATGCTCCAGCTAGTTGTTCCAAAAGTCCGAACTAATGAAGAAATGTGGGCGATATATTTCAACATTCCCCCCTCATGTCTAGGCTTATTTAGTCTTAGACATGGGATCGATGTAGGCCGTAGAATCTTTCTTTTAATACTGCGTTGGCAAGGCCTTGAACTTGAGACCTCTTGGCTCCGATACCATATTGAATTCATGCTCCAGTCAGTTGTTCCAAAAGTCCGAACTGATGAAAAGAGGCGGGCAATATATTTCAACAACTTTGCCATGTGCGGGAAATAACAAATATGGATCTTACAGAATTACTGTTGGTAATTTTAGAGTATCAAATACGTTATTTCTTCATGAAGACACGAGCTACTTCGGTCCCGGCGAGAAAGAGCACGCGCGCACTGTGCGACTTTGAGGGTGGTGCGCGACCTCGGCCTGTTGGGCCCCACAGACAAGATGACACCTAAGGCTGCCGCCACGTTGATCAAGAAATTCGATGAGCCGCTAACTAAAGAAGACATTGAAGGCCTAGCCAAGATCATCCACCTGGACCGTGCTGCTCCTGCATCGCCACTGGCCTCGCTGGCCCTGATGGAGCTCCCGTCGGGGACATGGTTGAGTTGTGTTGCACGCTTCTTACTGTAGTCTCCACAGGCGGTCAGCCCTAAGTTGGCTTGAGCTAGATTTCATTACTTGTAGTAGGGATCGGTGCAAGTTATCATGCCAGCGGGAGTTGGGGCCTATTGGTGGCCGTCAGCATGCCACGGTTGTATTGGTTGTGTTCGTCCTCTTCATTAGTAATGTTAGTTTATGGACAAACCATCAATGTACATATGAGTAAAACCAATTGCGCAATCATGTTCTGGAACGTGCGGGGGCTTAACACGCCGGCAAAGAGAGAAACGGTACGAGAGGTAGCTGCCACCAACAGGATCGCCTTGCTCCGCATGCAAGGGACAAAAATTAAGACCTGGCCTCGTCCATGGTGCAGGACGTTGGAGGAGGGTAGCTTAAAGATTGTGTAGTACTGCCGACGATAGGGACTAGAGGTGTGCGGCAATCTTGTGGAATAGAGAGCTAGTCTTTGTAGTCTCGCAAGCGATTGGCCAATTCTCAATTGCGGCCAAAGTAACTATTATTAGTTCTTCAACTAGTTTCTTCATCACCACTGTTTACTGCCCCGATGGACGACAACAGCAAAGATGCCTTCCTTGTAGAGTTAGTTAGCAATGTGCCGCTGTTAGGCTCTTCCTGGTTGATAAAAAACGACTTCAACATCATCTACGAGGCTAGGGATAAAAGCAATTTAAATCTTAATGAGTAGATTCAAGGCGGCGATCGACAAGGCGACACTTAGAGAGATTAAATGTAAAAATTGTTGGGGAACAAAGCATGGAAAACAAAAAAATTCCTACGAACACCTAAGATCTATCTATGGAGATTCATAGCAACGAGAGGGAGAGTGTGTCTACGTACCCTTGTAGATCGTTAAGCGAAAGTGTATATCACGTGGTTCGTGCAGTCGTACTCATCACGATCAGTCGTGATCCGAACCGATCTAGCGCCGAATGGACGGCACCTCCGCGTTCAGCACACGTGCGGTTCGATGACGTCTCCGCCTACTTGATCCAGCAAGTGAGCGCAGAGTAGTAGATGGGATCGCCGGATCACGACGGCGTGGTGGCTATGATGGTGATGCTCTCCCGGCAGGGCTTCGCCGAGCGCTGCCGGAAAGACAGACGGAGGAAGAAGCGGCAGAGGGAGGGTTGCCGCCGGGGCGTCGGAGGAGGTGCAAGGCAGCCCTCCCACCCCTCCTCTATTTATAGGGGAAAGGAGAGGGGCACCGGCCCTCAACCCCTCCTTCAAGGAAGGGGGCGGCGGCCTAGGGGTGGCTTGCCACCCAAGGCAAGGGTGGCGCCCCCCCTCTAGGGTTCCCACCAACCCTAGGCGCCTTGGGCCTTGAGGGGAGGGGGCGCCCAGCTCACTCGAGGCTGGTGCGCCTCCCCTCTCAGGCGATGTGCCCCCCTGGGGCGGGTGAACCCCCCCCCCCCCCCCCCCCCCGAGGACCCCCGGAACTTTCGACACTCCCGGTAAATTACCGGTAAAACCCGAAACTTTTTCGGTGGCCCAAATATGACTTCCCATATATAAATCTTTACCTCCGGACCATTTCGGAGCTCCTCATCATGTCCGAGATCTCATCCGGGACTCCAAACAACATTCGATAACCAACATACATATCCCAATACTACTCTAGCGTCACCGAACGTTAAGCGTGCGGACCCTACGGGTTCGAGAAGCATGTAGACATGACCGAGACACCTCTCCCATCAATAACCAATAGCGGGACCTGGATGCCCATATTGGTTCCTACATATTCCACGAGGATCTTTATCGGTCGAACCATGATGTCAAGGATTCAGTCAATCCTGTATGCAATTCCCTTTTGTCTAGCAATATATTACTTGCCCGAGATTCGATCGTGGGTATCTCCATACCTAGTTCAATCTCGTTACCGGCAAGTCTCTTTACTCGTTTCGTAATACAATATCCCGTGAATAACTCATCAGTCACATTGCTTACAAGCTTCTTGTGATGCTGTATTACCGAGATGGCCCAGAGATACCTCTCTGTCATATGGAGTGACAAATCCCAGCCTCGATTCATGCTAACCCAACAGACACCATCGTAGATACCTGTAGAGCGCCTTTATGATCACCTAGTTACGAAGTGAAGTTTGATAGCACACAAGGTATTCCTCCGGTGTCAGTGATTTGCATGATCTCGTGGTCTTAGGAACAGATACTTGACATGAAGAAAGCAGTACCGATAAACTTAAGTGATACGATCATATGCTAAGCTTACGGTTGGGTCTTGTCCATCACATCTCGTTATCAAATGACAACTCATGTCTATGGTTAGGAAACCTTAACTATCTTTGATCAATGAGCTAGTCTAGTAGAGGCTCACTAGGGACACGGTGTTGTTTATGTATCCACACAGGTATCTGAGTTTCCGGTCAATACAATTCTAGCATGGATAATAAACGATTATCATGAACAAGAAAATATGATAATAACCAATTTATTATTGCCTCTAGGGCATATTTCCAACAAAAATAGGAGATACATCTGGAGCAATGAAAGAGAATCCCCGATGCTTGTTAGCATTGATAGGTTTTTTGCAAACACTGAGAGGGAGACCATCTTCCCATATTTCGTGCTTATGGCTGCATCAACTGCTTGCTCTGACCACTGTCCATTAGTTATTGCCAGTGCCACAACGCCTCCAACGTGTGCAAGGTTTAGATTTGAAAGCTTTTGGACTAAATTTTGACACTTCATATAAACAGTGCAGCAAGCCTAGCAACGCCCAGCTGCCCAGACATGTGCTTTGAGCGGATTCAAAACAAGACTAGAAAGGGTGAGCAAAGACCTGAAGGTTTGGAGTAGAAGCATGTTTAGTGACACAAAAGTTCAGTTTCATTTGGTCTCTAAACTGATCTTAATGTTCAATGTGGTGACGGAAAAAATACAGTTAACACGGGAAGAGTTCAACTTCAGAAAACTGCTCAAACAAATGATTGTTGGCTTAGCAGCGGTGGAACGGGCAAGATAGCGACAAGCATCAAGGCTTGCGTGGCTAAAAAGTGGGATACGCAAACACTTCCTTCTTCAATGCCAAGATCAATTCCAGGAGGAGAAAATATTTCATTCACTCATTGAAAACCAACACGTATGTCGCCCCTGAACATGAAGAAAAGGCCCAAGTTATTCACGGTCATTTTGACAGCATCCTGGGAAGAAAAGAATCTCGGTCGTGCACCATCAACTGGAGTGAGTGCAGCTCCCTACGATGAATGTTGGAGGGCTCGACAACCCCTTCATGGAAGAGGAAATCTGGGCAGCGATTCTGGCCTCTCCGGTGGAAAAGGCGCCAGGACCAGACGGTTTCAATGGTGTGTTCTACCGTGCATGTGGGACATTATTAAGGACGAGGTCATGGTTATTTTTAATCAATTCCACAGCCTCTCAGGTGCAAATTTTGCTAGAATCAACTTGGCCCTTGTTGCGTTGCTGCCAAAGAAGGATGGAGCAGAAGCTGTTGGGGATTTGAGGCCCATTAGCTTGATTGGCTCAATTGCCAAACTAATCACCAAAGTTCTATCTATGAGGCTATCTGAAAAGATGAGATCCTTGAC
This sequence comes from Elymus sibiricus, assembly GCA_039707655.1. Lineage (NCBI taxonomy): Eukaryota > Viridiplantae > Streptophyta > Magnoliopsida > Poales > Poaceae > Elymus > Elymus sibiricus. The sequence continues at coordinate 464,140,058 of CM077667.1, read as the reverse complement.
CTCGCCGGCACGGAGTGCATTTCTTAAGAAAAAATGCTTACAAGATAACTTGATGTACTTGCAAAACTGTGCTCGCTCACTACATCGGAAGAAAAAACGGCGCTTCTAATCAAGCTAGATATAGCATGGGCTTTTGACTTTGTTTCATGGGAATTCATCTTTGAGCTTCTTCGCGAGATGGGTTTTAGCGCTAGGTGGAGATACTGGATTGCTTTTATCCACCAACATGGTCTCAGGCAAGGCGACCCTCTGTAGCCGATGCTTTTTATTTTGGCGATTAATCCTTTGAACCGTTTCATTGCAAAATCTTCAGAGCATGGTATCCTTGCCCCTCAAGATCATATTGTGTTAGTTTGTATGTCGATAATGTCATCATATTTGTAACCCGGATCAATAAGAAATAGACAGACTAATGGAGATTATAAAGCTCTTTGGAGATGCATCAGGGCTTCACCTAAATCCCCATAAATCCACTATGACCCTATCAAATGTGAAGACATAAATTTGGATGAGGTGTTGCAGAATTTTTGCGGCAAAATCTCTGCTTTCCCTATAAAATACTTGGGTCTGCCAATCTGTCTGTGAAGAAAAAGACTTGTGCATCTGCATTTCATTCTGGACAGGATAAGGTCATGATTAGTAGGGTGGAAAGGCCGGTTGATGTCGATTGCCGGTAGAAGGGTTTTGATAAGGCGTGTGTTAACTACCATCACAAACTTTCCCTCTATGTCCTTCGGGCACCAAAAAAGCTTTTTAGAGAGAACAACAAAGAGCATCGTCGCTTCCTTTGGGCACAAGAAAAAGAGGCCATTGGGGGCACTACAAGGTTAAGTGGAGCAAGGTTTGTTTGCCCACCGATCTGGGAGGACTAGGCATTCATCACCACTGGATAGATTTTCTCACGCTCTCTGTCTTTGTTGGCTATGGCTATCTTGACAAAATGATGATCGTCCCTGGATCGGGTCAGAACTGCCCTGTGACATCAATGACACAGCTCTTTTTGCATCGGCCACCATTGTAATGATTGGAAGCGGAGAAAGGGCGTCTTTCGGTCACTCCGCATGGCTGACCAATTCCTCATTGGCGACACTTTGCGAAATTATTCAAGCACTCAAGAAGCAAGAGAAAATACATTGCAGCTGCGCTTGCAAATGATGCATGGGTTCGTGACTTGAGGCAACGATGTCGTGATGATTTGGTACATAACTTTCTTATTGTTTGGTGCGATTTGCGAGAGACAAACATCATCTTGCAACCACAGGTTCAAGACTCCATTGCTTGACGGCTGACCAGCTCAGGGCAATACAACCCTAGCTTGGCATATACGCTACAGTTTCGGTCCACAGACAGCAAGCAACTTAGTTGGAAAACATGGGCTCCGGGAAAGATAAAGATATTCTTATGGTTACTGCTTCAAGATCGCTTATGGTGCAATGACAGGTTATAGAGAAAAGACTGGAAAAACGGATACTTCTACCGAATGTGCATGCGGAATTTGGAAACCTCGACTCATTTATTCTGGGAATGCACATTTACAAAGGAAATTTGGCGTGGAACTGCAAAATGTCCGGGTTGCTCTGCTCTTGCTCCTTCTGATGAATGCCAGACTCTTTCTTCAGAGCGTAGGGTGCATAAGATCCTCTGTACCTCATGACCACACCTCAGAAACAAAATGAAGACTATGTTTTTCCTTGTTTCCTGGCACATATGGTTAGAGAGGAACAAACGCCCTTTCAGGCATGAGAACACCCAAATCAATGGGGTGGTTGCCGCAATCAGCTGTGATATGGACTCGTGGAAGCTAGTAGGGGCTAAGGGCTTGGAGACGCCATTGGGAGAACCAGGTTGAGTCCTAAAATTTTGTAGGCTAACTGGTGCCTTGCCACGAAAATCTTGTAACCCCCATGGTCAATTGACCATGAACGCATTGTTAACACCTTCTTCCTATTTAATATATGAATGTCGGTAGTTTACCGGGTCATTCAAAAAAATGCTTCATAAAACTTTGCACGTAGATAAAAGGCACGACCATCTATATTGTGGAAAGAAAAAAACATTTTTTAAATTTAGAACATGAACATTTTTTGAAAATCATGATCATTTCTTTGAATAGATGAATAATTCTATAAACGGGCAACATTTTTTGGAAACGAAACTTTTTCTAAAAACAGAAACATTTTTTGAAAATCACAAACATATTTGAAAACACGGACATTTTTTGAATTTTGCAAACAATTATTTATGACGGGTACATTTTTGGAAACACAAAAAATTTAGAAACTCTCAAACTAAATTTAAAAAATGAGCTGTTACTGGAAACACGAATATTTTTTTAATTTGCAAACAACTTTTGAAATACATGAACATTTAAAAAAATTGGAAAAAAATAAAAAAATAAAGAAGGACTGGAATGAAAAAGAAACAAAAACGGAAAAAAATAATAAGGGGAGAGAAAAGCAAAAAAAAGAAACAGAAAAATGAAGACAATAAAGAACTATACTCCCCCCAATACTTATTACTTGCTTTAGATTTGTCTAGATACGGTTTAACAGCAAAACGTGTCTAGATACATCCATATCTAGACAAATCTAAGATGAGTAATATACAAATGCATTTGAAAAAAGTTGATAAAGTATCTAAAAAATGTTAATCAACCATTTGAAAAAAAAATGATGATCAAGTATTTGCAAAATGTTAATCAAGCACTTGAAAACTTAAAATTTGTATCAAAAAATGTTTCTCATATATATATAATGATGATGATCGTGTATTTCTAAAATATGAAATATGAATAAAAATGTCCCTGGTGTATACAAAAAATGTTCAATTATGTATGAAGAAGTAGACATCAAAAACATATGTCAGAAAAACATTAATATTGTATTAAAAATGTATGTGTGGTTTAAGAAATGTTTATTACCATAATAAAATGTTTACAATGTGTTGTAAAAAATGTTGACCATGTATTCCCAAATGAGTGTTCATAAAATGATTTTAAGAAAAAATGTTAATAATTTATTTGGGAAATATACAACGGGTATCAAAATAAAAGTTTCACTTGTACACCAAAAATGTACACTGAGCACTGAAAAAAGTACGTGTAGAATAAAAACGAAAAAAAATGAGAAAGAAATTGGTGAAGAAACAGAAAGAAAACGAAGAAGATACAAGAAAATTGAAGAGAAACAGAGAAAAATACAAAAAAAAAACACATCGAACACACGGCCATCGAGCAACCTAGCGCTAAAGATGGGCCGGACCAGTACTACGAAGAATTTCAGGCGAGAACTCTCACACTAGGCGACATATAAGGTTTGCGGTGTTCTCGTCCGTTTTTGTCCCCGATGGTTCATTGGGTGCGTTATTCAGGGCTTGTGTTTGTCTCGCTTAGCGCGAGACCGAGCATCCCCTCGCATTAGGAGCGCTGGAAGGGGGCCTAAAGTGTTACTTGTTCGTTTTCTTGTATTTTCATTTATTTATATTTTGACATATTCTCAATACATGTATTAAAAAATAATTATTTTCACTTTTACAATTATTCATGACGCATTTTTTAAAAAATCCTACATTATCACAATACAACAAAGTTCATCCACGGTACAACAAACATAGAGATGGATTTAGGCACGTTGTTTCCCATACCATGTCCACCACTCCTCCATCACATATTTTTCAAGATCATTGTGCGTTTCAGACCCTCTAGTGTCATGGTACACCCGAATAAAGCGTTCGATTCGGTCTTGCCTTCTAATCAGACGCACGTGTTTCCTCATGAGATGATAGAAGTTGTAAACCAAATCTTTTCCACGCTCATTCTTAATGATCACATTGTGCAAGATCACACATGTTGTGATGATGTACCATAGGTTCTCTTGATCCCAAAACCTAGTCGGTCCTCGCACAATAGCAAATTGGGCTTGCAATATCCAAAAAGCCCTCTCCACATCCTTCCTAGCCACCGCTTCATCGTTATGAAAGTGGAGTTCTTTCTTACCTTGGGGGGTTTGGAACTGGTTCATGAAAGTAGCCCACTTCAGATAAAACCAATCCGCAAGGTAGTACCCAAAGTTGTATGTGCGGTCATTTTCTTGGAAGTTCCCCTTTGGTGGTTCTCCATTGGCTAACTTTGCAAAGATAGGTGATCAGTGGAGCGCATTGATGACATTGCATAATCCATGCATGTCAAAATATGCATGCCAAATCCATGTCATCTAATCGGCCACCGCCTCTAGAATGATGGTGGCATCCTTCTTGTGTCTTTTGAATGATGGTGCCATGCTGCAGAGCAGGTCTTTCACTTCTAGTTAATGCAATCAATGGAGCCAAGCATACCCAAAAACCCACGGTCTTTTTTCATCTCCAAAAGCCTCACCGCGTCCTGAGCATTGAGTGATCTCAAATACTCTAGACCAAACACTTCTACCACTGCCTTCACAAATACATTGACAAAATATTGAGGTTCTCTCCCTCATTGGTAAGTTATCATCAATGGAATCATATGGAACACCATAGGCCATTATACGCAATGCGGCATTGACATTTTTCTTAGTGCTATGGAAAAAGAATCCACTGAAATTCCTCCTCTTTCTAGAAGGACTGATCATGTTGCTTCGGAGAATTGCAAATGTGAAGAAACAAGTCCGTAGACATCTCAAACCGGCATCAAAAGTATTCTCTAGATAAGTAGGCTTTGGATCAAAATAGCTAAGCATCAATCTTGCATGAGTCTCTAGTCATTCTCTGTGTATGAATTCATGGCCGAAAATAGAACTGCCATTCTTCGGCCACTTGTTCTTATGCATCAACAGGAGCAAAGCAATGTCCTCCTCCTCAGCCAAGTTGTATTCCTCATCCAACGAGGAATCATCCAAAAGACACGACTCAAATGAGCTCACCTACAACACGGAAATATCCATGACAGTACGTCTTCGTACACAACGAAACAAGTGACAAGTTAACAATTTTTTCTTTGTAAAAATTTCAAGAAACACCTTGTGCGCAAGGAGGGTCAAACCGGTCGGCTGCTCATCGGATCGTAGATGGTTGCCACGCAGGTGCCGGAATGTCTAAAAAGGCCTCCTTGACCCATGTCGGTCAACTATTAGCTGAAAAAACGACGACATCGTCTGCCGGCGACGACGACAGAAACAAACGCCTCTCGGCTAGGTTACGGCACTGATGGCTGGCAGGGGAGCTCCGATGGCCACTAGTCGACCTCTACGACGTTGATCTGCGTGGGGGGGGGATCACGGGTTGCGGCGAACCAGCAAATCGGCCAAAGATCACCGACGTAGAGGATCCAAAATCGTCTGGTGGTGAGGGCTCCGGCAACCGTCCAACATGGGGGGGGGGGGGGGGGTAGTGCGGCAAGGTCGTGGGAGGGCGGACGAGCGTCGGTAGTGGGCTCGAAATCGTTGGCAACGGCGGTCAGCTGGAGGTGCGGGCACGACGCGGGAACTTTCAGCGCGACGGTTGGTGGCTCGTGTGTGGTCGGATTTGTTTTTCTTAAGCTTCCAAGTGTTGGCATTGTTATTTTGGTGGTGTTGTAAATTTGGAGTAATTTTTTGCATGTAGGGCACCTATTGGAGCAATGTTTTGGTCTCGTGGTGATGTAAAAGGTGGTTAAGCCCTATTATAGGGCACCTATTGGAAATGCTCTAAGCCACATGTCTTTCTCAAAACAACCATCGTACATATCTATCATGATATTTTCAAAGCCAATACAAAATATATAGCCATCCAGCATCCATCATTACATCAAATTACTTGACTAGATGTGGCATGATCATATAGAGCCGACATGCTATTAATGTGACAAACCATCGATATTCTTTTTTTATCATATATGTGGCACTAGATCATTGCACACCCTGATACTTGTGAGAGCCATTTATTAGAGTTCTACATCATATGTATTATCATTGAGCTCAGCTATGAGTAAATTCAAAAGTGTTTTATTCATCATTATAGAATGTTGGTCCTACCTTGACAGAAAAAATATACATCATGGGGGTGACACAAAAAAGAAGAGACACTATTTTTCTAAGTATACACATTTGCTTGAAAGTACCATCTGATTTTTAACAGATATCATGAAGTGCTTCAAAGTAGCACTATGGCATTCATATAGAAAGTTCTCATGTACTCCATATTATATAGTAGTTGGTTATCTTTACATTATAGAAGTAGGTCTTTTATATTCCAATAATGAGCTTCCTCAAATTCTTACTACATTATTTATTTTCTTTTATCTATATTTTGACATATTCTAAATACATATATTCCAAAAATAAATTTATTTAAATTTTGGCATTTTTTCATCACATATTTTAAAAATAAGTTCCTGCATTGTAAAAAGATGTTCCTGCAGCTTATAAAATATATTGATGGCATTCAAACTAAGGTTTCGTGACATTTAGAAAAATGTTCACGTGTTTCAAAAATATGTTTGGGGATTTTTTCAAATAATGATTATATAATTTAATAAAAATGTTTTCTCACCTTAATAAAACTTCCTCACCATTCAAAAAAATATCTGCGACATTTAAAAAATGTTCATCCATTTCGAGAAAACAAATCATGGTATTAAAATATTATACAACACAAATTACTTTATTTTAATTAAAAAAATATCTATCATTTAAAAAATACTCATGTTATTTTAGAAAAAATGTTAAAACGTTTAAAAATATGTTAGTGCCATTTTTTAAAAATGTTCATACAATGTAAAAAATGTTGATATAATTTTATAAGAAATATTTTATACCATTCAAAAACAATGTTTAATGTGTATTTGAAAAAAAATAACACGTATTTGAAAACAATGTTCAAACATGTATTTGAAATTTTGGATATGTATCGAAAAACATTCCATATTTATACGAAAAAGAACAGCGTGATTGAAAAGTAGACATGTATTAAAAAAGAAAAAGGAAAAAAACAGAAGGAAACCAAAATAAAAGAAAAAAACTAAGAAACAAACAGAAGAAAATGAACATGTATTTGCGAACTAAAGAGAGTAACAGAAAATCGAAGATACAAAATCCATTACTGAACCCGCCTATTCACTCCACAGTCCTATAGGCGAGAGGTACACATAAACGAGATATAGCCCTCGCGATTTATTCGGCCCAGGCTGATGTAAACTCGTGTGCACGTGTTTCACTAGTTGGGTCGCAACAGGTTGGTGCAATTTATTCTTATGTATTTAAAGTTGGTTGCCATTCTTTTTAAGCCTTTTTGTTTTCTGATTATACTTTCTTTTAAATTTTTACATGATTTTTATTATTATTTACATTTTAATTACTTATTTTATTTTCTATAAGGAGAAAATATTTTTTTGAAAAGGGGAATATATTAATATTAAGTAGATACCAATTACACCCAGTCTCTGCACCAACAAGATGTCTAAAAACATCCAGGATGCACACAATCAAAAAAGAAATAATAAAAAAAGGGGATAAAGAGGAAAAACGGCCCTGCCATGGTGATCAATTACCCACAGTAGCAGCACTCTAACCACGACCAAAGACAACACCCGGACTAGAAAGAAGGTTCTCCAAAAGCAACGTCTCCAGAAAGAAAACAATGCACAAGCTTTGTCATTGCCCGATCAATGATCGTAGGTTTTCATCGTGAAGAAAGATCGCGTTCCCAAAACAATATCTTCAACAAGGTCAATGTTAGGCACAACCAAAAAAGGCCAGACCTTGGGTTTTCACCTTGGAAATCACGCCTCGGTACTCAACGGAGAACCGCTAACAAAGAAGTCCTCCAATGCTGTCGCCGCCACTTGCGGAGCCTATTACTACAAGTCACGTACCACCAGACTGACAAGAACTCGTGCCCGGTCTGAACGGGATCATATCCCGCATGCCAAGTCGGAACAACTGCATGTGAAGTAAAGTCTTCATCGCATTCAAGACCCCGTATTCACCATTTGCAGGTCCTCCAATCACGCCATGACATTCTCCGCATGTGTTAAAACCCTGAAAATCTTGATGTGGAGATGTCCCAAGGTGTCAACAAGAAAAAAGCTTCGCGATACCCGGTGAAGCTGGTTATGCTGTTGTTGCGGGTGCAGACGACCGGCCCCTATCCAGTTAAGGTGTCCAAAGAGCACCATATACGCCAGTCCTTGTTTTCCTTTGAAGGAGAAGTCTGTAACTCGTCGATGCCAGATCAAAGAGGATTGCTTTCACGCTGAGCCTGCCGCACGACCCGTGCGTAGTATCCCTGCGCGCCCACCACACTGAATCTGTGGTCCCGCTCGCCACATAGAGTACAGACCAGATCCACCACCGATGGAAGGCCACGACCAGGGTCTCCGCAACCATGCAAACCGAGGTAGACGAAGCCACCACAGCCCAACGCCGCCCTCATGACCAGTTGACTGGCCGCATGACACGCGCGGCTTGAGATGGCACCGCAGGCAGCGACCAACCCCGTCGGAAAAGGAGGCGAACGCAACAGTACCACCTTCCGGCCGCAAGCACCACCACCCTCCCACCACACCAGAGCACGAGCCCGAGCGCGGAGGAGCGCCGCGCCACCGCCGCCGCCGCACGAGCCCTTGCTCACCGCCGAGCCACTCCGGCGCGCCAGGGCCCTGCCACCGCCGTATCCGCGCGGGAACTTTGCCCGGCAGAGGCCATGGGGCGGCGGCGAGGGGATGGAGAAGAGGGAGGGGGTGTCCGTGCGTGGGCGAGATGCGCCGCCGCCCGACTCGCGCTGGGGGGACGATGCGGTGGCTCCTGAAAAAACGGATCGGGGACCCAAGACCTAGGAGAAATTCATGTAAACTTGCAATATTGTGGCGCTGCAAGACGCAAGAGCTTTTTGAGCTTGCAGTTGTTGTCGTCATCGCGTCCGAAGATTCTAAATGTGCCATTTTCTTCTGGACTACTGTCCTAGTGGAGTGTTCCTCTGTTCTTGTTGCAGTGGGTGTTTATTATAAAATGCTTAATGTGTTTGTTATTTTGCTGGTGCTAGTTCCTTGCGCTGTAAAACTGGTTTCCCCAGTACACTCATGTTAATGTTTCTTTGGCTTTGAATGAGAAGTAGGGCCGGAGGCATGTTATTCTAAAACAAATGTCAATTTTGCTTTCTTTTTCATTTTAATTTCCCCCTTTTTTACAAAATACATCAAAATTTAACATGACTAATTATTATGATATGTATAAGTATTTTATTATATACTTGTGTGTTTGTGAACCCTACTTTTATAAATACATAAAAAATTCCTTCTAAATTACAAGAATATTTTCTCAAATAAGTGAACATTTATTTCAAGATACATGAATATTTAATGTTTAACGATATATGTATGTGTGTGTGTGTGTGTGTGTGTGTGTGTGTGTGTGTGTTTTAAAAAGATTTATTGATGACGCTTTATAGTTGGTGAAAATAATTTGGGATTATATGAAAAAAATCAGACGTCTAGGCCCTGCATTGAGGTGGGCGCGAGATAGAAGCAACCCTTTTTGATAAAGGGTATTTTATTAACTCATAATGAAGATTTTTTTTTTTGAAAAGGGGGTTAACCCCTGGCCTCTGCATCAGAACGATGCATGCGGCCAATTTATTAATAAGCAAATAGTTCAACAAAGTCTCCAAGTCTCAAAAAGTAAAAATGCTCACAAAGAGCTAAAAACAGGGGATCGGGATAGCCACAACCGGCGGCATAAAAATAGATAGGAAACTAAACACCTATCCTATTACATGACCGCCATCCAAATCGGTTGAAGATAGCCGGTGCTACCGTCTCCCAACGGATAGACCCAGTAACCATACGCTCCCTGGCATCCATCGGAGTGAGTAGCGACCACATACGGATCAACGTAGTGGCCCGGAAGATAACCTGCAAGAAATGAATATTTGTTGTTCTGTTAAAAACCAAATCGTTCCTGCAGTTCCATATAGCCCATAATAAAGCACATACGCCTACGCGAATGTGTCTCGCTGTTTCTATGTCCACTCCATTTAGCCACATCCCAAATAACGTGTGGATGCTAGTAGGAGGAGCAATGTTAAACGCTATATGGACAGACCGCCATAAAATTTTGGCCATTGGGCACTCAAGAAAGAGGTGTTTGATAGATTCATCATGATCACATAAGCTACATCTTCGAGATCCTGACCAGTTACGTTTTGCCAAATTGTCCTTAGTGAGAATGACTTGTTTGTGGACACACCACATGAACACTTTAATTCTTAAGGGCACTTTGACTTTCCAAATATGCACAGATCGAGGGATAGAGGCCGAGTTGATAATATCCAAATACATGGATTTTACCGAAAACACTCCATTCTTGGTTAGTTTCCAGTGCAACTGATCTGGCTGTTGAGAAAGTTGGACATCCATCAATCTTCTCACAAGATGTAGCCAAGCTTCCCAACGGTTTCCCGCTAAAGTCCTTCTGAATTGAATATTTAGAGGATTGGACTGTAATATTGTTGCAACATAAGCGTCTCGACGCTGAACAATATTATAGAGAGAAGGATATTGGATAGCTAGAGGCGTCTCTCCTAGCCACGTATCCTCCCAGAATCTCGTGGAAGTACCATTGCCAACGATAAACTTTGTCCTGTGGAAGAAGGCTGATTTCACTCTCATCAGTCCTTTTCAAAAAGGCGAATCGGTTGGTCTGACCGTCACCTGTGATAAGGTCTTAGAATGAAGGTACTTACTACGCAGAATCTAGGCCCATGTGGCATCGGTCTCTACAGATAACTTGTACAGCCACTTGCTGAGTAAGCACCTGTTCTTCACCTCTAAATTTTCAATGCCAATACCACCTTGGTCCTTTGGCCTACAAATAATATCCCATTTAGCAAGTCTGTATTTCCGTTTTAGCTCGTCACTCTGCCAGAAAAAACGTGATCGATAGAAGTCCAATCTTTTCCGTACCCCTACTGGTACCTCAAAGAAGGACAAAAGAAACATTGGCATACTCGTGAGCACCGAATTAATGAGAATTAGTCGGCCTCCATATGACATAAGTTTGCCCTTCCAGCAACTTAGTTTCTTTTCAAATCGATCTTCAATGCACTTCCATTCTTTGTTAGAGAGCTTGCGATGGTGAATCAGTATGCCCAGATATGTGAAAGGCAGCGAGCCCAACCCACATCCAAACAGTTGTTTGTAAGCTTCTTGTTCGTCTTTAGCTCTCCCAAAGCAGAACAATTCACTTTTATGGAAGTTAATCTTTAACCCTGACAACTTCTCGAATAAACATAACACAAGCTTCACATTTCTTGCTTTCGCCAGATCATGCTCCATGAAGATGATAGTATCATCTGCGTACTGTAGAATGGACACTCCACCATCCACTAGATGCGGGACGAGACCACCTACTTGGCCATTTTCTTTAGCTCTTCCTATCAGAATTGTCAACATGTCTGCCACTATGTTGAACAAGATAGGTGACATCGGGTCTCCCTGTCTTAGACCCTTGTGTGTCTGGAAATAATGACCTATATCATCATTCACTTTTATTCCGACACTGCCCTTTTGCGTGAAAGAATCTACCTGCTCCGGGAGTGGAGTAGTGGAGTGGAGGGACTCGGAACACGCCTTTAAAGTCAGATGCTCCTTGTACCTGTTTCTTAAAAAAAACATAGAAGACCAACGCTATACCCAGACAAAGCAAAAAAAGACAAAAGGATGTTGCAGCACCAAAATCATGCTCGCACCAAACAAATAGCCAGTCATCCAAGTAGACTGAAGCACCCTGCGCGAGCTCAGCTTGTTCAAGTTTCAAACTCCATGTTTCTCCATCTCCATTCCTCTCTCCCTCGCTCCTGTAGTCTGTGAAGTTCCTTCTCTGAATGATCGAATGACACGGCTCGGCTTTCCAGACATTAGAAGATCGGGACGTGAAGGATGAGCAGCGTACTTACCTGCAGATTACATGCTTACCTGTGTTTTCGCTCTGCGTCCTGCGTCCTGCCAGCTGCACTCGGCGCCCACATTGGCCGCTGCAGTTTCGTGTCAAAGTTAATGGCATCTAATGATGCAATCACGGAAAGCAAGTTCACGCTGAGGCATGCAGCTGCAGATGAGGTTCATCTCAGATTGATGGCCAATTAACAGGTGTGGCTTCGGCAGCATGATCTGTCCGCGAGGCACTGGAGGCCGCGGGTAGGGCAGTCTATCGGCTCTCGGCTCGCGAATGACGAGAAGGCACGACGAATCTGCTCGTCAGGGGAGAAGGATTCAGATAAGGAAAAAGGAGAGAGAATCACATCATCATAATCATCATCATCATCGATCTAAATATCCAATCATTCCATGGCGGACGCCGGCGGGCCGCCACCGCCGTCATACCCGCCGCGTGACTGGCGACGCGAGGGATCGGATCGGATGGCCTGCCCGGCCTCCTTCTTCCCCGATCACCTCACGGCCGGTCGCTTTCCCGTGAGCCGGCAGGCGGTTCGCCGTTCACGTCGTCGATGTGCACCGACGGACGGCAACGCCTCGGCTTTCCCAGCTGACAGCACAGCGCAGCAGTAGGCGACGTTGTCTCCACTCTCCCGTGTGGTTAAGCAAGCGGCTGCTTGGCTTTATGGCCACCCACCTCGACCACGGTACGACTGCAACAAATACCACCAGCGTTGCGTGCTTCAGAGATCGTGACAACTCAAAGGATTTTCTGCACTTTATTTTGTTCCATCATGCATGATGTTGAGGTAACAATGGTGAATTCGTAGACAGGATCAGGATCTATGGAGTTTGTTGTGAAGATTTGATGTTTTTTGAGTCACCTGAAGTCGAGCAGAACTCGCATATCTTAGACACATCTTTTCCGGGCATCGTGAAGGTAATGAATGGTACCATAACTGAGGCACAGATTGTGCAACAGCTACGAGAACTGGCACCGGGTAAATTCCGTTGGAACTTGGTTAGAATCAAGGGACAAACTTATAAATTGGAGTTTCCTTCAAAGGAGGATCAAATTCGTATACTGAAATTCGGCATGTGCAGAGTGCCTAGTACTAGCATCTTCCTGGAATTCGACGAGTGGAAACAAAAGGAGCCGCAGGGTACACCTCTGACTCAGGCTTGGGTCCGGTTCTCTGGGGCACCTCCCAAACCACTTCATAATTTTTATGTGACTTGGAGTTTGGGATCTCTCATTGGCAAGACGGAGAAGGTTGATATGCCTTTTACTCGCGCGAACGGTGTAGCGCGGCTTCTTGTCAGTGTAGTTAACGTTGAGCTTGTGCCAGACGTGGTAAAGTGGACTCATGCGGGGATCACTTACGAGCTTGAGGTGGAATTTGAGGACACACCGTTGGTTCAGGGTGAGGATGGTCATCAGGACATGGATACAACGGATGGTGATGGTAACGCTGGGGAAAAGAGTAAGGATCCACAGGATGGGTCACAGGAGACACCTAAGGGGCCTGTTGCACAGTCTGGGAAGGCAGATGCGGCGACTAAGGGTGTTAACGCTGTGGCGCCATCGAACTCGTTGAGTTTTGGGTCGTTCGGAGTTTCATCGGCTCCTTGCCGCTTATGGAGCCGCAGGGTAGAGTCGGAGGATCCACACGAGTCTCTTTTGCCACCTTTGTCAGACATAGCGGCGGGTTCGATCACTGCACCGACGGTCGACGGGAACCTGGAGGTTCCCTCGCCGCTTACTAATCCCGTTCGCTACGGTGCTGGCACTGAGGACAGTCACGGGCAGGAGGCCTGTGTTACGACTCCGTTGTCGGCTACTCGACGGTTGGCGGCGACCACGCCTCGCGGCGGTGCCGCGTCGGCGGGACGGATGACCGCGCCGACCGTTGAGGCTGCGTTGGCCGGGCGCCAGGCTGCGCAGGTGTAGAGGGCACTTGCTGGCGGTCCTACCTCCGGTGAGGGGCGGCTGAGGGTGGCTTCCCCCCGCCGCCCGACGACGGTTCCTTCCCGGCTCGCCAGCCCGACCACGCCCGGTGGTCCGGTGGTGGAGTCGGCCCCGGCGAACGGGGCAGTTGCTGGCGGCTCGACTGCCGGCGCGGGGCTGCTTGGGTCGGCCTCCCTCCGCCGCCCGATGACAGTTCCTTCCCGGCTCGCCAGCCCGACCACGACCGGGGGTCCGGTGTTTGAGTTGGCCCCGGTGAAGGGTGCTCTCGCTGGCGGTTCTCCCTCCGGCGTGGGGTCGCTAGGTTCGGGCCCCCTCCGATGCCCGGCGACGACATCTTCAGGGTTGCCCCGGACGGATGCTCCCATGCCGGCGAGTGTGGGTAACTCTGAGAGGAGCACGGTGGCCGGTCTCGAAACTACGGACGTGGTGGGAGTAGACCCAGCTGGGATACAGGCAGGCGGCCTAAACCCGGTTGGGCCTACTCACGACGACATTGTTGCTTTCGGAGGGATCCCGGATCCCAGATCCGAAGGTAGACGCATGAGCAGCCATCTCCAGGATCAGCCTGACGTTGACGACCTGCAGCTGGGGCGCGCCATGCGGGCGGCCAAGCTGCGTGATATTGTGGTCACCACAGGTATGTCTGTCAATACTACCAATTCCATTTTGCATTTTTCTGAGGTAGAGATTATGAATAATGCAAATCAGTTGGGTGTCACTCTAGGTAGTAATGGTAAAGAAACTGCTAAATCTGTTAATGACTTACTTGATCTTGAGGCGGAAAGAGCCATGGAGGTGATTAGAAACTTAGCGGCTGTTAAACCTTTAAATGATTCGGAGATTGATCCATTGGGTGTTAGGGTTCTTGATAGTTTTTGTGAGGACCTTGGGCCATCTCCCGCCCGATCTGAGAGGGACGAGAGTTTTGATTCTCAGGAGGTTTCAGCTCCCGTCGATCCAGAGGCATGTAAACTCACTGAGCTCGGTTGTATGGACCGAGTTGATGAGCAAAACAAGCCTAAGCGCAAGTGGAACCGGAAGATTTATCCGGCTTCGGTTGTACGCAGAAGTGCTAGGATCCGGACTGCTAAAAAATTCTATGATGAAAAATGAAAGGGATTTTTTGGAATAGCAGAGGTCTGACAGACTTGGCTAAACGAAGGTTTCTGGCGGATGCATCTATAGAGCACAAGTTAGATTTCATTGCCCTCTCTGAAACTGGTAGAGATAATTTTACATCTCAGTTTATTGGCACCTTATCGGGAGGAGTTGATTTTGATTGGCACTGCTTACCCCCAAGAGGAAGATCCGGTGGGATTTTACTTGGGGTCAAGTGCGAAACTTTGGAGGTTCGGAACGTTATTCTGGGAGAATTTGCGGTTAAATTTTGGGTTAGGTCGAAGGTTGATGGGTTCCAATGGGCACTCATGGCAGTGTATGGAGCTGCGCAGCCTGAGCTAAAGCCAGATTTTCTGGCTGACCTAGTTCGTATTTGCGGAGATGAACGGCTCCCAATTCTGGTTGGGGGTGATTTTAACATTATAAGAAGGCGGGATGAAAAGAACAATGATAACTTTGACGGCAGATGGTCGTTCATGTTTAACACTATTATTGAAAGTCTGGATCTCAGGGAGATCGAGCTTTCTGGCAGAAAATTTACTTGGGCCAACACACTGCCAACTCCAACTTATGAGAAGTTGGATCGTGTTCTCACCAGTGTGGATTGGGAGGAGAAGTTTCCCCTGGTGACGGTCCAGGCGTTGTCGCGAGCGATCTCGGATCATACCCCACTTCTTGTTGACTCTGGGGAGGCGACTCATGTGGGGAATAAAAATATCTTCTCCTTTGAATTAGCATGGTTTGAGAGAGAAGGTTTCTTGGATCTGGTTGCACGTGAGTGGGCAAAGGGTTCAGGAGGGAGATCGAACGTAGAAAAATGGCAGAATAAGATTAGACACTTAAGACAGTTCCTTCGAGGTTGGGCCAAACATTTGAGTGGCGTCTATAAGGTCGAAAAGGAAAGGCTCCTTAGCCTTATAGATGCCTTAGATTTAAAGGCCGAGTCCTCCATTTTAAATACCAGAGACTTGGAGGCTAAAGTGGAGGCGGAGCTGAGACTAAAAGAATTGCTGCGAGAGGAAGAATTGAAGTGGGCGCTTAGAGCTAAAGTGCGAAAAGTCATCCAAGGGGACAATAACACGCAATTCTTTCATATGATTGCGAATGGCAAGCATCGCAAGAAGAAAAATTTCAGCTCGAGCAAGATGAGGGGACGATTTTGGGTCAGGAGAACCTAAAATTATACATTACCAATTATTACAAGCAGTTGTTTGGGGCCCCTGAGGATAGTTTTGTGTCCTTAGATGAATCCAGGGTTGAGGATATCCCTCAACTTGCGACGGATGAGAATGAGATCTTATCCGCCCCATTTTCGGAGAAAGAGGTGTTTGAGGCAATTTCACAGATGAAGAATAATAAAGCGCCTGGGCCGGATGGCTTTCCGGCAGAGTTTTATAAAAAGTGCTGGCATATTATTAAGGGTGATTTGCTTCCAATGTTCCATGATTTGTTTTCTGGGCATTTGCAGCTATTTCACTTAAATTTTGGAACGATTACTTTGCTCCCTAAGAAGACAGAGGCGGTGCGGATTGAGCAGTTCCGACCGATATGTCTTCTTAACGTCAGTTTTAAAATCTTCACCAAGGTGGGGACTAACAGGCTGACGCAGATTGCACATAGTGTGGTGCAACCATCTCAAACAGCCTTCATGCCGGACAGAAACATCCTTGAAGGGGTTGTGGTCCTTCATGAGACACTCCATGAGATCCACACGAAAAAACTAGATGGGGTGGTTTTTAAGGTGGATTTTGAGAAAGCGTACAATAAGGTTAAGTGGCCATTTCTTCAGCAGGCCTTGCGGATGAAAGGATTCGATCAATTCTGGAGAAAGCAGGTAGAGTCTTTCACGCAAAAAGGCAGTGTCGGAATAAAAGTGAATGATGACATAGGTCATTATTTCCAGACACACAAGGGGCTAAGACAGGAAGACCCGATGTCACCTATCTTGTTCAACATAGTGGTAGACATGTTGACAATTCTGATAGGAAGAGCTAAAGAAATTGGCCAAGTAGGTGGTCTTGTCCCGCATCTAGTGGATGGTGGAGTGTCCATTCTATAGTACGCAGATGATACTATCATCTTCATGGAGCATGATCTGGCGAAAGCAAGAAATATGAAGCTTGTGTTATGCTTATTCGAGCAGTTGTCGGGGTTAAAGATTAACTTCCATAAAAGTGAATTGTTCTGCTTTGGAAGAGCTAAAGACGAACAAGAAGCTTACAAACAACTGTTTGGATGTGGGTTGGGCTCGCTGCCTTTCACATATCTAGGCATACCGATTCACCATCGCAAGCTCTCTAACAAGGAATGGAAGTGTATTGAAGATCGATTTGAAAAGAAACTAAGTTGCTGGAAGGGCAAACTTATGTCATATGGAGGCCGACTAATTCTCATTAATTCGGTGCTCACGAGTATGCCAATGTTTCTCTTATCCTTCTTCGAGGTACCAGTAGGGGTACGGAAAAGATTGGACTTCTATCGATCGCGTTTTTTCTGGCAAAGTGACGAGTTAAAACGGAAATACAGACTTGCTAAATGGGATATTATTTGTAGGCCAAAAGACCAAGGTGGTATTGGCATTGAAAATTTAGAGGTGAAGAACAGGTGCTTACTCAGCAAATGGATGTACAAGTTATCTGCAGAGACCGATGCCACATGGGCCCAGATTCTGCGTAATAAGTACCTTCATTCTAAGACCTTATCACAGGTGACGGTCAGACCAACCGATTCGCCTTTTTGGAAAGGACTGATGAGAGTGAAATCAGCCTTCTTCCACAGGACAAAATTTATCGTTGGTAATGGTACTTCTACGAGATTCTGGAAGGATACATGGCTAGGGGAGACGCCTCTAGCTATCCAATATCCTTCTCTCTATAATATTGTTCAGCGTAGAGATGCCTATGTTGCAACAATATTACAGTCCAATCCTCGAAATATTCAATTCAGAAGGACCTTAGCGGGAAACCGTTGGGAAGCTTGGCTCCATCTTGTGAGAAGATTGATGGATGTCCACCTTTCTCAACAGCCAGATCAGTTGCACTGGAAACTAACCAAGAATGGAGTGTTTTCGGTGAAGTCCATGTATTTGGATATTATTAACTCGGTCTCTATCCCTCGATCTGTGCATATCTGGAAAGTCAAAGTGCCCTTAAGAATTAAAGTGTTCATGTGGTTTGTCCACAAACAAGTCATTCTCACTAAGGACAATTTGGCAAAACGTAACTGGTCAGGATCTAGAAGGTGTAGCTTCTGTGATCATGATGAATCTATCAAACACCTCTTTCTTGAGTGCCCATTGGCCAAAATTTTATGGCGGTCTGTCCATATAGCGTTTAACATTGCTCCTCCCTCTAGCATCCACACGTTATTTGGGACGTGGCTAAATGGAGTTGACATAGAAACAGCGAGACACATCCGTGTAGGCGTATGTGCGGTATTATGGGCTATATGGAACTGCAGGAACGATTTGGTTTTTAACAGAACAACAAATTTTCATTTTTTGCAGGTTATCTTCCGGGCCACTACGTTAATCCGTATGTGGTCGCTACTCACTCAGGGAGCGTATGGTTACTGGGTCTATCCGCTGAGAGATGGTAGCACGGGCTATCTTCAACCGGTTTGGATGGCGGTCATGTAATAGGATAGGTGTTTAGAGTTTCTTATCTATTTTTTGCCGCCGGTTGTGGCTGTCCCGATTCCCTATTTCCAGCTCTTTGTGAGCGTTTTTACTTTTTGTGACTTGGAGACTTTGTTGAACTATTTGCTTATTAATAAAGTGGCCGCATGCATCGTTCTGATGCAAGAGGCCGTGGGATAACCTCCTTTTCGAAGAAAAAAAAAAGGATCAGGCGAGGGAATACTACTGCTACTACTAATAGATTTGGTAGGGAGCTCAATGGAGTAGCTAGCTAGCTAGACCCACCTTTCCTTGCTACTGTTAGCAAGTAATAACGTGCAGTGACTGGGATTTGGTGTGTTGACATCTGGTCTCACCGGTCGATGATTAAGCGGCGGAGATTCAGGGAGGCATTTATGGACCGGTCGAGCCACCAATGATTTACCATGTGATGACCATCATGTTAGTTTAGTCGTGTCTATATAGTATTGCACGTAGCGCCTATCTGTTTAGAGAGAGAATCTCGTGGCCTAGAAACACTCGTAATTCCCTGTCAACAGCTATCGTCTAGGCTGCCCACTTCTAGCTCTAGCACTGTAGTACATTGTGATTTGCCTTTGTTTCCTCATGTAGTCATGCTTAGTTCCTACACCAGACACAAATGAGGAGATAAGATGACACCTCCAATTAGATGCTAAGTAAGAAGACATTTCTTATCTCTTATAGGCTTATAAATTGCGATGCACTCCATCAACAAAATGGCAAAAATCTTGGAAGCAACGAAGCAACATGTACGTAGATAATAGCGTGCCCTAGTAGTCTTTTTTAGAACACACAGGAGATTTGCATGCCTATATTTTAAGATGGAAAAGAATTTCCTACACAAGGGTGAGGAAGGGCGCCACAAGGACGGCGACCTCGACCTCCAAGAGCCACCAAACCAATTCTAAGGGACTACTCTCCTTAGACCACCGTTACCCGCCTTCCTCCACTCAAGGCAATGATCCTTGATCTTATCGTCCACCGCTCAGCAAGCAGCGATGAGTTCTTGAACACCCTTCTGTTGCACCCAAGCCAGATGGAGCACATCGAGCATAAGATAACCGAGTTGCCCCCTGTTCTTAGCTATGGGAGATGCCTTGTTGTAAAGCACTCCACCAATAGAGAACCTCAACAACCTAGTAAGTCTTAACGTCATGACTGCCCGATTCGATCTCCTCCCTCCCTCCTGATCAGATATGGAGCTTTCGGCCGCCACCGCCCCTCTTCTTGCTGCCGCCGGAGCGTCGTGGGCAAAGCCCAGGCGGCGGATGATGGTGGCGGAGTGATACGTCTCCAACGTATTTATAATTTTTTATTATTCCATGCTATTATATTATCTGTTTTGGATGTTTTATATGCATTAATATGCTATTTTATATTATTTTTGGGACTAACCAATTAATCTAGAGCCTAGTGCCAATTTTTGTTTTTTCCTTGTTTTTTAGTATTGCAGATAAGGAATATTAAACGGAGTCCAAACGGAATAAAATCTTCGGAATGATTTTTCTTGGACCAGAAGAAACCCAGCAGACTTGGAGACGAAGGCAGGAGACCTGTCGTGGAGTCACAAGCCACCAGGGCGCGCCCTAGGGGGGGGGGCTGGCTTGTGGCCCCACGGCAGCCCTCCTAACCCTATTCTTCGACCTATAAATTTCCAAATATTCCCTGGATACCAAAAAGAGCCACGAAAATACTTTTCCGCCGCCGGAAGCCTCTGTTCCCGTGAGATCCAATCTTGGAGCCTTTTCCGGTAATCTGCCGGAGGGGGATTCGATCACGGAGGGCATCTACATCAACTCCATTGCCCCTCCGATGATGCGTGAGTAGTTTACCACAGACCTTCGGGTCCATAGCTAGTAGCTAGATGGCTTCTTCTCTCTCTTTGTTCTTCAATACCATGTTTTTCATGATCTTCATGGAGATCTATCCGATGTAATACTCTTTTGCGGTGTGTTTGTCGAGATCCGATGAATTGTGGGTTTATGATCAGCTTATCTATGAATATTATTTGAATCTTCTCTGAATTCTTATATGCATGATTTCATATCTTTGCAAGTCTCTTCGAGTTATTGGTTTGGTTTGGCCAACTAGATTGGTAATTCTTGCAATGGGAGAAGTGCTTAGTTTTGGGTTCAATCTTGCGGTGTCCTCATCCAGTGACAAAGTAGGGGTAGCGAGGCACGTATTTGTATTGTTGCCATCGAGGATAAAAAGATGGGGTTTTCATCATATTGCTTGAGTTTATCCCTCTACATCATGTCATCTTACATAATGCGTTACTCTGTTCTTCATGAACTTAATACTCTAGATGCAGGCAGGAGTCGGTCGATGTGTGGAGTAATAGTAGTAGATGCAGAATCGTTTCGGTCTACTTGACACGGACGTGATGCCTATATGCATAATCATTGCCTTGGATATCGTCATAACTATGCACTTTTCTATCAATTGCTCGACAGTAATTTGTTCACCCACCGTATTATTTTCCTTCATGAGAGAAGCCTCTAGTGAAACCTATGGCCCCCGGGTCTATTTTCCATATTATATTTTCAGATCTATAAACCAAAAATACCAAAAATACTTCGCTGCATTATTTTTACTTTTGTTTTACTTTACGTTCTAGCAATCTTTTATATCTATCTCTATCAGATCTCATCCTTGCAAATAACCGTGAAGGGATTGACAACCCCTTTTAGCGTTGGGTGCAAGAGTTTGATTGTTTGTGTAGGTGCGAAGATTGGGGACTTGCTTGTATCTCCTACTTGATTGATACCTTGGTTCTCAACAACTGAGGGAAATACTTATCTACTTTGCTGCATCACCCTTTCCTCTTCAAGGGAAAACCAACGCAAGCTCAAGAAGTAGAACGGAGCGGCCTTCGTTCGTCGTGGCTCGAGGACGGGGTCGCGGTGGAGATCCGAAAGGGTGTCCTTCTTCGACGTGTGTGTCGTCTGGCATCGGAGGCGCAACGATGAGGATTCTTTCGTCATTGATGGCTCACCTAGGCGGGGCAACGTTCTAGGCAGTGACACTGTTGCAGCTCCAGTCGTGGGCGGTTTCCCGGTGGCAGGGATGTGTTGGAAATATGTCCTAGAGGCAATAATAAAAGTAGTTATTATTATATTTCCTTGTTCATGATAATTGTTTATTATCCATGCTATAATTGTATTGATTGGAAACACTGATACATGTGTGGATACATAGACAACACTGTGTCCCTAGTATGCCTCTAGTAGACTAGCTTGTTGATCAAAGATGGTCAAGGTTTCCTAGGCATAGACATGAGATGTCATTTGATAACAGGATCACATCATTAGGAGAATGATGTGATGGACAAGACCCAAACTATGAACGTAGCATATGATCGTGTCAGTTTATTGCTATTGTTTTCTGCATGTCAAGTATCTGTTCCTATGACCATGAGATCATGCAACTCACTGACACCGGAGGAATAACTTGTGTGTATCAAACGTCACAACGTAACTGGGTGACTATAAATATGCTCTACAGGTATCTCCGAAGGTGTCTGTTGAGCTGGCATGGATCGAGACTGGGATTTGTTACTCCGTACGACGGAGAGGTATCTCAGGGCCCACTCGGTAATACAACATCACAATAAGCCTTGCAAGCAATGTGACTAAAGTGTTAGCCACGGGATCTTGTATTATGGAACGAGTAAAGAGACTTGCCGGTAACGAGATTGAACTAGGTATAGAGATACCGACGATCGAATCTCGGGCAAGTAACATACCGAAGAACAAAGGGAACGGCATACGGGATTAACTGAATCCTTGACATAGAGGTTCAACCGATAAAGATCTTCGTAGAATATGTGGGAACCAATATGGGCATCCAGGTCCCGCTATTGGTTATTGACCGTAGAGGTGTCTCGGTCATGTCTATATAGTTCTCGAACCCGCAGGGTCTGCACACTTAACGTTCGGTGACGTTTCGGTAGTATTGAGTTATGTATGTTGGTGACCGAAGGTTGCTCGGAGTCCCGGATGAGATCCCGGACGTCATGAGGAGCTCCGGAATGGTCCGGAGGTAAAGATTGATATATAGGAAAGTGGTGTTTGAACTCCGGAAAAGTTTCGGGCATTTCCGGCAGTGTACCGGGAGTGACGAATGGGTTCCGGGGGTCCACCAAGTGGGGCCACCACCCCCCAAGGGGGGTACATGGGCCTTAGGGTGGCGCACCATCCCCTGGTGGGCTGGGCGGCCAGCCCAAGAGGGCCTATGCGGCTGGACTTGTGGAAAAAAGGAAAACCCAAGTGGGGAAGGGAAGGAGTCCTACTAGGAGTAGGATTGGAGGTGGACTCCTCCACCTCCACCTCCTTTCGGCTGACCCTAGGGGAGATCCCTAGGGCGCCAGCCCCTTCCCCTCCCTCCAATATATACTAGAGGGAGAGAGGGCCAATAACACCCCAACCCAAAAGACCACCGCCGCTGCGCCGTCGCGCTGCCGGAGAACTCATCAACCTCTTCGCCCCCTCTTGCTGGATCAAGAAGGCGGAGATTGTCATCGAGCTGTACGTGTGCTGAACGCGGAGGTGCCGTCCGTTCGGCGCTAGATCGGGACGGGTCGTGGGACGGCTGCGATTTGGATCGCGAAGACGTTCGACTACATCAACCGCGTTTCTTAACGCTTCCCGCTTAGCGATCTACAAGGGTATGTAGATCCACTCTCCCTCTCGTAGATGCTCATCACCATGGATAGATCTTGCGTGTGCGTAGGAGAATTTTTGTTTCCCATGCAACGTTCCCCAACAGTGGCATCATGAGCTAGGTCTATGTGTAGATGAGATCACGAGTAGAACACAAAGGAGTTTGTGGGCGTTGATACTCAGATTGCTTCCTCCCTTGGTCTTTTCTTGATTCAGCGGTATTGTGGGATGAAGCGGCCCGGACCAACCTTACTCGTACGCTTACGAGAGACCGGTTCCATCAACTGACATGTAACTTTGTTGCATAAAGATGGTTGGCGGGTGTCTGTCTCTCCCACTTTAGTTGGATCGGATTCGACAAAGGCGGTCCTGGAGAAGGTTGAATAGCAATTTGTGTATCACCGTTGTGGTTTATGCGTAGGTAAGAATCGTTCTTGCTAGATACCCGTAGCAGCCACGTAAAACATGCAACAACAATTAGAGGACGTCTAACTTGTTTTTGCAGGGTATGTTGTGATGTGATATGGCCAATTACATGATGAGATATATGTGATGTATGAGATGATTATGTATTGTATACAATATCACGACTTGCATGTCGATGAGTACGGCAACCGGCAGGAGCCATAGGGTTGTCTTTAATTTATTTTTGCCGTTTTGCTTTACTTTATCGCTATGAGTTAGCAATAGTCGTAGAAGCAACAGTTGGCGCGACAACCTCGTGGCGACACGTTGATGGAGATCAAGATGATGGAGATCATGGTGTCATGCCGGTGACGATGGAGATCATGCCGATGCTTTGGAGATGGAGATCAAAAGCACAAGTTCATGGCCATATCATGTCACTTATGATTTGCATGCGATGTTAATCTTTTTATGCATCTTATTTTGCTTAGGACGACGGTGGCATTATAAGGTGATCCCTCACTAAAATTTCAAGATAAAATTGTGTTCTCCCCGAGTGTGCACCGTTGCGAAAGTTCGTCGTTTCGAGACACCACGTGATGATCGGGTGTGATAGACTCTACGTTCGCATACAACGGGTGCAAGCCAGTGTTGCACAAGCGGAACACTCGGGTTAAACTTGACAAGCCTAGCATGTACATACATGGCCTCGGAACACAAGAGACCGAAAGGTCGAACATGAGTCATATAGTAGATATGATCAACATGAATATGTTCACCATTGAAACATCTCATCTCACGTGATGATCGGACTTGAGTTGGTGGATTTGGATCATGTGACACTCGAATAACCGGAGGGATGTTAATTTGAGTGGGAGTTTTTAAGTAATATGATTAACTAAACTCATTATCTTGAACAATAGTCTAAGTTGTTTTTGCAAAATTTATGTTGTAGATCAATGGCTCATGCAGTAGCACCCCTGAATTTTAATGCGTTCCTAGAGAAAGCTAAGTTGAAAGATGATGGAAGTAACTTTGTGGACTGGGCCCGTAATCTAAGGATTATCCTTACGGCTTCCCAAAAGGCTTATGTCCTTGATGCACCGCTTGGTGATCCACCCGCTCCAGTAGAGTCTGCAGACGTTGCGAATGCCTGGCAGGCACGTTCTGATGATTACTCAATGGTTTAATGTGCAATGTTGTATGGCTTAGAACCGGGAATTCAAAGACGTTTTGAACGTCATGGAGCATATGATATGTTCCTGGAGTTGAAGTTTATCTTTCAGAAGAATGCCCGGATCGAGAGGTATGAGACCTCCGATAAGTTCTATGCCTGCAAGATGGAGGAGAATGGGTCTGTCAGTGAACACATACTCAAAATGTCTGGGTATTCCACCCGTCTGGCTGAATTGGGGATGCCCCTTCCAGCTGAGGCGATCACTGACAGAGTTCTTCAATCATTGCCACCTAGCTACAAGAGCTTCGTGTTGAACTATAACATGCACGGGATGAACAAGTCAGTCACCGAGCTGTTTGCGATGTTGAAAGTCGCTGAGTCTGAGATTCAGAAGGAGCATCAAGTGTTGATGGTCAATAAAACCACTAGTTTCAAGAAGAATGGCAAGGGGAAGAAGGGTAACTCCAAGAAGAGTGGCAAAGCAGTTGCCCCTCCCGTGAAGAAACCCAAGGCTGGACCCAAGCCAGAAACTGAGTGCTTTCATTGCAAGGGAACTGGTCACTGGAAGCGGAACTGCCCCAAGTATCTAGCTGACAAGAAGGCGGCCAACACCAAACAAGGTATATATGATATACATGTTATTGATGTGTACCTTACCAGCTCTCGTTGTAGAGCCTGGGTATTTGATACCGGTTCGGTTCTCACATTTGCAACTCAAAATAGGAACTGCGGAATAGACGGAGGCTGGCGAAGGACGAAGTGACGATGCGCGTGGGAAATGGTTCCAAGGTTGATGTGATCACCGTCAGCACGCTCGCTCTTCGATTACCATCGGGATTAGTAATGAACCTGAATAATTGTTATTTAGTGCCTGCGTTAAGCATGAACATTATATCTGGATCTTGTTTATTGCGAGACGGTTACTCATTTAAATCAGAGAATAATGGTTGTTCTATTTATATGAGTAATATCTTTTATGGTCATGCACCCAATGTGAGGGGTTTATTCTTATTGAATCTCGATAGTGATGATACACATGTTCATAACATTGATGCCAAAAGATGTAGAGTTGATAATGATAATACCACTTTCGTGTGGCACTGCCGTTTAGGTCATATTGGTGTAAAACGCATGAAGAAGCTCCATGCTGATGGACTTTTGGAGTCACTTGATTTTGAATCACTTGACACATGTGAACCATGCCTCATGGGCAAGATGACTAAGACCCCGTTCTCTGGAACAATGGAACGGGCAAGTGACTTATTGGAAATCATACATACTGATGTGTGCGGTCCGATGAGCATTGAGGCGCGCGGTGGATATCGTTATTTTCTCACCTTCACTGATGATTTAAGTAGATATGGGTATATTTACTTAATGAAACACAAGTCTGAAACGTTCGAAAAGTTCAAGCAATTTCAGAGTGAAGTTGAGAATCATCGTAACAAGAAGATTAAATTCCTGCGATCTGATCGAGGAGGAGAATATCTGAGTTATGAGTTTGGTAGTCACTTAAGACAGTGTGGAATAGTTTCACAATTGACACCGCCTGGAACACCACAGCGTAATGGTGTGTCTGAACGTCGTAATCGAACCTTATTGGATATGGTGCGTTCTATGATGTCTCTTGCCGATTTGCCACTATCGTTTTGGGGTTATGCACTAGAGACAGCTGCATTCACTTTAAATAGGGCACCATCGAAATCCGTTAAGACGACGCCATATGAACTATTGTTTGGCAAGAAGCCAAAGTTGTCGTTTCTTAAAGTTTGGGGATGTGATGCTTATGTCAAAAAGCTTCAGCCTGAAAAGCTGGAACCCAAAGCAGAGAAATGCGTCTTCATAGGATACCCAAAAGAGACAGTTGGGTATACCTTCTATCTCAGATCCGAAGGCAAAGTGTTTGTCGCTAAAAACGGAACATTTCTTGAGAAAGAGTTTCTCTCGAAAGAATTGAGTGGGAGGAAAATAGAACTTGATGAGGTTGTTCAACCTTTACTTCAACCTGAGAGTAGCGCAGCGCAGAAAGTTGTTTCTGTGGATCCTATGGCAGTTGAAGAGGAAGCTAATGATGATGATCATGAAGCTTCGGATCAAGTTACTATCGAACCTCGTAGGTCGACAAGGACGCGTACTGCTCCTGAGTGGTACGGCAACCCTGTCTTAGAGGTCATGTTGTTGGACAACAATGAACCTACGAGCTATGGAGAAGCGATGATGGGCCCAGATCCTGAGAAATGGTTAGAGGTCATGAAATCCGAGATGGGATCCATGTATGAAAACAAAGTATGGGCTTTGGAAGTATTACCTGAAGGGCGAAAGGCCATTCAGAACAAATGGATCTTTAAGAGGAAGACGGACGCGGACGGTAATGTCACCGTCTATAAAGCTCGACTTGTGGCAAAGGGTTTTTCACAAGTTCAAGGAGTTGACTACGATGAGACCTTCTCACCCGTAGCGATGCTTAAGTCCGTCAGAATCATGTTAGCAATAGCTGCATTTTTCGATTATGAAATTTGGCAGATGGATGTCAAAACAGCGTTCCTTAATGGTTTCCTTAAGGAAGAGTTGTATATGATGCAACCAGAAGGTTTTGTCGATCCAGAGAATGCTGACAAAGTTTGCAAACTCCAGCGATCCATTTATGGACTGGTGCAAGCATCTCGCAGTTGGAATCTTCACTTTGATGAGGTGATCAAAGCGTTCGGGTTTATACAAGTTTACGGAGAAGCTTGTATTTACAAGAAAGTGAGTGGGAGATCTATAGCGTTTCTAATATTATATGTGGATGACATATTGCTGATTGGAAACAATATAGTAATGTTGGAAAGCGTGAAGGAATATTTGAACAAGAGTTTTTCAATGAAGGACCTAGGAGAAGTTGCTTTCATATTAGGCATCAAGATCTATAGAGATAGATCGAGACGCTTAATAGGACTTTCACAGAGCACATACCTTGAAAAAGTTTTGAAGAAGTTCAAAATGGATCAGTCCAAGAAGGGGTTCTTGCCTGTATTGCAAGGTGTGAAGTTGAGTAAGACTCAATGCCCAGTAACTGCACAAAATAGAGAAAAGATGACTGTCGTCCCCTATGCTTCAGCCATAGGCTCTATCATGTATGCAATGCTGTGCACAAGACCCGATGTCAGCCTTGCCATAAGTATGGCCAGAAGGTTTCAAAGTGATCCAGGAATGGAACACTGGACGGCGGTCAAGAATATCCTAAAGTACTTGAAAAGGACTAAGGACATGTTTCTCGTTTATGGAGGTGATCAAGAGCTCGTCGTAAAGGGTTACGTCAATGCAAGCTTTGACACTGATCCGGATGACTCTAAGTCTCAAACCGGATACGTATTTATTCTCAATGGGGGTGCGGTAAGCTGGTGCAGTTCCAAGCAGAGCATGGTAGCTGATTCTACATGCGAAGCAGAGTACATCGCTGCCTCGGAGGCGGCGAAGGAAGGTGTCTGGATGAAGGAGTTCATGACAGATCTTGGAGTAGTGCCTAGTGCACTAAACCCAATGACTCTGTTCTGTGACAACACTGGTGCCATTGCTCTAGCCAAGGAACCAAGGTTTCATAAGAGGACCAGACACATAAAGCGACGTTTCAATTCCATCCGCGATTACATCAAGGAGGGCGACATAAATATTTGCAAAGTGCACACGGATCAGAATGTTGCAGATCCGATGACTAAACCTCTTCCAAGGGCTAAACATGATCAACACCAGAACTGTATGGGTGTTAGATTCATTACAATGTAAATCACATCGTGATGTGAGCTAGATTATTGACTCTAGTGCAAGTGGGAGACTGTTGGAAATATGCCCTAGAGGCAATAATAAAAGTAGTTATTATTATATTTCCTTGTTCATGATAATTGTTTATTATCCATGCTATAATTGTATTGATTGGAAACACTGATACATGTGTGGATACATAGACAATATTGTGTCCCTAGTATGCCTCTAGTAGACTAGCTTGTTGATCAAAGATGGTCAAGGTTTCCTAGCCATAGACATGAGATGTCATTTGATAACAGGATCACATCATTAGGAGAATGTGTGATGGACAAGACCCAAACTATGAACGTAGCATATGATCGTGTCAGTTTATTGCTATTGGTTTCTGCATGTCAAGTATCTGTTCCTATGACCATGAGATCATGCAACTCACGGACACCGGAGGAATACCTTGTATGTATCAAACGTCACAACGTAACTGGGTGACTATAAAGATGCTCTACAGGTATCTCCGAATGTGTCTGTTGAGCTGGCATGGATCGAGACTGGGATTTGTTACTCCGTACGACGGAGAGGTATCTTAGGGCCCACTCGGTAATACAACATCACAATAAGCCTTGCAAGCAATGTGACTAAAGTGTTAGCCACGGGATCTTGTATTACGGAACGAGTAAAGAGACTTGCCGGTAACGAGATTGAACTAGGTATAGAGATACCGACGATCGAATCTCGGGCAAGTAACATACCGAAGAACAAAGGGAACAGCATACGGGATTAACTGAATCCTTGACATAGAGGTTCAACCGATAAAGATCTTCGTAGAATATGTGGGAACCAATATGGGCATCCAGGTCCCGCTATTGGTTATTGACCGTAGAGGTGTCTCGGTCATGTCTACATAGTTCTCGAACCCGCAGGGTCTGCACACTTAACGTTCGGTGACGTTTCGGTAGTATTGAGTTATGTATATTGGTGACCGAAGGTTGTTCGGAGTCCCGGATGAGATCCCGGACATCACGAGGAGCTCTGGAATGGTCCGGATGTAAAGATTGATATATAGGAAAGTGGTGTTTGAACTCCGGAAAAGTTTCGGGCATTTCCGGCAGTGTACCGGGAGTGACGAATGGGTTCCGGGGGTCCACCAAGTGGGGCCACATGGGCCTTAGGGTGGCGCACCAGCCCCTGGTGGGCTGGGCGGCCAGCCCAAGAGGGCCTATGCGGCTGGACTTGTGGAAAAAGGAAAACCCAAGTGGGGAAGGGAAGGAGAGTAGGATTGGAGGTGGACTCCTCCACCTCCACCTCCTTTCGGCCGACCCTAGGGGAGATCCCTAGGGTGCCAGCCCCATCCCCTCCCTCCTATATATACTAGAGGGAGAGAGGGCCAATAACACCCCAACCCAAAAGGCCACGGTGCAGCCCTCTCTCCCAATAGATCGTTTCCTCTAGTTTTCGGCGGTGCTTAGGCGAAGCCCTGTCGGAATAGTTCCACTACCACCGCCGCCGCGCCGTCGCGTTGCCGGAGAACTCATCTACCTCTTCGCCCCCTCTTGCTGGATCAAGAAGGCGGAGATCGTCATCGAGCTGTACGTGTGCTGAATGCGGAGGTGCCGTCCGTTCGGCACTAGATCGGGACGGATCGTGGGACGGCTGCGATTTGGATCACGAAGACGTTCGACTACATCAACCGCGTTTCTTAACGCTTCCCGCTTAGCGATCTACAAGGGTATGTAGATCCACTCTCCCTCTCGTAGATGCTCATCACCATGGATAGATCTTGCGTGTGCGTAGGAAAATTTTTGTTTCCCATGTAACGTTCCCCAACAGGATGTCCCCATGGGGAATGTTGGATGACGGTGGAGGAGGATCTGGTGGACCAGCCGGTGATGGGCGAGTTTTCCAGCAAAAGCTTGGTTCGGCCTCGGCAGGAATCGTCGACAATGGCGCCCGTGGGCATCATTACCTCATTGGAGGCGTTGTGGGGCGATTCGCGCTCACTGTGTGCCCCGGGGGAAACACCAGATTCGGATTCCAGATCGGATGGTGGCGAGGCTCATGCGTTGTCACCCCAATGGGAGCATCATCTTTGGGGTTGTACATCGGCTGGAGGGACAAGTGTTTGCCTTCGGTTGCTAGGTACAGACCTCCACATGCTTCTGGTGTGGTGACCAAGGTGGAACGACGTACCATCTACAGTATCGACAACGGCGAGTCTTGGTCGCAAGGTGCAATAGGGTCTCGGTGCTGGATATCATTTCATGGGCGTGCGTCAGAGCGTGGCATTGTCTGGCGTTGTGGTGGCATCGACAACGGAAGGGTCTAGCAAGGTCAATGCAGTGATTACTCCTGAATATGGGACGACGGAAGATGGCGGCGACGGATTCTACAGCGTGCCCATGCGGTGCATGCCGAGGGTCTGCTAGACCGGTTGGTGCTCCTAGCTAGCCGGCAGGTTGCTTGGTGAGGCCACCAGATTTCATTGTGTGCATTGACGCGAGGTTAGGACACATCATCAACCTTGTAGGTAGAGCAACAATTTTCGCCAGAAAGATGGCTTTGATTGATTCATGCATTTGCTTTGTAAGACCATGGTCAATAATGCAATAAAGATGGTTGTGTAGATCACTCGATGCAGAGGCCGGGGGTTATCCTCCTTTTCGGAAAACAAAAGCAGGAGAGAACATCGCCGGTTGGGGTGCGCATTTCGTTTGGCAACCCGATCCAACGGAGGATCATGAACCATACCTCACGCACAAAAACACAACGCAGCGTGAGATGCTCAATCATTTTTGGGTCCTGGCAACAGAGAGGACGGGAAGTTTTGTGAGGCGATCAGACAAACAAGCATGGTTGTGTAGGACTAGCTAAGTGAAGAATTTGAATTTGAGGGGTGTCCAGAGACTCCATATGAGCCAAAACCAGCCACACTCGATGCAACCAGCGAACGATGCACCACAAGCCGATCTCTTAGAGTGGTTCTCCGAAAGCCTCCATTTCTAGGTCCAAGCCCTTAAGAAGAGTTTGGCCAGAGACTCGCGGCCAAAATTATGAATTTGAAGGAGGCCATGAAGTGAGACAACAAGCCTTCGAAACTCCGCCTCTTATGATCTTGTACAGGAGAGGGGCAGTCAGAATTTTTGAGAGTGCTTGTGCATGACTGCTGGATTCTTCTTCACCGTGGCTATGGACAGCGACTTCTTCCCGACCTGCATCGGCGACCTCCTCGCTGACATGGCGGCTGACGCGACCGGCTCTTCTTCAGCCCTACGCCCCTACCGTATGTGTTCTTATCCCTTTTGTTAGGGATTGTTTTTCGGATATGTTGTACTAACAATTGATATTGATACGATGCTTGTCCTTTATGTTCTCGATTATATGACTACCTTCAACAATCTGTTACTTGATTTGATTATCATCTCTATTATGATTATCATGTTTTATCTTTTTTTCAAAAAGGGACACTTTATTACTTAATAGATTTAAGCATTACATCTGGCCTCTGCATAACTAAGATGCACACAGCCAATCAAGGTCCTCTCTCACAAACAAAAAATAAAAAGGCGAAATACAACGAAACATGTAGAGTTCGTGTAACGCCTAAAGCGGAGGGGGCCCAATCCTAAGATCATGCTGCCACCCATGTTGGGTAAAAGTATCCTCGCCATAGCCTCCAATCATGTACACACCTCGGTAAACAGGTCTCGATTCTCCGCGCGTTGTAGAGAGGACCATAAACGAAGAGTCCCGATACATCTGTAGATAACCTGCAACAGAGAAGTACTTTTATCGTTAAAAACCTTATCATTTCTACATGGTCAAAGCGATCAAATAATAGCAAGCGCTCCCACCCTGAGAAGAGTTCTAAACCTGTGATCAATCTCATGTAACCAGTTGCCAAATACATTAGCAACACTACAAGGAGGATACAAGTCAGAAACTATTTGGATGACTGGCCATATAGAACGAGACAATTTCCATTGGAAGGATAAATATTTTATTGTCTCATCATTGTGACAAAAGACACATTGCGGACTTCCATGCCAATTCCTCTTACTAAGGTTATCTTTAATAAAAATGACTCCACGACAAAGATACCATGCAAAGATGCTTTTTTAAGAGGTATCTTCCTCTTTCAGATCTTTTTGTTATTATCAACTGGCACATCATGTTTTATCTATTGATTTTGGATTAAAGTTAATGAAAATTTGCTCATTTATTCCACACACCATACTTGCTCTTATACAACTAACAAAGGACTGATGTGGACTTGCTCATAGTTGGTGCGGAAACAAGGGCACCAAAACATCCATTTAGAAAAATATGGGAACTCGGAAAAGTACAAAAAGATTGCACATAATCGCGCCCTCTGTTCTCCGCGTCAATAACGGCGCATTAACCGTTTTAGATTACTAGCCCCTTAGCAGTATCAGTCAATCCAAATGTGCAGCTAGCATATGCCTAGTATTTTTCGGTGGTACCGTGAGAACAACTTGACAAAGCAAGCGACAAATTAAACATGCAACGAACACCAAGAATAACGATAGCAATGGTAATATTCTCTGCTACTGTACCTAGTAGGAATAAAAGTAAGTACTAGCTAGCAGCAGCAGTTTTCTTAAAAGAAATTGATAGGACGAGCTTAGTAGCTAACTAAGTGATGGATGTCGATCGATTAGTCATCGATCACTAGGTTGATTCGCTAGGCTAATCAAGAGATGGGCACTGATCAAACACTTGTTACTAGTTAGTACAGCTATTTCGTGTAGCCCATTGACAAAAGTCTCCAAGAGAAATCATAAGCTACATGCCTACATGCGTAGTTTCCCTTCTCTTTCCCTATCACGTCACGGTCGCGTGGACGTTATCGAACAACCGAGACCGGGCGCTGGCACGGAGCCGTTGGGGCTAGCATATGTACGTAGTACCTGATCGACCACGATGTACGCTGTCTACAAGAGAACCAGTGTGTATGTGCAACAAGTTACGCCGTCAAACTTCAAATCCTAAGCACAAGAGCAGTAAATTAAAGAGGCCGATACACTGCACATGCACTCTCTCTTTCTTCCTTTCTTTTTGAGCAAGCAAATGCGCCGAACTAAATTCTACTCCCTCCGTTCATAAACATAAGATGTTCTAGCCTTTTTGTGTATCAAATATATATGAACATGTTTTAGTGTATTTGTACACTCATTTCAGTCTGTATGTAGTCTATATTGAAATATTCAAAACATCTTACATTTATGATGGTGGGAGTACTTAATACATACATATCCCTATGTATTCCATTTTTTTCATCATCGAAAGAAGTTTCTTTAAAAGGGGATAACAACCGGCCTCTGCATCGACGTATATACAAAATCATATATTATTAATTATGTTGATGCTATTCAAATCGGGCTATCAAAAGAAGTCCTCACACTCTTTTAGTTTGTTGGGTTCATCTAAAAAAATCAGAAATTTCAGGTTGTGAGGCCGCTTGGGTTGGAAATGGTAAAAATATGAATTACACCAATAATTTCAGTCTAAAATTGGTTCTGAATGTGAAATCGACCAACCTATAAGGGAGATGGGTGATCATGCATGATGCATTAATATGTGGTCAAGTACCTGATTGATTATCCTAGTTACAATGACTTTTTAGATGAGCCTAATAAACTAGACTTGGGGGAGTAGTTTAGTAAATGAATAAAAGAGGGAGGGAAAAGGAAAAATTAACAAAACAGGGAGGGGCACATGGCGCTTTATTGTGTTTTAAACAACAATTATGAAATGCGAGAATTTTGCTAACGATAGGAGTTGAGCCCTGCTTGCCAAATGTTTAGAGATGAGAAACTAGGGTTCTTGCCCTCGCAAGTTTTGAATCGATGTCAATGAAGATATGTCCTTGGAGCCCTATCCTATACCAAAACAAAATCATTGTTTCAAAACAGTTACAAACATAATTCGTAAGTTCATTTCACACACGTCTATATTATATTTTAATCAACTTCATACACATTCCACTAACATTTCACTCAAATTTCAGTTGTTTTGTACATGTTTCAAAATCAGCCATATTTCGAACAATTGTAAAACTTGTAACTCAAATTTAAAAAATTGTTTGGATTTTTTAAGTCATTAAGTTTTAGATTTTGTGAAATTTTCATTTTAAAATTAATTGATATATTAATTTGGTATTTACTAGTATTTTTTGAAAATATGTGGCATATCCATCCTATTGAAGGAACCATCAATTATTGCACCAATCTCAAAGCTGGCATCAATGGTGCATTATGCTCCACTAGTTACTGAGCAGTTAGCAAATCTAGGTTTGTTGCCCCGCGCGCTTCTCAGACATGCACATCGTGGCCTCCGGATCTCATGGCGCAACATGACTAGGGCCAGTGCCAAGAATGAGCATGTGTTGGCCCCAACCTCGGCCCAAAGCACCGTCCACAACCGCAATATCAAGCTCACAAGGTGGTCGTGACTGGGATTTGTTTCGCCACATGTGTCTCCAAGTGAGAGCAATGGGAGACGATGATTATTGATTTTTGAACCATACAAGAGGATTCTGTGTGGTCTTTATAGAAGGATAAGAGAACCCGGACAAAGTTCTAACAATATAAGATGAAACCATAAGTTAGGAATAATAACAACTCAAATGACGACCTAAACATTACAGCAACAAAACTAACACGGCGACACTAGACGAACAAGGACTTCACACACTTGGGTTATATATTGTTGTGTACCAATGGTGGGCATCACACTTAATCTGAGCCAGTAGAGTGTCGATTGATCAATGTTTAATTTCAAACATTGTTATTCCTTTCCTTCGAGATAAACCAAACAAAAAAATCCGATAAAGATATTTTTATTTAATCGATATATCAAGCTGATACCTCTGCATGACGCGGTGCACACAACCAACACGCCCCCACGCAACCATAAAGAAAAAATATTTTACAACAGAAATTTAAAAAAAGTTTAGCATAAGATGGAGTAGATTCTATCCGAAGATTACACTGTCATCCATGATGGGAGAAAACCTCCCCGACCTAATGCACTAGCCAGGCAGATGCCATCCTAAAGGTATTTGTACCCCAGGCTCTACAAGATAGACCAAGTAGGGAGTGAGTGCGTACATGCATGAATAACTTGCACATGAGATGAAACACTTTTTTTAAAACCTTGTCATTCTTAGTAAGCCACAGAGACCAACATAAGGTAGCCGTCCCCACAACATCATTCCTAGTAACTAAGCAAATATGACAGTTGAGCTTCTCCAAGTGAGAGAACGGGGAGAGGATAAGTATTTACTTTTTGCCTTTTAAAAGGGCATTCCTTTGTACACCCAAACCAAGGCCTAATTCGGTTTGAAATATTACTCATCTTCTGTGTTTTTGGAGAAATCTACACATCCATTCAAAGCTCATTTTTTATATGTAGAAACAAGGCAAAGACAATTCCTTAGGATGGCAAGTGTCTTCCTATCGAATTCCTATACCGCTCCTAATTCGTACATTTTGGTGTCCTCCAAACCGATTGAGGCCCAAGTATGTCTCCTCTGTTTTACGCATGGAGCGTGCATGCATCATCGTTGTCATTCCCATGTCAATCCCGAGGTCCCTGGTGAATCAATTCGGTAACGTAGCGAGAGCTGAGTCCTGAAGATTACTCCTACAGTCCTACTATTACGAGTAGTGTATAAAATATAGCCATCCGTTTGTTTAATTACTATAAATCGGGTGCAATTTTCTACTACATGCAAATTCAAGATATTTAGTACTAGTCGCCAGCACAAGAGGAGAGTGGTTTTGGGGATCGCTACCAGGCACATTTTAAAAACCAGAAATTTGACTGCCCCTGAATTGAAAACGAGGCATGGAGCCCCTAGTAGGCAAGAAAACAAGGCAACAAGAAGCTCCTCAAGTTGCTCTCATGGCAAGAAGCAAGTGCAGTATTATATAACCCCTCCTCCCGGGAAAACTTGAGCATTGTCTCTAGCAGATGCCGCTCCCAAGGGAGGCAACAACCAAGGCGCTGGCTAGATCCAAACTGCGCTAGAACAAAAGAAGCACTGCAGTTCGAAAGACACTCTCCACTGCATGCACTCCTCACGGCTATATATATTACTTACTCTCTGCAGTACTTATGCAGCAATTAACATCTCCCCTTGATGAAAAGGACTCGGTAATCCCCTGTTTTATAACGAGATCAAGCATTACAAAAATGCATGAGAAGGACATGCATGTATCATATTCATGCGGAGTGTGCACTCAACTCAAGTCATCACTGACACACGTCGATAAGGACGGGCATTGAAAGGTAAAATGGACGAATGTGGTGAGAGCTGCGTGAAAAGCTCAACAGGGAATAGAAGGCATAAATATAAGACCAACCAACCCCCTCCCTCTTCTCCGCTGTCACTCACAGGTCACACAACCGGTTTGGCACTGATCACTCGCCCACTCCCTTGCTCCCCGCGCAGAATTCTAGTCCCGGAAGGCGGTCAATCGTGTGGCTTCTTGAGCTTGCTGGCGCGCGCATGCGTAATTGCATGCCGTCCATGGCGTGCGGTGCTGCGGGGGAGTGCACGGGGAGCTTCTCCTCCGTGAGCAGCACGGGAGAGGTGCTGGGGGAGGAGTTCCGGATGCCGTACCACGGCAAGCCGGCGTTCCTTGCCGGAAGCCCGCCGGAGATCGGCGAAGACGACGGCGATCTCCGGCTCGTGATTGCGGGCACCTCCGACCCGCTGTCCGCCCCGCCGGCTGCGACCAAGAAGAAGAAGAAGAGAAGCCTTCCCGGGACACCAGGTGCGTACATGATGCATGCATTGAGGCCTCTCAATCCATCCTTCATACTATGACTTGATTTTTTATGGGCAATTGCATGCGTGATTTGGACTGTTTCAACTTCGATTGAGCCACTATGCATGCTTTGTTCTTCTTAGAGATTTTTAGTTGATGAATTCCATCTCTTTTGCATGAACTCTGTGTTTTCTGGTCGATCTTATGACTGCAATTATTGATTTGGTGAAGTCAATAGTGGCAGTTGCTGTTCATCAGTCAGTCCAAGTCTCCTGACACTGAAAACTAGGACGGGAATGACAAGACATATATTGTAGTACTCCACTAGATTGCTTGTAATACGATTTTTAGTGAGCTGGCTATAGTGTACTAGTAGTAGGTTTAGTAACAAGAGAAATCGCTTAATTAAATTTCTTAGTTAGTGACCTCGAAATTATCTACTGAAAACCTTCTACAGCTGGAAGTCGATCCCCTGACTGAGTGCAAGAGAAATGCTTGCGGTATATGCCAAGTTTCTATAATTTTGGGGACAGTTGTAGTAGTAGTGGTGGTGGTGGTGGTGGTGGTGGTATTGTGAAGTGTGGTATGCATTTGAAGTTTTGAACCCATCCTTCTATGACTTATATTTTTGTTCTGGGACATCTTTACATGCTAAATTCCTGTGGTTTTAGTTACTTTTTTTAATAGATGGTTTCAGTTGCTGAATTCCTTCTCTTTGCATGAACTTTGTGTTCACTTCTTCTTGTGACTGAAATTATTGATTTTCAAAGTCAATAGTGGCAGCGACTGTTCGTCATTCAATCCAAGTCTCCTGACGCTGAAAACTAGGACATGAATGACTAGACATATACTGTACTCGTACGTCTGTGTCAAGAATGCTCCACTAGATTGTTCGTAGATTTGCTTGTACAGTACCTCCATGAATCTGAATGAGTTGGCTATATAGTACTCCTACTCGCTCCGTTTAGTAGTAGTAGCAAGAGAAATTGCACTATTTAATCTCTTATTAGACCTAGAAATTATTTACTGCAAACCACCTACTACAAATCAATCGATCCCCTGACTGAGTGCAAGAGAAATGCTTGTGGTACTATATACTCTACTCCAATTCTGCAAGTGGCTTTGATTTTGGGGTAGTAGTATTTTGAAGTGTTTGGGGGTATGCAGACCCGAGCGCGGAGGTGATCGCGCTGTCGCCGCGGACGCTGATGGCGACGAACCGGTTCGTGTGCGAGATCTGCCACAAGGGCTTCCAGCGCGACCAGAACCTGCAGCTGCACCGCCGCGGCCACAACCTGCCGTGGAAGCTCCGGCAGCGCGGCGCCGAGGGCGGGGCGCCGCCGCGGAAGCGCGCCTACGTGTGCCCGGAGCCGGCGTGCGTGCACCACGACCCCCGGCGCGCGCTGGGCGACCTCACCGGCATCAAGAAGCACTTCTGCCGCAAGCACGGCGAGAAGAAGTGGAAGTGCGACCGCTGCGCCAAGCGCTACGCCGTGCACTCCGACTGGAAGGCCCACGCCAAGGTCTGCGGCACCCGCGAGTACCGCTGCGACTGCGGCACCCTCTTCTCCAGGTCCGGCCGGCTTCCTCCGTCGCCGCGCGCCGTTGCATGCATGCGTCCGTCGGCCAGCTCCGGCGATGTAGTATCATCTAACTTTGCGCGCGTGCATGCAGGAGGGACAGCTTCGTGACGCACCGGGCGTTCTGCGACGCGCTGGCGCAGGAGAACAGCAAGCTGGCGCAGCCGGCCATGAACATGGCCACGGTGGCCTCGGCGCTCCAGGGCCAGCAGCACCCTCACAACCACCACAACCTCATGCTGCCGTCCACCCACGCCGACGACCACGACATGGACGCCGACGAGGCCTCCGCCTTCGAGCCGGACATCAAGAGCCCGCACCTGAAGATGTTTTCCGACTATGACGCCGCCGACAACCTGCTGGGCTGCATGCTGTCCAGCCTCGGCGCCGCTCCCCCGTCCGCCTTCAGCCCGAGCAGCAGGCTCGGCATGCTGGGCCTGCAGGCAGGGCCGAGCGACGCCGCCGCCATGGGCGGCGGCTGCTACTCCCCGGGCAACAACAACAACAGCCTGGCGAGCATGTCCGCCACGGCGCTGCTGCAGAAGGCGGCCCAGATGGGCGCGACGACGTCGAGCGGCTACGGCGTGAGCTTCACCCCTGGCCACCCGGGCCTCGCGTCCACCATGGCCGGGCTCGACCGCTTTCCTTGTGCCGCGGGGCCCTTCGGGGTGCCGACGAGAGCCTACGGGTACGACGGGGTGGTCGGGTTCGGCGTCGGCGGGCTGATGCCTGGCCAGCTCTACAACGACGGAGCCAACGGCGGCACGACGAGGAACGTTGGACCGGCGGTCAGCGGCGCGGACAACACGATGGAGGATGAGCGCCGGCGAGCCGCGGAGGACGACGTGCGCGTGGTGGACTACATGGGCGTCCAGCACCAGAGAACAAGCTTCGGTAGCGTGACTAGCGCCAGCCCGTTCGCGGATCACACGGGCCCGTGGGCCTAAGGGTCTTCCGGCTCAGGCTACAAGGACGGAGGCCTCTTTATCATTCGAGATTCAAGACTTCAGCACAATTGTGTACTGTTATAATCTCAAAAAAAAATGTGTACTGTTATGATCTGGTGCATCTACCAGGGCTTTCTGGTGTGTGATAAACATCCATCTACCTGAGCCTATGCAAGTACAGACAACAAGTAGCAAAGCCTTCTTGAAGCAGCCAACCAGCACAAGCAGAGATGGCTGGTTGACACAGATGGCTGCACATTTCTAACTGAAACTATGCAATGTTCATCATCCAGTAGAGACTCTCGACTCAACCAAACTTTCTTTCACTGTTACAGCAGAGATGGCTGCACATTTCTAACCGAAACCGATTCTGCAACAGTGAACAACAAGACACATAAGACTGCCACAGGTTGCAAGGAGCGGAACCACATAAGACTGCAACACAAGTACTACTACTTTACTGCTAGTAGATCAGATGAGATAGCAACTCTCAGCATACGAAACAACAACACAGGCAGAACAGGCGACAGTAACACCACAGATACCACAGGGTAGGAGTACCTTCTCCAGTTGCATAGCATCCTGATTAATCCACTATGCTGGTTTCAAATGAACACGGTCAGAACTGCTACTGGGGAAATGCAGCCCCGTGCTCTTCGTTGGTAGGACCCTTGCCACAAGTCATCCAAAAGCTTTCCTCTTATACTTCTTCTTCAAGTGGCATCGCTGTTTCGGAGAAAACGGAGCAAGGGTCGGTAATTAGGCATCATGATATATTCGGCTTGCCAGTTTAAGCATCAAAATATCAGAGGGGCTAACACAAGTGACTAGTCTGATGATAGTTAAATTTTTAGTGCGCTTAGAAAATCAAAGCAATGAATTTGGTCAAGCAATATAATTTTTATTTCCAAAAGCTACAGCAGTTAAAGGTTCAATGCCTTCATATCCCGGTCGGACATATTTCCGTTTTATAGTCTGTATATTCCAACAAAACAAAACTCTGATATAGAAGGAGAAATGCCACGCAAACATAAAATTAGCCACTGTTTGCTTGGACTTGTGATGCCATATGAAAGGAAAATTTTCACTGCAATATATCTGAATCACAAATCATGAATAAGCTCAAGAGCACCGGCGTAAAAATCTACCACTTGCGTTCGAGAAAAAGAACATACGATCAAGGGGAAAAAACAAGCATTAGCAATCTCACACATAGCTTGACGTTCAAATTTGAGATAGGCTGTAAAAAATGATTATATTTAAGAAATACTCCCTCTGTACCTAAATGCTTGTAGTTGGGGTGAACTAGTCTAGTTCTCCCCAACTACAAGTATTTAGGTACAGAGGGGGTAGGAGATTCCAGGATTGATGGGTTTCTGACTATTTCTGTGCAAGAACACTTGGTGAACAACATGATAACTGATTAACAAGGCTAGGCATCTTTCAGCTCTTAATCCTCTTATACATGATGTCTCATATTTTTGTAGGTCTAATTTGCAATTTTGCACTGCTAGTTCAGAAAATTGTGATATAACAGAATGAGAGATCCATGCGAAAAACAACAAACAAGACAATTTTCAGCACCACATAGTTCAGTAATCTGTGATACAACAAGTAACTTTTGAGCACAACCACAAATTGCTATTATGAGACTAAAGGGAAGACCAAGTTCAGGAAGCATGACTTCTGGTGCCAGCACAAGAGTTAACAAGAATAATTATTCCATAGAGTGGTCTGCCATAGTCTGATACTTCAGTATACATCTAGCAAACGACAGCAACCATCAACACTATCATGTGTAATTTTGCAACTAATATTGAGCCCATAGAAATATCACTAACTTCGCTGAAACCTATTAAGGGTGACAATATAAGTAGCAACAGGGAAGTAAGGGTCAATTAGGGATCCACCATCGTAGCATATTTAAAGGGAGACTTCTGTAATCTTTTAGTGACTAAGAAACAAACCTGCATCCCTGCATAACTCCTACTTCTTTTTCTTGTCTTACCTATCCACGACATCATTTGCAAAGAACCATTCCACACCAACAACCACACTCAAGGGTACCCTACCATGACCACAAGTAGACACCTTGCAAT
Source organism: Elymus sibiricus (assembly GCA_039707655.1). Taxonomy (NCBI): domain Eukaryota; kingdom Viridiplantae; phylum Streptophyta; class Magnoliopsida; order Poales; family Poaceae; genus Elymus; species Elymus sibiricus. The sequence goes on along the minus strand of CM077667.1, from coordinate 464,098,026 downwards.
ATTCCTCGGTACACAAGTGATTTCAAATCATCATACATCAATTATTCACTAATGCCGCCTCTAGTATTGTTAAATGTCCCAGTAAATCAATACAGATGTGATTTCAAATCATCTTACGTCAAGCATTCACTAATGTCGCTTCACTAGTATTGTTAAAAAGGCCTGAGGAAACAATACAGAAGTGATTTCAGATTACCTTATGACAAGATATACCTTATCGTTTGATCTAAAGAATCAATGACATATGTAACACCATTCCACAGCTATACCAAACAGTGAGATGCACGATGCACATAGCACAACTATGTAAACTCTACAATTAAACTATACAGATCACCAAAAGGGCAAAAGCCAAACCTTGCAGGGCTGAGAGTAGGAAGAATGGGAGGCCAGCTCATCATAAAAGGATAGATATCACCCAAAAGATACTCATCAGCTGTCATCTCGTACACTTTACGCAGCGTCCTGGACTTGACATCCAAGTAGAGTACACATCGACCCATCTCCAAGAATACAAAGTCATTATAGTCCCCCACATGGTTTATCCGGATATCAGCGGTAGGTACATCCTCAAGCATATTAGCACACATTTCACTAAAGCAAATGGTGTCCACCAGCGACCAGTCGTCCCCGTTGTGGAGCCAGATTTGAAGTTGAAGCTCCTCGATATGGATGAGACATAAAACAGAACTATCATCAGCCCGCGACAACATGGTGGCTCCTCCTATGTCAAAACTCACCCCGTGTGGGAGCTGAATTGTCGATAAGATTGAAGACGTCAAATCCAGGACAACAATCGCATCCTCGCTCGCCATATAGATTTTGTTGTCAAGGAGCACGCCTTTTGGACTATTGTGTGGGTACAGGTCTGAGACCAAGGTGAGATGCAGGCGCCAGACATCATCACCATTTTGCAACATATACACATTCAGAAGCGCCCCAGGTGCATCCATGACATCCTTCACAGTGAGATAAAAGTATGACCACCCATCCTCTCCTTGTTTGGAGAAGAGTTGTGTCCAACTGTACGTACTGCCTGGTGAGGTTGTGAGTTTTAATCCTGCGAGGATGGTCATACGCATACCTCTCTCATGGCACAGCGGCCTGTGCCTTGCAAATACAAGCTTGAAGGTGTCCAGGTAGAAGCTTACGCGGTGGGTGAGGACGCTGCCGTTGGAGCAGTCCACCACATGGGCATGCGCGCCCTCGTAGGGGTCCGGGATGAAGCTTGCCCGGCGGACGACGGCGGCGAGCTCCGGGGGCAGATGCAGCATCGGGAAGAAGCGTTCGGAGGCCGGATCCTCCCTTTCTGCGATGTAGAAGCCGAGGAGTCTGGGCGGGTGGAGGTCGCGGAAACGGCGGAGGAAGGCGCCGTCGGAGGCGTGGCTCAGCCAGCGCCTGCAGACGCACGCGGCGCGGACGAGGCTGGTGGGGAAGCCGACGCGGACGATGATCTCCGGCAGGAGGTTGTCGTCGTCGAGCACCTTGGACACACACGCCGGCGGCGGCTGCTCCTCGCCTTCCATTCCGCCGTGGGTTCAGGGTTTGGGTAGAAAGGGGATCGAGGCAGGTCTACGATGGAGTGAAGAAGATCCGAGATGCCTCCCCTTACTGGGCTCCTGGCCATGGCCCATCCAAGTCCATCCCGAACTAAAAACGAGGGCCCATCAATCCCTTAAATAGGATGCACACATTTTGATTTTTTTGTGGGAGATGCACACGTTTTGATTTTGACTCAAAACTCAGGGATCTTTATTGCTTAATAGAAATTCGGTTACAATGTCACAAGGGTTCTAACAAGGAACCCCAGGTGCTTGTAAGACTAGTATCGTGCTTAGCGCATAAATCAGCCAGAGTGTTGGCTTCCCTCATAACACGACGAATCGAGAAGGACGCAAACACTGAAGATCTCTCCCCTATTTCATCGAAGATAAGCGCCACAAGTGAACGATCGCTGTGCCGCAAAGCGCACATGTTGACAACCTCTAAACAACCCGTTTTGATTATCACATGCAAGAACCCCCCCCCCCCCCCCCCCTCAGTTGGGCGAATATTACACCTTCTCGCAAAGCTAGAACTTTAGCTATAAATGGATCGGTGACTCTTGGAAAAGGTTTACTTTAGGCTCCTTGGAAGGAAAGGTGTGATCTGGTTACACCTCCGCCACCTCCATTATGAGGATCAGTATCAAAGGCACCGTCAGTATAGATCTTTACCCAACCTGGACGGGTGGTTTCCAGCATTGTCCTTGATGCACACATCGTCCGTCTAAAGGCATGCATGTCCAGTACTGATAGTTCATCTCTTACCCTCTTGACCGCATGAACTGGATCAAAGGGTTCGTGTTCATCCATATGTTGCAAGCTGTCCAGATATCACCATAACGATTTTGCATCTATCCTTATCAACACCTTTGATCAAGCACAATGTCCCGAGCCCATGTATCCAGGTGGAGGCGAGGTAGCTTGACATCCAGGACCTCTCTTATCGCCATCCAATGGTTCCTAGCATGGGAATAGGACACAAAGGCATGCAGCATGTTTTCATCCATTGCTTCGCAAAGATCACACCTTGCAATATGCCTAATGTGGCGAGGCTTCAATGTAGCATAGTTAGGGAGGATTCCTCGATGAACTCTCCACCAAAATACCGTTAACATCTGATGATGAGAAGATTCTGCTGCAGCCCCTTCCTATAGAGCATGATGCTCATTACGAGTCACAAGAGCGCAGAATGTTGTTTTGACTGAATATACACCTGGTCTTTCTGATGCCCAGCTCAAAGTGACTTCCCCACCCGACACTCGCAGCGGAATATTCAGTATAGCGGCTGCATCTGGTGCAAAAAAAAATCCTATACATCTCAGGATCCATGTTGATCAATGACATCCGATACATGAGTCACTGAATCATTTCCTATTCTTGTCCCATATAGAGCACTACACCACAACATGGATGCAATGACATGTAATCTGCCAGGAGAATACACTTAAGACGGCAGATAGAACTGCCACAATAACGGATGTCGGGGATTACTTGTCGCGACGGATAAATTATTCCCAGGAGAGAGTTCAAAGTTTGTTCGTATTTTTTCTAGATTATTTTCATGAAATTTCAAAAAACATTAGTGTTTTCAAACAATATCCATGTTTAAAACTTTGTTCGCTCTTTTAAAAATATTCATGTTTTTACATTCTGAGTAATTTTGAAAGTTATTAAACATTTTTTTGAAATATTTTTGTAAACTTTTACAAAATGTGAATATTTGTATTTTTTAAACAAACTTTGAAAACGCAAATATTTTTTGAAATTTTGAACAAAATTTACAAAGTGCAAGCATTTTTGAAAAAGGAAAATGAAAAAAAAACGAAAAGTAAAAAAGAAAAAGAAATAGTGAGAAAAGTTCATGGAATAAATCACGAATTTGGAAAAAAACGTAAACTTAAGAAAATCACGAATTTGTTTTTTTTTGCGAATTTAAGAAAAATTCAGCATTTGATAAAAGTTTATGGATTTTAAAACAGGAAAAGTAAGTGAAAGTAAAAATAAAACAGTACAAAACCAACCAAACAAAACCTGGAAAAAAATGTGCTGCCTTTTTTTAGCGTCACGTTTCACGCACATTAAGTGAGCAGTCCGAGATGGTTAATGTGTAAATGGGAGGCAGATAGGAGTTGGGAATCGGCGTATACGTATCAAAATAGGTACAATTTGCAAAAAGCCTATATTATCCTTTATACATTTAGTGAGGGAGGTTGTACCGAAGAGGGACTCCTGGAGCAATGGGATTATTTGATGGCTGCTACAGAGTGGTAACAGAACACTGAGAGCAAGATTGATAATGTATCTCATTTTTTTGGGATACTTTTGCTGGCTACTTTTTATTTCCATTTTTCATATTATCTTTGGCGCGTCATGTATTTGCGGCCGATTGCTTGTCATGTTTTTGCTGAAATCTTTTGGAGACACCAGCTCTGAATCAACAAGTTCATAACGAAATATAATTTGTAATACTCGCTCTATCCATATATATAGGGCCTAATGCGTTTTTCGATGCTAATTTTGACTACATGTTAGAGCAATAATATATGATTACACAAAGCATACCGTTAAATTCGTACATGAAAGTAGCTTCCAATGATATATTTTTCACATTATACATCTCATATACTAATAATTTTACCAATAGTCAAAGGCGGTCTCGAAAACGAATTAGGCCCTATATGTATGGATGGAGGGATTACTGTGGATTCTAGTGATGCAATGTAAGATCCCCCACCAACATGTTTGTCTTCCGAGTAATACGACAGAGTTAGCTACACATCGATAACTGAAACCAATTCTGCAATGGTGTAAAATAAGACACTTAAACCAGATGCTCGGCTGCTTAACATACAAACAACACTTGCCCAAAAGATTACTACAGCAGTAGGACTACACAACTTCTGCAGATGCCATAAGTTGCAAGCAGCAGAACCACACATGGCTGCAACACAAGTACTAGATCAGCTGCTCAACACACAAAAGAGGACACCTCCCCAAATGCCACGAGCAGCAAGCAGTGGAACCACAGAAGACACCAACAACACAAACAGGCCAGGCGATGCAGGAAACGAACACAATTAGAACTGCTACGGAGGAAATGCAGCCGTGTGCTCTTCCTTGATGCCGATAAAATGAACACAGTTACAACTGCTGCGGAGGAAATGCAGCCCTGTGCTCTTCGTTGATGGCAAACTTGTCACAGGCCATCCAAAAGCTTCTTCATATCCTTGTTCTTCACGTGGCATTCCTGTTTCAGAGAAAACAGAGCAAGGATCCTGATGGAGGTAATTAAGCACCAGGATACATTCGGTTTGCCACTTTAAGCATCACAATATCAAGACGAGTGGCTACTTCAACGACAGTTAAATGTTAAGTGCGTTCAGAAATCTAAAGCCATAAATTTGGTCAATATATATAGAGTTTAAATGCTTTTAATATCCCAGACACACATATTTCCATTTTATACTTGTATGCCAACAAACCAAAACTCTGATTATAGGAGGATAAATGACACACAAACATAAAGCAACCACTGTTTGCTTGGACTAGCTATGTCATATAAACAGAAATTTCCACTGTACCTCTGAATCACAAATCATAAACAGGATGAAGAGTACGTGTGTCAAACCTACCACTTGTATTCGAGTAAAAGAATATACGATCCACTAGGCAACATTGCAAAAAAAAAAGTATTATCAAGCTCATACATAGCTTGAGGTTCAATGTTGAGAAATAGGGTGTAAAAAATTACACCATGATTACATCTAAAAAATACATAGCTTGATGGGCTTATGACTATTTCTGGGCAAGAAAGCATATTTGTCAACGTGATAACTAGGAATCTTTCAGCCTTTATTAATCCTCTTATGTTTCATACTTTTGTAGGTCCAATTTGCAATTTTGCACGGATAGTTAAGAATACTGTGATAGAAGTATACAACATAGTGAGAGATCCATGAAAAAGACAACAAACAAGTCACTTTTCAACACCGCTACAAAATGCTATTATGAGACTATAAAGGGAAGACCCGGTTGGAAGCATGATATTTGGTGCCAACACAAGGTTTAACAAAACCAAGTATTCCATGGAGTGGTTTGTCGTAGTCTGATACTTTAGTATATGTCTAGCAAACAATAACAACAGCCATTGACAATATCAACTATCAAGTGTGTGCCCTCCCCTCCCCTCCAGATCCCCCCGATCCCCTCCGTCCCGTCCGCCTCCCCTCCTGCCGCCGTCGGATCCTAGCTGGGCAAAGCCCGTGCGGGGGGGGGGGGGGTGATGGCGGCGGCTGGGCGTCCCTCCGTCGCGGCTTGGAGGCGTGGCTGTGACGGTGGATCTTGAGCGGGCGCCTCGGGACGACGTGTGTGTGGCCATGGCGCCGGTCACGCGGCGATGTGATCTCCTCTACCTTTGGCTGTCTTCATCGTCGGTCCAAAGGGATCTGGTCGGTGGGTGTTGCTGTTGGGGAACGTAGTAATAATTCAAAATTTTCCTACGTGTCACCAAGATCAATCTAGGAGATGCTAGCAACGAGAGAGAGGGAGTGCATCTTCATACCCTTGAAGATCGCTAAGCGGAAGCGTTGCAAAGAACGCGGTTGATGGAGTCGTACTCGCGGCGATTCAAATCGCGGAAGATCCGATCCAAGCGCCGAACGGACGGCGCCTCCGCGTTCAACACACGTACAGCCCGGGGACGTCTCCTCCTTCTTGATCCAGCAAGGGGGGGGAGAATTTGAGGGGGAGCTCCGGCAGCACGACGGCGTGGTGGCGGTGGAGCTCGTGGTTCTCCGGCAGAGCTTCGCTAAGCACTACGGAGGAGGAGGAGGTGTAGGAGGAGGGAGGGCTGCGCCAGGGGCAAGGGGTGCAGCTCCCATGCGCCTCCCCACTATATATAGGGGTGGAGGGGGCTGGTTTCTTGCCCTCCAAGTCCATTGGGGCGTTGGCAAAGGTGGGAGGAAAGAAATCCCATCCTTTCCCTTCCCCACCGATTGTTATCCCCTTTTTAGGGATCTTGATCTTACCCCTTCGGGATATGATCTTATTCCTTCTTAGGGGGGATCTTGGTGCGCCTTGACTAGGGGCGTGGGGCCTTGCCCCCACTATCCACGTTCATGTGGGTCCCCCCATGTAGGTGGGCCCCACTCCGGAACCTTCTAGAACCTTCCCGGTACAATACCGAAAAATCCCAAACATTTTCCGGTGGCCAAAATAGGACTTCCCATATATAGATCTTTACCTCCGGACCATTTAGGAACTCTTCGTGACGTCCGGGATCTCATCCGGGACTCCGAACAACTTTCGGTAACCACATACAGTTCCCATTACAACTCTAGCGTCACCGAACCTTAAGTGTGTAGACCCTACGGGTTCGGGAACCATGCAGACATGACCGACACACCTCTCCGACCAATAACCAATAGCGGGATCTACATACCCATATTGGCTCCCACATGTTCCACGATGATCTCATCGGATGAACCACGATGTCGGGGATTCAATTAATCCCGTATACAATTCCCTTTGTCCATCGGTATGTTACTTGCCCGAGATTCGATCGTCGGTATCCCTATACCTTGTTCAATCTCGTTACCGGCAAGTCTCTTTACTCGTTCCGTAACACATGATCCCGTGACTAACTCCTTAGTCACATTGAGCTCATTATGATGATGTATTACCGAGTGGGCCCAGAGATACCTCTCCGTCACACGAAGTGACAAATCCCAGTCTCGATTCGTGCCAACCCAACAGACACTTTCGGAGATACCTGTAGTGCACCTTTATAGTCACCCAGTTACGTTGTGACGTTTGATACACCCAAAGCATTCCTACGGTATCCGGGAGTTGCACAATCTCATGGTCTAAGGAAATGATACTTGACATTAGAAAAGCTCTAGCAGACGAACTACACGATCTTGTGCTATGCTTAGGATTGGGTCTTGTCCATCACATCATTCTCCTAATGATGTGATCCCGTTATCAACGACATCCAATGTCCATGGTCAGGAAACCATGACCATCTATTGATCAACGAGCTAGTCAACTAGAGGCTCACTAGGGACATGGTGTGGTCTATGTATTCACACATGTATTACGGTTTCCGGTTAATACAATTATAGCATGAACAATAGACAATTATCATGAACAAGGAAATATAATAATAACCATTTTATTATTGCCTCTAGGGCATATTTCCAACAGTCTCCCATTTGCACTAGAGTCAATAATCTAGTTACATTGTGATGAATCGAACACCCATAGAGTTCTGGTGCTGATCAAGTTTCGCTCGTGGAAGAGGTTTAGTCAACGGATCTGCGACATTCAGATCCGTATGTACTTTACAAATATCTATATCTCCATCCTGAATGTAACCACGATGGAGTTGAAGAGGCGCTTGATGTGCTTGGTCTTCTTGTGAAACCTGGGCTCCTTGGCAATGGCAATAGCTCCAGTGTTGTCACGGAAGAGAGTCATCGGGCCCGACGCATTGGGAATCACTCCTAGGTCGGTGATGAACCCCTTCATCCAGACTCCTTCCTGCGCTGCTTCCGAAGCAGCTATGTACTCCGCTTCACATGTAGATGCCGCCACGACGCTTTGCTTGCAACTGCACCAGCTGACTGCCCCACCATTCAAAATATACACGTATCCGGTTTGTGACTTGGAGTCATCCGGATCTGTGTCGAAGCTAGCATCGACGTAAACCTTTACGACGAGCTCTTCGGCACCTCCATAAACGAGAAACATATCCTTAGTCCTTTTCAGGTACTTAAGGATATTCTTGACCGCTGTCCAGTGTTCCATTCCGGGATCACTTTGGTACCTCCCTACCAAACTTATGGCAAGGTTCACATCAGGTCTGGTACACAGCATGGCATACATAATAGAGCCTATGGCTGAGGCATAGGGGATGACACTCATCTTTTCTCTATCTTCTGCCGAGGTCGGGCATTGAGCTGTGCTCAATCTCACACCTTGCAATACAGGCAAGAACCCCTTCTTGGACTGATCCATATTGAACTTCTTCAATATCTTGTCAAGGTATGTGCTTTGTGAAAGACCAATGAGGCGTCTCGATCTATCTCTATAGATCTTGATGCCTAATATGTAAGCAGCTTCTCCAAGGTCCTTCATTGAAAAACACTTATTCAAGTAGGCCTTTATGCTTTCCAAAAGTTCTATATCATTTCCCATCAACAATATGTCATCCACATATAAAATGAGAAATGCTACAGAGCTCCCACTCACTTTCTTGTAAATACAGGCTTCTCCATAAGTCTGTATAAACCCAAACACTTTGATCACCTCATCAAAGCGAATGTTCCAACTCCTAGATGCTTGCACCAACCCATAGATGGAGCGCTGGAGCTTGCATACCTTGTCAGCATTCTTAGGATCGACAAAACCTTCCGGCTGCATCATATACAATTCTTCCTTAAGGAAACCGTTAAGGAATGCCGTTTTGACGTCCATTTGCCAGATCTCATAATCATAAAATGCGGCAACTGCTAACATGATTCGGACGGACTTCAGCATCGCTACGGGTGAGAAAGTCTCATCGTAGTCAACTCCTTGAACTTGTCGATAACCCTTAGCGACAAGCCGAGCCTTATAGACGGTCACATTACCATCCGCGTCAGTCTTCTTCTTAAAGATCCATTTATTTTCTATGGCTTGCCGATCATCGGGCAAGTCCACCAAAGTCCATACTTTGTTCTCATACATGGATCCTATCTCGGATTTCACGGCTTCAAGCCATTTGTTGGAATCCGGGCCCGCCATGGCTTCTTCATAGTTCGAAGGTTCACCGTTGTCTAACAACATGATTTCCAGGACAGGGTTACCGTACCACTCTGGTGCGGAACGTGTCCTCGTGGACCTACGAAGTTTAGTAGTAACTTGATCCGAAGTTTCATGATCATCATCATTAACTTCCTCTCTAGTCGGTGCAGGCACCACAGAAACATTTTCCTGCGCTGCGCTACTCTCCGGTTCGAGAGGGGGTACAATTACCTCATCAAGTTCTACTTTCCTCCCACTTAATTCTTTTGAGAGAAACTCTTTCTCTAGAAAGGATCCATTCTTGGCAACAAAGATCTTGCCTTCGGATCTGAGGTAGAAGGTATACCCAATAGTTTCCTTAGGGTATCCTATGAAGACGCACTTTTCCGATTTGGGTTTGAGCTTTTCTGGTTGAAGTTTCTTGACATAAGCATCGCATCCCCAAACTTTCAGAAACGACAGCTTAGGTTTCTTCCCAAACCATAATTCATACGGTGTCGTCTCAACGGATTTAGACGGTGCCCTATTTAAAGTGAATGTGGCAGTCTCTAATGCATATCCCCAAAATGATAGCGGTAAATCAGTAAGAGACATCATAGATCGCACCATATCCAATAGAGTGCGATTACGACGTTCGGACACACCATTACGCTGAGGTGTGCCAGGCGGCGTGAGTTGTGAAACAATTCCACATTTCCTTAAGTGCGTGCCAAACTCGTGACTCAAATATTCTCCTCCACGATCAGATCGTAAGAATTTTATTTTCTTGTCACATTGATTCTCTACCTCACTCTGAAATTCCTTGAACTTTTCAAAGGTCTCAGACTTGTGTTTCATTAAGTAGACATACCCATATCTGCTTAAGTCATCAGTGAGGGTGAGAACATAACGATAGCCACCGCGAGCCTCAACGCTCATTGGACCGCATACATCGGTATGTATTATTTCCAACAAGTTGGTTGCTCGCTCCATTGTTCCGGAGAACGGAGTCTTAGTCATCTTGCCCATGAGGCATGGTTCGCACGTGTCAAATGATTCATAATCAAGAGACTCCAAAAGTCCATCTGCATGGAGTTTCTTCATGCGTTTGACACCAATATGACCAAGGCGGCAGTGCCACAAGTATGTGGGACTATCATTATCAACCTTACATCGTTTGGTATTCACACTATGAATATGTGTAACATCACGTTCGAGATTCAATAAAAATAAACCATTGACCAGCGGGGCATGACCATAAAACATATCTCTCATATAAATAGAACAACCATTATTCTCGGATTTAAATGAGTAGCCATCTTGCATCAAACGAGATCCAGATACAACGTTCATGCTCAAAGCTGGTACTAAATAACAATTATTGAGGTTTAAAACTAATCCCGAAGGTAGATGCAGAGGTAGCGTGCCGACGGCGATCACATCGACCTTGGAACCATTCCCGACACGCATCGTCACCTCGTCCTTCGCCAGTCTCCGCTTATTCCGCAGCTCCTGTTTTGAGTTACAAATGTGAGCAACCGCACCGGTATCAAATACCCAGGAGCTACTACGAGCGCTGGTAAGGTACACATCAATAACATGTATATCATATATACCTTTGACGTTGCCGGCCTTCTTATCCGCTAAGTACTTGGGGCAGTTCCGCTTCCAGTGACCGGTTCCCTTGCAATAAAAGCACTCAGTCTCAGGCTTGGGTCCATTCTTGGGCTTCTTCCCGGCAACTGATTAACCGGGCGCGGCAACTGCTTTGCCGTCCTTCTTGAAGTTCTTCTTACCCTTGCCTTTCTTGAAACTGGTGGTCTTATTCACCATCAACACTTGATGTTCCTTTTTGATCTTCACCTCCGCTGATTTCAGCATCGAATATAACTCAGGAATGGACTTCTCCATCCCTTGCATATTGAAGTTCATCACAAAGCTCTTGTAGCTAGGTGGAAGCGACTGGAGGATTCTGTCAATAACCGAGTCATCCGAAAGATTAACTCCCAGCTGAGACAAGCGGTTGTGCAACCCAGACATTTTGAGTATGTGCTCGCTGACAGAACTATTTTCCTCCATCTTACAACTGAAGAACTTGTCGGAGCACTACAAGAAATATGCCCATTTATGACAAAAATATAATGACCGTGGTTAATTGGTCATAGATCTATGACCAAAATTTACGAAATGGTCACACGCTATCCAAGGGGGTCCAAACTGTACACCCTTGTGACCATTTTTGTCGAAAAGGTCAAAGTATCATCTATGTCAATTGGTCATAAAACATATAACACTATCCATGGCCTTATTTTGGGTCCACCTTGACAAAATTAATAAGGTCATAGGCTTGAATAACGGTGACTGGACAGACACCTCTGCATTTTTCACATGCGTCATACATGTAGTAATTTTGTCTATGTGTCGCACATATCAAATCAACCTACGTGTGTGGGACCAACAATGTATATCTACACCTAACAGGTGGGATCCAATTGTCTTTGGAAGGACCCAGATATGACACGTGGGACCAACCGACATGCGGGACTTGCTAGAATGTAGGGCTCACCCATGAGGGAGACTTGTTGGTAGCGCCTCCCCACCCGAGACGATGAGTGTCGGCTTCGGTCTTTTCCCCTTCCTCTTCCCTAGAACAACACATGTCTAGGAGGCAGAAAGAGCTTTCCAAGCTTACCAGAGATTAAAGAGGGACGAAAAGAATAAGTCACGATCCAACCCTGGCAGCCGCTCAATCGACATACTCCTAGATCGACGATCAGGGTCAAAGGGTCCATCTAGGAGTATGTTGTGATACAACCCCGAGTACAGCTAGCTTCCCTCACCGCGGTTGTCTCAAATATGCCCCCTCCACACGTGCCACCGTCAACTTGCTCCTTTGACTTGTGTTCCACGCCTGTGGTTGCTGGCTTGGTACCTACGCTATGGTCTCACCATAAGAAAACTGTTAATCCATGATGGATTAATGATGATGTTCTCGGAATGCATCATAGATCGGCCTAAATCTGTGAAGGTTCCAGAATTTCAACCACATATCATAACTGCACTCACAAGGAACCGAGACAGGGCCCATTGGCAGCCACCCATAAGAAAAAAGAAATCGAAGTCCAAAACAAGCCGAAGCAATGCGCGCGGAGAAGGAAAATTTGCAGTGAATTACGCGGGGGGACAAAATTTTGAGAGCCAGCCCATAAGTCCACAAGCCCACACCAGCGCGCCTCTATCCCGAAACCCTAGCAGTCGTGCAGCCGCCTCCGTCTCTCCCAATCCTTCCCAATCACCCCTTCCGATCCACCCGTTCCAGCCGCCACCATCCCCACTTCGGCGCCTCCTCATGCCACCACGACGCCGGTGAGGCATCCGTCCTGGCACGCACCCAATGCGGGGTGGCGGCAGATCTGGAGCGGCGGCAATCTATGGCTACCGGAGACTTTGGTGACCTGCGACAGCGCGCATTGGCAGCTGCTCCCCAAGCCATGGCGTGCGGCTCCCAGGTTTGAGCAGCAGCTCACCAAGGCACCGCGTGCGGCTCCCAGGCGTCCGCGCACGGGGTGTATGGCTAACCAGGCGACGGGGAGCGGCGCCTCACTTGGGGACCGCGTGTGAAGGCTCCTCCCATCGCCGTCTCCACTGCCACGATAGCGCCCCGTCCCCTGCTCTGTTTTCCGCTCCTCGGTCAGATGTGGTTGTCAACTGCTGGGCACCGGCAGCGAGTCACTCACCAGAGACGGGGATCTCCAAACCCGAGCAGGCTCACTCGATACGGATCCATAGTAGCGCCGGCAGAAGCTCAAGCAACGTCGACTGCACAGCAACGTAAGTCTCTCTTTCCCTCACTTGTGTTCCTGATTTAATAGATTCAAATTCACCTACCTCGATGGTGTGGTTTGCTTACAAAACAGTACATAGCTGATTTAATCATTCAAGTATGGCGACTTTCTTGCATTTTGGCCGAATTTTCTATATCTGAACCTCTAAAATTAGTACGAGTGTGATAGCCTTGCAACAAAAACATAAACTACATGGATCTTATGTGGTTCCGATGTTTTGTATTTCTGGTTGATTTCTGAAATTAGTACGAATTTTTCTATATCTGACTTCTGCAATTAGTACGAGTCTGACAGCCTTTCAACCAAAAGCAAAACTAAAACTACTGGGATCTTGGACATCCTCACAACAAAAGCTAAAACTACCGGGATTTTATTTTATGTAGTTTTTCATGAGAAGCAGATCTTCACAGTAGAACTGTTCTTTTTTTCATCTTGGTAATCTGAGAATATATTTCTTAGATAGATATCAATTACACAACTATAACACCATCAATTTACTATTTTTTTGGACCTTGCTGTTGTGAATCAACTTGGTGTACAAATAACATGTAGATTTTGTTTTATTCATCAGATAGCACATGTAGAATCCTTGTTAACAAGGATCTTGCTTCTGTGAATCAATGTAATAATCTTCTTTACGATTCTATGTAGCCATATGAACCACTTAATTAAATTATTTTTCATATTACAGATGTTCTCTTTGGTTGGTTGTGGTTCTGAATAATTATCGCTGGTCGCTGGAGCAGAAGCAATGAAGTTTGAAGTTTAGAAGTTGGGGTATGGCAATGATACTGCTGTTGTATGCTGCCTGTCGTTGTTTATTTCATGTTTCTGGATTTAAGTCTTTAGAACTAAGTGTCGTGTGTTGTCAAACTTTACTGTTATGTCTTGTCTTGACAATTTGTTTTGTGTGAATGTGTATTGAACTACTGCTGGATGCTACTCCCTTAGTCCAATAATATTAAATGTTTTTGCAAGATGTAATAGTTTGCAAAAACGTCTTATATTTTGGGATGGAGAGTACTTTTGAGTCAAGATATGCTTGTGTCCGATCGATGTTAAGTTTGCAACATACTGTTATATTTTGTCATTTCTTTGCTGTAACTACTTGTTAACTCCATTGTTTGCAGCTGTTGCTTAGGTAGAATATCTAGAAATGGTTAATAACTAAAATTACTAGTATCATTTATAATAGTCGTGCCTTGCAACAGCAAAATGGAATAATTGTTGATATGATTATCTTTATAATGGCTGTAATCTGTGAGCTTTATTAGACAATACTCGTAGTGCGGAAGTCGGTACTATTTGATAATTGTTATGTTTAGGAGATGTTGTGTTTTGCCTTTGCATGTCATATGGATCTGCTTAACCTTTTATTCTATCACTACTGTATAATGCCATTTCAATAATGGATTAAAAGAATCTAGTTAAATGTATAACATATATACTAATCTAATTGTCATTACCATGTTTGTTCCTCTTTCTAAAGGTGGTGTTGCTCGTTTCCACTTGTTGCTGATGTTGATATAGACCTCTGTCCGTTGTTCCTCGCTTCTTCGAACCTACTCCTACCATCTTCTGTCAACCATGTTGGTATTCCTCAAACCTCCTTCGATTTGTTTGATTCCATCTGATTTGTTGTTTGTCAGGCTTTTGTGCACATCAGTTGTTTGTCTGAATGTGTAAAATGTTATGTTTGTGCTACTGAATTTGAAACTGAACGGAATTACCTTTTAGATGCATACTTGAAGACCTCACTTTGTTGATGTCTCTTGGTTACTTCTTTCTCTCAAAGTCTAGGTCAATGTAAAGCAAGGTTTTCGAGTCGCAACTCATGCGAGTCGCTCAGGGATAGCGACTCGGAAAGAGTCGAGCCTGTAGTTGCGACTAGTCGCGACTCGCTTTTCGAGTCGACACTAAGTTGAGTCGACCTTTTTGTTGCGACTCATCGACTAGTCGATGACTAGTCGTGACTAGTCGAGCGACTCGAAATCCATGATGTAAAGTCGATAGTTCCACACTGTATTTGGGGTTCTAGTTTTATTATGCCCTCCATTTTTAATGTGGTTTATGATGTTCTATGACTCCTGTATGTGCTCAGTTTGTTGAAGGCTATGTATGTAGGTCTTTATGGTCCTAGTTAAGGTGTGTTTAGAGCTCCTGTTAATACATGACTTTTGATGATGGTACAGGTAGGTTTGCATAGGCTGTTATTCTTAACTGGTTATTAGCTGATGTTGTAAAATTGATTTACGTGTGCTCTGCAAGAACAATGGACCATTGAAATCGTTCTTGTGTTTGCACATCAAACAGACCTGCTTGTTATACTTTTATCATTGTACTGCTTGATCCGTCGCCCATGGTAAACGTGCATGCACCTCTAGCTGGTTAGTATTTGCAGTCATTTTTTAGTTTATATGGCTTGATGTATAGAGGTTACGCTTTAGTATTTGCTGATCTATCTTGTTAGTCCTCTTGGCCTGCCTTTTGAGGCTTACAATCCTTTTTTATCTTGCCATTGGCTGTGATGGTGGCAGTGCCCTAGGAGCTGGAGGAAGAGGATGAGAAGGGGAAAGGCTTGGGTGAGAGTGGACGCCGGGCGGCTGTGGCCTTCCACCTAAATGCTTCATGGCGTCATGTTCTATCGCAGTGGTTAGTATGTTGACTTCCACAACTCCAGCCTCCTCTACGTGCAGGAATAATATGCTGTGACTATGCACCATCATCTCGTTTATTTATGTAGAATGGAGAATTCAAATGTGTTGTTATGCTGGAGGATAAGTCTGGTTAGGCTAGCAATAGTGTGGAGCTGCAAAATTAGCTTGGCTGATCTGAATTGTTAACATTTTAAGTGGTACAAATAAATATTTTGAGCATAACATCAAACATTTGTATTTTTTCGAACCTTTAGAAGTCAAATGCTTCTAGGTGTGACTTGCTATGCCTAAGCCTTTATGTCTGTATGTCTTGGTCTAGAAAAATCATTGTTTTCCCCTAGAATGCTATGTGATCTAGTAATAAATTACTAGACTAGAATAATAATTTTTCTGATTGGTCTTGTGCAAAAGATCTGGCGTTCTTCAAATATTACTGCTCATTATATTTCACTGAAGTAAACATTTGATCTTCTTTTTGGTCAATCTACATTTGTATGTTAGTCGAGTTACTAGATTGATTTTAGAATGTTCATTCAACTTTTGTTGATCCAAGAAACACCTTGCATACTTTAAAAGTTCTTGGGGCTAAAGTAGTAATTCTATAGAGCTGGTTGTAATTTGATTATTTTATTGGATATTGCAGCGGAATGCTCATACCTACCAGGGAAGGCTTGATCTGTACCAAGTGGCTGGAAGGGTCGTTTCTGACGTTGAGGAGAAAACGCTGAAGTGAAATCAGACTATTTTGTGTGCTACTAGTTTATAAGATCATGCGCTAGGCTAGCTTTTGTTTTGGAACTGCCTTCTAAGTATTTTAGGAACATTGAAGCACCATACTGGGCGTTCAGGGGACGTCATGTGAGGTTTTTGATTATGTAAAAGTTGAATATTGTACTATCTGACTGTAATGTGATTTTCTCAATGCTACTGCTTTGAACTGATCCGAAATGGGTTAGGTCCAAGGGTCAGAAACGGCCTTGGCACATGAAATTTTTGAACTAAAATATGAAATTGGCAAAATAGATGAATTGTGACCAACATAAATGTGCTTATTGTTTGGGCCTGGCCCATTTCAGGCCCACAAAAATTGTGAACATTTCATTT
Organism: Elymus sibiricus; assembly: GCA_039707655.1. Classification (NCBI taxonomy): domain Eukaryota; kingdom Viridiplantae; phylum Streptophyta; class Magnoliopsida; order Poales; family Poaceae; genus Elymus; species Elymus sibiricus. Next base: position 464,081,112 of record CM077667.1, on the reverse strand, counting down.
AGTTATATGTTATGCCGCATCAGATTTCTCAACAAGAAAAGTTATGCCACATCAGATCCTACATGTCATCCACGTCATCATGTCAGCCTTGTCATCATATGTGCCACGTGTATGCTGCCACATCAGCCAGCCACGTCAAATCTTACGTGGATATGGCACATGGTACATGACCTAAATTTTAGTCATAAAATCCATGACCAAATGTTTTGGTCAAAGATGCCTACGACCAAATTTCCAAGGTCATGTTTGTCTGTTCTTGACGGCCAACTGTTGACCTTCTTAATTTGGTCAAAAAAAGGTCATATGCCGAAAACAATGACGATTCGATGACCAAAGTGGAGGGTCATCAATGGATGAATTTCTTGTAGTGGAGACTTCATATCTCTTGACCCGGGCATGAGCTTGGAAAACCATTCTCAGCTCTTGGAACATCTCATATGCTCCGTGTTGCTCAAAACGCTTTTGGAGCTCCGGTTCTAAGCTGTAAAGCATGCCGCACTAAACTAGGGAGTAATCATCACCACGCGACTGCCAGGCGTTCATAATGTCTTGAGTTGCTGGGAAAATGGGTGCGTCACCTAGCGGTGCATCAAGGACATATGCTTTCTTGGAAGCTATGAGGATGATCCTCAAGTTACGGACCCAGTCCGTATAGTTGCTTCCATCGTCTTTCAGCTTGGTTTTCTCTAGGAACGCGTTGAAGTTGAGGGCAACATTAGCGTGGGCCATTGGATCTACAAGATAGATTGTAAAGACAATTTTAGACTAAGTTTATGATAATTAAGTTCATCTAATCAAATTATTTAATGAACTCCCACTCAGATAGACATCCCTCTAGTCATCTAAGTGATACATGATCCATATCGACTAGGCCGTGTCCGATCATCACGTGAGACGGACTAGTCATCAATGGTGAACATCTCCATGTTGATCGCATCTACTATACGACTCATGTTCGACCTTTCGGTCTCTCGTGTTCCGAGGCCATGTCTGTACATGCTAGGCTCGTCAAGTCAACCTAAGTGTTTCGCGTGTGTAAATCTGGCTTATACCCGTTGTATGCGAACGTTAGAATCTATCACACCCGATCATCACGTGGTGCTTCGAAACAACAATCCTTCGCAACGGTGCACACTTAGGGGGAACACATTTCTTGAAATTTTAGTGAGGGATCATCTTATTTATGCTACCGTCGTTCTAAGCAAATAAGGTGTAAAAACATGATAAACATCACATGCAAATCATAAAGTGACATGATATGGCCAATATCATCTTGCGCCTTTGATCTCCATCTTCGGGGCGCGGCATGATCACCATCGTCACCGGCACGACACCATGATCTCCATCATCATGATCTCCATCATCGTGTCTTCATGAAGTTGTCTTGCCAACTATTACTTCTACTACTATGGCTAACGGTTAGCAATAAAGTAAAGTAATTACATGGCGTTTTTGATTGACACGCAAGTCATACAATAAATTAAGACAACTCCTATGGCTCCTGCCGGTTGTCATACTCATCGACATGCAAGTCGTGATTCCTATTACAAGAACATGATCAATCTCATACATCACATATATTTCATCACATCCTTTTGGCCATATCACATCACATAGCATACCCTGCAAAAACAAGTTAGACGTCCTCTAATTGTTGTTGCAAGTTTTATGTGGCTGCTATGGGTTTCTAGCAAGAATGTTTCTTACCTACGCAAAAGCCACAACGGTGATATGCCAATTGCTATTTACCCTTCATAAGGACCCTCTTCATCGAATCCGATCCGACTAAAGTGGGAGAGACAGACACCCGCTAGCCACCTTATGCAACAAGTGCATGTCAGGCGGTGGAACCAGTCTCACGTAAGCGTACGTGTAAAGTCGGTCCGGGCCGCTTCATCCCACAATGCCGCCGAATCAAGATAGGACTAGTAACGGCAAGCAAATTGACCAAATCATCGCCCACAACTACTTGTGTTCTACTCGTGCATAGAATCTACGCATAGACCTAGCTCATGATGCCACTGTTGGGGAACGTAGTAATAATTCAAAATTTTCCTACGTGTCACCAAGATCAATCTAGGAGATGCTAGCAACGAGAGAGAGGGAGTGCATCTTCATACCCTTGAAGATCGCTAAGCGGAAGCGTTGCAAAGAACGCGCTTGATGGAGTCGTACTCGCGGCGATTCAAATCGCGGAAGATCCGATCCAAGCGCCGAACGGATGGCGCCTCCGCGTTCAACACACGTACAACCCGAGGACGTCTCCTCCTTCTTGATCCAGCAAGGGGGGAGGAGAAGTTGAGGGGGAGCTCCGGCAGCACGACGGCGTGGTGGCGGTGGAGCTCGTGGTTCTCCGGCAGAGCTTCGCTAAGCACTACGGAGGAGGAGGAGGTGTAGGAGGAGGGAGGGCTGTGCCAGGGGCAAGGGGTGCAGCTCCCATGCGCCTGTAGGAGATATGCCCTAGAGGCAATAATAAATGTTATTGATTATCTCCCTGTTCACAATTATGTTTATGTTCCATGCTATAACTGCTATGGTTCTCGAGTCTACAATAACCACGAGGCTCGAAGGAAGACTCGTATGCACGTGTGGAATAATAAACGGTAAAATGTATTCCTAGTCTGGCCTCTAAGACTGGCTCAAGTATTGCATGATGATCCTGTTTTCCTGATCATGGGCATGGCTATGCCGGCAATTTTGTGGGCACAATGTTAGAAGAACATTTGTGTTGAATCGACCCGAATTGATGTTATGCTATGAGATTCATTCGTCATAAGTTAATGGTTAATAACACAGAGAAGTTAATGTTTGCATAATTCCTTAGACCATGAGAGTGTCGAGTTTCTTCATGCTTGCTTCATGAACTTTGGGGTTTGTTAAACGTCATCCGTAAATGGGTGGCTATTACGGCGGCTTACGGGTTCATGGAAAAGTATGTTAAGTAACTTGATAGCTCAAGATTGGGATTTGCTCCTCCGACGATGGAGAGATATCTCTGGGCCCTCTCGGTGTTACGGTATCCATCATCGTCTGGCCAGACACAAGTGTGATTTGATCACAGGGATACCGGAACACAGAAACGAGAAAAGAGAACAAAAACCGGCAACAAGGTAACTGGCATGGTGGAGAAGTGTTGATCCATGAGGATGCCGATGTTTCTCACCTCGGGTATTTGTAACATATCGCGAAGCAACAGGAATAGCACTCGGCAACTGGAGGTTCACTCGAATATTCATTCGTGTGGGTATAGGGGTCAATATGGGTGTCCACGGCTCCGATGTTGATAATTGATCGGAAAGAGTTCCGGTCATGTCTATACTTCACCGAACCTATAGGGTCACACGCTTAAGGGTCATCTATCTGCGGAATACTAGACGGGGAGTTTGAGAGAAAATCACCGAAAAAGTTTCGGACGAAACGGAAACGTTCCGGAGAGAACACCGGAATAGTTCCGGTGAAACTGAAAAGTTGTTTCAGGGTATTCCATTAAGTCAAATTGGTTCTGGCACATGCCTGGAAATTCTTGGAGGATGCCAGAAGTGTTCTGGAAACTTCTGGGAATTTTCCGGGACAAAAACCGGAAATGTTCCGGAGCAGCCGGAACCGTTTTGGTTGCTTTTCGCTGAAGAAACATTGTTCCGAAATTGTTTCGGAATGCGTTCAAAATTGTTTTGGTGGGTGCTAGAATTATTCTAGGCACACAGAAATAATTTGGGTTTTAACGGACGCAGAAAAATGTCTTCGTGAATAGTGAAAATCACTTTTTGGGCTGATTTGCAAATGGGGTTTTTCTTCTAGAAGAAAACCACTTTTGGTGTGTGAAAGGGAGGTGGAGCTCCCCAAGGGGGCTGCAAATTTCGGCCATGGCATGGGGGGGCCCTCCTTGAGGTGTCCTTCCACCTCATGGTGGATATCTTCTACACACCCTTATGTGGCATGTGGTGGAAAGATCCTAGGAAGGTCCTTTTGGTCTTTCCTCTACCCCTTGCTCATCCTATAAATAGAGGTGGAGAGAGCTCTCCAAAATCAGCTCATGCTTGCTCTCATACACATGCCATTGACTTGTCTGGCTTCTCTCTCCCTCCCAGCGAAATAGTTTCGTAGAGCCAAAAGGCTGTCTGGGTTCCGGTGGGAACTAGTTCTGGACGGCGAAGCCCTGCCGGATAGATGACACCGTATGTGTGCAACTCTGTAGAGAGATCGTAGTTTCGGTCTTAGTTCGAGAGTGCCTCCCGAAGGGCTGTCCAAGTGATCGTCTTAGTTTCGAGGGTCCTCCCGAAGGGCTGTCCGAGTGACCGTTCGAGTTTCGAAGGTCCTCCCGAAGGGCTGTCCGCGACACCGTCCGAGGGACTGTCCGACCGCCTCCCGGAGGGCTGTCCGAGGGGCAGATGTGGGAGTACATCCTCGCGGTTGGGAGGTTGTAAATCCTAGCTGCGGGGATCTGCACCGCCGATTGTCATCGATTCTACTTCCGCTGCGCTACGAGTCGGTAACGAAACATATCAAACCTTGTATGCAGTCTCCATAGTGATCCTGGGCTGGTGCGTAGGTCGGAAATTTTTGTTTTCTACTGCGTTCCCCTACAGTGGCATCAAGAGCCGTGCTATGCGAAGATGCAGGTTGCGATCTAGAATACATAGAGATGTATGGGTGTTGCACAATATAATTAGGTAGTAGATGAGATCTATTGCTGTAAATTATTTGTGCAGGTAGTAGATGAAATCTGTTACCCGATGTTCTTGTTGCTTCCCCTGAATTTGCGTAGTCCTGATCTTGACGGCATGGTGGAATCTCACAAAGTTCTGGCAATCCGCGATCCTTTCATGCTGCTCCTGAGTATGCTGATTGACAGATCAACGAAGTGCTAACAGTTCTTTGGGTTCCACCATAGTTAAAGAAAGATGGATGTTTCGCAGACGAAAGGGCAATGCAGATATGATCTGCACGGGGGTCACGCGTATGACGAAGTTTAGTATGGGGCTCGAGATTTTATTATCTCGTGTTTCATACACCCTGGAAAGTTAATCTAGCAACTTGAATTATCATACTTGATGATGGACGTTGGTAGCTTCGGTTTGTTTCGAAACCTTAGAAGCTACGAAAAATAAAATTTTGCAGGATGGTTTGCATGTGCATATGATGTGGTATAGCAGTGCTCATAATAATTTGATTATGTATGAGATGACTATATGATGTAATTTGATTAACATGACCTACGTGTCATGATTCGGCATGATGGCTGGAGCCATATGATTGTCACTTTAATGACCTGCGTGTCAACCTTAAGTAATGCACTTATTTTATTAGCTATAGAAATAGCAATATTATCTGGTGCATCGACAAGGTGGTGGCAATCTTCGCGAAGGTGAACACCGATGCGAATGCCGGAGACGAAGAAATGAAAGACTTCTCCGTCAGAAAGGGCTATACCATATCATGCTATTATGAATTGCCTGAGATGTTTATCCCTTATGATGCACCCTTTTTGATTACGCGGTAGTCGCTTTTTATTAGGGTGATCTCTCACTTAAAATATCAAGTAGTTAGTGTTCTCCCAAGTGTAGCACCGTCACGGCACCTATCTCTTCGGGGCATCACATGATCTCCATGGGTGCGAACGATTAGAGAAGTGTGAGGCGGGTGAGTTGAGACCTCGCAGCGAGATCACTTGGTGGTCTTGACGTTCAGGCAGGACAGTCCTGAGCTCGAAACACACGCATCGAAAGATGAACAAGAATCACATAGAGATGTGATCGGCAAGTTTGCCTACCGATTGAAGTTCGCGCCATTTGAGTTCATCTCGAACCGTGGCGTTGAATTGAAATGTGGATCTTGTATCACTCACAATCAATTATGAGAGATATTGATTTGAGTGGGAGCGCACTGTAGAATTAACTTGTTTAATTCTCAGTGCAATTAATTTTGAACACTGTCTAAATGTGGTTTGCATAATAGTTGTAGAATAATGGTTCGCGTTTCCACCTTCCCTATTAAAATTGAATAGCTGTTAAATATCTGGTTAAAACTTTACGGTTGGTAACGTAATGTGAGGATTGTCCTCAAGAGTGCCGAGAAGGACTTTGTCCTATCGCATGCTTTCGGTATTCTCCCGCTAATGCTATGGATCATATGACTCTCGTCCTTCGATCCAAAAGCTAGAAATCCATTTCGGTCAAGTGCAATATGTTTGATTCCATGAAACCCGAACTTCAAAAGTTTGGGATAGCTATGTGACATTCATGGAACTGAAAATCATTTTCAGACACAAACAAAGGCTAAAAGATATTTGATATCCAAAGTAATGTTTGTTTTGCAAACTGTTAGTAAAAGTGTTTACTATGCATTTGACTAATAACAGAGGGATCCAGTAGAACGCCTGTCATATGATGAAGGTGAATAAAACAACAACTTAAAGGAAATGTCCAAAGGGTGTTAGTATGACTTACACGCCTAGGAAGTCCGGGGCTAACGCCACTCTTAAGTTGGATGCTTCTTCTGAGAGTAGAAGAAATACTGAAAGTTAAACTGTTAGAAGTATAAAGGCAAATAGAGAGAAGACTGGAATATCTAGCTCATGTATGAAAGTCATACAAGTTATTGATGTATAGAAGGCTGGTCAAAGAAATAGTTCTTGGGAATTATGATTAAACATGTTAATCACTAATTCTTGGGTATTGTGAGTTAATCACAAAGATACCCGCTCCATTGCATTCTGTTGCAACTCGATGTAAGAACTACTATGGCCTGAAAGACTAGCCAGGAATGAGGTTAGATACACGCAGGGAACATAGTAAATGTTACTATGCCATCCATAGGTGTATTCCCTATGTATTTACTTTCATAATTCATTTTAGAGTTTCACACTCTAGCCCTTTACATAAGGTATCTTGCAAGAAGGTTGTTCATAAGAGAACTTTTGATGTTCGGTGTTATGAATAACATAAGGGCCATACTTTCATTATGAATGAGACGTATGTTATGAATATTGATAATAATACATAACCTCTGTGTTTACTTTCATAATTCATTTTAGAGTTTCATACACTCTAGCCCATTGCACAATGTTTGTTACAAAAGAGTTGTTCATAAAAACAACAATTGTTGTTCAGTATTATGAATAACATGAAGGGACATGCTTCCATCCTAGATGGGATGTATGTTATGAATATTGATGGAAATATGATACATCCATAACACTGACGCTAAATGTCGCAAGACTAAAAGAATACCACACAAGTGTGGCACTGCATTTGGTCACATTGGAGAAACCCGCATGGAAAATTCCATTATGATGGATTTTAAAGTCATTTGATTTTGAATCATCTGACACTTGCAACTTTCCTCCGAAAAGTGAAGTGACTGAAATACCGTTCACAGGCCATAAGGAACGAGCAACAAACTTATTGGTGATCATACATTTTGATGTGTGTAGTTCAATAAATGTTGTTGCAAGTAGTGGATTTATCTATCTTTAGAAATGACTCAAAGTAGATATATTGATATTTACTTGATGAGACGTAAGTCTGGATCTTTTGAATTCATTCATAAGGTTTTCAAAAATGAAGTAGAAGTTGTTGTAACAAGAAAATTATGTTTCTACAATTCGATTGCAGAAAGGAATATTTGAGTTACAAGTTTAGCGAATGTCTGATGAGTTGTGAAAGCGGTTTCATAACTTGCACCTCCCGGAGCACCACTGCAAGTGGAGAGTCCGTGTAGATGTAATCGAACCATTCATGACATGGTAAGATCAAAGATGACATAAATAAATTTGCCATTATCCCTTTTAAAGTGATGCTTTAGAGACTGCGGCTTTTACACTGAAAAGAGCTCCATCGGGTCTGTTGAAATGACGCCATGGTATGGTACGCCCAACCATATTATATCTTTTCTTAACATTTGGAATATGGGGCTTGTGTAAAAGGTTACAAACCTATTCCAAATCAGACAAGTGCTACTTTGTAGGTTATCCCAAGTCATTGGGTATTTCCCCACCACAATACCGAGGCAAATAGGTTTGCCACAAAGATCGGTATGCTTTTTTGAAGAAAATGGTTCTTTCAAAAAGGTGAGTGGGAGAACAGTGCAACTCGACGAGATAAACATTATCATCGTCATCAGATGAAAGGAAAGAGACCTTGGAAGTAATTCTGGAGTTTCCTACTGTGACTGATACGGAAGTCTCTACAATAAAATGTATGGACTTCGGTCGAACTTGCAGCTGAACCACGTAGGCAAAGCTCGTGCAAACGTATCAGGTGCGCAAATGAGATATTGTTGTTAGACAACAGTATACCTACGATTCACAAGGAAGCGTTGATGGGCCCTGACTCCGGAATTGGCTAAATGCCAATACAATCCGAGATAGTTTCCATATAAGTGATTCAAGATTAAGATCTTGATACACCTTTCGGAAGACTTAGAGTCTAACGAATATTTATGGAACTAAAAACTGATACGGATAAAATGTTTTATCCATAAAGCTCGACTTGTTGCAATAACAAGTTCAAGGAGTTGACTACGATGAGATTGTCTCACCTTAGCGATGCTTAAAGTCGGTTCGGGTTGAACTAGCAATTAATACATATTTCAATCATGAGATATGAAACATGGATGACAAAAGGATTTCCATGTGATGGAAATGAAACCTAGGACTTGTATGTGATACAGTCCAAAGTAATTTGTCGATCCAGAGGATGCTAGTAAGTATGCAAACTTCAAAGTTCCAGCGATGGACAGAAGAGAGCAAAGTGGAGTTGGAATCTTCGTTTTTGATTGAATGGTCAAAAGGGTTTTGACTTCATCAAATGGGTATCGAAGATGCTTGTGATTCAAGAAAGTAAGTGGGAGCATAATAATATTTCTAAAAACCTTGTGTACTTAACACATTGTTAATTGGAAATAAATTTCTTGACACGAATTAGGACTTCATTTGAAAATAGTTTTTCCAATGAAGTGCTTGGGCTAAATAGCCTCAATATTAGGCATGATGATCTATGGAGATAGATTTACCTAATGGGGCTAAGCAATGAATACATATTGACAAGATGCTAAAACTTTTTAGCATTTAAAACGCCAAGGAGTGATTCTTGCCGAAGTCACATGGAAAGAGTTTTTGCAAGACTCGGTGTCCCAAAACACTGATGAGTAAAATACATGATGGAGATTCCACACACTCTTGTGTTTGGATTAATCATGTATTCCATGGTATGTAAAACAACCAGATATGTCCGATACTCCAAAAGTTGTTGCGAGTATGGATACCAAAGTGATCAAAGTACTGATCATAGGACAACAGTGAAAGATGTCATTGAGTATTAGAGTAGTAGTGATGACATGTTTTCTCGCAAGCAGAGATTATGAAGTGCTCATTGTAAGTAATTACATCGATACAGTCTTCATCAATGCTCCATGCGATTTTCGATTTAAGTTAAGGGTTTTGTGTAATACACAATATGATGGCACGGTAGTTGGAAATTGTTCCAAACAAGATACTGTGGCGAATTCTATAACAAAGGCTAAGTATGTTGACGCTTAAGAAGCGACAAAGAAGTTGTTGAATCATATAGTTCATTCATGAACTTAGTATGGTTCCAAGATGGCTTTGGTGTATGGGACACTATTGCAGATAGTTGCTCCATAGCTCAGTCTGAGGAATCAGGTTTCGACCAATGATTCACACATATGCAAAGCCAAGTCCACACAAAATATGAATTTTGTGAAAGCGTGAAAACGCGAGGATATGCAAAGTTACACACGGAGCTGAAGTCGTCAGATCCGTTGGACATCAGGCTATACCACATGCGAAGCATATTTTACACCAGTATGCCACAGATGTAAAGTGCATTAGCATTGACTAGATTATTGACTCTAGTGCAAGTGGGAGTCTGTAGGAGATATGCCCTAGAGGCAATAATAAATGTTATTGATTATCACCCTGTTCATAATTATGTTTATGTTCCATGCTATAACTGCTATGGTTCTCGAGTCTACAATAACCACGAGGCTCGAAGGAAGACTCATATGCACGTGTGGAATAATAAACAGTAAAATGTATTCCTAGTCTGGCCTCTAAGACTGGCTCAAGTATTGCATGATGATCCTGTTTTCCTGATCATGGGCATGGCTATGCCGGCAATTTTGTGGGCACAATGTTAGAAGAACATTTGTGTTGAATCGACCCGAATTGATGTTATGCTATGAGATTCATTCGTCATAAGTTAATGGTTAATAACACAGAGAAGTTAATGTTTGCATAATTCCTTAGATCATGAGAGTGTCGAGTTTCTTCATGCTTGCTTCATGAACTTTGGGGTTTGTTAAACGTCATCCGTAAATGGGTGGCTATTACGGCGGCTTACGGGTTCATGGAAAAGTATGTTAAGTAACTTGATAGCTCAAGATTGGGATTTGCTCCTCCGACGATGGAGAGATATCTCTGGGCCCTCTTGGTGTTACGGTATCCATCATCGTCTGGCCAGACACAAGTGTGATTTGATCACAGGGATACCGGAACACAGAAACGAGAAAAGAGAACAAAAACCGGCAACGAGGTAACTGGCATGGTGGACAAGTGTTGATCCACGAGGATGCCGATGTTTCTCACCTCGGGTATTTGTAACATATCGCGAAGCAACAGGAATAGCACTCGGCAACTAGAGGTTCACTCGAATATTCATTCGTGTGGGTATAGGGGTCAATATGGGTGTCCACGGTTCCGATGTTGATAATTGATCGGAAAGAGTTCCGGTCATGTCTATACTTCACCGAACCTATAGGGTCACACGCTTAAGGGTCATCTATCTGCTGAATACTAGACGGGGAGTCTGAGAGAAAATCACCGAAAAAGTTTCGGACGAAACGGAAACGTTCCGAAGAGAACACCGGAATAGTTCCGGTGAAAATGAAAAGTTGTTTCAGGGTATTCCATTAAGTCAAATTGGTTCTGGCACACGCCTGGAAATTCTTGGAGGATGCCAGAAGTGTTCTGGAAACTTCTGGGAATTTTCCGGGACAAAAACCGGAAATGTTCCGGAGCAGCCGGAACCGTTTTGGTAGCTTTTCGCTGAAGAAACATTGTTCTGAAATTGTTTCGGAATGCGCTCAAAATTGTTTTGGTGGGTGCTAGAATTATTCTAGGCATACAGAAATAATTTGGGTTTTAACGGACGCAGAAAAATGTCTTCGTGAATAGTGAAAATCACTTTTTGGGCTGATTTGCAAATGGGGTTTTTCTTCTAGAAGAAAACCACTTTTGGTGTGTGAAAGGGAGGTGGAGCTCCCCAAGGGGGCTGCAAATTTCGGCCATGGCATGGGGGGGCCCTCCTTGAGGTGTCCTTCCACCTCATGGTGGATATCTTCTACACACCCTTATGTGGCATGTGGTGGAAAGATCCTAGGAAGGTCCTTTTGGTCTTTCCTCTACCCCTTGCTCATCCTATAAATAGAGGTGGAGAGAGCTCTCCAAAATCAGCTCATGCTTGCTCTCATACACATGCCATTGACTTGTCTGGCTTCTCTCTCCCTCCCAGTGAAATAGTTTCGTAGAGCCGAAAGACTGTCTGGGTTCCGGTGGGAACTAGTTCTGAACGGCGAAGCCCTGCCGGATAGATGACACCGTATGTGTGCAACTCTGTAGAGAGATCGTAGTTTCGGTCTTAGTTCGAGAGTGCCTCCCGAAGGGCTGTCCAAGTGATCGTCTTAGTTTCGAGGGTCCTCCCGAAGGGCTGTCCGAGTGACCGTTCGAGTTTCGAAGGTCCTCCCGAAGGGCTGTCCGCGACACCGTCCGAGGGACTGTCCGACCGCCTCCCGGAGGGCTGTCCGAGGGGCAGATGTGGGAGTACATCCTCGCGGTTGGGAGGTTGTAAATCCTAGCTGCGGGGATCTGCACCGCCGATCGTCATCGACTCTACTTCCGCTGCGCTACGAGTCGGTAACGAAACAGATCAAACCTTGTATGCAGTCTCCATAGTGATCCTGGGCTGGTGCGTAGGTCGGAAATTTTTGTTTTCTGTTGCATTCCCCTACAGCGCCTCCTTACTATATATAGGGGTGGAGGTGGCTGGTTTCTTGCCCTCCAAGTCCATTGGGGGCGTTGGCAAAGGTGGGAGGAAAGAAATCCCATCCTTTCCCTTCGCCACCGATTGTTATCCCCCCTTTTTAGGGATCTTGATCTTATCCCTTCGGGATATGATCTTATTCCTTCTAAGGGGGGATCTTGGTGCGCCTTGACTAGGGGTGTGGGGCCTTGCCCCCACTACCCACGTTCATGTGGGTCCCCCCATGCAGGTGGGCCCCACTCCGGAACCTTCTAGAACCATCCCGGTACAATACCGAAAAATCCCAAACATTTTCCGGTGGCCAAAATAGGACTTCCCATATATAGATCTGTACCTCCGAACCATTCCGGAACTCCTCGTGACGTCCGGGATCTCATCCGGGACTCCGAATAACTTTCGGTAACCACATACAATTCCCATTACAACTCTAGCGTCACCGAACCTTAAGTGTGTAGACCCTACGGGTTCGGGAACCATGCAGACATGACCGAGACACCTCTCCGGCCAATAACCAATAGCGGGATCTCGATACCCATATTGGCTCCCACATGTTCCACGATGATCTCATCGGATGAACCACGATGTCGGGGATTCAATTAATCCCGTATACAATTCCCTTTGTCCATCGGTATGTTACTTGCCCGAGATTCGATCGTCGGTATCCCTATACCTTGTTCAATCTCGTTACCGGCAAGTCTCTTTACTCGTTCCGTAACACATGATCCCGTGACTAACTCCTTAGTCACATTGAGCTCATTATGATGATGTATTACCTGTAGGAGATATGCCCTAGAGGCAATAATAAATGTTATTGATTATCTCCATGTTCATAATTAGGTTTATGTTCCATGCTATAACTGCTATGGTTCTCGAGTCTACAATAACCACGAGGCTCGGAGGAAGACTCATATGCACGTGTGGAATAATAAACGGTAAAATGTATTCCTAGTCTGGCCTCTAAGACTAGCTCAAGTGTTGCATGATGGTTCTGTTTTCCTGATCATGGGCATGTCTATGCCAGCAACTTTGAGGGCACAATGTTGGAAGAACATTTGTGTTGAATCGACCCGTATTGATGTTATGCTATGAGATACATTCGTCATAAGTTAATGGTTAATAACACAGAGATGGTTAACGTTTGCATGATTCCTTAGACCATGAGAGTATCAAGTTTCTTCATGCTTGCTTCATGAACTTTGGGGTTTGTTAAACGTCATCCATAAATGGGTGGCTATTACGGCGGCTTACGGGTTCATGGAAAAGTATGTCAAGTAACTTGATAGCTAAAGATTGGGATTTTCTCCTCCGACGATGGAGAGATATCTCTGGGCCCTCTCGGTGTTACGGTATCCATCATCGTCTGGCCAGACACTTTGTGATTTGATCACGGGGATGCCGGAACACGAGAACGAGAAAAGAGAACAATACCGGTAACGAGGTAACTGGCATAGTGGACAAGTTGTTGATCCACGGGGATGCCAACATGTCTCACCTCGGGTATTTGTAACATATAGCGAAGCAACAGGAATAGCACACGGCAACTGGAGGTTCACTCGAATATTCATTTGTGTGGGTATGGGGGTCAATATGGGTGTCCACTGCTCCGATGTTGATCATTGATCGGAAGGGGTTCCGGGTCATGTCTATACTTCACCGAACCTATAGGGTCACACGCTTAAGGGTCATCTATCTGCTGAATACTAGACAGGGAGTCTGAGAGAAAATCACCGAAAAAGTTTCGGACACCGGAAAAGTTTCGGACAGCGGAAAAGTTCCGCAGAGAGAACACCGGAAAAGTTTCGGTAAAACTGAAAAGTTGTTTCAGGGGATACCATTAAGTCAAATTGGCTTTGGCACATGCTTGATAATTCTTGGAGGGTGCCAGAATCATTCTGGAAACTTCTGGGAATTTTCCGGAAGAAAAATCGGAAATGTTCTGGAGCTGCCGGAACCGCTTCGGATGCTTTTCGCAGATGAAAATCACTAATCCGAATTGTTCCGGAACGCATTGAAATTTATTTTAGTGGGTACTGGAAATGTTCTAAGCCCACATAAATATTTTCAGTTCGAACGGACGCTGAAAAATGTCGTCGTGAATAGTGAAAGTGCTTTTTGGGTTACTTTTCGGAAAGCCACCTTTTTGGGCTTTTGCTCCAAAATATATTGGAGATGACATGGATGGATGTGGCTGAAATTTCAGCCCCTCCACCCCTCCTTCTTCTATAAATAGAGGTGGAGCGGGCTGCCCAAACTCACTCTTTCTCACATACAAGTGCCATGCATGATCTGGCTTTCTCTCTTCCTCCCCGCGAAATAGTTTCGTAGAGCCGAAAGGCTGTCTGGGTTCCGGTGGGAACTAGTTCTGGACGGCGAAGCCCTGCCGGATAGATGACACCGTATGTGTGCAACTCTATAGAGAGATCGTAGTTTCGGTCTTAGTTCGAGAGTGCCTCCCGAAGGGCTGTCCGTGTGACCGTCCGAGTTTCGAAGGTCCTCCTGAAGAGCTATCCGAGTGACCGTCCGGTTTTCGATGGTCCTCCCGAAGGGCTGTCCGTGACACCGTCCGCCTCCCGGAGGGCTGTCCGTGGGGCAGATGAGGGTATACATCCTCGCGGTTGGGAGGTTGTAAATCCTAGCTGCGGGGATCTGCACCGCCGATCGTCATCGACTCTACTTCCGCTGCGCTACGAGTCGGTAACGAAAAAGATCAAACCTTGTATGCAGTCTCCATAGTGGTCCTGGGCCGATGCGTAGGTCGGAATTTTTTTGTTTTCTGCTGCGTTACCCAACAGTGGCATCAAGAGTCGTGTTATGCGTAGATGCAGGTTGCGATCTAGAATACATAGAGATGTATGGGTGTTGCACAATATAATTAGGTAGTAGATGAGTTCTATTACTGAAAATTATTTGTGCAGGTAGCAGATGAAATCTGTTACCCGATGTTCCTGTTGCTTCCCCTGAATTTGCGTAGTCCTGATCTTGACGGCATGGTGGAATCTCACAAAGTTCTGGCAATCCGCGATCCTTTCATGCTGCTCCTGAGTATGCTGATTGACAGATCAACGAAGTGCTAACAATTCTTTGGGTTCCACCATAGTTAAAGAAAGATGGGTGTTTTGCAGACGAAAGGGCAATGCAGATGTGATCTGCACGGGGGTCACGCGTATGACGAAGTTTAGTATGGGGCTTGAGATTTTATTATCTCGTGTTTCATACACCCTGCAATGTTAATCTAGCGACTTGGATTTTCATGCTTGATGATGGACGTTGGTAGCTTCGGTTTGTTTCGAAACCTTAGAAGCCACGTAAAACTGGTTTTTGCATGGACCGATTAGAGGCGTCTAACTTGGTTTTGCAGGAGGGTTTGCATGTGCATATGATGTGGTATAGCAGTGCTCAGAATAATTTGATTATGTATGAGATGACTATATGATGTAATTTGATTAACATGACCTGCGTGTCATGATTCGGCATGATGGCTGGAGCCATATGATTGCACTTTAATGACCTACGTGTCAACCTTAAGTATTGCACTTATTTTATTAGCTATAGAGATAGCAATATTATCTGGTGCATCGACAAGGTGGTGGCAATCTTCGCGAAGGAGAACACCGACGCGAATGCCGAAGACGAAGAAATGAAAGACTTCTCCGTCAGAAAGGGCTATACCATATCATGCTATTATGAATTGCCTGAGATGTTTATCCCTTATGATGCACCCTTCTTGATTGCGCGGTAGTCGCTTTTATTAGGGTGATCTCTCACAAAAATATCAAGTAGTTAGTGTTCTCCCAAGTGTAGCATCGTCACGGCACCTATCCTTTCGGGGTGCGCCGTGTCACACGGGTACGAACGATTAGAGAAGTGTGAGCCGGGTGAGTTGAGACCTCGCAGCGAGATCACTTGGTTGTCTTGACGTTCAGGCATGACCGTCATGAGCTCGGAACACACGCATCGAAAGATGAACAAGAGTCACATAGAGATGTGATTGGCAGGTTGGCCTACCGGTTGAGATTTTCGTCATCAGTGGTGTTACACCAATGGTGAACAATTTAAATGCGGGTCTTGTATCACTCACAATCAATTATGAGAGATATTGATTTGAGTGGGAGCGCACTTTAGAATTAATTCTTTTAATTCTTAGTGCAATTAATTTTGAACACTGTCTAAGTGTGATTTGCATAATAATTGTAGAATAATGGCTTGCGTTTCAACCTTCCCTGTTAAAATTGAATAGCTGTTAAATATCTGGTTAAAACTTTATGATTGGTAACGTAATGTGAGGATTGTCCTCAAGAGTGCCGAGAAGGACTTTGTCCTATCGCATGCTTTCGGTATTCTCCCGCTAATGCTATGGATCATGTGACTCTCGTCCTTCGATCCAAAAGCCAGAATTCCTTTTCAGTCAAAGTGCAATATGTTTGCTTCCAGGAGACCCGAACTTTGAAAGTTTGGATAGTTATGTGATATTCATGGAATCTGAAAATCATTTTCAGAGAAAGACAAAGGCTAAAAGATATGAGATATCTAAAGCAATGTTTGTTTGCAAACTATTAGTAAAGGAGTTTACTATGCATTAGACTGATAAGAGAGGGATCCAGGAGAACGCCTGTCATATGATGAAAGGTGAATAAAACAACAACTTAAAGAGAAAGGAAGTGTCCGAAGGGTGTTAGTAAAACTTTCACGCCTAGGAAGTCCGGGGCTAACGCCACTCTTAAGTTGGGTGCTTCTTCTGAGAGTAGGGGAAATACTGAAAGTTAAACTGTTATAAGTATGAAGGCAGAAAGAAAGAAGACTGGAATATCCAGCTCATGTATGAATGTCATACTAGTTTTTGATGTATAGAAGGCTGGTCAAAGATATAGTTCTTGGGAATTATGGTTAAACATGTTGATCACTAATTCTTGGGTATTGTGAGTTGATCACAAAGATACCCGCTTGATTGCATTCTGTTGCAACTCGATGAAAGAACTACTATGGCCTGAAAGACTAGCCAGGAATGAGGTTAAGATACACACAGGGAACATAGTAAATGTTACTATACCTTCCATCGGCGTATTACCTATGTATTTATTTTCATAATTCTTTTGGAGTTTCACGCTCCAGCCCTTTGCATAAGGTATCTTGCAAGAAGGTTGTTCATAAGAGAACTTTTGACGTTCAGTGTTATGAATAACATAAGGGCCATACTTTCATTATGAATGAGATGTATGTTATGAATAATGATATTAATATATTACCTCTGTGTTTACTTTCATAATTCATTTTAGAGTTTCATACACTCTAGCCCATTGCACAATGTTTGTTGCAAAAGAGTTGTTCATAAAAACAACAATTGTTGTTCAGTATTATGAATAACATAAAGGGACATGCTTCCATCCTAGATGGGATGTATGTTATGAATTTTGATGGAAATATGATACATCCATAACACTGACGCTAAATGTCGCAAGACTAAAAGAATACCACACAAGTGTGGCACTGCATTTGGTCACATTGGACAAACCCGCATGGAAAATTCCATTATGATGGATTTTGAAGTCGTTTGATTTTGAATCATCTAACACTTGCAACTTTCCTCTGAAAAGTGAAGTGACTGAAATACCGTTCACAGGCCATAAGGAACGAGCATAGAACATATTGGTGATCATACATTATGATGTGTGTAGTCCAATAAATGTTGTTGCAAGTAGTGGATTTATCTATCTTCAGAAATGACTCAAGTAGATATCTGGATATTTACTTGATGAGACGTGAGTCTGGATCTTTTTAAATCATTCAAAAGGTTTTCAAAATGAAGAAGAAAATATTGTAACAAGAAAATTATGTTTCTACAATTCGATTGCAGAAAGGAATATTTGAGTTACAAGTTTAGCGAATGTCTGATGAGTTGTGAAAGGGGTTTCATAACTTGCACCTCCCGGAACACCACTGCAAGTGGAAAGTCCGTGAAGATGTAATCGAACCATTTATGACATGGTAAGATCAAAGATGACATAAATAAATTTGCCATTACCCCTTTTAAAAGTTGATGCTTTAGAGACTGCGGCTTTTACACTGGAAAGAGCTCCATCAGGTCTGTTGAAATGACGCCATGGTATGGTAAGCCCAACCATGTTATATCTTTTCTTAACATTTGGAATATGGGGCTTGTGTAAAAGGTTACATACCTATTCCAAATCAGACAAGTGCTACTTTGTAGGTTATCCCAAGTCATTGGGTATTCCCCCACCACTATACCGTGGCAAAGGATTTTGCCACAAAACGGTATGCTTTTAAAGAGAATAGTTCTTACAAAAGGTGAGTGGGAGGACAGTGCAACTCGACGAGATAACCAGTATCTTCGTCATCAGATCAATGGAAAGAAACCTTGGAAGTGATTCCGGAGTTTCCTACTGCGACTGATACGGAAGTCTCTACAATAAAATGTATGGACTTCGGTCGAACTTGCAGCTGAACCACGTAGGCAAATCTCGTGCAAACCTATCAGGTGCGCAAACGAGATATTGTTGTTAGACAACAGTATACCTACAATACACAAGGAAGCGTTGATGGGCCCTGACTCCGGAATTGGCTAAATGCCAATACAATCCGAGATAGTTTCCATATATGTGATTCGAGATTAAAATCTTGATACACCTTTCGGAAGACTTAGAGTCTAAGGAATATTTATGGAACTAAAAACTGATACGGATAAAATGTTTTATCCATAAAGCTCGACTTGTTGCATTAACAAGCTCAAGGAGTTGAATACGATGAGATTGTCTCACCGTAGCGATGCTTGAAGTCAGTTCGGGTTGAACTAGCAGTTAATACATATTTCAATCATGAGATATGAAACATGGATGACAAAAGGATTTCCATCTGATGGAAATGAAACCTAGGACGTGTATGTGATACAGTCCAAAGTAATTTGTCAATCCAGAGGATGCTAGTAAGTATGCAAACTTCAGAGTTCCAGCGATGGACAGAAGAGAGCAAAGTGGAGTTGGAATCTTCGTTTTTGATGGAATGGTCAAAGGGGTTTGACTTCATCAAATGGGTAACGAAGATGCTTGTGATTCAAGAAAGTAAGTGGGAGCATAATAATATTTCTAAAAACCTTGTGTGCTTGACACATTGTTAATTGGAAATAAAATTTCTTGACACGAATTATTACTTCATTTGAAAATAGTTTTTCGATGAAGTACTTAGGCTAAATAGCCTCAATATTAGGCATGATGATCTATGGAGATAGATTTACCTAATGGAGCTAAGCAATGAATACATATTGACAAGGTGCTAAAACCTTTTAGCATTTAAAACGCCAAGGAGTGATTCTTGCCGAAGTCACATGGAAAGAGTTTTGCAAGACTCGGTGTCTCAAAACACTGATGAGTAAAATACATGATGGAGATTCCACACACTCTTGTGTTTGGATTAATCATGTATTCCATGGTATGTAAAACAACCAGATATGTCCGATACTCCAAAAGTTGTTGCGAGTATGGATACCAAAATGATCAAAGCACTGATCATAGGACAACAGTGAAAGATGTCATTGAGTACTAGAGTAGTAGTGATGACATGTTTTCTCGCAAGCAGAGATTATGAAGTGCTCGTTGTAAGTAATTACATCGATACAATCTTCATCAATGCTCCATGCGATTTTCGATTTAAAGTTAAGGGTTTTGTGTAATACACAATATGGTGGCACGGTAGTTGGAAATTGTTCCAAACAAGATACTGTGGCGAATTCTATAACAAAGGCTAAGTATGTTGACGCTTAAGAAGCGACAAAGAAGTTGTTGAATCATATAGTTCATTCATGAACTTAGTATGGTTCCAAGATGGCTTTGGTCTATGGGACACTATTGCAGATAGTTGCTCCATAGCTCAGTCTGAGGAATCAGGTTTCGACCAATGATTCACACATATGCAAAGCCAAGTCCACACAAAATATGAATTTTGTGAAAGCGTGAAAACGCGAGGATATGCAAAGTTACACACGAAGCTGAAGTCGTCAGATCCGTTGGACATCAGGCTATACCACATGCGAAGCATATTTTACACCAGTATGCCATAGGTGTAAAGTGCATTAGCATTGACTAGATTATTGACTCAAGTGCAAGTGGGAGTCTGTAGGAGATATGCCCTAGAGGCAATAATAAATGTTATTGATTATCTCTCTGTTCATAATTAGGTTTATGTTCCATGCTATAACTGCTATGGTTCTCGAGTCTACAATAACCACGAGGCTCGGAGGAAGACTCATATGCACGTGTGGAATAATAAACGGTAAAATTTATTCCTAGTCTGGCCTCTAAGACTAGCTCAAGTGTTGCATGATGGTTCTGTTTTCCTGATCATGGGCATGTCTATGCCAGCAACTTTGAGGGCACAATGTTGGAAGAACATTTGTGTTGAATCGACCCGTATTGATGTTATGCTATGCGATACATTCGTCATAAGTTAATGGTTAATAACACAGAGATGGTTAACGTTTGCATGATTCCTTAGACCATGAGAGTATCGAGTTTCTTCATGCTTGCTTCATGAACTTTGGGGTTTGTTAAACGTCATCCGTAAATGGGTGGCTATTACGGCGGCTTACGGGTTCATGGAAAAGTATGTCAAGTAACTTGATAGCTCAAGATTGGGATTTGCTCCTCCGACGATGGAGAGATATCTCTGGGCCCTCTCGGTGTTACGGTATCCATCATCGGCTGGCCAGACACTTTGTGATTTGATCACGGGGATGCCGGAACACGGGAACGAGAAAAGAGAACAATACCGGTAACGAGGTAAATGGCATAGTGGACAAGTTGTTGATCCATGGGGATGCCAACATGTCTCACCTCGGGTATTTGTAACATATCGCGAAGCAACAGGAATAGCACACGGCAACTGGAGGTTCACTCGAATATTCATTCGTGTGGGTATGGGGGTCAATATGGGTGTCCACGGCTCCGATGTTGATCATTGATCAGAAGGGGTTCCGGGTCATGTCTATACTTCACCGAACCTATAGGGTCACACGCTTAAGGGTCATCTATCTGCTGAATACTAGACAGGGAGTCTGAGAGAAAATCACCGGAAAAGTTTCGGACACCGGAAAAGTTTCGGACAGCGGAAAAGTTCCGCAGAGAGAACACCGGAACAGTTTCGGTAAAACTGAAAAGTTGTTTCTGGGGATACCATTAAGTCAAATTGGTTTCAGCACATGCTTGATAATTCTTGGAGGGTGCCAGAATCATTCTGGAAACTTCTGGGAATTTTCCGGAAGAAAAATCGGAAATGTTCCGGAGCTGCCGGAACCGCTTCGGATGCTTTTCGCAGATGAAAATCACTAATACGGAATTGTTCCGGAACGCATTGAAATTTATTTTAGTGGGTACTGGAAATGTTGTAAGCCCACATAAATATTTTCAGTTCGAACGGACGCTGAAAAATGTCGTCGTGAATAGTGAAAGTGCTTTTTGGGTTACTTTTTGGAAAGCCACCTTTTTGGGCTTTTGCTCCAAAATATCTTGGAGATGACATGGATGGATGTGGCTGAAATTTCAGCCCCTCCACCCCTCCTTCTTCTATAAATAGAGGTGGAGGGGGCTGCCCACACTCACTCTTTCTCACATACAAGTGCCATGCATGATCTGGCTTTCTCTCTCCCTCCTCGCGAAATAGTTTCATAGAGCCGAAAGACTGTCTGGGTTCCGGTGGGAACTAGTTCTGGACGGCGAAGCCCTGCCGGATAGATGTCACCGTATGTGTGCAACTCTGTAGAGAGATCGTAGTTTCGGTCTTAGTTCGAGAGTGCCTCCCGAAGGGCTGTCCGTGTGACCGTCCGAGTTTCGAAGGTCCTCCCGAAGGGCTGTCCGAGTGACCGTCCGGTTTTCGATGGTCCTCGCGAAGGGCTGTCCGCGACATCGTCCGCCTCCCGGAGGGCTGTCCGTGGGGCAGATGAGGGTATACATCCTCGCGGTTGGGAGGTTGTAAATCCTAGCTGCGGGGATCTGCACCGCCGATCGTCATCGACTCTTCTTCCGCTGCGCTACGAGTCGGTAACGAAAAAGATCAAACCTTGTATGCAGTCTCCATAGTGGTCCTGGGCTGGTGCGTAGGTCGGAAAATTTTGGTTTTCTGTTGCGTTACCCAACATTACCGAGTGGGCCCAGAGATACCTCTCCGTCACACGGAGTGACAAATCCCAGTCTCGATTCGTGCCAACCCAACAAACACTTTCGGAGATACCTGTAGTGCATTTTTATAGTCACCTAGTTACGTTGTGACGTTTGATACACCCAAAGCATTCCTACAGTATCCGGGAGTTGCACAATCTCATGGTCTAAGGAAATGATACTTGACATTAGAAAAGCTCTAGCAGACGAACTGCACGATCTTGTGCTATGCTTAGGATTGGGTCTTGTCCATCACATCATTCTCCTAATGATGCGATCCCGTTATCAACGACATCCAATGTCCATGGTCAGGAAACCATGACCATCTATTGATCAACGAGCTAGTCAACTAGAGGCTCACTAGGGACATGGTGTGGTCTATGTATTCACACATGTATTACGGTTTCCGGTTAATACAATTATAGCATGAACAATAGACAATTATCATGAACAAGGAAATATAATAATAACCATTTTATTATTGCCTCTAGGGCATATTTCCAACAGTTGCCTCGTGGTGGCTTCCCGGCGGCGGATCAAGTGGAGGAGGAGATGGTGGCCTAGCTGCTGAAGTGGGTGAGGATGCCATCATCGTCGGCGCCGCCCGTGGGTGTCGTTTTCCTCGTTGGAGGCGATGGTGGTGGCGTCCCTCGCTCCATTGTTTTCGAGGGAAACCTTAGATCTGAAGGAGGCTACCATTGACGGCGGCGCCCGTGGGGGTCGTAGCCCTGTTGGAGGCGTTGATGGGCCTCCTGGATCGGATGATGGTGACGTCTTCGTCGTCACCCCCGTGGGGGCATCATCTTTGGAGACATTCATCGGCTAGACGAACATGTGGACGGCTTGGTGGTTGGGCGTCGGTAGGTGGTGGAGCGGTGCTTCATCCTACACATTGATGGCGCAGTGGAGACTCGGCGTCCGATGGGTGGCGATGGACTCGTGCAGGAGGACGACGCTGACTGGCGTCGATGGCAGAGAGGCCTGGCAAGGTCGATGCGTCAGAATCTGGTCCGAGGATGGATCGATGGATGAAGGAGGTAATGGCCCTTGCAGCGTGCGCATGTGGTGCCCACTGAAAGTGCGCCGGACCGGTGTGTAACCCAGTCCAGGTATTGTGGCTTGGATGGGGCATCCGACATTAGATGTTAGGTGTTGATGTGATGTATGTTTGGTATTAGGCTCGAACATTCGGCACCCATTCATCACGGGGATAGGAGTAGCGACCGATGTTGCCAAGATGGTGGCTTGAGGCTTACTGATGTGTTATCCTGTAAGGGCTTTGTGAATAATTAATAAAATGACTGCATGCATCGCTCAGATGCAGAGGCCGGGCGTACATCCTCCTTTTCAAAAAAAAACTATCAAGTGTAGTTTTGCAACTAATATAGAACCCGCAGAAATGGCACTAGCTTCACTAAAACCTATTAACGATGACAATATAGAGTCATCCGCGTGGCAGTAGTAATAGGGAAGTAAAAGGCAACTGGGCTTGTACCCAAGCACATTCTTTTCCACAGGGATCCACTATGGTATCATATTTAAAGGAAATATTCAGTAATCTTTTAGAGACTTAAAGAAATATGCATCCCTCCAAAAGTTCTAGTTCTCTATCACACCTGCTCCTGTGTAGCAGTGGACTAAATAGGGAGAAGGGTAACTGGGCTGAGCCCAATGGGCATCTTGGGCCGCCTGTGGCCAAGCGCGTGTAAGCTACTACTAAAGTCGATAGCTACGCTGTATCTGGGAGCGAGTAATTGAACTCTCTCGTTCTGAATCTCGATCCCCTTCTCCTACCTTGCCTCGTCGTCTTGCTCTCCTCATCCCAAACTCTCTGTACGATCGATCCCCTCTTCTAGTTCGGTCGTTACAATTGGTATTCAGAGCCACAAATTTCCTCAGAAATTTTTCTTCCGTTGGTTGTTCCTCCGTCCTCTCGGCCAGATCCGTAACATCCATTGCCCCGGGTGCGAATTGCTTCGGTGAATTGCACAAAATCCCTGGGCTAGGTTGGATCAGCTTGGAGTGGAGCAACGGCGCCGTCAAAGCCGTCGGTTCAGACGCGGCAACTCCTCACTGCCATGGGGGAGCAGACCGCGAATCTTACTGCGCTGATGGAGAAGTTGTTGTCCAGATTTGATGAGGAGAAGGTCCTGGCAGATAAGCAGGTGGAGGCGCAGACCACGTTCAACACGCAGGTCTCGCAAGAGTTGCAGAGTTTGGCTAGACAAATCGGGCTCACGCAGGCGGAGGTTGACGACGTCCACAAGGTTGCATCTCCGTCGTCTTCTTCGGCTCCGTCTACGGTCTCGCAGGTCGCGAATCCTCCTGCGGCCACCCAGCACGCTCCGGCAGTAAATGCAGACCCCCGCGCTGCACCGCCTCCCAGTGCCGTTCCCATCCCGCAAGTCATCACGGGGAACCCCTTGTTTGCCCGCCTCACCAACAAGGGGCCGCCCCTGCTGCCAAACCCAGGGGATCAGTTCACGATGCAGGAGCGTGCACCGCCACAACCATCGTGCGATGAGTACTGTCCCAGACCACCCAAACATCAGTTTCCCTGTTTTGTGGGCGAAGCGCCGCGCGTCTGGCTCGATCGCTGCTTGGCGTACTTCGAATTGTACAGAGTGCCACAACACAATTGGGTGGCGACCGCGGCGCTCTATGTGGAGGGCCACGCAGCTCTCTGGCTAAGGGCTTTCCGTCAGACTCATACTGATATCACTTGGGAGATGTTTTGCCGGGCTGTAGTGGAAGAATTCGGGCCAGAGGAGTTCGAATCCATGATGCATGATCTGCTGCAGCTTCGTCAGACAGGCTCAGTGGCTGATTACCGTCAACAGTTTGAGGTGCACATGTATAGTTTGCTGGCGTTGGATGCCTCTCTCAGCTCTAAATTTTTTGTCACCCAATTCCTGTTGGGACTCAAGGTTGAGCTCCGAGCCGCAGCCGTCTTTAGGCACCTACCAGCATCACACGAGTGACGGTCTTCGCTCGAATTCAGGAGGAGGAACTTGAGATTCAGCGTCCCCATTTTCGGCATGTGTCTGCAGGACGACCTTCACCCGTTCCAAGTATCCTGCCGGCACTGGGTCGCCCCCCTCCAACACCTATCCTGCCCGCTGCAGCCATACCTCCAGCACGTGTTGTTCCGGCTTCGAAACCGGCTGCTGATGATTTCGGCCACGAACGCCAGCTTTGTGACTACAGACGACAACATGGTCTCTGTTTCAGATGTGGGGACAAATACTCAAGAGAGCATCAGTGCAAATGCTCGGCTCAGTTGCTTACAATAGAAGTGGGTGATCATGGAGAGGTGCTATCCGATGAAGCAGTCAGAGCATTGCAATTGTTGGACGAACCGGATGAAACAGGGAACCCAGAGTGTTGTCTGCTCTCTGCACAGGCTGTGGAAGGAACTGAAACTGCTGAAACAATTCGTCTCCGTGCCACGGTGGGAAATCAAACCATGTTGTTGCTAGTGGATTCTGGAAGCACTCACAGCTTCGTTAATTCTACTTTTGCAGCTCGAATCGGTGCAACAACCACTAACATCTCTCCAATATCAGTGCGTGTCGCCAATGGCCAGAGATTGAATTGCACGGCCATGGTGCCACGGCTTCAGTGGTGTGTACAAGAGCATCAGTTCACTACAGATATGCGTGTGTTGGAATTAGGGGTCTATGATGCCGTGTTGGGAGTGGATTGGTTAGCCCAACACAGTCCAATGCAGTGTGATTGGCAACTGAAAACTATGCAATTTGAAGACGAAGGCAAAACAGTGTATCTGACAGGAGTGCGATCTGATGGCCAGCCAACTCTCATTGCCATGGATGCAGCTACCTTGTGGCAAATGCATGATGCCAACGAGATTTGGGGAGCAGCCCTTCTAGAAATTCAGCTGAGCCAACCAAGTTCAGACTCTGGACAGCCAATTCCTCCAACAATTCAGAAAATTCTAACAGAGTTTAGTGACATTTTTGAAGGGCCAACGCAGCTGCCACCGCACCGGCAGTATGATCATGCCATTACTTTGGAGCCAGGGGCTGCACCAGTGAATTGCCGCCCGTATCGATACTCTCCATTGCAGAAAGACGAAATAGAGCGACAGGTCAGTGAGATGCTAAAAACTGGAGTGATTACACACAGCATGAGTCCGTTCGCAGCCCCAGTTCTGCTTGTTAAAAAGAAAGACGTCACTTGGCGCTTTTGCGTGGATTACAGGCGGTTGAATCAAGTGACAATAAAAAACAAATTTCCTCTTCCTGTCATCAATGAATTACTGGATGAATTGGCTGGCGCCGCGCTCTTCTCCAAAATCGATCTGCGTGCGGGCTATCATCAAATACGGACGAGGGAAGGCGATGAAGAGAAGACGGCTTTTAAAACCCATCATGGCCACTTCCAATTTCGGGTCATGCCGTTCGGTGTTACAAATGGACCACCTACATTTCAGTGCGTCATGAATTTTGTTTTCTCGGGCCCGAATCGCAAGTTCGTCGTCACCTTCCTGGATGACATTTTGGTCTTCAGTACCTCACTGGAAGAGCATGAAGAGCATTTGCGCATAGTATTTTCCATTCTGCGCGAGCATCAACTGTACGCGAAGTAGTCCAAGTGCTCGTTTGCACAGCTCAGTGTCGAGTATTTGGGACATGTGATTTCTCGTGAGGGAGTCGCGACAGATGCAAGCAAGACAAGCGCCATGAGAGCGTAGCCACGGCCAACAAATGCAACAGAGCTGCGTGGATTTCTCGGACTCACAGGTTACTACCGCAAATTTGTGCCTCGATATGGCATTTTGGCGAAGCCGCTTACTCAACTCCTCACGAAGAAGGGTTTCAGTTGGTCTGAACAAGCTCAAAAAGCTTTTGATCTGCTCAAGGAGGCGATGGTGAACACACCGGTGTTGGCCCTTCCTGATTTCAATCGCCCGTTCTGGATCGAGACCGATGCGTGTGACACGGGCATAGGAGCAGTCTTGGTACAGGATGGTCACCCAGTTGCTTATCTCAGCAAAGCCTTAGGGGTTCGAAATCAACGTCTCTCCATCTACGAGAAATAATTTCTTGCCGTGATGATGGCAGTGGAGAAGTGGCGTCCATATCTCCAGCGCGCCCCATTTGTCATCGTCACCGATCACAAAAGCTTGTGTCACCTCGGCGATCAGCAACTTGAAACAGAGCTTCAGCGCAAGGCGATGGCTAAAATGGTGGGGCTTCAGTTTTCATTGAAATATCGGCGTGGCCCGGACAATGGTGCGGCGGATGCGCTGTCCCGCGTCGGTCACCTGCTCTCCGTAGATGCTCTAACAGTTTGCCAACCACAGTGGCTTCAGGAAGTTGCAAATTCCTATGAAACGGACATGGACAGTCAAGATTTACTCCAACGTTTGGCATTAAACAATCCAAATGATCACTGTTGGGGAACGTCGCATGGGAAACAAAATTTTTCCTACGCACACGCAAGATCTATCCATGGTGATGAGCATCTACGAGAGGGAGAGTGAATCTACATACCCTTGTAGATCGCTAAGCGGAAGCGTTAAGAAACGCGGTTGATGTAGTCGAACGTCTTCGCGATCCAAATCGCAAGTCGTCTCTCGATCCAAACACGATCTAGCGCCGAACGGACGGCACCTCCGCGTTCAACACACGTACGGCTTGATGACGCCTTCACCTCCTCGATCCAGCGAGCGATGGTGAAGTAGTGGATGAGTTCCGGCAGCACGACGGCGTGGTGATGGTGGTGAGGAACAATCTCTGCAGGGCTTCGCCAAGCACTACGGAGATTATGACGGGAGGAACTAGAGGGTTAGGGTTGCCGGCACACGGCTTGGGAAATCTTGATGTGTCCCGTGTGCTAGCCCTGCCCCTCTATTTATATGTTGAGCCCTGGGGTCTAAACTTGGAGAAAAAGCCTCCACAAGGTCGGTTTTGCCCGCACAAGGTCGGTTTGGCCCGCACGGAAAGAGTCTCACTCGGATTCCAGCAGTACCGCGTACAAGCGGTAGTACCGCTCACGAGCGGTAGTACCGCTTCACACAAGCGGTAGTACCGCTTACGCGGTAGTACTGCCTTACCAGCGGTAGTACCGCTTAAGGCAGCAGTAAAACTTCCTTTTGCACTTTCCAATACCTCGTGGGCTTTACCCCTTTTGCCCATATAAAGTGTTGCTGCACCCGAACACTTCGGTAAACACCCGGAACCCCTTCCGGTGAATTCCGGAACCCTTCCGGAGATCAAAACACTATTATCACATATATCAATCTTTACCTCCGGACTCTTCCGGAGATCCTTGTCATGTCCGGGATCTTATCCGGGACTCCGAACAACCTTCGGTCACCAACACAATAACTCAACTATACTAATCGTCACCAAACGTTAAGTGTGTAGACCCTGCGGGTTCGAGAACTATGTAGACATGACCGAGACACCTCTACGGTCAATAACCAATAGTGGGACCTGGATGCCCATATTGGTTCCTACATATTCTACGAAGATCTATATCGGTCGAACCTCTATGTCAAGGATTCAGTTAATCTCGTACGCTGTTCCCTTTGTTCTTCGGTATGTTACTTGCCCGAGATTCGATCGTCGGTATCTCTATACCTAGTTCAATCTCGTTATCGGCAAGTCTCTTTACTCGTTCCGTAATACAAGATCTCGTGGCTAACACTTTAGTCACATTGCTTGCAAGGCTCATTGTGATGTTGTATTACCGAGTGGGCCCCGAGATACCTCTCCGTCACACGGAGTAACAAATCCCAGTCTTGATCCATGCCAACCCAACATACACCCTCGGAGATACCTGTAGAGCACCTTTATAGTCACCCAGTTACGTTGTGACGTTTGATACACACAAGGTATTCCCCGGTGTCAGTGAGTTGCATGATCTCATGGTCATAGGAACAGATACTTGACATGCAGAAAACAATAGCAATAAACTGACACGATCATATGCTACGTTTATAGTTTGGGTCTTGTCCATCACACCATTCTCCTAATGATGTGATCCCGTTATCAAATGACATCTCATGTCCATGGCTAGGAAACCTTCACCATCTTTTGATCAACGAGCTAGTTAACTAGAGGCTTACTAGGGACACAGTGTTGTCTATGTACCCACACATGTATTTGAGTTTCCAATCAATACAATTATAGCATGGATAATAAACGATTATCATGAACAAGGAAATATAATAATAACCAATTTATTATTGCCTCTAGGGCATATTTCCAACAATCAGGGGTATGAACTGCGACAAGGAGTGATTCGTTGTCACGGCAAGCTTTGGATAGGTGCCAACACCGCACTCCAAACTAAGCTTATCAGTGCATTTCATGCAAGTGCAGTTGGTGGCCATTCTGGTGTTACTGCAACCTATCAGCGCATCAAGAAACTGTTCGCTTGGAAGGGTCTCAAAGCTGCAGTGGAAGATTTTGTACGCCAATGTTCTGTTTGTCAGCATGCCAAACATGAACATCTGAAGACACCAGGCTTATTACAGCCACTGCCCATACCAACAGAACCTTGGCATGATCTCACCATGGACTTTGTCGAAGGTTTACCAGCATCGGAAGGGTACGAAGTTATTATGGTGGTAGTGGACCGCTTCACTAAGTATGCTCACTTTGTTCCACTCCGCCATCCCTTCACTGCAGCTACTGTGGCAAGAGCATTCTGGGACAACATCATCAAGTTACATGGGATACCACACTCGATTGTCTCCGATCGTGACCGTATTTTTACCAGTGCAATTGTAGGAGATATGCCCTAGAGGCAATAATAAATGTTATTGATTATCTCCCTGTTCATAATTAGGTTTATGTTCCATGCTATAACTGCTATGGTTCTCGAGTCTGCAATAACCACGAGGCTCGGAGGAAGACTCATATGCACGTGTGGAATAATAAACGGTAAAATGTATTCCTAGTCTGGCCTCTAAGACTGGCTCAAGTATTGCATGATGATCCTGTTTTCCTGATCATGGGCATGGCTATGCCGACAATTTTGAGGGCACAATGTTAGAAGAACATTTGTGTTGAATCGACCCGAATTGATGTTATGCTATGAGATTCATTCGTCATAAGTTAATGGTTAATAACACAGAGATGGTTAACGTTTGCATGATTCCTTAGACCATGAGAGTATCGAGTTTCTTCATGCTTGCTTCATGAACTTTCGGGTTTGTTAAACGTCATCCGTAAATGGGTGGCTATTACGGCGGCTTACGGGTTCATGGAAAAGTGTGTCAAGTAACTTGATAGCTCAAGATTGGGATTTGCTCCTCCGACGATGGAGAGATATCTCTGGGCCCTCTCGGTGTTACGGTATCCATCATCGTCTGGCCAGACACTTTGTGATTTGATCACAGGGATGCCGGAACACGGGAACGAGAAAAGAGAACAATACCGGTAACGAGGTAACTGGCATAGTGGACAAGTTGTTGATCCACGGGGATGCCAACATGTCTCACCTCAGGTATTTGTAACATATCGCGAAGCAACAGGAATAGCACACGACAACTGGAGGTTCACTCGAATATTCATTCGTGTGGGTATAGGGGTCAATATGGGTGTCCACGGCTCCGATGTTGATCATTGATCGGAAGGGGTTCCGGGTCATGTCTATACTTCACCGAACCTATAGGGTCACACGCTTAAGGGTCATCTATCTGCTGAATACTAGACAGGGAGTCTGAGAGAAAGTTTCCGGAAAAAGTTTCCGGAGACAGCGGAAAAGTTCCGAAGAGAGAGGTCACCGGATGAGTTCCGGTGAAACTGAAAAGTTGTTTCAGGGGATACCATAAAGTCAAATTGGTTTCGGCACATGCCTGATAATTCTTGGAGGGTGCCAGAATCATTCTGGAAACTTTCTGGAATTTTCCGAGATGAAAACCGGAAATGTTCCGGAGCTGCCGGAACCGCTTCAGATGCTTTTCGCAGATGAAAATCACTAAACTGGAATTGTTTCGGAACGCGTTGAAAATTATTTTAGTGGGTACTGGAAATGTTCTAAGCCCACATAAATATTTTCAGTTCGAACAGACGCTGAAAAATGTCGTCGTGAATAGTGAAATCAGCTTTATGGTTACTTTTTGGAAAGCCACCTTTTTGGGCTTTTGCTCCAAAATATCCTGGAGATGACATGGATGGATGTGGCTGAAATTTCAGCCCCTCCACCCCTCCTTCTCCTATAAATAGAGGTGGAGGGGGCAGCCCAAAACTCATTCCTTCTCACATACAAGTGCCATGCATGATCTGGCTTTCTCCCTCCCTCCCAGCGAAATAGTTTCGTAGAGCCGAAAGGCTGTCTGGGTTACGATGGGAACTAGTTCTGGACGGCGAAGCCCTGCCGGATAGATGACACCGTATGTGTGCAACTTTGTAGAGAGATCGTAGTTTCGGTCTTAGTTCGAGAGTGCCTCCCGAAGGGCTGTCCGAGTGACTGTCCGAGTTTCGAGGGTCCGCCCGAAGGGCTGTCCGGGTGACTATCCGAGTTTCGATGGTCCTCCCGAAGGGCTGTCCGTGACACCGTCCGGGGGACTGTCCGACCGCCTCCCGATGGGCTGTCCGAGGGGCGGATGAGGGTATACATCCTCGCGGTTGGGAGGTTGTAAATCCTAGCTGCGGGGATCTGCACCGCCGATCGTCATCGACTCTACTTCCGCTGCGCTACGAGTCGGTAACGAAAAAGATCAAACCTTGTATGCAGTCTCCATAGTGGTCCTGGGCTGGTGCGTAGGTTGGAAATTTTTGTTTTCTGCTGCGTTCCCCAACAGTGGCATCAAGAGCCAGGCTATGCGTAGATGCAGGTTGCGATCTAGAATACATAGAGATGTATGGGTGTTGCACAATATAATTAGGTAGTAGATGAGTTCTATTACTGAAAATTATTTGTGCGGGTAGCAGATGAAATCTGTTACCCGATGTTCCTGTTGCTTCCCCTGAATTTGCGTAGTCCTGATCTTGACGGCATGGTGGAATCTCACAAAGTTCTGGCAATCCGCGATCCTTTCATGCTGCTCCTGAGTATGCTGATTGACAGATCAATGAAGTGCTAACAGTTCTTTGGGTTCCACCATAGTTGAGAAAGATGGATGTTTCGCAGACGAAAGGGCAATGCAGATGTGATCTGCACGGGGGTCACGCGTATGACGAAGTTTAGTATGGGGCTCGCGATTTTATTATCTCGTGTTTCATACACCCTGGAAAGTTAATCTAGCAACTTGAATTATCATACTAGATGATGGACGTTGGTAGCTTCGGTTTGTTTCGAAACCTTAGAAGCCACGTAAAACAAGTTTTTGCATGAACCGATTAGAGGCGTCTAACTTGGTTTTGCAGGATGGGTTGCATGTGCATATGATGTGGTATAGCAGTGCTCATATTAATTTGATTATGTATGAGATGACTATATGATGTAATTTGATTAACATGACCTGCGTGTCATGATTCGGCATGATGGCTGGAGCCATATGTTTGCACTTTAATGACCTGCGTGTCAACCTTAAGTAATGCACTTATTTTATTAGCTATAGAGATAGCAATATTATCTGGTGCATCGACAAGGTGGTGGCAATCTTCGCGAAGGTGAACACCGACGCGAATGCCGAAGACGAAGAAATGAAAGACTTCTCCGTCAGAAAGGGCTATACCATATCATGCTATTATGAATTGCCTGAGATGTTTATCCCTTATGATGCACCCTTCTTGATTGCGCGGTAGTCGCTTTTATTATGGTGATCTCTCACAAAAATATCAAGTAGTTAGTGTTCTCCCAAGTGTAGCACCGTCACGGCACCTATCTTTTCGGGGTGCGCCATGTCACACGGGTACGAACGATTAGAGAAGTGTGAGGCGGGTGAGTTGAGACCTCGCAGCGAGATCACTTGGTTGTCTTGACGTTCAGGCATGACCGTCATGAGCTCGAAACACACGCATCGAAAGATGAACAAGAGTCACATAGAGATGTGATTGGCAAGTTGGCCTACCGGTTGAGATTTTCGTCATCAGTGGTGTTACACCAATGGCGAACAATTTAAATGCGGGTCTTGTATCACTCACAATCAATTATGAGAGATATTGATTTGAGTGGGAGCGCACTTTAGAATTAATTCTTTTAATTCTTAGTGCAATTAATTTTGAACACTGTCTAAGTGTGATTTGCATAATAATTGTAGAATAATGGCTCGCGTTTCCACCTTCCCTGTTAAAATTGAATAGCTGTTAAATATCTGGTTAAAAATTTACGATTGGTAACGTAATGTGAGGATTGTCCTCTAGAGTGTCGAGAAGGACTTTGTCCTATCGCATACTTTCGGTATTCTCCCGCTAATGCTATGGATCATGTGACTCTCGTCCTTCGATCCAAAAGCTAGAATTCCGTTTTCGGTCAAGTGAAATATGTTTGCTTCCATGAGACCCGAACTTTGAAAGTTTTGGGATAGTTATGTGATATTCATGGATCTAAAAATCATTTTCAGAGACAGACAAAGGCTAAAAGATATGAGATATCCAAAGCAATGTTTGTTTGCAAACTATT
Source organism: Elymus sibiricus (assembly GCA_039707655.1). Lineage (NCBI taxonomy): Eukaryota > Viridiplantae > Streptophyta > Magnoliopsida > Poales > Poaceae > Elymus > Elymus sibiricus. Next base: position 464,047,349 of record CM077667.1, on the reverse strand, counting down.
AGTAAAAGAGTTTACTATGCATTAGACTGATAAGAGAGGGATCCAGAAGAACGCCTGTCATATGATGATGGTGAATAAAACAACAACTTAAAGAGAAAGGAAGTGTCCGAAGGGTGTTAGTGAAACTTTCACGCCTAGGAAGTCCGGGGCTATCGCCACTCTTAAGTTGGGTGCTTCTTCTGAGAGTAGGAGAAATACTGAAAGTTAAACTGTTAGAAGTATAAAGGCAAAAGGAAAGAAGACTGGAATATCCAGCTCATGTATGAATGTCATACATGTTTTTGATGTATAGAAGGCTGGTCAAAGATATAGTTCTTGGGAATTATGGTTAAACATGTTAATCACTAATTCTTGGGTATTGTGAGTTAGTCACAAAGATACCCGCTCGATTGCATTTTGTTGCAACTCAATGTAAGAACTACTATGGCCTGAAAGACTAGCCAGGAATGAGGTTTAGATACACGCAGGGAACATAGTAAATGTTACTATACCTTCCATAGCTGTATTCCCTATGTATTTACTTTCATAATTCATTTTAGAGTTTCACACTCTAGCCCTTTGCATAAGGTATCTTGCAAGAAGGTTGTTCATAAGAGAACTTTTGATGTTCGGGGTTATGAATAACATAAGGGCCATACTTTCATTATGAATGAGACGTATGTTATGAATATTGATATTAATACATTACCTCTGGGTTTACTTTCATAATTCATTTTAGAGTTTCATACACTCTAGCCCATTGCACAATGTTTGTTGCAAAAGAGTTGTTCATCAAAACAACAATTGTTGTTCAGTATTATGAATAACATGAAGGGCCATGCTTCCATCCAGGATGGGATGTATGTTATGAATATTGATGGTAATATGATACATCCATAACATTGACGCTAAATGTCGCAAGACTAAAATAATACCACATATGTGTGGCACTGCATTTGGTCACATTGGAGAAACCCGCATGGAAAATTCCATTATGATGGATTTTAAAGTCATTTGATTTTGAATCATCCGACACTTGCAACTTTCCTCCGAAAAGTGAAGTGACTGAAATACCGTTCACGGGCCATAGGGAACGAGCAACAAAATTTTTGGTGATCACACATTTTGATGTGTGTAGTTCAATAAATGTTGTTGCAAGTAGTGGATTTATCTATCTTCAGAAATGACTCAAGTAGATATATTGATATTTACTTGATGAGACGTAAGTCTGAATCTTTTGAATTCATTCATAAGGTTTTCAAAAATGAAGTAGAAGTTATTGTAACAAGAAAATTATGTTTCTACAATTCGATTGCAGAAAGGAATATTTGAGTTACAAGTTTAGCGAATGTCTGATGAGTTATGAAAGGGGTTTCATAACTTGCACCTCCCAGAACACCACTGCAAGTGGAAAGTCCGTGAAGATGTAATCGAACCATTTATGACATGGTAAGATCAAAGATGACATAAATAGATTTGCCATTATCACTTTTAAAGTGATGCTTTAGAGACTGCGGCTTTTACACTGAAAAGAGCTCCATCGGGTCTGTTGAAATGACGCCATGGTATGGTACGCCCAACCATGTTATATCTTTTCTTAACAATTGGAATATGGGGCTTGTGTAAAAGGTTACAAACCTATTCCAAATCAGACAAGTGCTACTTTGTAGGTTATCCCAAGTCATTGGGTATTTCCCCACCAATACCGAGGCAAATAGGTTTGCCACAAAGAACGGTATGCTTTTTGAAGAAAATGGTTCTTTCAAAAAGGCGAGTGGGAGAACAGTGCAACTCGACGAGATAAACAGTATCTTCATCATCAGATCAAAGGAAAGGAACCTTGGAAGTGATTCCGGAGTTTCCTACTGCGACTGATACGGAAGTCTCTACAATAAAATGTATGGACTTCGGTCGAACTTGCAGCTGAACCCCGTAGGCAAGGCTCGTGCAAACCTCTCAGGTGCGCAAACGAGATATTGTTGTTGGACAACAGTATACCTATGATACACAAGGAAGCGGTGATGGGCCCTGACTCCGGAATTGGCTAAATACCAATACAATCCGAGATAGTTTCCATATAAATGTTTCAAGATTAAAATCTTGATACACCTTTCGGAAGGCTTAGAGTCTAACGAATATTTATGGAACTAAAACCTGATACGGATAAAAATGTTTTATCCATAAAGCTCGACTTGTTGAAATAACAAGTTCAAGGAGTTGACTACGATGAGATTGTCTCACCGTAGCGATGCTTAAAGTCGGTTCGGGTTGAACTAGCAATTAATACATATTTCAATCATGAGATATGAAACATGGATGACGAAAGGATTTCCATCTGATGGAAATGAAACCTAGGACTTGTATGTGATTCAGTCCAAAGTAATTTGTCGATCCAAAGGATGCTAGTAAGTATGCAAACTTCAGAGTTCCAGCGATGGACAGAAGAGAGCAAAGTGGAGTTGGAATCTTCGTTTTTGATGGAATGGTCAAAGGGGTTTGACTTCATCAAATGGGTATCGAAGATGCTTATGATTCAAGAAAGTAAGTGGGAGCATAATAATATTTCTAAAAACCTTGTGTACTTGACACATTGTTAATTGGAAATAAATTTCTTGACACGAATTAAGGACTTCATTTGAAAATAGTTTTTTGATGAAGTGCTTGGGCTAAATAGCCTCAATATTAGGCATGATGATCTATGGAGATAGATTTACCTAATAGGGCTAAGCAATGAATACATATTGACAAGATGATAAAACCTTTTAGCATTTAAAACGCCAAGGAGTGATTCTTGCCGAAGTCACATGGAAAGAGTTTTTGCAAGACTCAGTGCCCCAAAACACTGATGAGTGAAATACATGATGGAGATTCCACACACTCTTGTGTTTGGATTAATCATGTATTCCATGGTATGTAAATCAACCAGATATGTCCGATACTCCAAAGTTGTTGCGAGTATGGATACCAAAGTGATCAAAGTACTGATAATAGGACAACAGTGAAAGATGTCATTAAAGTACTAGAGTAGTAGTGATGACATGTTTTCTCTCAAGCAGAGATTATGAAGTGCTCGTTGTAAGAAATTACATCGATACAGTCTTCATCAATGCTCCATGCGATTTTCGATTTAAGTTAAGGGTTTTGTGTAATACACAATATTGTGGCACTGTAGTTGGAAATTGTTCCGAACAAGATACTGTGGCGAATTCTATAAAAAAGGCTACGTATGTTGACGCTTAAGAAGCGACAAAGAAGTTGTTGAATCATATAGTTCATTCATGAACTTAGTATGGTTCCAAGATGGCTATGGTCTATGGGACACTATTGCAGATAGTTGCTCCATAGCTCAGTCTGAGGAATCAGGTTTCGACCAATGATTCACACATATGCAAAGCCAAGTCCACACAAAATATGAATTTTGTGAAAGCGTGAAAACGCGAGGATATGCAAAGTTACACACGGAGCTGAAGTCGTCAGATCCGTTGGACATCAGGCTATACCACATGCGAAGCATATTTTACACCAGTATGCCATAGGTGTAAAGTGCATTAGCATTGACTAGATTATTGACTCTAGTGCAAGTGGGAGTCTGTAGGAGATATGCCCTAGAGGCAATAATAAATGTTATTGATTATCTCCCTGTTCATAATTAGGTTTATGTTCCATGCTATAACTGCTATGGTTCTCGAGTCTGCAATAACCACGAGGCTCGGAGGAAGACTCATATGCACGTGTGGAATAATAAACGGTAAAATGTATTCCTAGTCTGGCCTCTAAGACTGGCTCAAGTATTGCATGATGATCCTGTTTTCCTGATCATGGGCATGGCTATGCCGGCAATTTTGAGGGCACAATGTTGGAAGAACATTTGTGTTGAATCGACCCGAATTGATGTTATGCTATGAGATTCATTCGTCATAAGTTAATGGTTAATAACACAGAGATGGTTAACGTTTGCATGATTCCTTAGACCATGAGAGTATCGAGTTTCTTCATGCTTGCTTCATGAACTTTGGGGTTTGTTAAACGTCATCCGTAAATGGGTGGCTATTACGGCGGCTTACGGGTTCATGGAAAAGTGTGTCAAGTAACTTGATAGCTCAAGATTGGGATTTGCTCCTCCGACGATGGAGAGATATCTCTGGGCCCTCTCGGTGTTACGGTATCCATCATCGTCTGGCCAGACACTTTGTGATTTGATCACAGGGATGCCGGAACACGGGAACGAGAAAAGAGAACAATACCGGTAACGAGGTAACTGGCATAGTGGACAAGTTGTTGATCCACGGGGATGCCAACATGTCTCACCTCGGGTATTTGTAACATATCGCGAAGCAACAGGAATAGCACACGACAACTGGAGGTTCACTCGAATATTCATTCGTGTGGGTATAGGGGTCAATATGGGTGTCCACGGCTCCGATGTTGATCATTGATCGGAAGGGGTTCCGGGTCATGTCTATACTTCACCGAACCTATAGGGTCACACGCTTAAGGGTCATCTATCTGCTGAATACTAGACAGGGAGTCTCAGAGAAAGTTTCCGGAAAAAGTTTTCGGAGACAGTGGAAAAGTTCCGAAGAGAGAGATCACCGGATGAGTTCCGGTGAAACTGAAAAGTTGTTTCAGGGGATACCATAAAGTCAAATTGGTTTCGGCACATGCCTGATAATTCTTGGAGGGTGCCAGAATCGTTCTGGAAACTTTCTGGAATTTTCCGGGATGAAAACCGGAAATGTTCCGGAGCTGCCGGAATCGCTTCAGATGCTTTTCGCAGATGAAAATCACTAAACCGGAATTGTTTTGGAACGCGTTGAAAATTATTTTAGTGGGTACTGGAAATGTTCTAAGCCCACATAAATATTTTGGAGATGACATGGATGGATGTGGCTGAAATTTCAGCCCCTCCACCCCTCCTTCTCCTATAAATAGAGGTGGAGGGGGCAGCCCAAAACTCATTCCTTCTCACATACAAGTGCCATGCATGATCTGGCTTTCTCTCTCCCTCCCAGAGAAATAGTTTCGTAGAGCCGAAAGGCTGTCTGGGTTCCGGTGGGAACTAGTTCTGGACGGCGAAGCCCTGCCGGATAGATGACACCGTATGTGTGCAACTCTGTAGAGAGATCGTAGTTTCGGTCTTAGTTCGAGAGTGCCTCCCGAAGGGCTATCCGAGTGACTGTCTGAGTTTCGAGGGTCCTCCCGAAGGGCTGTCCGGGTGACTGTCCGAGTTTCGATGGTCCTCCCGAAGGGCTGTCCGTGACACCGTCCGGGGGACTGTCCGACCGCCTCCTGGAGGGCTGTCCGAGGGGCGGATGAGGGTATACATCCTCGCGGTTGGGAGGTTGTAAATCCTAGCTGCGGAGATCTGCACCGCCGATCGTCATCGACTCTACTTCCGCTGCGCTACGAGTCGGTAACGAAAAAGATCAAACCTTGTATGCAGTCTCCATAGTGGTCCTGGGCTGGTGCGTAGGTCGGAAATTTTTGTTTTCTGCTGCGTTCCCCAACAGCAATGTGGCGTGCTCTGCTCGAGGCTGCCGGGACTAAACTCAGCTACTCAACGGCCTATCACCCACAGACGGACGGCCAAAATGAGCGTGTCAACCAGTGCCTCGAAATGTATCTCCGTTGTGCCGTGCATGATACACCCAAGCAATGGCGCAAATGGCTTCCCACGGCTGAATTCTGGTATAACACTACCTATCACTCCTCACTCAATACATCTCCTTTCAAGGCTCTGTATGGACAAGAGCCCAATTTGGGCGGCCTGCCTACACTCGCAACACACCTTCCTGAACATCCTGATGCTGATTTGGATTGGGCCACACACAATGACAGACTACGCAGGCAACTAGCCCGTGCTCAGAATAGGTGCAAACAAAAGGCAGACAAGCATCGGACTGAGCGAGCATTCGATGTGGGAGCTCAGGTACTACTCAAGCTTCAACCTTATGCTCAATCCACAGTGGCCAATCGTCCATGTCCCAAGCTGGCATACAAATTCTTTGGACCATTCACAGTGGAGCAACGCATCGGCGCCATGGCATACAAGTTGGTATTACCATCTGATAGCAGAATACACAACGTGTTTCATGTCTCTCAGTTAAAGCCATTTACACCGGATTCCACACCAGTCTTCGCGGAGCTGCCGTGCACACCAGATCTCACGGCTGCCCCGCTCCAACCCGAAGTCATTTTGGATCGTCGCATGGTCAAAAAAGGTAATTCTTCCATTGTGCAGGTCCGTGTTCAATGGTCTTCACTCTCACCGGACTCGGCTACCTGGGAGGATTACACGGTGCTCCGTCAGCGCTACCCTGGTGCACCGTGCTGGACTGATGACGCTCTCGCTCAAGAGGGGGCAATTGTCACACCTGCTCCTGTGTAGCAGTGGACTAAATAGGGAGAAGGGTAACTGGGCTGAGCCCAATGGGCGTCTTGGGCCGCCTGTGGCCAAGCGCGTGTAAGCTACTACTAAAGTCGACAGCTACGCTGTATCTGGGAGCGAGTAATTGAACTCTCTCGTTCTGAATCTCGATCCCCTTCTCCTACCTTGCCTCGTCGTCTTGCTCTCCTCATCCCAAACTCTCTGTACGATCGATCCCCTCTTCTAGTTCGGTCGTTACAATAGGGAGTCATCCGCGTGGCAGTAGTAATAGGGAAGTAAAAGGCAACTGGGCTTGTACCCAAGCACATTCTTTTCCACAGGGATCCACTATGGTATCATATTTAAAGGAAATATTCAGTAATCTTTTAGAGACTTAAAAAAGAAATATGCATCCCTCCAAAAGTTCTAGTTCTCTCATTTATCTTACCTATCCAGCGTCCTTTACAACCAGCCTACTACGCACCGACGTCCACACGCAACGGTTAACCACAAGTAGACACCTTGTAATGCTCCTCAGTACACGAGTGATTTCAGATCATCTTAAAACAATGGACCCAACAAGCCGAGTCAAGGGAGGGAGTTAATTGCAAAAAAACACCACATTTCGGGCTTGTGTTGCAGAAAACCACCTAGTCACTAATTTGTTGCAAAAGTCACCGCGCATCACATTCGGTAATCTTTTTGCAAAAACCACTGATTGATTGATTTAGTCTGTTTGATCATTTTCTGACAAGTGGGGCCGGATTGTAAGAAGCTGACTTGACAAAAAAAAATTACAAACACCCCATTGAATCTAGAAATAAAAAACAATCAACCCCCTCCCGATCGGATCGGTAGCTGCATCGACCCGACCACGCCGCCCCGATCGGCTGCCGTCGCAGCCGCCGGAAGCCCATCGCCGGCCCCGCCTGTCCTCATCTCTGCGCCGCGCCTCGCCGGAGCGGGAAGGGTCGCGCCGCGCAGGAACTCGTCCTCGTCGGAGTTCGAAGCTGTTGAGCAATGTGTCCGGGTCGCAGGTCCCCGCGGTGGCGTTGTTGCTGCCTGCGGGCACTACTGCTTCGTCCGCGGCGTCCCGCTGCAGCAGGACGGCCTTGTGCGCGGTGGCTCAGAGAAACACGACGGCCTCGTTCGAGGCATCCTGTGGCAGCACCTCCCGCCGCGAGTAGCCGCCCGCCGCCGCCCAGGAACAGCCCGTACGGCCTCCCTACTGCTCGTTGTTGCTGCTTGCCGCTACGCCGCTGCTCGCTGCCGCTGCTCCTCCTCTACTGCTGCTCATCCGTGCATCCTGAGACGACAGGATCTGGGCATCCTCAGCCGCCCCCACAGCTCACCGCCGCCAATTCGCCGGTGCACGGGGCACCACCGCCACCCCCTCTCCCTCCCATGTCTCTCTCCCTTCTTCTTTCTCTCTCTCTCTCTCTCTCACTCACTCACTCACTCACTCACGCAGCCCCTCCTCTTTCTCTCTACCTCCATGACGCCCGATGAACCGCCGACGAGGCAGAGGATTGCGGCAGAGCCAGGAACCGCCGACCATGAGCAAGGAACCGCCTACCATGAGGCATGGTCTTATCCTTTGAGGGTGTGTTTGGTTTGAAAACGAAGTGGAACGGACTGTCATGGTTCCATTCCACTAGAATGGGTCGGTCCGTCCTTATGTTTGGTAGGAGCGGTTCTGAGAAATGGAATGGTTACATTTTGGTGTTTGGTTTGAGAGATGGAACGGAATGGAATTGTTCATCTCACTTTATTACATGATATAGGTTTTTGATAGAAACCTAAACTGAATGTTGAACACTTGATTACATCGATTGTAATGAACAAATGTACTTGACGCTGCAGTACACAAGAACACCCACGAAACACTGAATCTGAATACAGAAGAACAGATGTACTTGACGCTGTAGTATATTGATCTGAAGTTCAGTGCCTGCAAAAAACACCCACGGCGAATGTCAATGCACACCACAGGCTCCTTGGTGCCGAGGCCAACGCTCCCAGACGAGGTGCGCCCAGCCTCCATGCCCCGCTGAAGAAGACGAGTGAGAGGGCTGCTCGGCCTCCATGCTTGGCTGAAGAAGATGATTGAGAGGGCCGCCCGACCTCCCTGCTCGGTGGGACGCGTCAGGTGCGCCCGGCTGGGACGCGGCCGGCGCGACGGCAAGCAGCGCCAGCACGAGGATGCCGCGGCGGCAAGTTGGCCGCACGCGGTCGGGCTGTCGGCGGCAGCACACGAGGATGTGGACGGAACTGCTGCGCATGGGAGGGAGAGACGTGGGGGTGGCCGGGGCGGCTACGAGCGCGACAGATGCGGCGGTGGCCATTCATGGCCGCGCGCGGTGGGACTGCTGGTGGCGGCGCACGCAAGGTTGGGGAGGGAGATGCGGCGCCGGGGATGGAAAGACGAGCGAGAGTTGAGCGAGCCGTTCCGCGTCGTCCGCTCGATTTGGAGGTATGACTTGATTCCGCATAAACAAGGAATATTCCATTCCCGGTGGGTTCTCGTCCCTTTGACAAACCAAACACTGGAAGGAGCTCTCGGGACTGAACCAACCCATTACATTCCACTTGGTGACATCAACCAAACACATCCTGAGTGTTTCACGTTTTCGTCCTTCATATTTCCGTTTTTTTACGAAATGGCCCCGTTGTTCAGTGTATTTGCCATGTCAGCTCCTTATTATCCGGCCCTACCGTCAGAATGTACTTAAATGGGCTAAATCCTTCAATCAGTGCTTTTTGAAAAAAAATTATCGAATGCGCGGTGACTTTTGCAATAAATTAGTGACTAGGTGATTTTCTGCAACACAAGCCCGAAATGCGATTGTTTTTTGTAATTAACTCCAAGGGAGGAGGAGGTGATCAAATGAGTTTGGCTGTACCGCTGTAGCCTGAACTTTTCCCTTCAAATTCAGTCAGACACGCAAGCCTCAAGGCTGGATGTACAGTGTTACACAACCACAACACACGAATTGTCTGTCACCGCGACAAGGATTATTGATTGACTATGTGCCCGCTAATTGATTCTCGAGTACTCGTTGATTCTCAGTCATGCTTGCTGGCGATCCTGAGCAGAACATCGCAGAGCTCCCTGGGCTTGGAGAACATGACCATGTGATCGGCTCCGGCGATCTCCACGGCCTCCGTGCCGGGGCTCAGGTCGACCATCCAGCGCTGCATCTCCTCGGAGAAGGAAGCGTCGTCCATGGCCACCACGTACACCTTCTTCACCGACCCGTAGTTGGCGTCCGTGAGCAGCGTCTCGTCCTTTATCATCGCGTCGTCCACGAACTGGCGGCCGGGCCTCACCAGCATCGTAGCCAGCGTCAGATCCTGCGTGCCGTACGTAAAACCAATGTCAGCATGATAGCATCGAGGCAAGAACATTTGGGACGAACAAAAGATTGGGTTCTTCATACCTCAGCTGGGCTTCGACCGTACAACTTTGCTGCCAATAATTTTGGGCCGAACACGAGTGCAGCTCGAGGGCCCTCACTCGTGTCCAGAACCATCCTCTCGCTGTCCATGAAAAAATCCGGTGTAGTTCTTCTCGAGAACTGGCAAGAGTCACGACAAATTCGCCATGATTAATTTCGAGGGCAATACGACGGTATCTGGATTACGGTTCGGCACATCGATCAGAGCTCTGAAAAATAATGGCGATGTTACTTTACCTCCTCCATGGTAACGCCCATGTGCCTGCCGACGCACGGCATGCACGCGTCGACGAAGACGGCCACGGCGACCTTGCGCGGGAACCTCTCCATGGCGAGCGCGATGCTGAGCCCGCCGAGGCTGTGCCCGACCAGGACCAGCCTCTCGCCGGCGGGCGCCGCGGCCACGGCGTCGAGCAGCGGCCGCGAGTAGTCCTCGAAGGACGGCACCTCGTCCATGCGCGCCGGGTGCGCGCCGGACGCGGCCATGTCCAGTGCCGTGACGCGGTGCCCCGCGGCGCGCAGCATCGGCACCAGCTGGTACCAGCACCACGCGCCGTGGCCGAGGCCGTGGACGAGGATGAAGTGAGTGCCGCCGCCGCCGCTCCCCTCCATCGGATTTCACCTCCGATGAGAACGAGAGAGACCGCTGTGTTGCCGGCGCTGTGCGGCTCCTGGCTTGCGGCGTCCGGGTCTCTTTGCCAGTTTGCCGAGAGTAGTATCTCACTGGCATGTGCACGTGCCAATAGTGGTCTCGTGTCATGCCAACCTGAGTGAAGCGTTAAAAGTGCAAGCAGGTTTAAGTGGACAGCAGTGGGTAGTATTGACCAGTCCCGCTCATTACTGACCAGTCCCGCTCATGTCCACCTCACAATTTTGATCATATCCCTTGAAAATGCGGAGTATTTTCTTTTTATAGATTGACACATGATAATGCAGTTGTCTTCTTGTGACGTTTTGCTGACGAATATTCTGAAATTTATGCTAAACATGTGGTTTTCAGAATTTGAGGTATTTTCAACAAAATGCAATAGATGTGAATCTGAAACTTCATCCGTCGTTTTTCTTTTCAAACAGCGGCAAGCGATTCATCCATCATTTTTTCATTAAATCTAGGGAAAAGCTTCTCGTCACCCGGCGGATCCGTCTGTGCGCATCGATCGCCTCTTTGGCCGTTGGATCTTTCTTTAATCGGACGGCTTCAGAGCATCCTCTTCTTACATCCTAAATTTGCAACTACCGCATTGTTGTAATCTTCTTCCCCGCAACAAGTAGTGTGTTGCAAGATCTGGATTCCGGCAGCCACCGGACACACACGCCACCGGACGAGCCGGCATCGCGACGAGCAAGCTTTCTTCCGTTGTCAGTCCTCCCTTCCCTCCTCCTCTTCCTCCTTCCTCTCCGCCTCGTCGACCCGGCCCTTTATCCTCCTCCATCTCCTCAGCCATCGGTCGCCTCTCCACCGGCCGCCTGAAGACCTTGCGCCAAGTCGTCTCCTGCCGGATCCGCGCCGGCGAGATCACCGCCGCCGCCTCTTGCACGGGGCAGCCGCCCGCCGCCGTCGCCGCCGCTCACACGGGGCAGCCGGCCGCCGCCGCCGCTCACATCTCTCCTTCCCTGGGCGCCGGATCTGGCTCGAGCTCGTCGGGAAAGCAGCCTGAGGCGAAGGACTTGACGTCGGCAGGCACGGTGTCGGATCTGGCTCGAGCTCGTCGGGAAAGCAGCCGGAGGCGAAGGTCTCTGTTTCGAAAAATTGGAACAAATATCTTGTTGCAAAAGTTTTCTGCAACCTGACATATGTTGCAAAAGTTTTCTACAACATGACCTTCGTTGCAAATTTTCTTCCGCAACAGTACCTATGTTGCAGAAAAACGAAGAAAAAAAATTCTGCAACCTGACCTATGTTGCAAAACTTTCTTCCGCAACAGTACCTATGTTGCAAAAAGACAATTTTTTTTTTGCAACCTGACCTATGTTGCAAAAGTTTTTTGCAAACGTGACATTTGTTGCAAAAGTTTTTGCGGCACGACCGCTGATGCAAATGTTTCCGTAACATTACCTCTGTTGCAAAAGTGAAGAACGCCCGTTCGGCCGCTCGATGACAAAGGATCGAACGGCTCGCGACCCGGCTGATCTTTTAAAAAGATCAGCCGATGGACGCGTCGCAGCCCCCTTAAATCTATTGTCATCTAACTGAAAGCAAAACTCAAAAGGAACCTACAAGAAAATGAAGATTACAACCAAAACACCAAAGAAACCACTTAGTCGACATATTTCCATGGCAAAACAGAGTCGACCCACACCACCGAGAAAAAGTTCCATGAGCTGTCCACATGTGCCATCCATATTATAGCTATCCCACGCAATCGAAGCCACACTAATCGGACACCACACAACAAGACGACTTTTATGTCAAAGGAGGAAGACGACTAAAAATGTTCCAGTACTTTCTTAATATATTCCTTTCGTTTTAAAATATAGTGCGTATAGATTTTTAGAAAAGTAAAACTTTGCAAATTTTGACCAGGTTCATAGAGAAACTATTATATCTAGAATACCAAATATATAAAATATATAACTACGTCTTAAGATGAGTCTAATGATACATGTTTGGCATTCTAGATATAATTGTTCTTCTTCATAAAATTGGTCAAAGTTGTTGAGGTTTTGCACTGACGTTATGGAACAGAGGGAGTATTTAAAACTTGTTTATGTCAAGTTGTCATTCATTTGTACTGGCTACTATAAGGTTCAAAATATTGGATATTAGGATCGGGTTGGGTTGGTTTCGACATATTCAATGCCAGATATTGGGTGACATATCAGACGATATGTAGATATATAAAGAAAAACATATCTGAATTCTTTCAATTACTCTTGGTAAAAACATATCCTTTTAGTTAAAAAAATGCATCATGGCAATGCTCCATCATAAAAGAAAAGATTTCAAGTTTACTTACCTGTTAAGTAACAAGCTATTTAAGAAAGACAATTCCCACTCTAAGATTAAAAATCAATACATTATATATGTGTTTACACAAAACATTTTGCATGACGTTTGATAACATGATGAAATTGTATACGCATAATCTTATTTTCACAAAGACATCAAGCAAATATATCCATCGTATCGGCATAGATTTAGAAGCTTCGACTACTATTTTCCTTGATGAATATCAAGTATAGCACGCACTTTGGATTCAGTGGAAGTTTCTCCTTAATTGCATGTCACAGAAATACAAAGGGGAGCACCTTGCATTCTCTGACATAAAAGGCTTTTACCAACTCACAATCCAGTATGGGTATAAGGAGTCCTTTTTTCTAATCTAAAGAAAAAAAAAGAAAAAAAAGGTCTAAAAAAAATGAGGACGGACAATGATTAGTTTTTTTTATAATGGGGGGATGGGTTAGTGGGCGAACGGTCCTATTTGGTGGTCCAGTCTATTCAATGGCCAGGGCCCTATTTCGAACTTTTCTGGCCCAGTACAATAACCAGTCCGGCCCAATACGAACCCAACAACCCGAAACCCTAGCCGACGGACCCCCTTATATACAGCACGCCCTCGATTCCCTTTCCTCCGCCACCAGGTCCCAGGTTTGTTCGTCAGTCGGCGTTTCTCTGCTCTGAAATCTTCCGTTCCTTCCTCCCCTGTCTGGTTTTGCTTGATGCTTGATCTGTTCCTAGGCTGTGATGATCAAAATACCTACCTATTTTCTGAGGGATCTCGATCCCCCTGCAGAGAAACCAATTATTTCCTCTGAGCCTTTCCTTCAAGATCTGCCCAATTTCTGCCCCGTCTGTTCTTTATTTTTTCGTTTGATCTTTTTTTTTTTGGTATCGGATTGGGAAGAGCAAGATGAATTCAGTTGATGTGATGATAATCTTTCACAGAAAATCATGTTTAGTGTTGACCAAAATACAGACTACAATTATCTGATCAAATATCTTCCGAGCCTTTCAAGATCTGTGCAATTTCTGTCCATTTTGTTCTTGGTTTTTGCGTTTGATTTTTTTTTTGTATCGGATTTATAACATCAAGATTTATCAAGTTGATGTGATGATAATCTTTCACAGAAAATCATGTTTAGTGTTGACCAAATTACAGACTACAATTATCTGATCAACTCCTGAATCTTGCTTAACTGATCTGTTTTTTTTTTACTTTCCCTGGATCTTCGCCTGATATCATTTACCGTTCGGTTGGATTTCTCTGGTTACTTTCTAGGATCCGTGCACAACAAGCCGATGCTCTGGATGAGAAGAGGAAGGAAGCATGGTAATGTCCACGGAGATGGACTGAATTGGTCTGCATGTCTGCTCGCCCTGACGCCTTCGGGCTTTGATCTCGCGGGCCTGGATTTGACCCACACTATCTCTTACCCCAAGAGCATCGTTCAGTTTTCAGGATTCACCTCGATTAATCTGTCTGTAGTTGATTTCTCTGTAGTCTCTTGGATTTGGTTAATTAGCTCTGTGGATCTATAGTCCTCGTCAATGGCGCGAACTGTTCGTCAAGTGACCTCTGTACATATGTGCTCGGTGGCTAATTAGCCAATTACACACAGCAGCCACTGCCGTGGCAGCAATCTCTGTGTGAATGGTCAGTAAGCCCACCTACATTGACTTGATTTGTTGTGCCAATTGAAGTAACGACTCTTTCTTGTGCTCACTTCTTTGATACATCAACTCACAGTTGCTGAACTGAAGAATCACTCCACTTGACATTTCAAATATAGTTACAGTATGGTGAAATTAATCAAGTTACAGTATTGTTGTTTTTGATTGGATATAATATTCAATTTAGAACTTAGTAAGGCAATAAATTAGAGTCTCTGGTGCGCTTCTTAGTAGCGTAATTCAGCGCTGTACGTTGCCGAGAGGAATCTTTGGGCTAAGATTCTGGCAGAAGCCATTCTTTGAGATGGCCTTTGCATTCAACTTGCCCATACATATCTTAGCACTGAACTGAATTTTGTTTGGATAGGGGTATTACGGATGCCATGAGGTATCTGATGCTTGGTCTTCTTTAATGGCCTTGTTTCTCGTTAGATTGGCAGACAGCGAGAAGGAAACGGATTTTTGCGACACTGGCTGCTCTCATACCAGGAGCTTCCTGTTACTATACCTCCGTTTACACCTATCAACTGTATTGATCTTTCTGCAGCCGGCTTCTGTGTTTGATTTGTCAGTGATAATCAATAGTACTTATTAGATGTCTGATGAAATTCTGCATCTGAACTCTTGTTTTTGTGTGACTACCCACTATTATTTTTGTTGTTCGTTCTCTGTGATGATGAAAACAGATGACGAGTCTGATGTAATCCATTCTATTAAACCATGTGGACAATCGAGGCATTTGTCTGAGAGAGCATTAATTTGGTAGTTTGTTATTTTTCTGTTTTTGTAAATGAATGTGTTGTAGACATTATGAGGAAGACAATTGGTGTCCGATCTATTTGATGATAAATTCCTCCTACTCATTCTGAATGTCTTATAGCCATCGTGTATTTTGTCATGGGATGCAGTATAGGTGTATTCTCTTATAAGAACCTTGTATACCATTTTTGTTTGCTATATTTGACTTAATGGGAGAAGTGATGATATCATAACCATACCACATTTCTGCATTCACTGTGATGATCAATTTACATCATGCACTACCATCTGATCTCCAATTGCTATTTTCATGTGATTAATCTTTCAGTTCTGGTAACATTCAGCTAGAAGTCCACATTGCTTTGTTCCTTGTATTTTATCTCCTGGATAGTGTTTCTTTCATTTCCTTGCTAGAAGTGGATTAAATGGATGTGAGGATCCTTTCCCCAAATGATCGACTATGATTATTCTATGCGCAAATGTAATCCCATCAGGATTCCAAGCCAGAAATCTGATCCATCTTATAGTATTTTGCCTTACTGTATTCTTGTGAATATTTTGAAGGCCAGTCAGGTTTCCTTTCTCCAAATTATCATGCACTACTGAAGAAAATTACTCCAACACAACAAATCCAGTTTCAACTTAACATCAAACTGTAAATCAATAATGCTCTGTTGTAGTCGTTCATTTTCTTGTTTTTCACTTGATTCCATCTACAACTTCTGAAGGCAATAAATTAGAGTCTCTGGTGCACTTCTTAATAGTGTAATTAAGTGCTGTACGTTGCCGAGAGGAATCTTTGGGCTAAGATTCTGGCACGAGCCATTCTTTAAGATGACTTTTGCATTCAAATTGTCCATGCTTGTCTTAGCACTGAACTGAATTTTGTTTGGATAGGGGTATTTGGGCTGCCATGAGGTATCTGATGCTTGGTCTTTTTTCATGGCCTTGTTTCTCGTTAGATTGGCAAACAGTGAGAAGGAAACGGGTTTTTGCGACACTGGCTGCTCTCATACCATGAGCTTCCTGTTACTATACCCCCGTTTACATCAATCATTTGGTTCTTTTGTTCTCAGTGATGATCAACACTGATTAGATGTCCGAGTCAATCCATTCCATTAAACCATGGGGACAAAACGAGGCATTTGTCTGAGAGAACATCTTACACCTTTTGCTGTCAGAAACACAATTTATCTCATTTCTGCGTTTCTGTATTGTATTTCTTAGTTCTCAGTGATGTTGTAAACAGATGGGGAGTCTGATGTAATCCATTCTATTGAACCATGTGGACAATCTGTATGATTGTGTTGATGGCATTATGAGGAGAGAATTGTTGTCTGATCTATTTGATGATAAATTCCTCGTACTCATTCTGACTGTCTAATTGGCATCATATGACTTACAAAGAATACACCTTCAAAAGCCTATTTTGTTTTTACAAAAACCTCACTTATTTTGGATTGGTTATAAAGGACGTCTCACATTGGGCCTTGTTGACTGGTCAGTGTCAGCTGGGTAAGGGCGGTGACTTAAGCAGGCCGTGGGGATCGGACTGTTTGAGGCTGATGAGGATTCCAAGAAATCTGATTCATCAACACTAAACATCAGAAATATTTGAGGATAGCATTGAAGCTATCCTCGCTGAGGCAGGTGCTGCAGCTCACCTCGCTGAGGCAATTGTTGTTTTAGTCGGTGTGAGCTGCGTGTTTGATTTGCAGCGACGCTGAAACTGTTCTACATTTTTTAAAGGAAATACAGACAGAATTGTAAGGTGAACTGATGACTCCATCGGCTGCCGTATCCAAATCTGATTTTGCTTTTACTGGAAACCGATTGCCATGTGCCCATGCCGATGCTGGTGAGGTACCCTCGGCAAAGATATCTGCAAGCAGGAGCCGCTCGCCGCCGGTAGCGTAGCCAGTCGATCTCTTGCCGGAGGTGAAACCCGATGGAGGGGAGCGGCAGCGGCAAGCACATCATCCTCGTCCACGGCCTCTGCCACGGCGCGTGGTGCTGGTACAAGCTGGTGCCCATGCTCCGCGCCGCGGGGCACCGGGTCACCGCGCTCGACATGGCCGCGTCCGGCGCGCACCCGTCGCGGATGGACGAGGTGGAGTCCTTCGAGGACTACTCGCGGCCGCTGCTCGACGCGGTCGCCGCGGCACCAGCCGGCGAGAGGCTGGTCTTGGTCGGGCACAGCCTCGGCGGGCTCAACATCGCGCTCGCCATGGAGAGGTTCCCGCGCAAGGTCGCCGCGGCCGTGTTCCTCGCCGCGTGCATGCCGTGCGTCGGCAGGCACATGGGCATCACCACGGAGGAGGTGAGTAATTCTTCCGTGTTAGAAACTTTTCCAGATCATGGTGACCATGCCGATTTCCCGCGATTCTCGCTAGATCATGAGACGGATCAAGCCGGAGTTCTTCATGGACACGAAGAGGATGGTTCTGAACACGAGCCAGGGCCCTCGACCTGCACTCGTGTTTGGCCCGAAATTATTGGCAGCGAAACTGTACGATCGAAGCTCAGCTGAGGTGATTGCAAGAATCCGTTCTTTCTCGTCACAAATGTTTACGATGTTGACAATGGTTTTACGTACGGCATGCTGGATCAGACGCTGGCTACGATGCTGGTGCGACCGGGGCGCCAGTTCTTGGATGACCCCACGATGAAGGACGAGGCTCTGCTCACCGTCGCCAACTACGGGTCGGTGAAGAAGGTGTACGTGGTGGCCATGGCTGACGCCTCAAACTCCGAGGCGATGCAGCGCTGGATGGTCGACCTGAGCCCTGGCACGGAGGCCGAGGAGATCACCAGAACCGACCTGGGGAGCTCTGTGATGTCCTGCTCCGGATCGCCGACAAGTATGAGTGAATTGATTGTCCACACAGTTGAGACTTGTACGACTTAATATCTTGACATGAATTTCTCGTTCGCTGAGAGTTAAGTTTGTTATTACCTTAAAATAAACTTTGTTTTCCCTCGCAAAAAAAACTTTGTTTTTTCCTGCAAAATAAAATAAAAACAAACTTTATATTTTGGCACTACTACTTTTTTTCTTACTAGGCGACGCGTTATGGTTGTGTAACATAAACCTCACTGTCGGGGCCTCTTCTTCAAAAAGTGTTGGGACATTGTTAAGCCTAATCTCACGAGGGTCATTATTCAATTCGACGTCCTTCACACCGATAACCTCCGGTAGCTTAATTCCGCAAACGTGGTGCTCTTGTCCCAAAAGGTGCTCTCCCGAAGGCTTAGCCCCCACATGACTGACCTCGTCTCCAACGTCCAAAACGCCTTCATCAAAACAAGAAGCATTCACGACAACTTCTTGTACCTTCACAATCTTGCTAGGCGACCACAAGAGCAAGACCCCGCCCCTCCTCTTCAAGTTTGATATCCGCAAGGCCTTCGACACCGTCAAGTAGGAATATTTACTCGAGCTACTCCAACGGCGAGGTTTCCCTTGCAAATTTATGGACTGGATCGCGACACTACTTAGCTCAGCCTCCTCGAGGATCATCCTCAACGGTATTGCCGGCAACCCAATTAAGCATGGCCAGGGCCTACGGCAAGGGGACCCCATAGCCCCGTTTCTCTTCGTCATCGCAATTGACCCACTACAAAGAATCCTCGATGTGGCTACTAGAAAAGGTCTCCTTCATAAACTCGGGGGAAGGGGCCCCATGATGAGGACATCTCTCTACGCAGACGACGCAGCCGTCTTCTTGGCTCCAATAAAAAGATATATGGACAACTTTGCAAACATTTTGTGGGGCTTTGGGAGGTCACGAGCCTTTGCACCAACTTTCACAAGAGCTCGTTCGTGCCCATCCGTTGCAACCATCTCGATTTAGGTTGTTTAATGCAAAGTTTGCCGGCGGCAAGGACGTCCTTCCCCCTGCGCTATTTGGGGCTCCCCCTATCCATTTGGAAACTAAAATTGGTGGATTTCCAGTTCCTGGTCGACAAGGTTGCGGGCAAGCTAACAACTTATGAGGGGCAAAACATCACAACCATTGGACGAACAGCTCTTGTCAAGTCCGTGATCACCTCCCAACTGATCTACCCCGCCACACCATTGGTCATCCCACCAACCATCCTTCTCCTTGTAAACAAGCTTGAGAGGGCTTTCTTATAGTCTGGTGTGGACAAGACAACGAGGGCAAAATGCAAGGTGAATTTTGTCTGTTGGCCAGGCGAGTATGGGGGCCTTAGGGTGCTCAACACCGACAAGTTTACGTGCGCTCTCCAGTTGCGCTAGCCCTGGTATGAATGGAAGGAGCCCACCAAAATGTGGGTGGGGATGGGAAACCCTTGTGACGAGGAGGACCTCAATTTCTTCTATGCTTTCACCACTATCACCGTCGGCAACGGTGCGATGACCCCATTTTAGGAATCGCCTTGGCTCCTTGGACGCAAGCCAAAGGACATCGCCCCACTCATATACGAGGCTTCCATGAGAAAGAATTGAAAGGTGCGGGAGGCCCTAAAAAATAACGCGTGGATCCTCAAGATCAAACCACCCAACAACGTCTTCGCAGAGCACGTATCACAGTTTCTCTCTCTTTGGATGCTCTTGCACGAGGTCGAACTCGATGAGCTAACCGAGGATGACATCCTTTGGAAGCACACGACTAGTGGGATTTACTTGGCGACATCCGCATACACGGCACAATTCCTCGGAATGGTTCTCTCACCCATGGATAGGTTGTTTTGGAAGGCTTGGGCTCCCCCAAAAGTCAAGTTCTTCGCTTGGTTAGCTCTACAAGATATAATCTGGACCACCAATAGGTTGGCGAAGCGTGGGTGGCCAAACTGTGATCTTTGCCCTCTTTGCAAGAGAGTGCAAGAATGTGGAACTCACCTATACTATAAGTGCCGCTACACTAGAAGGTTATGGTCCTTGGTCATTGACAAATACCACATTCTTGGGCTTGACATGAACGCTTGACCCTTGTTTAACTCGGTTGAGGCTTGGTGGGCAAGTAATTGCGACAGCGCTACGCCATTCAGGCAAGCAAAGGCATCCCTCACCAAGCTTGTCTCATGGACTATTTGGAACGAACGAAATGCAAGAGTATTCAAGCACAAGAGCGCGCCACCGACTATTTTGCTTGCCTCCATCGCGAGAGAGGCTAGCCTCTGGACCATCGCCGGTGCCAAAAAACTAGGGTCCATAATATTGCGAGAGTAATTCTCATGTCGTATAATCGGGTTGCTTGTAACAAACTCTATACTCTTTTATTTAATGCATAAGGCAAAGCTTTTGCCTCCGTTTCAAGAAAAAAATGCATTTGTCCCCTTCTATGATAAAAAGGCTTGCCTTACATGCTAGACTGAATACAAAAGCTATGTCGGCATAAAACATTTCTTCATCTCTGTCGGATATCTGGTCGTCGATCACCTGTCATGATCCGTGCAAAGCTCTGTTGCATCCAACATACTTTAACAGGCCCGCATTTTGTTTTCCAACACATGTCAAAAGGGGAATTCGAAAAGGGAGGGGCTTTATCTCGCTTAGAGCGAGATGAAAGAACCCTTCGCCTCAGGCGCCCCCCCTAAACGAGCCGGCCCATTACAGGAGGGAGGGCTGGCTCGCAGCGCACATTTTTTTGTTTTATTATTTTTATTTTTGAAATGGATATATATTTTATTTAAGTCTTCATAAAAAATATTACTCGTCTAAAAATGTTCATGCACTGTAAAAAATAATCACGCAACATTAAAACAAGTTGATAGCATTTGAATAAATGTTCATGACATTAAAGAAAATGTTTATACAATATCAAAAGGATGTTCACATAATTCATAAAATGTACATGACATTTTAAAAAGTGTTCACATGTTTTTTTTAAACGTAGTGTGACATTTAATTTTTTTCATACGATGTAAAAAATATCCGCGTTGTACAATAAAATGTTAAGCACCATTCAAAAAAATATACGTGACATATTAAAGAAATATAATCACATGTGTAAGAAAATATCTGTAATATTTTTGAAAATTGTTTATACAATGCAGAGCATGTTTTTGTAGTTTTTAAAATAGTTTAATGCCATCAAAATATGTTTAAGGTGTACTTATTTTTTTAACATGTATTTGAAAGAATGTTAAAAAAAAGTATTTGGAAAAACTTTACATCATCTATTTGAAAAATATCAAAAGTTTGCAAAAAAATGTTCCAGATGCATAGTAAAAACATACACAGTGTATTGAAAAAAGTAGTTATGTGTTGTGAAAAAGAAAAAAGAAGCAAGCAAAAAAAAAAATGGTGAAGAAACACAGGAAAACTAAAAACCATAGAAAACTGGTGAAGAAACAAAGAAAAAGGAAAAATGATAGGAAAAACGTAGAGAAAAAGAATTAAAAGAACTCAACCATGTCTACACAAAAATAATATCTCGAGCATCAGAAAACAAGCAAGCCACTCATATCACGCCATCTAAAGTGCCAAGAGCCCCACTTCGATACAACCCCCACACTAAACTTATAAAGGGTAATACAGACCTTTGACAAATCGTATCCACTTTCATATGTATGGTGGATCGTCCGCTAGAACGCAACGTAGGACGTTCGGGCCCGAATTTCTGTTAAACTTCAAAAAGAGTGCGAGCGACATGAGTCAAACTCACGACCTGTTCGTTTAGAGAGACCACACTAACAACCTAGGCCATCTCAATGCTCGTGCCTATTTTATTTTATTTTATTATTTTTTCTTCAATTAGTGGAAGCCCCCGGTTTCGCCAGTTCGACACATTGTAGGTCTTTTTCCAATTATTTATTTTTCATTTTTCCGTTTGATTTTTTGTTTCCTTTTCATTTGTCATTTTTATTTCAAAAAATGCTCACTCTTTCAAGAAATCGTTTAAATTTTTCAAAAATTTGCTTTTCCAAATTTTCTCCATAAAATACAAATATTCACATTTTCATAAATTTTTTGCAGAAATTTCAAATAAAAGTTTATGTCCTTCAAAATGGCTCTACATTTCAAAACACAAATATTTTCTAAAAAGGACGAGCAGAATTTTGAACATGAAGGTTTTTCACTTTTTTAAACCAATTATTTTTTAATTTACTCGAACATTGTTTTGTATTTATATATATTAAAAAAACAAGAACATTTTTGGAATTCTTAACAAATTTTGAAAAGCGCAAACATTATTTGAAAATCCCCAAATATTTTTTGAATTCATGAACAATTTTTTATGGCCTTGTATGACCAATTCAAGGTACCATGTCAAGTTGTTTGGGGTTTCGAAAAGTTTTGCATTTTCTAGAGTTTTCTCGATAAAAAAGGCAGATAAATAGCTGGAGGTATCGCAACGTGCATATGGTGTCGGAAGTCGTTCAAGTCTGGCACGAAGCCTACCACGGGCATGCCCAACTAGTAGCAAAAGTATCTCAAGGATATCAGAAAAGCATGATGTTCAACATAGAGTGTCCCGATAGGCTAGAAGGCTCCATTCAAGAGCACATTATTTTTCTAATATCCGTCATATGGCCTCATTTTTTCCCCACGACTTTGTATGACCAAGTGAAGCCACCATGACAAGCTGATTGAGTTTTCTACAAGTTTTGCATATTTTGGAATTTTTTCGGTAAGACGATAAATGGCTAGAGTGTTGCAAATTGCATACGGTGTCGGAATCGTTCAAGCATGGCGTGGATGCGTACCATGAGCATTTCCACTTGCTTATAAAATTTGGGTCATTTTGAAGACGTCCAAAAATAGACAATGTTCAATAGGGTGTGTTAGGGTAGGTCATAGGGTCTATTTGAAAGCATGCTATTCTTCAACATCCATCAAATGGCCCCAATTTTTGTCATTGGCTTGTATGACTTATCCAAAGCACCATGTCAAGTTGTTTTGGTTTTCAACAATTTTTGAATTTTCTCCGTAAAAGAAGGTTAATAAATGGTCGGATGTGTCGCAACTTGCATACGATGTAAAAAATCGTTCAAACCTAGCATTGATGCCTATCATAGGCATGCCCACTTATTTTTTTAAAGTTGGGGTCATTTCAAGAATGTCTAAAAATAGACTATGTTCAACGAAGGGTGTCTGTGTGCCAGAAGGCTCCGGCTGAGAGTATGTTGTTTCTCAACATCCTTGAAATGATCCTATATTTTTTCCATGGCCATGTATGGCCAATTCAAGGAACCGTGCCAAGTTGTTTGGGTTTTTGACATGTTTTTTGCATTTTGGAGTTTTCTCAGTGAAAAAAGACCGATAAATGCTCGGACGTTTCGCAACGTGCACAATGTGTCGGAAGTCATTCAAACTAGTTACGTATGCCTAACATGGGCTTGCCCACCTGTTTGCTTGCAGAAGTTGGAGTCATTTCCATGATTTCCAAAAAATATCATGTTCAACGAAGAGTGTTCGGGTAGGCTAGAAGGGTCCGTTTAGGAGCATCTCGTTTCTCGACATCCCTGAAATGACCCCATATTTTATGGCATCGTATGCCCAATTCAAGTCACCATGCAATCTTTGTCTGTAAGCTGCAAGGATTGATGAAACATGGTGCTGTTAGCCAGTGTGTGCAAGTGCGTCAGATTTACCAGGAGCATGACCTGCAAGCAATTACTCTGGCTCACATTCCTTTTTTGATCTCATTACTTTTTATAGGATTGGAAAACGGATGACATCAGAAAGATAGGCAGATGACTTGATAGGTCAAATGTTTTTGTGAGCAGTAAGCAACGGATCTCCTCAAAATCCCCTTTGTGGGGAAAAGTTGGTGGTCCTTTTGGCGTGTTAATTCTTGTTTCTCAAAAAGTTGGTGGCAAGTTATTGACCCTTTTTCACTGAGAAAACTTCAGAAAATGCCAAACCTGTCAAAAATCTATTCAACTTGGCATGATGACTTGAATTGGTTGGGCCTAACCGAACACCCTCTGTTGAACATGATCTATTTTTGAACATCTTTGAAATGAAACCAAGTTTTGTAAGTAGGTGGGCATACCTATGTTAGGCATCCATGTCGGGTTTGAACGACTTCCGACACCGTATGTAAGTTGCGATACGGTTGACCATTTTTGACCGAGAAAACTCCAAAAAATGTAACTTGTCAAAAACCCAAGTAACTTGGTATGGTGCCTTGAATTGATTATACAAGGCCATGATAAAACGGTCATTCAACGAATATCGGAAAAAGTGCTCTTGAAAAATTCAAAAACTGTTAAATTTTGTTTGCTCTTTCAAAAAATGTTCGTGTTTTCACATTCTGAGCAATTTTGGAATTTTTTTTATGAAATGCTTGTACAATTTTTTGAAAGTACATATATTTGAATTTTATGAAGAAGATTTTAAAAACCAATAATTTTTTGAAAACTTTGATCAAAATTTGAAAGTGCGAGATTTTCGTTTTAAAAGAAAGAAAAGGGGAAACGAAAAAATGATCAGAAAAAAAGAAAATGAAATAGTGAAAAAAGTCCGGTTTGACAATGGGCCAGCCTAGCGAAACCGAGGGCTTCCGCGATCTGAAGAAGAAAAGGAAAAATAGAAGTATAAATGCACTAGCGTTAAGATGTCGTAGTTGGTTAGTGCGATTCTCTTTGAAAGAAAAAAGAATTAAAGCTTAAGGCGCAGCGTACGGGCGGTATGTACACATGCCGCGTATCATCACAGGCGACGTATTAAAAAAGAATCCTATGCTTTATGATGAAGCGGTATGAAGAGATCTTTTTTGTTGATATGTTTTAGGGGTTGTATCGAAGCAGAAGTGCTAAAGTGAATTCACACTCACCACCAAGGTCTTGAACCAGCTTAGTCAGCGTACGGGTGGTATGTACACATGCCGCATATCATCACGGGTGACGTATTAAAGAAAAATAACCCTATGCTTTATGATGAAGCGGTATGAAGAGATCTTTTTTGTTGATATGTTTTAGGGGTTGTATCGAATGAGAAGTGGTAAAGTGAATTCACACTCACCACCAAGGTCTTGAACCAGCTTAGTCAGCGCCTTGATACAGTCACCCAAATGACACAATGCTCCTTCCCAAGGCCACTGGCAAAACCATGACTCGCCAACGTATTTCACAGTGCAATGTAAACATCATGCATGCGACAGCTAAGACGTCTTTGTCGCCCGGTATAAAGAGCTAGGGTAGGGTTTTCACCATGAACCAAGGAGAGAGCATATGACTATAATAACAACTTTAGCAAGGAACACAACACACATGCAAGCATCACCGCCAGCGAAATCGTCCAACGCCGATTATGACTTTTACTTATCTGTTATCTCCCACACCCTCAACAAGGCAACATCGATGATGCAAAAACGAGTTGGGTTGGGTGGTGCACGGTTTCGGTGGTTGGACTTCTATGTGCCCAAAATATTTTTAAAGGGATACGAACAAAATATTTGTGAGGTGGACATGAGTTGGAATCAGAGTTGCGGCTGATGTCGACTCCTCACCTGGAAGAAAATGAAAATTCACTCATGTTTGTTATGATAGGCATACTATGAGTGGCTCAAGGAGGAAGATGAATCCAGTGCCTTTGGATGTTGATCTAATGGTCAGAAAAGAAGGTGACTGATTGAAATGTTTTTGCAATACGAGGAGCCACTCTTTTGTTCTATTCCTTTGTTTGAAAAAGACTGTGGGGAAGGCATCCCCCCAAAAAAAGAATCAGTCGATAAAGTCACACACTCATATTTGTTGCATTTGAGTTGAAAATACTTCAGATTCTGAAAATCACTTGCTTAAAGTTGTAAAATATTCTTCAGCATAAGATAGAAGAAGGCAACGACATTATCATCAATCTATCAATCCAAAATCAAAATATTTTAGAAGGGATATGAACAAAGTTGTAAGGTGGGCATGAGTGGGAATCAGAGCTGCGACTGATGCCGACTCCTCACCTGGAAAAGTGATAACGCTCAGGTTGGCTACAGGAAGATGAAAGGATGATTGGCATGTTCCTGGTGAGAAGATACACTCGCCAAAGGTATCTGCACGCAGGAGCTGAGGTGAAATCCGATGGAGGGGAGCGGCGGTGGCAAGCACTTCATCCTCGTCCACGGCCTCTGCCACGACGCGTGGTGCTGGTACAAGCTGGTGCCGATGCTGCGCGCCGCGGGGCACCAGGTCACCGTGCTCGACATGGCCGCGTCCAGTGCGCACCCGGCGCGCATGGACGAGGTGGCGTCCTTCGAGGACTACTCGCGGCCGCTGCTCGACGCCGTGGCCGCGGCGCCGGCTGGCGAGAGTCTGGTCCTTGTCGGGCACAGCCTCGGCGGGCTCAACCTCGCGCTCGCCATGGAGAGGTTCCCGCGCAAGGTCGCCGCGGCTGTGTTCCTCGCCGCGTGCATGGCGTGCGCCGGCAGGCACATGGGCGTCACCATCGAGGAGGTAAGCAAAGCCTCCTTAAAAAATCAAGGCCATCCATTGATCTGAACATTCATGGCTAATTTCTCGTGATTGCTGCTAGTTCGCCAGAAGAACACCATCCGATTTTTTCATGGATAGCAAGAGCATGGTTCTGAACACAGATCAAGGCCCTCGGCCTGCAGTCGCGCTTGGCCCCAAATTGTTGGCAGCGAAATTGTACGATCGAAGCTCAGTCGAGGTAATAGTAATACCAACATAACAAAGAGCACATTTGCTATTGATGTGAACCAACCAACAACCTGTCTACTACTATCATACTCACAACATGGACGCAGGACCTGACGCTGGCTACGTTGCTGGTGAGGCCGGGATGCCATTTCGTGGACGACCCGATGATGAGGGACGAGGCTCTGCTCACCGACGCCAACTACGGGTCGGTGAAGAAGGTGTACGTTGTGCTCACGGATGACGCTTCCACCTCCGAGGAGATGCAGCGCTGGATGGTCGACCTGAGCCTTGGCACGGAGGCCGAGGAGCTCGCCGGAGCCGACCACATGGCTATGTGCTCAAAGCCCAGGGAACTCTGTGATGTTCTGCTCAGGATCGCCAACAAGTATGACTGAGGATGGTTGTGCACATCCAGCCGTACAACAAGCATGCCAGACCAAATTCAAAAGGTCCGTTTAACAATTTTTCTCTCCAAAATCTAGTATACATCCTCCTATCCGAATTAATGGACGCAGCATGCCCATTAATTCGGATCTGCAGTAAATAATTTGCATTGACTGATCGACAAATGCCAGACTGAAGTATTAGAATAAGTACCTTTTCGACAAAGTGAGCATCTGCACCAACAAAATTTCGCAAAGACATCCAGGATGCACACAGAATGAAAAAAAAACAAGGCCCCGTCACTGTGATCAAGTCCCGTCAGCAGCAACACACAAACCACAACTGAAGACAACATCCGAATAAAAGTCTCCAAAAGCGACGCTTTCAAGGAGGGAGCAGTCCACAAGGGTTGTGGTACGATCCAAGATCTTAGATTTTCACTCTAGAGAAAGTCTGAGCTCTCAAAACAATACTTCAGCAAAGCAATTGCCAGTCACAACCAATGAAGGTGAGACCTTAGGTTTTCTTCTTGAAAGTCACGACTTGACACTTGAAGAGCACCACCAAAAATGAAATCCTCCAGTGTTGCCACTCCCACTTGCCACTGCAGCTCCTGAAAGTTATCAAACACCAGGCTGACAGGTGCGTGTCCAGAGTGGACGGGAAATCCCGCAAGCCAATTCCGAGCAACAACCTGTGAAGCAAAGCCTCCATCACCTCCAAGACCCCCTCCGCCATTACTGGTCCTTCAATCTCAGCTACCATGGCCTAATCCACCGTTGTCTATACCACGCAAATCGAGATACCGACATGTTTCATGGTGTCAACAAACAACAGAGCCTCACGTTGCGCCCTCATGAAGCCACGTAGGATGATATGGACGCGTACTGACCAGATTCCATCCGGTCTATATATCCAAGGGCGTTGCGCCAATTCGTGAAGATCTCCGCAATAGTTTCAGAACAAATGGACGACCAGATCGAGGAGGGCTGATCACGCAGATCGTTGCCGTGATGCGAGAAGAGCAGTAGGATTGCCACCTTTATTAGCAGGCTAGCAGCCCCCCACGCCGCCACCCGCCGGCTCCCAACGGGACCAGCCACCCAATACCCCAACCAACAACATGGACGGCAGAGGAGAAGGCAGCCTACCCGCGATTTGCTAGGGCTTGCCGCCACGACCACATAAGCACGCAACTGGACGCAACCACCACTGCCTCACCGGCGGCCACTTCACTGCCGCTCCATAGGCCCAGCCAAGCCCATCCCAAATCGAGGCTGCAACGGCCATGGAGTCCCATCCGAAGAGCATCGAATCCCGCTCTCCCTCATCGGCGCCTTTCTAGATCAGACGTCGGCGCCTATGCACGCGCCACCGTAGAAGAACAAGATCATCCACCACCATGATGGGGGAGATCCTCGCCGCCGCCATGGAAGGAGATCCTTGCCGTCCCCGCATGGGCTTTGCCCGACAGCGACCCCTAGCGACGGTGGGGGGAGAGTCCGGAGAAGGGTAATGGTGGGCAGCATTTGTTGGGGTTGCCTGAGTCGCCTAGGTGGAGGCGACGTGGCGGTCGTTCCCTAAAGGAGCGGATAGACACCCATAGGATAAGTACCTTCAAGGACTTTTTTAACTTGGTAGTGGTAGGTTAAATGCTGTTTGAAGATCAGATAATCCCATTGGTATTTCTCTCGACTTTTCCATATATAAATCATCATTAAACTATTTCTCACGCCTTTTGCATAACCAACCCCCCCCGCGCGTGCGTACAACACACACTTTTTTTAAATCTTTTCAAGATCTCTCGCTGGGACCGGTTTAGAAAATATTTTCAAATTTAAACACAATATAGTGTATAAATAAAAAGTATATGAATGGATTACATGGAGATGCAAAGGAGAAGAACCCAGCAAAAAAACTCTAAAGAAACTGGAATAAAATAAAAAGGAGAAGAAAAAAGATCAAAAATCCCAAAAAGAAAAGGAAAGAACGAAAAAAAGGCCCGAAAATCGGAGTGCACAGAAACGCTGCTGGGCCGGCACGGGAGGCGCCGCGTGGAGTGGGAAGCCTTGCAACTCATGATCGATCGACTGTTGCAACCAGATTGTCCGATTCCGCCTCCAGTTCGATCATACTAGGATGACGGAAACGATCTATACTCGGGTGACGACTCCGCCTCGGCCTGTACGAGCATGCCAAGGCTTTTTCATCTATATATGGAATTCATGCACCAGTCAACTCATCCAAAAGTCCGAACTGATGAAGAAAGGCAGGCACTATATTTCAACACTCCCTCTCACGTCTTCTCCGCTGCGCCATCATCAACTGCGTCTCTGATGGGTTGACGCCTAGTGCGGTGACTGCGTCCCCTTCTGATGCCTTCCCTGTCTCTCCTCTATTCCCTCCCGCAGTCACAGCGGGAGTGGCGTGGACGCTAGTGACGACGCAGACGCTGTTGAATGGAGTTGTTGCCGATGAGTTGCTATAGACGTAGCCATTAATGCCGATGTCGAGGTAGCCGATCATGGTGATGTAGCTGTGGTCGAGGTAGTCATGGTCGATGTAGTCGTCGTGGACGATGAAGACGCACAAAGCCGGGGCGCAAAAAAATGCGCTATGACGGAGCTGCCGACGTGGACGATGCACCTTGCGGATGTCAGAGGGTGCCGTTGGCGATGAGTCCCACCGGTTTTGCCAGGACCGGAGGAAACCCATCGAGCACACATTGGTTTTGCCAGAACCGTGTGGCCGTGTAGGGGTCATCACTATAGTGATGCCATGTCGATGTAGTTGTGGATGACGCGGTCATTGCCGTCGTCAAGTTCGCATCTTGCAGAAAAGTGTGTCAGAGGACGCTAGGTGTCCATTTTGTGGACGAGGTGTGTTGATGAAGACCATGTTGATGGAGACCTTGGCGATGAATTGTCGACGGTGACGTTGCAGCGGCGTGTCGACGATCATACGTCGCTTGGAGGCGTCCCTCGCGGCGGCGAAGTTCTAGATACATCCATTTTTATTTATTTCTGTGACAAGTAATTCCGGACGGAGGGAGTACCATGTAAGTTGTGTAAACATAACATGATAGCATATTTGAAACGTAGTCCGTGATTGGGGAATGAATATTACACTGTCATGTCCCATAATTTAGAAGAACGTTAGAAATAAACATAAACTAAAATACATCTAAATGTATCCATTCCTCGGACAAGTATTTCCGAAGGAGGGAGTACTAACCAAACAAGATAGATACAGAAAATAATTTACCATGGAAGTTGTATATTTGATCCTAATTCACAGATTATTTGTTACTTCTCTCTTGTCTTTATTTTTTGCTAATTTCTTACTTCCCTTCTTGTCAATATTATTATTACTAAACATCAAATTACAGGATTTGATTGCCTAAATAGCAATGACATTTAACTTTCAATTTAAAATGATTAGCTAATCTGTAGTAACCTTAATTGGCTAATCTCTAATAATCCTAACTTGCTCACTTCTAGTAATCCTAATTAATTACATCATCCAATTGCTACTAAAAGATGCTATGAGCGTGGCCATCAAGCCATCACGATGGCTAATTAAATTTAAGAGAACGGTGGGAGAGGGGACAGCAATAGTACTCCTGGCATAGGCATAGACTACACATGACAGCCTAGTACTTGCTGCGCAGCGGACGAAATCACTGTTTTGACCTTGATAGAAAACCATAGCACAAAATGAACTCGAAGCAAAATTATTTCACGATCTGACCCTTTTCGCAACGCCATAGCCCGTGACGTTTCTTCTCCACATAGAAACGCCGAGATAGCTCGCGTTACTACCCTGGCCCCATTCGTGGATGTGGGGCTGAAAACGCCGAGATAGTTTGCGTTTCTGAAAACGCCAAGGGATTTGGCGTTTTTGCCTTGTCCAGCAACGCCGTGAGCGTTGGCGTTTTCATGCTCACGACATGCATGCCACTAGTGGTGCTTGGCATATTAATTAACCACATAGCAGCAGCATGCGATGCATGCACCATAGCAGCAGCATGCATGTTTCCCTATTAATTAACCACATAGCAGCAGCCAGCAGCATGCGTGCATGCACCATGCATGTGGTGTGCTTATCACCACACAAGGGCAGCAACGCCGACTCCCTTGGCGTTTCCGGCCTGGTCAGAAACGCCAAAGCTCTTGGCGTTTCTGGAAACGCAATCTGGCTCGGCGTTTTCATTTTACCACGTCAGCGAGTAGAGCCAGGTTAGTAACGCGAGCTGGCTCGGCGTTTCTATGTGGGGAAGAAACGCAATGGGCTATGGCGTTGCTAAAAGGGTCAGATCGTGAAATAATTTTGCTTCGAGTTCATTTTGTGCTATGGTTTTCTGTCAAGGTCAAAACAGTGATTTCGTCCCTACGCAGCATGCTGTACCAACTACTTTTGACACATATCCCTATGTTTCAGACAATGGTTGAGATAAAGTCCTGCTAGACGCTCGTCCTCCATTAGCACTTTTCGAGAACTTGTTGGCCTATATGCTAGTTACAGAACTTATATGCTAATAAGGGTAACTAGAAGTAGTAAAATATCAAATGACAGAAGAGATAAGATGCTCTTGTCTTTCTCTGTGCAGCCATGAACAATGGGCGAATAGCTCACATGCGACATATTTCCCCGCTATTCACTGGAGAACGACGTCGTTCGATGAAATAGCTCAGAGACGACAGTTGGAACGGCCCAAATAGCCACGGCCCGATACGGCTCTTTTAAACCCTCAAACGGAAGGAAACTGTTAACAAATTTGGATTAAGTGAGCTGGGCTGTTTGAACGCGGGACCCACCAGTCGCCCGTTGCTACGCGGGACCCACTGCATGCCACCTCAGACTGGGACCCACCACTTATCCACGTCAACCTTATCGATTTTATAAGAGGCAGACTGCCCCCGCTCCCGTGCTCGTGCCCTGCCCCCGACATAACCATTGCCTCCCTTCCCCTGTTCTTCCGCGCACCTTCTTCTTCCTCTTCTCCGGCAACGGTCCACGGCGGCGGCGGTGAGGGATGTCCAGCTCCGCTTCTGGCTCCCAGAAGTCATGGCCGCGTTATGGAGAAGTCCTGATGACTAGAAGCCCGGACTGCCCTCGCCTAGATCCATTGAAGCGCTTGACATGTGTGCGCTCGATGAGGGGCAATGTCGGTCGGGAATTTGTCAAATGCGAGAGCGCCCGGCATCGTGGGAAGGATGGGAAGGTAGGGTTTGTCCTGATTTGTCTCGATTTGTCGTGATTTTGATTTTGCAGTATGGATTTGGGAATTAGGGTTTCCGTTCCCCTTTTCAGGATTTGGAGGAATGCGGCCATTTTGAGTGGATGGATAAGTACATTCGGGATCGAGGGTTTCAAGTTGAAGTGCTGCCCCCAATTCAGGCGGCTCCCATCTCGTTTGCTGTGGAGGAGGAGATCTCAAACAGAGCCAATCGTCCATTGGAGGATTTTTTGGTGAATAGGGAGTTGCAGAAATTGAACAAGCAGTTGAGCCAGATTCTGGAATTGAAAAAGCAGTCAAACATGATGGCCGGAGCATTTTATGTGTGTTTATTTGGTGTCATTGCCATTTATTTGGTGTTTCTTTGTCGTTCGGATTAGGAATTTCGATTTAGGAGTTGTTTGTAAGATGGACTATGTTATGAATTCGAATAAATTAGCTCTGAATGTTTCCAGTCGAAATCGAAAGCGTATAAATTCAGGTGGAAATTAGCTCTGAATTCAGTTAACACCTCGAACAGGTTCAGTTAGCCATTTCCGAAGAAGACTAAGGACCTATGCCGACGGTCGCGGTCCTATGCCGACGGTCGTCGGCATACATCCTAACTGAACTGGCTCGCCGCGGTCGCTGGCGCGGCTAGTCAGACAGTCGTCTGGTGCTTCGCATGGCTGAAAATAAACCTATGCCGATGGCTGCCATCGGCATAAACACTAACTGAACTTTTCGACAGTAGATAACTGAATTTTTCGACAGTAGCCGCGCCAGCCAATCAGATCGCATCTCGCGGATCGCCCTCCTCCTCCCCGCAGATTCCTTCTAGAAGGGTTAGATCGACGGTCCTTGTTCAGCGCTAGGGTTAGATCGACGGTCACTGTTCGGTTGGGTTTGGGCTGGGTTTGGAGTCAGTCAAAGTTAGGTTTGACCAGAATTCAAATGGGCATAGCAAATTTAAAAAAAATCAAAAAAATGAAAAACCTGCGCACATAGTCTTCTTATGTCATATACTAACGATTTAAGTTGATAACCAATGTGTACATACATTCAAACGAAAAAATCATGTATCTCATGTGATATCAAGGGTATCTCAAACTCTATTGTATGAAGTGAAGAGAAGAGGTTTGGGGTTTGGAACATGAAATTTTCAAAAACATCACCAAAGCTCCATTTTGGAGTGACTAAGAAGGATCCAGGCTTAGTTTTTCATTTTCATGTTTTAAACTTGTTTAAATGTTGGTCAAAGTTAGGTTTGACCAGAATTCAAATGAGCATAACAAATTAAAAAAAAATCAAAAAACTGAAAAACCTGCGCACATAGTCTTCTTATGTCATATAATAACGATTTAAGTTGATAAACTATGTGTACATACATTCAAACGAAAAAATCATGTATCTCATGTGATATCAAGGGTATCTCAAACTCTATTGTATGAAGTGAAGAGAAGAGGTTTGGGGTTTGGAACATGAAATTTCCAAAAACATCACCAAAGCTCCATTTTGGAGTGACTAAGAAGGATCCAGGCTTAGTTTTTCATTTTCATGTTTTAAACTTGTTTAAATGTTGGTCAAAGTTAGGTTTGACCAGAATTCAAATGAGCATAACAAATTAAAAAAAAATCAAAAAAATGAAAAACCTGCTCACATAGTCTGTATATATAGAATAGATGTGTAGGAAAGTTATTTGGCTGATTTAGACAAGGTCGTTGCTTAGAAATGAGGCTGTTTGGGCTACCTTTGGGGCTCTTTTTTAGCTCATTTTGGAGAACCGATTGCTTGTTCGAGATGTTTACCCTACCAAAAGGGCTAGGATTGTTCCCAAAACGAGCATAACAACTGAGAAATGACTTGGGGGTCACGGTTAAGCCAAAAGCCGATAAAAATATTTCAAATATTTAGAGAAATTCAAAGTTGGTTCAAATTCAAATTTGAATTAAAAAGACACAAGTTAAAGCAATCATTCATGTTTACACCACAACATTTCAAATATCACACAAGTTTCACGCCTCAAACTACAAATAGCAATCGGTCACACAAGTTTTTTCTTTGCACTCGATTTTCTCTTCTTCTTACCACTTGATTGTGCCGGCACACCACACAAAACCCTCATGCTCTTGGTTTTCTTCGCGTCAGTAGCACTAGGCCGCCGCACATCACGTCCTAGACAGACGACAGTGGCTATTTCTTGTTCGTTTTCAGTTGACACCTCAACAGACGACAAATTCAGTTCTAGAACAGCTTCAGTTCGCACCGCAGCATCCAAAACTGAATCAGATGGCACAACATCATCCAAAATTGAATCAGTTTGCACCACAACATCCAGAACTGATTCATTTTGCACCACAGCATCCAAAACTGAATCAGATGGCACAACATCATCCAAAATTGAATCAGTTTGCCCCACAGCATCCAGAACTGATTCATTTTGCACCACAACATCCAAAACTAAATCAGATGGCACAACCTCATCCAAAACTGAATCTGTTTGCACCACAACATCCAGAACTGATTCATTTTGCACCAAAGCATCCAAAACTGAATCAGATGGCACCTCATCATCCAAAACTGAATCAGATGGCACACTTCTCTTTCTTCGGCCATTTAGTCTAGCCTTTTTTGTTGCCCAACAATTTTCAACAACAAGGGGTTCAAAGGGCTCACTTCCACGCTTTCTTCTGAAAAAATAAAACAGAGTAGCAATTGCAGTAGAATTTAAATAAATGATCAAAAACTTGAACTTACTTTGGTTTTTCTAGAGTGTAACGACATTTGGGAGATCCAACTCGGTGACCAAGTACCTGACACAACTTGCATTTATTTTTGTTACCTTTCTGAGGCCGTTTTGCTTTATCATCTTTTCCCCCCCTCTTACTACTGCTACCTTTCTCAAACTAGGCGTTGAATCTGCTCATTTTAGGCCTGCCAGCCTTTCTTTTGGCAAGGGGGGGACACATAGAAAATTCGAAATCCACTTCAGGCCACTGCGACTGATCTGTAAGTGGTGGTATTGGAGTTTCATACGCAGCCTTGAATCTTGCTACTGAGTAATATTCATGCAGATAAGGGTGCATGTTTACCTTCGGTTTGGAAGCTAAGAAGAGTATGGCATGCTCACATGGTTTTCCAGTGTGTTGCCACTCGAGGCAAGTGCATTCATGTATTTCAGTGTCAACCACATGCCTTCTTCCAGTCTTGGTATCTCTCACTTCAGCGCCCCACAATGAAGATTTCTCAACTGCCAAATGTGTAAGATTTCTGCTCCTGTTAACCACCTGCTGTACCACTGCTGGAAGCTTATCCCCTTGCATAACATCACCTAATCTTCTTCTCAATTCCCACAACCGCATGATCATGATCCTGATTTGGTCAACCATGTCATGCACAGGCAAGTCTTTCAAATCCTTCACCTTGTTGTTAAAACTTTCTGCCAGATTGTTGTTGATATGATCACACTTGATGGCCGTATTAAATCCTGACCTATACCGCAAAAGAGAATGGTATGCTTCCAGCCAGTGCTCAAACTCAGGATCTGATGCAATAACCTTGGCAAGGTGATAAGCATGTGTCTGTTTAGAGTAAGATCTTGCTGCTGGCCACAGTCGCCCAAAATCTTCTCCTCTATGTTTCTTGATCACATTCATCCACATATGGCCGAAGCACTCCCTCTACTCAGCATGTGGAAATACATTCTTGACAGCATTTTCTAGCCCTTTACAAGCATCAGTGTGTAGAGCCAAAGGTGCCACTGGCCCAATGCATCTTTTCAACTGCATCATGAACCATGTCCATGAAGTCTCTGTCTCAGATTGAAACAGGCCAATAGCAATAGGAAACATCCAGTTGTGTCCATCTAGAGCATTGCATGCTGCCAATTGACCATTCCACTTTCCAGTCAAAAAAGATGAGTCTATGCTCAAATATGGCCGACACCCTGCTTTGAAGCCATCGATGCAAGGCTTTAAAGCCATAAAAATTTTGGAGAAAAAAACCTTGCCATCAGGTGCAACCTCGGTATCTATCTCCACAACACTGCCAGGTGACCTCTGTTGGAAATATGCCCTAGAGGCAATAATAATTTAGTTATTATCATATTTCCTTGTTCATGATAATCGTTTATTATCCATGCTATAATTGTATTGATTGGAAACTCAAATACATGTGTGGGTACATAGACAACACTGTGTCCCTAGTATGCCTCTAGTTAACTAGCTCGTTGATCAAAAGATGGTGAAGGTTTCCTAGCCATGGACATGAGATGTCATTTGATAACGGGATCACATCATTAGGAG
Source organism: Elymus sibiricus (assembly GCA_039707655.1). Lineage (NCBI taxonomy): Eukaryota > Viridiplantae > Streptophyta > Magnoliopsida > Poales > Poaceae > Elymus > Elymus sibiricus. The sequence continues at coordinate 464,010,697 of CM077667.1, read as the reverse complement.
AATGATGTGATGGACAAGACCCAAACTGTAAACGTAGCATATGATCGTGTCAGTTTATTGCTATTGTTTTCTGCATGTCAAGTATCTGTTCCTTTGACCATGAGATCATGCAACTCACTGACACCGGAGGAATACCTTGTGTGTATCAAACGTCGCAACGTAACTGGGTGACTATAAAGGTGCTCTACAGGTATCTCCGAGGGTGTCTGTTGGGTTGGCATGGATCAAGACTGGGATTTGTTACTCCGTGTGACGGAGAGGTATCTCAGGGCCCACTCAGTAATACAACATCACAATGAGCCTTGCAAGCAATGTGACTAAAGCGTTAGCCACGAGATGTTGTATTACGGAACGAGTAAAGAGACTTGCCGGTAACGAGATTGAACTAGGTATAGAGATACCGACGATCGAATCTCGGGCAAGTAACATACCGAAGAACAAAGGGAACAGCATACGGGATTAACTGAATCCTTGACATAGAGGTTCAACCGATAAAGATCTTCGTAGAATATGTAGGAGCCAATATGGGCATCCAGGTCCCGCTATTGGTCATTGACCGTAGAGGTGTTTCGGTCATGTCTACATAGTTCTCGAACCCGCAGGGTCTACACACTTAACGTTTGGTGACGATATAAGTATAGTTGAGTTGTTATGTTGGTGACCGAAAGTTGTTCGGAGTCCCGGATGAGATCACGGACATGACGAGGAGTCTCGGAATGTCCGAGAGGTAAAGATCGATATATTGGACGATATGTTTGGGCCAAGAGGTGAGACCCACGGGGCGTTAGCAAAAGGCAGTTTTGCAGAGGGCAGGGTCCAGACGCCAGGAACCCTGGCGTCTGGCCCTGGGCCAGACGCCGAGGCCCATGGCGTCTGGGCCAGACGCCGGGAACCGTGGCGTTTGGTACTGGAATCCGAGAAGGACTCTTCCTTTTGTTCCAAACCGACTTTGAGGAGGCTCTTTCTCCAAGTTTCGACCCCAGGGCTCAACATATAAATAGAGGGGCAGGGCTAGCACCCGGAACACATCAAGATTTCCCCAAGCCGTGTGCGGCAACCCTAACCCTCTAGTTCCTCCGTCATAATCTCCGTAGCGCTTGGCGAAGCCCTGCAGAGATTGTTCCTCACCACCATCACCACGCCGTCGTGCTGCCGGAACTCATCTACTACTTCACCATCGCTCGCTGGATCGAGGAGGTGAAGGCGTCATCAAGCCGTACGTGTGTTGAACGCGGAGGTGCCGTCCGTTCGGCACTAGTTCATGATCGGTTCGAGGGACGACTTGCGATTTGGATCGCGGAGACGTTCGACTACATCAACCGCGTTTCTTAACGCTTCCGCTTAGCGATCTACAAGGGTATGTAGATTCACTCTCCCTCTCGTAGATGCTCATCACCTTGGATAGATCTTGTGTGTGCGTAGGAAAATTTTTGTTTCCCATGCAACGTTCCCCAACAACCTCTTCTCCACCTCTGCCTTGAAACTATACAGCATCCTAAAGGTATTTGCCCAATCACCATATAATTCTTTCATTGCCTTCTGTTTTGCTTTCCACACTGTGGTATAATTCAGCTTAATAGGGTACTGCTTTTCCATGTCTACTTTCAGTCTCTTTGCAGTAGTGTTTGGTGTTTTGGCTAAAGTAGGAGTGATCTTTTCTGCAACCCAGGCCTGTGATGTCATGGTTGAGGGATTCTGTGAACTAGTAATACAAGTATGTTCATGTGGGATTTGATTAATCCTGACCGTACTTCCATCAGGTTGGCGTCTAGCAGAAATGTACCACTTGCAAGCCTTGGCACCCCCATCAAAGCCTCTGCACTTCGCATAAAATTTCTTTGTATCTGTCCACAGAGTCTTGGTGTCAAACTGCCTCTTCACTGCATAAGTCCTGAAACACATCCTAAACTCATCCATGGTTGGAAAAAACTTTCCTACTTCAATTACAGGGTTGTCTCTCTCATATACATTTACCATCTCATCATCATTGTCATCATCTACATCATCAACAGCTTCCTTCATCAACTCTGGATCCACATCTTCAGAACCAGCAGCCGCATTAGCCTCATCCCTCTTCTTCTCCTTGTCTTTATCATCTACCGGAATTCCAAACATTTCCGCCATCTCAGTGTCATCCATTGGTGCAATGACCAAATCAGTAAGGTCTTGCAGTTGTACTGAATTCCAGTCAACAACAGCCACATTTGCAGCACCATCACAGCCCCCTTGTGCATCATCAGCTAACACTGTCACTTCGGTTACAATGGGCATTATCTGTCTACTTGCAGCCCAATCATCATCTTCCATTTGCATAGCCAACTTTGATGGCACATATCCTACCCTTGAATCTGATTTCAGATCAACCAGCTCGGCATGAAATGTAGCACGTTTGCTTGTCCAGCCGGCTTGCCGATCGATTTCATCAACAAGCGCTTCGCCATCCTCCAGTCTCACATACTCTCCCTTCCATTCTTCGAACCATAACGATGCCACTTCTTGCTCTGGACCCCAAGGAATACTCTCCCCTGTTTTCTCCACAACAGTCCTCACCGCTTTCTCTTCTTGGTTCACTAGTTCTTGTGGATCGATCTCTTCAAATGCAACCTCCCAACTAACTAATCTGTCGTGCTCTATGGTCCTAAAGCTACCATCAGCTAGCTTCGCCTTAGATAGAAAAAATTTGACAGACAATTCGAAGCTACGCTGGTCATCTCCCCTGTTTTGACAATGGTGCGGGAATGTGACGAATTGGAAGCAAACAAGCTCAAATCGGAAGCAAAATCAGCACGAGAGTGATGGATTACCTCGAATTTGACTCTGCCGGCTCCATTTAGCTCGTTTCGGGGGGCGCCACTCGTTCTTCCGGGCTGCTGCCGCCGCCCCAAATCTGGCTGCCGTCGCCCCAAATCTGGCTGGAAATCGGGCAAAATCAGGCGCGAATGGTCAGATTCGTGACTGAATTCGGAGGGGAAGGCGACTAGGGTTCGATTCGACTCACCACAGATGCCGCCGAGAAGGAAAGCGACGCCCAGGAGTGTGGAGCTCCGCCGCCGGCGAGGGAGCTGCGGCACGCACAGTCGGGCTCAGATGGCGCGCTCGGGCACGGTCGGTCGGTGCAGGTTGACTCGACCCGGGGCAACTGAGCGGGTCCCATAGCCGCTAAACCTAATTCCACACTCCTTAACTAGCACAAATAAGTGACACGGCCGTTTCATCACCATGTGTGGGTCGTGGCTATTTTGCTGCTCTCATCCGTCGTACCCGAGCTATTATCGTCAACTGTGTCGCTTCCCAGCCAATTCCCCTCAAAAACGTCGTATCTGAGCTATTCGCCCACGAACAATTGATTTGTTTGGTTAGGCGTTGCACAGAATACATCTCCATTTTGAAGAATTAGGAAGGGCTGTCGTGTTACCGATTGAAGGTCGTCGTGCTGCGCCATGGGTTGTTTTCACGCTGGGTGCCGGCCGTTGGCCGCTGCCGTCCGTTGGACGCTGCCTGGGGCACTGCGTTGCCTCCCCGTGGAGGGCCGTGACCTTGGGCCGCTGCGCCGCGCTGCCGGTGGTGCTGCCGGACGGGAGGGCAAGGCCCCGCCGTCGCGCTACGATTGAGTCGTCATGCTGCGCGTTGGATGCTGCGGGGTGGCCGCGGCTGCCGGTGTAGGTCACTGCCGTGAACCGCGACACATCCATCCACGTCGGGAGGAACCGCCGTGCGATGGCCTCTGGACCGTTGGGAGGAGCACCAACGAGGCCGAGGGCCGTCGCGTCCTCGTAGTCGCCATAGCCGCGCACCGCGGTCTCGCGGTTGGGGCGAGCATGGCGTCGTTGTTTCCTCTTCTGTCGTTCATCTATTCCTTTTCTCTCGTTGTGTGGCCTAATGCTCTCGACAGAGGCGTGCTGATAACGTGTTAGAGTAAAAGAAGATTGAATGAAAGTGAATGGACGATTAGTCTTGTTTCTATTGATTCTCAAGTATATATACATATGGAAGAGGTGGGAAGAAGATGTGTCTGTTCGGAGGCATCCCTCCAGAACAGGTGCCTGTTGGCATTAGACAGAGTGAAAAGAAGAGGTGTTTGTTCGGAGGCATCCCTCCAGAACAGGTGCATGTTGGCAATAGAGAGAGAAGAGACATGACTGTTCGGGGTTGGACACACCCTTTGCTAATGACTGTTCGTTAATTAGCATGTGCTAATTAACAATATACACGAGCTAATTAATTCCTAACATAAACTACGAGACCAATCTGATCTTTAATCGATAGGGTGCCGCGTCCCCAGGGAGAGGAGTTTAACCTCCCCGGGGGCGGCGTGCTACGGAAGTGGTAGGAAGTCCTAGGATCGACGTCGTGAGACTAACCGCTCTAATACCATATTGAATTCATGCACCAGCCAACTCATCCAAAAGTCCGAACTGATGGAAAGAGGCAGGCACTATATTTCAACACTATATACATACACACGCCAGCTTTACAGCTTCCAAGTCCACGAGTCATATCGCGCATCAGCAGAAGCGTGCAAGCAACGAGCAGGGCATCACTCGATCTCGTCGGTCGACCAGAAAAGACCTTGCTCACCCGACAATGGCGGGGTTGAAGGCAAGCGTCAACCTCTTCACGTTCCTCGATCGCAACGATCCCGGCGACAAAATCATGGCCGGCTTCGACAGCTCCGACGCCACAGAAGAGGCGGCGGCGGCGGCTAGCAAGCATAAGAAGAAGGCAGCGCCGGCTGCCAATCTTGCCAAGGATCTGCTCGGCAACGCCTACCCTTCTGCACGGGATTACATAATCAGGAAGCAATAGCTCGAGAGAATCGCGAGGGCCAGTGCCAAGGCGGAGGCCGAGTCCGAGGCGAACAGTGGAGTCTCCGGTGACGCTAAAAGTGCAGGGGCTTCGGCTGGTGGCAACAAGGTGCAGCACGGAGCAAAGCGAGGTGGATATTATTGCAACAATGGAGCATCGAGGGAGCAGCAACCTGGCATGTCGGGTAGATTTAGCAGCAACGGAGCGTCAAAGAGGCAGCAACCCAGCTTGTCGGTGAACGAGGCCGCCACTGCATAAGGTGTCGAGGCGGCGCCGTGTCCCGAGCAGGCTCCTCCGTCGCCACCGAGCCTATACGACATCAATGAGTTCCCTGCGTTGAAGTAGTTGTAGTCCTAGATGATAGCTTTTCTTCCACTTTCACATATTTGTAGCATTTCGATTTATTTCTTGGCTCGTTTTTTCCGACATTTGCTCTTGTGCAGTTTCTTTTGTGGGAAAAGAACTTCATTACTCAATCAGGGGAATTTAGTTTTTGTTACTTGTGTATGCTCAAATTCTCACCTCTTAAAGTTATATCTAATGGTTTTATCCTATCTGAATCTTAAAAAATACATGTGGGCAACTTTTATCTATTCTCATCGAAAAAAAGGAACGCTTGAGTACATGTTGGCTGTCCTCCTAACAAATCAGTGTACCTATTCAATTTTCAATCGAACATTATGAGTAATTGTTGCCAAAAATAAAGCGTACTGCCACTCAAGTTCGTAATCAGCTACAAACTCTATAAAGACTCCTAGTTCTGCTTAACTTGTAGGAGTATTCATTATAGTTTCATAATATTAAACGGGAATACACATTAGTGCGCGTGCACTATTTGAGGACTGCGAGCGGCCGCTCCATGTAGACATGCATGTGTGTAATTTATGTCTGCTAACGCATGTGTTTTTGCATTTAATGCGTTCACACCGGTTCAAAAATAGATCACACATGCATTTATTTCGGTTTTCTAATTTTTAAAAAGCCATATCTTTCAAACCGCGCGTCATAATTCAGATCCGTCTTCACCGTTGGATTATTCGCGACGAGATCTTTGAAACTAGATCACACATGGGTATGTTTTGACGATTTTTTATGCCAACTTTGATGCTATATGGTGCAACTTCAGTATTGCATTGTGCAACTTTAATACTACATGGTGCAACTTTTTTCAAAACCACTTTTTGGAGGTGTACGATCTAAATTCCTATGAGGTTGCAACCTAGCAGCCATGACTACTTGATGTGCAACTAGTCTACTGCCCCGACCAACTATCTATTAGCCGATGTGCAACCCTTGTCCCTACTTGTGGATGTGCAGTTTTTTTACAGTTCACACACCCTGCCCCACCTCCCCTACCAGCGATATGTGCAACTTAGTCTGTTGTTTGAGCCAACCGCCTATTACTCGATGTGCAACTCCTCCCCCTCCCTACTTGTGGATATGTAGTTTCAGTTGGCGGGGGCAACAAACGGAGTTGCACAAAGTCTGTTAGGCAGTTGGCCGGATCAGTATATGAAGTTGCACATCTCACAGGCAGTGATAGTTGGATGGTGAAAATTCCATATTCATGAGGGTAGTGAAGATTTACATATTCATGAAGATAGTGAAAAGTTGCATATAAATAGGGCACTAAAGTTGCACATCCCACTAGAGGGGTGGTTTGGACAGAGTGCTAGTAGGGAAATTACACATCCACGGGTTATGAGAGAAAATTGCACATCACTGGTAGACTGTTGGCCGTGGCGGTATCCGAAGTTGCACATCCACTGCTAGACAATTGGCTGATGCAGGAAACAATGAAAGCACAACCATGAACAGAGGGAAGCTGCACATCAACTACTACGTAGTTGGCCTGGGCAACACACGAATTTGCGCGTCTCACTGGAAGGACGTAGTTTAGGGATGGAGGTGCCATCAGTGAAAACTACACATCTACGGGGTAGGCGGAAAGTTGCACATCCACTGTCAGGTAGTTGCACATCGACAGCCATGCAGTTGCAGAAAACAGAGACTAAATTGCACACAATTTTTTTTGTCGAAACATACCCATGCGGGATCTAGTTTCGAAGTGCACGTCGCAAGGGTTTCAACGGTGAAAACGGATCTTAATTTCGATGCCAGGTTTGAAAGTTATGGGTTTTTAAAATTTTGAAAGCCCGAATTAAGTGCGTTCATACTTCTTCACGTGGGTGGTTTGCATTTACTTTTTACTTTTTCTGTTCACACGTGTTTACTTCTCCTAATATGGATTTAGGGAATACCTTATTTCTATTTATAGATTATTAGGTGCATAAAATATTTCCTTTTATAGGTTAAACATCAGAAATTTCCTTTTTCGGCCGGCTGCTCCGGAGCGCTAGAGAGCAGCCGGCTGCTCCCTAGACCTGTCCAATATTAAAAGGTGCAGTAGAAATTTTCCTACAGTTTCATATAAAAAAATAAAAAAATCCACTGATTTAGTGGACCCTATGTCTATTGTTGCACTAGCTAAATGCCCTTGAGTTGCCATAGGACAATGAAAACAAATACTTTGATCAAAATGATCATTGTAATCCCTAAGAAAATAATAGAAATGTGTTTGGCAGCTAGGGGCGGACCATTGCCCCATCATGCTCGAGGCTATGGGTTCAAGAGAGTGGTCGCCCAATTGAGGAGTAACATCTCACTCGCAAAAGACAAAATAAGAATATGACAACATATGGTTCATATGGCAAGAATTGGCAGGGCACATATATTGTAGTGGTTCAACACTAATAATGTCTAACATATACGTTTGCGATCCTTATGCACATCTATGGCATTGACAACCTTTTTCTATCGAAATATCAATTATCTTCATCCTCTTCTCTGCCCTTCACCCACTATCTCTACCTCTACGTCATACAATGCAAAGCTTGCCACCTTTGTCAATAGCGCATCTGGCTCACAATCTCCTCTTGTCTCTCCCTCCCCCCTCCTCCCAAGTTTATATAGCTTGTTCTTCAAAGTAAATGAGAAAATAGAGTATAAGTGAACAATTCAAAACGTTCAGTCATGGTATATACATGATACTCCTCATGCGTTGCCACCTGCCACAATACAGGTAAATAAGTCACTGGCCAGTCACTAGTGCAAGAAACACTAATGCTCGCGTTGCAAAAAGTGCCTTGGTGGTGTGGGCACCCAACGCAATCAATATGACGTCATCGATAAAAATAGTGGTTGAGTTGGATGCCCATGTCAGCAGTAGCACATACACTGTTGACGTGCCAATAAAAATAGCTAGCGTTCTACATATTCCGACACCTGAGGCTAGACGGAAAGTTAGAGGCGCTGCATTTTGTCCACACGCCATTAACCTAGTTTGAATGCAGCGGAAAAACATGTGATTATCAATATACATATATATAGACGTTTGCATGCCATAATTAGGAAACTCTTAAGGTTAATTAAAAGATATCAACGAGAATTATGTAACGGAGTACTTAATTAAGATAGCTAGCCAAGTTTTGAAGTACGCTAACACAGAATGACAATGTAGCTGAGTACTCTAGAGAACTACACATAGTTATTCTCTCCTCTTACAATATATTATTGTAATAAGGATCGTTTAAGTACTTCTTCGCCGGATCCGCAAGATAGACCGAACCATCAACATCAAGATCCTATTGCTTAAGGCGAGTTTGTATCTCCTCCAGGCCAGTTGGTTCTCCGTCGTTGAAAACCCCATCATGGTCGATGACATCCTTGTTGAGGATGGTCGCAAACTACATCTAGTTGCGTCTGAACTCATCTTTGTGATCTCCCAGTAAGGTTTGCTCCTTTTTCCTCCCTCGTGTGGGGATGTCAGATTGCTTGTTAAGGCCTTCTCCCTCCCTATGTACTACCCCATGTGGTGGATGACTAGTAGGCTTCTGCATCACTGTTTCCCGGTTGCTGTAGGCAATAGAAGTCGGCTTTGTGGCCGACGCACCACTCTAAATTCGTCAAAGTCTTTATGTCCCTCTTTGATAATCCCTTCCATGGTGGTATACTCGTAGAGTACTTCATCCATAATCCTCTCGATGCTTGCGTAGTTTCTCTTCACTTTCCTTGTCAAATCCAAGAAATAAGTATTGGCGGACTTTGGCGTAATAACAATGAGGACACAATGTTCTCTACGCAAATAGTTGAAAAGATCAATTATCCTCAAGTTAACTTTGGTACGTGCAAGCATAACGTAATTCTACAAAAGTATATTGGCTAGCAAATGAATTACATGGGACAGTAAGGCACAAGGAGGCACTTCTTCTGCATGTTGGCAACCATGAAGTCTGTCAAATATCTCTTCATAGCTTCACGACGACTAAGGACATTCAGGTTGGCCTCATGCATGAGATTGGGGTCCGCTACCGCGACATCCTTGTTGCGCTTGCTTTTTGCTATCTAGGCCCTATTAAGTGGACTAAGGAACCACATAGATTGTATAGGTGGAACATGTTGAAGATGTCTTGGAATGGCATATAGCACTTCTTCGCATGGAAATCATCGCACAAATCAAGATTCGGTGGCACTATCACTGTAAGAACCGGGCGTAATCCACCTTTGTGAGCAAATGCATACTTCTCCCTACAGAGAACTGTGTCATGCATACGCCTCAATTATGTCGGCAGAAGATTGCTGAGCTCCTTCGGAAGGATGGGTTCACCGGGGAATGGTAATTCCGCCATGCAACACGACGACCCTCTTAAGTATTATTAACCGGCTGGCTTGTAGCGCCCTTCTTATCACTTTTATTTGGTCGCCTTCTTCCTTGGCCATCGGGTTAGGCTGGCTGCCTATAGTGCCCGACAACGCTTTTGCGACTGCCACATTGATTGTGTTCGGACTAAACAACGCCCACATGGCTGGTGGCACCTGTGTGTCTGGTTGTGTGAAGTCGTCATCACAACACGTTCTTGTTTAGAGGGAGGTATATGGCATGCCTCGACAGGATCAGGAGGCACGGGTCCATCAAGATTGATGGCAGATTTCTGATACTCTTCAACCAAGAAGAATCGATTGTCAAGATCATCAACATGCACGTAGGCCTGTTCCTCACTATTTGCTTTCCAAAGTTGTTGTGTGCATACTGAAAATGCCATATATAATGTATATAACAATAGCTTCTTGTTTATTTTGCTAATTGCACTACGACTCTAATTATAGCCGCCAACAAGAAGTCCCTTGATCTCATCTGGTTAGTTGATGATTTTCTTTCCCAAATATTCATGTTATAAATTCGACAAACCCAAATATCTTTTTTTGCTGACATGCATACATAGTGGAATGGGCCTTTTGATTCATTTTGTAGAATAGTGGATGCAACTCCAAAGAACAAGCCGTCAAAACTAGGAAAGAGAGTGAGAGAGAGGGATGGATAGGGAGAGAGAGAGTAACTTTCCATTACTGAAGGGGAGGGAGAGGGAGAGTGTGTGTTACTTCGATGAACAAGTTGCCAAAACTAGGAGAGGGAGAGATCCATTTTGTATAGTGGTAGCAGCTTTGAAGAACAAGCTGTAGAGGGATGGAGAGAGGTGGTAAAAAGAAGTCAAACATTGTCGCCTGGTGTGCATCAGATCGTTTGTTAGACATAATTAATGTTTTAGCCACTAGAACATGAGAACAAGTATGCTCCCGTTGCAACGCACGACCATCCTTTGAAACTGATTGCAGCCATGGACACACACATTGTTATCAATGTCATTTGTTCTTATTTTTTGGTTTACTATCTCAATAATATGGTTTATCGGATGTTAAGAAGAGACAACACATTGTGTATTGGAGATAATTTGAGAGATAAGAAGAATGATAACATGGGAGGACAAATACAATGCCTTGTCTTGTTCAAGGTTTAGCATCCGAGGAGGCACTTGGCCAGAGACAATTTGAGAGGTAAGAAAATGAGAACTTGGGAGGGGAAATACAATGCTTTGCCTTCTTTAGCCTGTGCATTTGAGAAGGAGGCACTTGGAATGTAGAAAAAAATTGAAGGAGATGTGGTCGCTGCAAGAGTGAAGCGAGAATGTGTCAACCTTTTTGGGATGGAGTCTTAAATTGCATGAGCCTTTGCACTTGCGATGGTAGAACCGGTACATGCTTCATCCCCCTTATGGCGGTGGTGGATCGACACGAACACGGGGGGAGGGGAACAAAGTGGGGCGGTTGGCGGGGGACTCGTCTTTGGCGGTCCATGGGGAAGTACGGTCTGAAGGAGAGAGGGTGCCATGACAAAGGTGAGGTATGATTCATCCGGTTTTAAAGAAGAGGGCTCCAGGAAAATAATGTCTCGCTATGACAGGTAGCCGAGCGGGAAGGGGAGGAGGCGACAAGAAGAGGGAAGGATGCGTCGTGGGGTGGGTTTTTGTGTTGGGCCCGTGTTTTGAAGATACCATCACTAGTAGAAAACAGGGCTTTCGTCCTAACCGGATCAGAGCAATAGTCCCGGTCGCCTTACGAACCGGGACTAATGTGAGCATTAGTCCCGGTTCGAGCGGCTAGGACGCCGGACGGGGCTCGGTAGGCATCAGTCCCGGTTCGAATGGGACCTTTAGTCCCGGTTGGAGACACCAACCGGGACTAAAGGGTATCACCACCTTTAGTCCCGGTTGGAGACACCAACCGGGACTAAAGGGTATCACCACCTTTAGTCCCGGTTGGTGCCTCCAACCGGGACTAAAGTGTTATGAAAAAGTAAAATGGCTATAACTTTTGCATACGATGGCGAAAAAAAAACTTTAATATATCAAAATGTTCAGCACGAGAAACTGGTTTAATTACTAAAGGTCATTTTCCAGTTCTTTTTGTTTTTCGCTTTATTTATTTTCTTTTGTTTGTACTTACAGCGAAATATTTAGAGTTTTTGAGCGAAATTTGTGTGAATCACTAGCTTGTGAATAACTTTACTTTGAAAATAGATTTTTGAGTGATTCTTTTTCCTGCTCTTTAATATTAGTGTGTTTTATCATCATATTCAATTTGGTAATTTTTAGGTTATTTTAATCAAAAACAGATTCTGTTTAGCTCTTTTAGTTTTATAGCTCAAAAAATCAATAAATGCTTGAAAAATAGTGAATGAAGTGGGAAAGGGTTGAAAATTGATGATGTGGCTTTTAATGGTGCATGTTGAACGCACAAAAAGTCTGGAGTTGAAATAAGTTTAAAAAAATGAAATGCCTTTGTAACAGATGAGTTTTCGTCCGAAACCCAGATACTTCGAAAGAGATTGTCCACTTTGTACACAAAGTGCATCCAGTTTTTGCCGTAACCATCTAAACTTTTTAGCACATGCTATGTGGGTGAAATGATGATACCATACCAAGTTTCAACCTTTTCAGAGTTCATTTGTAGTGCTTTTCAGTTTCGGGGTCATTTAGCTAAAAAAATCAATAAATGCATGAAAAATAGCGAATGAAGTGGGAAAGGGTTGAAAATTGATGACGTGGCTTTTAATGGTGCATGTTGAAGGCACAAAAAGTCAGGAGTTGAAATAAGTTTAAAAAAATGAAATGCCTTTGTAACAGATGTGTTTTCGTTCGAAACCCTGATACTTCGAAAGGGATTGTCCAGTTTGTACACGAAGTGTATCCAGTTTTTGCCGTAACCATCTCAACTTTTTAGCACATGCTATGTGGGTGAAATGATGATACCATGCCAAGTTTCAACCTTTTCAGAGTTCATTTGTAGTGCTTTTCAATTTCGGGGTCATTTAGCTCAAAAAAATCAATAAATGCATGAAAAATAGCGAATGAAGTGGGAAATGGTTGAAAATTGATGATGTGGCTTTTAATGGTGCATGTTGAACGCACAAAAAGTCAGGTGTTGAAATAAGTTTAAAAAAATGAAATGCCTTTGTAACAGATGAGTTTTCGTCCGAAACCCTGATACTTCGAAAGGGATTGTCCAGTTTGTATACGAAGTGCATCCAGTTTTTGCCGTAACCCTCTCAACTTTTTAGCACATGCTATGTGGGTGAAATGATGATACCATGCCAAGTTTCAACCTTTTCAGAGTTCATTTGTAGTGCTTTTGAATTTCGGGGTCATTTAGCTCAAAAAATCAATAAATGCATGAAAAATAGCGAATGAAGTGGGAAAGGGTTGAAAATTGATGATGTGGCTTTGAAATAAGTTTAAAAAAAGTGTTATGAAAAAGTAAAACGGCTATAACTTTTGCATACGATGTCGAAAAAAAGTTTAATATATGAAAATGTTCAGCACGAGAAATGGTTTCGATGGCAACCGCCATAGTCTGTTTGGTAAATTTTAGAATCCTCAAATTCCGAAAGGAAAAAATTTATCCTCAAATTTAAGTTTTTTTGAATTTTTGGTCAAACTAATTATTCAATAAATATTAGTGGTAAAATGTGTGACATCATGCTCAAGGGCTTAATAGGATTAATATGATACATATAACATAAATTAATTGAATAAGTAGTTTTCTTTTTTTAAAACGTTTTTAATTCTTTTAGATTTTTGAAATTCGAAAAGAATAAAAATTCAGATTTTAAAAATTAATTTTATTTTTTAAAATAAATAAATAATGTCATATTTGGATTCCTCACATTTTTCTGATAATAATGGATATATTATTTGTCGAATTTCGATTTAAAGATTTAAATATATTAATTATGCCATATTAAATGAATAGATGGCAAAAAATGAATAAAATAATATTATTACTTATTTTATTTTCATTAAAATTCAATATTATTATTACTTATTTTATTTTAAACTTTATATTATTTTGGATTTTTTTTTGAGAATTTTTGAAATTTTTGCCTTTTTTTGAAGTTTTTTGGAGTTTTTAAATTAATCATTGTTGTTTATTTTAATAATTGTTTGGAATTCAAAAAATTAAATCATGTGACATCAAGACCTAAGGGTTAATAGGATTGATAGCTTACTATTGTCAAGAAGACAACAAGTGCAGACTTGGAAACTAGGGGAGATAGAACTCGAAAGTTAAGCGTGCTGGGGTTGGAGCAGTGAGAGGATGGGTGACCGGCCAGGAAGTTAGACAATTTGGAATGAATGCTCCACGCTGGAGCAGTGAGGAGGTGTGATTAGAGATTAAATTGTTAAATAATTCAAAGATTTGAAAATCAGAATTTTTTTAAAAAAATAAAAAAAGTATTTTTTTAATTTTTTTTCCTTTAGTCCTGATTGGTAACAGGTCCTCCAGCCCCCGCTCGAGAAAGCTGCCACGCGGAGCCCCTTTAGTCCTGGTTCGTAATCCAACCGGGACTAAAAGCGGGGGCCTTTAGTCCCGATTGTTTTGTCCCGGTTGCAGAACCAGGACTAAAGGCCCTGTGGAAGCGGGACTGATGCCCTGTTTTCTACTAGTGCATGAAGGATAGTTCGTACAACCACATTTCCCCCCTCATATGATCTTGATTAGGGGGAGCTCGGACTATCTAGACTGTTGAATTTTGGCACTAGGCACCCGTACATGTCCGGACGTATGAGGAAGAAATAAGCTTCGACCTTAGAGATGATTTTAATCATTTGTTTGATTCATATAGAAATAAGCTTCAACCTTAGAGACGACTTTAATCATTTGTTTGATTCATTTACATGTATTGTAGCGCGTAGCAACGCACGGGCATTCTACTAGTTAAGCATAGTTGGAGTGATATTTGACGACACGTTTGGACGGCGCCGTTGGAGCCTTTTGTTGGTTGCGTGTGTCAATTTTGTGTTTATGTGGTCAGTCATTCTGGTGCATGGTGTGTTATCTTTATTTTTGCAGAGTCTTCTTCTAACTTTTTTTTACTTTAGTTAGCTGACAGTAGATTGAACGGGCAGGACAAATCGTTTTCATTTTGAGAAAATCGACAAAGGAAGTAACACTTTCATATTTGTTGCATTCGGGTTGAAAACCCCTCAAATTCTGAAAATCACGTTCATTTAGCATAAAGTTTCAAAATATTCTCCAGCCACAGTGCCAATCTATAAACAACATATTTTTTTAAAGGAAATACAGACAGAATTGTAAGGTGGACCGATGACTCCATGGCTGCCGTATCCAAATCTGCTTTCGCTTTTACTAAAAACTGATTGCCATGTGCCCATGCCGATGCTGGTGAGGTACCCTCGACAAAGATATCTGCAAGCAGGAGCCTCTCGCCGCCGGTAGCGCCGCAAGCACTTCATCCTCGTCCACGGCCTCTGCCACGGCGCGTGGTGCTGGTACAAGCTGGTGCCGATGCTCCGCGCCGCGGGGCACCGCGTCACCGCGCTCGACATGGCCGCGTCCGGCGCGCACCCGGCGTGGATGGACGAGGTGGAGTCCTTTGAGGACTACTCGCGGCCGCTGCTCGACGCGGTCGCCGCGGCACCGGCCGGCGATAGGCTGGTCCTGGTCGGGCACTGTAGGAGATATGCCCTAGAGGCAATAATAAATGTTATTGATTATCTCCCTGTTCATAATTAGGTTTATGTTCCATGCTATAACTGCTGTGGTTCTCGAGTCTGCAATAACCACGAGGCTCGGAGGAAGACTCATTTGCACGTGTGGGATAATAAACGGTAAAATGTATTCCTAGTCAAGCCTCTATGACTGGCTCAAGTATTGCATGATGATCCTGTTTTCCTGATCATGGGCATGGCTATGCCGGCAATTTTGAGGGCACAATTGTTGGTAGAACACTTGTGTTGAATCGACCCAATATTGATGTTATGCTATGAGATACATTCGTCATAAGTTAATGGTTAATAACACAAGAAGTTAATGTTTGCATAATTCCTTAGACCATGAGAGTATCGAGTTTCTTCATGCTTGCTTCATGAACTTTGGGGTTTGTTAAACGTCATCCGTAAATGGGTGGCTATTACGGTGGGTTACGGGTTCATGGAAAAGTATGTCAAGTAACTTGATAGCTCAAGATTGGGATTTGCTCCTCCGACGATGGAGAGATATCTCTGGGCCCTCTCGGTGTTACGGTATCCATCATCGTCTGGCCAGACACTTTTGTGATTTGATCACGGGGATGCCGGAACACGGGAACGAGAAAAGAGAACAATACCGGTAACGAGGTAACTGACATTGTGGACAAGTTGTTGATCCACAGGGATGCCGATAAATCTCACCTCGGCTATTGTAACATATCGCGAAGCAACAGGAATAGCACACGGCAACTGGAGGTTCACTCGAATATTCATTCGTGTGGGTATAGGGGTCAATATGGGTGTCCGCGGCTCCGATGCTGATCATTGATCGGAAAGTGTTCCGGTCATGTCTATACTTCACCGAACCTATAGGGTCACACGCTTAAGGGTCATCTATCTGCTGAATACTAGACGAGGAGTCCGAGAGAAAGTCACTGGAAAGGTTTCAGAGACGATGGAAAAGTTCCGGAGAGAACACCGGAAAAGTTTCGGTAAAACCGAAAAGTTGTTTCGGATAAAACCATTGATCCAAAAAGGTTTCGGCAAGCACCGGGAATGTTTTGGAGGTTGCCAGATTAGTCTGGTAATTTCTGGAATTTTTCCGGAGAAAAAACCGAAAAAGGTTTTCGGAGCTTGCGGAATTGTTTACCGGGTAAACGAAGATGGTTTTAAATTAAACCACCATACCGGAAATGTTCCGGAGCGCGTCCAGATAATTTTAGAGGGTGCCGGAAATGTTCTGGGACCTTCCGGATTTTTTCAGAAGAAATAGTTTCGGAAAATATCTTGTCCCAGCGAGAGGGGACAAGATCCCACGGATCGTGGGGGCTGTTTTTGGGCTGTTTTTGGGGGCGCCCCCTTTAGGGGACAGCCCCCTTGTGGCTGGACAAAGTGTTGGGGGGCCTGTTGGGGAACGTTGCATGGGAAACAAAAATTTTCCTACGCACACACAAGATCTATCCATGGTGATGAGCATCTACGAGAGGGAGAGTGAATCTACATACCCTTGTAGATCGCTAAGCGGAAGCGTTAATAAACGCGGTTGATGTAGTCGAACGTCTTCGCGATCCAAATCGCCGAGCATCCCGCGATCCAATCACGATCCTTCCGATCTAGTGCCGAACGGACGGCACCTCCGCGTTCAACACACGTACGGCTTGATGACGCCTTCACCTCCTCGATCCAGCGAGCGATGGTGAAGTAGTGGTTGAGTTCCAGCAGCACGACGGCGTGGTGATGGTGGTGAGGAACAATCTCTGCAGGGCTTCGCCAAGCGCTACGGAGATTATGACGGAGGAACTAGAGGGCTAGGGTTGCCGGCACACGGCTTGGGAAATCCTGATCGATCCCGTGTGCTAGCCCTGCCCCTCTATTTATATGTTGAGCCTTGGGGTCTAAACTTGGAGTAAAAGCCTCCTCCAGGTCGGTTTTACCCGCACAAGGTCGGTTTGGCCCGCAGGGAAAGAGTCCAACTCGGATCCCTGCCGAATCGTGCACAGCCGCGCACAAGCGGTAGTACCGCTTCACACAAGCGGTAGTACCGCTTGGGCGGTAGTACCGCTTCACACAAGCGGTAGTACCGCTCGGGCGGTAGTACCGCTTCACCAAGCGGTAGTACCGCTTACGCGGCAGCAAAACTACTTTTGCACTTTCCAATACCTCGTGGGCTTTATCCCTTTGGCCCATATAAAGTGTTGCTGCACCCGAACACTTCGGTAAACATCCGGAACCCCTTCCGGTGAACTCCGGAACCCTTCCGGAGATCAAAACACTATTATCACATATATCAATCTTTACCTCCGGACTATTCCGGAGATCCTCGTCATGTCCGGGATCTTATCCGGGACTCCGAACAACTTTCGGTCACCAACATAATAACTCAATTATACTAATCGTCACCAAACGTTAAGTGTGTAGACCCTGCGGGTTCGAGAACTATGTAGACATGACCGAGACACCTCTACGATCAATAACCAATAGCGGGACCTGGATGCCCATATTGGCTCCTACATATTCTACGAAGATCTTTATCGGTCGAACCTCTATGTCAAGGATTCAGTTAATCCCGTATGCTGTTCCCTTTGTTCTTCGGTATGTTACTTGCCCGAGATTCGATCGTCGGTATCACTATACCTAGTTCAATCTCGTTACCGGCAAGTCTCTTTACTCGTTCCGTAATACAAGATCTCGTGGCTAACACTTTTAGTCACATTGCTTGCAAGGCTCATTGTGATGTTGTATTACCGAGTGGGCCCTGAGATACCTCTCCGTCATACGGAGTAACAAATCCCAGTCTTGATCCATGCCAACCCAACAGACACCCTCGGAGATATCTGTAGAGCACCTTTATAGTCACCCAGTTACGTTGCGACGTTTGATACACACAAGGTATTCCTCCGGTGTCAGTGAGTTGCATGATCTCATGGTCAAAGGAACAGATACTTGACATGCAGAAAACAATAGCAATAAACTGACACGATCAAATGCTACGTTTACAGTTTGGGTCTTGTCCATCACATCATTCTCCTAATGATGTGATCCCGTTATCAAATGACATCTCATGTCCATGGCCAGGAAACCTTAACCATCTTTGATCAACAAGCTAGTCAACTAGAGGCTTACTAGGGACACAGTGTTGTCTATGTACCCACACATGTATTTGAGTTTCCAATCAATACAATTATAGCATGGATAATAAACGATTATCATGAACAAGGAAATATAATAATAACCAATTTATTATTGCCTCTAGGGCATATTTCCAACAGTCTCCCACTTGCACTAGAGTCAATAATCTAGTTCACATCACTATGTGATTTACATTGTAATGAATCGAACACCCATGCAGTTCTGGTGTTGTTCATGTTTAGCCCTTGGAAGAGGTTTAGTCATCGGATCTGCAACATTTAGATCCGTGTGTACTTTGCAAATATTTATGTCGTCCTCCTTGATGTAATCGCGGATGGAATTGAAACGTCGCTTTATGTGTCTGGTCCTCTTGTGAAATCTTGGTTCCTTGGCTAGAGCAATGGCACCAGTATTATCACAAAACAGAGTCATTGGGTTAAGCGCACTAGGCACTACTCCAAGATCTGTCATGAACTCCTTCATCCAGACACCTTCCTTCGCCGCCTCCGAGGCAGCGATGTACTCCGCTTCGCATGTAAAATCAGCTACCACGCTTTGCTTGGAACTGCACCAGCTAACCGCACCCCCATTAAGAATAAATACGTATCCGGTTTGCGACTTAGAGTCATCCGAATCAGTGTCAAAGCTTGCATCGACGTAACCCTTTACGACGAGCTCTTGATCACCTCCATAAACGAGAAACATGTCCTTAGTCCTTTTCAGGTACTTCAGGATATTCTTGACCGCCGTCCAGTGTTCCATTCCTGGATCACTTTGAAACCTTCCGACCATACTTATGGCAAGGCTGACATCGGGTCTTGTGCACAACATTGCATACATGATAGAGCCTATGGCCGAAGCATAGGGGATGACACTCATCTTTTCTCTATCTTCTGCAGTCACTGGGCATTGAGTCTTACTCAACTTCACACCTTGCAAAACAGGCAAGAACCCCTTCTTGGACTGATCCATTTTGAACTTCTTCAAAATCTTATCAAGGTATGTGCTTTGTGAAAGTCCTATTAAGCGTCTTGATCTATCTCTATAGATCTTGATGCCTAATATGAAAGCAGCTTCTCCTAGGTCCTTCATTGAAAAACTCTTGTTCAAATATTCCTTTACGCTTTCCAGCATTTCTATATTGTTTCCAATCAGCAATATGTCATCCACATATAATATTAGAAACGCTATAGAGCTCCCACTCACTTTCTTGTAAATACAAGCTTCTCCGTAAACTTGTATAAACTCGAACGCTTTGATCACTTTATCAAAACGAAGATTCCAACTCCGAGATGCTTGCACCAGTCCATAAATGGATCGCTGGAGTTTGCAAACTTTGTCAGCATTCTCTGGATCGACAAAACCTTCTGGTTGTATCATATACAACTCTTCCTTAAGGTAACCGTTAAGGAACGCTGTTTTGACATCCATCTGCCAAATTTCATAATCGAAAAAGGCAGCTATTGCTAACATGATTCTGACGGACTTAAGCATCGCTACGGGTGAGAAGGTCTCATCGTAGTCAACTCCTTGAACTTGTGAAAAACCCTTTGCCACAAGTCGAGCTTTATAGACGGTGACATTACCGTCCGCGTCCGTCTTCCTCTTAAAGATCCATTTGTTCTGAATGGCCTTACGCCCTTCAGGTAATACTTCCAAAGTCCATACTTTGTTTTGATACATGGATCCCATCTCGGATTTCATGGCCTCTAACCACTTCTCGGAATCCGGACCCATCATCGCTTCTCCATAGCTCGTAGGTTCATCGTTGTCTAACAACATGACCTCTAAGACAGGGTTGCCGTACCACTCGGGAGCAGTACGCGTCCTTGTCGACCTACGAGGTTCGATAGCAACTTGATCCAAAGCTTCATGATCATCATCATTAACTTCCTCTTCAGCTAATGTAGGCTCCACAGAAACAACTTTCTGCGCTGCGCTACTCTCAGGTTGAAGTAAAGGTTCAACAACCTCATCAAGTTCTATCTTCCTCCCACTCAATTCTTTCGAGAGAAACTCTTTCTCAAGAAATGTTCCGTTTTTAGCGACAAACACTTTGCCCTCGGATCTGAGGTAGAAGGTATACCCAATTGTCTCTTTTGGGTATCCTATGAAGACGCATTTCTCCGCTTTGGGTTCCAGCTTTTCAGGCTGAAGCTTTTTGACATAAGCATCACATCCCCAAACTTTAAGAAACGACAGCTTTGGCTTCTTGTCAAACCAAAGTTCATATGGCGTCGTCTCAACGGATTTCGATGGTGCCCTATTTAAAGTGAATGCAGCTGTCTCTAATGCATAACCCCAAAACGATAGTGGCAAATCGGCAAGAGACATCATAGATCGCACCATATCTAATAAGGTTCGATTACGACGTTCGGACACACCATTACGCTGTGGTGTTCCAGGCGGTGTTAGTTGTGAAACAATTCCACATTGTCTTAAGTGACTGCCAAACTCATAACTCAGATATTCTCCTCCTCGATCAGATCGTAGGAATTTAATCTTCTTGTTACGATGATTCTCAACTTCACTCTGAAATTGTTTGAACTTTTCAAATGTTTCAGACTTGTGTTTCATTAAGTAAATATACCCATATCTACTTAAGTCATCAGTGAAGGTGAGAAAGTAACGATAACCACCGCGCGCCTCAATACTCATCGGACCGCACACATCAGTATGTATGATTTCCAATAAGTCACTTGCCCGTTCCATTGTTCCAGAGAACGGCGTTTTAGTCATCTTGCCCATGAGGCATGGCTCACATGTGTCAAGTGATTCAAAATCAAGTGACTCCAAAAGTCCATCAGCATGGAGCTTCCTCATGCGTTTTACGCCAATATGACCTAAACGGCAGTGCCACAAGAAAGTGGTATTATCATTATCAATTCTACATCTTTTGGCATCAATGTTATGAACATGTGTATCATTACTATCGAGATTCAATAAGAATAAACCCCTCACATCGGGTGCATGACCATAAAAGATATTACTCATATAAATAGAACAACCATTATTCTCTGATTTAAATGAGTAACCGTCTCGCAATAAACAAGATCCAGATATAATGTTCATGCTTAACGCAGGCACCAAATAACACTTATTCAGGTTCATCACTAATCCCGACGGTAATCGAAGAGTGAGCGTGCCGACGGCGATCACATCAACCTTGGAACCATTTCCCACGCGCATCGTCACTTCGTCCTTTGCCAGCCTCCGTCTATTCCGCAGTTCCTGTTTTGAGTTGCAAATATGAGCAACCGCACCGGTATCAAATACCCAGGCACTACAACGAGAGTTGGTAAGGTACACATCAATAACATGTATATCATATATACCTTGTTTGTTGTTGGCCGCCTTCTTGTCAGCCAAATACTTGGGGCAATTCCGCTTCCAGTGTCCAGTTCCCTTGCAATGAAAACACACAGTTTCTGGTTTGGGTCCAGCCTTGGGTTTCTTCACGAGAGGAGCAACTGCTTTGCCACTCTGCTTGGAGTTACCCTTCTTACCCTTGCCATATTTCTTGAAACTAGTGGTTTTATTGACCATCAACACTTGATGCTCCTTCTGAATTTCAGACTCAGCGGCTTTCAGCATCGCAAACAGCTCGGCGACTGACTTGTTCATCCCGTGCATGTTATAGTTCAACACGAAGCTCTTGTAGCTAGGTGGCAATGATTGAAGAACTCTGTCAGTGATAGCCTCTGGCGGAAGGGGCATCCCTAACTCAGCCAGACGGGTGGAGTACCCAGACATTCTGAGCACGTGATCACTGATAGACCCGTTCTCCTCCATCTTGCAAGCATAGAATTTATCGGAGATCTCATATCTCTCGATCCGGGCATTCTTCTGAAAGATAAACTTCAACTCCTGGAACATCTCATATGCTCCATGACGTTCAAAACGTCTTTGAAGTCCCGGTTCTAAGCCATACATCATTGCACATTGAACTATTGAGTAATCATCAGAACGAGCCTGCCAGGCGTTCACAACGTCTAGAGACTCAACTGGAGCGGGTGGATCACCAAGCGGTGCATCAAGGACATAAGCCTTCTGGGAAGCCGTAAGGATAATCCTTAGATTACGGGCCCAGTCCACAAAGTTACTTCCATCATCTTTCAACTTAGCTTTCTCTAGGAACGCATTAAAATTCAGGGGTGCTACTGCGCGAGCCATGATCTACAACATAAATATAGCAAAGACAACTTAGACTATTGTTCTTAGATAATGAGTTTATTTAATCATATTTTAAAAAACTCCCACTCAAATTGACATCCCTCCGGTCATTCGAGTGTAACATGATCCAAATCCACCAACTCAAGTCCGATCATCACGTGAGTTGAGGTGGTTTCAATGGTGAACATCTTCATGTTGATCATATCTACTATATGACTCATGTTCGACCTTTCGGTCTCTTGTGTTCCGAGGCCATGTCTGTACATGCTAGGCTCGTCAAGTTTAACCCGAGTGTTCCGCACGTGCAACATGGCTTGCACCCGTTGTATGCGAACGTAGAGTCTATCACACCCGATCATCACGGCGTGTCTCGAAACGACGAACTTTCGCAACGGTGCACACTTGGGGAGAACACAATTTATCTTGAAATTTAAGTGAGGGATCACCTTATAATGCTACCGTCGTCCTAAGCAAAATAAGATGCATAAAAGGATTAACATTACATGCAAATCATAAGTGACATGATATGGCCATGAACTTGTGCTTTTGATCTCCATCTCCAAAGCACCGGCATGATCTCCATCGTCACCGGCATGACACCATGATCTCCATCATCTTGATCTCCATCAACGTGTCGCCATAAGGTTGTCGCGCCGACTGTTGCTTCCACGACTATAGCTAACGTTTAGCGATAAAGTAAAGCATTACATAGCGCTTAATGATTGACACGCAGGTCATACAATAATTAAAGACAACTCTATGGCTCCTGCCAGTTGCCGTACTCATCGACATGCAAGTCGTGATATTCTATACATCACATGATCATCTCATACATCACATATATCTCATCATGTAATTGGCCATATCACATCACAACATACCCTGCAAAAACAAGTTAGACGTCCTCTAATTGTTGTTGCAAATTTTACGTGGCTGCTACGGGTTTGCAAGAACCGTTCTTACCTACGCAAAACCACAACGTGGTGTAGTGATTGCTTTTTGATCTTCTAAAAGAACCCTCTTCATTGAAATCGATTCAACTAAAGTGAGAGAGACAGACACCCGCTAGCCATCTTTATGCAACGAAGTTACATGTTAGTTGAAGGAACCTGTCTCGCGTAAGTGTACGCGTAATGTCGGTCCGGGCCGCTTCATCTCACAGTACCGCCGAATCAAATATCAACTAGTAACGGCAAGCAATATGTATACATCCACGCCCACAACTCGTTTGTGTTCTACTCGAGATCTCATCTACGCATAGACCTAGCTCATGATGCCACTGTTGGGGAACGTTGCATGGGAAACAAAAATTTTCCTACGCACACACAAGATCTATCCATGGTGATGAGCATCTACGAGAGGGAGAGTGAATCTACATACCCTTGTAGATCGCTAAGCGGAAGCGTTAATAAACGCGGTTGATGTAGTCGAACGTCTTCGCGATCCAAATCGCCGAGCATCCCGCGATCCAATCACGATCCTTCCGATCTAGTGCCGAACGGACGGCACCTCCGCGTTCAACACACGTACGGCTTGATGACGCCTTCACCTCCTCGATCCAGCGAGCGATGGTGAAGTAGTGGTTGAGTTCCAGCGGCACGACGGCGTGGTGATGGTGGTGAGGAACAATCTCTGCAGGGCTTCGCCAAGCGCTACGGAGATTATGACGGAGGAACTAGAGGGCTAGGGTTGCCGGCACACGGCTTGGGAAATCCTGATCGATCCCGTGTGCTAGCCCTGCCCCTCTATTTATATGTTGAGCCTTGGGGTCTAAACTTGGAGTAAAAGCCTCCTCCAGGTCGGTTTTACCCGCACAAGGTCGGTTTGGCCCGCAGGGAAAGAGTCCAACTCGGATCCCTGCCGAATCGTGCACAGCCGCGCACAAGCGGTAGTACCGCTTCACACAAGCGGTAGTACCGCTTGGGCGGTAGTACCGCTTCACACAAGCGGTAGTACCGCTCGGGCGGTAGTACCGCTTCACCAAGCGGTAGTACCGCTTACGCGGCAGCAAAACTACTTTTGCACTTTCCAATACCTCGTGGGCTTTATCCCTTTGGCCCATATAAAGTGTTGCTGCACCCGAACACTTCGGTAAACATCCGGAACCCCTTCCGGTGAACTCCGGAACCCTTCCGGAGATCAAAACACTATTATCACATATATCAATCTTTACCTCCGGACTATTCCGGAGATCCTCGTCATGTCCGGGATCTTATCCGGGACTCCGAACAACTTTCGGTCACCAACATAATAACTCAATTATACTAATCGTCACCAAACGTTAAGTGTGTAGACCCTGCGGGTTCGAGAACTATGTAGACATGACCGAGACACCTCTACGATCAATAACCAATAGCGGGACCTGGATGCCCATATTGGCTCCTACATATTCTACGAAGATCTTTATCGGTCGAACCTCTATGTCAAGGATTCAGTTAATCCCGTATGCTGTTCCCTTTGTTCTTCGGTATGTTACTTGCCCAAGATTCGATCGTCGGTATCACTATACCTAGTTCAATCTCGTTACCGGCAAGTCTCTTTACTCGTTCCGTAATACAAGATCTCGTGGCTAACACTTTTAGTCACATTGCTTGCAAGGCTCATTGTGATGTTGTATTACCGAGTGGGCCCTGAGATACCTCTCCGTCATACGGAGTAACAAATCCCAGTCTTGATCCATGCCAACCCAACAGACACCCTCGGAGATATCTGTAGAGCACCTTTATAGTCACCCAGTTACGTTGCGACGTTTGATACACACAAGGTATTCCTCCGGTGTCAGTGAGTTGCATGATCTCATGGTCAAAGGAACAGATACTTGACATGCAGAAAACAATAGCAATAAACTGACACGATCAAATGCTACGTTTACAGTTTGGGTCTTGTCCATCACATCATTCTCCTAATGATGTGATCCCGTTATCAAATGACATCTCATGTCCATGGCCAGGAAACCTTAACCATCTTTGATCAACAAGCTAGTCAACTAGAGGCTTACTAGGGACACAGTGTTGTCTATGTACCCACACATGTATTTGAGTTTCCAATCAATACAATTATAGCATGGATAATAAACGATTATCATGAACAAGGAAATATAATAATAACCAATTTATTATTGCCTCTAGGGCATATTTCCAACAGGGTCCCCCCATGGTGGGGGGCAGCCCCCACAAATGGTGGAGAGTGTTGGGAGGAAGGTGGGGCCCCATGGGGGAACACCATGGACAAGGGAACATGTTTTCTCCATGTTTGGTGGGAACATGTTTCCTTGTTTGGTGGGTGCTTGTTTTGTGGGCTGAAATTTCAGCCCCCCCCTCACCCCTTCCACCACTATATAAGGAGGTGGAGAGGAGCTCTCCATACTCACTCTAACTCTCACACACATGGCATGCATGATCTGCCTTTCTTCTCCCCCTCCCACGAAATAGTTTCGTAGAGCCGAAAGGCTGTCTGGGTTCCGGTGGGAACTAGTTCTGGACGGCGAAGCCCTGCCGGATAGATGACACCGTATGTGTGCAACTCTGTAGAGAGATCGTAGTTTCGGTCTTAGTTCGAGAGTGCCTCCCGAAGGGCTGTCCGTGTGACCGTCCGAGTTTTGGATGTCCTCCCGAAGGGCTGTCCGAGTGACAGTCCGAGTTTCGGAGGTCCTCCCGAAGGGCTGTCCGCGACACCGTCCGGGGGACTGTGCGACCGCCTCCCGGAGGGCTGTCCGCGGGGCAGATGAGGGTATACATCCTCGCGGTTGGGAGGTTGTAAAATCCTAGCTGCGGGGATCTGCAACGCCGTTCGTCATCGACTCTACTTCCGCTGCGCTACGAGTCGGTAACGAAAGAGATCAAACCTTGTATGCAGTCTCCATAGTGGTCCTGGGCTGGTGCGTAGGACGGAAATTTTTTGTTTTCTGCTGCGTTACCCTACAGTGGCATCAAGAGCCGTGCTATGCGTAGATGCAGGTTGCGATCTAGAATACATAGAGATGTATGGGTGTTGCACAATATAATTAGGTAGTAGATGAGATCTATTGCTGATAATTATTTGTGCGGGTAGCAGATGAAGTCTGTTACCCGATGTTCTTGTTGCTTCCCTCGAATTTGCATATTTCTAATCTTGATAACAGTATGGTGGAGTTTCAATGTTCTGGCAATCCGCGATCCTGATTGATCAACGAAGTGCTAACAGTTCATTGAATTCCACCGTAGTTAAAAAGAAAGATGAAATTTTGCAGACGAAAGGGCAATGTAGATGTGATCTGCACGGGGGTCACGCGTATGACGAAGTTTAGTATGGGGCTCGAGATTTTATTATCTCGTGTTTCATACACCCTGGAATGTTAATCTAGCGACTTGGATTATCATGCTTGATGATGGACGTTGGTAGCTTCGGTTTGTTTCGAAACCTTAGAAGCCACGTAAAATAAAATTTCGCATGAACCGATTAGAGGCGTCTAACTTGGTTTTGCAGGATGGTTTGCATGTGCATGTGATGTGGTATAGCAGTGTTCATAATAATTTGATTATGTATGAGATGACTATATGATGTAAATTGATTAACATGACCTGCGTGTCATGATTCGGCATGATGGCTGGAGCCATATGATTGCACTTTAATGACCTGCGTGTCAACCTTATGTAATGCACTTATTTTATTAGCTATAGAGATAGCAATATTATTTGGTGCATCGACAAGGTGGTGGCAATCTTCGCGAAGGTGAACACCGACGCGAATGCCGAAGACGAAGAAATGAAAGACTTCTCCGTCAGAAAGGGCTATACCATATCTTGCTATTATGAATTGCCTGAGATGTTTATCCCTTATGATGCACCCTTCTTGATTGCGCGGTAGTCGCTTTTTATTAGGGTGATCTCTCAAAAAAAAAAATCAAGTAGTTAGTGTTCTCCCAAGTGTAGCACCGTCACGGCAACTATCTCTTCGGGGTATCACATGGTTACATGGGTACGAACGATTAGAGAAGTGTGAGGCGGGTGAGTTGAGACCTCGCAGCAAGATCACTTGGTTGTCTTGACGTTCAGGCATGAAAGTCATGAGCTCGGAACACAAGCATCGAAAGATGAACAAGAGTCACATAGAGATGTGATTGGCAAGTTGGCCTACCAATTGAAATTCTCGTCACTTGAGATGGTTACATCCTTGACGCTGAATTGAAAGTTGGATCTTGCATCACTCACAATCAATTATGAGAGATATTGATTTGAGTGGGAGCGCACTGTAGAATTACCTTGTTTAATTCTCAGTGCAATTAATTATGAACTCTGTCTAAGTGTGATTTGCATAATAGTTGTAGGATAATGGCTCGCGTTTCCACCTTCCCTATTAAAAATTGAATAGCTGTTAAATATCTGGTTAAATCTTTACGGTTGGTAACGTAATGTGAGGATTGTCCTCTAGAGTGCCGAGAAGGACTTTGTCCTATCGCATACTTTCGGTATTCTCCCGCTAATGCTATGGATCATGTGACTCTCGTCCTTCGATCCAAAAGCTAGAATTCTGTTTCAGTCAAGTGCAATACGTTTGCTTCCATGAGACCCGAACTTCAAAAGTTTGGATAGTTATGTGATATTCATGGAATCTGAAAATCATTTTCAGAGACAGATAAAGGCTAAAAGATATGAGATATCCAAAGCAATGTTTGTTTGCAAACTATTAGTAAAGGAGTTTACTATGCATTAGACTGATAAAAGAGGGATCCAGAAGAAGGCCTGTCATATGATGATGGTGAATAAAACAACAACTTAATGAGAAAGGAAGTGTCCGAAGGGTGTTAGTGAAACTTTCACGCCTAGGAAATCCGGGGCTAACGCCACTCTAAAGTTGGGTGCTTCTTCTGAGAGTAGGAGAAATACTGAAAGTTAAACTGTTAGAAGTATAATGGCAAAAGGAAAGAAGACTGGAATATCCAGCTCATGTATGAATGTCATACAAGTTTTTGATGTATAGAAGGCTGGTCAAAGATATAGTTCTTGGCAATTATGGTTAAACATGTTAATCACTTATTCTTGGGTATTGTGAGTTAATCACAAAGATACCCGCTCGATTGCATTCTGTTGCAGCTCGATGTAAGAACTACTATGGTCTGAAAGACTAGCCAGGAATGAGGTTTAGATACGCGCAGGGAACATAGTAAATGTTACTATGCCTTCCATAGGTGTATTCCCTATGTATTTACTTTCATAATTCATTTTAGAGTTTCACACTCTAGCCCTTTGCATAAGGTATCTTGCAAGAAGGTTGTTCATAAGAGAACTTTTGATGTTCGGTGTTATGAATAACATAAGGGCCATACTTTCATTATGAATGAGATGTATGTTATGAATATTGATATTAATACATTGCCTCTGTATTTACTTTCATAATTCATTTAGAGTTTCATACACTCTAGCCCTTTGCATAAGGTATTTTGCAAGAAGGTTATTCATAAGAGAACTTTTGATGTTCGGTGTTATGAATAACATGAAGGGCCATGCTTCCATACAGGATGGGATGTATGCTATGAATATTGATGGTAATATGATACATCCATAACACTGACGCTAAATGTCGCAAGACTAAAAGAATACCACACAAGTGTGGCACGGCATTTGGTCACATTGGAGAAACCCGCATGGAAAATTCCATTATGATGGATTTTTGAAGTCATTTGATTTTGAATCATCTGACACTTGCAACTTTCCTCTGAAAAGTGAAGTGACTGAAATACCGTTCACAGGCCATAAGGAACGAGCAAAGAACATATTGGTGATCATACATTATGATGTGTGAAAGTCCAACAAATGTTGTTGCAAGTAGTGGATTTGTCTATCTTTAGAAATGACTCAAGTAGATATATGGATATTTACTTGTTGAGACGTAAGTCTGGATCTTTTGAATTCATTCATAAGGTTTTCAAAAATGAAGTAGAAGTTATTGTAACAAGAAAATTATGTTTCTACAATTCGATTGCAGAAAGGAATATTTGAGTTACAACTTTAGCGAATGTCTGATGAGTTATGAAAGGGGTTTCATAACTTGCACCTCCTGGAACACCACTGCAAGTGGAAAGTCCGTGAAGATGTAATCGAACCATTTATGACATGGTAAGATGAAAGATGACATAAATAAATTTGCCATTATCCCTTTTAAGGTGATGCTTTAGAGACTACGGCTTTTACACTGAAAAGAGCTCCATCGGGTCTGTTGAAATGACGCCATGGTATGGTACGCCCAACCATGTTATATCTTTTCTTAACATTTGGAATATGGGGCTTGTGTAAAAGATTACAAACCTATTCCAAATCAGACAAATGCTACTTTGTAAGGTTATCCCAAGTCATTGGGTATTCCTCCCTCACTATACCGAGGCAAATAGGATTGCCACAAAACGGTATGCTTTTAAAGAGAATAGTTCTTACAAAAGGTGAGTGGGAGGACAGTGCAACTCGACGAGATAACCGGTATCTTCGTCATCAGGTCAAAGGAAAGGAACCTTGGAAGTGATTCCGGAGTTTCCTACTGCGACTGATACGGAAGTCTCTACAATAAAATGTATGGACTTCAGTCGAACTTGCAGCTGAACCTCGTAGGCAAGGCTCGTGCAAACCTCTCAGGTGCGCAAACGAGATATTGTTGTTGGACAACAGTATACCTACGATACACAAGGAAGCGATGATGGGCCCTGACTCCGGAATTGGCTAAATGCCAATACAATCCGAGATAGTTTCCATATAAGTAATTCAAGATTAGAACCTTGATACACCTTTCGGAAGACTTAGAGTCTAAACGAATATTTATGGAAATAAAAACTGATACGGATAAAAATGTTTTATCCATAAAGCTCGACTTGTTGAAATAACAAGTTCAAGGAGTTGACTACGATGAGGTTGTTTCACCGTAGCGATGCTTGAGGTCGGTTCGGGTTGAACTAGCAATTAATTCATATATCATTCATGAGATATGAAACATGGATGACAAAAGGATTTCCATCTCATGGAAATGAAACCTAGGACTTGTATGTGATACAGTCCAAAGTAATTTGTCAATCCAGAGGATGCTAGCAAGTATGCAAACTTCAGAGTTCCAGCGATGGACAGAAGAGAGCAAAGTGGAGTTGGAATCTTCGTGTTTTGATGAAATGGCCAAAGGGGTTTGACTTCATCAATGGGTAACGAAGATGCTTGTAATTCAAGAAATTAAGTGGGAGCATAATAATATTTCTAAAAATGTTGTGTGCTTGACACATTGTTAATTGGAAATAAATTTCTTGACACGAATTAAGGACTTCATTTGAAAATAGTTTTTTGATGAAGTGCTTGGGCTAAATAGCCTCAATATTAGGCATGATGATCTATGGAGATAGATTTACCTAATAGGGCTAAGCGATGAATACATATTGACAAGATGCTAAAACCTTTTAGCATTTAAAATGCCAAGAAGTGATTCTTGCCGAAGTCACATGGAAAGAGTTTTGCAAGACTCGGTGTCCCAAAACACTGATGAGTAAAATACATGATGGAGATTCCACACACTCTTGTGTTTGGATTAATCATGTATTCCATGGTATGTAAAACAACTAGATATGTCCGATACTCCAAAGTTGTTGAGAGTATGGATACCAAAGTGATCAAAGTACTGATCGTAGGACAACAGTGAAAGATGTCATTAAAGTACTAGAGTAGTAGTGATGACATGTTTTCTCGCAAACAGAGATTATGAAGTGCTCGTTGTAAGTAATTACATCGATACAGTCTTCATCATTGCTCCATGCGATTTTCGATTTAAGTTAAGGGTTTTGTGTAATACATAATATGGTGGCACGGTAGTTGGAAATTGTTCCAAACAAGATACTGTGGCAAATTCTATAACAGAGGCTAAGTATGTTGACGCTTAAGAAGCGACAAAGAAGTTGTTGAATCATATAGTTCATTCATGAACTTAGTATGGTTCCAAGATGGCTTTTGTCTATGGGACACTATTGCAGATAGTTGCTCCATAGCTCAGTCTGAGGAATCAGGTTTCGACCAATGATTCACACATATGCAAAGCCAAGTCCACACAAAATATGAAGTTTGTGAAAGCTTGAAAACGCGAGGATATGCAAAGTTACACACGGAGCTGAAGTCGTCAGATCCGTTGGACATCAGGCTATACCACATGCGAAGCATATTTTACACCAGTATGCCATAGGTGTAAAGTGCATTAGCATTGACTATATTATTGACTCTAGTGCAAGTGGGAGTCTGTAGGAGATATGCCCTAGAGGCAATAATAAATGTTATTGATTATCTCCCTGTTCATAATTAGGTTTATGTTCCATGCTATAACTGTTGTGGTTCTCGAGTCTGCAATAACCACGAGGCTCGGAGGAAGACTCATTTGCACGTGTGGGATAATAAAAGGTAAAATGTATTCCTAGTCAAGCCTCTATGACTGGCTCAAGTATTGCATGATGATCCTGTTTTCCTGATCATGGGCATGGCTATGCCGGCAATTTTGAGGGCACAATTGTTGGTAGAACACTTGTGTTGAATCGACCCAATATTGATGTTATGCTATGAGATACATTCGTCATAAGTTAATGGTTAATAACACAGGAAGTTAATGTTTGCATAATTCCTTAGACCATTAGAGTATCGAGTTTCTTCATGCTTGCTTCATGAACTTTGAGGTTTGTTAAACGTCATCCGTAAATGGGTGGCTATTACGGCGGCTTACGGGTTCATGGAAAAGTATGTCAAGTAACTTGATAGCTCAAGATTGGGATTTGCTCCTCCGACGATGGAGAGATATCTCTGGGCCCTCTCGGTGTTACGGTATCCATCATCGTCTGGCCAGACACTTTTGTGATTTGATCACGGGGATGCCGGAACACGGGAACGAGAAAAGAGAACAATACCGGTAACGAGGTAACTAGCATTGTGGACAAGTTGTTGATCCACAGGGATGCCGATAAATCTCACCTCGGCTATTGTAACATATCGCGAAGCAACAGGAATAGCACACGGCAACTGGAGGTTCACTCGAATATTCATTCGTGTGGGTATAGGGGTCAATATGGGTGTCCACGGCTCCGATGCTGATCATTGATCGGAAAGTGTTCCGGTCATGTCTATACTTCACCGAACCTATAGGGTCACACGCTTAAGGGTCATCTATCTGCTGAATACTAGACGAGGAGTCCGAGAGAAAGTCACTGGAAAGGTTTCAGAGACGATGGAAAAGTTCCGGAGAGAACACCGGAAAAGTTTCGGTAAAACCGAAAAGTTGTTTCGGATAAAACCATTGATCCAAAAAGGTTTAGGCAAGCACCGGGAATGTTTTGGAGGTTGCCAGATTGGTCTGGTAATTTCTGGAATTTTTCCGGAGAAAAAACCGAAAAAGGTTTTCGGAGCTGCCGGAATTGTTTACCGGGTAAACGAAGATGGTTTTAAATTAAACCACCATACCGGAAATGTTCCGGAGCGCGTCCAGATAATTTTAGAGGGTGCCGGAAATGTTCTGGGACCTTCCGGAATTTTTCAGAAGAAATAGTTTCGGAAAACATCTTGTCCCAGCGAGAGGGGACAAGATCCCACGGATCGTGGGGGCTGTTTTTGGGCTGTTTTTGGGGGCGCCCCCTTTAGGGGACAACCCCCATGTGGCTGGACAAAGTGTTGGGGGCCCCCCCATGGTGGGGGCAGCCCCCACAAATGGTGGAGAGTGTTGGGAGGAAGGTGGGGCCCCATGGGGGAACACCATGGACAAGGGAACATGTTTTCTCCATGTTTGGTGGGAACATGTTTCCTTGTTTGGTGGGTGCTTGTTTTGTGGGCTGAAATTTCAGCCCCCCCCTCACCCCTTCCACCACTATATAAGGAGGTGGAGAGGAGATCTCCATACTCACTCTAACTCTCACACACATGGCATGCATGATCTGCCTTTCTTCTCTCCCTCCCACGAAATAGTTTCGTAGAGCCAAAAGGCTGTCTGGGTTCCGGTGGGAACTAGTTCTGGACGGCGAAGCCCTACCGGATAGATGACACCGTATGTGTGCAACTCTGTAGAGAGATCGTAGTTTCGGTCTTAGTTCGAGAGTGCCTCCCGAAGGGCTGTCCGTGTGACCGTCCGAGTTTTGGAGGTCCTCTCGAAGGGCTGTCCGAGTGACAGTCCGAGTTTCGGAGGTCCTCCCGAAGGGCTGTCCGCGACACCGTCCGGGGGACTGTGCGACCGCCTCCCGGAGGGCTGTCCGCGGGGCAGATGAGGGTATACATCCTCGCGGTTGGGAGGTTGTAAAATCCTAGCTGCGGGGATCTGCACCGCCGTTCGTCATCGACTCTACTTCCGCTGCGCTACGAGTCGGTAACGAAAGAGATCAAACCTTGTATGCAGTCTCCATAGTGGTCCTGGGCTGGTGCGTAGGTCGGAAATTTTTTGTTTTCTGCTGCGTTACCCTACAGGCACAGCCTCGGCGGGCTCAACATCGCGCTCGCCATGGAGAGGTTCCCGCGCAAGGTCGCCGCGGCCGTGTTCCTCGCCGCGTGCATGCCTGCGTCGGCAGGTGTGACGCCCCTGCTCGACACGTGCACTAATCATACACGCAAACGTGCACGCTCGAGATCAGAGACTCACGGGAAGATATCACAACACAACTCTAACCTCAAATTTAAACATAAATCATCATATTACAAGCCTGGGGTCACGAGGACCCAAATACATAAGTCATACAAACCAAATATCTGAGTACAGACATAGTTAGTCAAGTTTTGCCTTAAGAAGGCTCGCACAAACAATGACACGAATCGAAGAGGCGCAAGCCTCCTGCCTGGGCGCCTCCGAACTACTCCTGGTCGGCTGGCTCAACCCAGTAGAAGTGGCCTCCGGGACTCTCCTGGTAGTAGGCATCTGCGGTGGCGTCTGGCTCCTGGACTCCATCGTCTGATTTCATCAAGTGGGTATGGGGAAAAGAATAGCAAAGCAACCATGAGTACTCATCCAAAGTACTCGCAAGACTGACATCAGAACTATGCTAAATGCATTGTATCAAAGGAATGGGGCTATATCTGTGGACTGTACTGCAGAAATGCTGGAATAAAGGGGAGAGGCCTAGCCTATCGAAGACTAGCATCTTGAAGCAATCTTGCAGCATCAGAAGAGAGTAGAGCACGATAATATATAGCAATCATAGTTTAGCAACTCCCTGAGATCCTTCCTCGTCTACCCTGCGAGAAAGTAATCCCGAGAGCAGTAGTAACAGTTTAATATGTATCATCATCAGTTTGTAGTTGTCATAGATCCGGATACAACTCTGAGCGTCCTGTTACCGTGGACACGGCTATTCGAATAGATAACTTTCCTGCAGGGGTGCACTACTGTTACCCAACACGCTCGATTAACTCCGGCCGGACACACTGGCTGGGTAATGCCCGGCCTCGGCTGATCGACACATCGCAGCCCGACCTAGAGCTCAGCAGAGAGGTCAACACGCCGGTCTAAATCCTAAGTACAAAGGGGTCTTGGGCCATCGCCCTTTGCGCTCCTGCACGTTGCGAGGGTAGTCGGGGCCCAGGCGCGACACTGAATACACCAGTGACGTAACCAGCCCACCCCAACCAGCCCGCATCTCTGAGCTGTGACGTCTGAAGAGCTTTCGGCTGATACATGCGACGTAGAGGGCCCCATTAAACCATTATCCCACGTGGTGGTCGTGCGTATAGGGCACGACGACCCACTCAGATCAAATACCCAAATTCGTTAAGCTCGTTTAGTAACTCGCAGAGACGAACAGGGTTCCTGTCGCTCCAACTTGGTATTGCATGATGCGCGGGTACTCTTGGTGCCGACCCGTCTTTAAAGATGTTCACTCGCAGGCACCCTTGGGGCCAGCCCGACTTTAACAGTTTATGTATTTGCAGAATGTAAATGTTTCCGCGATCCTCACCTAGAGTGAACACGGCCCGATATCAAGCATGGCATACGGACAAGGGTGATGGGCCACTGATGAAGAAGTAGCACAGCTAAGTATTGTGGGACAACAGGTGGGGTATCAATAACAGACTACAAAATCAGGCTATGCATCGGATTAGGTGCTATCGGAACAGTAGCAGGGGTAATTCTAATGCAAGAATAAGAGAGAGGAGCATGGGTGATATCTGATGATCAAGGGGGTTTTGCTTGCCTGGAAGCTCTGCTGAAGGGGCCTGGTCGTCGGCGGTCTCAGGGGCTATCGAGAGAGAAGGAGGGGGAAGAAATAGTAAATACACGGCAATAAGGCAACAGGGATGCATGACATGTCTAAATGATATGCAGAGGTGTTTTACAGCCTAACAAAATGATTTAGTTAATTTAGGAATTTATTTGGATTTATTTTATTAAGGTTGTGCACTATTCATATACCGGATACGGGCAAAATGTCCCATGTTCGGTATGTTAGAGGGGTGTGGCAGACATGTGGATAGGTTATTCAGATTCTACACATTTTTCTGATCATTTTTCATATATAAATTATTTTAATCCGAGTAACGGTTTAAAAGATATGAATTTTCAAAGTTTTAAACATTTTCTGAATTTTCTGAAATTATTTAAATCAACATTATCCGAAACAGTAAGGGGGTGACGTCATCATGACGTATTGCTGGCGTCAGCAGTCAACAGGGGCGCTGACCAGTCAAATCTGACAGGTGGGACCCACCTGTCATAGGCTAGACTAATTTAACAGAGGATTAAACTAACTAATTAAGCTAATTATCTAGGGGGGACCCACTGTCAGTGTCTAACTAGTTAATTAATTAACTAATAATTTAATTAACTTTTTAATTAACAATTTTAGTTATTTTTAAAAACGTTTAAAATGGCGGGGCCCTCCTGTCATACTCACTGGGTCAGCCCAGTCAGCGCTGACCAGTCAATGGACCCACTGGGGCCCGTGGTCAGTGACACAGAGGGCGGCCCCAGCCGGCCACGTCGGACGCCGGCGCCGGAACAGTCTCCGGCGAGCTCGCGCGACGGTGAGCAACTCCGGCGAGCTCGGGATTCTTCTACGGGGCATCATTTTGAGCGATTCTTGCGGCGTTCGAACGAGTGGAGCAGCGCGCATCGATCTAGCCTAGCGGCGCGAGGCGGGGCGGCCGGAATCGAGCGCTATGACGGCGACGGCGGACGACGGTTTCGGGTGATCTACGGGCAGGCGGCTATGGCGTGTTTTCGCGCCCGCATTCGGTCGCATCCGAACGAGTGCGATGCGCCGCGTCGATCCAAGCTACTACGACGGGCTGGGGTGGTCGGAAGCGACGGCAATGGCGAGCCCGGGCGGCGGGCAGAACATGGCGCGGCGGCGAGCTCGCAACGGTGAAATACGCGGCGCGAGGAGAGAAAGGGAGGGAGGAAGGAGCTCACCAAGCGGCTAAGGAAAGCCCTTGACGGCTTAGGAGCGTAGACGGAGGCCGGGGACGACGGGGATCGCCGGCAACAGTTAGATGATGCCGAGCTCGATCCCGGTGATGTGGTTGCGCAGAGCTCGGTCCAGCGGTCGGAGAAGAAGGAGAAGAGGCAGGCGGAGCGATTGAGCACGTCGGAGCGACGATCGGGAGGCGGTGGCCGTGCTAAATCACGGCCATGGCGGCGGCGACTTCGGGTGAGGTGGGGGGACCGGGAGAGAGAGGGCGAATGGGAGCGAGTGGGGGCAGATAGGGTTTCGGGGAGAGAGGGGAGCGACCAGGGGCGGCCTTAACGGCGCGGGAGAGCCGCGGGATGGGCGAGCAGGGGAGGGGCCCGGCGCGGCGAGTGCGGCAACGACGACAGCGCGTGCGCGCATGAGCAGGGAGCTAGGGGACGACCTAGTCGGTCTGGGCCGGCTGACTTAGGCCCAGCAACGCGGGCGGTTTCTCTTTTTCTTCTTTTTCTTCTCTGTTTTTCTTTTTCTTTTCTGTTTTGCAAAAAGTGTGGCCCACATTCGACTTTAGTAAAATAGGTGATCTAGCCCAATATTCACAATGCATTTTTACCTACCACCAGAAATTGGTTTGGAGCTCATATGATTTCAGTAGATTTACTATTTAATAAAAATGGATTAAAATGCTACTGTTTGCTACTGTTTTAGGTTAATAGAGTCAATTAACTAATTTAATTAATGTTGCATGTATTTTTATAATTGTCTCTGGATTATTTACAACATTATGTACATTTTTGTTTCTGATTTTGAACAACTTTTATTTTCACTTTATATTTGAATTGGAATTTTTAATTGGATTTGAAATGAAGTATGATGCAAATGATGCTCAAGCATGGTTAATTATGGTGACCTGGCATTATCAAAAGGTGATTACTGTTGCTATTACATGGGGGTGTTACAATTCTCCTCCTCTAACAAGAATTCTCGTCCCGAGAATTAAGAGGTAGGCTGGAAGAGAGCGGGATATTCTTCACGAAGACGATCTTCGCGTTCCCAAGTGGCTTCATCTTCAGAATGATTCGACCACTGAACTTTAAGGAACTTGATTGCCTTCTGACGGGTTCGACGTTCAGCTTGATCAAGAATGCGGATCGGATACTCTTGATAAGAAAGATCCTCTTGCAATTCAAGCACTTCATGATTCACTGCTCGGATAGGATCCTTGAAGCAGCGACGGAGTTGCGACACGTGAAAGACATCATGTACTTGAGAAAGGTTTGGCGGCAATTCCAATTGATATGCCACTTCTCCTCGACGGGCGAGAATACGAAAGGGGCCAATGTAGCGAGGAGCTAACTTGCCCTTGATCCCAAATCGGTGGGTGCCTTTCATCGGAGTGACGCGAAGGTACGCTTGCTCGCCAGGTTGATAGATCATTACCTGGTGCTTTCGATCATAGTTGCTCTTCTGACGAGACTGAGCAGTTTTCAAATGCTCACGGACAATGCGGACTTGTTCTTCAGCTTGCTGAATAATGTACGGTCCAACGAGTGACCGTTCCCCAGTTTCTGATCAATTCAGAGGGGTTCGACACTTACGTCCATAAAGAACTTCAAACGGTGCCATCTTCAAACTAGCTTGATAGCTATTGTTGTATGAGAATTCGGCATATGGGAGAGATTCTTCCCATTTCTTACCGAATGAGATGACACAAGCTCGAAGCATGTCTTCAAGCACTTGATTGACTCGTTCGACTTGTCCCTGGGTCTGGGGGTGAAATGTGGTGCTGAAGTTCAGATGAGTTCCCATAGCTTCTTGGAAACTGTTCCAAAATCTGGAGGTAAAGAGGCTGCCACGATCTGAACTGATCTCCAGTGGAATACCGTGAAGCGACACGATTCTGGAAACATATAAGTCTGCTAACTGACTAGTAGTGATTGTCTCCTTAACTGGCAGAAAGTGAGCAACCTTGGAGAAACGGTCGATGACGACAAAGATAGCATCATGACCTTTCTGCGATCTGGGAAAACCAGTAATGAAGTCCATTTCGACCTTGTCCCATTTCCATTCAGGAATTTCAAGTGGTTGAAGTAGTCCAGCAGGCCTTTGATGTTCTGCCTTGATGCGACGGCAAACGTCACATTCAGACACATAGCGAGCAATGTCATGCTTCATATCAGGCCACCAGTACCGTTGACGAATGTCTTGGTACATCTTGGTGCTACCGGGGTGAATTGAAAGAGGCGTATCATGTGCTTCTTTCATAACATCCGAACGAGAGTCCAGATTATGTTTTCTGGGGACCACTAGGCGGCCCTTGAAGAACAAGGCACCATCATCTCCAACATGATAGAATGAAGGATTTCCCTTGGAGAGGTATTTCGTAATCTTCTCGACTTTAGAGTCGTATTTCTGTCTCGTCTTGATGTTGCACTCGAGGTCTGGTTCAACCACCAGGGTATTGAGATAACCCTGTGGAACAATATGGAGGTTCAACTTGCGAAGCTCTTCATAGAGATGAGGCTGTGCTTGCTGAACCATGAGGTTATTGCAATATGATTTGCGACTCAAGGCATCAGCCATTACATTAGCCTTGCCAGGGGTATAAGAGATATCCATGTCATAATCAGCTATTGTCTTGAGCCATCTTTGTTGACGAAGGTTTAAATCTGGTTGAGTATACAGATACTTCAGACTTTGGTGGTCCGTGTATATCTCGCAACGATTACCAAGAAGGTAATGTCGCCACAGCTTCAAAGCATAGATAACTGCTGCTAACTCAAGATCATGTGTTGGATACTTATCTTTGTGAGGACGCAATTGACGAGAGCCATAAGCAATCACTTTGCGCTCTTGCATTAGGACACAGCCTAATCCTTGACGGGATGCGTCGCAGTATATCACAAAGTCCTTGCGAGAATCAGGGGGAGCTAGCACCGGGGCATATGTCAACTTGTCTTTGAGTGTTTGGAAACTGTCCTGACACTTTTCTGTCCACTCAAACTTAACGCCCTTGTGAAGCAGATCAGTCAGTGGTTTAGCAATCTTGGAGAAGTTCTCGACGAATCGGCGGCAATAGCTAGCGAGACCGAGAAAACTTCTGACTTGCTTAACATTCTTCGGAGGAGTCCAGTCAAGAATAGCCTGAACTCGTTCTGGGTTAACGGCAATGCCATCTTTGGAGATCACATGACCAAAATAGGTCACCTCAGATAACCAGAATTCACGCTTGGAGAATTTGGCATACAGTTGATGTTCTCGAAGCCTCTCCAATACAAGCCGAAGATGTTCGGCGTGTTCTTCTTCATTCTTGGAAAATATAAGGATATCATCCAAGTAAACCACGACGAACTTGTCGAGGTAGTCCATGAAGATATAGTTCATTAATCGAGAAAAAGTTGCTGGAGCATTGGTTAAGCCGAAGGACATAATGGTGTACTCGTATGATCCATAGCGAGTAACGAAAGCGGTCTTTGGAATATC
This sequence comes from Elymus sibiricus, assembly GCA_039707655.1. NCBI lineage: Eukaryota > Viridiplantae > Streptophyta > Magnoliopsida > Poales > Poaceae > Elymus > Elymus sibiricus. Next base: position 463,970,362 of record CM077667.1, on the reverse strand, counting down.
CTCTTTGCGGACTCGAATCTGATGATAACCCAACCTTAAGTCGAGTTTAGAGAACACAGAGGATCCAGCAAGCTGATCATAAAGATCGTTGATCCGGGGGAGTGGATATTTGTTCTGGATTGTTTCTTGGTTGATGGGCCGATAGTCCTGGACCAATCGGTTAGTTCCATCCTTCTTCTTAACAAAGAGAGAAGGTGCTCCCCAAGCAGAGGAACTGGGGCGTATGAAACCCTTCTTAAGTGACTTGTTGATTTCCTCCTTAAGCTCAAGGAGTTCATGTGGCGGCATCTTGTATGGGCGCTTAGCAATAGGAGTGGTGCCCGGTTTCAAGTCGATGACAAACTCAACGGCTCTAACAGGGGGTATCCCTGGAAGTTCTTCTGGAAAGACGTCCGGAAAATCGCGAACAACTGGAATGTTCTCAATTCCCTCGAGAGGTGAAGCGTTCAATGCATTCAGAGCATAAATCTGAGCTTTGGCATTCCGAGTAATGCGGGCGGTGTAGTTCACTATCTCATCTGAGGGGTGTAGGAGTTGGACGATTTTGGTGGCACAATTGATCGAAGCAGTGTGAGCTTTCAACCAATCCATTCCCAGAATGAGGTCTATATTGGAAGAATTTAAAATAATGGGTGATACAAGGAATTCCAATCCTTTGATTTCAACAGGGATATTATGTGCCATCATGGAGGTTTGACAACGGCCACTGGGGGTTTTAACGACCAGTGGAGTATGCATCTCCTCATATTGTATGCTATGCTTAAATGCAAATTTTCCTGACATGAATGAATGCGATGCCCCTGAATCAAATAAAACTGAAGCTGGTACTGAGTTAACGAGAAGGGTACCCATCACAGTATCAGGTTGCTCCTGAACTTCTTCAACGTCGACGTGGTAAGCTTGTCCACGTCCATAAGCAGCAGGCCCGGTGTTATAGTTGCGGGTCTGATTGTTGCCACGGCCATTGCGAGGAAATGCCAACTGATTCTGACTCTGGCGGCAATCCTTGGCCATGTGACCTGGTTTGCGACACTTGAAACACAGACCGTCTTCAGGACGAAGAGGGGCAGCACGCGGTGGAGCAGCTTGAACTCTTGGCTGCCTCGGTGGTGGAGGAGGCAGACGGGGTGCAGCATAGGAGGGCCTTGGCGCAGGGGCAGTTGGACGGTACATGCTGTTGGGAATCCACATCTTACGCCTCTGCCCTGAGCTCGATGATGAGCCAACGTCACGATAGCGCTTCTGTGACTCCTTGTGCTCCATCTGAGCAGTCTCCAGCAGGATAGTCTTGTTCACAAGGGTGGCAAAGTTGGTGAAGTCTTGAGTGGCAATTGCTAGCTTGAGGTCTGGGTGAAGTCCACCATGGAATTTCTTCTGTCTACGAGCATCAGTTGGAATGTCTTCTTCAGCATAGCGGGACAGGTTAAGAAACTCCCGCTGATAAGCTTCGACAGACTTGTTGCCCTGAGTAAGGTTGCGAAACTCTGTCTTCTTCCGGTCCATGATTCCCTGAGGAATATAGCGGGCGCGGAAAGCAGTCTGGAACTCAATCCAAGTGATGATTGTTCCTTCAGGTAGTGAACGCCTGTGGGTGGACCACCATTGAGCAGCGGGGCCCTTCAGAAAGTAGGTCGCGAAGGTGACATAGCTGTCAGGGGCGACACTGGCAGATTCCATCTCGTATGCGATGTCGCGAAGCCACTCATCGGCATCCAGTTGCTGTTCAGAGTTGCGGTACGTGGTTGGGTTGAGACGCACAAACTCCTGCAGAGTTATTGCGGCAGGTTGCTGGTTCTGATTTTGGTTCTGATGCGGAAACTGGGCCATGATGCCTTGTATGAATTGACGGTTCACTTCAAACTGTTGCATCATTGCGGCCATGTAGTTGGGCGGTGGTGGCTGCTCAGGGGCACGACCACGACCACGAGCACCTGGCCTAACCATCCTGCTAAAATTTAACAGGGGGTAGTTTAGAAAAGCACTTGTGAGTGTTTAAAGACAAGCTTAATGTAACACGACAATGAATAAGCAGTGCAATAGATACATAATAGTCGTCAATTAAGACATACAGATCCATACACAGAGTCGGTTACGCGCGGACAGCATAACGGCGTAAAATTAAAGAAAAAGACATACTAGGCGACGCGCAGGCACGCGGTGAGGAATACACAACGAGACATAGCAAAGGCTACATGAACGTCGGGGAAAACCACTGAAACGGGGTAACTGCAAGTGCGGACGATGAGTATCTGTAGCAAAAAAGTCCTGCTCTCCATGTGCACTCTGATGCAGAACCCGGTCTCGAACTGGAAGAAGAGGTCCACGCGCAGGCCTGTGACCTCCAACAGCAGGCCAATCGATACCTGCCGGCATCTGAGTCCTGCACGGGTAAAGGATATACTCGGGATGTATCCCTGCACGAACAGCTGGTAGCAACTGTGTCATAGCATCGTAAAGACGTGCTCGAGTGGCAAACAGCTCGACGGCAAGAGCCCGGTTAGTGCGATCCAGAGCCTGGATGCACTGAATCAACACGTGCGGGTCGTATCGACGACGCTCGTAAGGGGCACAGATAGCTGTGTAGTATCCAATAGCATCTCCAGTAGGCGCATACGGAATGTATCCGAACTCAGAGGCATCCAAGCTACTATGCTCTCCACGGAGTCGTGCGACAGCAGAATAGGCAGCATCATGGACTGCCATCTCGATCGTCACACCGATACCGTGAAAGATGTGCAACTCAGTGTCGGAGTTGTCCCTCTGATCATAGATACGAACATCAGCATGGTACTGGTCCTGGTTGAACTCGCGGAAATCCTCATAGACCATGTACTCGGGGTACCAGCGGTAACCCAGTCTGGTCAGGAGGGCGATCAGGACAGCTGGAAAACCAGGGGCATCACGAGCCCAAGTGCGAAGCACAAGCTGCGTCGCAGGGCGCGGCGGAAACAGGCGATCCATCTGAAACAAAGGAAGTTCAGGATTGTCAAATGACAATGGGAAGTATCGTATAACTTGGAAAAGTTAAACAAACCAATGTAAAGGAAAATATGATGATCAGACTAATCAGATCAATGGTAAGGAACAAGCACAGATAATCCAGCTCTCCGGGTGGACGAGATTACGAGATCCTAGTGTCGGCGTTAGTAAAATTCATTTAACCCGAAAGGAAGAGAGTTCAGAGTCCCAGAGTATAGAAGAGGAATAAAAGATCCTAATACCACCCAGTTGGCGACGTGGGCCCGTAAGCCACACATCCATGTTAGTAAAATAGTTTTCGGAAATACTAGACTCAACTGCGGCCAAGGAGTTGGAGAGGGGCTTCCTACAGGCAGTCGGCTCTGATAGCAACTTGTGACGCCTCTGCTCGACACGTGCACTAATCATACACGCAAACGTGCACGCTCGAGATCAGAGACTCACGGGAAGATATCACAACACAACTCTAAACTCAAATTTAAACATAAATCATCATATTACAAGCCAGGGGTCACGAGGACCCGAATACATAAGTCATACAAACCAAATATCTGAGTACAGACATAGTTAGTCAAGTTTTGCCTTAAGAAGGCTAGCACAAACAACGACACGAATCGAAGAGGCGCAGGCCTCCTGCTTGGGAGCCTCCGAACTACTCCTGGTCGGCTGGCTTAACCCAGTAGAAGTGGCCTCCGGGACTCTCCTGGTAGTAGGCATCTGCGGTGGCGTCTGGCTCCTGGACTCCATCGTCTGATTTCATCAAGTGGGTATGGGGAAAAGAATAGCAAAGCAACCGTGAGTACTCATCCAAAGTACTCGCAAGACTGACATCAGAACTATGCTAAATGCATTGTATCAAAGGTATGGGGCTATATCTGTGGACTGTACTGCAGAAATGCTGGAATAAAGGGGAGAGGCCTAACCTATCGAAGACTAGCATCTTGAAGCAATCTTGCAGCATCAGAAGAGAGTAGAGCAAGATAATATATAGCAATCATAGTTTAGCAACTCCCTGAGATCCTTCCTCGTCTACCCTGCGAGAAAGTAATCCCGAGAGCAGTAGTAACAGTTTAATATGTATCATCATCAGTTTGTAGTTGTCATAGATCCGGATACAACTCTGAGCGTCCTGTTACCGTGGACACGGCTATTCGAATAGATAACTTTCCTGCAGGGGTGCACTACTGTTACCCAACACGCTCGATTAACTCCGGCCGGACACACTGGCTGGGTAATGCCCGGCCTCGGCTGATCGACACATCGCAGCCCGACCTAGAGCTCAGCAGAGAGGTCAACACGCCGGTCTAAATCCTAAGTACAAAGGGGTCTTGGGCCATCGCCCTTTGCGCTCCTGCACGTTGCGAGGGTAGTCGGGGCCCAGGCGCGACACTGAATACACCAGTGACGTAACCAGCCCACCCCAACCAGCCCGCATCTCTGAGCTGTGACGTCTGAAGAGCTTTCGGCTGATACATGCGACGTAGAGGGCCCCATTAAACCATTATCCCACGTGGTGGTAGTGCGTATAGGGCACGACGACCCACTCAGATCAAATACCCAAATTCGTTAAGCTCGTTTAGTAACTCGCAGAGACGAACAGGGTTCCTGTCGCTCCGACTTGATATTGCATGACACGCGGGTACTCTTGGAGCCGACCCGTCTTTAAAGATGTTCACTCGCGGGCACCCTTGGGGCCAGCCCGACTTTAACAGTTTAAGTATTTGCAGAATGTAAATGTTTCCGCGATCCTCACCCAGAGTGATCACGGCCCGATATCAAGCATGGCATACGGACAAGGGTGATGGGCCACCGATGAAGAAGTAGCACAGCTAAGTATTGTGGGACAACAGGTGGGGTATCAATAACAGACTACAAAATCAGGCTATGCATCGGATTAGGTGCTATCGGAACAGTAGCAGGGGCAATTCTAATGCAAGAATAAGAGAGAGGAGCATGGGTGATATCTGATGATCAAGGGGGTTTTGCTTGCCTGGAAGCTCTGCTGAAGGGGCCTGGTCGTCGGCGGTCTCAGGGGCTATCGAGAGAGAAGGAGGGGGAAGAAACAGTAAATACACGGCAATAAGGCAACAGGGATGCATGACATGTCTAAATGATATGCAGAGGTGTTTTACAGCCTAACAAAATGATTTAGTTAATTTAGGAATTTATTTGGATTTATTTTATTAAGGTTGTGCACTATTCATATACCGGATACGGGCAAAATGTCCCATGTTCGGTAAGTTAGAGGGGTGTGGCAGACATGTGGATAAGTTATTCAGATTCTACACATTTTTCTGATCATTTTTCATATATAAATTATTTTAATCCGAGTTACGGTTTAAAAGATATGAATTTTCAAAGTTTTAAACATTTTCTGAATTTTCTGAAATTATTTAAATCAACATTATCCGAAACAGTAAGGGGGTGACGTCATCATGACGTATTGCTGGCGTCAGCAGTCAACAGGGGCGCTGACCAGTCAAATCTGACAGGTGGGACCCACCTGTCATAGGCTAGACTAATTTAACAGAGGATTGAACTAATTAATTAACCTAATTATCTAGGGGGGACCCACTGTCAGTGTCTAACTAGTTAATTAATTAACTAATAATTTAATTAACTTTTTAATTAACAATTTTAGTTATTTTTAAAAAACGTTTAAAATGGCGGGGCCCGCCTGTCATACTCACTGGGTCAGCCCAGTCAGCGCTGACCAGTCAATGGACCCACTGGGGCCCGTGGTCAGTGACACAGAGGGCGGCCCCAGCCGGCCACGTCGGACGCCGGCGCCGGAACAATCTCCGGCGAGCTCGCGCGACGGTGAGCAACTCCGGCGAGCTCGGGATTCTTCTACGGGGCATCATTTTGAGCGATTCTTGCGGCATTCGAACGAGTGGAGCAGCGCGCGTCGATCTAGCCTAGCGGCGCGAGGCGGGGCGGCCGGAATCGAGCGCTATGACGGCGACGGCGGACGGCGGTTTCGGGTGAGCTACGGGCAGGCGGCTACGGCGTGTTTTCGCGCCCGCATTCGGTCGCATCCGAACGAGTGCGATGCGCCGCGTCGATCCAAGCTACTAGCACGGGCTGCGGTAGTCGGAAGCGACGGCAACGGCGAGCCCGGGCGGCGGGCAGAACATGGCGCGGCGGCGAGCTCGCAACGGTGAAATACGCGGCGCGAGGAGAGAAAGGGAGGGAGGGAAGAGCTCACCAAGCGGCTAAGGAAAGCCCTCGACGGCTTAGGAGCGTAGACGGAGGCCGGGGACGACGGGGATCGCCGGCGACAGTGAGATGATGCCGAGCTCGATCCCGGTGATGTGGTTGCGCAGAGCTCGGTCCAGCGGTCGGAGAAGAAGGAGAAGAGGCAGGCGGAGCGATTGAGCACGTCGGAGCGACGATCGGGAGGCGGTGGCCGTGCTAAATCACGGCCATGGCGGCGGCGACTTCGGGTGAGGTGGGGGGACCGGGAGAGAGAGGGCGAATGGGAGCGAGTGGGGGCAGATAGGGTTTTGGGGAGAGAGGGGAGCGACCAGGGGAGGCCTTAACTGCGCGGGAGAGCCGCAGGATGGGCGAGCATGGGAGGGGGCCAGCGCGGCGAGTGCGGCAATGACGACAGCGCGCGCGCGTGAGCAGGGAGCTAGGGGACGACCTAGTCAGGCTGGGCCGGCTGACTTAGGCCCAGCAACGCGGGCGGTTTCTCTTTTTCTTCTTTTTCTTCTCTGTTTTTCTTTTTCTTTTCTGTTTTGCAAAAAGTGTGGCCCACATTCGACTTTAGTAAAATAGGTGATCTAGCCCAATATTCACAGTGCATTTTTACCTACCACCAGAAATTGGTTTGGAGCTCATATGATTTCAGTAGATTTACTATTTAATAAAAATGGATTAAAATGCTGCTGTTTGCTACTGTTTTAGGTTAATAGAGTCTATTAACTAATTTAATTAATGTTGCATGTATTTTTATAATTGTCTCTGGATTATTTACAACATTATGTACATTTTTGTTTCTGATTTTGAGCAACTTTTATTTTCCCTTTATATTTGAATTGGAATTTTTAATTGGATTTGAAACGAAGTATGATGCAAATGATGCTCAAGCATGGTTAATTATGGTGACCTGGCATTATCAAAAGGTGATTTCTGTTGCTATTACATGGGGGTGTTACAGCAGGCACATGGGCGCCACCACGGAGGAGGTGAGTAATTACTCCGTGCTAGTAATTTTTACACAGCTCAGAAGTCAGTGGAGCTGCATCGTAATCGATCGATCATGGTGACCATGCCGATTTCCCGCGATTCTCGCTAGATCATGAGACGGATCAAGCCGGAGTTCTTCATGGACACGAAGAGGATGGTTCTGAACACGAGCCAGGGCCCTCGACCTGCACTAGTGTTTGGCCCGAAATTATTGGCAGCGAAACTGTACGATCGAAGCTCAGCTGAGGTGATTGCAAGAATCCGTTCTTTCTCGTCACAAATGTTTACGATGTTGACAATGGTTTTACGTACGGCATGCTGGATCAGACGCTGGCTACGATGCTGGTGCGACCGGGGCGCCAGTTCTTGGATGACCCCACGATGAAGGACGAGGCTCTGCTCACCGTCGCCAACTACGGGTCGGTGAAGAAGGTGTACGTGGTGGCCATGGCTGACGCCTCAAACTCCGAGGCGATGCAGCGCTGGATGGTGGACCTGAGCCCCGGCACTGAGGCCGTGGAGATCGCCGGAGCCGACCACATGGCCATGTGTTCGAAACCGAGGAAACTCTGCGATGTACTGCTCCGGATCGCCGACAAGTATGAATGAATTGATTGTCCACACAGTCGAGACTTGTACGACGCAATATCTTCCCATGAATTTCTCGTTCGCTGAGAGTTAAGTTTGATGTTATCTTATAAAAAAGGAAAAGATAGCGTCCACACGTGTGGGCGTTTTGCAACTCGTCCACACGCGTGGATCGTCGTTCATGCGTGTTTGCACGAATCTTGGCAACTTTTGGCAGATTTTTTGTGTCATGTAGGAAGGGGCTGGTGTGTGGACGTTTATCAGTTTGCCCACACGCCTGTTTCACGCACGCAGAGCTCGCGGCTGCCAACCCAACGTGTGGTGGAACTGGCATCGCGCCCGCACGCCTGTCAGTTGCCATGTCTTGTCAGTGTTACACGGCAACTGAGTGGAACTGCCATCGCGCGCCCACACGCCTGTCAGTTGCCATGTCCTTTCCAGTGTTACATGGCAACTGCCGTCGCGCGCCCACACGCCCACACGCCTGTCAGTTGCCATGTCTTTCTAGTGTTACATGGCAATGCAGTTGTTCAGACATGGCGACTGCAGTTGAGCAACCATGGCAACTGTAGTTGTCCAGACATGGCAACTGCAATTAAACAAACAGTTGCCACGGTTCAGCAACCATGACAACTGTCACGCGGGGGCACGCGGGACTACAAGGTGGCAGGCCGGACGTGCGGGCCACAAGGCAGGAGGCCGGACATGTGGACGTTAGCTGTTTTGCCCACACATAGGCGTGTGGGCTGTTTCTCTTACACACCACACGCGACGTGTGGCAAGACTCCCTTAACGCCCACACGTGTGGGCAATATCAGGACCCATAAAAAAAGGGCCATGCTATGCGTCGGCCCGCGGATCTTTCTAAAAGATTCGTCGTCTCGACAACTGTCCGATGTATAACTATTCATTGTTCAACGTTTATTTTTATGATTGCAACAAGGTTATTGTTGCAGAATACTTTACAACAAAAATTATATAACAGAAATCTTTTGCAACATAGATGATGTTACAGATTATTTTTCTTCACTATTTTTGCAATGTGGGTGTTGTTACGAGCAAAATTGCAACACATACAATGTTGCGGAAAATATTTACAGCTTTTACGTCTTTATTTTTTTGCAACATGAATGTCATTGCGGAAGGCAATTTTGTAACACACATGATGTTACAGAAGAAGAAACGTAAGCACACGTACACACGTCATACAGAGTAGGCGGCGGATCGCTCATGCGCGATCTGCTGGCTAAAGGCGTGTTTTCCATAAAAAAACTTTGTTGTTTCTTACCACTTTTTTTCTTACTAGGCGATGCGTTATGGTTGTGCACACGTTGAGATTTGCCTTACACGAAATAGGCATCGAGATAAAGGCTTGCGTTACATGCCAGACCGAGTTCAAAAGCTGTGTCGGCATAAAACATTTCTTCATCTCTGTCGAATTTCTGGTCGTTAATCACTTGCCTTTATTTAGGGGTGTCAATCGCTTGGCACGAGCCGTGCAAAGCTCTATTGCATCCTATGCATATCTTAACGGGCCAGCATTTTATAGCGAGATGAAAGAACCCCTCGCCTGGCACACACACACTACTAAATGGTCCGGCCCATCACGGGAGGGAGGACTGCTTCCTAGCGCACGTTTTTTGTTTATTACTTTTATTTTTATTTCTGAAATAAAAACATATTTTATTTAAATCCTAAAAATCGTTAGTCAATCGTCTAAAAATGTTCATGCAACGCAAAAAGATGACCACACAACCTTAAAAAACATCGATAGCATTTGAAAAAAGTGTTTGCGGTGTTAAATAAATGTTTACACAATGTAAAAAATGTTCACATAATTCAGAAAATGCACATGAAATTTCAAAATGTCAGGGAAACCCGGTTTCACATATATTGTCATTGTTGTGATTGTTTGTGTGTGGTTCTAAAATGGTGGTGGTTGGCCCGAGTGATGAATAGAGCGCCTAGACGATTGAGGCAAAAATCTTTAGTCAGGGATTGTTGACCTCCAAGCCCGTGACACTTCGATTGTTTCCTATCTCCTTGTTGAGTTCCTCTTCACTTACAAAAAATATTTAGTTATAAGTGCATTGCACTTGAGAGCTCAAATAATCAAATTACAACCAAAGATCGGCAATCCTGTTACTACATTGTTATAGGCAAATGAAAATTTTGAGGCATATGTGCATCGGGTAAAATAGACCCAACACGTGTTATTTAGGTGTATTTTTGGGTATCTTATATTGCATTTTCAATAGAAAATAACAAGAATAGCTACTTCTCCATCTGCAAAGGTAGGTATGATTCATGATGGTACATCCATAGACTTGAACACAAAGAAAACAAATCACAAAGTAAAATTGAAAGATAGTTTCGGTAGAAAAAGAAGTTAGGACAGTATATTATGGAAGAGTCTAGAACCAAATAGAAGTTTGTATTAAGTATCATGCAAAATGTCCATAGTACTTAAAGCCCAACCATCAAATCTTCCATACTACATGTTGTAGAATCTAATGCAGCAACGAGGAGATTCGTCGGTCAACAACACTCGTATTTGCCACCTCTCAACCATCGGATCGGATTCACCAAACAATTGTTATTTCAAATTATTCATACACTATATGATGGTATAGATATAGAAATAAAAGCATGAAAATGCTTAATCCACTTCGTTGGGGCGACCTCAAGCAACATCATCATCGCGTTGGAGGTGGATTCACGGAAAGTTGCGGTTAGAAAACCAGACGTTGTTGGTTTACCGAGCATAGGTTAGAAAACCTGACCGAACGAACGACCAAACAAAAAAAGGGTTCTGATGCCTTGTCTGATATGTTATGGCCAGCAGAACATAGAAAGAAGCAGATGGCATATTTGCAGCCGGACAAACAAATTTTGGGCGAATTAGAGAAAACCGGGTTGGTGCAACCAAAATTTTAGGCTGGCGATTTGTTGGTCTTGGCAACCTGTGGGACGTCTACATAATATTCTTACCTTTTGAAAATTCAACAAAACCAAAAACCATCGATTACAGTCTCGCTTGTTCGGTTATAAGTTCTTCTCTTTATACTATGATGACGGTGTCTACTTTTATAAATAAGGCAAAAGTTTGCCCATTTCATTGATATAGGGTAAGTAAAACGTAACACATAACATATCATAGTGCTAGAGCGGCTATCCAACTAACATTACAAACAAATGCAAATCACACGAGTTTGACGACAACTCCCGTGGTTAGGCAACACTATCAAAGCCAAGATATGCCTCATCTGTGGGCAGACTAGTGGCATCTACTTAGATACAACTCATGATTTGGAGCCTTCTGGTGCGTCGAGAGCTGTGGGGGACGTTATGGGCCCCACATGTAAGGGTGTGTGTCACTAGGCCAGCAGTTTTTGTTTTTTGTTTTGAGAAGGTATTGCATGTGATTTCTGTTTTTATTTCTTTATTCTGTTTTCATCGATTGTTGTGTACCTTTTCATGATTATTTTTTCACATTTTAATTCATGAATATTTATTAAAAGTCTTGAACATTTTTAGTATTCAAATTGTTTTTTGAAATTCATGCCCATTTTTAAATTTGTGCACCTTTTTCATATTTGTGAACATTTTTTAATCCAAAAATATTTTGAATTTGCAATAATTTTTAAGAAATCGTATTTTTTAATATATAACATTTTTGAAAATACGTGAACTTCTTCCAATTCAATGAATCTCAAATAAAAAACATGATAGCGGCTTTTTTTAAGCCAGTAGTGGAACGAGCTGAAAGAAAAGCTAAACGGGCGAGCAAGCGAAGAAGGGAGCCGAGTTGATGGAGCGAGAACTTCATGGGTTGCCATGTGAGTATTATAGCAGCAATTCCTTAGTTTCAATGTGGAATAAGAGCTCCCAAGGGGAGTACACAACTATCACCGACTGACACCAAGGCCAAAACGTGTAAGGACATCACAATCACACACCTAACAACTCCGCTTTCCTCTCATAATAAATGTCATCTCCAACAACAGCCCAACATGATATCTAAATTTAAAAAAATCCTCGACAAAACATAACTAAAATCCAAGCTAATGTTGATAAAAAATGAAACTACTGACCACAATAACGTGCTAAAGAAAAAAAAGGGGTAAATCCCATGAGTGAAGAAACGGTGTGACGAAGCGTGTATTAGCCTCTAGTAGAATACGAAGGCCAACCTGTATAGAAGGACGATGGGGCTGTGGGGGATATCCAACAACTCGGTGCATATGAGAATGAGGTACTAAATGGTCCTTTTACGGAAAAAGAAGTGTTTGAGGCTATAACACAAATGGAAAATGATAAGGCACCATGACCGGATGGATTTCCAGTGGAATTCTATAGGAAGTGTTGGGAGATTATTAAGGGTGACTTGATGCCCATGTTTCAGGACCTTTTTAGTGGCCAATTTCAAGTGTTTAAACTGAACTTTGGGATAATTACTCTACCGCCTAAGAAGGAGAAGGCGGTTCAGATTGAGTAGTTCAGACCGATCTGTTTGCTCAATGTTAGGTTGAAGCCTTTGTACAAAGAGGCAGTGTGGGGATTAAAATTCATGATGATGCACGTCATTACGTTCAAATAAAAAAAGGATCGCGTCAGAGGGATCCGATGTCGCCTATCCTATTTAATGTTGTTGCAGACATGATGGCGGTATTTATTGTAGAGCCAAGGAGGATGGTCAGGTAGGGGGCACATCCCACATCTGGTATATGGGGTGTGTCCATTCTACAATATGCTAATGATACAATAATTTTCATGGAGCATGACATGACAAAAGCTAGGAATATGAAGTTTGTTCTATGCCTGTTTGAAAAATTATCCGAGCTGAAAGTAATTTTTCATAAAATTGAATTGTTCTGTTTTAGGAGCGTAAGGACGGAAGGAAAAATAGAGGCAGTGTGTGTGGTATTGGATCCATTCCTTTCAGTTATCTTGACATCCCAATTTATCACCGAAAATTGACCAATGAAGAACGAAAATGTATCGAAGATTGATTTGAGAAGAAGCTAAGCTGTTGAAAAAGCAAGCTTATGTCTTATGGGGGTCCGATAATTTTTATTATTTTGTGGTTACGATCTTGCCAATGTTCATGTTCCCTTTCTTTTAAGTACCTATAGGCATATGGAAGAGATTGGACTTTTATCGATCATGATTATTTTGGCAAAATGATGAGACTACAAAATACATGATGGCCAAGTGGGACATATTATGTAGGGGAAATGATCAAGGAGGTTTGAGAATTGAAAATCTTGAAGTAAAGTATAAATGTCTGCTTAGCAAACAGTTATATCGGCTAGGAAGGAGTGTGGATTCAGTTATTGCGTAACAAGTATATGCATTCCAAAACCTTAGCACAAATTACGGCACAACCGAATGATTCTTCCTTTTGGAAGGGGTTGATGAGAACTAAGGCTGCGTATTTTAACATGAGTAAATTTATTATTGGGGATGGATGCACAACTAGATTCTGGGAGGAAGTTTGGCTCGGGGAGACGCCTCTAGCTTTATAGCTAACACTTTACAGTATTATACAACATAAAGATGAATCTGTGAGTACAATAGTATGTTTCGTTCCCTTCAACATTCAGTTCAGGCAGGCACTGGTTAGGGAAATGGGATAGATGGCAGCATTTAGTGTGTATGTTCATGGAGGTCAACCTGTCTAATGAACCGGATGTACTCCGATGGAAATTATCCGTTTCACGCGTGTTCTCAGTCAAATCCATGTATGTGGATTTGATTACTATTGGAGCAATCCCAGATCTATTCAAATTTGAAAAACAAAGGTGCCTTTAAAAGTAAAAATAATCATGTGGTTCACGCATAAGGGGGTGATTTTGACTAAAGACAATTTGACAAAATCGTAGGTGGGAGGAGAGTAAACGGTGTTGCTTTTGTGATCACGAGGAAATGATTCAACATTTGTTTCTACTAGCCAGATTATTGTAGCGAACAATATATCTGTCCTTTAATGTGTCTCAACTACAAGTATATCCAACTTTTAGCAATTGGTTAGGTGGGGTTGAGCCTAAAGCCACAATAATTCATTTGAGAGTTTGTGCATTACTTATACTATTTGAAACTGTAGGAACAATGTTGTATTCAACAAAGCAAACATCACAAACTTTTTACAGATTATCTTTCAGACATCTGGATGGATCCATACGTGGTCATTACTATACCGCGTGGAGGAGAGGGAGAATATAGCCTTTGGGTGCAACCAATGGGAGAAGGTAACACGGGCTATATAATCCGGTTTGAATGACGTTCCAATACTTAGAATAGGGGTGTAGGCCGTGTGCCCTATTTTGCCGGTTTTGGCTATCTTTTTCCCTTTTCTTGCTTTTGTTTGCAGACTTCATATGTTTCTCGTATTTTGATACTGGTTTACGTTAAATAAATGATTGGTCAGGGGTATTCTTCCTTTTCGAAAACACATTCATGCGACACTAAGACGTTTTTGTCGCCCGTATGAAAAGCTAAAGTAGGGTTTTCACCATGAACCAAGGGAAGGAGCATAGGACTATAATAACACATATAGGAAGGAACACGACACACCAGCAAACATCTCCTACTTTTATAGTGCTCTCAAAATGCATCTTATTGTTCTATTTACTAGTTTGGTTTCTTACCTAGTTCTCTATAATGTTGTTCTGGGATTTAATTTTTACCTATGTAGGGTGTGATGATTTCTTTTATCTGAATAACTTATGCCACTTGGTCCTTAGCGCTCTGCCCTAGCTGGTGTGGAACTCAATGGTGCGATTTATGCGGTTAGTGGCTATGCTGGTACTGAAACTTTGAGGTGATGTCCTTTTGCTGCCTGTATGTAGAGTTACAGTTACAAACTCATGTTGACTAATGACTTTGTGAATCCTCTATTTTAGAACGTGGAGAAATAATTGGCTTTAAGTTAAAGTACTATGCACTGAATGACTAGGGTAAATCTGCAATCAACTGAATCGTTTCTTTAGACTTAAGCACCTAATATACTGATTAGCAGGGATACAATCAGACCGTAACCCATGAATCATTTCGAATGCTCATTAGACAGACCATTTCCTATGGCTTTCATGGTGGTGAACCTGTTATTGAAGTGAGAATAATATATGGACTTATTTGGCTAACATTATAGTGTTGGTTGCCAGCTGCTCGATTGGTGGTTACAATCCTGAGGCTAGAGCGGGGGTGGCCGCTGTTGAGCTGTACGACCCAAGGATGCCATCATGGGTGGCAGTCGAACCAATGAAGTATCCCAAAGCATGCCATTCTTGAGCCACCGCTGCATCAGTAAATCTACCAAGCATCAAGGTCTATGTTTGCATCAGTAAATCTACCAAGCATCAAACTGCTAACGTCCAAATCGTATCTAGTTATATAGAACACGAGTACTAGTAAACTTGGTGGTTGCATTGCATGTATGTATGTATGTATGTGTGTCGGTGTAGAAACTCCTGATGCATGAACGTGTCTGTTCTTATTCCTATAATTTTGACTGACTAACAGTTGGAACCTTTATGTTGGATGAGAACTGTCAGGTAGAGTGCTACAGCGAAGGGCGTGGTTGGGTGAATGCAGCGCTCAAGTCAATCGGCAGGAGAAGCCATTGTTCTGCCGTTGTCTACTGACTTGGTCGCAGATGCTTTACAGTGGCCCAGCAAGTCTGCTTGCTAATAATGCATCAGAAAGTTTCCTATATGTACCGAAAACTGGAGTGAGCTCAGTTTTGCAAAAACCCTCTTCTTTTGTAAGGGAGGATACTCTAGTCCCCTTTATCCAATTGCAGAGCCCAGTCCAGGCTCCTATCTGAAACGAAAGCAAGAACACGGCAGTGCATGGCGAACACCAAAAATTATTTTGCTCTAGAATTTTCCCTGGCTCTAGGGTGTTCTACCTAACAGTACCTTCCTATGATTACCTTGGTTATCCGAGAACCTTTGAGCCAGGAGGGAGATGTTTGGAACACGGTTTAGTTAAGCACTATATGAGGAATAAGTATAACAACGTCTTAACTCTTGTATTTGCTTGGTTTCTCTGATTTGGTTTTCATAAGTGTCAAACACAAGTTCTTCTTCCTTCTATCTCATTTCTACTTACAGAGATAAAACACACGAGTTCCATTGAATTTGAATTGCGTCTGGTTTCAATTTTTTTTTGCTGATTTCATAAGAGCGCCAAACATAATTCATTTATGAAAACCATTTCAATTATATGTCTGGCTTAATTTTTTTTCTTCAGAAATTAATAGGCAGACTGGTTTGGGCAAGTTTCACAAAGTTTGCCGGAACTGGCTTTAGTAGTATATGATCAGCAGACCAAAAATAAGTGCTCCTTCCAATATGCGAATAAGTGACATTGACCATTCGTATAACTTCTAATGAGCATCTACTAAATGATCACCCACGGAATAGTCAGCGTTACACCATCACCATAAAAGTCAGGATCAACCGGTTTTAAACATTATTACAGCACTGATCAGCATCTAATTGTGCACACTTACACCAAGGCTAAAATACCAAATTGTATATCATTCTCTCCTGCCTTCCATCTAAGAACACCGACAAAGGAGCTGACTTTAAAAACTGGGCGCCACGGATCATTCTTCATAGTCGTCTACACCTAATATGGTTGACCACACAACTCGCACCGAGACCAACGCTCCATTGCTAAACCGATACATTTGCTCCTCTTCGCCATGCTTGGACGCCACAAACGAAAGCACGTCTTGGCCCTCCTCCATGAAGTCTATCTGCAGCGTGTCCCCTAGATTCACGGCTGCAACGAATTTTTGAATGTGCTTCCCGCTGGATGGTATAAAACCAACTGTGTCTCGGCAGTGCTCATCAATGAAAGTGTAGGAGTCTTGAGAAAGGGCAGTGTTGCCACGCATGCGCACAAGAAAGCCATCTGCAGGCACCTCCACAAAATCCAGGTCTATAGTAGCCTCCATGCCTCTAGGAACAACATATGTTTCCAGTGTAATCTTGCCGTTCATATCATCGACATGGTTCAGTCTCCACGGGTCAAACTGTCCACATGCTTTCAGGCATCCGTGGACAATATTCAAGTCTTCATCAGCCACCCTGGCCTTGGCCTTTATATCAATTTCGATCAAGCAGCATGTTGCGAGTATTCCTCTTGCAGGATTCCTCAGGCATAAATAGCCACCTTTCTAAAATGTAGGGAAGAGCAATGTTAATCATAGACTTAATATTGAATATATTCTCCATAAATATCATCAAGGATGTATAGGAAAGAAAGGAAGGATTACATACTGGGTCAATTGCTTGTGCATTCTCTCTAGAGCAATGGAAAATGTAGTTGCGTGAGAAATCCAGGTGATCCCTTACCGCAATCATGCCATAGACCTTGATATTATTCGATTGTACCATATTGTCGCGCAAAAACTTGTTGAAACAGTAAGATTTCGTATACAGTTCGACCATAACATCGACAAACTGTAGCATAGGGAGAGGGTTGTGTGGGCATCTGTCATCACCACCAAATTCACATGAAGCGTATCTCATTGGACCCGGCACAGCTGAACAAATCAAGCAGTTCGGGTCATTACTATTACTTATAACATCATCATCATCTGATTGGGATTGCAAAAGAAAGAAGAAGGCTAGTATTGACTGGTAAAAAGATTTGGTTGTGCAACATAAAAATGAGCTTTCCGCGCGAGCTTACCTGGTGAGGGTCGGTGTAGGAGGTGTAGCTGGTGGTCTCGATTCCACATAAAAGCCTTTGATTTCTGTATATCCCTGGACAATGTTTGTTTGGAGGTATGGTGGTTCCGCAGCCGCGCGTCCACGGTCTGCACCGTCGTCGTCTTCGGCATGGTCTTGCCGTCATCTGCGCATTCGTCGGCGTAATGCCGCCCTTGCAGCACCGCCTCCCAGTCCTCTCGCTCCGCCTCCTGGTGGTGTCTGTCAGCGAAATCCTGTAGGTCAGCGACGGCAACGGCATCGGTGAAGACGCTGCAGGGCCCGCCGGCGCCGGCGATGAGTTGATGGATGCGGCGTTCCTCTTGGGTGGGCTCTGGTTCCACCCGGCACGAGATCACGACGATCCGGCGCCGCGTGTCCTCGCTCATCGTGGCCCACGCCTCCTCCGTGAACATGTGGTCGAACTCGGGCGGCCGACGCAGCTCCTCCATTGACAGCGACGGCGACGGCTGCGGGAGTCGAGGTTGGGGATTGGGGATTAGGGATTCGGTCGACCACCACTCGAGGGCTCTCTACTGATATCCCAGACCAGGCCAGGTCTGAGCGTGAGTAGACTTGGGCTTTTTTTTTCCGTCTTGACGTCGGAATCAGAATCATCCTCTGGTTGGGCCGTCTCTTATCGGCCTGAAATTCCAAAACTAACTTATTCGGATAATGTTTTTTGGAAAACATAAAAAGCGAATAGGAAAAACCCCCGAAAGAAAACTATAATACTGTAGTAAATACAAATACAGAAAAAGAAACATATGGAACTTGCCAAAGCTGGGCGGAAGGTCAAGCCATGAAAGATGAATTGCTGCAATTCAAGCACAATGAAGTGTGGCCCTTGGTCAAACGGCCACATCTATGAAAGCACAGTGTTATCGACATCAAGTGGATCTCCCGTAACAAACAATACAAAGATGGCCAAGTTGTTAGAAATAAGACTCGTCATGTTGCATAAAGGCTACACCCAAGTAGAAGATATCGACTTTTATAAAACATTTGCACATGTTGCTAGGCTCAAAGCAATTCACACTCTTCTTGAATATGCAAATTACAATAATATATTTCTATCGAAATGTATGTGAAAAATGCGTTTCTTAATGATAATATCAAGGAAAAAGTATATGTTGAGCAACCTCGAGTATTTGAAGATTCTAAGCATCCTGACAAAGAAACTGAGGTGACCATGCCCATAACTATTTCAACCCATCTCTTCGTGAAGCCCAATCATAATAGCTCTCAAATAATTCCACTCCACTCGATCATATGCCTTCATCATATCGAGATTCAACGCACAATATTTATGCTTTTGAACCTTGTTCCTTTCATTAAATGCAAACACTCGTAAGCAACAATAATATTGTCAGTTATGACGGCCAGGAACGAAAGCAGATTGTTCTTCAGAAATATTTTGTTTAATACTATCTCCACAGGATTAGCAATTACCTTGGACGAGAGCTGGTATAACACATTGCACGATTTTGTTGGACAAATCTGCGTCAAAAGCGTAGCCTTCTTTACCTTTGGGATAAAAACAAGGATAGTCTGATTTATCTCCTCAGCACATTCCACTTTTTTTTAGGAAAGCCATAATGGCGAATTTTATTGATCTGGAATCACAGTAACATCATCAGCTAGAACAACACGAATAAATCTGGAGGTTCCTGCCAAGAATGGTTCCCCTCACCAAGTCTAGCCAGATTATGGGTTGCTCTATTAGCTTCCCTAGGGCAATGCGAGAAAATTCCACATGTAAAATTACGGCATAGAAAGGTACATTCTTCATAAATGACCGCCATGCCTAGAGAATTACCGCCGTTTTTTGTTTGAGAAACTCAGAATGTTTTTTCTTTTCTGAGACAACACCATGTTTTTGGCGATGCATAGCAGCAGTGACCTTATTAGAGTGGGCCGAAACGCAGCGGGCTGGACCGAACCAGTCCAAGCCTTCCAGAGACCCTGTCGGCCCCAGCTCCTAAACCCCCTCGTGCCCCTCCCCCTCTAAAGTCTTGAAAGAAAAAAAATACTCGTTCCCATCGCCGCCGTGCCTTCTCCCGTCCCGTCTGGTCAGTGGCGGAGGCATAGGGTGGCCAGGGTGGGCCGCGGCCCACCCTGGATTTACAAATCAACCTTTGTACCATAGCAAAATAAATAGAATAAAAATAAATCAACATTTATACCATAACAAATAAAAATAAATCTTTACGAGTGTGTATACTGTTGGCCCACCTTGATCCAGTGGGCTGGGTCCGCCACTGCGTGTGGTTGGTTGTGCACAAGCAACATGGAAGCTCTCATCGCGGCGGCGGGCACCGGCGATCTCGAATCGCTGGAAAGTATGTCCCTAATTTAGCTGATTTCACTCCGTTCTCTTTCCCCACTGCCTGCCCGCTCCCTCACCCGCCTGGATCGCTGTGCAGATGCCATTGCGGAGCTCGAAGATGAGGGGAAGCGTGCAGCCGCCGCTGCATGGGACTTCGAAAGGCGTACGACGCTCCATTTCGCCGCCGGCGAGGGCCAGACGGGGGTGTGCGTCTATTTGGTCCAAAGGCTTGGGGTTCACGTGAACCCTAGGGACATTCATGGTATCATATTCTTTTCTGCTCTGTATATTTGTGCATTCGCTCGAATTTTAGATCCTTGCAAGAACGAGTTCCAGCAACAGAATACAAGAGTGGCTGGATACTTTGCTCATTCCGCTATACATCTATTCGCTGCATCTTTCTGAGAGAATATGAACATCTATTCCGCTATACATCTACAAGAACAGGAACATGCACTAGTATACAAATGGGCTTTAGTCTCGGTTGAAGGAGGCCTTTAGTCCCGGTTCGCCAACCGGGACTAATAAATCGGGACTAAAGGCCCCCTCCCTTTAGTCCCGGTTGGCCACGACCCGGGACTAAAGACCTCCACGTGGCCGCCTGCGCGCGCTGGGGGCCGGAGGACCTTTAGTTCTGGTTGGTGTCACCAACCGGGACTAAAGGGTGGTGATTTTATTTTTTTTGGTTGGGGTTTAGGGGTTTATGGTTTATGGTTATTTTTTCTTTTCATTTTATGTTTTCCATTCAATTCTTTTTCATTTCAAAACTTATTTTACGCTACTACATACTGTACTATTGGAAATATGCCCTAGAGGCAATAATAAATTGGTTATTATCATATTTCCTTGTTCATGATAAACGTCTATTATCCATGCTAGAATTGTATTGATCGGAAACTCAAATACATGTGTGGATACATAGACAAACCCATGTCCCTAGTGAGTCTCTACTAGACTAGCTCGTTGATCAAAGATGGT
Source organism: Elymus sibiricus (assembly GCA_039707655.1). Taxonomy (NCBI): domain Eukaryota; kingdom Viridiplantae; phylum Streptophyta; class Magnoliopsida; order Poales; family Poaceae; genus Elymus; species Elymus sibiricus. The sequence continues at coordinate 463,949,572 of CM077667.1, read as the reverse complement.
CAAGGTTTCCTGACCATAGACATGAGTTGTCATTTGATAACACGATCACATCATTAGGAGAATGATGTGATGGACAAGACCCAACCGTAAGCATAGCAGTTGATCGTGTCAGTTTATTGCTACTGCTTTATCCATGTCAAGTATCTGTTCCTACGACCATGAGATCACGCAACTCCCTGACACCGGAGGAATGCCTTGTGTGTATCAAACGTCACAACGTAACTGGGTGACTATAAAGGTGCTCTACAGGTATCTCCGAGGGTGTCTGTTGGGTTGGCGTGGATCGAGACTGGGATTTGTCACTCCGTATGACGGAGAGGTATCTCTAGGCCCACTCGGTAATACAACATGAAAAGAAGCTTGCAAGCAATGTGACTAAGGAGTTAGTCACGGGATCTTGTATTACGGAACGAGTAAAGAGACTTGCCGGTAACGAGATTGAACTAGGTATGGAGATACCGACGATCGAATCTCGGGCAAGTAACATACCGATGGACAAAGGGAACTGCATACGGGATTGTCTGAATCCTTGACATCGTGGTTCGACCGATAAAGATCTTCGTAGAATATGTAGGAACCAATATGGGCATCCAGGTCCCGCTATTGGTTATTGACCGTAGAGTTGTCTCGGTCATGTCTACATAGTTCTCGAACCCGCAGGGTGTGCACACTTAACGTTCAGTGACGATTTGGTATTGTTGAGTTATGTATGTTGGTGACCGAAGGTTGTTCGGAGTCCCGGATGAGATCCCGGATGTCACGAGGAGTTCCGGAATGGTCGGGAGGTAAAGATTTATATATGGGAAGTCATATTTTGGCTACCGGAAAAGTTTCGGGTTTTTCCGGTATTGTACCGGGAAGCTTCTAGAAGGTTCCGGAAACTTCCGGAGTAGTCCGAAAGTCTACCAAGGGTTCCACCACGTCCCAAGGGTTTGCGTGGGCTGAGGGGAGGCGCCATGGACTTATTGGGCCAGGCGGACAAGTCCCTCAAGGCCCATGTGGCTTGGGAGAGGTGGAAAATCCACCTGTTTATGGAAAGGGAGGGAATTGGACTAGGAGTCCAACTCCTCCCCCTTGGCTGTGACCTAGGGCTTGGAGGGGCTGATTTCCATGCCCCTCCACCTATATATAGAGGGGAGGGGGCACCCCAAGAGCACACACGAAGCCCTTGGTGCCCCTCTCTCTCCCTAGATCGTTTTCTCCTCCGTTCGCGGTTTCGGTAGCGCTAGGCGTAGCCCTGCCGGGATAGCACCACCACCATCACTGCGTTGTCGGAGAACTCATCTACCTCTCCGCCCCTCGCTTGCTGGATCAAGAAGGCGGAGATCGTCATCGAGCTGTACGTGTGCTGAACGCGGAGGTGCCGTCCGTTCGGCGCTAGATCGTGATTGGATCGTGGGACGTCTTGCGATTTGGATCGCGAAGACGTTCGACTACATCAACCGCGTTTCATAACGCTTCCCGCTTAGCGATCTACAAGGGTATGTGGATCCGATCTCTCCTCTCGTAGATGCTCATCTCCTAGATTGATCTTGGGTGTTCGTAGGAATTTTTTTGTTTCCCATGCAACGTTCCCCAACAGTGGCATCATGAGCTAGGTCTATGCGTAGATGGCATCACGAGTAGAACACAAAGGAGTTTGTGGGCGTTGATATTCAGATGCTTCCTTCCTTAGTCTTTTCTCGATTCAGCGGTATTGTGGGATGAAGCGGCTCAGACCAACCTTACTCGTCCACGTACGAGAGACCGGTTCCATCGACTGACATGCACTTGTTGCATATAGATGGCTGGCGGGTGTCTGTCTCTCCCACCTTAGTTGGATCGGATTCGACAAAGGGTAGTCCTTGTAGAAGGTTAAATAGCAACTTGTATATCACCGTTGTGGTTTTGCGTAGGTAAGAATCGTTCTTGCTAGATACCCATAGCAGCCACGTAAAACATGCAACAACAAATTAGAGGACGTCTAATTTGTTTTTGCAGGGTTTGTTGTGATGTGATATGGCCAAAGACATGATATTATATATTTGATGTATGAGATGATCATGCTTTGTAATAATTTATATCGACTTGCATGTCGATGCTTACGGCAACCGGCAGGAGCCATAGGGTTATCTTTAATTATTGTATGACCTCCGTGTCAATCATTAAGCGCTATGTAATGCTTTACTTTATCGCTAAGCGGTAGCAATAGTAGTTGAAGCAAGGTTGGCGCGACAACCCCGATGGCGCCACGATGATGGAGATCATGATGATGGAGATCATGGTGTTATGCCGGTGACGATGGAGATCATGCCGGTGCTTTGGAGATGGAGATCAAAAGCACAAGTTCATGGCCATATCATGTCACTTATGATTTGCATGTGATGTTAATACTTTTATGCACCTTATTTTGCTTAGGACGACGGTAGCATTATAAGGTGATCCCTCACTGAAATTTCAAGATAATATTGTGTTCTCCCCGAGTGTGCACCGTTGCGAAAGTTCGTCGTTTCGAAGCACCATGTGATGATCGGGTGTGATAGACTCTACGTTCACATACAACGGGTGCAAGCCAGTTTTGCACATGCGGAACACTCGGGTTAAACTTGATGAGCCTAGCATGTATAAACATGGCCTCGGAACACAAGAGACCGAAAGGTCGAACATGAGTCATATAGTAGATATGATCAACATGGAGATGTTCACCATTGAAACCACCTCATCTCACGTGATGATCGGACTTGGGTTGGTGAATTTGGATCATGTAACACTCGGATGACCGGAGGGATGTCAATTTGAGTGGGAGTTCTTTAGTAATATGATTAACTGAACTCATTATCATGAACATAGTCAAAATGTATTTGCAAATTATGTTGTAGATCAATAGCTCGCGCTGTAGCTCCCTTGTATTTTTTGATACGTTCCTAGAGAAAAAGTAAGTTGAAATATGATGGTAGCAATTATGCGGACTGGGTCCGTGAATTGAGGATTGTCCTCATTGCTGCACAGAAGGCTTATGTCCTTGATGCACCGCTCGGTGCGCCACCCCCCTCAAGCGACGCCTGTGGGTGTTGAGAACATCAGACAGGCACGTTTTTTATGACTACTTGATAGTTCAGTGCGTCATGCTTTACGGCTTAGAATTGAGGCTCCAAAGACGTTTTGAACGTCACGGAACATATAAGATGTTCCAAGAGATGAAATTGGGATTTCAGGCTCGTGCCCGTGTTGAGAGGTATAAGACCTCCAACAAGATTCTTTGCCTACAAGATAAAGGAGAATAGCTCATTCGATGAGCATGTGCTCAGATTGTCTGGGTGCAACAATCACTTGAATCAAGTGGGAGTTGATCTTCCAAGATAAGATAGTGATTGACATAGTTCTCAAAGTCACTGCCACCAAGCTACTGGAGCTTCGTGATGAACTATAACATGCCAGGGATGGAGAAGATGATCCCTGAGCTATTCGCGATGTTTGACACCACGAAGGTAGAAATTAAGAAGGAGCATCAAGTGTTGATGGTTAGTAAAACCACTAGTTTCATGAAGGTCAAGGGCAATAAGGGAAACTTCATGAATGGCAATCCAGTTGCCGCTCAAGTGAAGAAACCCAAGGTTGAACCCAAACCCGAGACTAAGTGCTTCTATAATAAGGGGAACGGTCACTGGTAGCGGAACTGCCCCAGATACTTGGCAGATAAGAAGGCTGGCAACATCAACAGAAGCATATTTGATATACGTGTCATTGATGTGTACCTTACTAGTACTCCTAGTAGCACTTGGTTATTAGATACCGGTTCAGTTGCTAACTTTGGTAACTCGAAGTAAAAGCTACGGAATAAACGGAGACTAGCTAAGGGTGAGGTGACGATATGTGTTGGAAGTGTTTCCAAGGTTGATGTGATCACCATCGCACGCTCCCTCTACCTTCGGGATTAGTGTTGAACCTAAATAAATGTTATTTGGTGTTTGCGTTGAGCATGAACATGATTAGATCGTGTTTATTGTAATACAGTTATTCATTTAAGTCAGAGAATAATAGTTGTTCTGTTTACATGAATAATACCTTCAATGGTCATGCACCCAATGTGAATGGTTTATTGAATCTCGATCGTAGTAATACACATGTTCATAATATTGATGCCAAAAGATGCAAAGTTAATAATGATAGTACCACATACTTGTGGCACTGCCGCTAAAGGTCATATTAGTGTAAAACGCATGCAGAAACTCCATGCTGATGGATCTTTGGACTCACTCGATTTCGAATCGGTTGAGACATGCGTACCATGCCTCATGGGCAAGATGACTAAAACCCCATTTTCCCGCTTGATGGAGCGGGCAAGTGACTTATTGGAAATGATACATGTTGATGTATGCGGTCCAATGAGTGTTGAAGCGTGCGGTGGATATTGTTATTTTCTTACCTTCACTGATGATTTGAGTAGATATGGGTATATTTACTTAATGAAACACAAGTCTGAAACGTTTGAAAAGTTCAAGCAATTTCAGAGTGAAGTTGAAGATCATCATGACAAGAAGATAAGATGTCTACGATATGATCGTGGAGGTAAATATCTGAGTTACGAGTTTGGTATGTGATACGTCTCCAACGTATCTATAATTTTTGATTGTTCCATGCTATTATATTATCTGTTTTGGATGTTTTATATGCATTATTATGCTATTTTATATTATTTTTGGGACTAACCTATTAATCTAGTGCCTAGTGCCAGTTTCTGTTTTTTCCTTGTTTTTGAGTATTGTAGATAAGGAATATCAAACGGAGTCCAAACGGAATAAAATCTTCGGGATGATTTTTCTTGGACCAGAAGAAATGTACTAGACTTGGAGATGAAGGCAGGAGACCTGCCGTGTGGCAACAAGCCACCAGGGCGCGCCCTAGGGGGGGGGGCGCCCCCTGGCTTGTGGCCCCACGGCAGACCTCCTAACCCTATTCTTCGGCCTATAAATTCTCAAATATTCCCCCAATACCAAAAAGATCCACGATAATACTTTTCCGCCGCCGGAAGCCTCTGTTCCCGTGAGATCCCATCTTGGGGCCTTTTCCGGTAATCTGCCGGAGGGGAATTCGATCACGGAGGGCATCTACATCAACTCCATTGCCCCTCCGATGATGCGTGAGTAGTCCACCACAGACCTTCGGGTCCATAGCTAGTAGCTAGATGGCTTCTTCTCTCTCTATGATCTTCAATACCATGTTCTCCATGATCTTCATGGAGATCTATCCGATGTAATACTCTTTTGCGGTGTGTTTGTCAAGATCCGATGAATTGTGGGTTTATGATCAGATTATCTATGAATATTATTTGAGTCTTTTTTGAATTCTTATGCATGATTTCATATCTTTGCAAGTCTCTTCGAGTTATTGGTTTGTTTTGGCCAACAAGATTGGTAATTCTTGCAATGGGAGAAGTGCTTAGTTTTGGGTTCAATCTTGCGGTGTCCTCACCCTGTGACAAAGTAGGGGTAGCGAGGCACGTATTTCTATTGTTGCCATCAAGGATAAAAAGATGGGGTTTTCATCATATTGCTTGAGTTTATCCCTCTACACCATGTCATCTTACCTAATGCGTTACTCTGTTCTTCATGAACTTAATACTCTAGATGCAGGCAGGAGTCGGTCGATGTGTGGAGTAATAGTAGTAGATGCAGAATCGTTTCGGTCTACTTGACACGGACGTGATGCCTATATGCATAATCATTGCCTTGGATATTGTCATAACTATGCGCTTTTCTATCAATTGCTCGACAGTAATTTGTTCACCCACCGTATTATTTTCCTTCAAGAGAGAAGCCTCTAGTGAAACCTATGGCCCCCGGGTCTATTTTCGATATCATATTTTCAGATCTATTTGCTTTGCTTTTCGTTTTAGTATTCTTTCCTTTCTATCTCTATCAGATCTCATCCTTGCAAGTAACCGTGAAGGGATTGACAACCCCTTTATAGCGTTGGGTGCAAGTGTTTGATTGTTTGTGTAGGTGCGAAGATTGGTGACTTGCTTGTACCTCCTACTGGATTGATACCTTGGTTCTCAACAACTGAGGGAAATACTTATCTACTTTGCTGCATCACCCTTTCCTCTTCAAGGGAAAACCAACGCAAGCTCAAGAAGTAGCAAGAAGGATTTCTGGCGCCGTTGCCGGGGAGGATACACCAAGCCTACCAAGTACTCATCACAATCTCATCTCTTGCATTTACATTATTTGCCATTTGCCTCTCGTTTTCCTCTCCCCCACTTCTAAAACGATTTTCAGAAAAAACCAAAAAGATTTGCCTTTTTATTCGCCCTTCTTCCGTTCGTCTTTTCGTTTGCTTTTTGCTTGCTTGTGTGCTTGATTGCTTGCTTTGTCACGATGACTCAAGAGAATACCAAGTTAAGTGACTTCTCCAATACTAATAATAATGATTTTATTAGTACTCCGATTGCTCCCACCACTAGTGCGGAATCTTATGAAATTAATGCCGCTTTGCTTAATCTTGTTATGAAAGAACAATTTTCCGGCCTTCCTAGTGAAGATGCCGCATCCCATCTAAATACTTTCGTTGAGTTGTGTGATATGCAAAAGAATAAAGATTTGGATAATGATATTGTTAAATTGAAGCTATTTCCGTTCTCACTACGAGATCGTGCTAAAACTTGGTTTTCATCTTTGCCCAAAAATAGTATTGATTCATGGAATAAGTGTAAAGATGATTTTATTTCCAAGTACTTTCCGCCCGCTAAGATCATCTCCCTTAGGAACGATATAATGAATTTTAAGCAACTTGATCATGAGCATGTTGCACAATCTTGGGAGAGGATGAAATTAATGATTAGAAATTGCCCCGCACATGGTTTGAATTTATGGATGATTATACAAATTTTTTATGCGGGATTGAATTTTGCATCTAGAAATCTTTTAGATTCCGCCGCGGGTGGCACTTTTATGGAAATCACATTAGGAGAAGCTACTAAACTCCTAGATAATATTATGGCAAATTACTCTCAATGGCATACCGAAAGATCTCCTACTAGTAAAAAGGTGCATGCTATTGAAGAAATAAATACTTTGAGTGAAAGATGGATGAATTAATGAAATTGTTTGCTAGTAAGAGTGCTCCTATTGATCCTAATGATATGCCTTTGTCTTCTTTGATTGGAAATAATAATGAATCTATGGATGTGAATTTTGTTGGTAGGAACAACTTTGGTAATAACGCGTATAGAGGTAATTTCAATCCTAGGCCGTTTCCTAGTAATTCCTCTAATAATTATGGTAGTTCCTACAAAAATTCTTATGGAAATTATAATAAGATGCCCTCTTATCTTGAGAATAATATTAAAGAATTTATTAGTTCGCGAAAGGTTTTCAATGCTTCGATTGAAGAAAAATTGCTCAAGATTGATGATTTGGCTAGGAACGTTGATAGAATTTCGCTTGAGATTGATTCTTTGAAAATTAGATCTACTCCACCCAAGCGTGATATTAATGAGTCTTTAAAAGCTATGAGAACTTCTATTGATGAGTGTAAGGAAAGAACCGCTAGAATACGTGCTAAGCGTGAATGGCTTGAAAAAGTGTGTTCTCGTGATAATCATGATGAACATCTTAAAGTGATTGATGTGACTCCTATTGAATCTTTGTTTTCTAATATAAATATTGATAAATATGGGACTGGAGATAAGTAAACTTTAGTTAAGAGTCGTCCCAATGATTCAGAGTTTATAGATCTTAAGGCTAAGATTGATAAAAGTGGGATTGAAGAGGTCAAAACTTTAAATAGCAATGAACCCACTCTTTTGGATTTCAAGGACTTTAATTATGATAGTTGCTCTTTGATTGATTGTATTTCCTTGTTGCAATCCATGTTGAATTCTCCACATGCTTATGATCAAAATGAAGCTTTTACTAAACATATCGTTGATGCCATGATGAAATCTTTTGAAGAAAAACTTGAGTTGGAAGTTTCTATTCCTAGAAAGCTTTATGATGAGTGGGAACCTACTATTAAGATTAAAATTAAAGATTATGAGTGCCATGCTTTGTGTGATTTGAGTGCCAGCGTTTCCACGATTCCGAAAACTCTATGTGATGTGCTAGGTTTCCATGAGCTTGATGATTGCTCTTTAAATTTGCATCTAGCGGATTCCACTATTAAGAAACCTATGGGAAGGATTAATGATGTTCTTATTGTTGCAAATAGGAATTATGTGCCCGTGGATTTCATTGTTCTTGATATAGATTGCAATCCTACATGTCCTATTATTCTTGGTAGACCTTTCCTTAGAACGATCGGTGCAATTATTGATATGAAAGAAGGAAACAGTAGATTCCAATTTCCGTTAAGGAAAGGCATGGAACACTTTCCTAGAAAGAAAATTAAATTACCTTATGAATCTATTATGAGAGCTACTTATGGATTGCATACCAAAGATGACAATACCTAGATCTATTGCGTTATGACTAGCTAGGGGCGTTAAACAATAGCGCTTGTTGGGAGGCAACCCAATTTTATGCTTTTGCTTTTGTTTTTTGTTTCTGTTCTTGAGTGTTTTACACATTATTACATCTGTATTAATTGTGTTTTGGTGTTTTAATTAGTGTTTGAGCCAAGTAAGACCTTTGGGATGGTCTATGGTGATTGTTGATTTGATTTTGCTGAAAAACAGAAACTTTTGCGCTCAGTACAGGAATTTTATAAATTCACCAGAGAGTCAAATGAGTCTGAAATTTTTACAAAAGATTGATATACAAATTTACCTGATTTTCCTATTTTTTAAGAATTTTTGGAGGTACATAAGTATTCGAAGTCTATAGATTGCTACAGACTGTTCTGTTTTTGACAGATTCTGTTTTCTTTGTGTTGTTTGCTTATTTTGATGTATCTATGGGTTGTATCGGGGGGTATGAACCATGGAGAAGTTGGAATACAGTAGATATTACACCAATATAAATAAAGAATGAGTTCACAACAGTACCTAAAGTGGTGATTTATTTTTCTTATACTAACGGATCTCACGAGTTTTCTGTTGAGTTTTGTGTTGTGAAGTTTTCAAGTTTTGGGTTAAGATTTGATGGACTATGGAATAAGGAGTGGAAAGAGCCTAAGCTTGGGGATGCCCAAGGCACCCCAAGCCATATTCAAGGATACCAAAGAGCCTAAGCTTGGGGATGCCCCAGAAGGCATCCCCTCTTTCGTCTTCAATCCATCGGTAAATTTACTTGAGGCTATATTTTTATTCACCACATGATATGTGTTTTGCTTGGAGCGTCTTGTATGATATGGGTCTTTTCTTTTTAATTTGCCACAATCATCCTTGATTCACACATCTTTTGAGAGGGACACGCTGAATAGTGAATTTATTAGAATACTCTATGTGCTTCACTTATATCTTTTGAGCTAGGCAATGTTGCTCTAGTGCTTCACTTATATCTTTTTAGAGCACGGTGGTGTTTTATTTTATAGAAATAATTGAACTCTCGTACCTCACTTATATTATTTTGAGAGTCTTTAAACAGCGTGGTAATTGGTTTAGGTTATGAATTTGGTCCTAATATCATAGGCATCCAAGAGGGATATAATAAAAACTTTCATATTAAGTGCATTGAATATTATGAGAAGTTTGATTCCTTGCATAGAGTTTTGAGATATAGAGATGGTGATATTAGAGTCATGCTAGTGAGTAATTGTGGATTGGTAGAAATACTTGTGTTAAGGTTTGTGATTCCCGTAGCATGCACATATGGTGAACCGTTATGTAACGAAGTCGGAGCATGATTTGTTTAATGATTGTCATCCTTTGTGTGAGGGTCGGGAGCGCGCGATGGTTAACTCCTACCAACCTCTCCCCTAGGAGCATGCGTCTAATACTTTGCTTCGATAACTAATAGACTTTTACAATAAGTATGTGAGTTCTTTATGACTAATGTGAGTCCATGGATTATACGCACTCTCACCCTTCCACCTTTGCTAGCCTCTCTAGTACCGCGCAACTTTCGCTGGTGCATTAAACCCACCTTCCTCAAAACAGCCACCATATACCTTCCTCAAAACTGCCACCATACCTACCTATTATGGCATTTCCATAGCCATTCCGAGATATATTGCCATGCAACTTCCACCGTTACGTTTATTATGACACGCACCATCATTGTCATATTGCTTTGCATGATCGTAAGACAGCTAGCATGATGTTTTCATGGCTTGTCCGTTTTTTGATGTCATTGCTATGCTAGATCGTTGCATCCTGGTACACCGCCGGAGGCATTCATATAGAGTCATATTTTGTTCTAAGTTTCGAGTTGTAAGTAAATAAAAGTGTGATGATCATCATTATTAGAGCATTGTCCCGTGAGAGAAAAGGATGATGGAAGCTATGATTCCCTCACAAGATGGGATGAGTCTCTGGACTTTACAAATAATAAAAGAGGCCAGTGAAGCCCAAATAAAAAAAAGAGGCCAAAGATGCCCACCAAAAAAAATGAGAGAAAAGAGAGAAGGGACAATGCTACTATCCTTTTCCACACTTGTGCTTCGAGTAGCACCATGATCTTCATGATAGAGAGTCTCCAATTTTGTCACTTTCATATACTAGTGGGAATTTTTCATTATATAACTTGGCTTGTATATTCCAATGATGGGCTTCCTCAAATTGCCCTAGGTCTTCGTGAGCAAGCGAGTTTGATGCACACCCACTTAGTTTCATTTTGAGATTTCATACACTTATAGCTCTAGTGCATCCGTTGCATGGGAATCCCTACTCACTCACATTGATATCTATTGATGGGCATCTCCATAGCCCATTGATACGCCTAGTTGACGTGTGACTATCTTCTCCTTTTTCCCGACAACCTCCACCATATTCTATTCCACCTATAGTGCTATATCCATGGCTCACGCTCATGTATTGCGTGAGAGTTGAAAAGGTTTGAGAACATAAAAGGTGTGAAACAATTGCTTGACTTGTCATCGGGGTTGTGCATGATTTAAATACTTTGTGTGTGGAAGATGGAGTATAGCCAGACTATATGATTTTGTAGGGATAACTTTCTTTAGCCATGGTATTTTGAAAAGATACGATTGCTTTTTTAGTATGCTTGAAGTATTACTATTTTAAAGTCAATATTAAACTTTTGTTTTGAATCTTATGGATCTGAACATTCATGCCACAATAAAGAATATTACATGGATAAATATGTTAGGTAGCATTCCACATCAAATATTCTGTTTTTATCATTTACCTACTCGAGGACGAGCAAGAATTAAGCTTGGGGATGCTTGATACGTCTCCAACGTATCTATAATTTTTGATTATTCCATGCTATTATATTATCTGTTTTGGATGTTTTATATGCATTATTATGCTATTTTACATTATTTTTGGGACTAACCTATTAATCTAGTGCCTAGTGCCAGTTTCTTTTTTTTCCTTGTTTTTGAGTATTGTAGATAAGGAATATCAAACGGAGTCCAAACGGAATAAAATCTTCGGGATGATTTTTCTTGGACCAGAAGAAACCTACCAGACTTGGAGATGAAGGCAGGAGAGCTGCCAGGAGGCGACAAGCCACAGGGGCACGCCCTAGAGGGGGGAGGGGGGTGCCCCCTGGCTTGTGGCCCCACGGCAGATCTCCTAACCCTATTCTTCGGCCTATAAATTCCCAAATATTCCCCCAATACCAAAAAGAGCCACGAAAATACTTTTCCGCCGCCGGAAGCCTCTGTTCCCGTGAGATCCCATCTTGGGGCCTTTTCCGGTAATCTGCCGGAGGGGGATTCGATCACGGAGGGCATCTACATCAACTCCATTGCCCCTCCGATGATGCGTGAGTAGTTCACCTCAGACCTTCGGGTCCATAGCTAGTAGCTAGATGGCTTCTTCTCTCTCACTACAAGAAATATTTCAACTTGTGACCTTCTCTCAGTGACCCCGGCTGAATTGGTCGTAAATCCACGGCCATTTCGCTTGGAAGGGCTCAAACCCTGAAATTGCCTTACACCAAATGGTCATAAAGCAGACAAGAGTGGTCGACGACCTTATTTCTACCTGATTACGACCAATATAAATGGTCATGAGGTTGTGAACGTGGATGCATTGGTACTTAAGGTGTCGCTCCAGGTGGGCTTGGGCCTCGGTGGAACAAGGCCACCTCCTTTTTTTCTTTTAAAATTTCCGTGTGCCATGTAGGCCTCGGCCCATCCAGGAAGAAATGTGGGATGCCCTCATATTTCTCAAAAAAAAACATATATTCGGCCCAACGAAAAAATGGGAAAATAACAAGTTTTTCATTATTACCATTTGGTAAGGATGGTGAGTTATCTGAAAAAAAAGGTTTTCATTATTGTCTAAAAAACAGGTTTTTCATTGTATAACTCTAAAAAGGTTTTTCCTTATAGAAAAATCTCAAAACCAATTAAACAATATAAAATTATAAGAATAGAAAAATAATGAACTCCTTCGTGAATCTTGCTATATGGTTTAGCAATTAAAAAACTAAACGTGTAATTCAAAAAAATGTTAATGTTAATATGTATTTCAAAAAATGTAATCATGTGTTTAAAAAACTAAATGTGTGTATTTGAAAAGTTTCATGCGTATAAAAAATGATAATCATAAATAATATTAGATATGTATAAAAAAAGTTTCATGTGTATGAAAAAACAGTCATCAGTACGTATAGATGGAAATTTTACAATATATATATATGGAAAAGTAGATAACAAAACAAGATTTTCTAAAAATGTTAATCATGTATTTAAAATTTTCTAACCTATATAAACAATGTTTTATATGTATACAAAAATGTACAATGTGTAAAAACAAATATAGACATAAAAACGTATGTATGAAAAGATTTTTTTTGTTGGAAATATATGAAAAGATGTTAATCATGTATTTGAAAAAAGTTAAACATATATAAACAATATGTACAATGTGTCTTAAAAAATGTAGACATGTGTTCAAAATATTAGACATCAAAATATTTATTAAAAATGTTAATGATGTAATTAAAAACCGTTTAATATGTATAAAAAATGTTTCTAGTGTACACAATTTTTTTCATAAAATGTGGTTTAATATTCTAGGAAAATGGAGAAGTTTATTTTTACAACAAATATTTGTTAGGTCCTTCACAAAAAAACTCATTTTGGGAACTTGGAAAATGGAAAATGAATCTGCGGAAATTTGTCTTTTTCACGAGAGGTGGATCAAAAACTTTTTACACCCAACCATTTGGTCAATTGTACATTAAATATGGCCTAGTATTTTACAAAATTGATTTGGTCCAATTTTGCAACAAATATATGGTAGGTCCTTAAAAAAAACTCATTTTGGGCACTCAAAAAATGGAAAATTGGTTTTTCGTCTAAAGAAAATAAAAACCCCCTTAGGAAACATTGTTTGCCATTCCAAGATGCACCCTTGTGCACAATATGAGATCATTTGAATAAACTATGTCATGAATGTGGCCATAATATTGATCATTTGGCTTGAAAGCCATGGATCTCCACACGTGATAGCTCATTTCTGAGAACACTTTTTAAAAATAATTACCGTATTACAAGTTTATTATTTTTCCTAGTAACTCTGTCACATATAATGACACAATGCGAAGGTTTTCCAATTTTTTGATTTGTTTTTGAATTTTTCATGCCCGTTTCAAAATGCGGTCAAAACGGCGGGCATGACCGTTCTAGGCTAGTGGTTGAATCTTGGAAAACTTTTGATGTTTCTCTGATTAAATAGATACTTATGTACCTAGAAAAGATTTTTTGGAAAAAATAAAGAGCAAACTATGAGGCAGCTGCAGTTCAAATTTGACCCGCTTCCAACTGAATCGACGGAAATTTGTCTTTTTCACGAGAGGTGGATCAAAACTTTTGACACCCAACCATTTGGTCAATTGTGCTTTAAATATGGCCTAAGATTTTAGAAAATTGATTTGGTCCAATTTTGCAACAAATATATGGTAGGTCCTTCACAAAAAAGCTCATTTTGGGCACTCGAAAAATGGAAAATGAATTTTTCATCGAAAGAAAATGAAAACTTCCTTAGGCAACATTGTTTGCCATTCCAAGATGCACCCTTGTGCACAATATGAGATCATTTGAATAAACTATGCCATGAATGTGGCCATAAGATTGATCATTTGGCTTGAAAGCCATTGATCTTCACACATGACAGCTCGTTTCTGGGAACACTTTTTCAAAATAATTACCGTATTACAAGTTTATTATTTTTCCTGGTAACTTGGTCACATATAATGACACAATGCGAAGGTTTTTCAATTTTTTCAATTTTTTTTGAATTTCTTATGCCGATTTCAAAATGTGGTCAAGTTTGTCGGTATGACCGTTCTTATCTAGGGCTGGAATCTTGTGATTTTTTTTTGTGTTTCTATGATGAAATATATATTTGTGTACCTAGAAATGATTTTTGAAAAAAATAAAGAGCAAACTATAAGGCAGCTGCAGTTCAAATTTGACCCGCTTCCAACTAAATCGTCGGAAATTTATCTTTTTTCACGAGAGTTAGATAAAAGCTTTTGACACGCAACCATTTGGTCAATTGTACATTAAATATGGCCGAGTATTTTATAAAATTGATCTGGTACAATTTTGCAACAATTATAATGTAGGTCCTTAAAAAAACTCATTTTGGGCACTCGAAAAATGGAAAATGAATTTTTCGTCCAAAGAAAATGGAAACTTCCTGAGGGAACATTGTTTGCCATTCCAAGATGCACCCTTGTGCACCATATGAGATCATTTGAACCAACTATGCCATGAATGTGGCCATAAGATTGATCATTTGGCTTGAAAGACATGAATCTTCACACATGATAACTCATTTCTGAGAACACTTTTTTAAAATAATTTTTCATGGTAACTTGGTCACATATAATGACACAATGCGAAGGTTTTTCAATTTTTCAATTTTTTTTGAATTTGTCATGCCCATTTCAAAATGTGGTCAAAACGACGGGCATGACCGTTCCTCGTCGCGCCTGCTCTGCTCGATGGCGTAGGCCAGTGCCTCCTTGAGGGCGGCCTAGTAGGCAACCTCCTCCTCCTCCTCTGGCTTCACTTCAGGGGGCGGCGTTGGGTTACATTGGATGCTTCCGGATCCAACGGCTGCTCTCCTTTATTTTTAGTCGATTACGACCAATTTTAGATGGTCATAACGTCGTACATGCGTACTGCGTTTTGATTGGACCATAGCCATCTCACGCGGATCATGCATCAAATACCGTTGGATCCTTCCGGATCCAACGGCTGCCCTCACCCCGTTCTGATCCATCCTTATCCATCCCTCCCCTCTCCCCGAAAACCCTAGCCTACCCCCTCTCCCCCGATCCATCCCTCCCCTCGTCCTCCCATCGCGCCGCCACCCACCCTGGCCTCCACACCCTCCCTCCCCTTCCTCCCTCCGAGCATTGCCCCGGTGCCCCCACCCCTCCCTCCCCTTCCTCCCTCCGAGCATTGCCCCGGTGCCCCCACCCCTCCCTCCCCTTCCTCCCTCCGAGCACTGCCCCCACCCTGGCCTCCACCCCCTCACTGGCGAAGATGAAAACCATCCTCGCGTCGGAGACGATGGAGATCCCGGACGAGGTGACGCCCCAACCGCCCAAACGCCGACGTCGCCGCGCCGCGCCCCGCCCGCATACACCCCCCGCGCTCCCCCGTGTGCTCCTGCAGTGCCCCGCGCCCCGTCCGCCTCGGCGTCGACTGGCTCCACATGGACGTCATGGTACGATCCGCCCGACCATCCCCTCCCCTCTCCCCCCACCATGTTTCCTAACCCCGCTTGCTTGCTCGATCCACCCTCGAGAGCACCAGTGAGTAGCGCACGCGTGGTGCCGGCCTTTGATTCGTCCAGGAATCGGATTGGTCCGCACAACGCAGTGTAACGGAGTTGACGATTCAGTTTGCTAGGCGTGGTTCCCTGCCTGGTCAAATTGCCTAACCAGAACTTTTAACGAATGAATCAACAAAGCATCAATTTTTTTCTCTTCCCATGAAGCCAGATTTGTTAATTTAGATAGAGGTGTAGAGCTTGTCATGGAGGTGACTATGGTCGCATCCAACAGCGGTTCCACAAAAAAGGCTTGCTGCAGCGTCTAATTAGATTGACCTGTAGATCAACCTACACCTGTAGGGCAGAGGCTTCGTGTGGTCAAGTTGATAGCTAGTCATTATGTCTAGTACCTCATGATGTAATTTTCTGTATACTTGCCTCTTGTTGGTCTGCCATGTTACTCTGAACTTCTACATCCTTTACCTGACAATAAGCCAAACTGTTCAAGTCTGCTTGTGTAAACCTTAACCGACAGGAAAACAAAATCCCTAACTTAGTCATGGGTTTCGTTCGTTTGTTGCTCGTGGGTGTAATGAATCAACAAAGGCATCAATTTGTTTCCATACTTGAGCACCATCCCGAATTCCCGATTTGTTAATTGAACAGTTAACAGTAAGTAATTGGATTGACTTGTTTGTGGACGTAATGGCAAAGCATCATTTTTTCTTTTCTTTCACTTATCCACTTTCCAGAACTGTTAATTTGGTGGTGATTGTGGTTGCATATGGCAGTGGTTCCCACATAAATGCCTTGCCGCAGTTAGTAGTAAATGGATCGTCTCGTGGAGCAACACACAATTGTAGGAAGAGACTCCATTCAGCTTGTGTGGTGGCGACTCTGGTTGCAACAATTTGACGTTTGTGTCTTACATTGCTAGCTACTCCCTCTGTAAGAAATATAACAGCGTAATACAATTTGACGTTTGTGTCTTACATTGCAACAATCTTGTCAGGCACGGTAGGGGGTAATAGGACCGAACTACTGAATTGCTGAATCAGAGGAGTCGCCATGATTTTTGTTCTGCACGCAACTATGGCTTTCAGAGCATAGGCGATCCGGTATAATCTGTTCGGATTGACAGTCTTATTTGCTCTGCTTTCTTCTGCTGAAAGGTTGCTCTGAACATCGTTGTTCAGAGCGTGAGTACTGTCAGGTTCGCGTTAGTTCCTATATACGATGTGCTATTTTGCGATTTTACCAGCACTTACTAGTCCAAGGTAATGGTAACTTGCCTGTCGCGTGCATCTGATACAAGTTTAGTTAATTTTGCTCCTCTCAGCAATTGATTGATTCTCATTTCATTCTTCTGCTAGACAGGATTGCATACAGTAACAATGGACATTCAATCTTGGAAGTTCATCTTTCTTATGCTCATTCTGTTCCTTTTCCACCTTGCAGGATGGGTGAGTTGGTCTCTGCTTTCCGCTGCGGGTGCGATACATCAATGTATTACTGAGTTGTGTTGAAGCTTGATGCTGCCAAAAAAAAACTATTCTCGCATACCACTGCCCATTTTTATTACTGAGCGCTCTGTTTTGGCAGTAGCATTGGCCTTAACCTTTGCTGCCATTATGCCACCCTGCTAGCTGTTGTAACAACGCTCAGCTCTGTACAAGAAAAGGCTAAGATGAGCATCCTTTTGGATCTTAAAAGCTAGAAATCCAATGTTAAGCAGAGAAAAATTGAAATAAGAATGACGCCTATTTCGATACAGTGAGGGTACATTAAGATATATAATTACAAATTTGTACAAAATATAGCTGTTTCTTCGATCATAAGCATTAATTTACCGTATTATGTTCTTCGTTTTTGACTGTTTGCCTTTATTATCAAAAATGAGCTGGCAGCTTAAGTCACATTAGTTGGACCAAAGTGTTATAGTTACAACATTACATATATGTGCACTGAACCAAATTGGTATTTTCATGGCAGAACAACCCAATTGTTTGATTTTTGTTTACTTTTATGTCAGTAGAATTTATGGTCTCTATGACATCTCTTGTTCCATATGGTGCTATATGGCGTTATGTATCTTAACCTATGCTCAACCATAAACCTGTGAACAAGAATTAGGCTGGGCAATGTACTCTGTGATGATGAATAGATTTGTAACAATGAGCATAGGTGGTTATAGATTTGTAACAACTAGCTAGACAATTTGTACCTTCGAAGTAGTACTATATGCAACCTGATGGAATTTTCATGCTCTGCCATTGATCTACCATAAATATATACTACTGCATCAGCCTGTTACTATTACTACATGCCACCTATTTATTTTCAGTAGTGGTTTTGATGCAAAAATGCTGGTTAGAATAAGATCAATCTGGACGAGTCCCACGAGCGGGTCTACTCTACACAGGTAATCAATCTGCTAGCTTGTCCTCCCTGTCCCGAATTTGTTTGTGTCTATACTGCAACCTCAGTTGGTTTCATCTGCATCTGTTATTGTCAGGAGTGCCATTTTATCCATAAGCTTCATTGAGTTACCAAGTGCAGATCCTCTAGCTGAACAATAAGATAGGTTAGTTAGTGTCGTAGAGGAAGAAAGAGGATATGTGTATTATTCGCTTCTGCTGCTTCTATATACACATGTATATATGTTTAGTTATTCGACATGCTTCAAGTCTGAAATTGACTTGGTGGTTTTAGACTGAAACACTATGCTTGGTGAAAGAGTGTCCATGTTGTGTGATATACGATGCTGCTCCGTTGTGCATCTTTCTTTTCTTGTGTGCTGCATCATTGTAGATATGCTTGATAGAGTGAATGTTTTCAGTTCTGGTTGTGTCAAATCTTTACTATGTACCATGGTTAGTCTTTACTGAAATGAGGCATTGAGCATTGAAATTTAGGCATTTATGTATAATTTTAGTTCTGGATGTGTCCAATGAAAACATTACTGTCAACTCTCAAGTTGATTCTAAAAATGTCTCATTAACTTCATTTCAGATGGTTATTTCTGGATTTAGTACCAATTTATTGTTGTCCTGCCTTGTGCTCTGTACCTTGCTGTACCAATTTATTGCATTATTTTGTTATTTACTGTTAAATATGCTGTTAGATTTACTTTTATTTTGTTCCTAACCATTTTGCTCTATATCGTGCAGATGCTGGACTTTCATGTTTCTTCGCGAGCATCAGACAAGAAGTCAGAAGAAAGCATAGTTCTAGCTCATTGGGGCTAGTTCTGGGAGTAATGAAGCCCTTTATGTTGATCCTATTTGTATGTGTGTAATATGATGTAGCAGAACTCATTTGATAGACTGTACGCTTGTAGAGCTTGTTATTTGATTGTAAACTTGATGCTGATCACATTTGTATGTGTGTTATATGATGTAGCAGATTGCTTCTTACTGTTATTTTAAGTATTGCGTCTGTTTTTTGTTAATTTCAATTTAAGTATTGGTTGTTTATTTATCGGCATATTTATGGAAATCTGAAGAACATGACCTTGACAACAGGGGCCCACAAACTAGAACACCACATTTGGGACCCACTTACCAGAACCTGACAATTGGGGTGCATTAAAAAAAAGAAAAACAAAGGCTACAACCCAAAAATAAAAAAGGCTAAAATGTTGGGCCTCGCCCATGTAGCTGACTAAAATTAATAGGAAAAAAAATATAAAAAGGCTGAATTGTTGGGCTTGGCCCATGTAAAACATCTAATTGGACTGGGCTGATTCATATCAACGACCAATTCAATTGGATGCAATTTTGCCATGTCAGCTTGCGACGTTGGATCCGACGTGGCCTGGGCAGGCTACGAGTGACCAAAACAATTGGTCGTAGAACCAACGACCTTTTATTTTGGTCGTTAAGTTTCATTAAAGACGGTCAGCTTTTGACCAACTGTTTTTGGTCACAAAAAGGTCGTAAATGAAAAATAATGACCATTCAGTGACCAATATTAATGGTCGCAAGTTGACATATTTCTTGTAGTGTCTCTATGTTCTTCAATACCATGTTCTCCATGATCTTCATGGAGATCTATCCGATGTAATACTCTTTTGCGGTGTGTTTGTCGAGATCCGATGAATTGTGGGTTTATGATCAGATTATCTATGAATATTATTTGAGTCTTTTCTGAATTCTTATATGCATGATTTCATATCTTTGCAAGTCTCTTCGAGTTATTGGTTTGGTTTGGCCAACTAGATTGGTAATTCTTGCAATGGGAGAAGTGCTTAGTTTTGGGTTCAATCTTGCGGTGTCCTCACCCAGTGACAAAGTAGGGGTAGCGAGGCACGTATTTGTATTGTTGCCATCAAGGATAAAAAGATGGGGTTTTCATCATATTGCTTGAGTTTATCCCTCTACATCATGTCATCTTACCTAATGCGTTACCCTGTTCTTTATGAACTTAATACTCTAGATGCAGGCAGGAGTCGGTTGATGTGTGGAGTAATAGTAGTAGATGCAGAATCGTTTCGGTCTACTTGACACGGACGTGATGCCTATATGCATAATCATTGCCTTGGATATCGTCATAACTATGCGCTTTTCTATCAATTGCTCGGCAGTAATTTGTTCATCGACCGTATTATTTTCCTTCAAGAGAGAAGCCTCTAGTGAAACCTATGGCCCCCGGGTCTATTTTCCATATCATAGTTTCAGATCTATTTACTTTGCTTTTCGTTTTAGTATTCTTTCCTATCTATCTCTATCAGATCTCATCCTTGCAAGTAACCGTGAAGG
Source organism: Elymus sibiricus (assembly GCA_039707655.1). Taxonomy (NCBI): domain Eukaryota; kingdom Viridiplantae; phylum Streptophyta; class Magnoliopsida; order Poales; family Poaceae; genus Elymus; species Elymus sibiricus. The sequence goes on along the minus strand of CM077667.1, from coordinate 463,929,028 downwards.
GATTGACAACCCCTTTATAGTGTTGGGTGCAAGTGTTTGATTGTTTGTGTAGGTGCGAAGATTGGTGACTTGCTTGTACCTCCTACTGGATTGATACCTTGGTTCTCAACAACTGAGGGAAATACTTATCTACTTTGCTGCATCACCCTTTCCTCTTCAAGGGAAAACCAACGCAAGCTCAAGAAGTAGCAGTATGCAACTTAAGACAATGTGGAAATTGTTTCACAACTCACGCCGCCTGGAACACCATAGTGTGATGGTGTGTCCGTACGTCTTAGCCGTGCTCTATTGGATATAGTACGTACTATGATGTCTCTTACCGATTTGCCAATATCATTTTGGGGGGTTATGCATTAGAGACAAATACATTCACTTTAAAATAGGGCACCGTCTAAAGTTCATTGAGATGACGCCATATGAATTATGGTTTGGCAGAAACCTAAGCTGTCATTTCTTAGAGTTTGGGAATGCGATGCTTATATGAAAAGACTTCATCCTGATAAGCTCGAACCCAAAGCGGACAAATGCGTCTTCATAGAATACCCTAAGGAAATAGTTGGGTATACCTTCTATCTCAGATCCAATGGCAAAGTGTTTGTTGCTAAAAACGGGTCCTTTCTCGAGAAAGAGTTTCTCTCGAAAGAATTGAGTGGGAGGAAGATAGAACTTGATGAGGTTGTTGACCTTTACTTCTACCAGAGAGTAGCACTACGCAGAAAGATGTTTCTGTGGAACCTACCTCAGTTGAAGAGGAAGCTAATGATGATGATCATGAAGCTTCATATCAAGTTACTATCGAACCTCGTAGGTCGACGAGGGCACGTACTGCTCCTGAGTGGTACGGTAACCCTGTCTTGGAGGTCATGTTGTTGGACAACGATGAACCTACGAGCTATGAAGAAGTGATGGTGGGCCCGGATTCCAACAAATGGCTAGGATCCATGAAATCCGAGATAGGATCCATGTATGAAAAGCAAGTGTGTACTTTGGTAGACTTGCCCGATAAACGACAGGCCATTGAAGTACAAATGGAACTTTAAGAAGAAGACAGACGCTGATGGTTATTGTCACCATTTGTAAAGCTCGACTTGTCGCAAAGTAGTTTCCGACAAGTTCAAGGAGTTGACTATGATGAGTTTTTCTCACCCGTAGCGATGCTAAAGTCTGTTGGAATTATGTTAGCAGTTGCTGCATTTTTCGATTACGAAATCTGGCAGATGGATGTCAAAAACAGAATTTCCTTGACGGTTTCCGTGAGGAAAGGTTGTATGTGATACAACTGGAAGTTTTTGTCGATCCTAAGGATGCTAAAAGGTATGCAAGCTCCGGTGATCCATCTCTGGACTGGAGCAAGCATCTCGGAGTTGGAATATATGCTTTGATGAGGTGATCACAGCTTTTGGGTTTATACAAAGTTTATAAGAAACTTGTATTAACAAGAAAGTGAGTGGTAGCACTATAGAATTTCTGATAAAATATATGTGGATGACATATTGTTGATCGGAAATGATGTACAATTTTCTGGAAAGCATAAAGGGTTGTTTGAAAGGAGTTTTTCAAAGGAAGACCCGGATAAAGCTGCTTACATATTGGGCATCAAGATCTATAGCGATAGATCAAGACGTCTGATAAGACTTTCACAAAGCACATACCTTGACAAGATTTTGAAGGAGTTCAAAATGGAACAGTCAAAGAAGGAGTTCTTGCCTGTGTTATAAGATGTGAAGTTGAGTAAAGACTCAACGCTCGACCACGGCAGAAGAAAGGGAAAGGACGAAGGTCGTCCCCTATGACTTAGCCATAGGCTCTATACAGTATGCCATGCTGTGTACCGCACCTATGTGTGCCTTGCCACGTGTCTGGCAAGGGGGTATAAGAGTGATCCAGGAGTGGATCACTGGACAGCGGTAAAAAATTATCCTTAGTAACAAGAGGACTAAGGAGATGTTTCTCGATTATGGAGGTGACAAAGAGTTCGTCGTAAAGGGTTACGTCGATGCAAGCTTTGACACCAATCCGGATGACTCTGAGTAGCAGACCGGATACGTATAGTGGAGCGTCCATTTGGAACATGTCCAAGTGGGGCGCAGTAGCAGCATCTATGATATGACATAGAGATTTGCAAAGTGCGCACGGATCTAAATGTTGCAGACCCGTTGACTATAAAGCCTCTCTCACAAGCAAAACATGATCAAACCCCAGAACTCAGTGGGTGTAAATCACATGGTGATGTGAACTAGATTATTGACTCTAGTGCAAGTGGGAGACTATTGACAATATGCCCTAGAGGCAATAATAGATTAGTTATTATCATATTTCCTTGTTCATGATAAACGTCTATTATCCATGCTAGAATTGTATTGATCGGAAACTCAAATACATGTGTGGATACATAGACAAACCCATGTCCCTAGTGAGCCTCTACTAGACTAGCTCGTTGATCAAAGATGGTCAAGGTTTCCTGACCATAGACATGAGTTGTCATTTGATAACACGATCACATCATTAGGAGAATGATGTGATGGACAAGACCCAACCGTAAGCATAGCAGTTGATCGTGTCAGTTTATTGCTACTGCTTTATCCATGTCAAGTATCTGTTCCTATGACCATGAGATCACGCAACTCCCTGACACCGGAGGAATGCCTTGTGTGTATCAAACGTCACAACGTAACTGAGTGACTATAAAGGTGCTCTACAGGTATCTCCGAGGGTGTCTGTTGGGTTGGCGTGGATCGAGACTGGGATTTGTCACTCCGTATGACGGAGAGGTATCTCTGGGCCCACTCGGTAATACAACATCACAAGAAGCTTGCAAGCAATGTGACTAAGGAGTTAGTCACGGGATCTTGCGGAACGAGTAAAGAGACTTGCCGGTAGCGAGATTGAACTAGGTATGGAGATACCGACGATCGAATCTCGGGCAAGTAACATATCGATGGACAAAGAGAACTGCATACGGGATTGTCTGAATCCTTGACATCGTGGTTCGACCGATAAGGATCTTCGTAGAATATGTAGGAACCAATATGGGCATCCAGGTCCCGCTATTGGTTATTGACCGTAGAGTTGTCTCGGTCATGTCTACATAGTTCTCGAACCCGCAGAGTCTGCACACTTAACGTTCGGTGACGATTTGGTATTGTTGAGTTATGTATGTTGGTGACCGAAGGTTGTTCGGAGTGCCGGATGAGATCCCGGACATCACGAGGAGTTCCGGAATGGTCCGGAGGTAAAGATTAATATATGGGAAGTCATATTTTGGCTACCGGAAAAGTTTCGGGTTTTTCCGGTATTGTACCGGGAAGCTTCTAGAAGGTTCCGAAAACTTCCGGAGTAGTCCGGAAGTCTACCAAGGGTTCCACCACGTCCCAAGGGTTTGCATGGGCTGAGGGGAGGCGCCATGGACTTATTGGGCCAGGCGCACAAGTCCCTCAAGGCTCATGTGGCTTGGGAGAGGTGGAAAGTCCACCTGTTTATGGAAAGGGAGGGAATTGGACTAGGAGTCCAACTCCTCCCCCTTGGCTGCGACCTAGGGCTTGGAGGGGCTGATTTACACGCCCCTCCACCTATATATAGAGGGGAGGGGGCGCCCCAAGAGCAAACACGAAGCCCTTGGCGCCCCACTCTCTCCCTAGATCATTTTCTCCTCCGTTCGCGGTTTCGGTAGCGCTAGGCGTAGCCCTGCCGGGATAGCACCACCACCATCACCGCGTTATCGGAGAACTCATCTACCTCTCCGCCCCTCGCTTGCTAGATCAAGAAGGTGGAGATCGTCATCGAGCTGTACGTGTGCTGAACGCGGAGGTGCCGTCCGTTCGGTGCTAGATCGTGATTGGATCGCGGGACGTCTTGCGATTTGGATCGCGAAGACGTTCGACTACATCAACCGCGTTTCTTAACGCTTCCCACTTAGCGATCTACAAGGGTATGTGGATCCGATCTATCCTCTCGTAGATGCTCATCTCCTAGATTGATCTTGAGTGTTCGTAGGAAATTTTTTGTTTCCCATGCAACGTTTCCCAACATGTACACTTTATGCATATATAATATGATTTCTCATATGACCATATATATATATATATATATATATATATCATATAATTTCTCGTACGACCATGCATACACACACATATTGCTACTTCTTGAGCTTGCGTTGGTTTTCCCTTGAAGAGGAAAGGGTGATGCAGCAAAGTAGATAAGTATTTCCCTCAGTTGTTGAGAACCAAGGTATCAATCCAGTAGGAGGTACAAGCAAGTCACCAATCTTCGCACCTACACAAACAATCAAACACTTGCACCCAACGCTATAAAGGGGTTGTCAATCCCTTCACGGTTACTTGCAGGGATGAGATCTGATAGAGATAGATAGGAAAGAATACCAAAACAAAAAGCAAAGTAAATAGATCTGAAAATATGATATGGAAAATAGACCCGGGGGCCATAGGTTTCACTAGAGGCTTCTCTCTTGAAGGAAAATAATACGGTGGGTGAACAATTTTTTTTGAATTTTTTTGAATTTTTCATGCCCATTTCAAAATGCGGTCAAAACGGCGGGCATGACCGTTCGTAGCTAGGGGTTGAATCTTGGAAAACTTTTGATGTTTCTCTGATTAAATAGATACCTTTGTACCTAGAAATGATTTTTGGAAAAAATACAGAGCAAACTATGAGGCAGCTGCAGTTCAAATTTGACCCGCTTTCTACTGAATCGATGGAAATTTGTCTTTTTCACGAGAGCTGGATAAAAGCTTTTGTCACCCAACCATTTGGTCAATTGTGCTTTAAATATGGCCTAATATTTTAGAAAATTGATTTGGTCCAATTTTACAACAAATATATGGTAGGTCCTTCACAAAAAAGCTCATTTTGGGCACTCGAAAAATGGAAAATGAATTTTTCATCGAAAGAAAACGAAAACTTCCTTAGGCAACATTGTTTGCCATTCCAAGATGCACCCTTGTGCACAATATGAGATCATTTGAACAAACTATGCCATGAATGTGGCCATAAGATTGATCATTTGGTTTGAAAGCCATTGATCTTCACACATGATAGCTCATTTCTGGGAACACTTTTTTAAAATAATTACCGAATTATAAGTTTATTATTTTTCCTGGTAACTCTGTCACATATAATGACACAATGCGAAGGTTTTCCAATTGTTTGAATTGTTTTGAATTTTTCATGCCCATTTCAAAATGCGGTCAAAACGGCGGGCATGACCGTTCGTAGCTAGGGGTTGAATCTTGGAAAACTTTTTGTGTTTCTATGATTAAATAGATACCTTTGTACCTAAAAATGATATTTGGAAAAAATACAGAGCAAACTATGAGGCAGCTGCAGTTCAAATTTGACCCGCTTCCTACTGAATCGGCAGAAATTTATCTTTTTCACGAGAGGTGGCCCAAATCTTTTGGCACCCAACCATTTAGTCAATTGTACATTAAATATGTCCTAATATTTTATAAAAATGATTCGGTCCAATTTTGCAACAAATATATGGTAGGTCCTTCACAAAAAAAACTCATTTTGCGCACTCAAAAAATGGAAAATGAATTTTCCGTCCAAAGAAAATGAAAACTTCCTTAGGCAACATTGTTTGTAATTCCAATATGCACCCTTATGCATAATATGAGATCATTTGAGAAAACTATGCCATTAATGTGTCCATAAGATTGATCATTTGGCTTGAATGCCATGAATCTTCACACATTATAGCTCATTTCTGAGAACATTTTTTTAAAACAATTGTTGTATTACAAGTTTATTATTTTTCCTGGTAACTTGGTCACATATAATGACACAATGCGAAGGTTTTTCAATTTTTTCAATTTTTTTTGAATTTCTTATGCCGATTTCAAAATGTGGTCAAGTTTGTCGGTATGACCGTTCTTATCTAGGGCTGGAATCTTGTGATTTTTTTTGTGTTTCTATGATGAAATATATATTTGTGTACCTAGAAATGATTTTTGAAAAAAATAAAGAGCAAACTATAAGGCAGCTGCAGTTCAAATTTGACCCGCTTCCAACTAAATCGTCGGAAATTTATCTTTTTTCACGAGAGTTAGATAAAAGCTTTTGACACGCAACCATTTGGTCAATTGTACATTAAATATGGCCGAGTATTTTATAAAATTGATCTGGTACAATTTTGCAACAATTATAATGTAGGTCCTTAAAAAAAACTCATTTTGGGCACTCGAAAAATGGAAAATGAATTTTTTGTCCAAAGAAAATGGAAACTTCCTTAGGGAACATTGTTTGCCATTCCAAGATGCACCCTTGTGCACCATATGAGATCATTTGAACCAACTATGCCATGAATGTGGCCATAAGATTGATCATTTGGCTTGAAAGACATGAATCTTCACACATGATAACTCATTTCTGAGAACACTTTTTTAAAATAATTTTTCATGGTAACTTGGTCACATATAATGACACAATGCGAAGGTTTTTCAATTTTTCAATTTTTTTTGAATTTGTCATGCCCATTTCAAAATGTGGTCAAAACGACGGGCATGACCGTTCCTCGTCGCGCCTGCTCTGCTCGATGGCGTAGGCCAGTGCCTCCTCGAGGGCGGCCTAGTAGGAAACCTCCTCCTCCTCCTCTGGCTTCACTTCAGGGGGCGGCGTTGGGTTACATTGGATGCTTCCGGATCCAACGGCTGCTCTCCTTTATTTTTAGTCGATTACGACCAATTTTAGATGGTCATAACGTCGTACATGCGTACTGCGTTTTGATTGGACCATAGCCATCTCACGCGGATCATGCATCAAATACCGTTGGATCCTTCCGGATCCAACGGCTGCCCTCACCCCGTTCTGATGCATCCTTATCCATCCCTCCCCTCTCCTCGAAAACCCTAGCCTACCCCCTCTCCCCCGATCCATCCCTCCCCTCGTCCTCCCATCGCGCCGCCACCCACCCTGACCTCCACAACCTCCCTCCCCTTCCTCCCTCCGAGCATTGCCCCGGTGCCCCCACCCCTCCCTCCCCTTCCTCCCTCCGAGCACTGCCCCCACCCTGGCCTCCACCCCCTCACTGGCGAAGATGAAAACCATCCTCGCGTCGGAGACGATGGAGATCCCGGACGAGGTGACGCCCCAACCGCCCCAACGCCGACGTCGCCGCGCCGCGCCCCGCCCGCATACACCCCCCGCGCTCCCCCGTGTGCTCCTGCAGTGCCCCGCGCCCCATCCGCCTCGGCGTCGACTGGCTCCACATGGACGTCATGGTACGATCCGCCCGACCATCCCCTCCCCTCTCCCCCCACCATGTTTCCTAACCCCGCTTGCTTGCTCGATCCACCCTCGAGAGCACCAGTGAGTAGCGCACGCGTGGTGCCGGCCTTTGATTCGTCCAGGAATCGGATTGGTCCGCACAACGCAGTGTAACGGAGTTGACGATTCAGTTTGCTAGGCGTGGTTCCCTGCCTGGTCAAATTGCCTAACCAGAACTTTTAACGAATGAATCAACAAAGCATCAATTTTTTTCTCTTCCCATGAAGCCAGATTTGTTAATTTAGATAGAGGTGTAGAGCTTGTCATGGAGGTGACTATGGTCGCATCCAACAGCGGTTCCACAAAAAAGGCTTGCTGCAGCGTCTAATTAGATTGACCTGTAGATCAACCTACACCTGTAGGGCAGAGGCTTCGTGTGGTCAAGTTGATAGCTAGTCATTATGTCTAGTATCTCATGATGTAATTTTCTGTATGCTTGCCTCTTGTTGGTCTGCCATGTTACTCTGAACTTCTACATCCTTTACCTGACAATAAGCCAAACTGTTCAAGTCTGCTTGTGTAAACCTTAACCGACAGGAAAACAAAATCCCTAACTTAGTCATGGGTTTCGTTCGTTTGTTGCTCGTGGGTGTAATGAATCAACAAAGGCATCAATTTGTTTCCATACTTGAGCACCATCCCGAATTCCCGATTTGTTAATTGAACAGTTAACAGTAAGTAATTGGATTGACTTGTTTGTGGACGTAATGGCAAAGCATCATTTTTTCTTTTCTTTCACTTATCCACTTTCCAGAACTATTAATTTGGTGGTGATTGTGGTTGCATATGGCAGTGGTTCCCACATAAATGCCTTGCCGCAGTTAGTAGTAAATGGATCGTCTCGTGGAGCAACACACAACTGTAGGAAGAGACTCCATTCAGCTTGTGTGGTGGCGACTCTGGTTGCAACAATTTGACGTTTGTGTCTTACATTGCTAGCTACTCCCTCTGTAAGAAATATAACAGCGTAATACAATTTGACGTTTGTGTCTTACATTGCAACAATCTTGTCAGGCACGGTAGGGGGTAATAGGACTGAACTACTGAATTGCTGAATCAGAGGAGTCGCCATGATTTTTGTTCTGCACGCAACTATGGCTTTCAGAGCATAGGCGATCCGGTATAATCTGTTCGGATTGACAGTCTTATCTGCTCTGCTTTCTTCTGCTGAAAGGTTGCTCTGAACATCGTTGTTCTGAGCGTGAGTACTGTCAGGTTCGCGTTAGTTCCTATATACGATGTGCTATTTTGCGATTTTACCAGCACTTACTAGTCCAAGGTAATGGTAACTTGCCTGTCGCGTGCATCTGATACAAGTTTAGTTAATTTTGCTCCTCTCAGCAATTGATTGATTCTCATTTCATTCTTCTGCTAGACAGGATTGCATACAGTAACAATGGACATTCAATCTTGGAAGTTCATCTTTCTTATGCTCATTCTGTTCCTTTTCCACCTTGCAGGATGGGTGAGTTGGTCTCTGCTTTCCGCTGCGGGTGCGATACATCAATGTATTACTGAGTTGTGTTGAAGCTTGATGCTGCCAAAAAAAACTATTCTCGCATACCGCTGCCCATTTTTATTACTGAGCGCTCTGTTTTGGCAGTAGCATTGGCCTTAACCTTTGCTGCCATTATGCCACCCTGCTAGCTGTTGTAACAACGCTCAGCTCTGTACAAGAAAAGGCTAAGATGAGCATCCTTTTGGATCTTAAAAGCTAGAAATCCAATGTTAAGCAGAGAAAAATTGAAATAAGTATGACGCCTATTTCGATACAGTGAGGGTACATTAAGATATATAATTACAAATTTGTACAAAATATAGCTGTTTCTTCGATCATAAGCATTAATTTACCGTATTATGTTCTTCGTTTTTGACTGTTTGCCTTTATTATCAAAAATGAGCTGGCAGCTTAAGTCACATTAGTTGGACCAAAGTGTTATAGTTACAACATTACATATATGTGCACTAAACCAAATTGGTATTTTCATGGCAGGATAACCCAATTGTTTGATTTTTGTTTACTTTTATGTCAGTAGAATTTATGGTCTCTATGACATCTCTTGTTCCATATGGTGCTATATGGCGTTATGTATCTTAACCTATGCTCAACCGTAAACCTGTGAACAAGAATTAGGCTGGGCAATGTACTCTGTGATGATGAATAGATTTGTAACAATGAGCATAGGTGGTTATAGATTTGTAACAACTAGCTAGACAATTTGTACCTTCGAAGTAGTACTATATGCAACCTGATGGAATTTTCATGCTCTGCCATTGATCTACCATAAATATATACTACTGCATCAGCCTGTTACTATTACTACATGCCACCTATTTATTTTCAGTAGTGGTTTTGATGCAAAAATGCTGGTTAGAATAAGATCAATCTGGACGAGTCCCACGAGCGGGTCTACTCTACACAGGTAATCAATCTGCTAGCTTGTCCTCCCTGTCCCGAATTTGTTTGTGTCTATACTGCAACCTCAGTTGGTTTCATCTGCATCTGTTATTGTCAGGAGTGCCATTTTATCCATAAGCTTCATTGAGTTACCAAGTGCAGATCCTCTAGCTGAACAATAAGATAGGTTAGTTAGTGTCGTAGAGGAAGAAAGAGGATATGTGTATTATTCGCTTCTGCTGCTTCTATATACACATGTATATATGTTTAGTTATTCGACATGCTTCATGTCTGAAATTGACTTGGTGGTTTTAGACTGAAACACTATGCTTGGTGAAAGAGTGTCCATGTTGTGTGATATACGATGCTGCTCCGTTGTGCATCTTTCTTTTCTTGTGTGCTGCATCATTGTAGATATGCTTGATAGAGTGAATGTTTTCAGTTCTGGTTGTGTCAAATCTTTACTATGTACCATGGTTAGTCTTTACTGAAATGAGGCATTGAGCATTGAAATTTAGGCATTTATGTATAATTTTAGTTCTGGATGTGTCCAATGAAAACATTACTGTCAACTCTCAAGTTGATTCTAAAAATGTCTCATTAACTTCATTTCAGATGGTTATTTCTGGATTTAGTACCAATTTATTGTTGTCCTGCCTTGTGCTCTGTACCTTGCTGTACCAATTTATTGCATTATTTTGTTATTTACTGTTAAATATGCTGTTAGATTTACTTTTATTTTGTTCCTAACCATTTTGCTCTATATCGTGCAGATGCTGGACTTTCATGTTTCTTCGCGAGCATCAGACAAGAAGTCAGAAGAAAGCATAGTTCTAGCTCATTGGGGCTAGTTCTGGGAGTAATGAAGCCCTTTATGTTGATCCTATTTGTATGTGTGTAATATGATGTAGCAGAACTCATTTGATAGACTGTACGCTTGTAGAGCTTGTTATTTGATTGTAAACTTGATGCTGATCACATTTGTATGTGTGTTATATGATGTAGCAGATTGCTTCTTGCTGTTATTTTAAGTATTGCGTCTGTTTTTTGTTAATTTCAATTTAAGTATTGGTTGTTTATTTATCGGCATATTTATGGAAATCTGAAGAACATGACCTTGACAACAGGGGCCCACAAACTAGAACACCACATTTGGGACCCACTTACCAGAACCTGACAATTGGGGTGCATTAAAAAAAAGAAAAACAAAGGCTACAACCCAAAAATAAAAAGGCTAAAATGTTGGGCCTCGCCCATGTAGCTGACTAAAATTAATAGGAAAAAAAATATAAAAAGGCTGAATTGTTGGGCTTGGCCCATGTAAAACATCTAATTGGACCGGGCTGATTCTTATCAACGACCAATTCAATTGGATGCAATTTTGCCATGTCAGCTTGCGACGTTGGATCTGACGTGGCCTGGGCAGGCTACGAGTGACCAAAACAATTGGTCGTAGAACCAACGACCTTTTATTTTGGTCGTTAAGTTTCATTAAAGACGGTCAGCTTTTGACCAACTGTTTTTGGTCACAAAAAGGTCGTAAATGAAAAATAATGACCATTCAGTGACCAATATTAATGGTCGCAAGTTGACATATTTCTTGTAGTGTCTCTATGTTCTTCAATACCATGTTCTCCATGATCTTCATGGAGATCTATCCGATGTAATACTCTTTTGCGGTGTGTTTGTCGAGATCCGATGAATTGTGGGTTTATGATCAGATTATCTATGAATATTATTTGAGTCTTTTCTGAATTCTTATATGCATGATTTCATATCTTTGCAAGTCTCTTCGAGTTATTGGTTTGGTTTGGCCAACTAGATTGGTAATTCTTGCAATGGGAGAAGTGCTTAGTTTTGGGTTCAATCTTGCGGTGTCCTCACCCAGTGACAAAGTAGGGGTAGCGAGGCACGCATTTGTATTGTTGCCATCAAGGATAAAAAGATGGGGTTTTCATCATATTGCTTGAGTTTATCCCTCTACATCATGTCATCTTACCTAATGCGTTACTCTGTTCTTTATGAACTTAATACTCTAGATGCAGGCATGAGTCGGTTGATGTGTGGAGTAATAGTAGTAGATGCAGAATCGTTTCGGTCTACTTGACACGGACGTGATGCCTATATGCATAATCATTGCCTTGGATATCGTCATAACTATGCGCTTTTCTATCAATTGCTCGACAGTAATTTGTTCATCCACCGTATTATTTTCCTTCAAGAGAGAAGCCTCTAGTGAAACCTATGGCCCCTGTCGTGGGAACGTGCCTGACAGTAGATGGTAGGGGTACGGAAGGAGAGGGCAGAGTCCTAGCTACGGCGAGGTTGTACACACAGATGTGTGAGTTCAGGCCTCACTCGGAAGTGATAACAGCCCTACGTCTCAGGTGCTCCGGGGAGCTTACTCTGTCGAGTGATATGTGTGTTGCGTTACAAAGGATTGCGAACCCTTGTGCCAGTGGGGAGGGGTGGCTTATATAGAGTGCGCTGCCCCTCACAAACGTCTGGCATTTAGGGGTTTGATTGTAGGTAATAAAAGGGGGGGACGTTACTGGTAACGTATACAATAAATGCCAGTTAAGGCGGCGAGCGTAACGCCTGCCCGTTGGCCTCCCTGGGGAGACTCTTGGTCTTCTGCGGTCGAGTGATTGGCGGCCCCTCCGAGTGAGAGCTGACCGTCGAGTGGAGGGGGGGGGTCTTCCGAGTGACTCATACGCCATGGCTAGTTCAGTCGGAATCTCTCTCGTAATCTTGTAGTCCTCCAATGTGGTGTCCTTAGGTGGGGTATGTAGGACGGGCCTAGCACCCTACCCTAAGTACATATCCTCGTCATTAGCCCCCGAATGGATCAGGGCTCGAGTGGAGAAGGTGCAGTACAGGTTCTGTCGAACTCAGCGTTCTGAATGAGCTTCGAGATCTTTCCGATACCTGTGACGACTGGGCCTTCCAACGTCTGCCTTGATCTATTCAGCTTGTCATTTCTTCCGAGTAAATTTAGATGCAGGTTCGAGTCCGAATGGTCAACAGGATCTTCAGATGTGACAGGGCGTTCTGTCCGGCCAGGATTTCGCGGGATTCGAAATTTTGGGGAACGCGCGCCGAGCAGGGATGACGCAACCGACGGGGAAGTGGCTCCTTGATCCTCGCGCCACCTTTATCGCCACATATCGCAGCTCCTCCGTTAGTGGGATACACAGGGATTTGGCGGGCACACGAGTCAGTGACTCGGGTCGACGGACATAAAAAACGAGAGGGGAGGGGAATTTGCGACAGTGCGCTCATTTTCCCCTCGTCTCCTCCGCTTCTTCTGCTCCGCCGCCGCACTGCTCAAATCGAATCCGCTCGCCGCTGCGACAATGGCGCCCAAGAAGACGACGAAGGGGAAGAAACCCTCGAGCACCCGGGCCGCAGCGCCACCCGGATGGATGCAGGGCGATTTCCTGCCGTCAACCGTGACGGCGTTGGACGTGGAGAAGCTCGTCGCTGACGGCCTGGTTGCGGCCGGGTCGTGGAGGTTGCCAGGGACGGAAGCGGAGCCGGAACCGCGCGAGGGCGAGCGGGTTCTCCTGACCACCCATTTGGAGAGAGGTTTTGCTCTGCCCCCGCATCCCTTCTTCCGCGGTTTTCTGAATTTCTTCGGGGCTCAGTTGCATCATTTTCCTCCCAACGCAATTGTGTATCTCGCTGCGTTCGTGACGATGTGTGAGTGTTTCTTGGGTTGTCCCGCCCATTGGGGTCTGTTCAAGCACATCTTTACCATCCGTTCTCAGTCGGTAAAGAAAGCCCACACTAGTGATAATAGGACCAACGTCATCCAGCTACGCGGGGGTTTGGGTCTTCAGAAGAGGACGGGGAGTGCATTCCCAGCGCTCACCCTTCCGGAGTCGGTGCGGGGCTGGCAGTCGACCTGGTTCTACTGCCACGACGTCGCGTCCCCAAACATGTTGACCGGCCTTCCTCCCTTCACGCTGGATCGACCCACTGCGCCCCCATCTCTGACCGTGGCCGAGGAAGAGAAGGCCAATGTGGGGATCTTGATGAACAGTGTTGTGAATCTGATTCGTGATGGAGTGACCGGCTTGGATCTCTTGGAGGTGTTCCTGGGTCGACGGATCCAGCCGCTCCAGGCGCGGGACCATCCGATGTGGCATTACTCAGGAGTCGACGATACCACTCGTACCCACCCGGAAGATGTCTCAGAGGAAACCATCACGCTATGGCTGCGCGGCATCACTGGTGCACGAGACAACTGCCGGGGTTCCAAAAGAGTATTGCCTTTCTCAGCTGCGAACCCGCCGAATGTGGTGAGTCATGTCATTGTCGATTGCTTTTGTATCTTGTCGAGTGAATATGTCTTCAGTTGACTGACTTGAATCTTTGCAGGAGCTCAGGAACATGTATTCACCTGTGCCGAATGGCGGTCAGAACCTTGAAGGAGCGGGGAGCGAGAGCGACAGCGACAGCATCAGCTACGCCAAGGACAGCGAAGGCAACGGTGACGACTCGTCGGGGAGCGATGAAGTTGAAGTCGTGTCTCCTCCGCGTACTGAAGGGCGTTCCAAGCAGCGTCACGACCCAACACTCGACCGGGGTCGGGCCGGGGGGTCGACCACCAGGAGCTCCAAGCGCAGTCGGACGTCGACGCCAGAGCCGATTGAAAAGGTTGCCAAGCAGCCCAAGGTCACCACCACCAAGCCCCGGAAGGCTCTCCCCAGAATCAAGGTTGACGTGCCGATTGCTTCAACGTAAGTATCCTTGCTCTTCGCTTAACTTGTTTCTGAACTTCATATTTTTGCTGACCGAGTGGATCTTGATCGTCAGGGCCGCTACCTCGGTGACATCGCCGGGGCGAGGAGAGGAAAGCGCGGAGAAGGACACGCCGGACGCAGCTACTTCTCGCCAAGGTATGGCATATTGCCATTTGACATTCTTCTCAAACCATTCGACAGTCATGTGATATGTCGACTGGTGACATGCAGAGCCAATGGATACCGACCCCGCAGCCCCGTCTCCGACTGAACCGATTACAGCACCGACCCAGATGGCCGTGGAGCTCGCCAGTCCGCCACAAGCGCCTGTCTCCCAAGCGCCAGCCTCGCAAGCGCCAGTCCTTCCGACTACATCGCTGCTCCCTTCACAGACCATCTTCTCACTGCACCGTGTTCCAGAAGATCAGACTGGAGCTGCTAAGGAGGCGATGATGCAGGCCGAACATATGATGCGGCGTACGAAGGAGGCGTACGAGGCCAGCAAGCTGGCTTACGACGCTAGCTCAGCGCTTCGGGCGAACGTCCAAGTAAGTGCACTTGTAAGTGCGCTTTTTGATTGTGTCGCTTTCCGTCTACCATGACTTGACTTCTGCACCCGCTGGGAGTTTTCTGTCTGTCGACTGGTAATTGCTTGTCACGCACTCGGCTAGGGCTGACCTGGTCGAGTGGACAATCTTCTTTTTTTTTGTTCGGCCGTCACTCGGATCGGGCGGACCGTTCCGAGTGGATACCGTTCCGGTGGGGGCACGCTGAGTGCACCCACTGGGTGTAGTCCCCGAGACTGCCGTCGACTGCGGGCAGTCGGCGGGAGTCTTAGAACTTTTGCCTTGTTTTTTTTTATGTTTGGCCGTCACTCGGATCGGGCGGACCGTTCCGAGTGGATACCGTTCCAGTGGGGGCACGCCGAGTGCACCCACTGGGTGTAGTCCCCGAGACTGCCGTCGACTGCGGGCAGTCGGCGGGAGTCTTAGAACTTGGACTCGAAGCCCATATTTCTGTCCACTGAATTGTTTTTGTCGTTGATCTCAGAAGGCCTGCGAGCTCGGTACTCGATACGCTGACTTGGAGAAGGAGAAGACTCAGCTTCAGCTCGACTTGGAACTGGCGAGGAGAGACCTGGAGCGTGCGCAAGCTGATCTGAAGGCTTCAGGAGGTAAACTTTGTTGATCGAGTACTTCATTATTTGTTTCTTCTATCTTTGAACTGAGTGACTCCACTCGAGCAGACGTGCGTGCTGAAAACCGTCGACTCCGAGCGGGACTCAACAATGCTATTTCTTTAGATATCATGAAGAAGGCGCTGGAGGACAAAGACAGATCACTCGCCGATGCTCAGAAGACGGCGAGGGAGAAGACTGAAGCTGCCGAGAAGAAGCTCGCCGCGGCCAGCAAGCTTGAGGAAGAGAACACGAAGCTGAAGCAGGAGCGAGCTGACTGGAGCAAAAGGCTTGACCATGCAACCAAGAGAGCAAAGGGCTTGGAGACCTATCTGGGGGATTACGCCCAGAAGATGTATGTTTTGCTTGAAGGTAATTTTCTCCAGTCGAGTGAATTCCGTTAATCCCAACTTCATCCAGTCGAGTGAATTCCGTTGATTTCCAGGGAACAGTATCATGACTAATTCTTTCCATCTTCTTCATGTAGGATTCTGCAAGGACTTCGAGAAGGAGACCGAGGCGGTCGAGCCCAATCTGGACCCTTCCAAGTCACCTGTCGGAGATGCTGTGGCTATGAACATGTTCCGGCTTGAAGCTCGAGTCGCAGGCGTCCGGGAGTACGTCGCTCGACTTCGAGGTGCAATGGAGAAGGTCGACAAGGAGCTGTGGCCGGAAGACTCACTTCAGGCTGACCTCGAGTCAATGATGACTCGGCTTGACGAGCTCCCTGGTCGAGTGCAGGCATGGAAGAAATTTGCTGCACGCTGCGGAGCTGACATAGCGCTCTCACTCGTCAGGGTCCATTGCAAGGAGGTCAAGGAGGACAAACTGAAAGCACTTCAGGTGGCCAACACAAAGAAGCTCCAGTTCCAGGACTTCATGGAGACCTTCATCGAAGAGGCCACTCGGATCGCTGACGGGATCGACCTGGACACCTTCGTCGAGCCTGCAAGTCCCACTGGAGCTTGAAAAAACTTTGCTGGTGATCAAAAACTTTAATTTGCCTCGGTATGCCGAGTGGTGGTGTATCGTTAAAACTTCTTTCGGGTCTTGGGCCTGAGTACTTTCGTCATTTGCATGGGCAACTTTTATCCATGCTGAATACTCTGGATTTATTTGAATTTGCTTTTCAGTCCTTTGCTTGATTCCCTCTCGAGTAGATCAGGTCCTGTCGAGTGGTTTCTGGTCCAGTGGGGGCACGCGGAGTACACCCACTGGGTGTAGTCCCCGAGACCACTGTCGAGTGGCGGCGACATCGGCAGGGGTCTTAAATTTGTTTGATTGATTTCGGACTTAGGCGAGGACTGACTCGCAGCTAAGCCCCCCGAGTGAGAGGACCGCTCGTCATTCGGGAGTGAGTATCAGAACTTAGGCGAAGACTGGTTCGCAGATAGCCTCCGAGTGAGAGGATTGCTCGTCACTCGGAGTAGTTTATAACTTAGGTGATGCAGAATCACGGCTAAGCCCCCGAGTGTGAGGATCGCTCATCACTCGGAGTAGCGTTTTAACTTGGGCGAAGCGGATTCGCAACCAAGCCCCCGAGTGAGAGGATCGCTCATCACTCGGAGTAGCGTTTTAACTTGGGCGAAGCGGATTCGCAGCCAAGCCCCCGAGTGAGAGGATCGCTCGTCACTCGGAGTATGTTTATAACTTAGGCGAAGTGGATTCGCAGCCAAGCCGCCGAGTGTGAGGATCGTTCATCACTCAGAGTAGAGTTTTAACTTGGGCGAAGCGGATTCGCAGCCAAGCCCCCGAGTGTGAGGATCGCTCATCACTCGGAGTAACGTTTTAACTTGGGCGAAGCGGATTCACAGCCAAGCCCCCGAATGTGAGGATCGTTCATCACTCGGAGTAGAGTTTTAACTTGGGCGAAGCGGATTCGCAGCCAAGCCCCCGAGTGTGAGGATCGCTCATCACTTGGAGTAGAGTTTTAACTTGGGCGAAGCGGATTCGCAGCCAAGCCCCTGAGTGTGAGGATCGCTGATCACTCGGAGTAACGTTTTAACTTGGGCGAAGCGGATTCGCAGCCAAGCCCCCGAGTGAGAGGATTGCTCGTCACTCGGAGTAACGTTTTAACTTGGGCGAAGCGGATTCGCAGCCAAGCCCCCGAGTGAGAGGATCGCTCGTCACTCGGAGTAACGTTTTAACTTGGGCGAAGCGGATTCGCAGCCAAGCCCCCGAGTGAGAGGATCGCTCGTCACTCGGAGTACGATTTAACTTGGGCAAAGCAGATTCGCAGCCAAGCCCCCGAGTGAGAGGATCGCTCGTCACTCGGAGTATGTTTATAACTTAGGCGATACGGAATCGCAGCTAAGCCCCCGAGTGTGAGGATCGCCCATCACTCGGAGTAGATTTAAACTTAGGCGATGCGGAACCACGGCTAAGCTTTCGAGTGATGCTATTCACCCGACGAGGTTCTGAACTTAGGCGACACGGAGTCGCAGCTAAGCCCCCGAGTGTGAGGATCGCCCATCACTCAGAGTAGATTTAAACTTAGGCGATGCGGAATCGCGGCTAAGCTTTCGAGTGAATGCGATGCTATTCACTCGACGAGGTTCTGAACTTAGGCGACACGGAGTCGTAGCTAAGCCCCCGAGTGTGAGGATCGCCCATCACTCGGAGTAGATTTAAACTTAGGTGATGCGGAACCGCGGCTAAGCTTTCGAGTGATGCTATTCACCCGACGAGGTTCTGAACTTAGGCGACACGGAGTCGCAGCTAAGCCCCCGAGTGTGAGGATCGCCCATCACTCGGAGTAGATTTAAACTCAGGCGATGCGGAATCGCGGCTAAGCTTTCGAGTGGAAAATCGCTCGCACTCGGAGTATTCTTGAACTCAGAATTGTGCGATCGGACTCTACAAAAGACTGCAGGAGCCGTATCCTTGATAATCCAAACAGTTTACTCTTATTACATCAGACAGATCAACCTTCAGGTATAGAACCGACGAAGCAGATCCGCGTTCCAGGCCCGTGGCTCGTCAGCGTTCTTCTTGAGATTGAAGAGGTGGTAGGCTCCATTGTTTAGCACCTTGGTGACGACGAAAGGGCCTTCCCACGCGGGGGCTAGCTTGTGAGGCCGCTGCTGATCCACTCGGAGCACGAGGTCACCTTCGTGGAAGGTCCGACTCCTGACGTGCCTTGCATGAAAGCGACGCAGATCTTGCTGGTATGCAGTCGACCGGATCAAAGCCATTTCCCGCTCTTCTTCAAGGAGATCCACAGCATCCTGGCGTGCTTGCTCAGCTTCAACCTCCGAGTAAAGTTCCACCCGAGGAGAATTGTGAAGAACATCACTCGGCAGGACAGCTTCAGCCCCATACACCATGAAGAAAGGAGTGCGATCAGTTGACCGATTTGGAGTTGTCCTCAAGCCCCACAGAACAGACGGTAATTCTGTAACCCAAGCTCCAGCTGCGTGATCGAGTTCGCGCATGAGTCGAGGCTTCAACCCTTGAAGGATAAGGCCATTTGCTCGCTCGGCCTGACCGTTTGACTGGGGGTGCGCAACGGATGTGTAATCCACCCGAGTGCCTTGAGAGGAGCAAAAGGCTTTGAACTCTTCCGAATCAAAATTAGAACCATTGTCCGTGATGATACTATGGGGAACTCCGTATCTGAATATTATTTCCCTCATGAATTTGATGGCTGTGCGAGAATTCAG
Organism: Elymus sibiricus; assembly: GCA_039707655.1. Taxonomy (NCBI): domain Eukaryota; kingdom Viridiplantae; phylum Streptophyta; class Magnoliopsida; order Poales; family Poaceae; genus Elymus; species Elymus sibiricus. The sequence continues at coordinate 463,909,756 of CM077667.1, read as the reverse complement.
CTTCCTGATAGGCTTGGCCTCAATCCATTTAGTGAACTTGTCGACTGCTACCAGAAGGTGCGTGAAACCACTCTGGCCCGTGCGGAGAGGTCCGATCATATCCAATCCCCATACAGCGAACGGCCAGACGAGTGGGATGGTCTTCAAGGCAGACGCAGGCTTGTGCGACAAGTTTGCATAGAATTGGCATCCTTCACAGTGCTGCACAATATCCTTAGCCATCTCATTGGCGCGCAGCCAGAAGAAACCAGCTCGGTAGGCCTTGGCAACAATCGTCCGAGAGGACGCATGATGGCCGCAAGTTCCCAAGTGAATTTCCTCCAGAATCAGTCGACCTTCTTCGGGAGAAATGCATCGCTGAGCCACGCCGGTTACGCTCTCTCTGTAGAGCTGCCCATTCATAACAGTGAAAGCTTTGCATCTGCGGACAATCTGTCGAGCTTCAACTTCGTCTTCTGGAAGTTCTCGCCTGAGGATGTACGCGATGTAGGGCACTGTCCAATCGGGAGTTATCACCAGAATCTCACTGACCAGATCTATGACTGCTGGGACATCAACTTCAGTCGGATTGGAGGCGCTTATAGGCTGCGGGGGCTCTTCGGTGAAGGGGTCCTCTTGTACCGAAGGAGAGTGCAAATGCTCCAGGAACACATTGCTGGGCACAGGCTTCCGAGTGGAACCGATTTTTGCCAGTTCGTCAGCTGCCTGATTCTTCACTCGGGGAACGTGATGGAGTTCCAAACCCTCAAACTTCTTCTCAAGCTTTCTTACTGCATTGCAATATCCGGTCATGGCGGGGTTTCTGACATCCCACTCCTTCATCACTTGATTGACCACCAAATCCGAGTCACCGTATACCATCAGGCGACGGACGCCGAGCGAGATGGCCATACGCAACCCGTAAAGGAGTGCTTCGTACTCAGCTTCATTATTGGAGGAATCAAAGTGAATCTGGAGGACATAGCTGAGTTTATCGCCTTTGGGAGACACCAATACCACACCAGCACCAGAACCGTTCAGCATCTTCGAGCCGTCAAAGAAAATGGTCCAGTGTTCCGAGTGGATCTGGACTGGCTGCTGCTGTTCTATCCACTCGGCCATGAAGTCAGCAAGTGCTTGAGATTTAATGGCTTTCTTCGCTTCAAACTTGATATCAAAATAAAGAAGTTCAATGGCCCATTTGGCCACTCGACCAGTCGCGTCTCGATTGTTGAGGATTTCATTCAAAGGCGCATCACTGACGACTGAGACTGAGTGATCTTGAAAATAGTGCGCCACTTTCTTCGCTGATAGATATATACCATAGACAAGCTTCTGGTAATGTGGGTACCTTTGCTTAGAAGGAGTCAACACTTCAGAGATGTAATAAACTGGGCGCTGGACTTTGTAGGCCTTGCCCTCTTCTTCTCGCTCGACAGTAAGAACTGTACTGACGACCTGATTGGTGGCTGCAATGTACAGGAGCAGGGGTTCTTTGCTGTGTGGAGCGGCAAGCACCGGCTGGGTGGAGAGCAGGGCTTTGAGCCGGATAAACGCTGCTTCTGCCTCTGAATTCCACTCGAATGTATCGGATTTCTTCATCAGTCGGTACAAAGGGAGTGCCTTCTCTCCGAGACGAGAAATGAATCTGCTCAGCGCTGCCAGGCAACCAGTAAGCTTCTGGACATCGTGAATACGCTCGGGGCGTTTCATTCGGACGATGGCACCGATCTTCTCGGGGTTGATGTCGATTCCTCGTTCGGAAACGAGATAACCGAGTAACTTTCCACCCGGAACTCCAAAAGTACACTTGGTTGGATTCAGCTTGAGGTCATATCTTCTTAAGTTGGCGAATGTTTCCGCCAAGTCAGTTAGCAGGTCGGAACCTTTGCGAGACTTGACTACGATATCATCCATGTAGGCCTTGACATTCCGACTGATCTGGTCGAGGAGACACTTCTGAATCATGCGCATGAAAGTAGCGCCAGCATTCTTCAGACCAAAAGGCATGGTGATGTAACAGAAACACCCGAAAGGGGTGATGAAGGCCGTTTTAATTTCATCTGGACCAAACAGACGGATCTGATGGTAGCCAGAGTATGCATCAAGAAAAGACAAACGCTCGCACCCCGCAGTCGAGTCCACAATCTGGTCGATGCGGGGGAGCGGGAAATGATCTTTCGGGCAGGCCCGATTGATATGCTTGAAGTCTATACACATTCGGAGCGACTTGTCCTTCTTGGGGACCATGACGACATTCGCAAGCCACTCGGAGTGGTAGACCTCGCGAATGAACTTGGCCTCCAAGAGTCGAGCCACCTCCTCGCCGATTGCCTTCCGCTTCTCTGTTACCGACCGGCGCAAGTGTTCTTTTACAGGCTTGGCCTTCGGATCAACTCTCAGACGGTGCTCAGCCAGTCCCCTGGGTACACCAGGCATGTCAGCGGGCTTCCATGCAAAGATGTCCCAGTTCTCACGGAGGAACTGGATGAGCTCGGCTTCCTATTTGCTGTCGAGTGTGATTGAGATGTTGGTCGGAGCAGCAGTAGGATCTGTCGGGTGAATGTGCACTTGCTTCAAGTCTCCTGCCGACTGAAAAGCTGACTCGGTGGTGGGCTTCTTGGAACGCAACAGATCAGCGGGATCAGCAGTCTTCTTGTACTCTTCTAACTCGACTACAACCATCTGCATGTCGGCGATCTTGGAGCCCTGTTGGAGGCACTCCTCAGCCCTCTGTCGATTTCCTGTGACTGTGATCACACCCTTGGGCCCGGGCATCTTCAGCTTGAGATACACGTAATACGGGCGGGCCATGAAACGTGCATACGCTGGACGGCCAAGGATGGCATGATATGCACTCTTGAAGTCTACAACCTCAAATGTCAGCTTCTCTTTGCGAAAGTTCTTGTCAGTGCCGAACACCACATCTAGCGCAATCTGTCCGAGTGACTTGGCCTTCTTCCCAGGGATGACCCCGTGGAATTGCATATTGCTTTCGCTGAGCCTGGACATCGGATAGCCCATCCCTTTGAGGGTATCAGCGTACAGAATATTCATGCCACTTCCTCCATCCATGAGAACTTTGCGGAGCCGAGTGCCTCCTACCACCGGATCCACCACCAGCGCCTGTCGACCTGGGGTAGGGACATGAGCGGGATGGTCCGACTGATCGAAGGTGATAGCTGTCTGGGACCATTTGAGGTACTCGGGGGTAGCTGGAGCAGCCATGTTGACCTCCCTGTTGATGACCTTCAATCGACTCTTGCTTTCTACATCGGCAAAAATCACCAATGTGGCATTGATCTCAGGAAAGTCTTGTTTATCTTCGTCCTCTTCTTTCTCAGGATCTTTGTCACTTGACTGTCGAGTGGTATGCTTTGACAGGATCAAGTTGCCTTCTTCATCCTTCCGTGAGTGAATGGGACCTGGCATATCTAGGACATCTGTCGACTGGTTCTTGGACTTCTTCTGAACAAACTGCCCCTTTGGCTTCACTTTCCCTTTCGCCGCCAGAGCGGCTACTTCTGCCTGGACAGAGCCGTCAGCTTTACGCTTTTGCTTCCGACTGGAATTTCCGCCGCCGGGATTACTGTCGACTGCTTTACCCTTGCCACTGCGGAGGCGATCCTCCTCCTCGCCGTTGGCGTATCGGGTGGCAATCTCCATCATCTTGCTCAGGGACATATCTCCTATCTGACCAAACTTCAAATAGAGCTCTCTGTATCTGACTCCGGCCTTGAAGGCGCAAACAGCCTGGTGCTCGGAAACACCTTCCACCGTGTGATGAAGAGTGGTCCACCGCTGAATGTAATCCCTCAAGGTCTCATTCGGCTTCTGGACACAGTGCTGCAACTCGAGCAAACCGGCAGGGCGCTTGCAGGTGCCTTCGAAGGTCTTGACAAACACTCGGGCAAGATCCTCCCAGCAATAGATGCTAGAAGGAGCCAACTGATTAAGCCACGCCCGGGCCGGACCATCCAACATCAGGGGCAGATGCTTCATAGCCACGTTGTCGTTGCCTCCGCCGATCTGAACAGCCACTCGGTAATCGTCTAGCCATGTTTCCGGCTTCGACTCACCAGTGAATTTGCTAATCCCAGCCGCCAACCTGAAGTTGGGGGGAATCTCAGCAGATCGGATGGCTCTGCTGAAACACTCTGGACCAGAAACAGCTGTACCACTGCCACTCGGAAAATCTCTGTCATAGCCACCTCTGTTGTATCTGCCTCTGTCGACCCGGTTCTGAACGAGAACGGATCTCGCGTCAAACCCAGGGTCCCGCTCATCACCGTACGGGCGCCTGTCATCATAGTGCCGGGGCACGTATAGACCACTCCGCGGAGGAGTAGGCACTCGACGGTGGTCATCACGGTGATGCCGAGGAGCAAACTGATCTCGCCTCTGATCTCTGTACTGATCGTCGCGGTAATCTCTGCCTCTCTGACGCTGAGGTGACCCTGGACTGTGGGCCGATTGGACTGTGTCTGCTCTAACTGATTTGCTATGAATCCTGTTGCGCGACTGAGAGACAGTGGAGTTCTGCTGTCGAGCCGCCCCAAGCAGGGTTCGGATCTGCTCGAGTCCTCTGCCGGCCTCTGAATCGGACGGCTGTATAGAATCTGCAATCCTAGCCGCCGCTGCAACATTCTGGATCGGAGTACGGTATACCTGACGATTGTCGTCGACTGGAGGGAACAACTTACGCTCGCGGCGCTGTCGAGTGCGCTCGTTGAGTGACCTCTGCATCTCCTCGTGGCGCGTGCGCTCTGCCAAGGTGGCGAGACGCGCAGCCTCCAGAGCCTGGGCTTCTGCAGTCGCGCCGACGATGGGGGTTTGGAGGACCTCCTCATCCCTGCGCTGCTGATCATTCAACGGGTCGCCACGCTCGCGGCCGCCACGGCCATAGCCGGGTGGGCTCTGATGAGAACCCGCCATGAAAACTTCTGCTGCAGGATCGCAGCTCTCGCACTCGGAAGGGAGCTCGGATGAATCTGATGCCGAGTCGAACGCGCCGTGAAGTGGCTCGGCGGGCTCGATAGCCGCGATCTGCGGAGTCAACGCCTGGCGCGCCGCCGCGTGCCTCACCCATCGCTGGAGCCGCGAACGACCGGATCGCTTGCGGCGACGAACAGCGGGGAGAGTGGACGACGCTGGAGCCGACATGTACGGGGTCGACGACTGACGAAGGAGAACGCCGCATGAACTCGCGCTGAAGTGCGTCGCCCCGCGGACGGGGAGAGCCTCAACGTCGAGAGGGGCTTCCTGGAGCCATGCGGAGTCGTCGGCAATGAAGGTGAACGCACCGAGACGGATCTCGCAGCCCCGGATCAAACCGCCGTCGGGAGACATGGTGAAGATGAAAAAACTGCAACCTCGCCGGAAGTCGCTTAGACGCCTGCCCCACGGTGGGTGCCAACTGTCGTGGGAACATGCCTGACAGTAGATGGTAGGGGTACGGAAGGAGAGGGCAGAGTCCTACCTACGGCGAGGTTGTACACACAGATGTATGAGTTCAGGCCTCACTCGGAAGTGATAACAGCCCTACGTCTCAGGTGCTCCGGGGAGCTTACTCTGTCGAGTGATATGTGTGTTGCATTACAAAGGATTGCGAACCCTTGTGCCAGTGGGGAGGGGTGGCTTATATAGAGTGCGCTGCCCCTCACAAATGTCTGGCATTTAGGGGTTTGATTGTAGGTAATAAAAGGGGGGGACGTTACTGGTAACGTATACAATAAATGCCAGTTAAGGCGGCGAGCGTAATGCCTGCCCGTTGGCCTCCCTGGGGAGACTCTTGGTCTTCTGCGGTCGAGTGATTGGCGGCCCCTCCGAGTGAGAGCTGACCGTCGAGTGGAGGGGGGGGGGTCTTCCGAGTGAGAGCTGACCGTCGAGTGGAGGGGGGGGGGTCTTCCGAGTGACTCATACGCCATGGCTAGTTCAGTCGGAATCTCTCTCGTAATCTTGTAGTCCTCCAATGTGGTGTCCTTAGGTGGGGTATGTAGGACGGGCCTAGCACCCTACCCTAAGTACATATCCTCGTCAGCCCCCGGGTCTATTTTCCATATCATATTTTCAGATCTATTTACTTTGCTTTTCGTTTTAGTATTCTTTCCTATCTATCTCTATCAGATCTCATCCTTGCAAGTAACCGTGAAGGGATTGACAACCCCTTTATAGTGTTGGGTGCAAGTGTTTGATTGTTTGTGTAGGTGCGAAGATTGGTGACTTGCTTGTACCTCCTACTGGATTGATACCTTGGTTCTCAACAACTGAGGGAAATACTTATCTACTTTGCTGCATCACCCTTTCCTCTTCAAGGGAAAACCAACGCAAGCTCAAGAAGTAGCAGTATGCAACTTAAGACAATGTGGAAATTGTTTCACAACTCACGCCGCCTGGAACACCATAGTGTGATGGTGTGTCCGTACGTCTTAGCCGTGCTCTATTGGATATAGTACGTACTATGATGTCTCTTACCGATTTGCCAATATCATTTTGGGGGGTTATGCATTAGAGACAAATACATTCACTTTAAAATAGGGCACCGTCTAAAGTTCATTGAGATGACGCCATATGAATTATGGTTTGGCAGAAACCTAAGCTGTCATTTCTTAGAGTTTGGGAATGCGATGCTTATATGAAAAGACTTCATCCTGATAAACTCGAACCCAAAGCGGACAAATGCGTCTTCATAGAATACCCTAAGGAAATAGTTGGGTATACCTTCTATCTCAGATCCAATGGCAAAGTGTTTGTTGCTAAAAACGGGTCCTTTCTCGAGAAAGAGTTTCTCTCGAAAGAATTGAGTGGGAGGAAGATAGAACTTGATGAGGTTGTTGACCTTTACTTCTACCAGAGAGTAGCACTACGCAGAAAGATGTTTCTGTGGAACCTACCTCAGTTGAAGAGGAAGCTAATGATGATGATCATGAAGCTTCATATCAAGTTACTATCGAACCTCGTAGGTCGACGAGGGCACGTACTGCTCCTGAGTGGTACGGTAACCCTGTCTTGGAGGTCATGTTGTTGGACAACGATGAACCTACGAGCTATGAAGAAGCGATGGTGGGCCCGGATTCCAACAAATGGCTAGGATCCATGAAATCCGAGATAGGATCCATGTATGAAAACCAAGTGTGTACTTTGGTAGACTTGCCCGATAAACGACAGGCCATTGCAGTACAAATGGAACTTTAAGAAGAAGACAGACGCTGATGGTTATTGTCACCATTTGTAAAGCTCGACTTGTCGCAAAGTAGTTTCCGACAAGTTCAAGGAGTTGACTATGATGAGTTTTTCTCACCCGTAGCGATGCTAAAGTCTGTTGGAATTATGTTAGCAGTTGCTGCATTTTTCGATTACGAAATCTGGCAGATGGATGTCAAAAACAGAATTTCCTTGACGGTTTCCGTGAGGAAAGGTTGTATGTGATACAACTGGAAGTTTTTGTCGATCCTAAGGATGCTAAAAGGGATGCAAGCTCTGGTGATCCATCTCTGGATTAGAGCAAGCATCTCGGAGTTGGAATATATGCTTTGATGAGGTGATCACAGCTTTTGGGTTTATACAAAGTTTATAAGAAACTTGTATTAACAAGAAAGTGAGTGGTAGCACTATAGAATTTCTGATAAAATATATGTGGATGACATATTGTTGATCGGAAATGATGTAGAATTTTCTGGAAAGCATAAAGGGTTGTTTGAAAGGAGTTTTTCAAAGGAAGACCCGGATAAAGCTGCTTACATATTGGGCATCAAGATCTATAGCGATAGATCAAGACGTCTGATAAGACTTTCACAAAGCACATACCTTGACAAGATTTTGAAGGAGTTCAAAATGGAACAGCCAAAGAAGGAGTTCTTGCCTGTGTTATAAGATGTGAAGTTGAGTAAAGACTCAACGCTTGACCACGGCAGAAGAAAGGGAAAGGACGAAGGTCGTCCCCTATGACTTAGCCATAGGCTCTATACAGTATGCCATGCTGTGTACCGCACCTATGTGTGCCTTGCCACGTGTCTGGCAAGGGGGTATAAGAGTGATCCAGGAGTGGATCACTGGACAGCGGTCAAAAATTATCCTTAGTAACAAGAGGACTATGGAGATGTTTCTCGATTATGGAGGTGACAAAGAGTTCGTCGTAAAGGGTTACGTCGATGCAAGCTTTGACACCAATCCGGATGACTCATAGTAGCAGACCGGATACGTATAGTGGAGCGTCCATTTGGAACATGTCCAAGTGGGGCGCAGTAGCAGCATCTATGATATGACATAGAGATTTGCAAAGTGCGCACGGATCTAAATGTTGCAGACCCGTTGACTATAAAGCCTCTCTCACAAGCAAAACATGATCAAACCCCAGAACTCAGTGGGTGTAAATCACATGGTGATGTGAACTAGATTATTGACTCTAGTGCAAGTGGGAGACTATTGACAATATGCCCTAGAGGCAATAATAGATTAGTTATTATCATATTTCCTTGTTCATGATAAACGTCTATTATCCATGCTAGAATTGTATTGATCGGAAACTCAAATACATGTGTGGATACATAGACAAACCCATGTCCCTAGTGAGCCTCTACTAGACTAGCTCGTTGATCAAAGATGGTCAAGGTTTCCTGACCATAGACATGAGTTGTCATTTGATAACACGATCACATCATTAGGAGAATGATGTGATGGACAAGACCCAACCGTAAGCATAGCAGTTGATCGTGTCAGTTTATTGCTACTGCTTTATCCATGTCAAGTATCTGTTCCTACGACCATGAGATCACGCAACTCCCTGACACCGGAGGAATGCCTTGTGTGTATCAAACGTCACAACGTAACTGAGTGATTATAAAGGTGCTCTACAGGTATCTCCGAGGGTGTCTGTTGGATTGGCGTGGATCGAGACTGGGATTTGTCACTCCGTATGACGGAGAGGTATCTCTGGGCCCACTCGGTAATACAACATCACAAGAAGCTTGCAAGCAATGTGACTAAGGAGTTAGTCACGGGATCTTGTATTACGGAACGAGTAAAGAGACTTGCCGGTAACGAGATTGAACTAGGTATGGAGATACCGACGATCGAATCTCGGGCAAGTAACATATCGATGGACAAAGGGAACTGCATACGGGATTGTCTGAATCCTTGACATCGTGGTTCGACCGATAAAGATCTTCGTAGAATATGTAGGAACCAATATGGGCATCCAGGTCCCGCTATTGGTTATTGACCGTAGAGTTGTCTCGGTCATGTCTACATAGTTCTCGAAGCCGCAGAGTCTGCACACTTAACGTTCGGTGACGATTTGGTATTGTTGAGTTATGTATGTTGGTGACCGAAGGTTGTTCGGAGTGCCGGATGAGATCCTGGACGTCACGAGGAGTTCCGGAATGGTCCGGAGGTAAAGATTAATATATGGGAAGTCATATTTTGGCTACCGGAAAAGTTTCGGGTTTTTCCGGTATTGTACCGGGAAGCTTCTAGAAGGTTCCGGAAACTTCCGGAGTAGTCCGGAAGTCTACCAAGGGTTCCACCACGTCCCAAGGGTTTGCATGGGCTGAGGGGAGGCGCCATGGACTTATTGGGCCAGGCGCACAAGTCCCTCAAGGCTCATGTGGCTTGGGAGAGGTGGAAAGTCCACCTGTTTATGGAAAGGGAGGGAATTGGACTAGGAGTCCAACTCCTCCCCCTTGGCTGTGACCTAGGGCTTGGAGGGGCTGATTTCCACGCCCCTCCACCTATATATAGAGGGGAGGGGGCGCCCCAATAGCACACACGAAGCCCTTGGCGCCCCTCTCTCTCCCTAGATCATTTTCTCCTCTGTTCGCGGTTTCGGTAGCGCTAGGCGTAGCCCTGCCGGGATAGCACCACCACCATCACCGCGTTATCGGAGAACTCATCTACCTCTCCGCCCCTCGCTTGCTGGATCAAGAAGGTGGAGATCGTCATCGAGCTGTACGTGTGCTGAACGCAGAGGTGCCGTCCGTTCGGTGCTAGATCGTGATTGGATCGCGGGACGTCTTGCGATTTGGATCGCGAAGACGTTCGACTACATCAACCGCGTTTCTTAACGCTTCCCACTTAGCGATCTACAAGGGTATGTGGATCCGATCTGGCCTCTCGTAGATGCTCATCTCCTAGATTGATCTTGAGTGTTCGTAGGAAAAAATTTGTTTCCCATGCAACGTTTCCCAACATGTACACGTTATGCATATATAATATGATTTCTCATATGACCATATATATATATATATATCATATAATTTCTCGTACGACCATGCATACACACACATATTGCTACTTCTTGAGCTTGCGTTGGTTTTCCCTTGAAGAGGAAAGGGTGATGCAGCAAAGTAGATAAGTATTTCCCTCAGTTGTTGAGAACCAAGGTATCAATCCAGTAGGAGGTACAAGCAAGTCACCAATCTTCGCACCTACACAAACAATCAAACACTTGCACGCAACGCTATAAAGGGGTTGTCAATCCCTTCACGGTTACTTGCAGGGATGAGATCTGATAGAGATAGATAGGAAAGAATACTAAAACAAAAAGCAAAGTAAATAGATCTAAAAATATGATATGGAAAATAGACTCGGGGGCCATAGGTTTCACTAGAGGCTTCTCTCTTGAAGGAAAATAATACGGTGGGTGAACAAATTACTGTCGAGCAATTGATAGAAAAGCGCATAGTTATGACGATATCCAAGGCAATGATTATGCATATAGGCATCCCGTCCGTGTCAAGTAGACCGAAACGATTCTGCATCTACTATTATTACTCCACACATCGACCGACTCCTGCCTGCATCTAGAGTATTAAGTTCATAAAGAACAGAGTAACGCATTAGGTAAGATGACATGATGTAGAGGGATAAACTTAAGCAATATGATGAAAACCCCATCTTTTTATCCTTGATGGCAACAATACAAATACGTGCCTCGCTACCCCTACTTTGTCACTGGGTGAGGACACCGCAAGATTGAACCCAAAACTAAGCACTTCTCCCATTGCAAAAATTACCAATCTAGTTGGCCAAACCAAACCAATAACTCGAAGAGACTTGCAAGATATGTAATCATGCATATAAGAATTCAGAAAAGACTCAAATAATATTCATAGATAATCTGATCATAAACCCACAATTCATTGGATCTCGACAAACACACCGCAAAAGAGTATTACATCGGATAGATCTCCATGAAGATCATGGAGAACATGGTATTGAAGAACATAGAGAGAGAAGAAGCCATCTAGCTACTAGCTATGGACCCGAAGGTCTGTGGTGGACTACTCACGCATCATCGGAGGGGCAATGGAGTTGATGTAGATGCCCTCCGTGATCGAATCCCCCTCCGACAGATTACCGAAAAAGGCCCCAAGATGGGATCTCACGGGAACAGAGGCTTCCGGCAGCGGAAAAGTATTTTCGTGGCTCTTTTTGGTATTGGGCGAATATTTGGGAATTTATAGGCCGAAGAATAGGGTTAGGAGATCTGCCGTGGGGCCACAAGCCAGGGGGGCGCCCCCCCCCCCCCTAGGGCGCGCCCCTGTTACGTATCACATATATTGTTCCGTGAATAAAAGTGTGATGATCATCCATATATTGTCTCCAACGTATCTATAATTTTTGATTGTTCCATGCTATTATATTATCTGTTTTGGATGTTTTATATGCATTAATATGCTATTTTATATTATTTTTGGGACTAACCTATTAACCTAGTGCCCAGTGCCAGTTTCTGTTTTTTCCTTGTTTTTGAGTATTGTAGATAAGGAATATCAAACGGAGTCCAAACGGAATAAAATCTTCGGGATGATTTTTCTTGGACCAGAAGAAATGTACTAGACTTGGAGATGAAGGCAGGAGACCTGCCGTGTGGCAACAAGCCACCAGGGCGCGCCCTAGGGGGGGGGGGGCGCCCCCCTGGCTTGTGGCCCCACGGCAGACCTCCTAACCCTATTCTTCGGCCTATAAATTCTCAAATATTCCCCCAATACCAAAAAGAGCCACAATAATACTTTTCCGCCGCCGGAAGCCTCTGTTCCCGTGAGATCCCATCTTGGGGCCTTTTCCGGTAATCTGCCGGAGGGGAATTCGATCACGGAGGGCATCTACATCAACTCCATTGCCCCTCCGATGATGCGTGAGTAGTCCACCACAGACCTTCGGGTCCATAGCTAGTAGCTAGATGGCTTCTTCTCTCTCTATGATCTTCAATACCATGTTCTCCATGATCTTCATGGAGATCTATCCGATGTAATACTCTTTTGCGGTGTGTTTGTCAAGATCCGATGAATTGTGGGTTTATGATCAGATTATCTATGAATATTATTTGAGTCTTTTTTGAATTCTTATATGCATGATTTCATATCTTTGCAAGTCTCTTCGAGTTATTGGTTTTTTTTGGCCAACAAGATTGGTAATTCTTGCAATGGGAGAAGTGCTTAGTTTTGGGTTCAATCTTGCGGTGTCCTCACCCTGTGACAAAGTAGGGGTAGCGAGGCACGTATTTCTATTGTTGCCATCAAGGATAAAAAGATGGGGTTTTCATCATATTGCTTGAGTTTATCCCTCTACACCATGTCATCTTACCTAATGCGTTACTCTGTTCTTCATGAACTTAATACTCTAGATGCAGGCAGGAGTCGGTCGATGTGTGGAGTAATAGTAGTAGATGCAGAATCGTTTCGGTCTACTTGACACGGACGTGATGCCTATATGCATAATCATTGCCTTGGATATCGTCATAACTATGCGCTTTTCTATCAATTGCTCGACAGTAATTTGTTCACCCACCGTATTATTTTCCTTCAAGAGAGAAGCCTCTAGTGAAACCTATGGCCCCCGGGTCTATTTTCCATCTTATATTTTCAGATCTATTTACCGTTTTACTTTTCGTTTTAGTATTCTTTTCCATCTATCTCTATTGGATCTCATCCTTGCAAGTAACCGTGAAGGGATTGACAACCCCTTTATAGCGTTGGGTGCAAGTGTTTGATTATTTGTGTAGGTGCATCTATTGGTGACTTGCTTGTGTCTTCTACTGGAATGATACCTTGGTTCTCAACAACTGAGGGAAATACTTATCTACTCTGCTGCATCACCCTTTCCTCTTCAAGGGAAAACCAACGCAAGCTCAAGAAGTAGCACTCCTCGATCTTCCTTTGGCCTATTCCATTCTCGAACGGTGATCGGGATGTTGTCCCTAACAATAACTCCGCATTGATTTGTACATTTACGGGCATTGTTTGAAGGAGCAATCGGTTCGCCATGTTCATTGACTTCATCGATGTTGTACTATATGCCATCGGGCAACTTTTTGGCCGGGCCTCGTACTATCCTTGTATCAGATTTGCTCGAACCGGAGGGTTAGAGAAGAAATATTCGTTAATATATATATATATATATATATATATATATATATATATATATATATATATATATACAAATCAATTAATACATCTAATGATCACCACATGCCTAATATATATACCTCGCCGGACTTTGTTAATTGGAGAAAAAATTCTTCTCCATCATTGTTTGTTTCCCCTTCGTCTCTTGGTTCTTCCTCAATTCCCTCACCAAATATGTTAAGATATTGTGAGCCATCATCTGCTTCTTCATTCTCTTCGTTTCCGGAGCGTATCATGCCAAAGAGGATATCCTCTTGATCATGGTCTCTGCCACTATCGTCCATAGCTTAACTAATCAAGAATAAAGATAAAACAATTAGAATGCATTCAATAAGCAAAAACTGAATTATAGTATCGAGAAGAACAATACCGAGATGCAATCAATACACATCAATATAATGCAACAATATGATCATATAATATTATATAATATCACTAATACATCTCGAATAATCCAGTTAATGCATCATCGTATATTATCACTAATACATCTCGAATATTATCATATAATATCACTAATATAGATCAAATATTATCGAATAATCCAGTTGACTCGCGGTTCCTGAGTCGCGGGCGGTGGACACCCAAAGAGAAGGAACCATCACCGGATCATAGCTTGAGTGAGATCCCGGAAGAACCTGCCAGGTATTGGAGAACCTGACGTCTAACGCAACCATGTAGAGACGAACGTGCTCGTCCTCCTCCCTGACACGGTGACGTACCACCTCTGTGGTGGCCGGTTCCCTCCGCACCGATAGTGGCCCACGCGACCGCCACCAAAGAAGCTTCGGGTCGACGATGAGACCCCGATTCCTCACCAAGCTGCGCGCCCTGAAAGGTAGCACCTCCCAGTGCCAGCACGACGGAGCCCAGTCCCGGACATGGCAAATCTCAAGGATGTCGCCGCTGAGTCGACGACGAGGATGCGGGCCGGGCATCGTCGATGTCAAGAACAAATTTCTACGAAAACATTTTCTTATCATTTAATGTTCTACTTTCTGGTTTGAGGGTAAAAGGGCGACCACCCTCGGCCCTGAATATGTGGGGGGGAAACTAAATTCTAAATTTAGATGAGAGCAAAGTTCACACTACAAATAAATAGCATGTGCCACCTATAAACAAACCACTAGTGACACTAAGTTTAGTTAGGCTCTCATGGACGTTTGAAAAATTATGATGAAAGTTATGTTAAGTAGATATATATGTGTAAGTTCATCCACAAATTTTGATTTAAATTTTGAAAGAATGATAGCTAGACTAGATAAATCCAAACACATTACATAAGTGCATATCAAATAATCAAATAAATGCACAAATATAATTTAATTAAATTTTACTTTTACATATATACAACTTAATTATCTACAACTAGAACTTTAGCACAAATAAAACTTTAGCACAACTAGAACTTTTACAACTAGAAATTTTACAACTAAAACAACTAAATCATGAAATTGTCTCTCTCTAGGACGCATGGCAATTATTCAAAAAACAACTAAATCCTGAAATTGTCTCTCTCCACGGGTCCTAGCAACCTACTTTTACAACCTAGTAGTTTTTCTATCCATCATTATCTACAATTCATTTTTTTGTTTATTTCAAAATTCAATTAACTTAATGCAACCTTAAAAATATGGTACGTATGTCCTTACATATTGATTGTTTTCGGTGAAGTTGCCTAATATGTTCGCAACCAAATTAAGTCTTGACTTGGATTAAAGTTGCAAACACATATATCAATAAAACAAAAATAATGCTCTTATGCACATGTTATCATCGAATACTAAAATATACTTGTTATTTTCATTTTTCGGTTCGTTTGAATTAGTTATGTCAAACCAAATTAAGTCTTTCACATATATCAATAATGCTCTTATACACATATATACCAAATTAAGTTTGATGAAATTTCCACGGCGGCGGCGCGGCGGCGGGGTTGGCGGCGGCGAGCGACGCGGGGGCGGCAGCGGGCTGCGGTGGGCGGGGGCGAGCAGCGGAGGCGGAGGCGGGGCCGACGGGGACAGGCGGAGGCGGAGGCAGAGGCAGAGGGGGATAGGGGAGAGGGCCCTTACCGACGTTGCGGAGGAGAGGGGCGGGGAGGCTCGGAGGAGACTGTCGAGGAGGAGCGGCGACGGCGACGAGCTGTTCGGCGTCAGGGTTGGGCAGCCCGGCGGCGTCGAAGTGATCCTTCTTTCGGGCGGTGGCTCGCACCGGGAGAAGAAGCAGTTATATAGGAGGTACCTTTAGTCCCGGTTCCAGCCACGAACTGGGACTAAAGGACCTTTAGTCCCGGCTCCAGCCACGAACCGGGACTAAAGGTCCTTCTCCCGCGCGGGGGCTCAGACCTTTACTCCCGGTTGGTGGGGACTAAACGTCTCCTTTTCGGCGGCCCAAATTCCGCGCGGGAAGGGACCTTTAGTCCCGGTTGGTGGCTCCAACCGGGACTAAAGGTGGATTTTCTCTTTTCTGCTTTCTTTTTCTAAACAGAACAGTTTCTGTTTTTTGATTTTGAATAACTGTTAGAATATTTAGAGTTTTTGAATGAGTATTTTTTCTTTAGGTCAAAAAAATTATAAAACTTTCTGTTAGTGCCAGTAGTTTTCAAATTTGAATAGTTTAAATTTGAATTCTTTGAAATTTGTGTGAATCACTAGCTTTTGAATAACTTTAGTTTAAAAATAGATTTTTAAGTGATTCTTTTTCCTGCTGTTTAATATTAGTATGTTTTATAAGTATGTTCAATTTGGGAATTTTTAGGATATTTTAAATAGGTGTTTTAATCATAATCTGATTCTGTTTAACTCTTTTAGTTTTATACCTTTTCCTTTGTTTCTGTTTTTAGGAATTTTTAGGATATTTTAGTTCCTGATTTCTTGTTATTGTTTTGCCAAATTATGTTATGTTTCTGTTCTTCAACATGAGAAGTTTTAATTTTGATTTTGAAGAAATTATTTGAGAGATTTAATTTTACAAAAGGAGTGTCGTTCAAACATAACACACGTTTGCATATGTACAGTCCACGAGGAAGATATAGATCTACTCGACTACAATCACCTAAACAGAAAACATGCAACACGAAAGTCATGTGAAATTGTGAGATGAAGCTACGGGTCAAAGGAAATTTGAAACCGTTAACCGTGTGCGACAAATTTGACAAATTTCATCCAAAATAGCTCCAAACATGAACACGAAATTGAACATTTGTGGTCGACGAAACTACGAGCCGAACATTTGCGGACGATGAAACTACGAGCCGATCGCCTGAATGGAACTATAACATTGATGTGCATCTTTTTTTATGCAAATGTTATCTCAAATTGAAGCACCGTTGTGATTTTAAGGAACTAAAGAAAGGAGATTTCTTTTTGAAAAGGGGATGACCCCGACCCCTGCATTTGGGATATCCATGCTGTCATTTTTATTAATTATTCATAAAAACCTTACAAAGTAATACATCAGGTAGTCTGAAGCCACCATCTTAACAACATCTGTCGCTACTCATATCCACTAGATGAAGGGGTGTCGAATGTCTTAGCCGAATACGAAACAGATATCACACCAAAGCCTAACATCTAAAACCGGAGTCCCCAAATAAGCCGCGTTACTGGGCTGGGGCACACACCAGCCCGACGCATTCCCAGAGGCCGCCGCCGCCGTCTTCCGACCGATCCATCTCCAAAGTAAGAACTAGCGCATGAACTTTGTCAGGCCTGCACATATCCATCCACACACGTCTGTCGCCAGAACTCCGCAACGCCATGCCGCCGAGATCTGCCGGCGACCTTGCGATAGATGTAACACCGCTCCTCCTCTTGTCCACTCCAGCCAGCAGTTGCTCCAAAACGATGCCCCAGGAGGGAGAACGACACCGAAGGCGTCGTCATTGTCCGATCCGATAGACCCCGATCTAGGGCTTCCTCCGGAACATACTGATTGAGATTGCCGCCGAACGCCAGCCAACCAAGACGGACCCACCACCTTCCCATGCTCACCAAAGGCGACACCTCCAGCCTCCAGGAAGATGACGGCATACAGGGTGTGTACTGTCTCGCATCCTCTCGGGCAACCGGAGCCACCATGTGTGCTCGATATGGCTCAACTCAATCTCACTCATTGGAAACAGTTGATTCGGCCGTTCGTAACGGGCCTGGCTGGAGAGTGCTTTAAGTTTCGTGTCACGTGGGTCAAATAGTAAATACAGCCTACCAAATAACCCATTTTCTTTCGGAACAGGCTTTGTTGGCCTGTATGCATGCAACCAAACACGGCTTAGGCTGCTCGCCTCTCCTTCTGTTCCTCACGCCTCATCTTGGAACAGTTTGACCAGGACAAGTGGGACGTGCATTGCTCGAATCCCTTGTGAGTTCCACGATTTGCCTAACGGTTCTACAACTAGTTTGTTGCTAACTGTTTGATACGCACCAATTTGTTTAGGTGTCTGGTGTTTCAAGATCGAAGTCATGTCTTCTATAAATTAATCTAGATAATAGAAATGTGGTTAACAAATTCATAAGAAAAATAATAAACAGAGGATTTGACTCAATCTAAGAAAGGATTATTGCTCATACTAAATCAATGAAAATTATGATGGATAGAAGGGAGTATAGTTTTTTTTCCATGTAGGTAGACCTCATTTTGGGAGTTTGGCGGCCTGTCTCTGGTTTGTATCAACCATGCGTCACCGTCGGTCAAACTCTCATGGCTCGTCTAGCACTCTAGCTTGCTTTTTTTTTTGAATACAGTACAGACGCAAGCGTTCATATACACGCGCATACACTCACCCCTATGAACGCACACACGCACCCCCTACCCCTATGAGCACCTTTGAGAGACTGAGCCGACATATCATCTTGAAATTTACGAAGTAACCGTAGGCACCTCGTCATCGATGGGAACGTCTCCTCCCACTGAATGCGCAACGCCGGAAATCCTGAAATAAATCCAGGAATAAATGCAAGCACCAGGATTTGAACCCTGGTGGGTTGGGGATACCACAATCCCTCTAACCATCCAACCACAGATTGGTTTGGAGCACTCTAGCTTGCTGATCAAGTTGATCTTATGCAGTTTCGTATTCCATCCTGAATATATAATTGTCTTCTTGAAACACGTCGTACTAACGTCCAAAAACAAGTCGCCACATTTTTCTTGCGGCAGAAGAAGCTGATAGTGATAAGCCTCCGATCAAGACCAATTTGCGTTTATCCGCAAAAAAAAAAAAAAAAAAAAAAAAAGACCAATTTGCGTTATAAATATCAGGCCGTTCTCTGTCAACCATCCAACACAACACAAAGGAAACTTTACACAAGAAATGCAGAGCACTCAGAGAACCAGCAGCAACCATTTCATCCTGGTGCACGGCCTCTGCCACGGCGCGTGGTGCTGGTACAAGGTGGTCGCGGCCCTCGAGGCCGCGGGGCACCGCGTCACGGCGGTCGACCTCGCCACGGCCGGCACGCACCCGGCGTGCGTCGACGAGGTGAACTCGTTTGAGGAGTACTCGCAGCCGCTGCTCGACGCGGTGGCCGCGGCGTCGGAGGATGATGAGAGGCTGATTCTGGTCGGGCATAGCCATGGCGGGCTCAGCTTGGCGATAGCGTGATCCTCTCCGGCGGATCTGAAGGCGATGGTCTCTCGACGTTCGAGCCTGCGGTGTAGGAGAGAGTTGGGGCTCGATGGCATCTCCAGAGAAAAAGAAGGCGGTGGGTGGCGTGTCATCACAGGTCATCTTCAAGTTCCTAATGAATCATTGATTGACATATATTTATTTGGGAACGCCAACGGATGTTGGACACTCCATGATGAAACATTCAAATACCTCAGCGATTGCATATGGGACAAGGTAAAAGGTTGGATGAGTAGGCTACATGAGCTGATGGTACGGATGTCCTTATAAAATCAGTGGCACAGGCAAATTCATTTTATGGCTTGTTTCAAACTTCCACTGGGATTATGCAAGAATATAAACACCATTATATGGAAATTTTGGTGAGGCTGCAAACAAGGAAAAAGGAAGCCTGCTTGGGTCTCGTGGGAAGTTATGATGAGACCTAAGTACCTAGGTGCACTGGGCTTTAGAGACTTGGGGAACTCTTTAATCTTGCATTGTTGGCAAGATAGTCTTGGAGATTATTACAGGAGCCATCATCTTTGAGCGCGAGAATTCTGAAGACAACCTACTGTCCCGAGGGCACTATTTAATAGCGGAGTTTGGTTCTTGCTCGTTCCAGGTATGACCATTAATCCTCTAAGGTAGAGACATTATGAAGCTAGGTATAACACGGAGAATTGGTAATGGCCAGTGGACGAACATCTGGACTGGTAATTGGATACCTAAAGAATCTAGGTTGGGGCCAATCCTCTCACTTATTGACAATCCGCTCGTAAGGGTATCCGACCTGCTCCAACCATCTTCAGCTACATGGAATGAAGAGTATGTGCAGTCGATTTTTCTGCCGGTCGACGCAGATGAAATTACAAAGATCCCAATATGCACAAGAAACGTGACCGATTATGGGCGTGACACCCGGACAAGAGGGGTTATTTTTCGGTCAGCTCGGCATATATTTTTTTGATAAAAAATGCAGCCATAGAATTGGCTCGAAGGCCATAGTGGTTCATCTAGTAATGCGACTGAGGAGAAGGCATGGTCATCTCTGTGGAATATTTCAGTCCCTTCCAAGGTGAAGATGTTCTTATGGCGACGACCGATGTCCTACTAACCAGGAACATGTCACATATCGGTGCTTGTCCTTTTTGCGGCGGGGAGGACTCATGGCAACATGCACTTATAAGCTGCACTATGGCCAGATGCACCTGGGCCGTGTCTGATGAGGACCTAGTGGGGCGAATAACTAATAACACTAAGTTCAGCGCGAAGTGCTGCATCTTTGAAATGAATAATAGCTTGAGCCAGGAGAAGTTCACGAAGATGGCCATAACTATATGGTCAATGTGGAATGCAAACGCAAGGCAATCCATGAGTCGATCTTCCATCTTTCAAAGTCCGCAACACACAAACACCGTCATCAACTCTTACCTGATGGATTTGGCATAACTACCACCGGCGGCAACACATATCAGCCTGGTTCGTCAAGGCCGAAATCTCAGAACGTTGGCTGCCACCGCCGGAAGGTCACATGAAATTTAACATCGATGGGGCAGTTATCAAGCATCGGCGTGAGAGGAGTAGGAGCGACTATATGCAGGGAAGCCAGTGGTGTTACCAGGGATCTTCGGCAGTAGTATTCAGAGTAGGGGTGGAAAGTGGCAGTGGATTATTTGAAATATCAGATATTCATTTTCGAGAAAATGCCTATTCCTATCCGAAACATCCGCATCCGAACCAAACTGGAAATGGAAATTATCCATATCCGAATTTATTTAATAAATATATTTTTTATGGTATGAGATTATGACACGAATATGGATATGGAAGTGGATATATCCGTATCCGAATAAAATTAAGGGAGGTAATTTTCAAAATGCTAGCACTAATATTCTAATTATCCAACATAAAAGCTAAATAAGTGGTCAAATTTTACTCCTTGTATGATTAATTTTAGAAATTATTATGCATTACAATAGTATTTATTCATAAAGCTATTTATCATTGACTTATCGTATGTCAGAAGTTGATTATTTCATGTCACATAGCTATTGACTAATTTACTTAAGCAATGTATCACTATTATTCGTATCGTTTCAAAATCGAGCAAACATCCGATACATATCCGTATTTGAATAACATCTGAGCCGCATCCGTAGCCGATAACATCCGTATTCGCATTCGTATTTGTTTTGAAAATATGAAAACGGAAATGGTAAGAACATTATCCGATCCGCATCCGATCCGTTTCCACCCCTAAATTCAGAGGCAATTTCGACCCTACAACCCTCTACACGCTAGCTTGTCGAGAAGCTATGGCACTTGCGGATGATCTGGGCGTGCAACAACTCTTGCTAACTTCCAACTGACAGGGAGTGTGAAAGACATATCGAGCATAAAATAAATCCGGAGGATGTCATGGTGCAATTCTGCAAGAAATCATTCAGTGTAGGGCTGGTTTTTTTGTAAATTTATTTTCGAGCATATAGGAACTTTATAATTTTGAGACAGTTGAGGTAAATAAATGATGAACTTAATTTGGTGCAGCTTAGGCCCAATGAACGTTTCGCATTGACAATCGTAGGCCCGGTTATGAATGCAGCCAAGGCCAACCTCTACGTTGCCGACTCCAACTCAAAACCAAACCGACGTATTCCCTAAAGAAAAACGACCCCACGACCCGAAGATTTAGCGAAAGCAAAAAAACCCATCCAGATCCCATCGCGCCGCCGACGTTTGAGAGTTTAGACGATCGCCGGCAACGACCGCCTGTCCGCTCTCTCCGACGATCTCCTCCGGCGCGTTCTCCACTTCGCACCAGCCAAGGAGGCCGCGTCCACGGCCGCGCTCTCGAGCCGCTGGCGGCGGGAGACGCCGCTCTGGCACCCCTCGGGCGCCGTAAACCTCGAGATGCGCGTCGGGAACTACGACCACTACCGCTACGAAAATCCAAGTAAGCGCGACGAAGAAGAGGCCCTCTTCTTCTCCCGCCGCGAAGCCTTCATCTCCGCGGCCGTGAAGGCGCTGGACGCTGCCGTACAGCTCACCAGGCTGACCTTGCGCCTGGAGCCCGACAGCAAGCAAGACGACCCGTTCAGCCAATTCCTCCGCCCTAAAGAGTACTGGGGGCGGCCCCAGGGCCGCAACGCGATCGCCGTCTTGCTCTCTCACCAGGGGGCGCGGCGCGTCGAGGAGCTCAGGCTGGTCGCTAATGGCCTCGAAAGGTCCTACTGCAACGAGATCGCAGGTCACGTGGGCGCCTACACGCTCGCCCTGGATTCTCTTCCGTCCGAAACACTCCGTGTGCTTGAACTCACCAACTGCATGGGCCTCTACCAGCCGAAGAGAGCCGCGGTCATGCTCCCGCGGCTGACCTCTCTACGGCTGGGGCATTGCGCTCAGCACCTCGGCTCTCTTCAGAGCATCATTGACGCTGCGCCGGCGCTCGCCACCATCCGCCTCGAGTCCGTCATCATCGACGCAACAGAGGACGCCCCTGATCTACAAAGCTACGATGACAATGACACAACTTCACAAAGCGGCGATGAGGACGACGCATCACTGGAAGGCGACGGTAATGGCCACGGACATCTGGAAAGCGGCGATGAGGAAGACGCATCACCAGAAGGCGACGGTAATGGCCACGCACATCCAGAAAGCGGCGATGAGGACGACGCACCACCAGAAGGCGATGGTAACGGCCACGCACATCCAGAAAGTGACAATGAGAACCACGCACCACCAGAAGGCGACGGTAACGACCACGCACATCCAGAAAACGACGCCAATAAAAATGTCTTTGCCGCCCGGGAAATGGGCGATTACAGTTCCCCGCCGCCCAAAGAAGCCGCACCCATCGAAGAAGCCTTACCACCCCGCCTCCGATGCCCGGCGGCCACTGTGCTCGTCCTCGACAAGTGTAGGTGGGAGCAGAAGAAGAGCCACGCGCACCATCCATACAGCTATAGTGATGAGAAGCCCGTTCAGGTACATCGGGTGGAGATCGAGGCACCGAGGCTACGTCGCTTCACGTACACGGGGCTTCTCCGTTCCTTCACATTCAGTCCACAGCCGCTGGAGTTGGAACAAGTGGACCTGCACTTTTTCCCGGACAAGAAAAGGTACAGTTGGGAGAAGGATCCAAACCGCAACCTTGCCACCTTCTAGCAATTTGTTGGGAGCTTCACCAACACCAAGAAGATGAAGCTAAGGCTGAACCATCTCGAGGACATTGCCATCCGCAGCGAGGCCAGGCGGGTCGAGCTCCTGCCGGAGACATTCTGCCGCCTCAAACAACTGTTCCATGATCTCCGGATCAACCTCACCACACAACACGACAATGGTTACAGAAAACATGCTCACGACCGAGATGAGGGCACTCGCAAATTCCTGGAAAGGAAATTTCGATACGACTGCGATAAGTCCGTGGGACATCTCGACCACGGGGGGGACTCCAAGCCGATCACAGTTTCATTGGAAGGTGTTGCATATGACGAGGTTTCTGAAATTCCTGGTTTGAGTCGACACTCGTTTGAGTGCTTGCGAAGCTCACTCAAGAGAGTGGGCCTGCAATTCCGGATGGAGAAGTCCAACTGTTTTGGTGTCAAGTTGACCAAATTCTTCGCCGAAAATGCGATGGTTCTTGAAGAAATGCAAATTGACGGTGGAAATGGAAAGCTGTTCGACCACATGAATCACAAGGTTGAAACATGGATCGCCAATTCATCTAGAAAGAGAAAGCTAGAAGTACCTAGCTTTGTGGTCTTGCCCCTTAAGAGACGTCCCTACAGAGAATGAGATTTTTCATATGTATAACTTATTTATGAGAGGCTGTGCTTTTCTAAAGAGGAAATTGTTATTTTCTAGTCTTGTATCTGAACCAAGCTCCCATTTTCAATAAAGATCGTATCACCTAAGGGCACGTAGTTCATAAGATCGACGTTCTTATTCTTATTCACTGCTATTTAAATACATACATTATAACTAAGCACTCGAGGAAGCCTCTCAGGCTATCAGACTACACAGCCGTCCATTCTCGAGATCTGATCTTGCATGGCCATCCGATTCACATAGAAGTTCGGTCAAGCGCGCCATAGACCGAAACTCGGGCGGACGTCCTTAAGGGCCGCTACTCCCGTGACATTTTCAGAGGCCCGTGGTTCCTTGTTCCTCGCGGGCCGCTTGTGGGGTCGTTCTCAGCTAGGCCCATTAGAGAGATCACTCCATGCTCCTCCGGTCCTCCCTCCCGATCTGCCTCTCTCTTGAAAGGTGAACCGTGAACGGAACTGCGCCGCCGCCGTTACAACCCTAATCAATAATCATCCACCACAGACGTGATTCCGTCGAAAGAAAAAACCACCACATACGCAAAGCATTGGGTACGAGGCGAGCTCGTCGTGCCTCGCCGATCTGGGGCTGCGCCTGGTCCGTGCGACTCGGCTGAGAGGGTTGCGTAGCGGGTCGATGCAAGGATGCTGTGACGAGAGAAGCAATCGTCGCTGTAGATTAAAGTCGAGGCACTACTGCACTTCAGTGACGCGCGATGTGCGCCACTCGCAGGCGGTGGATAATTGCAGGTCAGTTACCTGTGTTGTTTCACGTCCATATAGCCTCCTTCGTCCGGCTGTTCCAACCCCCACCCCTTTTGCTGCTTCCTCTCCTCTGCTTCTCGCATTCTCCATCGAATTTGAAGTGTTTTCTACCCCCAACTCAATGCAGATGCTCTTAGTACAGATCGATGTGATATGGAGAGGCGACGTCCATGGCCGGCGTGAGACTACAACGGCAGCGGTGGTGGCGACTTGCCCAATGGAGCTAAGGAGAGGCGATGATGATGTGGGGCTGAGACGACGACTGCGGCTGCGGTGGCTCCCACGCGAGGAGCTTCTCCACCACCCATGTCGCCTTCTCGTCTTTCTTTCAACCTTCATATTGTGCAGATCCATCCATGTCGAACCCGATTGCGACAATTCTATAATTGATAGAATTGATGAGGTGTCTTGTCTAGAATTGTTGTCTTGGTTCAGATTCTAGAGGACGCAAGGTAGAAGATTATCACCACATGAAGAATATCAATGTTAGTGCATGCCAACTAGGAGTTAAGGAGAGGTGACGATGATGTGATAATTGTTTTCTTGTTGTCCCAAAATTTTGTGCGATTTACAGTGGATATAGGGGACTGTCCCTCTACTGCTTTCAAATTAGATATTCAGGTTACTAAAAATTGAGATTATTTAGATCTGGAGCAACAGTGGTTCGTTTGAGGGGCGTCGGAGCTACTTTTTGTTTTTTCAATGCATTTATTTTTTGTTTCATGCTATTACTGGATCCTAATCATGCCATCATTCAGGCTGCGAAAGGGAAATCTTTAGTGTGTCAGTGAGTATGAGGCAGCTGGGCAATGTGCTGCATTCCAGTGTTACCAACAATCCACCAAAATAGCTTCCAAGCTAATCCAGGTACACAAGAAAATTCCATGTAATGTTAATCTAAGAGGAGAGAGAATATTGGTTTGGGTGACTTGCGTATATTGTAATAAAACGTGCAATATGCAGTTCATATATTAAAGAATAAAGATTATATTGTTGCTCTTTATGAAGCAAATGCACAAATGACATTAGTAACTGTAACTAAGCTTCTTGATGCTTTACTTGTCTGAGGATTCATATTTCAAACCATTTGCCGGCTCTGTAAGAACAATTTTCTGATCTCACCAGTAAGAACAATTTTCTGATCTCACCATGATGTATAATCTTTATTTTCAGCACTTTCCATTGGTAGTTTATCAAGTTTGGCAGCGGGGTGAGTTAACACTATCATTTTTTTAATGTATGTTGTTGTACGTGTGGGTTATTGCAAGACGATTAATTGCCTCCGACTATAAAAAAACTCGACAATGAGAGCTAGCATGTGTGGCATTTTTAGTCAGATCTGCCAACCACCAAAAGGGGTTCAGAACTCAGACTTGCCCGTGACATCTTCCATAATAGTCGGAAATCGGTGTGAAATAAGTTCATTCACTCAGCCTTAAGCCGATAAGGTAAACCATGTCGTATTGGTGTCTATTGTGCATACTTCCTTCACCATTTCATGGAAAAAAACATAAAACATGTGTGGCATAGCCATCCTACAAGGTAAGGCGGTCCTAAGAAAGGAAAATATACGTTATGCACAAGCATAATTAATGGATCTAGAAATGGATAAGCAGGCAAACAAATAGTTGATTAATCCAACTTTTATGTGTTATCAGTTAATCGACATAAAAAAATTGTGTTACAAACGAGTTTTTATAAAAAATGTTGTGCAACCAAATGATCAATAATTGCCATGCTTTTGGTGTGGTGTTGCCTTCTTTAACTTATAGTTTAGAAACTTCTCAAGAAGCTATTAACATGCATGATTTTAGGTAATCAAGCACTTGAGGTACAATGTTGCTTTTGTTCCACCTTGATATGAATACTACAAATGATCACGGTTGTTAATGTTAATGAGTTGTGTTCCGTCGATACACTAGACGAGCTGATGAAAAAATGGTTAAAGTACTTGTAAGCCAGGTAAGATGATGACAATAAAACTTTTCAACATGCATCTATTAGTAATATGTTATCTTTTCAAGGTCTTCCTTTTAAAAGTGATAATGCCATGATACATTCAGGTGATCATCGAAATGCTTACAACAAAATGCTAGATTATCATACCCTTCATAAAGTCTGAACAAGTCAAATTCCAGGCGTGCTATGCTCCTCCATGGGTGTCTTACATGATAACTATGTGGGTTTGGTGATGGTGTCATAATTATGTTGTTCAATGATGCTTAAAACCTATAACTTCGGTAGTGTTTGGTTACGTTCGATTTAGAGTGTTATTTTTGCTGTGACATTTATAATCACATAACTTTATATGTTTAGCATTGCTTGCTAAAGTTAAAAAACCTATAGTTTTTTTATCAATGGGTTGGATAATATTTCTCTATGTTTTCAATTTTCTGTGTATATTTGAATGGTGGCTGCAAGCCCACAACACACATGTTTTACCATCACAGTCGTCCAAAATTAAAACTCAATATGACTAGGTGTAAGCTCAAACCAGCTTCAAGCCCATTAGACCTAAGAAAAAAACAATTCTTTTAGCCGCACTACTTTATTGCAAACTGGTAAACTACCTCTTTGATTATGACCAGTATACTTCATTGCAAACCGATCAAATTAACTCCTAAGATTATACAATATATGTAGTATCTCCTTCCCTATATGTAGGCTCTCATACCATTATATTGTAAAATAAATGGATGGGCGAGGCAGTGGCCCTCCCTTCTTTTCCTGCATTGTTCTTTCTATCCTGGAGTCAGCGAATTATATAGCACAATATACTGATTATCACCATCTGGAGTTTACTCTTCCTCATCATAGTGATTATTTTGGTCCAGATCGTGCGCTCCATTTTAAAGTATATATAAGTACACGTTAAATGCACATGTCGCTTCATTAAGCACTAGCTCACAGTGTGTAATGTAGACACAATACATGCTGATTTTCAGGTCAGAATATGTATCCCATCTCCAAATTAATAGTATATTGGTGTCGCTTGTTTTGATATCTCATATTGTATCTGTCATTTTTTTAGTTCGATGTCATTTCATTTCTGAGATTGTGATCCACCACGTTTTTTCAAGTATTATGGTTGGGTGCAGTTTGTCATTCAATGTTGTAATTAGCACCAAAACTTAGATGTTGCGATGGCCATGATGTAAACTTAGTTGTTACGATGGCCATGATTTTTGAAATCCAAATATCTTAAATATCTCTTGAAGCTTGCTCTTATGATATTTATTTTGTTTCCTTTGCAAATTGTTTAACACAAACCCTTCAACTTTCTTAGTTTCCTTACTTTTAACCCGTGGAAGCCATGGTGGGATTTCAAACATATTCCAATGCATTAACTGCGAACATTTCATAGTACAAATGGACGTGCGTAGCAATGCGCACCATCAATGATCTCGCTCTCCGGTGAGCTTACCATTCCATCACATGGAAACAAATATATATTATTGTTTAGTGCCCACTATTAATGCATCACGCAAACCTAATCCAGTTGTTGATAATTAGCATAAGTTTCCGTGCAATGAACTCTATGGAGGTCATGCAGTTATTCTTTCAATATATATCTGCTACATTTTGGGTTAAACTTTGCATTGCACTGGAATGCAAAAAGACCATCAGAGCAAGGATAATAATGGTTCTATTCCTAGCTAAGACCTTGGGTTTTCTTCTGGTACTACAAAGATTTCGTCCACGCATGTGACGCCTGAGTAGTCTTACCCTAAGTTAATTTTACCCCATTTTGACCTGTTTGCGTGCCAAGGAACAGCGAATCACATGAAGTAGGCACAAAAGGTAACAAAACTAAGTATTTAATTACACTGAATTACGGCTGGAGATTATAAGGATACAATTGATAGAAGGTTAGGTGTCGTTTCTAATTTCTCAACATTAGGAGGCTCCCATGGGTCAGAGATAGCATAAGATAATAACGTTGCTTGATGATGTGAGGTTTGAGCTGAAGATAATGAAGTCATTTTATTTATGTACAGGGAAGTGTTTCATCATCCCTTAAGCCTAATAACACGTAACCTTGCACAAGCTTCGTTTTACGCTTTATAATGGACTACCTGTCCAGATCTGAAATAGGCAATGTTTTCAACTACCGAATGCCGCATCCTTTGTTGATGGCATAAAAACAGAACACTTGCTTCATTAACTGAGCTGAAGCAATGCCAACTTTGCTAGAAAAAAGCAATTGGATCTATTCAATACTCAATGTAACAATTATTCTAATGAGCTTGCTATCCTGTAAACATATTCTTTCTGTTTTAAAAGTCATTTATGTGTCCTACAACAGTTTTTCATTGGGAAATGATCCTCCACCCCTGTTCTTTTGTTCAAAAGTACTGATCTTGACGCAGAGGAGGCAAACCACAGGGAGAGATGAGTTCCTCAGGGAAGGGATTACAAGTTCAAGCTTGTCTCCAGATTGATGCCTAATCAATTTTGTTCTATTGTGAGTACGACAACAATGAGAGTGATCTGCTCATGTCCAAGTTTCTAGGTCGGCCCCTTCGCTAAACTAATCCATGTTTCTAATAAGATCGACCATTATCAACTTCTTTTCTTCTTTCTCTTCAGACATGTTACTTCATTAAGTAACCCCTTTTGAAATAACTAACATATATCTTGCAGGAGCATTGGGTGTACACCTTGAAAATGCATCTTATTTGAAACCTCGGTGCTTCATGTCAGCACTGTCTTACAAAGTGATATGAACAGATTTATGATATGCTGTATTCAGTTTGATTTCTCTTTGAAGTCCATTCATTCCATATTTGTACCAGCTTATGGTCAATATTATTCACACATTCTCATTACAAGCCATCTTTAGTTATAGCAATATCACTGTCCTAAAATATTCTTCCCGTATATTTACTGGGACATGTTTCATGCTTCCAACATTTTCACAAATTCCCATCATATTATTGAAAAAGTGGACTGGCGCAGCAACGCGCGCCGGCATGGTCTAGTAAGAAGAAGAAACATGCCTATAAGTGCACTAAGAGCCTCAGGCTCAAACAAATACGGGGTCCATCTGAATGATTTTTCAAAGTCTCATGAAATTTACAGAAGTTTGACAGATTTAAAGTGGATAAGTAAGTTACCCGAATCCTACCTTGGGGGTTTCTTTTAGGCACGAACTTAGACATTGGCCCAAAAAAGTGTGTTAGGGGAGAAGCCATGGAAATATCTAAGACAATTCTTGCTGTAAGTCTAGGTCAAGGAGGATGAAGGCCTTGAGTGCTCCTAATTGGCGCTTTAGGTGTCAGTTATAGAAAAAGTGCTTGCACGCCGCCTGCTCGTGGGACGGCCTAAAAAACAGGGCGTGCCGCTCGCTCAGTTTCCTTGATTCACCCGTTCCCTAGTTCGCTCAGTTCCTAGTTGATCGGTCGACCATTCACCTATGACATGGTTGAACATTGACTTTTTTAAAAATTTCATAAAATTCGGAAAAAGTTCTCGAGTTTGAAATAGTTTAGGAATTTGAATATGTGAAAATAAAAAAGTTCATGAATTTGAAAAAAACTAAATATAATTCTCCAATAATCATGAATTTGGAGAACTTCATAATTTAAAAAGATTGCATGGACTTGAAAGAAGTTCATGAATTTGAAAAAAAGAAAAACACACTAGAAGATCCCCAAAACCAGGACGAGCTTCTCCTCTACAACTATCTCAGAGGAGACTTCCTATATATTGCGATCGACGACAGTTATTGGAGGAGCCCTCGCGCGTCGCCCGCTCATGGGTGGGCGCAATAGACGGGGTGAATAGCTCACTCGGTTCCCACGTTCCCTCATTCGCCGTTCACCGGTGGCACGGTTAAGCATTGTTTTTTAAAGAAGTTCACAAAATTCGGTAAATGTTCACAAGTTTGAAAGAAGTTCAGAAATTTGAAGAACAAATCCTACGAAAATGAAATAGTTCATGAATTTGAAAAAACTTTCATAAAATTCTAAAACAATTGCAAAAAATGAGGAAATGTTTACGAATTTGAAAAAGGTCCATGCTTCTGAACAAAAATAAATATACCAAAAAATTAAAAAATTAAAAAGGTCCAGAAGATAAAAATTAAAAAAGAAAAGAAAAAGAAATTGACTGTAAGCTTCCCAAAAAATCTTGGGAAGCTCCTGGAAGCTTCCAAAACATGGGACGAGCTTCTCCGCAACAACTGCCTTAGATGGGCCTGCCTATTGAGATCGGCGCCACCTACTGAGGGAGCGCTAGCGCGTCGCCTTTCGTGGATCGGCCCAATAACCGGGCCGGCTCTCTCAATTCTCTTGTTCTCTCGGCTCAGTCATTACTGCTTTGCTCAGTTCGTAGTTCGACTGTTGACTGTGGTAAGTGGCATGGTTGACCGTTGACTTTTAAAAAACGTTCACTACTTTCAAAAAAATCTCTGAAAATGAAACGGTTCATAAATATTGAAAAAAACGTGAAATTCGAAAACTTCATAAATTAGAAAAATGTGGCTTCGAAAACAATCACAAATTTGAAAAAAGTTTGTGAATTTGAAAAAACCATGAAATAAAAAAGTTCACGAATTTGAAAAGGTTCATTGATTAGATAAAAACTACACAAAAAATGGATGGGTTTGAAAAAGGTTCATGTTTTTGAAAAAATATAAACACACAAAGAAAAACATCCAGAAAACTAAAAAGAAAAAAGGGAAACGACTAGAAGGTTCAAGAGGCTTCCCAAAATTGGTTGGGAAGCTTCCCAAAACAGGGACTAGATTCTCCGGTACAAATACCTTAGATGGGCCTGCCCATTGCGGTGGGCGCTGGAACGTTCGTGCGTCCTTTGCTCGTGGATGGAGGATGCGATCCCAGGAAGGGAACAACAATGGCTCTGACGTCGGCCGCCGCCGTAGTGTAGGGTTAGGACCCGCCCCCTTTTTTAAAATGAAAACTGTCCTGATTTTAATGAATCTCATCTAGTTTGTATGAATATCATCCGAATTGCATGCATTCATTCGATTTGTTTAAAAAATGTTTTGAATGTATGCGGCAGCGTTGGATGCCTGGCTCTCTTATCAGTATCTGTAGACTAGTACCCCCTCTCCACGCACGAATGCTGGTGGAAATATGCGGGTTAATGTTAGAGATGCCCTTAGGCCTGCTTTGTTCGTTATGGGGATCGTTCCGTCAGGAGGGGTTCTTTCAACGAAATTCCATAGGATTTTTGAAGGGTTAGAATCCATCGATTTTTTTCTTACGTTTGTCATTTGATTCACAGGATTGAATCATGTAGGATTTTTTTCTATGGAACCAAGTGTGCTACATTTCATTTGAAATCTAGCATCCAGTCCAACCTTTTTTTTCAATTCCTTTGTTTTTCCAATGGCATCAAACACTCTATGCTAACCCTATAGAATTCAAATGTACATGTGATAAACCACAAGTGTAGGGGATCGTTTGTAGCCTTTTTCGATAATTAAGAGTGTCGAACCCAACGAGGAGCTAAATGTAGAACAAATATTCCCTCAAGTTATATCGACCACCGATACAACTCTACGCACGCTAATGCTTGCTTTACCTAGAACAAGTATGAAACTACTTTGCGGGAATAAAACTAGAAGTACTTTGCAAGATAATAAAGAAACTGGAAATAAAAGTTAGGTGTTGTTTTAATAAAAGAACAATAAAAGTAAATAACTTAGTAGAAAGCTTTTTGTGTAACGCAAGAGAAACATTGTCCCTAGGCAATTGAATATAATATGATAGATACTTGTTATATGCAATGAGGGAGAGGCATACGCTAACACACTTTCCGTACTTGGATCATATGCACTTATGATTGGAACTCTAGCAAGCATCCGCAACTACCAAAGTTCATTAAGGTAAAACCCAACCATAGCATTAAGTATCAAGTCCCCTTTACTCTCATATGCAACAACCCACCTACTCGGGTTTATGCTTCTGTCACTCAAGCAACCCACCATAGGCAAATCATGAAAATATTGCAACACCCTACAGCGGGGATCCCTCACGTTTGCGCGACACGGAGGGCACCATAGGAAAGCACCATATCAACATACAACTCACATCCATAACATCATACCACAATTAACCCATAGGACAAAAGAGATCTACTCAAACATCATAGGATAGCCAAATATCATTGGGAAATAATATATGGAGTTGAGCACCATGTTTAAGTAGAGATTACAGCGGGGAAGAGAGGTGTTACACCGCTGCATAGAGGGGGAGAGAGTTGGTGTTGACGGCGGCAAAGTTGTTGCTGTAGATCGGCGGCGTTCCGGCGCCACCGGGAGAGAGGGGGAGAGAGCCCCCCTCCTTCTTCTTCTTCCTTGGCCTCCCCCCTAGATGGGAGGAGAGTTCCCCCTCTGGTCCATGGCCTCCATGGCGGCGGAGGGGCAGGAGCCCCTCCTAGATTGGATCTCCCTCTCTGTTCTTTTCTGTTTCGCGTTCCTGTTTTCTGGCCAAAAACCGTTTCTTATATTCCCGGAGATCCCTAACTCCGATCGGGCTGAAATTTTGAGGGGATTTTTATCCAAAAATTAGCTTCCTTGCGCCCAAAGGAGAGCTCCAAGCGACTTACGAGGTGGGCACAACCCACCAGGGCGCGCCTGGGCCCCCCTGGCGAGCCCTGGTGTCTCGTGGGGGTTGTGGGCCTCCGTTTGCGTTGATTCCACTTCCCAAAATTCATAAATATTCCAAAAAAATCTCCGTAAATTTTTATCACGTTTGGACTTCGTTTGATATGGTAATTCTGCGAAACAAAAAACATGCAACAAACAGGAACTAGCACTAGGCACTGGATCAATAGGTTAGTCCAATAAATCATAAAAAATGTTGCCAAAAATATGTGAAAGTTGTATAATATTGGCATGAAACAATCAAAAATTATAGATACGACAGAGACGTATCAGCATCCCCAAGCTTAATTCCTGCTCGTCCTCGAGTAGGTAAATGATAAAAAAGATATTTTTTGATGTGAAATGCTACCTAGCATAATCTTGATCATATATCTAATCATGGCATGAATATTAAGACACAAGTGATTCAAAGTAATAGTCTAGTTTTGACATAAAGACATTAATACTCAGGCATCCCAACAAACAATCATGTCTTTCAAAATATCAAGGCTAAAGAACGCTGTCCCTATAAAATCATATAGCCTTGTCATGCTCTGTCTTCTTAACACAAAGTATAAATCATGTACTACCCCGGTGTCAGCCAAGCAATTGGTTCATACTTTTTAACGCGCTTCAGCATTTTCAACTCTCACGCAATACATGAGCGCAAGCCATGGATATAGCACTATGGGTGGAATAGAATATGGTGGTAGGTTTCAAAGGGGTAAAAGTGGAGAAGAAAGTCTCGCATCAACTCAGCGTATCAACAGGCTATGGAGATGCCCATCAATAGATATCGATGCAAGGATTAGGGATTGTCATGCAACGGATGCACTAAGAGCTATAAGTGTATGAAAGCTCAATATAAAAACTAAGTGGGTATGCATCTAACTCTATAATGAAAAATTCCCACTAGTATATGAAAGTGACAACACATCAGACTCTCTATATGAAAAACATGGTGCTACTTTGAAGCACAAGTGTGGAATTAGCATGCCCCTGTTCCTTGTTCTTTCATATATTTTTTCTTTTCTTTTTTCTTTTTCTCTTTTTTTTCTTTGTCCGGAACCTCATCCCGACTTGTGGGGGAATCATAGTTTCCATCATCCTTTCATTACTGGGGCATGCTCTAATAATGAATAATGATGATCATCACACTTCTACTTACTTACAACTCAATACTACAACGATAGTAGAACAACATATGACTCTATATGAATGCAATGATCTAGCGTAGCAAAGATATCCAAAAACAGACAAGCCATGGAAACATCATGCTAGCTATCTTACGATCATGTAATGCAATATGACAAGGAATGCTCAAGTCATCAAAACGGAAGCGATGGAAGTTGCATGGCAATATATCTCGGAATGGCTATGGAAATGCCATAATAGGTAGGTATGGTGGCTGTTTTGAGGAAGATATAATAAGGCTTATGTGTGATAGAGCGTATCATATCACGGGGTTTGGATGCACCGGCGAAGTTTGCACCGACTCTCGAGGTGAGAAAGGGCAATGCACGGTACCGTAGAGGCTAGCAAATTGCGGAAAGGTAAGAGTACGTATAATCCATGGACTCACATTAGTCATAAAGAACTCACATACTTATTGCAAAAGTTTATTAGCCCTCGAAGCAAAGTATTACTATGCATGCTCCTAGGGGGGAGGTTGGTAGGAGTTAACCATCGCACGCCCCCGACCTTCACACAAAGATAAACAATCAAGGATAAATTGTGCTCCAACTTCCTAGCATAACGGGAGACTATACGTGCATGCTTCGGGAATCACAAACATTAACACCAATATCTTACTAAACACGATCATCCACTAGTACCTCCCACATATTATCATCTCTATATCGCAAAACTATTGCAAGGAATCAAACATATCATATTCAGTGATCCTAAGTTTTATGTAGCATTTTATGACTAACCATGCAAATGCCCAATTCCTGTTGACTCTCTAAGTAGATATAAGTGAAGCAAGAGAGTTTAATTCTGTCTACAAAATACCATGCTCTAATAAATATAAGTGAAGCAAAAGAGCATTCTACAAATAACGGTTTTCTATGTGAAGAGAAACAGGCAATCCAAACTTCAAATGATATAAGTGAAGCACATGAAGCATTCTATAAAGCCATACTCAAAAGATATAAGTGAAGTGCAATGAGCATTCTATAAATCAACCATGGACTATCTCATACCAGCATGGTGCATAAAAGAAAAGTGAAAACTAAACACAAAAGACGCTCCAAGATTTACACATATCACATGAACGAAACGAAAACGAGAACATACCGATACTTGTTCAAGAAAGATGGGATGCCTTCCGGGGCATCCCCAAGCTTAGACGCTTGAGTTTCCTTGGATATTTACTTGGGTTGCCTTGGGAATCCCCAAGCTTGAACTCTTGCCTCTCCTCCTTCTCCTCATATCGGCACGTCCTCGATGTTCGAACACTTCATCCACACAAAACTTAACAGAAGACTGGTGAGATCCGTTAGTATAATAAAGCAAATTCCTACTTTAAGTACTGTTGCAAACCCATTCATATTTTATATTTGCATTATCCCTGCTGTATTATAACTTATCCATGGCTTATACCACCGATAAAATCGATAGTTTCATCAAAACAAGCAAAACAATCCATCAAAAACAGAATCTGTCTTAAACAGGACAGTCTGTAGTAATCTGAACTCGAAAAATCCTGAAAACTTAGGACGAAATAAAAAATTTGTATAGAAATACTGTGTAAATATTTTAGAAACTTTCCAAGTTCCAGTAAAATATGAAAATTCAAACACTACAGCAGAAGTTTCTGTTTTTTACACCGCACATACCAACAAGCAATCTAATCATCCTAAAGGCAAATCTTGGCACATTATTTTTATAATACAATGGATTTGTACAAGGGGATAATTATTTTTGTTGGAAAAGTTTCCGTGATTCAAGATTCACAAAGTTTCCATGGGCATGAACAAAGTTCAAGGATATCCCCCACTTCAATGATGCTCATCATCTCTCTCACTTTCACCTTTCCTTTTGTGAAGTTTTAGCTTCCCCTCTATATTTTTTTTGTTTTTAAACTTTATAAAAGCACACAATAGAATAAAATGACTCCCTAAAACTTCCAGGTTGTCTTCCTGGCAGCGCTTTCTTTAAAGCCATTAAGCTAGGCATAAAGTGCTCAAGTAATGGATCCACCCGGATCCCAAGGTATATCAAAGCTAATTTTTATTAACAATGACTTGTTATTTAGTAGTGAGCACAAAGTGATATATATCATGTGACAACGAAGTCTAACCCTCTTCCTATGCATCGGCATGTCATACAAGAACAATTCATGCACATTAAGTAAAGGCCAATGCATAGTATAAACAATTTCTTGCAATTTCATAGTATTGGAAACATAGAGAGGTGAAGATGTAGTTCCTCTCTCATAATAATTGCAAGTAGGAGCAGCAAGCACATGCATATTATATTCATCAAAATCATCATGTGTAGTGGTAAAACGCAACCCATCAATATAATCCCTAATAAGAGCAAACTTCTCTGATATAGTGTAGTTAGGAGAATTCAAAAAGATAATAGGACTATCATGTGTGGGTGCAATAGCAACAATTTCATGCTTAACATAAGGAACTATAGCAAGTTCATCTTTATAAGCATAATTCATATTGGCATCATGGCCACAAGCATAGCAAGCATCAAGTTCATCAAAAAGTGATATTTCAAATGAATCCACGGGATCATTGCAATTATCATAGCATTCATCCTTCGGTAAGCACGAAGGGTAATTAAACAATGTAGGTGTTGAAGATTTACTCTCATTAGAAGGTGGGCACGAGTGATCAATCCGCACTTCCTCCTTTTGTTCTTCGCTCTCCTCCTCATCTTTTTCATCTAATGAGCTCACAATTTCAGCAATTTCTTCTTCCATAGATTCCTGCAAAATTTTAGTCTCCTCCAAGGCAGCGGTCATTCTTTCAATAAATTCAATAATATCAGCATTGCAATCATAATTCTCATAGCAATATTTAAGTATGGATAAATTTTCAGATTCGTAAGGAACATCATCATCATACTTTTCAAGCACAGAAGCAATTTCATAAGCACCTTGAAAAGCAACAAATTCTTCTATTCGTTCCACATCATAGTAATCATAAATACCTTTAGCATATGAAGCCAAGGTTTCATTATCGTTAAATTTACATTGAAAGGGAAGGTGTCGATCTTCTATCTAAGAGCAACAAGTAAAGTCACATCTCGAGCATGCATCCCAAGCAAACCATTGCAATATTCTAATTTGATCCCATAAGTGTTTCCCTTTTTGAGACAAGCGATAATCCCTAAAGTACTCATGTTGATCCAATGTGTCTCCCATTATAAAGTTCGATGAGGATTTCTCAGGATTGTCAAAGGAGTAATTAACGTGTTTCACATAACTAGCATCGAGGGTTTTAGGAGGTTCCCCATCTCCATGAGTAGCAAGTACCACTAATGTTTTTGGTGTTTCGTGTTCCATATCCATAACTAAAGATATAAAAAAACTAATAACAGAAAATAAAAATTACTTACTGATAAAGCAAACAAGCACACACGAGAATATTCACCCCACGCTATTGCTCCCCAGCAATGGCGCCAGAAAAAGGTCTTGATAACCCACAAGTGTAGGGGATCATTTGTAGCCTTTTTCGATAAGTAAGAGTGTCGAACCCAACGAGGAGCTAATGGTAGAACAAATATTCCCTCAAGTTCTATCGACCACCGATACAACTCTACGCATGCTAATGCTTGCTTTACCTAGAACAAGTATGAAACTACTTTGCGGGAATAAAACTAGAAGTACTTTGCAAGATAATAAAGAACGTGGAAATAAAAGTTAGGTGCTGTTTTAATAAAAGAACAATAAAATTAAATAACTTAATAGAAAGATTTTTGTGTAACGCAAGAGAAAGATTGTCCCTAGGCAATTGAATATAATATGATAGATACTTGTTATATGCAATGAGGGAGAGGCATACGCTAACACACTTTCCGTACCTGGATCATATGCACTTATGATTGGAACTCTTGCAAGCATCCGCAACTACCAAAGTTCATTAAGGTAAAACCCAACCATAGCATTAAGTATCAAGTCCCCTTTACTCCCATATGCAACAACCCACTTATTCGGGTTTATGCTTCTGTCACTCAAGCAACCCACCATAGGCAAATCATGAACATATTGCAACACCCTACAGTGGGGATCCCTCACGTTTCCGCGACATGGAGGGCACCATAGGACAGCACCATATCAACATACAACTCACATACATAACATCATACCACAATTAACCCATAGGACAAAAGAGATCTACTCAAACATCATAGGATAGCCAAATATCATTGGGAAATAATATATGGAGTTGAGCACCATGTTTAAGTAGAGATTACAACGGGGAAGAGAGGTGTTACACCGCTGCATAGAGGGGGAGAGAGTTGGTGTTGACGGCGGCAAAGTTGTTGGTGTAGTTTGCCGTCACGATGATTGCCACGACGGTGTTCCGACGCCACCGGGAGAGAGGGGGAGAGAGCCCCCCTCCTTCTTCTTATTCCTTGGCCTCCCCCCTAGATGGGAGGAGAGTTCCCCCTCTGGTCCATGGCCTCCATGGTGGCGGAGGGGCAGGAGCCCCTCCTAGATTGGATCTCCCTCTCTGTTCTCTTCTGTTTCGCGTTCCTGTTTTCTGGCCGAAAACCGTTTCTTATATTCCTAGAGATCTGTAACTCCGATCGGGCTGAAATTTTGAGGGGATTTTTATCCAATAATTAGCTTCCTTGCGCCCAAAGGAGAGCTCCAACCGACTTACGAGGTGGGCACAACCTACCAGGGAGCGCCTGGGCCCCCTCGCGCGCCCTGGTGTTTCGTGGGGGCTGTGGGTCTCCGTTTGCGTTGATTCCACTTCTCAAAATTCATAAATATTCCAAAAAAAATCTTCGTAAATTTTTATCGTGTTTGGACTTCGTTTGATGTGTTAATTCTGCGAAACAAAAAGCATGCAACAAACAGGAACTGGCACTGGGCACTGGATCAATAGGTTAGTCCAATAATGTTGGGGAACGCGACAGAAAACAAAAATTTTCCGACCTACGCACCAGCCCCGGACCACTATGGAGACTGCATACAAGGTTTGATCACTTTCGTTACCGACTCGTAGCGCAGCGGAAGTAGAGTCGATGACGATCGGCGGTGCAGATCCCCGCAGCTAGGATTTTACAACCTCCCAACCGCGAGGATGTATACCCTCATCTGCCCCGCGGACAGCCCTCCGGGAGGCGGTCGCACAGTCCCCCGGACGGTGTCGCGGACAGCCCTTCGGGGGGACCTCCGAAACTCGGACTGTCACTCGGACAGCCCTTCGGGAGGACCTCCAAAACTCGGACGGTCACACGGACAGCCCTTCGGGAGGCACTCTCGAACTAAGACCGAAACTACGATCTCTCTACAGAGTTGCACACATACGGTGTCATCTATCCAGCAGGGCTTCGCCGTCCAGAACTAGTTCCTGCCGGAACCCAGACAGCCTTTCGGCTCTACGAAACTATTTCGCTGGGAGGGAGAGAAGAATGCCAGATCATGCATGGCTTTGTGTATGAGAGCAAGAGTGTGTCTTATGGCAGCCCACACACCTCCTATTTATAGGAAACCCAAGGGGTAGGGTGGTTTTACAAGAAAACCCAAAACCCACATGGAAAGGAGTCCTTCCCAAGGACCTAAAAGGTGAAACCAAGGAACAAGGGGGACTCCATGAAGGAGTCGACCATGTGGCCGGCCACACCCTCATGTGGGGCCCCAAAATTGGCCCCTATCCATCCATGTCATCCCCAAGATCTTTTGGAGCAAAGCCCCAAAAGGTGGCTTTCCAAAAATATCCCAAAAAGCACTTTCACTATTCATGACGACATTTTTCAGCATCTGATCGAACTGAAAATATTCATGTGGGCTTAGAACAATTCTAGTACCCACCAAAATAATTTTCAACGCAAGCCGGAACAATTCCGGTTTAGTGATTTCATCTGCGAAAAGCATCTGAAGCGGTTTCGGCAGCTCCGGAACATTTCCGGTTTTTATCCCGGAAAATTCCAGAAAGTTTCCAGAATGATTCTGGCACCCTCCAAGAATTATCAGGCATGTGCCAAAACCAATTTGACTTTATGGTATCCTCTGAAACAACTTTTCAGTTTCACCGGAACTCATCCGGTGACCTCTCTGCGGAACTTTTCCGCTGTCCGAAACTTTTCCGGTGTCCGAAACTTTTTCGGTGTTTTTCTCTCAGACTCCCTGTCTAGTATTCAACAGATAGATGACCCTTAAGCGTGTGACCCTATAGGTTCGGTGAAGCATAGACATGACCCGGAACCCCTTCCGATCAATGATCAACATCGGAGCCGTGGACACCCATATTGACCCCTATACCCACACGAATGAATATTCGAGTGAACCTCCAGTTGCCGTGTGCTATTCCTGTTGCTTCACGATATGTTACAAATACCTGAGGTGAGACATGTTGGCATCCTCGTGGATCAACAACTTGTCCACTATGCCAGTTACCTCGTTGCCGGTATTGTTCTCTTTTCTCGTTCCCGTGTTCCGGCATCCCTGTGATCAAATCACAATGTGTCTGGCCAGACGATGATGGATACCGTAACACCGAGAGGGCCCAGAGATATCTCTCCATCGTCAGAGGAGCAAATCCCAATCTCGAGCTATCAAGTTACTTGACACACTTTTCCATGAACCCGTAAGCCGCCGTAATAGCCACCCATTTACGGATGACGTTTAACAAACCCCAAAGTTCATGAAGCAAGCATGAAGAAACTCGATACTCTCATGGTCTACGGAATCATGCAAACGATAACCATCTCTGTGTTATTAACCATTAACTTATGACGAATGTATCTCATAGCATAACATCAATTCGGGTCGATTCAACACAAGTGTTCTACCAACAATTGTGCCCTCAAAATTGCCGGCATAGCCATGCCCATGATCAGGAAAACAGGATCATCATGCAATACTTGAGCCAGTCCTAGAGGCTTGACTAGGAATACATTTTACCGTTTATTATCCCACACGTGCATATGAGTCTTCCTCCGAGCCTCGTGGTTATTGCAGACTCGAGAACCATAGCAGTTATAGCATGGAACATAAACCTAATTATGAACAGGGAGATAATCAATAACATTTATTATTGCCTCTAGGGCATATCTCCTACAGACTCCCACTTGCACTAGAGTCAATAATCTAGTCAACGCTAATGCACTTTACACCTATGGCATACTGGTGTAAAATATGCTTCGCATGTGGTATAGCCTGATGTCCAACGGATCTGACGACTTCAGCTCCGTGTGTAACTTTGCATATCCTCGCGTTTTCACGCTTTCACAAAATTCATATTTTGTGTGGACTTGGCTTTGCATATGTGTGAATCATTGGTCGAAACCTGATTCCTCAGACTGAGCTATGGAGCAACTATCTGCAATAGTGTCTCATAGACCAAAGTCATCTTGGAACCATACTAAGTTCATGAATGAACTATATGATTCAACAACTTCTTTGTCGCTTCTTAAGCATCAACATACTTAGCCTTTGTTATAGAATTCGCCACAGTATCTTGTTTGGAACAATTTCCAACTACCGTGCCACCATATTGTGTATCACACAAAACCCTCAATTTAAATCGAAAATCGCATGGAGCATTGATGAAGACTGTATCGATGTAATCACTTACAACGAGCACTTCAGAATCTCTACTTGCGAGAAAACATGTCATCAGCACTACTCTTAGCACTTAATGACATCTTTCACTGTTGTCCTATGATCAGTACTTTGATCACTATGGTATCTATACTCGCAACAACTTTGGAGTATTGGACATATCTGTTTGTTTTTACATACCATAGAATACATGATTAATCCAAACACAAGAGTGTGTGGAATCTCCATCATGTATTTTACTCATCAGTGTTTTGGGACACCGAGTCTTGCAAAAACTCTTTCCATGTGACTTCGGCAAGAATCACTCCTTGGCGTTTTAAATGCTAAAAGGTTTTAGCATCTTGTCAATATGTATTCATTGCTTAGCCCCATTAGGTAAATCTATCTCCATAGATCATCATGCCTAATATTGAGGCTATTTAGCCTAAGCACTTCATTGAAAAACTATTTTCAAATGAAGTCCTAATTCGTGTCAAGAAATTTATTTCCAATTAACAATGTGTCAAGTACACAAGGTTTTTAGAAATATTATTATGCTCCCACTTACTTTCTTGAATCACAAGCATCTTCGATACCCATTTGATGAAGTCAAACCCCTTTGACCATTCCATAAAAAACGAAGATTCCAACTCCACTTTGCTCTCTTCTGTCCATCGCTGGAACTCTGAAGTTTGCATACTTACTAGCATCCTCTGGATCGACAAATTACTTTGGACTGTATCACATACAAGTCCTAGGTTTCATTTTCATCACATGGAAATCCCTTTGTCATCCATGTTTCATATCTCATGATTGAAATATGTATTAATTGCTAGTTCAACCCGAACCGACTTTAAGCATCGCTACGGTGAAACAATCTCATCGTAGTCAACTCCTTGAACTTGTTATTGCAACAAGTCGAGCTTTATGGATAAAACATTTTTTCCGTATCAGTTTTTAGTTCCATAAATATTCGTTAGACTCTAAGTCTTCCGAAAGGTGTATCAAGATTTTAATCTTGAATCACATATATGGAAACTATCTCAGATTGTATTGGCATTTAGCCAATTCCGGAGTCAGGGCCCATCAACGCTTCCTTGTGTATTGTAGGTATACTGTTGTCTAACAACAATATCTCGTTTGCGCACCTGATAGGTTTGCACGAGCTTTGCCTACGTGGTTCAGCTGCAAGTTCGACCGAAGTCCATACATTTTATTGTAGAGACTTCCGTATCAGTCGCAGTAGGAAACTCCGGAATCACTTCCAAGGTTTCTTTCCTTTGATCTGATGACGAAGATACTGTTTATCTCGTCGAGTTGCACTGTCCTCCCACTCACCTTTTTGAAAGAACTATTCTCTTTAAAAGCATACCGTTTTGCGGCAAAACCCTTTGCCTCGGTATAGTGGTGGGGGAATTCCCAATGACTTGGGATAACCTTACAAAGCAGCACTTGTCCGATTTGGAATAGGTTTGTAACCTTTTACACAAGCCCCATATTCCAAATGTTAAGAAAAGATATAACATGGTTGGGCGTACCATACCATGGCGTCATTTCAACAGACCTGATGGAGCTCTTTTCAGTGTAAAAGCCGCAGTCTCTAAAGCATCACTCTATAAAAGGGGTAATGGCAAATTTATTTATGTCATCTTTGATCTTACCATGTCATAAATGGTTCGA
Organism: Elymus sibiricus; assembly: GCA_039707655.1. Lineage (NCBI taxonomy): Eukaryota > Viridiplantae > Streptophyta > Magnoliopsida > Poales > Poaceae > Elymus > Elymus sibiricus. The sequence continues at coordinate 463,866,141 of CM077667.1, read as the reverse complement.
TTACATCTTCACGGACTTTCCACTTGCAGCGGTGTTCCGGGAGGTGCAAGTTATGAAACCCCTTTCACAACTCATCAGACATTCGCTAAACTTGTAACTCAAATATTCCTTTCTGCAATCAAATTGCAGAAACATAATTTTCTTGTTACAATAACTTCTACTTCATTTTTGAAAACCTTTTGAATGAATTCAAAAGATCCAGACTTACGTCTCAACAAGTAAATATCCATATATCTACTTGAGTCATTTCTGAAGACAGATAAATCCACTACTTGCAACAACATTTATTGGACTACACACATCATAATGTATGATTTCCAATATGTTCTTTGCTCGTTCCTTATGGCCTGTGAACGGTATTTCAGTCACTTTACCTTTCAGAGGAAAGTTGCAAGTGTCAGATGATTCAAAATCAAACGACTTCAAAATCCATCACAATGGAATTTTCCATGCGGGTTTCTCCAATGTGACCAAATGCAGTGCCACACTTGTGTGGTATTCTTTTAGTCTTGCGACATTTAGCGTCAGTGTTATGGATGTATCATATTTGCATCAATGTTCATAACATACATCCCATCTTCGATGGAAGCATGGCCCTTCGTTTTATTCATAATACTGAACAACAATTGTTGTTTCTATGAACAACTCTTTTGCAACAAACATTGTGCAATGGGCTAGAGTGTACGAAACTCTAAAATGAATTATGAAAGTAAACCCAGAGGTAATGTATTATTATCAATATTCATAACATACGTCTCATTCATAATGAAAGTATGGCCCTTATGTTATTCATAACACCGAACATTAAAAGTTCTCTTATGAATAACCTTCTTGCAAGATACCTTATGCAAAGGGCTAGAGTGTGAAACTCTAAAATGAATTATGAAAGTAAATACATAGGGAATACACCGATGGAAGGCATAGTAATATTTACTATGTTCCCTGCGTGTATCTAAACCTCATTCCTGGCTAGTCTCTCAGGCCATAGTAGTTCTTACATCGAGTTGCAACAGAATGCAATCGAGCGGGTATCTTTGTGATTAACTCACAATACCCAAGAATTAGTGATTAACATGTTTAACCATAATTCCCAAGAACTATATCTTTGACCAGCCTTCTATACATCAAAAAACCTGTATGACATTCATACATGAGCTGGATATTCCAGTCTTCTATCCTTTTGCCATTATACTTCTAACAGTTTAACTTTCAGTATTTCTCCTACTCTCAGAAGAAGCACCCAACTTAAGAGTGGTGTTAGCCCCGGATTTCCTAGGCGTGAAAGTTTCACTAACACCCTTCGGATACTTCCTTTCTCTTTAAGTTGTTGTTTTATTCACCATCATCATATGACAAGCGTTCTTCTGGATCCCTCTCTTATCAGTCAAATGCCCAGTAAACACTTTTACTAATAGTTTGCAAACAAACATGGCTTTAGATATCTCATATCTTTCAGCCTTTGTTTGTATCTGAAAATTAATTTTCAGTTCCATGAATATCACATAACTATCTCAAAACTTTTGAAGTTCGGGTCTCATGGAAGCAAACATATTTCACTCGACCGTAACGGAATTTTAGCTTTTGGATCGAAGGACGTGAGTCACATGATCCATATCATTAGCGGGAGAATACCGAAAATATGCGATAGGACAAAGTCCTTCTCGGCACTCTAGAGGACAATCCTCACATTACGTTTACCAACCGTAAAGTTTTAACCAGATATTAAACAGCTATTCAATTTTAATAGGAAAGGTGGAAACGCGAGCCATTCTTCTACAACTATTATGCAAATCACACTTAGACAGTGTTCAAAATTAGTTGCACTGAGAATTAAACAAGTTAATTCAACAGTGCGCTCCCACTCAAATCAATATCTCTCATAATTGATTGTGAGTGATACAAGACCCACGTATCAATTGTTCGCCATTGGTGTAACACCACTGATGACGAAAATCTCAACCGGTAGGCAAACTTGCCAATCACATCTTCCATGCGACTCTTGTTCATCTTTCGATGTGTGTGTTCCGAGCTCATGACGGTCATGCCTGAACGTCAAGACAACCAAGTGATCTCGCTGCGAGGCCTCAACTCACCCGCCTCACACATCCCTAATCGTTCGTACCCGTGTGACACGGCGCACCCCGAAAAGATAGGTGCCGTGACGGTGCTACACTTGGGAGAACACTAACTACTTGATATTTTTGTGAGAGATCACCCTAATAAAAGTGACTACCGCGCAATCAAGAAGGGTGCATCATAAGGGATAAACATCTCAGGCAATTCATAATAGCATGATATCGTATAGCCCTTCCGACGGAGAAGTCTTGTATTTCTTCGTCTTCGGCATTCACGTCGGTATTCACCTTCGCGAAGATTGCCACCACCTTGTCGGTGCACCAGATAATATTGCTATCTCTATAGCTAATAAAATAAGTGCATTACATAAGGTTGACACGCAGGTCATTAAAGTGCAATCATATGGCTCCAGCCATCATGCCGAATCATGACACGCAGGTCATGTTAATCAATTTACATCATATAGTCATCTCATACATAATCAAATTATTATGAACACTGCTATACCACATCACATGCACATGCAAACCATCCTGCAAAACCAAGTTAGACGCCTCTAATCGGTTCATGCAAAATTTTATTTTACGTGGCTTCTAAGGTTTCGAAACAAACCGAAGCTACCAACGTCCATCATCAAGCATGATAATCCAAGTCGCTAGACTAACATTCCAGGGTGTATGAAACACGAGATAATAAAATCTCGAGCCCCATACTAAACTTCGTCATACGCGTGACCCCCGTGCAGATCACATCTGCATTGCCCTTTCGTCTGCAAAATTTCATCTTTCTTTTTAACTACGGTGGAATTCAATGAACTGTTAGCACTTCGTTGATCAATCAGGATCGCGGATTGCCAGAACATTGAAACTCCACCATACTGTTATCAAGATCAGAAATATGCAAATTCGAGGGAAGCAACAAGAACATCGGGTAACAGACTTCATCTGCTACCCGCACAAATAATTTTCAGCAATAGATCTCATCTACTACCTAATTATATTGTGCAACACCCATACATCTCTATGTATTCTAGATCGCAACCTGCATCTACGCATAGCACGGCTCTTGATGCCACTGTTGGGGAACGCGACAGAAAACAAAAAATTTCCGACCTACGCACCAGCCCAGGACCACTATGGAGACTGCATACAAGGTTTGATCACTTTCGTTACCGACTCGTAGCGCAGCGGAAGTAGAGTCGATGACGATCGGCGGTGCAGATCCCCGCAGCTAGGATTTTACAACCTCCCAACCACGAGGATGTATACCCTCATCTGCCCCGCGGACAGCCCTCCAGGAGGCGGTCGCACAGTCCCCCGGACGGTGTCGCGGACAGCCCTTTGGGGGGACCTCCGAAACTCGGACTGTCACTCGGACAGCCCTTCGGGAGGACCTCCAAAACTCGGACGGTCACACAGACAGCCCTTCGGGAGGCACTCTCGAACTAAGACCGAAACTACGATCTCTCTACAGAGTTGCACACATACGGTGTCATCTATCCAGCAGGGCTTCGCCGTCCAGAACTAGTTCCTGCCGGAACCCAGACAACCTTTCGGCTCTACGAAACTATTTCGCTGGGAGGGAGAGAAGAATGCCAGATCATGCATGGCTTTGTGTATGAGAGCAAGAGTGTGTCTTATGGCAGCCCACACACCTCCTATTTATAGGAAACCCAAGGGGTAGGGTGGTTTTACAAGAAAACCCAAAACCCACATGGAAAGGAGTCCTTCCCAAGGACCTAAAAGGTGAAACCAAGGAACAAGGGGGACTCCATGAAGGAGTCGACCATGTGGCCGGCCACACCCTCATGTGGGGCCCCAAAATTGGCCCCTATCCATCCATGTCATCCCCAAGATCTTTTGGAGCAAAGCCCCAAAAGGTGGCTTTCCAAAAATATCCCAAAAAGCACTTTCACTATTCACGACGACATTTTTCAGCGTCTGATCGAACTGAAAATATTCATGTGGGCTTAGAACAATTCTAGTACCCACCAAAATAATTTTCAACGCAAGCCGGAACAATTCCGGTTTAGTGATTTCATCTGCGAAAAGCATCTGAAGCGGTTTCGGCAGCTCCGGAACATTTCCTGTTTTCATCCCGGAAAATTCCAGAAAGTTTCCAGAATGATTCTGGCACCCTCCAAGAATTATCAGGCATGTGCCAAAACCAATTTGACTTTATGGTATCCTCTGAAACAACTTTTCAGTTTCACCGGAACTCATCCGGTGACCTCTCTGCGGAACTTTTCCGGTGTCCGAAACTTTTCCGGTGTCCGACACTTTTTCGGTGTTTTTCTCTCAGACTCCCTGTCTAGTATTCAACAGATAGATGAACATTAAGCGTGTGACCCTATAGGTTTGGTGAAGCATAGACATGACCCGGAACCCCTTCCGATCAATGATCAACATCGGAGCCGTGGACACCCATATTGACCCCTATACCCACACGAATGAATATTCGAGTGAACCTCCAATTGCCGTGTGCTATTCCTGTTGCTTCACGATATGTTACAAATACCCGAGGTGAAACATGTTGGCATCCTCGTGGATCAACAACTTGTCCACTATGCCAGTTACCTCGTTGCCGGTATTGTTCTCTTTTCTCGTTCCCGTGTTCCGGCATCCCTGTGATCAAATCACAATGTGTCTGGCCAGACGATGATGGATACCGTAACACCGAGAGGGCCCAGAGATATCTCTCCATCGTCGGAGGAGCAAATCCCAATCTCGAGCTATCAAGTTACTTGACACACTTTTCCATGAACCTGTAAGCCGCCGTAATAGCCACCCATTTACGGATGACGTTTAACAAACCCCAAAGTTCATGAAGCAAGCATGAAGAAACTCGATACTCTCATGGTCTAAGGAATCATGCAAACGATAACCATCTCTGTGTTATTAACCATTAACTTATGACGAATGTATCTCATAGCATAACATCAATTCGGGTCGATTCAACACAAGTGTTCTACCAACAATTGTGCCCTGAAAATTGCCGGCATAGCGATGCCCATGATCAGGAAAACAGGATCATCATGCAATACTTGAGCCAGTCCTAGAGGCTTGACTAGGAATACATTTTACCGTTTATTATCCCACACGTGCATATGAGTCTTCCTCCGAGCCTCGTGGTTATTGCAGACTCGAGAACCATAGCAGTTATAGCATGGAACATAAACCTAATTATGAACAGGGAGATAATCAATAACATTTATTATTGCCTCTAGGGCATATCTCCTACAAATAAATCATATAAAATGTTGCCAAAAATATGTGCAGGTTGTATAATATTGGGATGAAACAATCAAAAATTATAGATACGACGGAGACGTATCAACATGTCACTCAAATCTTATATTTTTTCCTATTTCCGTGTTTTCAAAATCCTGTAAATCAAAGAGGGCCATAGCCTGCACATCTATTGATTAACTTAAGGGTGGTTACTTCAGCTGACACATAGTGGTGCTGATGTGTGGAGAACGTGCCTCCTAATTTTTTTAGCGATATCTATAGAAAATTTTAAATAATGTTTATACCTGCCTTGTGTCACCACCAGTCATACGCTCGCGGCTCGTCTAGCTATCTTGCTGATTGATCTGATGCAATTTAGACTGAACTTCCTAAAACAAGTCAAACGAGGGATCTCAGAGACCTCATCATAGTTGGCGGTGTTGTTTCCTTGGGGTGACAATGTTTTGATAGCGGTCTAGATGATAGATGGACTTGTCACGGTCAGCTCTGAACTTCCTTTTTGATGAGTTTTTTGTCGTGCCAATACTGTGGGTAGAGGAGCACTGGTGCACCGCGTTGTGGTTGATCCGGAGGTTGCGGAGTCTGGGGTAGCAGCGGAGCAGGTCCGCGATCGTCACTGCCGCCGCCTTACCGTGCAGCTCAAGGTGCTTGAGGGTGGAGAATGCGGGTAGGAGCTCGGCCCTCCTTGCCTTGCTGAGCACATCCATGTCCTCGTGGGAGTTTATGTTTAGCTTCAGCCCCTTGGTGCCGACGAAGTAGTGAAGGAACCGCCAAAAGGTCTCAAGGTTGTCCTCGCCGCGGATAATTTTGTTCACTCTATCATCGCGAGCGCGAGGGACAAAATGCAGGTCGGCATGTGCCAAGTCTGGCGGCCGCGGGCTTAGTGTATGAAAATTGTAGGATGACTATTTGTGTTGTTATATCGTTGTATTGACTGACCCTCATATGAGGTACTAGCAGAACGCCCATGCGGTACTACTGGCTATGCGGCATGTTATCTCTAACATCCGTGTTCAACATAAAACCACCATCCCACGACGCACGTTCCCTTTTTCCGTCAGAACCTCCCCTTCCCGTTCGGTTTTTTTGCCGTAGTGATACATTTCTCGCTGGAGGCACCTCCTTTACAATCATAGGACCTCCACCTCATCTTCATCGTGCATTGCAACAATGATGAAAAATTTCATGTTAACAATATAATAGAGTGGGTTAAACTAACACATAATATTGACAACAACAAATAACTATATAGATCATTCTCAAAGGTCCATTTAACTTTGCAAACGCATACCGAGATTGGAAGTGATTGGCAACATGAACGTATTCGTATAGTCACTAATAAGGTTCACCTCCATCCCACATACCATTCATTGCTAGAAGGGATAATTATCTTTCTTCTCTTACTCGTCCTACCCTACATCTTCTACTCCTAGCCTATTCGTTAACCCGTTTAATTGGCGCCATCAAGCACCACGTTGATACGTCTCCAACGTATCGATAATTTATGAAGTATTCATACCATATTCACCTATGGTTACAATACTTTTATATGGTTTTGATGCACTTATATGATTTATTTAGAACTAACCCGGACTGACGCTGTTTTCAGCAGAATTACCGTGGTGGTGTTTTTGTGCAGAAAATGAAAGTTCTCGGAATCGCCCGAAACTTTTTGGTGATTTTTTCTGGACCAAATTAGCAATATTGGAGCGAAGAACTGCCGGAGGGGGTGGACCAGAAGGCCACCACGCAACCGGCCGCGCACCCCTAGGGCCGCGGCCAGATGGCTTGTGGGGCCCTCGTAGCTGCGTTGCACGTGATTCCAACGCTGAAAAATCCTATAAATACCAGAAACCCCAGAAATAAACGGAGACTCTCCGTTCCACTGCCGCAACTCTCTGTATCGACGAAAAACCAATCTAGAGGCGTTCTAGTACCCTGTCGGAGAGGGTAGATCATCTCCGGTGGCCATCTTCATCATCCCGGCGGAGGCCATGACGAGGAGGGAGTAGTCCACCCTCGGGGCTGACGGTTTGTACCAGTAGCTATGTGTTCAATCTCTCTCTCTCGTGTTCTTGAGATGGCACGATCTTGATGTATCACGGGCTTTGTTAATATAGTCGGATCATATGATGTTATTCCCTTGCTACCTTGTTGTGATGAATTGAATCTTTACCTTTGAGATCTCGTTATGTTGGATTGAATATTATGGTTTGAGAACACTTGATGTACGTCTTGCGTGGGATACCCGTAGTGACATTGGGGTATTCTATTGATTCACTTGATATATGTTGAGGCATCAAATTGCGGATTCCGGTGACCTAGGGGGTCTATGCATAGGGCTTGATTGCATGCTTTCATACCACGTTCTCCGATAGAAATCTTGGGGTGCTCCTTGAAGTTCTTTGTGTTGGATTGAATATGATAGATCTGAAATTGTTTGATACATGTCGCATAATTTACCCACGGATACTTGAGGTGACATTGGAGTATCTAGGTGACATTAGGGTTGATTGATATGTATCATTGTTGTTATTCTAGTAGGAACTCTAGGGCTGTTTGTGACACTTATAGGAATAACCCAATAGATTGATCGGAAAGAATAACTTTGAGGTGGTTCTACTACCTACACAAATTTCATCTTATTTTTCTCCGTTAGCTAGGAACTTTGGAGTGATTCTTTGTTGCACGTTGAGGGATGATCATATGATTCAACTATGTTAGCATTGTTAGGAGATTGCACTAGCGAAAGTATGAACCCTAGGCCTTATTTCCAAGCATTTATACACCGTTTTGCTCATTTTTTTACACTTGCTACCTTTCTGTTTTTATATTTTTTTCAGATTACAAAAACCTATATCTATCATCCATATTGCACTTGTATCACCATCTCTTCGCCAAACTTGTGCACCTACACAATTTGCCATTGTATTGGGTGTGTTGGGGACACAAGAGATTTCTTGTATTTGATTGCAGGGTTGTTTGAGAGAGACCATCTTCATCCTACACCTCCCACGGATTGATAAACCATAGGTCATCCACTTGAGGGAAAATTGCTACTGTCCTACAAAACTCTGCGCTTGGAGGCCCAACACGAGTCTACGAGAATAAAGTTGCGTAGTAGACATCAAGCTCTTTTCTGGCGCCGTTGCCGGGGAGGTGAGTGCTTGAAGGTATATCTTTAGATCTTGCAATTAAATCTTTTAGTTTCTTGTTTTTCACTAGTTTGGTTTTATAAAAGAAAACTACAAAATAAAGATAAATGGATCCTCATCCACTTGCTAATCATTTCAAAAGACCCGATTATGTTGGAACAATTGCTAGTGAGAGTTCACTAGATTATCTTTATGAGGTCTTGCTTGAAAATCATGAATCCAAAAATGTGAAATTTATAAAGTGATTCATGATAGTTCCTTGAATGAAAAGCATGATAACAATATTGTTAGTATGAATTCTCTGAAATATCCATGATGCTAATGATGATTGCACTAGTCATGATACAAAGATTTCCTATAAGCATGTCAATTTTTGTGGAGTGAATAAAATTTGCATAGACATGCCATATAGGGATGATAGATTTTGTAAGAAGCATAAAAATGATATGACTGAATCATTGCTTAAGGAGATAGATGAATGTGCCACAAGATTATGCTCTCTTCATCCCATTACTTGTGAACTTTGCAATAGGGTTGGTCATCTTAATTTCCAATGCATGCTTTTTCATGACCGAACCATTTCCAAATATTGTGATAATTTGATCTCCCGTGAACACTATAATGAACTTTGCCTATTTTTGGGGTGTGAAGAATTATCACATAAAAATGATTGGTTTGATATATTCATTGTCACAGATGGTAATGAAGCTAATCTACAAGAAATCTATATGTTTTGCATAGTAAATTGCAATGAGAATGCTTATATTGCCAACTATAGAAAAAATGAGAAGCCAATAGAATATAAAAGGAATACTAATGAAAGGGTAAAGGTCTCCCAATACCCTCCTATTGTTTCTCGTGATAAATCAGGTTGAAAGGAAGAGCTTTCCATCCAACCAATCTCTTCAATAAGGAGCTCAGAAAAACTACTTAAACCCACACAAAATGTGGAAAAGGAGAAGAAGAAGAGAAGAAAAGGTAAAGGTAAAAAGGTATCTCTCCCAAATAATGTTGCTCCTATAATCATTGAAAATGAATACGAAAGTAGTTGGGACAATGATACACTTGATGATTATTTTTTATGCCAACTACTTGTTGTGAGGAGGATGATTGGGAAGATAATGATACGCCTTATAATATTGAAAATCTTTTTGGCACCAACCTGGAAAAGTATGATGATAATTGCTACACTATTGGTGATATTCATGCTATTGATGGTTATGCTAATGATTCGCAAACCCACAAGCTTGGGGATGCTATGCTTGATGAGAATGACATATTTGAGAATATATTTGCTAGAATTGATGTGTGTCCCAAGCTTGGGGATGCTATGCATAATGCAGATGATCTTTTTAGTTCCCCCACTTCGAATGATCAAATTTGTTATGATGATTACATGCCTCCTATTTATGATGATTATTGTCATAATACTTATGTTATGAAAAGTAGTGATGATTATTATTATAAAATTTGTCGCAATGATGAATACCCTTTCTCTGAACATTACTCTTTTAATGTGGAAACAATTTATAATATTCAAGTCTCTTATGATACTCCCACTACTATGTATGAGAAGTTTGCATGGGGGGAGAATAATAAATTTTCTATGCTTGTGAATCATGAAACGAATGCTTTAAGTGATAGTTATATTTTGGAATTCCTTCATGATGCTACTGAAAACTATTATGAGGGAGGAACTTATGCTTGTAGGAATTGCAATAATATCAAGTTTCCTCTCTATGTGTTCAAAGTTTTGAAGTTATGCTTGTTTTGCCTTCCTATGCTAGTTGATTCTTCTTCTATAAATTGTTTGCTCACAAAATCCCTATGCATATGAAGTGGGTTAGACTTAAATGTGCTTGCCATGTGATTCATGATGCTCTCTTGCATATTTCAATTACTATTTTTATGTGAGCATCATTGAAATCATCATGCCTAGCTAAGAGGCATTAAAGAAAAGCGCTTGTTGGGAGACAACCCAACACTTCTATTTCTGTTTTTGTGTGTTCACATGATTAAGCTACTGTATTAATCATGTTTTGTGCCTTTTATTTCAATAATGTGCCAAGTAAAGCCTTTGGGATAGTGTGGATACTTGTTAGTTTGATTCTGTGCGGAAACAGAAATTTTACCTCCAGTAAAGAATTCCTCTGATTTTACTGGAGCATCAAAAAATTCTGAAATTTTTACAAAGTATTTATATGCAAATTATTTAAGGTTTACTAATTTTTTATAATTGTTAGAGACAGGGAAGTATGGTTATACTACAGATCTTCACAGACTGTTCTGTTTTTGACAGATTCCGTTTTGCATGCATAGTTTGCTTGTTTTTAGTGTTCCCATAGCTTATATTCAGTGATATAAATTATGTGAATGGTAGAATACAGTAGGTATTATGTGAGAAAAATTATGAATCTTGTCTTGACAGTACCTAAGTGAATGATCTTTATTTATTATACTAACCCATCTCACGTAGTTCCGTTAAGTTTTGTGTGATTGAAGTTTTCAAGTTTTTGGTGAGACACCGATATGAGAAGAATAAGAAGTGACAAGAACCTAAGCTTCGGGATTACCAAGGCACCCCCAAGGTAATATCCATGGAAGACTCAAGCGTTTAAGCTTGGGGATGCCCCGGAAGGTATCCCCTCTTTCGTCGTCAACACTATCGGTATATCTTACTTGGAGCTATATTTTTATTCGTCAAATAATATGTGTTTTGCTTGGACCATCATTTTATTTTGTTTGTATTTGCTTGCTGTTATTTATAATCTTGTTTTTCAATAAAAAGTTCCAAGAATTGCCTTTAGGATGCTTGAATTGCATGTTTGATGTGTGCTGTGTAAAAACAGAAACCGTTGCCGTAGTGTTTGAATTTTAATATTTTACTGGAACGTAGAAAGTTTCTGAAATGTTTACACAGTATTTCCATATAAATTATTTAGCATGTCCTAAATCTTCATATTTTTAGAGATACAAAAGTGCACTTTCTAAATTAATTGCTACAGACTGTCCTGTTTAGACAGATTGTTGTCATAGTTTTGTTATCTACTTCTCTGATGGTTTTCATGACTTATATTGGTAAATATAAATTTTGTAAATGATAGTATACAGTAGATAATGTTTGTAAATTATTATGCAACTTGTCTTGGCAGTACATGAAGTATTGATTTATTCTTATGTGTACTAACCTATCTCACGAGTTCTTTTCAAGTTTTTGAGAATAGGTGAAACCGTGATATGAGAGGATTGAAAGATATACAAAAGCTCAATCTTGGGGATTCCCAAGGCACCCCAATTAAATATTTCAAGAAGACTCAAGCATCTAAGCTTGGGGATGCTACGCATCCCACCTCTCTTCATCAACAATTATCGGTTAGCCTATGTTGAGCCTAAATTTTTATTTGTCCACATGATACGTGCTATTCTTGGAGTGCTATTTTTCTTTTTCTCGCTGTTTAAATAAAATACTCAGATCTGAAAAACTTTATTGAGAGAGAGTCCTCACATAGCTACTTTACTATTTACCTACTCATTGATCTTCACTTATATCCTTTGAGAGTAGTTTGAGGTTTACTCATGTGCTTCACTTATATCCGGAGAGTAAATTGTGAATGAATTCAATATCATAAATATGAAATTATCAATGTGCTTTATGCTTGGTAGTAGCTTCACATCAGGTTTATAAAGTAAAATCTATTGAAGTTTGACAATCATCAAATTTGTCATACAAGCAATTCATGAATGATTAGTATAAGAAAGAGAACTTTCACATATAAATATATTATCTTGGATACCTTTTATGATTGTGAATACCCATCCATTATTTTCAACCTTGATTAGTTGAAGTTGGACAAGGAAGACAACGTAATGGTTATGTTTGGGTATATTTGCATAGAACACTACTAGAAAAACGGCTATAGCTAATATGGACATTAATGGCGCACCATGTATGTGGTGCGCCACTGCTATATAGCAGTGGCGCACCAGATATGGGTGCGCCATTAATGTCCATATTACTAATGGCGCACCTGGTGTGTGGTGCGCCACTGCTAAGTTTGTCCTGTGCACACCCCCCTCCCCAGACTTACCAGTGGCGCACCGGGGTGTGGTGCGCCATTACTAGTTTTAACTAGTAATGGCGCACCACACCCCGGTGCGCCACTACTAACAATTTTTTTTTCAATTTTTTTTTTCAAAACTAGTAATGGCGCACCGGGGTGTGATGCGCCACTCCTTGTGCATCCAAATCCTTGAGCCAAGTTTCTTCCATAAGAGCCACCATACCTACCTATATATATGGTATTTCACTGCCATTCCATGTAAATTTGCATGTGCCACCTCTAAACATTCAAATAAACATCCATTTTGTGTGCTCGTACCACTCATGGAGCGACGGGGCGGTCATTATCTTCCATGCTAAGCGAGTTATTCTCAAGATGAGTGTTTATTCACTTGTCATTGCACGAGAGAGGCTGGTAAAAAGGATTCCCAGTCCTGCATAATACAAAAATAAATAAACAAGAACTCCCCCTAGAAAGTCGATTGTTTGGAGGACAACCTCGGATTCGGCCAGCCATGGAATGTGTTTGAATGGTGGAGGGGGAGTAAAATTTTAAATTTTGTTTGGGAACCGCCAATAATGTGGTTAGCATGGAAGATATTGAATACTCTATTGTGACGTTGACAGGAAAGGAACACCACTCAAAATTACATATTCATCTCTATTTTAAACAATGAGCTCTCGCACATATGAAATTCCTGCTTCCCTCAGCGAAGGGATGATCTATTTATTTTCATGTTACTTACTTTCATGTTGAGTCAACTTCTTATTCCAACCTCAATCTATTATTTGGAAAGCACCATGTGTTGGGGAAAGACCCAAACATATATATCCACTCAAATATATTTGATCATGATTCATTATTGTTGACAATTATCTTTATGATAAGTATGTTGGGAGGCGAAACATTAAGCCCCTATCTTTATCTGTGTTCGATGGATGTTGTTTGTTCTAAAAATATGCCATGAGTATTAGCAATCATAAAAGACCATATGATAATTGAGTATGTGGAGCTCTTACTTAGATTTGATGATGCATTGAAATTGTTTGGTGACCAAGAACATAGATTCTTAAGTTCCAATAGAATGCATTGTTTGAACCATGACATGTGAATTGATTGCTACTCTATCATGATGATTTTTATGAGAAAAATTTGCTGGTTATGATGCTAGAAAAGTGACTGAAATTATCAATGATCAAAACTATTCACTAAGCTAGCATTCACACTTCATAAATTATTTCTTTTATCATTTACCTACTCGAGGACGAGCAGGAATTAAGCTTGGGGATGCTGATACGTCTCCAACGTATCGATAATTTATGAAGTATTCTTGCCATATTGACCTATGTTTGCAATACTTTTATATGGTTTTGATGCACTTTATATGATTTATTTAGAGCTAACCCGGACTGACGTTGTTTTCAGCAGAATTACCGTAGTGTTGTTTTTGTGCAAAACATGAAAGTTTTCGGAATCGCCCGAAACTTTTTGGTGATTTTTTCTAGACCAAATAAGCAATATTGGAGCGAAGAACCGCCGGAGGGGTGGACCAGAAGGCCACCACGCAATCGGCCGCGCCCCCCTAGGGCCGCGGCCAGATGGCTTGTGGGGCCCTCGTAGCTCCGTTGCGCGTGATTCCAACGCTGAAAAATCCTATAAATACCAGAAACCCTAGAAATAGACGGAGTCGAGACTCTCTGTTTCGCCGTCGCAACTCTCTGTATCGACGAAAAACCAATCTAGAGGCATTCCAGTACCCTGCCGGACAGGGTAGATCATCTCCGGTGACCATCTTCATCATCCCGGGGGAGGCCATGATGAGGAGGGAGTAGTCCACCCTCGGGGCTGACGGTTTGTACCGGTAGCTATGTGTTCAATCTCTCTCTCTTGTGTTCTTGAGATGGCACGATCTTCATGTATCACGGGCTTTATTAATATAGTCGGATCATATGATGTTATTCCCTTGCTCCCTTGTTGTAATGAATTGAATCTTTACCTTTTAGATCTCGTTATGTTGGATTGAATATTATGGTTTGAGAACACTTGATGTACGTCTTGCGTGGGATACCCATACTGACATTGGGGTATTCTATTGATTCACTTGATATATGTTGACGCATCAACTTGCGGATTTTGGTGACCTAGGGGATCTATGCATAGGGGTTGATTGCACGCTTTCATACCACGTTCTCTGATAGAAATCTTGGAGTGCTCCTTGAAGTTCTTTGTGTTGGATTGAATATGATAGATCTGAAATTGTTTGATGCATGTCACATAATTTACCTATGGATACTTGATGTGACATCGGAGTATCTAGGTGACATTAGGGTTGATTGATATGTATCATTGGTGTTATTCTAGTAGGAACTCTAGGGCTGTTTGTGACACTTACAGGAATAACCCAATAGATTGATCGGAAAGAATAACTTTGAGGTGGTTCTACTACCTACATCAATTTCATCTTACTGTTCTCCGCTAGATAGGAACTTTGGAGTGATTCTTTGTTGCACGTTGAGGGATGATCATATGATTCAACTATGTTAGCATTGTTGGGAGATTGCACTAGCGAAAGTATGAACCCTAGGCCTTATTTCCAAGCATTTATACACCGTTTTGCTCGCTGTTTTACACCTGCTACCTTGCTGTTTTTATATTTTCAGATTACAAAAACCTATATATATCATCCATATTGCACTTGTATCATCATCTCTTCGCCGAACTAGTGCACCTATACAATTTGCCATTGTATTGGGTGTGTTGGGGACACAAGAGATTTCTTGTATTTGATTGTAGGGTTGTTTGAGAGAGACCATCTTCATCCTACACCTCCCACGGATTGATAAACCTTAGGTCATCCACTTGAAGGAAAATTGCTACTGTCCTACAAAACTCTGCGCTTGGAGGTCCAACACGAGTCTACAAGAATAAAGTTGCGTAGTAGACATCAGACGACAACATTAGTGTGGTCTCCATCGACGCCTCATCATCTTCTTTTTCATTCCTAGTCAGTTTTAGTTCTCGTTCCTACTTATTTTCTAGAATACTCAATTTTTATTTTTGTTTCATTTTTGGAACACTCTTTCTTTCTACTATAGCATGAACCACCTCGCGAATGTTGTGTCTTGTTGTCCTCATGGGCGAACATTTCGTCAATCGTTAGCGTGTGGACATCCTGCAAAGCATAGTCATCATCAATCTTGGTGAATGCTATGTCGCCCAAGTAGCGATCGCATTGTGTCCATTGTCCATGTTGGCTAGCGGTGCTGGGCCATGTCACTGAGAGCTTGTTGACCGTCCTTGCCCACAAACGCTTTCAAAATGATTCGTCACAATTAACCACTTGCTTAATTAATTAAGTACAAAAATGATTAACGGCCTATCTAATTCTCCGCATGCCTAATTAACTGCCAACCAAATCAATTAATGTTTCGATTGCCAAGTTGGATTTACAAAGTCAATTGAAACAAAACAGTAAAGCAAAATCGGATTATAGATTCACTTGTCTCTGTTCTGAAAAATCTATAGATTATATAAGACACGAAAATAACTACAAAAGTTGTATGATTGGAAATAGCAGGCTTGCGAGTTGCGACACGCTAATCAGATTAAAATGAAGCTCAGACTTGTAAGGCATTATAGGAGTGGATCAAAATCTACAAAACTACCGTATGTTGTCGTTTGCCGTGTTACTATTTCAGAGTTGATCATATAAACAGTTGTAGGAAGCATATTCTTAAAGAATTTGTTGTAGGCACACAACATATTATTGTTAGCTTGTGGTTCGCCAGATCAAAACCACAAGGTCAAGATAAATCAGGTCCTTAAAGGCCGAACATGAAAAGAGGGTTCAGGATTGTGGCACTTACTTTGTCCCTGTAAGAAGTGAACCTTTAAAATAGAGTTCATGAATTAACCTATGAAGATGAACAATCCATGGTCTTTATACGTGTCCACCAGGCACCTCAGCCCGCACCTGACACCCATGGCTGCATGAGTATGTAGCTGCAAGTGAGCTCAACACTGAACCGTGTGTACCATGTAAGTGATAGTGCCTTAATCGTATTCATAAGATTACCTCATCTCTGGCGTGTCCTCGTTCTTGGTGGATGCCGGGTCGACGAGGGTGTAGATGGAGATCCAGTCGCGTTGCACTAAGCATATGTGCAGCTCCAGAGCCTGGATCGTGCCGCACCATGCGATGACCATGTCCCGACGACCGAGCGCGTGCTTTCCCTTGTCGGTGGCCACCACGACATAGCCGATCCAGTTGCACTCCCTGCACCGATGCCTCGAATGGACGCCCCTCACGTACGCGGCAGATGGTCGGGGCGGAGGGAGTGGCGTATAGGAACCGAATGAGCCGGTACGCGGTGGCGTGGCCCAGCAGCACGCGTGGAGGGTTAGGGCCGGAGTGGAGTAGCGACGGTAGGGGAGGATCCGAGGAGGTAGGAAGGAGGAAAGAAAAGGGGCTTGCGGCTGCGGGAGGAGATTGGGAGGAAGGGCGTACATTAGGTTTCAACGTAAGGGTTTTTCGTGGTTTTCTGTTCATCGATCGGTTTTTTCTGGGATAGAAAAAATCGGTAATTGGTGGGAGGGGAAGATCGATGGGAGGAGGGAGGGGGAATGACGAAACTAACGACGACCTAGGTACTGAGACTTTAGGAGTAGAGATTATTTTTGACACGGTGACCAAGGCACAACATTATAAAAAAAAATTGGACAAAATTATCCTTGGGTAATTTGTTGGTTAGTGGCAAGTAAATCAATTAGGAAAATAAAGGAAGAGATACACACAATCGACAGAGAGATTGTCTCACTTTTCTACAAAAAGAGATACATGCAATCGTGAGAGAGATACTTTCCTTTCTTTTGCATTAATTAGAGAGATCAGTTAGGAAAGTTAGATATGTGATCTTTTGTACGTTAGAAAAGTGTTGATTTGAAAGAAAGGAGTGGAGAGATTTTCTCCTTTTTATAGAAAAAGAGATACATGCAATCGTGAGAGAGATACTTGTTGGGGAACGGAGCATGAATTTCAAAAAAATTCCTACGCTCACGCAAGATCTATCCATGGAGATGCATCGCTACGAGAGGGGAGAGTGTGTCTACGTACCCTCGTAGACCGTTAGCGGAAGCGTCTCACAACGCGGTTGATGTAGTCGAACAATCCTTCGAGCTCCACCGATCGAGTACCGAACGTACGGCACCTCCGAGTTCTACACACGTGCAGCTCGGTGACGTTCCTCGCCTTCTTGATCCAGCAAGACGTCGAGGTAGTAGATGAGTTCTGTCAGCACGACGGCGTGGCGACGGTGACGGTGAAGTGATTACGGCAGGGCTTCGCCTAAGCTCTCCGAAAATATGACCGAGGTGGAAAACGGAGATCGGGGCACCGCACACGGCTATGGGACAATTGTGTGTCTCCAAGGGGTGCCCCTCCTCCGTATATAAAGGAGGGAGGAGGAGGAGGCCGGCCAGCCCCTAGGGGCGCACCAAGGAGGGGACTCCTACTAGGAATCCTACTCCTAGTAGGAGTCCACCAAGAGGAGAAGGAAGAGGGAAAGAGGGAGAAGGAAAGAGGGGTGTTGCGCCCCCCAAACCCCTTGTCCAATTCGGACCAGCAAGGGGAGCAGCCCCTGTGGCCTGCTTCTCTCTTTCCCGTATGGCCCAATAAGGCCCATAACTTCCCCGGGGGGTTCCGGAACCCCTCCGGCACTCCGGAAAATACTCGGATCACTTGGAACCTTTCCGATATCCGAATACAACCTTCCAATATATCGATCTTTACCTTTCGGACATTCCGAGACTCCTCGTCATGTCCGTGATCTCATCCGGGACTCCGAACTACCTTCAGTCACTCATCACATAACTCATATAATACTATATCGGCATCGAACCTTAAGTGTGCGGACCCTACGGGTTCGGGAATGATGTAGACATGACCGAGACGACTCTCCGGTCAATAACCAACAGAGGAACCTGGATGCTCATATTGGTTCCTACATATTCCACGAAGATCTTCATCGGTGAACCTCATATGACAACATACGTTGTTCCCTTTGTCCGGCGGTATGTTACTTGCCCGAGATTCGATCGTCGGTATCCCGATACCTAGTTCAATCTCGTTACCGGCAAGTCTCTTTACTCGTTCTGTAATACGTCATGTTGCAACTAACTCTTTAGTCACGGTGCTTGCAAGGCTTCTGTGATGCTGTATTACCGAGAGGGCCCAGATATACCTTTCCGACAGACGGAATGACAAATCCCAATCTTGATCCATGCCAACTCAACAAATACTTTCGGAGATACCTGAAGTGCACCTTTATGATCACCCAGTTACGTTGTGACGTTTGATACACTCAAAGTATTCCTACGGTGTCCGGGAGTTGCATGATCTCATGGTCAGAGGAACGTGTATTTGACATAGTGAAAGCAGTAGCAATAAACTGAACGATCATATGCTATGCTAACGGTTGGGTCAAGTCCATCACATCATTCTCCTAATGATGTGATCCCGTTATCAAATGACAACTCATGTCCATGGTCAGGAAACCTTAACCATCTTTTGATCAACGAGCTAGTCTAGTAGAGGCATACTAGGGACATAGTCTTTGTTCATTATCCACACATGTATTTAGTTTCCGGTCAATACAATTCTAGCATGAATAATAAACTATTATCATGAACGGGGAAATATGATAATAAACACTTTATTATTATTGCCTCTAGGGCATATTTCCAACAGTCTCCCACTTGCACTAGAGTCAATAATCTAGATTACATCTCCATGTAATTAACACTTAATCAGTTCTAAAGCTGATCATGTTTTGCTTGTGAGAGAGGTTTTAGTCAACGGGTCTGCAACATTCAGATCCGTGAGTTCTTTGCAAATCTCCATGTCTTATGTAGATGCTGCTCCCACACTCTTTTTGGAGCTACTCTAAAAAGACTGCCCCACTATACTTATCCGGTCTTAGACTCATAGTCTTCCGGATCGGTGTTTAAAGCTTGCATTGACGTAACCCCTTACGACGAACTCTTTATTACCTTTATTCCCGAGAAATTCTTCCTTAATCATCTTAAGGATATACTTTGACCGCTGTCCAGTGATCTACTCCTGGATCACTTTCGTACCTCTTTGCCAGACACATGGCAAGGCACACAGCATAGCATGCTTTATAGAAACTATGGCCGAGGCATAGGGGATGACCTTCATCCATTCTATTTCTTCTGCCGTGGTCGAGATTTGAGTCTTACTCAGTTTCACACCTTGCACCACAGTCAAGAACTCCTTCTTTGACTGATCCATTTTGAACTTTCTTCAAACTTGTCAAGGTATGTGCTTTGTGAAAGTCCTATGAGGCGTCTCAATCTATCTCTATAGATTTTGATGCCTAACATGTAAACAACCTTTACCTAGGTCTTCAAGTCTTACTCCACTTTACACCAGGCAAGAACTCTTTTCTTTGACTGATCTTATTTTGAACTTCTTCAAAATCTCATCAAGGTGTGTGAAAAACTTTATCAGGCGTTTTTGATCTATCTCTATAGATCTCGATGCCCAATTTGTGGATAACTCAAAAAACAGGTTTTATTGAAAAAACTCCTTTCAATTAAATCTTTATGCTTTCCAGAAATTCTACATCATTTCCAATCAACAATATGTCATTCACATATACTTATTAGAAATGCTATAGAGCTCCCACTCACTTTGTTGTAAATACAAGTTTCTCCATAAACTTGTATAAACCCAAAATCTTTGATCATCTTATCAAAGTGTATATTCCAACTCCGAGATGCTTGCACCAGTCCATAGATGGATCACTGGGGCTTGCATACTTTGTTAGTGCCTTTAGGATCGACAAAACCTTTCCGGCTGCATCATATACAATTCTTCCTTAATGAATCCATTAAAGAATGCCGTTTTGACGTCCCTTTGCCGGATCTCATCATCATGAAACGCGACAATTGCTAACATAATTCTGACAGACTTTAGCATCGCTACGGGTGAGAAAATCTCATCGTAGTCAACTCCTTGAACTTGTTGATAACCTTTAGCAACAAGTCGAGCTTTATAGACGGTAACATTACCATCATCGTCCGTCTTCTACTTGAAGATCCATTTATTTTCAATAGCTCGCCGTTCATCGGGCATGTCTACCAAAGTCCACACTTTGTTCTCATACATGGATCCTATCTCGGATTTCATGGCCTCAAGCCATTTGTCGGAATCCGGGCTCGTCATCGCTTCTTCATAGTTCGAAGGTTCACCGTTGTCTAGCAACATGACCTCCAAGACTGGATTTCTGTACCACTCTGGTGCGGAACGTGTCCTGGTTGACCTTCGAAGTTCAGTAGTAACTTGCTCCGAAGCTTCATGATCATCATCATTAACTTCTTCTCCGGTCTGTGCTGGTGTCACAGAAATTTCTTTCTGTGGCGTGCTACTATCCAGAGGAGATACAATTACCTCATCAAGTTCTACTTTCCTCTCACTCACTTCTTTTGAGAGAAACTCCTTCTCTAGAAAGGATCCATTCTTAGCAACGAATACTTTGCCTTCGGATCTGTGGTAGAAGGTGTACCCAACAGTTTCTTTTGGGTATCCTATGAAGACGCACTTATCCGCTTTGGGTTCGAGCTTATCTGGCTAAAGCCTTTTGACATAAGCATCGCAGCCCCAAACTTTCAGAAACGACAGCTTAGGTTTCTTGCCAAACCACAGTTCATACGGTGTCGTCTCTACGGATTTTGACGGTGCCCTGTTTAAAGTGAATGCAGCTGTCTCTAATGCATAACCCCAAAAAGATAGTGGCAAATCGGTAAGAGACATCGTAGAACGCACTATATCCAATAGAGTACGATTATGACGTTCAGACACACCAATATGTTGTGGTGCTCCAGGTGGCGTTAGCTGTGAAACAATTCCACATTGTCTTCAAGTATGTGCCAAACTTGTAACTCAAATATTCTCTTCTTCGATCAAATCGTAAGAACTTTATTTTCTTGTTATAATGATTCTCACTCTGAAATTCTTTGAACCTTTTCAAATGTTTCAGACTTATGCTTCATCAAGTAGACATATCTACTCAAATCATCTGTGAACGTGAGAACATAACGATGTCCACCGCGCGCCTCAACACTCATTGGACTGCATACATCGGTATGTATTATTTCCAACAAGTCTGTTGCTCTCTCCATTGTTCCGGAGAAAGGAATTTTAGTCATCTTGCCCATGAGGCATGGTTCGCACGTCTCAAATGATTCATAATCAAGTGATTCCAAAAGTCCATCAGCATGGAGTTTCTTCATGCGTTTAACACCAATATGACCTAAGCGGCAGTGCCACAAAATATGTGGTACTATCATTATCAATTTTGCATCCTTTGGCATCTATGTTATGAACATGTGTATTACTACTATCGAGATTCAATAAACCATTAAGTGCATGATCATCAATGATATTATCCAAATAAATAGAATAACAATTATTCTCCGAAAATGGATAACCGTTTTACAATAAACACTATCAGATATAATGCTCATGTTCAACGCAGGCACCCAATAACAATTATTTAGATTTCAACTAATCCCGAAGGTAGAGAGAGCGTGCCGATGGTGATCACATCAACCTTGGAGACAGTTCCAATGCACATCGTCACCTCGTTCTTAGCTAGCTCTCGTTTATTCCGAAGCTCCATGTTTCAAGTTGCAAGCAACTGAACCAGTATCAAAATACCCAGGTGCTCCTACGAGTACTAGTAAGGTACACATCAATAACATGTATATCAAATATATCTTCCTTGACATTGCCAGTCTTCTTATCTGCCAGTTATTTTAAGGAAGTTCCGCTCTTAGTGATTTTTCCCTTTGCAATGGGAGCACTAAGTCTCGAGTTTGGGTTCAACTTTGGGTTTCTTCGCGGGAGCAGCAACTGTTTTGCCGTTCTTTCTAGAAGTTCCCCTTCTTTCCCTTGCCCTTCGTGAAACTAGTGATCTTATTAACCATCAACACTTGATGCTCCCTTCTTTGATTTCTACACCCGCAGCTTGTAGCATCGCGAATAGCTTAGAGATCGTCTATCTCTTGCATGTTTATAGTTCATCATGAAGATCTAGTAGCTTGGTGATAGTGACTAGAGAACTATATCAATCACCACTTTATTCGGAAGTCTAACTCCCACTTAATTCAAGTGATTGAAGTACTCAGACATACTGAGCACATGCTTACTAACGAAGCTGTTCTCCTCCATCTTGCAGCTATAGAACTTGTCGAAGGTGTCATACCTCTCGACCCGGGTGTGAGCTTTGAAACAAACTTTCAGCTCTTGGAACATCTCATATGTTCCATGGTGCTCAAAACATCTTTGGAGCCCCCGTTCTAAGCCATATAGCATGGCGCACTTAACTATCGAGTAGTCATCTTCTCTTGTCTGCCAGATGTTCATAACATCTTTAGACAAAGGCATAGGGGTTGCTCACTGAGCGGTGCATTAAGGACATAAGCCTTCTGTGCAGCAGTGAGGACAATCCTCAGATCACGGACCTAGTCCGCATAGTTGCTTCCATCAACTTTCAACTTTGTTTTCTCTAGGAATCAATTAAAATTCAGTGGAACTACAGCGTGGTCTATCGATCTACAACATAAATTTGCTAAGACAATTTAGACTATGTTCATGATAATTGAAGTTCAATTAATCAAATTACTTAAGAACTCCCACTTAGATTAACATCCCTCAAATTGTCTAAGTGTAACATGATCCACATCAAACTAATCCACGTCCGATCATCACGTGAGGTGGATCAGTTCATCAATGGTGAACATCTTTCATGTTGATCATATCTACTATATGACTCATGTTCGACCTTTCGGTCTCTTGTGCTCCGAGGCCATATCTGCATATGCTAGGCTCGTCAAGTTTAACCCAAGTATTCTGCGTGTGTAAAACTGGCTTACACCCGTTGTATGCGAACGAAAGAATCCATCACACCCGATCATCACGTGGTGTTTAGAAGCGTCGAACCTTCGCAATGGTGCATACTAGGGGAGAACACTTATCTTGAAATTTAGTGAAGGGATCATCTTATAATGCTACCGTCGTCCTAAGCAAAATAAGATGCATAAAAGGATTAACATCACATGCAATTCAATATATATATGTGACATGATATGGCCATCATCGTCTTGTGCTTTTGATCTCCATCAGCCAAGCACCGTCATGATCTCCATCGTCACCGGATTTACACCATGATCTCTATCGTAGCGTCGTGACACCTTGATCTCCATCGCAGCGTCGTGGTCGTCTCGCCGGCTATTGCTACTACTACTACTGCTAACTCATAGCGGTAAAGAAAAGCAATTACATAGCGGTAAAGAAAAGCAATTACAATAAAGAGACAACCATAATGCTCCTGCCGGTTGCCTGATAACTTACAAAACATGATCATCTCATACAACAACTTATATCACATCATGTCTTGACCATATCACATCACCAGCATACCCTGCAAAAACAAGTTAGACGTCCTCTACTTTGTTGTTGCAAGTTTTACGTGGCTGCTACGGGTTTGCAAGAACCGTTCTTACCTACGCAAAACCACAACGTGGTGTAGTGATTGCTTTTTGATCTTCCAAAAGAACCCTCTTCATTGAAACCGGTTCAACTAAAGTGAGAGAAACTGACACCCGCTAGTCACCTTTATGCAGCTATGTGCACCGACGGTGAAACCAGTCTCGCGTAAGCGTACGCGTAATGTCGGTCCGGGCCACTTCATCTCACAATACCGCCGAATCAAGTATCAACTAGTAACGGCAAACAATATGTATACACCCACGCCCACAACTCGTTTGTGTTCTACTCGTGCAAATCACATCTACGCATAGACCTGGCTCGGATGCCACTGTTGGGGAACGGAGCATGAATTTCAAAAAAATTCCTACGCTCACGCAAGATCTATCCATGGAGATGCATCGCTATGAGAGGGGAGAGTGTGTCTACGTACCCTCGTAGACCGTTAGCGGAAGCGTCTCACAACGCGGTTGATGTAGTCGAACAATCCTTCGAGCTCCACCGATCGAGTACCGAACGTACGGCACCTCCGAGTTCTACACACGTGCAGCTCGGTGACGTTCCTCGCCTTCTTGATCCAGCAAGACGTCGAGGTAGTAGATGAGTTCCGTCAGCACGACGGCGTGGCGACGGTGACGGTGAAGTGATTCCGGCAGGGCTTCGCCTAAGCTCTTCGAAAATATGACCGAGGTGGAAAACGGAGATCGGGGCACCGCACACGGCTATGGGACAATTGTGTGTCTCCAAGGGGTGCCCCTCCTCCGTATATAAAGGAGGGAGGAGGAGGAGGCCGGCCAGCCCCTAGGGGTGCACCAAGGAGGGGACTCCTACTAGGAATCCTACTCCTAGTAGGAGTCCACCAAGAGGGGAAGGAAGAGGGGAAGAGGGAGAAGGAAAGAGGGGTGTTGCGCCCCCCAAACCCCTTGTCCAATTCGGACCAGCAAGGGGAGCAGCTCCTGTGGCCTGCTTCTCTCTTTCCCGTATGGCCCAATATGGCCCATAACTTCCTCGGGGGGTTCCGGAACCCCTCCGGCACTCCGGAAAATACTCGGATCACTTGGAACCTTTCCGATATCCGAATACAACCTTCCAATATATCGATCTTTACCTCTCGGACATTCCGAGACTCCTCGTCATGTACGTGATCTCATCCGGGACTCCGAACTACCTTCGGTCACTCATCACATAACTCATATAATACTATATCGTCATCGAACCTTAAGTGTGCGGACCCTACGGGTTCCGGAATGATGTAGACATGACCGAGACGACTCTCCGGTCAATAACCAACAGAGGAACCTGGATGCTCATATTGGTTCCTACATATTCCACGAAGATCTTTATCGGTGAACCTCATATGACAACATACGTTGTTCCCTTTGTCCGGCGGTATGTTACTTACCCGAGATTCGATCGTCGGTATCCCGATACCTAGTTCAATCTCGTTACCGGCAAGTCTCTTTACTCGTTCTGTAATATGTCATGTTGCAACTAAATCTTTAGTCACGGTGCTTGCAAGGCTTCTGTGATGCTGTATTACCGAGAGGGCCCAGAGATACCTTTCCGACAGACGGAATAACAAATCCCAATCTTGATCCATGCCAACTCAACAAATACTTTCCGAGATACCTGAAGTGCACCTTTATGATCACCCAGTTACGTTGTGACATTTGATACACTCAAAGTATTCCTACGGTGTCCGGGAGTTGCATGATCTCATGGTCAGAGGAACGTGTATTTGACATAGTGAAAGCAGTAGCAATAAACTGAACGATCATATGCTATGCTAACGGTTGGGTCAAGTCCATCACATCATTCTCCTAATGATGTGATCCCGTTATCAAATGACAACTCATGTCCATGGTCAGGAAACCTTAACCATCTTTTGATCAACGAGCTAGTCTAGTAGAGGCATACTAGGGACATAGTCTTTGTTCATTATCCACACATGTATTTAGTTTCCGTTCAATACAATTCTAGCATGAATAATAAACTATTATCATGAACGGGGAAATATGATAATAAACACTTTATTATTATTGCCTCTAGGGCATATTTCCAACAATACTTTCCTTTGTTTCGCGGTCCACGGGGGGGGGGGTAGAGTTTGAAAATTTCAGAACCCCTTTAGTCCGGGTTGGTGTCCATCCAATCATACCATCGACTACACATCTGCTAGCACCGTCCCAGCCAGAGTCACAACTAAGGTTAACCAAGTCAGAAAGGTATGCGGCCGTCGGCTTCGAAGTATAAGGGTTTCAGACGAAAACTCGTCTGTTACAAAGGCATTTCATTTTTATAAACTTATTTCAACTCCAGACTTTTTGTGTGTTCATTATGCACCATTCGAAGCCACGCCATCAATTTTCAACCCTTTCTGACTTCATTTGCTATTTTTCATGCATTTACTGATTTTTTTGAGCTAAATGACCCTGAAATTGAAAAGCACTACAAATGAACTCTGACAAGGTTGAAAGTTGGCATGGTATCGTCATTTCACCCACATAGCATGTGCTAAAAAGTTGAGAGGGTTACGGCAAAAACTGGATGCACTTCGTGTACAAAATGAACAATCTCTTTCGAAGTGTCAGGGTTTCGGACGAAAACCGTCAGTTACAAAGGCATTTCAATTTTTAAATTTATTTCAACTCGAGACTTTTTGTGTGTTCATTATGCACCATTCAAAGCCACATCCTCAAATTTCAACCCTTTCTAACTTCATTTGCTATTTTTCATGCATTTA
This sequence comes from Elymus sibiricus, assembly GCA_039707655.1. Classification (NCBI taxonomy): domain Eukaryota; kingdom Viridiplantae; phylum Streptophyta; class Magnoliopsida; order Poales; family Poaceae; genus Elymus; species Elymus sibiricus. The sequence continues at coordinate 463,839,286 of CM077667.1, read as the reverse complement.
CTGATTTTTTTGAGCTAAATGACCCTGAAATTGAAAAGCACTACAAATGAACTCTGAAAAGGTTGAAACTTGGCATGGTATCATCATTTCACCGACATAGCATGTGCTACAAAGTTGAGAGGGCTACGACAAAAACTGGATGCACTTCGTGTACAAAACGAACAATCTCTTTCGAGGTGTCAGGGTTTCGAACGAAAACCCATCTGTTACAAAGGCATTTCATTTTTTTAAACTTATTTCAACTCCAGACTTTTTTGTGCATTCAATATGCACCATACTACAACATGTTAAAATCTATAGAAAGAACTAACTAAAAATAATAAAAAAACAACAATTAAATGACTAAAACAACTATATAAGCAAAACAGTATTGTTTTAATTAAAATCCAAATTTAAATTATTCTAAAAATAACCAAATAAATCTTACTGTGACAAGAATCTAACACGTGACTAGGAGAAAAAATAATTAAATTAAAAACTATTTGTAAACTCAAGTTATTCACAATCTAGGGTTTGAATTCAAATTTGAAAAAAAATGGCACAAACATAAAATAGACAAAAATTTGAATCCAATGCAAAAAGAATCACTCAAAAACATCAAATATATTAAAAGATATAAGAAAATTAAAACAGAAAACAAATGTAAAAACAGGAAGAAAAAAAAGGGCTAGCTACAGTACAACCCCTTTAGTCCCGGTTGGAGACACCAACCGGGACTAAAGGCCATCCACGTGGCGCTGCCAGGGGCAGGGGAGGGAGGACCTTTAGTCCCGGTTGGTGTTACGATATAAGATGCAATCATTTATGCATGCATGATATCTTACATGCGGCAAATCAAGAGGGCACAGAGATCTTTTTCGCCTCATCAACACTCTTAGGCAACAAATTCCCCTTGGGCAAAACTGTATGTAAATATTCCAATGCAGCGTCCAGACTTGCGTGTGTGCTCTTGAATCTTGCCTTGATGTCTAGAAGTTTGAGCGTGACGTGCAAGCGGGTGTGCTCAGGATCACAACCTTAATACAGTGGAGCATTAATTGGAGACATCAGTTAGGAAAGTTAGATATGTGATCTTTTGTACGTTAGGAAAGTGTTGATTTGAAAGAAAGGAGTGGAGAGATTTTCTCCTTTTTATAGAAAAAGAGATACATGCAATCGTGAGAGAGATACTTTCCTTTGTTTCGCATTAATTAGATAGACCAGTTACGGAAGCTAGATATGTGATCTTTTGTACGTTAGAAAAGTGTTGATTTGAAAGAAAGGAATGGAGAGAAAATAAATTGCTGGATTGATTCTTTCACATAAATACATTACTAAATGTATGATGATGGGAGGAGGGACAAAAAAACCGGATGAAAAAAACCAAACGAAGGTGAGACGAAAAAAACCCCCGAAACGGAACCTACCATCATGACCACAGACTGCTCCTTTAGGACTAGACATATATAGGAGTACAACGTGGGAAGAGGCTTCGAGTACAAGACAAGATATGGTATGTTTAAACTAATTCTATCTCTATCCTAATCACGTTTGTAATTCTAACATCCCCCCTCAGTCGTAGCGGGAGTGAAGCGAACGATGGCAACTGAATTTGAAGTCTTGCACTTATGTCGTCTTCTCCGCTACGTCATCATCAAATGCATCTCTTATATGTCGACACCTAGGACGGTGACTGCGTCCCCTTCTGGTGCCTTCCTGCCTTCTCCTCTATTCCCTCCCACAGTCACAGCGGGAGTGGCGGGAACGCTAGTGACGACGCGGATGTTGTTGACTGGAGTTGTTGCTGATGAGTTGTTGTAGACATTGTCGTGTGATCGATGTCGAGGTTGCCGATCATGATGTAGTCGTGGTCGAGGTAGTCGTGCTTGATGGTGTAGTCGTCGTGGATGATGAAGCCGTACAAAGCCGGAGGCACAAAAAAATGCGCTATAACGGAGCTGCAGACATGGACGATGCACCTTGCGGATGTCAGAGGGTGCCGTCGGCGATGAGTCCATCGGTTTTGCTAGGACGGAAGGAAATTCATCGAGCACACATCGGTTTTGCTAGAACCGTGTGGCCGTGTATGGGTCGTCACTGTAGTAACACCATGTCGATGCAGTCGTGTCGTCGTAGGTGACGCGGTCGATGCCATCATCGTGACACGGTCATTGCCGTCGTCGAGGTCGTGTCTTGCAGAAAAAGGCTGTCAGAGGACACTAGGTGTCCATCTTGTGGACGAGGCGGCGGCAGTGTGTGTTGCTGAAAATATGGATGAAGACCACGCTTATGTAGACCTTGGCGATGAAGTGTCGGTGTTGGCATTACAACGGTGTGTCGACAATAATGCGTCGCTTGAAGGCATCCTTGTGGCGACAAAATGTCGATGCCGTATCGTGTCAGATATGTCGATGAAGAATTGCATCTCTTTCCACACCGGCCAGGTGTGCGGATGGTCATGTGGTAGTTGCTTCTCGTAGATGTGGTCGATGAAGATTGTTTTTTACTTGGCTGCGATGTCGATCGTCGTACAACTTGTGTGTAGGTCGGCTTGATGAAGGTCGATAAAGATGCGTGCGGGCGTTCGTCCACCCATGATCGTTGCGCGCAGTTGGTGCAGGTTCAGCTCGATGAAGACGGTTGACGCAGATGTTCTTGGTAAAGATGGCTTCGATGTAGCGTGCTCAGTACGCCCGTGGCTGATGCTAGCTGGTGTAGTGCCCTCCCGTGATTTAGGCACTGGTTCGTCGGGTTAGTCGCCGTCCGGTCCATGTGGTGTTGGAGTTGCGTACATCTCATTGAGCACACTGCACACGGACTCTGGGATGCGCCATCGCCGAGTTCCGTACGGCCGCTGCTTGTACGGACGGATGAGGCGAATGTATAGCTGCAGCCTGCATGTTGCAAGTGCAGTGGATGTCTCCGGCCGCTCGATCACAGGCTCAACGTAGCCCACCACTGCATGCACGCATCTTGGCGTACTCTCGAAAAAAAACAGGCTCAACGTAGCCCACCACTCACTAGTAGAAAAAGGCCCATTAGTCCCGGTTCCAGAGGGGCTTTAGTCCCGGTTCTGGAACCGGGACTAAAGGGTCGGGACTAATGCCCAATTCCTTTAGTCCCGGTTGGCTTACGAACCGGGACTAAAGGCCCTCCACGTGGCCGCTCTCTGTGCGTGGGCTGGAGGACCTTTAGTCCCGATTGGTGTTACCAACCGGGACTAAAGGAGCCTTTAGTCCCGGTTGGTAACACCAACCGGGACTAAAGGAATTTTTAGAAAAAAAAAGTTGAATTTTTTTTTGAATATTTTTTGATTTGTTTTTAAGTTTTATTCCGATTTTCAAATCTTTGAATTATTTGACAATTTAATCTCTAATCACCCGTCCTCACTGCTCCAGCGTGGAGCACTCATTTCAAATCGTCTAACTTCCCGGCCGGTCACCCATCCTCTCACTGCTCCAGCCCCAGCACGCTTAACTTCCCGGCCGGTCACCAATCGTCTCACTGCTCCAGCCCCAGGACGCTTAACTTCCTGGTTCTATCGACCCTAGTTTCCAAGTCTGCACTTGTTGTTTTCCTGACAATAGTAAGCTATCAATCCTATTAACCCTTAGGTCTTGATGTCACATGATTTAATTTTTTGAATTCTAAACAATTATTAAAATAAACAAAATAAGTACTAATAATATTGAATTTCAATGAAAATAAAATAAGTAATAATATTAAAATTATTTTTTTTGATTTGAAATAACTTTTTTTTCTTTTCGAATTTTGAGAATCTGAGAAAACTTCACCGGGTAAACCCGGTGAAATCGAGTCCCAATTTTTCTCTAGTCTTTTTTGATATATTAAACTTTTTTTTTCGACGTCGTATGCAAAAGTTATGGCCGTTTTACATTTTTTTTCGTATTTTTGCAAAAAAGGTCAAAATTCATATTTCAAAATTTCTATACCAACTAGACACTAAAACCTAACTACATCTCAAAGAATTTTATTTTTTGAAGATTTTATCATTTTTTTTATTTTCTACAAAACTAAAAAAGGCGGTCCACCGGGGGGGGGGGGGGGTAGAGTTTGAAAATTTCAGAACCCCTTTAGTCCGGGTTGGCGTCCATCCAATCATACCGTCGACTACACATCTGCTAGCACCGTCCCAGCCAGAGTCACAACTAAGGTTAACCAAGTCAGAAAGGTATGCGGCCGTCGGCTTCGAAGTATCAGGGTTTCACACGAAAACTCGTCTGTTACAAAGGCATTTCATTTTTTAAACTTATTTCAACTCCAGACTTTTTGTGTGTTCATTATGCACCATTCAAAGCCACGCCATCAATTTTCAACCCTTTCTGACTTCATTTGCTATTTTTCATGGATTTACTGATTTTTTTGAGCTAAATGACCCTGAAATTGAAAAACACTACAAATGAACTCTGAAAAGGTTGAAAGTTGGCATGGTATCATCATTTCACCCACATAGCATGTGCTAAAAAGTTGAGAGGGTTACGGCAAAAACTGGATGCACTTCGTGTACAAAATGAACAATCTCTTTCGAAGTGTCAGGGTTTCGGACGAAAACCGTCTGTTACAAAGGCATTTCATTTTTTTAAACTTATTTCAACTCGAGACTTTTTGTGTGTTCATTATGCACCATTCAAAGCCACATCCTCAAATTTCAACCCTTTCTAACTTCATTTGCTATTTTTCATGCATTTACTGATTTTTTGAGCTAAATGACCCTGAAATTGAAAAGCACTACAAATGAACTCTGAAAAGGTTGAAACTTGGCATGGTATCATCATTTCACCCACATAGCATGTGCTACAAAGTTGAGAGGGCTACGGCAAAAACAGGATGCACTTCGTGTACAAAATGAACAATCTCTTTCGAAGTGTCAGGGTTTCGGACGAAAACCCATCTGTTACAAAGGCATTTCATTTTTTTAAACTTATTTCAACTCCAGACTTTTTTGTGCATTCAATATGCACCATACTACAACATGTTAAAATCAACAAAAAGAACTAACTAAAAATAATAAAAAACAACAATTAAATGACTAAAACAACTATATAAGCAAAACAGTATTGTTTTAATTAAAATCCTAATTGAAATTATTCTAAAAATAACCAAATAAATCTTACTGTGACAAGAATCTAACACGTGACTAGGAGCAAAAATAATTAAATTAAAAACTATTTGTAAACTCAAGTTATTCACAATCTAGGGTTTGAAGCAAATTTGAATAAATTCAAATTTAAACCATTCAAATTTGAAAACTAATGGCACAAACAGAAACTAGACAAAATTTTGAATCCAATGCAAAAAGAATCACTCAAAAACATCAAATATCCTAAAAGATATAAGCAAATTAAAACAGAAACTAAAAACAGAAAACAAATGGAAAAACAGAAAAAAAAAAAAAAAAGGCTAGCTACAGTACAACCCCTTTAGTCCCGGTTGGAGACACCAACCGGGAATAAAGGCCATCCACGTGGCACTACCTGGGGCGGGGGAGGGAGGACCTTTAGTCCCGGTTGGTGTTACGATATAAGATGCAATCATTTATGCATGCATGATACCTTACATGCGGCAAATCAAGAGGGCACACGATCTTTTTCACCTCATCAACACTCTTAGGCAACAAATTCCCCTTGGGCAAAACTGTATGTAAATATTCCAATGTAGCGTCCAGACTTGCGTGTGTGCTCTTGAATCTTGCCTTGATGTCTAGAAGTTTGAGCGTGACGTGCAAGCGGATGTGCTCAGGATCACAACCTTAATACAGTGGAGCATTAATTAGAGAGATCAGTTGGGAAAGTTAGATATGTGATCTTTTGTACGTTAGGAAAGTGTTGATTTGAAAGAAAGGAGGTGAGAGATTTTCTCCTTTTTATAGAAAAAGAGATACATGCAATCGTGAGAGAGATACTTTCCTTTGTTTCGCATTAATTAGATAGACCAGTTACGGAAGTTAGATATGTGATCTTTTGTACGTTAGAAAAGTGTTGATTTGAAAGAAAGGAATGGAGAGAAAATAAATTGCTGGATTGATTCTTTCACATAAATACATTACTAAATGTATGATGATGGGAGGAGGGACAAAAAAACCGGATGAAAAAAACCAAACGAAGGTGAGACGAAAAAAACCCCGGAACGGAACCTACCATCATGACCACAGACTGCTCCTTTAGGACTAGACATATATAGGAGTACAACGTGGGAAGAGGCTTCGAGTACAAGACAAGATATGGTATGTTTAAACTAATTCTATCTCTATCCTAATCACGTTTGTAATTCTAACATCCCCCCTCAGTCGTAGCGGGAGTGAAGCGAACGATGGCGACTGAATTTGAAGTCTTGCATTTATGTCGTCTTCTCCGCTACGTCATCATCAAATGCATCTCTTATATGTTGACACCTAGGACGGTGACTGCGTCCCCTTCTGGTGCCTTCCTGCCTTCTCCTCTATTCCCTCCCACAGTCACAGCGGGAGTGGCGGGAACGCTAGTGACGATGCGGATGTTGTCGACTGGAGTTGTTGCTGATGAGTTGTTGTAGACATTGCCGTGTGATCGATGTCGAGGTTGCCGATCATGATGTAGTCGTGGTCGAGGTAGTCGTGCTTGATGGTGTAGTCGTCGTGGATGATGAAGCCGTACAAAGCCGGAGGCAGAAAAAAATGCGCTATAATGGAGCTGCAGACATGGACGATGCACCTTGCGGATGTCAGAGGGTGCCGTCGGCGATGAGTCCATCGGTTTTGCTAGGACGGAAGGAAATTCATCGAGCACACATCGGTTTTGCCAGAACCGTGTGGCCGTGTATGGGTCGTCACTGTAGTGACACCATGTCGATGCAGTCGTGTCGTCGTAGGTGACGCGGTCGATGCCATCATCGTGACACGGTCATTGCCGTCGTCGAGGTCGTGTCTTGCAAAAAAGGCTGTCAGAGGACACTAGGTGTCCATCTTGTGGACGAGGCGGCGGCAGTGTGTGTTGCTGAAAATATGGATGAAGACCACGCTGATGTAGACCTTGGCGATGAAGTGTCGGTGTTGGCATTACAACGGTGTGTCGACAATAATGCGTCGCTTGAAGGCATCCTTCTGGCGACAAAATGTCGATGCCGTATCGTGTCAGAGAAGTCGATGAAGAATTGCATCTCTTTCCACACCGGCCAGGTGTGTGGATGGTGCATGTGGTAGTTGCTTCTCGTAGATGTGGTCGATGAAGATTGTTTTTTACTTGGCTGCGATGTCGATCGTCATACAACTTGTGTGTAGGTCGGCTTGATGAAGGTCGATAAAGATGCGTGCGGGCGTTTGTCCACCGATGATCGTTGCGCGCAGTTGGTGCAGGTTCAGCTCGATGAAGACGGTTGACGCAGATGTTCTCGGTAAAGATGGCTTCGATGTAGCGTGCTCAGTACGCCCGTGGCTGATGCTAGCGGGTGTAGTGCCCTCCCGTGATTTAGGCACCGGTTCGTCGGGTTAGTCGCCGTCCGGTCCATGTGGTGTTGGAGTTGCGTACATCTAATTGAGCACACTGCACACGGACTCTGGGATGCGCCATCGCCGAGTTCCGTACGGCCGCTGCTTGTACGGACGGATGGAGGCGAACGTATAGCTGCAGCCTGCATGTTGCAAGTGCAGTGGATATCTCCGGCCGCTCGATCACAGGCTCAACGTAGCCCACCAGTGCATGCACGCATCTTGGCATACTCTCGAAAAAAACAGGCTCAATGTAGCCCACCACTCACTAGTAGAAAAAGGCCCATTAGTCCCGGTTCCAGAGGGGCTTTAGTCCCGGTTCTGGAACCGGGACTAAAGGGTCGGGACTAATGCCCAAATCCTTTAGTCCCGGTTGGCTTACGAACCGGGACTAAAGGCCCTCCACGTGGCCGCTCTCTGTGCGTGGGCTGGAGGACCTTTAGTCCCGGTTGGTGTTACCAACCGAGATTAAAGGTGGAGCCTTTAGTCCCGGTTGGTAACACCAACCGGGACTAAAGGAATTTTTAGAAAAAAAAAATTGAAATCTTTTTTTGAATTTTTTTTTAAAAAAATTTGAATATTTTTTTGATTTGTTTTTAAGTTTTATTCCGATTTTCAAATATTTGAATTATTTGACAATTTAATCTCTAATCACCCGTCCTCACTGCTCCAGCGTGGAGCACTCATTTCAAATCGTCTAACTTCCCGGCCGGTCACCCATCCTCTCACTGCTCCAGCCCCAGCACGCTTAACTTCCCGGCCGGTCACCAATCCTCTCACTGCTCCAGCCCCAGCACGCTTAACTTCCTGGTTCTATCGACCCTAGTTTCCAAGCCTGCACTTGTTGTTTTCCTGACAATAGTAAGCTATCAATCCTATTAACCCTTAGGTCTTGATGTCACATGATTTAATTTTTTGAATTCTAAACAATTATTAAAATAAACAAAATAAGTAATAATAATATTGAATTTCAATGAAAATAAAATAAGTAATAATATTAAAATTATTTTTTTTGATTTGAAATAACTTTTTTTTCTTTTGGAATTTTGAGAATCTGAGAAAACTTCACCGGGTAAACCCTGTGAAATCGAGTCCCAATTTTTCTCTAGTTTTTTTTGATATATTAAACTTTTTTTTTCGACGTCGTATGCAAAAGTTATGGCCGTTTTACAATTTTTTTTGTTTTTTTGCAAAAAAGGTCAAAATTCATATTTCAAAATTTCTATACCAACTAGACACTAAAACCTAACTACATCTCAAAGGATTTTATTTTTTGAAGATTTTATCATTTTTTTTTTATTTTCAGCAAAATTAAAAAGGCGGTCCACAGGGGGGGTAGAGTTTGAAAATTTCAGAACCCCTTTAGTCCGGGTTGGCGTCCATCCAATCATACCGTAGACTACACATCTGCTAGCACCGTCCCAGCCAGAGTCACAACTAAGGTTAACCAAGTCAGAAAGGTATGCGGCCGTCGGCTTCGAAGTATCAGGGTTTCAGACGAAAACTCGTCTGTTACAAAGGCATTTCATTTTTTTAAACTTATTTCAACTCCAGACTTTTTGTGTGTTCATTATGCACCATTCGAAGCCACGCCATCAATTTTCAACCCTTTCTGACTTCATTTGCTATTTTTCATGCATTTACTGATTTTTTAGTCCCGGTTTGCTTACGAACCGGGACCAAAGCCCCTCCACGTGGCGCTGCCTGGGGCGGGGGAGGGAGGATCTTTAGTCCCGGTTGGTGTTACCAACCGGGACTAAAGGCTCCACGCGTCAGCAGCTCGCAGTCGATGGGGGTTTTTTTTTTTGGAAGGGGGGGTTTTGGGGTTTTGGAGGGTTAATTTAGGGGTTTCATATTGTGTTAGCGAGCTAATAGAGAGAAGTGACCTCTCTTTTTCCGTGCTTGGTCGAGGCTAGCTACTACACATATAGAGAGAACTCGACGCTAGCTAGTAAGCAAATAAAGGAAACCATTAATTACACAAGATCGTCATGAACATATATAGAGAGAAGTGACATCTCTTTCTTCGTGCTTGGTCGAAAAACAAGTTTTCGTATATCTATCCGACGCTGCTACATATGTACAATATATAACATCCCTTACAACAATTTCAATTTCACATGGTATTCTCCTTGTTCAGGTATGACGTGGTCAAGAAAGAATCCCGCCAATTCCTCTTGAATTGTTCAGGTATGATGTGGTAGGAGTTCATCCCGCATCTGCCAGATCTAATTTAAAGAAGGGGTCAATACATATATATGAATGAAACTCAACACAATTGATGGTAATATATAAAATAAAATTGTGAATATTGTTTACGTACTTCAAATTGTTTCTCAGAGGAGGCCCGTTCAGAGGTATAGTAGCGAATGAACTCGCATACGTAGTATCCACATAAATGAGTGTTGGGTGCCTGCAACAAGCACTTTACGAGAATAGAGTTCAATCAAACTGATAAGCAAGCATGATAATGGTATTGATGAAACTAGAATCAATGAGAGATGCGCGGAACTAGCTAGTACTACTTACTTTGGGGTGTGTAAATCGCAGCTCCTTCTTCAGATCCGGAACCTTAGCGGTGAACGTTTTCCAAACCCTGGCAGGCAAAGAAAATGATTACTTGATATCAGGAAATGAACGAAAGTTGCCGATATGGTCCCGGTATTGATTGAACTTACTTCTGGAGCATTGCAGTCATGTCCGCATAATACTTGGGATCTTTACGGAGCGAGTCTAAGACAGTTACTAATGCCCCGTCAAGGTTAATGGATAGCAGAATATAGTGGAAGCTGCGCACGCATAACTCATCAATTACATTACTTAACCACGAGTAAGCGTAACCGAATATGCAGAAGACAGTAACACTCACTTGAAGTTGTAAGGAAAGAGTATTTCCCTTTTGTTTTGATGTGTAAGGAACGTTTGTAGTAAGTTGTTCTCGGTATCTTCAGCCGCCTTTCGTACCGACCATTCATTTACGGTATTTGGGCTAATGAACCCAACGTCGAAGATTCCTATTTTTTGGCATTCGACCATCTTCAATCTGCATAATATAGTGAGGATAATTATATATACATGCAATGAACGAGCTGAGCTAGAGACTTAATTATAGAAGTAATACTTACAGACAGTAGCAAGTCATGAGTTGTTTGTCGAGGGCCTTTTGATTGTATAATTGAAATAACTCCACAAATTCAACAGGCAGCAGGTCGACTCCAGGGAAGTCATGCTCTTTTTTCAATTTGGGTACAACCCTTTTTTGTGATCCTCTAACATGCGATCGAACTTTAACTTCTCCCTTTCACTTTCGCATTCTCTCTGTGCATCAACAATGACCCGGCGAAGATCATCATCGGGCACATCGTCTGGTTCCTCTTGATCTTCAGCTTCCCCCATTGCAGCATCACCGTATTCAGGGGGCGGGTAGTTGTCATCATCCTCTTCTTCTTCGTTGTCTTCCATCATACCCCTCTTTCTCCGTGCTTGGTCCAAACATTATAGTGTGGCATAAAACCCTTCTCAAGCAGGTGGAAGTGAAGGGTTTTAGAGTTGGAGAAAGCCTTCGTATTCTCACAGACAGTACATGGACAATGCATAAAACCATTCTGCTTGTTTGCCTCAGCCGCTTCGAGAAAATTATGCAGGCCCTTAATATACTCGGAGGTGCGTCGGTCACCGTACATTCATTGCCGGTTCATCTGCGTGCGTTATATAGTTCTTATTATTGAACAACATATAACTCTCTAGAGCATCTAATTAAAACACACAATTAAGAACTTTTTTCTTTTAGAAAGAAGATAAGAAGAAGAGGCTAACCACGGTGTTGCCGGCGCCGAGATGGGCGCGGGCGATCGACGGCGGTGAAGACGGGGACGGGACAGGACGGACCGCCAAACCTAGACAAATCTTGAGGAAAATGGAGCTTGGACAAGGAGCTTCGAGAGGAGAAAGCTTAAGTGTGGCTCGGGCATTTCATCGAACACCTCATGTGCATAGGAGGTGAGCTAGAGCACCACAAAAGCTCTCCCACGGCCGGGCAAAAAAACAGAGCAATGCATTGCTCTGCTCGCGGGCGGGGGCTATATATAGGCCAACCATTGGTCCCGGTTCCAGCTACAAACCGGGACCAATGGTTGTGGGCCAAGAGCGAGGCGCATTGGTCCCGGTTCGTGGCTGGAACCGGGACTAAAGGGGTCCGACGAACAGGGACCAATGGCCCACGAGGCCCGGCCGGCGCCCTGGCCTCACGAACCGGGACCGATGCCCCCATGGGTCCCGATTCGTGAGTGAACCGGGACTAATGGGCTTCTCAGGGATGGACCGATGCCCTGTTTTGTACTAGTGTCATGCTCATAAATAGCTCGCCGGCGCACCCACCAGATCGCCCAAAGGATGACTAGAACCTCCACAAACTTTCCACTCTCAAGTGTTCTGCTTAGGCCGAACAGCCATAACTTTGTGTCTGGAGTTTCATCACCAAATAGCGGAAGGGCTGAATCATCCTCGCGGAGCGACCAAACACTCTTCGCCATGTCACGGTCGAGCAAGGCATGCCTCCATGAATCGATGGTGTTACTACATATTGGATACGCTGCAGAGTCTGACATTTTCCGACGCTTTCCTTTCTCTCATGTGGACATGTGCTATCAGTTTTTCAGATAGGAACATTAGCGGAAAACCAATTCGGCTCCCGGGTGCATATACTCCTTCGCGCGGAAATAATTTTTGAAATGTCAAAAAATCTTTAAAAAAATTATATGTCTTCTTAGTCACACTCAAATTCTACCTGAAAACTTCTAGGCAAAAAAGTTAAGCATTTTTGCGTGTGCAAAAAAAAAACAAATTAAACACCAAATTTCATCCCCTAAAGTCACCCATAATGTGTTTTTTTCACCGACGAAAAAATGTCGATCCATTTCGCATGAATTTGGTCAAGCATGCTTGCACACTGACACAAACGTCTATAAAAAAAATCAGAATTTTTCTAAAACATTAAGACATTTTTTTGGGTACTGTTCATCCAGGAGCAAATGCTCCGGGGAACCAAAAGTCCCGAACATTAGCTATTACACATAAGAAACATAATATTGACTATCTCAGAGACCTCATCATAGTTGGCGGTGTTGTTTCCTTGGGGTGACAGAGTTTTGATAGCGAGCTAGAAGATAGATGGACTTGTCACGGTCAGCACTCAACTTCCTTTCTAGGCAGTGTTTTTCGTTTGTGCCCCGCGGTGTGGTTGATCCTGAGGTTGCGGAGTGTGGGGCAGCAGCGGAGCAGGTCCGCGATCGCCACTGCTGCCGCCTTACCGTGCAGCTCAAGGCGCTCGAGGATGGAGAATGCGGGTAGGAGCTCGGCCCTCCTTGCCTGGCTGAGCACAACCATGTCCTCGTGCGGGTTTACGTTTAGCTTCAGCTCTTTGGCGCCAGTGAAGTTGTGAAGGAACCGCCAAAAGGTCTCGTGGTTGGCCTCGCCGCGGCATGGATCCTCGTTGGTGCGGGCGCGCGGGACAAAATGCAGGTCGGCATGTGCCAAGTGCGGCGGCCGCGTGGTCAGTGAGAAGGGTCGGAGAATCCCCTTATATCTGAAGCGCCATAGCCTCGGTGCGTCGATCTCCACAGGGACAACGCCGGCCTTGTCCGCTACGTAATGTCGTCGCGCTGTGTAGTGTTGTCGCCAGCCATCCCTCTCCTTCCAGTTGCAGCTCTCCAGGGCGAGCACGGTGGCCGCAGGGAGACGGAGCAGGGCTTGTGCGGGCGGCAGAGCAGGAGTGCTAAAGGATTCCCACCCGTGGCCGTGGTAGATGGGCCAACCAGAGTCCGGCTCCCTATCTGTTGCTGTTGGTGGTGAGATGACGATGGACTCAAGCTGGACGGTGACGAGCGCAGGCGCGGCGTTGATGAGGCTCTGGAGGGCGTTGAGCCGCACGGTGCCATGGTGCAGCCGCAGCGACGAAAGGCGCGGGAACACGAGCCCATTGGCCGGCGGAACGAGTTCGCTGCAGTTGGTGAGGTCCAGCACGCGGAGCTTCTCCGACTGCACGGAGCCTAGGTCGAACACGTAGAGGCCGAGGGAGTTGAGACTGGTCTGGTCGTCCGAGTAGGTGTCGTATGCGTCGAGCCGGAGCTCCTCGACGCGGAGTGCCGCCCGGTGGGAGAGCAGCTTGGCAAGCGCGCCCTGGTGCCGCGACGACAACTTCATATGCCTGTCACCGTTCAGGAACAAGTCGATCGAGTCGTGGCCGGTGACACGAAGGGTGAGCCTCGTGACGGCGACGGCGGCGGCGTCGAGCGCCGCCTCGGCCGCGGACACGAAGGCGTCCCGCCGGGAGAAGAAGAGGTCGTCGTCCAATTGTCCACCCTTATGATTGAAGTTGTACAAGTAGTAGCCCCAGTCCTCGACGTCCGTCTCTAGGTTTACGGCGCCTGAGGACCGCCAGAGCGGCGCTGGCGAGCGCCATCGCAGCGAGAGCGCGGTCGTGGCGGCGGCCTGCTTGCCTGGGACGAAGTGGAGGATGCGAAGGAGGAGCTCGTCCGGGAGGTCGGACAGGCGGTCAACGGCGCCGGCCATCGTCTACGTCGGCGGCAAGAGCGACGATGCGATCGCGATCCAGATGTGTTCTGCCCTTAGGAACGGATTTGTTTTTTTAGGGAACCCGGACACCTTTCCTTTTTGAGGGAAGGGAACCTTTTTTTTTTTACTTGAATTAAGGGAAGGAAATCAGGACACCTATTTCACGACGTCCTCTCGCGAGAGTAATAATGCTAATCGTACAAAGAGTTACACACAGTTACACGCTGACTAGGATTCTTTCTTTCTAACTAACCTCTCCCCCCTGATTTTCATGGTGGTGGGGCCCCTCATCCCCTTAATCTCCAATCAAAATCCACCTGCCTGTAAACCCATTGTAAACCTATGTATGTGTAGCATTACTCCTCGCGAGAGTCATTGGGGCTGGCCCATTTAAGCTCTGTTTAATAGCAAAGTATTAACAGAGCCAAAGCATCAAAAAATAAAACAACCCCTCAAAAAAAAACTAAAAATATAGTAATTTAGTCTGTATGTAGGTACAATATACCATGGTTTAATATAAAGACTTTTTTTTGAAGTATTCACAATGCAGAGGACATGTTTGGTCACATCATAGGATCCTGTAAAATTTACTAGCTAGCCGTTGGTTGGTCGTGCATGCATTCATAACTAGCTAGCCATTGCTTTTAGCGGTGCAAAGCCTATTTGCTAGGTAGCTGGATAGCCCTTGCCATCAACGTGCATCGAACAGAAGTATGCACAAACATCTCCATCGTCGTCGTCGGCGCTAGGCTGATAGCAAGACAAGTTTGTTAGGGTGGCATGACTGAAGCGGTGGTGACGATGGCTTGATAGCGAGATGAGTTTGTTGAGAATATCTAGCAACCGACTCGTTTCTTTTGCTTGCTCCCTTTAAAAAAAGAGAGGTTCGGGGTTCTTTTTATTATGCAGAGAAATTACCATAGTTTTGTGAATACTCTAGTTTTAATAACACAGTTTCTAGCGTTAGCGAAACAGATCACGGTAAATAAAACCGTGGTATATAAAAAACTGCAGTATTCTCAAAATACTTCGCAATCAAACATGGCCTTAGAGTTAGCTGCTGCCACTTGCTTGTATGTCGTTCGCTGCGTGTTCCTCTTCTCTTTTTGTGGACCCTTTTGAGGAAAAAATGACAGAAAAAATAGAGGAATTATAAAAAAATGTTTAGGAATATAATAAGTGTTTAGGAAATTTAAAAGTATCTGCATTAAAAAAGTCAGGAATTGCAAAAATCTTAGCGAATTAAAAAAATGTTTCGAATTACATAAAAAGGGTGATGAATACAAAAATGTTCCCAAATTTCCAAAATTCAAGAATTCAAATAAGTTCTCAAATTAGAAAAATGTTCAGGAATTCAAAAAATGTTTCTAAATTTCAAACATGTCACGGATTTCAAAAGATGTTAAATGGTAGAATTCAAAAAAATGAAAAAAATTATTGATAGAGGAAAACGTTACCTGTTATGTAGCTGCAATGAAAGTATTTCTCAACTGTTTTTCGGTTGTGTGGTCTGCTGTAATATGTGGCCTATCATGCAAGAGTTCTTTAAAATCCATGTTGGCTCCAATTATCAAACTATAGCAAGACTATGGGTTTTGGAAAATAAACATCTAGTTCTTAATACAATCAATGCTGCTATTCTGACAGAGCGATGGTGTGCGACCCCCATCTCTCGGGCGACACATGGCTCCCGTGCGTATTCGTGTCGTACCTCGGCACACCGGCTCTCCTCGAATTCTGGACGGGGGAGCTGCTCCTGCAATGTGATTGGCTGCTGCTGAAGGACTCAAACGACCATGAGGTGAATGTGTGGAGATGGCGCGACGACATCGGGTTCGCGGTAGGCGATTTGGTTTGTTTCCCGTGCCACCTCGCATGGGTCGCAACTCCCAAACGTGGTGAGGGTGCGAATGCGAGTGCGCATAACTCGGTTCCCAAGGTGAGTAATGGCGGTGGACAAGGCTATCACTAGTGCAGAAAAGCCTAGCTATGGCATGGCCAAAATGGCCTTACTGGCGTAGACACCCGACGCCAGCAATATGGCGCCACAGTTAAAAAATAGTGGTGGCGTTGGAGCCTATGCCAGCAGTATTTCATATACCTATGGCGTTGGCGTTATCACCACGACGGCAATATCATATATATCTACGGCGTGTTAACTTTTCCAACGCCATACACTGGAGAGGTCATTACGGGCGTATCGGATGTTTCGCACGCCAGTACTAAATGACCAAACGCAACAACAAAAAACGCTGCCACCACAGTGAGAAATGCTGCGGCGGCAGCGTAATTTTGTATCAGTATATACATAATGATGTTTGTGTCCCACATTGATTCCGATAAGAAATGAAAACGCACGTACAACATAATTTATATTATGGTACACATCATTTATATATATGCATACATTAACCATCGTCGTAACTACTAGTACGGTACTCATCACATTTCTTGTAGAAGAGGGAAACCCCCTCCATCTCCATGCATGGTGGAGTATAGAGATTCACCGATCTCCAATCTTCCAAGTTGCGATCACCCGGGTTGTTGCCTCCATTCTTTTAACTCGACATGTCCATATCTAGTGGTCACCCATCACCGGAGGCACAACACATCTTGGGAGCTTCCTGTCTTTGAACAAAATAGTAACATAGTAAGCAATGTAGTAATCATCTTTCATCTTGAGGCATATAATTGTCATATAAACCACACTGTTAGCAACAAAATTTGGACATGAGCGTAGGTAAAAAATGGACATATTGAGTGCAAGAAATTTTAATGAAACGTAAATGAATCCACGTTTCGCCAAAACATTGGCCATTCTCTCGACCTTTCCCTGCAAAAAGAAACATAGCTAGCGCGAGACAATTCGCAAGAACACACGATGATACAACATATAACATATTTCATCAATTCGCATTTCATCAAATGGTTAGAGATATATTTTTACCGTCCGGATCGAGTGGGGGTCGGCTGTCAGGAGGGCACGGTGGGGGCGCCCGTGAAGACTGCGTGATGGGGTGGTGGTGCGTGGCGGACGGGGCGGCCAGACAGGACGACGGAGGGAGAGAGTGGCCGGACAGGACGAAGGAGGGAGAGAGTGGCCGGACAGAACCACCGCGGAGGGAGAGAGTGGCCGGACAGGATGACGGAGGAAGAGGCTCTTGGATCAGCGGGTGGGCTTGGGGAAGGGCTGGGCAGCGCGGCGGCACGTCTGGCGCAGGGTGCGGGCGCGACTGGGCGGGGGAACGGCGGAGAACAGTGTCCGGCGGCGGGAGGGTAAGAAGGGGAATCTGAGTTGTTCTCACAACAGTAGTGTAGATAAAAGTGTCGGTTAGTCATTAGTGGTGGCGCCAATGACGTGGCCGACGCCAGCAGTAATTGGTGTTGTGTTAGCTTGGGCTGTTCTAATAATACTTGACAAATGCCGTGTGAAAATGCATACATGAATGTGGATCAAAGTATATAATAATGCAAATTAGGAGGTACACACAAATGAAGTACAATATCGTGCGAAATATTACGCAATGAGAAGTACACAAAAGTGTAGTACACGAATAATGAAGCACACAAATTAATCAACTAGTACGACGTCCTTTGACAATCCTCTCAACGACGGTTTGGGTCTTTTTAATCTTGCTTGAATACTTCCGTCCCGTGTTATGACCCTTTCGTAAGAAGGGACGTCCTGTCTCAGGCAAGTTAGTTCTACTCCTTCTGGTGGTGTAATTTTCATCGTCAAAATAGTTCTCCTCTTTTTTTGGGTCGACGCCAAACTGATCATAGTCATCCTTGTTGGCCACTCCGTCCATCCCGACGATGGATCTCTTGGATCTCCTGACAACAACACGACTTGGCTTTGCCGGGTCAGTTATATAGAAGCATTGTGACACGTCCTTAGCGAATACTCAAGGCTCATATTTGGCGGAAATTCCTTTGACACCCTTTGCACCAGCAGCTTGTGCTTCGGGCAGACACATGGTAACGGCACCATGTTCTTCCTTCTCGACATTCTTCGCCCATCTGACCCGGAACAGTGGCCCTGTGTGATCTTCGGCGTACTCAAGTTCCCATATCTCTTCGATCCTTCCGTAGTATCTGTTAGTTTCATTCCCGGTGGAGGCAATTAACGTGACGCCTGAGTTTTGGTAATCAGAGTTTTTGTCTTTTGCCTCAGTATAGAATGTGTATCCATTGATATCATATCATTGGTAGGTGGCGACGATGCATGCGGGGCCTACTGCTAATGCATAGATGAGATTTGCATTGGCAATGCCCGTTGGCAGTGGTTTCTCCCTAATTCGCTATTTTAACCAGGCTGTAAATTTGGAGTTGTGCTCTCTAATGATCTGGGCTTCGGTCCTCTGTCTCCCTGCCATTGCATGCTCTCTCTTTAAGGTGTCCTTGTGATTCTACTGCCAAGGAGTGATTATATCTGCTTGTTGTAACACCACTGTGTGCGCTCTGTCAAAGTCGTATCGGCGGGGCCTACTCCATCAAGCCTATCGGCATGCTTCCTCGTGGGCAAACCAAGCGATTGATCATCATCTATATAATTATTGCAGAATGATATGCACTCTTCGGTCAGATAGGCCTAGACGATGCTTCCATCCGGACGGGCCCAGTTACGAACGTAACCCTTCACAGTTCCATTCATCCTTTCAAACGGGAACATGGTATGCAAGAATGTCGGTCCAAGGTCTTTAACCTCAGAAACCACATGAACTAGGAGATGCACAATCACATCAAAGAATGACGGGGGAAAATATATCTCAAGCTCACATAGTATTGTGATGATCTCCTCTTGTAGTCGAGTGAGATGTCGCACGCTGATCGACTTTCAAGAGAGAACGTCAAAAATGTTGCAGAAGTCAAGAAGTGTGTTGCGAACGTGATCATCCATTATCCCTCTGAGGGCTACCGGAAGTAATTGCGTCATCATCACATGAAAATCATGGGACTTCATGTTGCTAAACCTTTGCTTTTTTGTGTCAAGATATCTGCGTATGAGCCCCGAGTAACCAGAAGGAACTTTGATGCCGTCAAGGCAATTGAAAAGTTGACGAAGCTCATCCTCGTCGAGCGTGAAGCAAGCTGGGGGACAATAATCTTCTTTGTTTTTTGTCACGGTTTTGCCCTTCGTTGTCTCGTCGGCTATGGCGATGTTTTTGCCCTTGGCCATCTCCTTGGTTCTTTTAAGGGATGCGGGTTGGAGCTCTTCCCTAATACCTATATCTTTCAAGTCTTGTCTTGCCCTTGTACCGTCTTTACTTTTTTCTGGCATGTCAAACAGTGTGCCAAGCAAACTCTCACAGATATTTTTTGTGATATGCATCATATCAAGAGAATGCGGCGAACTGAGTAGTTCCCAATACTTCAAGCCCCAGAAAACAGACTTTCTTTTTCATACTTTTAGCAGCATTTTCTCAGCCTTCTTTTTCTTCTTTCCGGGCATCGGGCAATCTGTCCAATTCTTTAACATCTAACTGATTTCGTCTCCACTCCGCTTACGCGGTGGCCCTCGGGCCTCATCCGTGTTGTCGAACAGGTCGCCACGACTTCTTCACTCCTCATCTTTGTCAAGCCACCTTCGATGGCCCATGAACACTGTTTTGCAACTGCCCTTTTTTGATAGCTGGAGAAAAGATGTGTTATCCATACATTTAACACATCCTCAATGTCCATGACACCCTTGTCCGGAAATATATGTGTAACCTAGATAGTCATGAACGGTCATGAGCAATGTTGCTCTCACTGGAAAATAGTTTCCAGTGCTGGCGTCCCACGTTTTGACCCCTTCATCCTTCCATAATATGTCTAACTCCTCCTTCAATAGCTCAAGATATGTGTTGATATCGTTGCCTGGTTGGAGCGGTCATTGAATGAGCATTACCATGTGTATGTACTTTTGTTTCATGCAGAGCCAAGGCGGGAGGTTGTACATCCGAACAAATACGGGCCATGTACTATGTGTGCTACTCTGCTTGCCAAATGGATTTAGTCCATCGCTACTGACACCCAACCTGGGGTTTCTTGGTTCTGCTGCGAATTCTGGTTCAATGCAGTCGAGTGCTTTCCACTGACAACCATCCGCAATATGTCTCAGAATGCCATCATTTTTGGATTTTCTGGTCTTGTGTCAAGTCATGTTCTTTGCTTCCTTCGCGTCAGCGAAATAATGTTGCAGGCGTGGAATCAACGGAAGGTACCATACAACCTTTCGAGGATCCTTCTTTCCAGGCTTGTATCGGGGTTCCTTGCAAGTTGGACACTCTCTTTTGTGCTCATGCTCGTTACGATATAAGATGCAATCATTTATGCATGCATGATATCTTACATGCGGCAAATCAAGAGGGCACACGATCTTTTTCGCCTCATCAACACTCTTAGGCAACAAATTCCCCTTGGGCAAAACTGTATGTAAATATTCCAATGTAGCGTCCAGACTTGCGTGTGTGCTCTTGAATCTTGCCTTGATGTCTAGAAGTTTGAGCGTGACGTGCAAGCGGGTGTGCTCAGGATCACAACCTTAATACAGTGGAGCATTCGCGTCTAACTCCAATTGCGCCAACTTGAGAGCCTCCTTAATAGCACCTCTCTCATTTGTCGTCTTCTTCTGAAGCAGTTCTTTAACATGGGGATCCTGCAGCATTTCAGCCAACGACATATCCTGGTTGACATGGTCCTCTTCATGTTCGGGTGGCGTTTCATCATTTCCTCCTTCAGGCACATGTTCATTATTGTTTCCTCCTTCTGGCGGCCCTGCTAATTCATCATTGAAAGGGTTCTCCGCTTCCATATCCGCCGTTCCGTCATCGTCGTCACGTACATCATCATTCTCCTCACCATGCTTTGTCCATCGTGTATAACCTTCAATGAAACCACGACGAAGCAAGTGCGCGAGGACGCTACCATCGAACGGGTTATGGTAAATTCCATTTTGCAGGACCTTACATGGACATAATATCTGCGTTTTACACTTTTGTATCTTATTCGTCACCGCGAAATTGAGAAAGGCCTTCACACTTTGATCTATATTGAATCTTTCGATAGATCAAAGTAGCCTGTAAAGGGAAATACAAAAAGAATTACATATATATCAAGCGGGGGCATACAAAATTTCGGCATGACGTTTGCTAAAAGTGGTACATATTGAGTACCAGAAATTTGACGAAACGGAAATGAATCAACATTTCGCCAAAACATTGGCAACTCTCTCTACAAATTCTCCATCCATGCACGTTTTGCCATTTAGCAATCACACACATATGTAACATGCATAATTAGATGACGAGGAAGTGTTTTGTGTTAATTACCTCAAGCAGAAGAGACACGAGTCGAGCTAGTCCTCGATCGATCCCGCAAGATGCCGGTCGACCGTACGTAGGTTGGTGGGCGCCATTAATGGAGGTTGAAGGAAAATTTAATGCAAGTGGGTGGAGGAGAGAGCTAGATATAGCTAGCTTAGAGAGTGGGTGTGTGGAGGAGGCTAGCAAACGTAACTAACGCATTACCTAGCTAGATCTAACTACCTAATTAAGAATCATGATAAAATAATTGAGTTTATCAAGATGAGGAGATGGAAGAGAGAGGAGGAAGAGGAAGAGCAAGAGGAAGAAGAAGGGGAATCTAGTGTATACACAAGGGTTATCACGTGGTAGTAGTGATGCGACTTTATTACTGGCGTTTCAAGAAAACAGCACGCCAGCACTAACATGTATATTCCTGGCGTACCGTCGTATGATACGCCGGTGTTACGTGGGACCCAATGTTGACAAAAAAATGAACCCACAAAATAAACTGCTGGCGTCCGAACTAATTCAACGCCATAGATATGTGAAATACTGTCGGCGTACTACCAACCTAGTACGCCAACAGTAAGTTACGTCTGCACACAACCTTGGAGGGCACATACAGGTGGTGTTCCACGTACGTCCAGCGCCAGCACTAAGTCACTAGTGATGTCGTACCAAAATGGCCGACGCCAGCAATATTTGAAAAATGTAGTGCTGGCGTCGGCCGTAAACGGCGCGCGACCAACATGAGTTGTGGCTAGCCATTTCTCTAATAGTGTATGGTGGATATCTAACCCCTCTCACACTCCACCTAACCCCGTAATTTCCCCACTTACCCACTCAGATCCAGTCGGTTGCACCTTGCCGTACCCTTGTTCGATGTCGAGGAGGGAGGAGCAGATGGTGGCGACTGCCGACGGGGATGTAGAGAAGTTGGGGCGACTGCGGGAGATCGATTCGTGGTTCCTGAAGGCGAAGTGCTTGAAAGACGCAACGTTCGCATTGTGGGCGAAGCTGGACGACGAGGAGCTGTCCCGCTGCTTCCCGGATTTCCAAGCCCTTCCGGCAATGGGTGTTCTCCTGTGGGCGATGCTGGAAGATAAATCGCTAGATCCGGCAAAGAGATTCAAATTGAGGGTGTTCCGGTCACGGTGATACAGGCAGAACCCGCAACAGGAGCCGCCCGTGGAGGTGGTGATGGGGCTCCCTACTCCAGGCACGCAGGCGATGCCGATTGAGATCATCGACGATGAGGAGTAGCCTCCAAGGAGGAACAAGGTGATGGAAGTGGTGGCGCTTCCATGCCATTTCGCTCGCTTCCCTGCCGCTCTACAATGCTCCAAGTCCTCTCCTGAGCATAGTAGGGGTCTCTTCGGCCAGTAATTAATTCTTGATGTGGGCCGGAGTGGATTCCGAAAAATGATGGAGAGGGATCGTCGTTTTCTAGTGCAGGTATGGATGGTGATTTCTCCAAATTTTTGGTTTCTACTTCACAAATTAGTGTTGTTGTTGTCATAGTGCGGAGATGAACGCGGCCGAATTCTTGTCATCTTTTGAGACATCACATATGTTGGGCTTCAGAATGAAAATAAAGCCGAAGACCGTGTTATCATGTTCATGAACCCAACCACAATGGATGATACCGTAAAAGAATTTTGGGAGCTCACTCGTGGGGAAATCTTGACCCGCGGTGGCTATGTGGATGATATGGTGTTGATGGTGGTGGCCGTGTGTATGTTGGTGGTGGTGACGATGATGTTGGTGATCGTGTATATGGGGGTGGTGATGTTGGCGGTGATTTCTTTAGCGAGGATGGCCATGCATATCTTTGGTTGGGTTCGATCTGCGACATAAAATATGCTATGTTGTGGTGATTTTGGATCAAACTTGATCAATGTGATGCCTTTTGGATGAACTATGCATGTTTAAATTTCAAAATATTCAAATGATTTGATGATATAATGTGTAATTGTTTGAAGTTCATGCGGGTACGCTAAAAAAGTTTAGAAAAAAATAATATTGCAAGGGTCATCCACCTTTAGAGGAGTAAAATTGTACTCCTCTAAAGACACTCAGCCGTTTACTCTTCTAATGGATAGGGGATCGGCTAGAGATGCCCTAAATTACCCTCATTCTCTGTTGCGGCTATCTTCTAGGCACGAACTTGACATTGATGCAAAGAAGTGTCTGACGGGAGAAGCCGTGGACCACATCACATCCTAGGAGACCTAGCTGGTGCAAGCCTCCAATCTGTTGTGCCATTTTTTTTTTTTGAGTAATATCTGTTGTGCCAAGTGGTTGAGGCGAGGAGTGCAGCTGGGCGGGCCTCTCAATAGTTTTTGGGCTCCTACCTCAAAATCCAATTCACGAAATCTCTAGGAAGAGAAATAAAACAAGTACTTTGCCCAATTCTTGCGGTAAGTCTAGGTCAAGGAGGATCAAGGCCATGAGTGCTCCTAATTGGCACCTTATCTGCCAGTTATAGAAGGAGCGCTCGCATGCCGCCTTCTCGTGGGCCGGCCTAGTAAACGGGTAAGCACCTCACTCGGTTTCCCTGGTTCACCCGTTCCCTAGTTTGCTCGGTTTCTAGTTGACCGGTCAACCATTCACAAGTGGAATGGTTGGACATTGACTTCTAGAACAAATTCATAAAAGAAAAAGTTCGTGAGTTTGAAAAAAGTTCAGCAATTTGAGAAAAAAATCTACAAAAATGAAAAAGTTCATGAATTTGAAAAAACTTCATACAATTCTAAAAAAAACCGCGAAACTGAAAATGTCCATAACTTAAAACGAGCTCATGGATTTGAATTTTTTCATGAATTTTAAAAATAGCTCACAATCATTCTAATTTTTTGATAATTAAAAAAAACACAAAAAATGATAAAAAGATCACTAATTTAAAAAAGCCCGCGCATTTGAACAAGAAAAGAAAAAATGAGAACAAAAAACCGGTCCAGGAAACCAATACGACAAAAAGAGACTGACGGGCACTGAGCTCCAACAGATCAGTATAACTGCAGGAAATTTATCACCTCTTCAAAGAGAACAAAGGATGTGGTGGCAAACCAAAGATATCGGTACCAAAAAGGAGATTGTCCCGCTGTCTTTGTTGTTTTTTCATACAAGGGAGACAGCACAATTGCTATGTCTACCAAAATTAGCCTGCACATAGTGATTAAGTTGAGGCTGGTTACCTCAGCTGACATATAGTGGTGCTGAGCGTGTAGAAGCAGAAATCAACGTTGCTCCTAATTTGTTCAGCTAGAATTTTCAACAATGTTTGGCAAATTTTAGCATGGCCTATCTTACCTCCTCTTTTCGCATGAAGCAATAGCCATTGATTTGTTTAAGTAGTGATCTGATTGATTCTTACCTTCTTACTTTGCATGTGAAAAGAGAAGGTACGAGAAAAAGAGAGCACGTTAAAATTACATCTGCAGTGCGTCTCCACCAGTGAAACGCTCGTGCCACGTCTACCTATCTTGTTGATCAAGTTGATGTGATGCAATTTAGTAGTCGATCCCGAATATAAAATTGTCTTCTTGAGACTTGAGACCCACGGGCACGAACGTCCAAAAACAAGTCGTCACAGTTTTCTTGCAGAAGAAGCTGATAACTGATAAGCGTTCGAGCAAGACCAATTTGCACTATAAATATCGGTCCGTGCGCGTGGCAACAAGCATCCAACACCCAAACGAATTTTACACAGGAAATGGAGAGCAACAGCGTGAGGAACCATTTCATCCTGGTGCACGGCCTTTGCCACGGGGCGTGGTGCTGGTACAAGGTGGTCGCGGCGCTCGAGGCCGCGGGCCACCGCGTCACCGCGGTCGACCTCGCCGCATCCGGAGCACACCCGGCGCGCGTCGACGAGGTGCACTCGTTCGAGGAGTACTCGCGGCCGCTGCTAGACGTGGTGGCCGCGGCGCCGGTGGGTGACGGCGAGAGGCTGATTCTGGTGGGGCACAGCCACGGCGGGCTCAGCTTGGCGCTAGCCATGGAGCGGTTCCCCGGCAAGGTCGCCGCCGCCGTGTTCGCGGCCGCCGCGATGCCGTGCGTTGGCAAGCACATGGGCGTCACCACCGAGGAGGTATGTCAATTGTGTATGGTTTTCTTTTGGTTAGTCTCTGTTGAGTGTTGACCAAAACATCTTACTCTGTATCAGTTCCGTATGTGTACTAGAAAACGGTATCCCTTTTCTATATAGAGTGGACTTAGTCAAATATACAACGTCTTCTACAAGTTTCGGTCGTAAGATATGTATATTGCATAATACTTCCGCCGTAAAGAAATATAAAAACGGCTACATCACTATACTTTAATGATCCAAACGTTTTTATATCTTTTCACAAAGGGGGTAGTCTGTAAAATTACAAAGCTATGAAATATATTCTATGAACTTATACATGTTTTTCAGTATCTAATATTAAAAATGATAAAGGTAATCAAATTGTAAATGTTTGAAGAAAAGTTATTTGCACCATTTTTTGTTGGAATATGAAAGGTGGTCTCTCACTCTGTAACTCCAATATTAATGTTAATTTTTATTTTATCTTGTGATTGATTCAACTAGTTCATGCGAAGAACATCATCGGAAGGACTACTCATGGACTGCGAGATGCTGCCAATCAACAACAACCAGGGTGCAGGGGTTGCAATCTTAGTGGGCCCAGACTTCTTAGCACGCAAGTATTACCTGCAAAGTCCACCTGAGGTGCACAACACAGTTTAACATCCTATTGCTCTCCCATAATGAAGTAATCTTAGCAACATGATGCTCTAAAATTCTTTTTTGTAGCAAAAATGAATATTCTAATCAATCAACTCTTTGCCTTATCCAATTCAGTAGACCCATTATGTGATTCGGTTCACAATGTTGATATAGGATTTGGCCCTCGCAAAAATGTTGGTGAGGCCGGGAAACCAATTCATGGAGGATCCGATGATGAAGGATGTAGACCTGCTCACCTACGACAACTACGGGTCCGTGAAGAAGGTCTACGTGGTAGCCAAGGCTGATGGCTCTAGCCCCGAGAAGATGCAGCGCTGGATGGTGGTGCTGAGCCCTGGCACGGAGGTTGAAGAAATCGCTGGAGCTGACCACGCCATCATGAGCTCCAAGCCTAGGGAGCTCTGTGATGCTCTGCTCAAGATAGCCAACAATTTAAATACTTGCTAAAGTGTATGATATATCTCTGTCGAAATCTATGTATGTGTGTACGCGATTTTTATCTAAAGAATAAATATGTTAAGTGATATTGGATTAATCTCCTTTGAAAATGATGTTAAGTAGTACCCCCTTCCGAACACTAAAATATGTCTAAATACATCCATTTCAGTGACAACTAATATAGATTAGAGGGGGTGGTACTTTTTTTTCCAGATAAGTTTGACAAAAATATATCAAATATTCTTCTGATCACAATGGGATTATTTGCTGGAAACAACTTTCCAATAAAAAAACTCTGTGAAAACTAGGTATGGATGTTCCAAAAAGATATAGAAAAATATAACACGGAGATAAGGGATATTTTTTAAAGAAAATAGTAGATTTTTTTAGAAACCTAAAGGAAATAGTAGATAATGGTGGGGGGATTATGAGGTGAGGTGTTAGCCCATGATCTGGCCCATCCTGTCAAATTAGGGGGGGGGGGGGGGGGGTTGCAAGGAGCCCATAGGTGTAGTTTCGGTGTTGTAGGGTATCTATGGAGGAGGGTGAATTTTTCCGAGCGGCGAGCGCTGCACACATCTGAATCTGAGTTCATGCATCGAGCGATCGCCTCCTTCACCTAGTAGTGCATCTACATCGAGTTGTATGACATCAACCTTAACATAACCAATCTTTGTTGAATAAATCTTTCTAAATGATAAGTGTCACACGTCAGGTGTGGCTCTCCTACCCTAACGATTTTCTATGCCAATTCCAGTCACACAAGGATGGAAAATTCCAGTGACACACGGTAAGTTTCTGTCAAAAAATAAAGAGAAGCACGAAGTTGTCATGCTTGTCATCTAAAGATACCATCCTTGCATAACTAAAGTTTCCACGAAAAATGCTCGGAGTTGCCATGTGCTCGTACCTAACGTGTGTCACTTATCAGGGTCCTAAATCTTTAAGAAGCAACATCCACATGCACCATCCACACACCAAGTTGGTGTCACAAGATGCAATTCATCATCGACTTCAACGCTACAACACACGATAAACAGGTTGCCGCCACAAGAGAGGCATCAGTGTCGACATGATGCTGCAATGTCATCGCCAAGGTCTTCATCAACATCTTCATCAATCTGCAGAACATACCTGGCAATATTCATGACATGTTTAATGTGTGGTTGAAATGTTTCATACAAATGATAGAGATCTGCCGGATATTGGTATATCAACTCTGGTAACAATAAGGTTGCTGATCTTTGTGTTCCTGTAAACTTGATAAGCTAAATGCTTCATAACTGGTTCGTTTTGCAGAGAAAAGCAGAAAGACATGAAACACTGAGGTGGGCTGCACAAAAGGTTGAGGTGATCGTTGGAGATATCTCGAGAGCTACTTTTGGATGGAGGGCAACTTGTAGGACTGCAGCAGTGCGAAGGAGGACCTCTCCTCCAGGTTGAAGCTCTTTTAGACCTCATCAGTTTTGGTCACCTTTGCCCCTTGGTGGGCAGCTTTTGTTTAAGCTATATTTCGTCTGAAACTTAGATGTTGTTGGTTCACCTTTAAAACATCTCCTCGATATCGGACCTGTGGATTCCGGGATGATGGTAAAATTGAATTGTTTGCGTTTCTTGGGTTGTCGGTGCTTACGCAGATATAGCCCTTTTTGTGGTCTTGATGGCCAGCTGGGGATAGCTTAGTGTGTTCTGTCTAGATTGTGCATCTTCCTTTCTATATCGTTGGTAATTGTAAGAAGACAATTTTGGTAGTAGTAAGAAGACAATGTGGTTTTTTATAATAGAAATTGGATAACAAGCTCTCTTTATATATTAAGAAATCAACATCTTGGTCATTACATAACCACCGCTTCGTTCATGAGATGGGCATCTTCAGCATCCTCTGATAGATTATTATACAAGACACGGCATCGACGAGACATCATGGACCGCGTCATCTATGTTGATATCACTTTATAGATGACCTCTAGATGGCCGCACAGTCCTGATTAAAATTGGTACTCCTTGTCTTCCCCTATTTTGTGCATTTTTTCTCCTCGCGGAAATGCCAATGAGTGTGATGGTGTGTGTACTTTGGGGCGCGTTTGGTTACCTGCATCTTTTTTTGCTAGTTTGCATACTTGTCCCAGTTGGGCCTGGCTGAGCATATACAGGCTAAAAACCAACATCTGCATGTTGATTGGTTGCATGCATCCCCTCTAGCCTGAATGTGCTCAAACGAAAGGCCTGTTGTTTGGTTGCGGACTTGTTTGAGGGGAAACACATGTCCGGTTGTTTGGTTACATCCAGGACAGTTGTGTAGTAACCTCCTACTCGATGTGGTGAGGTTACCAAAGACACACATGAACTAGTAAGAACTAAACTAGTAGCAACAGAACAATGTTAGGCACAAACATAAATCTTAACCACGCAGAACAAGTTTTAAACCAACACGGTATGATAAGTTCTAAACGAAACCGAAGTCTTAAAGCAAGAACAACCAAGGATTGGACCACAGGAGCTCAGGCGGTCGCGGCGAAGGCATTGCCGTGCTCCTTGCACTTGGTGATCACCTCCACGCCCCTCGTCGTTGAAGACGATCACCTTCATGGTGTCGGGGGACAGCAGCTTGAACGTCAGCATGTACCCGATCAGGATCCGGTGTAACATCGGCAAAGGTGGCCTAACTCTGATCAAGGGTGACCCTGCCGTTGATCATCCTCACCGTCACCCTCCATGCGCAGCCGGTGTTCGTCTTCAGCTTGAACTCTGTAGGGATGGTGGGGAAGTGCTTTGTGAAGTCTAGAGGCAATTGTAGACACTCCAACTTAGGAGCAAGGATAACCTTGCAGAAGTGGTTTGGTCCTAACTCCTGATGGAAGTGGCCATAGTTCCTCCGCTTGGGGCGTGGGTGATCCGGCACTTGCACTTCGTCCAATGGAGGCACAACCTCCTTGCCCTTCTCCAATTGTGGCACGACATCCTTGCCCTTGTCCATCTGCATTATGAACAACACGCGGTTCAATGGTCAACATTCATTCATACCCCCTCTGTTTCACCACCTCTCCTCTTCCACCTCTCTGTTTCACCACCTCTCCTCTTTCACCTCTCTGTTTCACCACCTCTCCTCTTCCACCTCTCTGTTTCACCACCTCTCCCTCGCCATGAACTCCAACTCCAACCCCAGGGGAAAGGGTTGGGGTTGGAGTTGGAATTCATGGCGAGGGAGAGGTGGTGAAACATAGAGGTGGAAGAGGAGAGGTGGTAAAACAGAGAGGTGGAAGAGGAGAGGTGGTGAAGTTCGAGCACACCATGGAAGAGGAGAGGGCCAAGTACAGTCAGTACAAGGCGCCTCAAGACCAGCGTGCCGCGGCGTACTGGAGTAGTACGCTCGGGTCGCCGGAGTCCGACAACGACGAGGTGCTCTAATCCCCCCCCCCCCCCCCCCCCCCCGATGTGTTCAATCCCCTCCCTAACTCTTCAATCGCGTGCTCTAATCGAATCTAGCCCGAGTCGAAAGCTGTGAATGTACAGAGAGGACGAGGTCTTACCGCCATGGCCGATGCGCTCCGGTGGAGGTCTGCAGACGCTCCGGTGGTTGCCGCCGCCGTCTTGGATCGATTCGCAGTAGAGCTCAGGTGGTCGCCACCGTCGTCGCCGCCGCCGGTGTGAGTGGGGAAGAGGGGAGAGAGCCATGAGGAGGGGGAGGTGAGGGTAATTTATGACGACGCGTCTGGAAACAACGCGACGTCTCGGGACCGCACCCACGCGTGCAACCGCCCATGCCCACGTGCCTATGGTTGCATCGCTCGGGCCTGGCTAGGGAAAAACGGCCGATTTGAGCGTTCCCAGAGATGCAGGCCCAGAGGTGCTTTAATGTTCATGCTATGCAGGCCCAACAGTGAATACGGGTAACCAAACGGGCTTTTTTCTTCCCGCGCGGGCCTGGCTGAGGTATATGCGGGCAACCAAACGCGTCTTTGGACTCTGTTACCCTTCATTCAGTCTGCCCACATTCATGTGCCTAGCAACGAACAGTTGCCAACCACACACTTCCAACCCAACGAGGGTTATTTTCTTCCAAAACTTCAACCACGCACTACATTACGAAACTTTACTAGAAAAATAATGCTCTATAATAGAGGAATGGAGGGAGTACTACTAAATTAAATCGTGTCGTTGTAGTCATACCATCATAAATGACGAGGTCGATGTTGTTGTCGTGGTGACACATGTACATCTAGCTAGTGTCACCGCCTAAAAAAACTAGTGCCGGTGGAAATTTTTTGTAAATAATAACAATAATAATAAAGAATACACATCAACTAAGTATTTGAATATGGAAATGTTTGAGAGAAAAAATGCACATGCAACTAAGTATTTTTATGGAAGGGTTTGAGAGAAAAAAGGCACATGAAACTAAGTATTTTTGTGGAAGGGTTTGAGAAAACAATACACATACTAATAATATAGTACTTCAGGCGGAGTTGGTTTGCAGCTAAGTTTTGGT
Organism: Elymus sibiricus; assembly: GCA_039707655.1. Lineage (NCBI taxonomy): Eukaryota > Viridiplantae > Streptophyta > Magnoliopsida > Poales > Poaceae > Elymus > Elymus sibiricus. The sequence goes on along the minus strand of CM077667.1, from coordinate 463,808,300 downwards.
AGTCGGTCTCATCCAACGTATTCGAGGGGTTGTCGTGCCTCACTTGGTCTTTCTGGAGTCGGAGCTGCTGAGGTGGGCCCTTGCGGCGACGATGACGCAAGGCTGGTGATTGGTTCCGGCGCTGGCTCGGAGCAGGCCCAACCCTTTTTCTCCAACAATGCTCGTCTTCAAAGTCGGAGCTGCCTTGTCGCTGGCGCGTGTGGTTGACTGTTTGGCTCTCGTCGGCATAAGCCTCGACGCTTGTTTGCGGTGAGGGGTTCGTGGTGGTCGTCGATGGTCGAGTCGGAGTCGCTCGCTCGCGGAGGGGTGATGACGATGGCACCACATGGCAACCTCGACGGTGCTTCTTTCCTTGACGGTGTGTGTGCGTTCTTGTGTGGGTGGCCAGGTCGGCCAGAGTGCCTTGTTTCTATGCTCGTGTTGTAACGGTTTTCGTCTGGTTCTCCGCAAATTAACCGGACAACCATTTCCTTCTTTTTTAAGAAATCGAGATCCTCAGAGGTCGATTTTCGAAAAATATAGTACTAGAAATGTATGTAGGCAACGTACAAATTTGATATGAACATGCATGCTTATATTGATTTGATTTAAATAGAGTTCCCTGCAAACCAACCTGTGGTTGGATGGTTAGAGGGACTGTGGTATCCCCAGCCCACCAGGGTTCAAATCCTGGTGCTTGCATTTATTTCTGGATTTATTTCAGGATTTCCGGCGATGCGCATTCAGTGGGAGGAGACGTTCCCGTCGACGACGAAGTGCCTACGGTGACTTCGTAAATTTCAAGATGATATGCCGGCTCAGTCTCTCGGAGGTGCTCATAGGGGTAGGGTGTGCGTGTGTGCGTTCATAGGGGTGAGTGTATGCGCGTGTATATGAGCGCTTGCGTCTGTACTGTGTTCAAAAAAAAAATAGAGTTCCCTGCTTCCCCTAAAAAGAACGAAAATACTTCCCTGCAAAAAAAAAAAAGAGTATAAATAGAGTTACGTGTGTTTTGTAGAAAATCTAATAGTGTCGTGTTTAATTAACCAAAACCTCCGAGCCCGAGGAGAACTTCTCCATGGTGTGCGCGTGTCTTATGTTAGCCAGCTGGATCGAAATACCCTCGTGATCCTCTCCAGATTTCAGATCGACAAACTCGAAGCCAGATCGCATCGCATCGCATGCTCGCGCCGCCGACGTTTTAGCCGATGGCCAACCACGACCGCCTGTCCGACCTCCCCGACTACCTCCTCCGGCGCGTCCTCCACTTCGCCCCAGCCAAGGAGGCCGCCTCCACGACCGCGCTCTCGCGCCGCTGGCGCACGCCGCTCTGGCGCTCCACGGGCGCCGTAAACCTCGAGACGCGCATCCAGGACTACGATCGCGACCGCTACGACGGTAATCCTACAGAAGACAAGGCCCTCTTCTTCTCCCGCCGCGACGCCTTCGTCTCCGCGGCCGTGGCGGCGCTCGACGCCGTCCAACACGTCACCAGGCTCACCTTGCGCCTGGAGTCCGAGCGCGAACTCGACAAACCGGTTGACGAGTTCCTGCACTACAATGACGACCGGAGGTGGTCCGACCGGGAACACAGCGTGATCGCTGTCTTGCTCTCCCACCGGGCGGCGCGTCGCGTCGAGGAGCTCCGTCTTGTCGCGAACGACTGGAGCGGCGACACGTACCACGACGGCGAGATCTTCCGCTGGAATCGGGTGGGTGTGTACAGCCTCACCCTCGACTCCCTGCCGTCCCAGAACCTCCGCGTGCTCGACCTCACCAACTGCTCTGGACTCTACCTGCCGACCCGCGCCGCCGCGGTCGTGCTCCCGCGGCTATCATCGCTACGTCTCCGGCACTGCACCCAGTACCTTGAGTCTATTCAGCAAGTCATCGACGCCGCGCCAGCGCTCGCCGTAGTCCGGCTCGAGTCCGTCCTTATCATAGTGACATACGACGCGCCTTCACAACACGACGATGCCTGGGATTGTGCCTACAACGGTCCCCGGCCTTCCAGACAAGCCGTACCCTGCCGCCGCCTCCGATGTCCAGCGGCCACTATGCTCGTGCTCGAGGGCTGCAAGTGGGAAGAGGACGACAACCAGAGGCGCCACTGTAACGGATACTACGACGATGACAAGGCCACGCCCCTCATCGGGGTGGAGATCGACTCGCCGAGGCTGCGTCGCTTCCTGTACAAGGGGCTTCTCCGGCCGTTCACATTCAGTCCACATCCGCCGGGGTTGGAACAAGTGGACCTGCATTTTTCCCCCGAAAAAAGGAGGAACAAGGATCCATGCCGCAACCTTGAGACCTTCTGGCGATTCGTTGGGAGCTTCACCAGCACCAAGAAGATGAAGCTGAGGCTGAGCCACCTTGAGGATGTCGCGGTCCTCAACGAGGCGAGGCGGTGCGAGCTCCTGCCGGCCTTCCGCCACCTTGAATGCCTCGAGCTAGAAGGGGTGCACAGGGGGAAAGGAAAGACAGCAGCGACAGCAATCGCAAACCTGCTCCGCTGCAGCAACACACTCCGTGACCTCCGGATCAACCTCACCATGGAGCACCAGGACGCCTCCAAACAAACTCGGTACATTACTGAATTCTTGGAATGGAAATTTCGACATGACCGCGACAAGTCCATGGATCGTTTCGACCGTTGTTGTGGCGATTCCTTTCCATTGGAAGGAGATGAAGAAACCATCAGTGTTGCCTACGACGATGTATCTGAAATTCCTGTCTTGAGTCGACGCTCGTTCGAATGCTTGCAAAGCTCACTGAGGAGAGTGGCCTTGCAATTCTGGCCGGAGAAATCCAACTGCCTCGGTATCAAGCTCATCAAATTCTTCGCTGAGAATGCATTAGTTCTTGAAGAAATGCACATCGATGCTGGAAACGGAAAGTTGTGTGAGCATGTGAATCACAAGATTGAAACATGGATCGCCCATTCATCCAAAAGCAGAAAGTTTGGTGCGCCAGGCTTTATGATCCTACCCCTGAAGAGATGACTGCACAAATAATGGGAGAATTTTGATACGTTATTAGAGGTAGTAATGTTTTTCCTAAGAAGGAATTGGTTTTTGACATTGTTTATTTTGAGGTTGCTTATCACGTGCACCGGACTAATTACAGATTCATGGGACTTGCAAATGTGAAGGCTTAGTGAGAATCACCCCCTCCCCTCCCTCCCCCCCCCCCCCCCCCCTCCCCCGCGCAAAATTTCGGGTAAATATATCAATACATGACCATGTTTAGATATTCTGGTGCTGTCTATCTATCTGATCTCCATAATGTCATACCACATACTGGTTTTGTCTTCTTGAATGGAGTACGACTTTCTCATGGAAGTCGACAAAATAAACTTTTATTGCCGTGTCCACAAGTCATTCTGAAAATATTGTAAAGAGGCCGACATAGTGCGATAATGATTGAAATTACCTGTCGACCATCCCCTCACGGTTGCGTATTCGGATGGATTATTATATAGTGAGTCTAGTACTTCAACTTTTCCCTTGTCAACTTCAATGATTAACGAGATCCAGTGATAACTGCATGCGCACACGTTTTGTATAATTAAGCGGGCATGTGCATAACTCATCAACTACACTTATTAACATCTAGTAAGCAAAAAATAGAATTTGTAGTACAAGATATAGTAACACTCACCCGAAGTTGTAAGGAAGTAGTATTTCTGGTTGGGTGTTTAGTTGCTTCAAAAACTCTAGCAGGAATCTCTCTGTGTCTTTTCTCGAATATTGATCTTCCCATATCGCTTGATTAACCGTATTTGGGTCAATGAACCCAATGCCATAGTGTCCAGCTTTTTTCATTTCATACATCTTCATTCTGCATAATACCACAGAAAAGAATATAGTGAGGATAATTACAGGTAATGAACGAGAGCACAGCTAGCTAGCTAGAGACTTAAATTACAGAAAGAAATCACTTACAGACAATAGCAATTGACGATAGATTTGTCGAGTGCGTCTTGATTGAATAACTGAAACAACTCTGAATAATGAATCCACAAATCTTTTTTATGGAAGTAATGCTTTCTCTTGACTCTCACCATGAGGGACTCTTGATTGGTATTTGTTGTTTCTTGCATGTACCACGTATGCAAATTGTACAATCTCGTTGGTAGAAGCTTGACATCATCAGGCTTGACAAGAGGTTTGCCGCGCACATATTGGTATTTTACTTCCTCCTCTGTAATCCCGGGGATTTTCTCAAGGCCTAGGAGTTGTTCAACAATGACACCGGCCTCTTTAGCCTGCCTTTTATGATCGTCGGTTATTACCAGCCGATCGGCGGTACTCACAGGTGTTTATACAATGAGCGGGGGGATCGATTGCACTGCCTGTTCTCCCAGCTGGGGAACAGTTTTCCCGCTTTTTTTGCCAACTGCTTGGCTCGAGCTCGAGCTCGACTCCTTTTGTCCTGCCAAATATGACTTCTTGATAGACCGCACATAGTCGGAGTCCTTCTGATTGTCAGCTGGTCTAGCCATATCAATAAAGTGTTGTGAGACATGCTCAGGTACTTTCTCCTTTGGTGGCGGGGGCGGTTTCGGTCCAAAATGGGCCTTCACTTTGGCATCCACTACGACGTCGAGTTCCTCCTCATTCAGGTGGTAAGGCAACTTCGGAAGAGGCTTGAGGCTTGGACCATATTTGAATTTCTTGCCTGTTGTACCGCTAGCCGTCGTAGCTGCGGCCTCTCTCTTCCGCTGTTGCTTACGCGACGGAGCACGCTGAGTCGGCCGAGACGGCAGACGCGGTGCCGGACTTGGAGGAGGAGGAGTCGGCTGACGCCGTGCCGGACTTGGAGGAGGAGTTGGCTGACGCGGTGCCGGACTTGGAGGAGGAGGAGTTGGCTGACGCCGTGCTGGACTTGGAGGAGGAGTCGGCTGACGTGGTGCCGGACTTGGAGGAGGATGAGTCGACTGACGCGGCGGCAGACTTGGAGGAGGAGGAGTCGGTGGCCTTGGAAAGACGATGCAATCCTTTTTCCATAGAATGATACGAGGTATGGCCTCTCCCAGTTTTCTCTCCTCGTCACCTCCAAGAATGTCAAGTTGTAGCTCGTGATATCCTGACGTCACTTCATCAACCCCGACACGAGCATAGCCAGCTGGAATGGGATTGCAATGGAAGGTTGCTTCAGGGGGATTTGCTAAAGCATAGCCGTCCGCCACCTTCATGGATAAGTTCTTCACTTTCATGTGTAGCTCACAGTTAGTCCTGTCTTTGATATCATCCACAGGGTAGCTAGCTAGCAGTGCATCATCGATATCGGCCGGGGCAGAACCCACGCTGCTTCTCGGCATAGATGGGACTATGCTATCCAATGCTGGATCGATCTGCTCATGCTGCCGCTGAGACGCCCTTTCCTGGCTGAGTGAGTCGATCTGCTCCTGCTGCCGCCTAAAAGCGCGTTCCAACTCCAGGTGCTTTGATTCTAGGCCTTCAAGGCAGAGTGCTTCCTCCTTCTTCTTCTGCTCCTCCTGCTTCTTCTTTCTCGCACGGCTTCTGTAGTCGTCGTTCCAATCCGCAAACCCCTCATACCACGGAACAACCCCTTTGCCTCTTGTTCTTCCTGGGTGTTCAGGATTCTTCAGGGCGCACGTAAGCTCGTCGTTCTCTCTGTTGGGCGTGAACACCCCCGTTCGAGCTTCTTCTATTGCAATAAGTATTTCGTCTGTCGCTTCTTTAAGACTTGCCTACACCATAACCAGCCCTGTCTCTGGGTCCAACTTCCCCCCATGCGCATAAAACCATGTCCTGCACCTGGGGGGCCATGTCAATGTAACTGGAGTGACCCCTGCATTAATCATCTCTTGCTCAGATTGATCCCACTTAGGCAGGGCCACCTGATAGCCACCTAGCCCCAGAGTATGGTGCCACTTCTTTTTCGCAGCATTAATCTTGTTTTTTCTCGACCGTTCCTTAGCTTCTTCCGATTCCTTGAACTTCACAAAAGCGTCCCAGTGTTCTTTTGCCTTCACCAGTGCTCCCGTGAATTCTGGAGTCTTCTTTTTTGATTTGACGTACTTAGTCCATGCATTTTTCTTGAAGGTGTTGAATGCGATCGCCATCTTTTTAAGAGCATAGTTTCTGACTTTCTTCAGATCTGCATCTGTCAAATTATCTGGTAGGGTGAAATGTTCCATGAGCGATGTCCAAAGGACATCTTTTGCTCTTTCGTCGACAAAAGTAACTCCTGCTCGATCTCCCTTTGCTGGCTTTTTTCATTCTTGAACAGAGATCGGGATTTGGTCCCTGACAATAACTCCGCATTGATTCTTGAACTTGGTCGCATTTTTCCTAGGTTCAAGCGGTTCGCCATTTGATGTTTGGATGGAATCAATGTTGAACTTTACACCAGGATCCAACTTTCTGGCCGGGCCTCGAACTACCCTATCGCTTGTAGAAGATTTCCTCGATCCGGAGGCCTAAAAGAAGAAAGATCGATTCGTTAATACATAGAAATCAATTAAGACATGTAATGATCACCGGATGGCTTATATAATAAATATACCTCGCCGGTCTTTGTTATTTAAAGAACATTTTCTTCGTCAACATCGTTGTCGTCGCCTTCATCTATTCGTTCGTCTTCATCAAATATCATACAACCCTCACCGGAATTGTTTAGATATTGCGAGCCGTCATCATCTTCAGGTTCATGCTCTGGGCTCGGGGAGCGTATGATGTCGAATAGAGCCTCTTCTCCTTCTCTGCCAGTATTGTCCATAGCTTTTATTTAACTAATCCAGAAGAAAGATAAAACAATTTAGTATTCAAATTAGAATGCATGCAATCAATAAGGAAAAATTGAATCATAGTACATAATATGCATCTCGAATAATTCATATAATATGCATCATCGAATATAATCTCGAATAAATCGTCTCGAATATTATCGAATATAATCTCGAATACATCTCGAGTATTATCACTAATACATCTCGAATGTTATCATATATATAACATCACTAGCTAATACAGATCGAATATTATCGAAGAATCTAGTTCACTCGCGGTTCCTGAGGCGCGGGCGGTGGACACCCAAAGAGAAGGAACCATCACAGGATCATAGCTCGGGTGAGATCCCTGAAGAACCTGCCAGGTATTGGAGAACCTGATGTCCAACGCATCCATGTAGCGACGGACGTGCTCGTCCTCCTCCCTGACATGGCGACGTACCACCTCCGGCGGGGCCGGCTGCCTCCGCACCGAAAGTGGCCCACGCGAACGCCACCAAAGAAGCTCCGGGTCGACGACGGGACCCGGGGCCGGGTTCCTCACCAAGCTGCGCGCCCCTGAAGGTAGCACCTCCCAGTGCCAGCCCGGCGGAGCCCAGTCCCGAACGTTGCCCCTCTGAAGCAGGACGTCGTCGCGAACGAGTCGACGACGAGGATGCGGGCCGGGCATCGTTGACTCCGAGAAGAAATTCTATGCAAATTTAACATTTTTTAAATGCTTGATTGTGATTTCTTATATACGAGGAACCTTCAGAATCATAACGGATTCTCTTAACCTTTAAGGGATTTAACAAAATGGCGCCATTGTGGATGTGCAGAAAATGGTCCATATTTTTCCTGATATCATCTACCCTTCTATATGTCACGTTGTCTAGCTAGTGTCAAAGGAAGAAAACCATGGCTTCATTTTTAGCCGGAAGTAACAGGCGCATGATGGTACGAAGCTGTCCAAAGTTGTTTTCGAACGGAGTCCCGGATAGGATAATTAGCTTTTTGGTACGAAGTTCAGCAAGAGCCTTCCGAAGGCCTTTGCTGAACTTCGTACCAAAAAAACTAATTATTCTATCAAGAACTCCGTTCCAAAACAACTTTGAAAAGCTTCGTACCATCATGCGCCTGTTACTTCCGGCTAATAATGAAGCCATGGTTTTCTTGAATCCTTTTGACACTAGCTAAACTAAACGTGACACATAAAAGGGTAGATGCATGAGATCAGAAAAAAAAATGGATCAACTTGTGCACATCCATAATGGGGGCATTCTTGATAAATCCCTTAAAAGACTAATTGCAAATCTAACATTCATCTAACATTTCTATAACTAAAAGTATAAAAAAGTAACATTTCATCTAAAAGTATAAAAAATGTCAAAATTCCTCAAATGTCAAAATTCCTCAAAATTTCTATACATACATTATACTAATTAATTCCTCAAAATTTCTATACATACATTATACTAATTAATTCCTCAACTTTTTTCTATACATCTAATCATCTAGTGAAAAAAAATGTCAAAATTCTTCTGAAAAATGTCAAAATTGCTATACATATATACTAAAACATACAAAAATACATATAAATCATCTAACTTAAGAAAATGTGTGTGTGTGTTCATGCATGTGTGTGTGTGTTCATGCATGTGTGTGTGGGCTCGGGGAGGGGCGGCCATGGCGGCAGGGGGCGAGGGAACATTATATATGCAACTAAATTTCAAGTGATATAGAACATTATATATGCAAATTCTATACTAATTAAACACTAATTATATCCATCTAACATGCATTCATACATACATATATACTAGTGAAAAATAATCATCTAAAACATCTAAACTAATTAATTTCTATACATACATATATACTAAATAATCATCTAAAACAACTAAAACATCTAAATAAAACATCAAACATTCATGCATACATGTATAAAAAAAACTAGTGAAAAACAAAATCGCCGGAGGGGGCGGCCGCGCGAGCTCACAGCGGACGGACGGCGGCGTCGAGGTGCAGGGGCGCGGACGGACGGCGACGGCGGCGTCGAGGTGCAGGGGCGCGGACGGACGGCGACGGCGATGGCGAGGTGCAGGGGCGCGGCGGCCACGACGTCGAGGTGCGGCAGAGGCGCGGATGGACGGCGGCGTGGAGGGGCAGGGGCGCGCGGACGGACGGCGGCGTCGAGGTGCGGTAGGGGCGCGGACGGATGGACGGCGACGTCGAGGGACAGGGGCGCGCGGACGGACGGCGATGGCGAGCTCCGACAGCCTGGCGGTGTGGTGGTATGTTCGGCGTCGTCGATTTGGGGAAAAATTCGTAAGTGGTTGTATATATAGGAGGCACCTTTAGTCGCGGTTGGAGCCACCAACCGCGACTAAAGGTCGGGCTGGCGAAATCGACCTTTAGTCGCGGTTGGTGGCTCCAACCGCGACTACAGGGGGACCTTTAGTCGCGGTTGGAGCCACCAACCGCGACTAAAGGTCTGGCTTCCCGTGTCGAATGTTTAGTCCCACCTCGCTAGTTGAGAGGAGCTCGCACCGGTTTATAAGCCCCGCCGCGATTACCGTGTTGAGCTCCTCTCTAATGCAGGCCTTCTGGGCCTACCGCACCTGTGCTGCCCTGTTGGGCCTACTGGGCCTGCATCCTGGCCCAATACGCCGTGGTGGCCCAGTAGGCGGGCTTTTTTTATTTACTTTACAGTTTTTTTTAATTTCTGTTTTTTTTTCTGAGTTTTTTTTGCTTTATTTAGAGTTAATGAGTGAATCTTTTTGCGTTAGGTCAAAAAAATTATAAACTTTCTGTTAGTGGCAGTAGTTTTCAAATTTGAATAGTTTAAATTCGAATTATTTGAAATTTGTGTGAATCACTAGTTTGTGAATAACTTTACTTTAAAAATAGATTTTGCAGTGATTCTTTTTTCTGCTGTTTAATATTAGCGTGTTTTATCATTATATTCAATTTGGTAATTCTTAGGTTATTTAAAAAATGAAATGCCTTTGTAACAGACGAGTTTTCGCCTGAAACCCTGATACTTCGAAAGAGATTGTCCATTTTGTACACGAAGTGCATCCAGTTTTTGCCGTAACCCTCTCAACTTTTTAGCGCATGCTATGTGGGTGAAATGATCATACCATGCCAACTTTCAACATTTTCAGAGTTCATTTGTAGTGCTTATCAATTTTAGGGTCATTTAGCTCAAAAAAATCAGTAAATGCATGAAAAATAGCAAATGAAGTCAGAAAGGGTTGAAAATTCATGACGTGGCTTCGAATGGTGCATACTGAACACACAAAAAGTCTGGAGTTGAAATAAGTTTAAAAAAATGAAATGCCTTTGTGACAGACGAGTTTTCGTCTGAAACCCTGATACTTCGAAAGAGATTGTCCATTTTGTACACGAAGTGCATCCAGTTTTTGCCGTAACCCTCTCAACTTTTTAGCACATGCTATGTGGGTGAAATGATGATACCATGCCAACTTTCAACCTTTTTAGAGTTCATTTGTAGTGCTATTCAATTTCAGGGTCATTTAGCTCAAAAAAATCAGTAAATGCATGAAAAATAGCAAATGAAGTCAGAAAGAGTTGAAAATTGACGACTTGGCTTCGAATGGTGCATACTGAACACACAAAAAGTCTGGAGTTGAAATAAGTTTAAAAAAATGAAATGCCTTTGTAACAGACGAGTTTTCGTCTGAAACCCTGATACTTCGAAAGAGATTGTCCATTTTGTACACGAAGTGGATCCAGTTTTTTCCGTAACCCTCTCAACTTTTTAGCACATGCTATGTGGGTGAAATGATGATACCATGCCAACTTTCAACCTTTTCAGAGTTCATTTGTAGTGCTTTTCAATTTCAGGGTCATTTAGCTCAAAAAAAATCAGTAAATGCATGACAAATAGCAAATGAAGTCAAAAAGGGTTGAAAATTCATGACGTGGCTTCGAATGGTGCATACTGAACACACAAAAAGTCTGGAGTTGAAATAAGTTTAAAATGCCTTTGTAACAGACGAGTTTTCGTCTGAAACCCTGATACTTCGAAAGAGATTGTCCATTTTGTACACGAAGTGGATCCAGTTTTTGCCGTAACCCTCTTAACTTTTTAGCACATGCTATGTGGGTGAAATGATCATACCATGCCAACTTTCAACCTTTTCAGAGTTCATTTGTAGTGCTTATCAATTTTAGGGTCATTTAGCTCAAAAAAATCAGTAAATGCATGAAAAATAGCAAATGAAGTCAGAAAGGGTTGAAAATGGACGACGTGGCTTCGAATGGTGCATACTGAACACACAAAAAGTTTGGAGTTGAAATAAGTTTAAAAAAATGAAATGCCTTTGTGACAGACGAGTTTTCGTTTGAAACCCTGATACTTCGAAAGAGATTGTCCATTTGGTACATGAAGTGGATCCAGTTTTTGCCGTAACCCTCTCAAATTTTTAGCACATGCTATGTGGGTGAAATGATGATACCATGCCAACTTTCAACCTTTTCAGAGTTCATTTGTACTGCTTTTCAATTTCAGGGTCATTTAGCTCAAAAAAATCAGTAAATGCATGAAAAATAGCAAATGAAGTCAGAAAGGGTTGAAAATTGATGACGTGGCTTCGAATGGTGCATACTGAACACACAAAAAGTCTGGAGTTGAAATAAGTTTAAAAAAATGAAATGCCTTTGTAACAGACGAGTTTTCGTGTGAAACCTGATACTTCGAAAGAGATTGTCCATTTTGTACACGAAGTGGATCCAGTTTTTGCCGTAACCCTGTCAACTTTTTAGCACATGCTATGTGGGTGAAATGATGATACCATGCCAACTTTCAACTTTTTTAGAGTTCATTTGTAGTGCTTTTCAATTTCAGGGTCATTTAGCTCAAAAAAATCAGTAAATGCATGAAAAATAGCAAATGAAGTCAGAAAGGGTTTATAATTGATGACGTGGCTTCGAATGGTGCATACTGAACACACAAAAAGTCTGGAGTTGAAATAAGTTAAAAAAAATGAAATGCCTTTGTAACAGACGAGTTTTCGTCTGAAACCCTAATACTTCGAAAGAGATTGTCCATTTTGTACACGAAGTGGATCCAGTTTTTGCCGTAACCCTCTCAACTTTTTAGCACATGCTATGTGGGTGAAATGATGATACCATGCCAACTTTCAACCTTTTCAGAGTTCATTTGTAGTGCTTTTCAATTTCAGGGTCATTTAGCTCAAAAAAATCAGTAAATGCATGAAAAATAGCAAATGAAGTCAGAAAGGGTTGAAAATTGATGACGTGGCTTTGGACATAATATTTCTTCGCGTTTCAAATGCCAAAACACATAAGTACACTACTATTACAAAGATTCCCTCCGGTTTGTCCGAAGTGGGACTTTCCGGATATATAAGTCCGGAAACTAACTAGAGAAGCCGGTCACATCCCAGAGTGGGATCTTTGGGTATAAAACTTTTTCTTCGCGCGTGTCCCTTTGTGCCGTAACCATGGAAAATTTTCATCGTTTAACTTGATGCTCGGGTCAACATTCACTGTGAAGGGAGCAATTTCATGAAACTTTTCATAATCTTCTGACATGTCTGTCTTGTCCTCCACTCCCACGATGTTTCTTTTCCCTGAAAGAACTATGTGGCGCTTTGGCTCATCATATGATGTATTCGCTTCCTTATCTTTTCTTTTTCTCGGCTTGGTAGACATGTCCTCACATAGAAAACCTGCGCCACATCATTGGCTAGGACGAATGGTTCGTCTGCGTACCCAAGATTGTTGACATCCACTATTGTCATTCCGTACTGCGGGTCTTCCTTTACCCCGCCTCCTGTCAGATTGACCCATTTGCACCGAAACAAAGGGACCTTCAAACCAAGTCCATAGTCAAGTTCCCATATCTCCTTTATGTAACCATAGTATGTGTCCTTTGGCCGATCGGTGTTTGCTGCATCAAAGCGGACACCACTGTTTTGGTTCGCGCTCTTTTTATCTTGGGAGATCGTGTAAATTGTATTCCCATTTATCTCGTACCCTTTGAAAGTCAATATAGTCGAAGATGGTAACTTGGACAGCAAGTACAGGTCATCTGCAACAGTGTCGTCATGCATGAGACGTGTCTGCAACCAACCGGCGAAAGTCTCCGTTTGTTCATGTGTAATCCAGTCGTCAGACTGCTCCGGGTGTTTGGAGCGTAGAATATTCTTGTCTTGCTCGATATACGGAGCCACCAAGGCGGAACTTTGTAGAACTATGTAGTGTGCTTGCGCCAAAGAATGCCCGTCCTGGCATATTACTGAATTCTTTCCTAGCGTGCCTTTTCCACCCAGTATGCCCTCATGCCGCGATTCAGGAACACCAATCGGCTTAATGTCAGGAATAAAGTCAACACAAAACTCAATGACCTCCTCTGTTTCATGGCCCTTGGAGATGCTTCCTTCTGGCCTAGCACGATTACGAACATATTTCTTTAAGACTCCCATGAACCTCTCAAAGGGGAACATATTGTGTAGAAATACAGGACCCAGAATGGCAATCTCCTCGACTAGGTGAACTAGGACGTGCGTCATGATATTGAAGAATGATGGTGGGAACACCAACTCGAAACTGACAAGACATTGCACCAAATCATTCTCTAACCTTGGTAGGATTTCTAGATCGATTACCTTCAAAGAGATTGCATTGAGGAATGCACATAGCTTCACAATGGCTAATCGAACATTTTCCGGTAGAAGCCCCCTCAATGCAACCGGAAGCAGTTGCGTCATAATCACGTGGCAGTCATGAGACTTTAGGTTCTGGAACTTTTTCTCTGCCATATTTATTATTCCCTTTATATTCGACGAGAAGCCAGACGGGACCTTCATACTGAGCAGGCATTCGAAGAAGATTTCCTTCTCTTCTTTGGTAAGAGCATAGCTGGCATGACCCTGAAACTACTTTGGATCCATGCCGTCTTCTCCGTGCATACGTTGCTGGTCCTCCCGTGCCTCCGGTGTATCTTTTGTCTTCCCATAGACGCCCAAGAAGCCTAGCAGGTTCACGCAAAGATTCTTCGTCACGTGCATCACGTCGATTGCAGAGCGGACCTCTAGGTCTTTCCAATAGGGTAGGTCCCAAAATATAGATTTCTTCTTCCACATGGGTGCGCGTCCGTCAGCGTCATTCGGAACAGATTGTCCGCCAGGACCCTTTCCAAAGATTACTTTTAAATCCTTGACCATATCAAGTATATCATCACCAGTACGGTGGCGAGGCTTCTTCCGGTGATCTGCCTCACCTTTGAAATGCTTGCCTTTCTTTCTTACGGGATGCCTGCTCTGAAGAAATCGACGATGCCCCAGGTACACATTCTTCTTACATTTATCCAAATATATACTATCGGTATCATCTAAACAGTGCGTGCATGCGTGGTATCCCTTGTTTGTCTGTCCTGAAAGGTTACTGAGAGCAGGCCAATCATTGATGGTTACAAACAGCAACGCTCGCAGGTCAAATTCCTGATGTTTGTGCTCATCCCACGCACGTACACCTTTTCCATTCCACAGCTCTAAAGTTCTTCGACTAATGGCCTTAGGTACACATCAATGTCGTTGCCGGGTTGCTTGGGGCCTTGGATGAGCACTGGCATCATAATGAACTTCCGCTTCATGCACAACCAAGGAGGAAGGTTATAGATACATAGAGTCACAGGCCATGTGCTATGATTGATGTTCTGCTCCCCAAAAGGATTAATGCCATCTGCACTTAAACCAAACCATACGTTCCTTGCGTCCTTTGCAAAGTCCTTCCACTTTCTCTCGATTTTTCTCCACTGCGATCCGTCAGCAGGTACTCTCAACTTCCCGTCTTTCTTACGGTCTTTTTTGTGCCATCGCATCAACTTCGCATGCTCTTTGTTTTGGAACAAACGTTTCAACCATGGTATTAGAGGAGCATACCACATCACCTTGGCAGGAATCTTCTTCCTGGGGCGCTCGCCCGCAACATCACCAGGGTCATCGTGGCCGATCTTATAGCGCAATGCACAGCATACCGATCATGCATTCAAATCCTCGTACTCACTGCGGTAGAGGATGCAGTCATTAGGGCATGCATGTATCTTCTGCACCTCTAATCCTAGAGGGTAGACAGCCTTCTTTGCTTCGTACGTACTGTCGGGCAATTCGTTGTCCTTTGGTAGCTTATTCTTCATTATTTTCAGCACCTTTTCAAATGCCTTGTCAGATACACCATTCTCTGCCTTCCATTGCAGCAATTCCAGTGTGGTACCCAGCTTTTCTTGTCATCTTCGCAATTTGGGTAGAACAATTTCTTGTGATCCTCTAACATGCGCTGCAACTTCAGCTTCTCCTTTCC
This sequence comes from Elymus sibiricus, assembly GCA_039707655.1. Classification (NCBI taxonomy): domain Eukaryota; kingdom Viridiplantae; phylum Streptophyta; class Magnoliopsida; order Poales; family Poaceae; genus Elymus; species Elymus sibiricus. The sequence goes on along the minus strand of CM077667.1, from coordinate 463,793,233 downwards.
ACTTGCGCAGTTTCTCTTTGCATCGGCAATGGCCCGACCAAGATCATCAGCGGGCTCATCTGATGCCTCTTCTTCAGCTCCTTCCCGCATTGCCGGCTCAGCTTCTTCCCCCATTGTTGTACCATCGTATTCATGGAACCCATGGCCAGGATAGCTGTCGTCATCCTCTTCTTCTTCATTCTCTTCCATTAGGACCCCTCTTTCTCCATGCTTGGTCCAATAGTTATAGCCGGACATGAAACCGGACTCAAACAGGTGGACGTGAATGGTTCTTGAGTTAGAGTAATTTCGATCATTCTTACAGCCAGCACATGGACAATACATAAAACCATCCGCCCGCTTGTTTGCCTCAGCCACAACCAGAAAAGTATGCACGCCATTAATGAACTGGGAAGAGCATCGGTCATCGTACATCCATTTCCGGCTCATCTTCATTACACAACACCGAAAAGACCAAATTAATACAAGTTCATACATAAAGTTCATACACACTTGTTCTCATAAAACAACATACAAACTCTCTAGCTAAAGCATTTAAATGCAACAACAAATGCGATCAAGATCGCAACTAAGGTAACAATTGATCCAACAGCATAGTGATACCAAGCCTCACTATCAGTGGCATATTTTTTAAATTTTCTAATCTTCAAGCGCATTGCATCCATCTTGATCTTGTGATCATCGACGACATCGGCAACATACAACTCTAGTTTCATCTTCTCTTCTTCAACTCTTTTCAATTTTTCTTTCAAATACTTGTTTTCTTTTTCAACTAAATTTAACTTCTTGACAAGAATATCTATGTCGGTTGCAATTTCCGGTTCACATACCTCCTAGATAAAAATATCTATGTCAACTTGATGGGCATAATTGTCATAAACACGAAATGCAACAAATAGTTATAAAAGAGAGTATATACCACATCCGAATCATAAACCGGACGAGGGCCGACGGGGACGGATATCAAAACCATGCCACTATGTATAACAAACAACCATATAGGTAAGAAAACTATACAAGTAACTATCTAAACCTTACAAACATGATTTTTTTTATAAAAAGGATAAGAACAAGAGGCTCACCAAGGTGGTGCCGGCGACGGGACGGTGCGGGCGATCGACGGTGGTTAGGACGAGGACGGGAAGGCACTAAGTAAACCACACCTACACATGCAAAGTAAGAAGTTAATTTGAGCTCAAATTGCATATAAATCAAATAAACTACCACATATAAATACTCCCAAACTAAAACCCACAAATCACTATACTTATAGAGCATTGCAAGAGCTAATCTAGCAATGAGAGATGAAAGGACAAAGTTGCTAACCTTTGTGAACACTTGGATGGATGGGGTGCCTCCAAATCTTGACAAATTTTGGCAAAAATGGAGGTGAGCTCGAGCAAGGGGAAGAACAAAGGAGGGGAAGAAGGGGAAAACAGGGAGGAGTGTGCTCGGGCTGGCCGAAGGGTTCATATAGGGGATCTTTAGTCCCGGTTCGTGGCACGAACCGGGACTAAAGGTGAGCCTATAGTCCCGGTTCGTGCCACGAACCGGGACTAAAGGTGATCGTGGGGCCCCAGGCTGACACCAGCCTGCCACAACCCCTTTAGTCCTGGTTCGTGGTACGAACCGGGACTAAAGGTCCGGAACGAACCGGGACTAATGATGCCCGTCCCGAACCGGGACTAATGGTCACATTAGTGCCGATTCAAAACCAGACCGGGACTAATGCTTTGGACAAAAGGTCTGTTTTCTACTAGTGTAATATGTTTTTGATCCTCGAAACTTTGATATTACACTCTTTTCTTTTTTGAGTTTTTTCTAAATTGTTTCTTGTGAAAAAAAATTAATGAAGCAATAGTAATACATACATTGTGATATGTTAGTTTCTCCTTATTTTCCCACTGAGTTTTTCGAAAGAGTTTCCGATGGGATATTGCACACATATCCTCCTATTTTTTTTCGCTGGATTTTTGGAGGAGTATATTTCAAGATGATCATCTACATAATTGAAGCGGATATTAGGGGGAGCGTTAGGATTTAATTAACATAAGTTTGATAAAGATAATCTCCACTTAAAAAACTGATGTATGGTTTGTCTCCCAAGAAGTTGCATCCCTATCTAACCTACTTGATCCTCTACTTGTGTCGCCTAAAACCATCACGGTTGTGCGATGCGCTGTATATATACGTAACCACAGGAATGTATTAAGTAGACTGTTCATTGTCATTTCCTCTGTTTCACATCACAACCCAACTATTCTTGAGGTTTTCTGCCCCAGGCCACCAGCGTAGTCACTGTTCCAACCCTCACCGACCTCTGACCTACCCGCACTTTCAAGAAATTTGGGCCATTTTTAGTATTGGCGACCTGGGCCTGATGGTTTACATGCTATTTTCTTCAAGAAATTTTGGCATATACTTGGTGAGGACATATCCCAAGAGGTTCTATTCGCTATAAACTCAAGACATATTCCTGCAGAGTGGAATGATACGTGAGTAGTTCTTATTCCCAAGACTGATTCTCCTGAGTTAATTACGCAGTATAGGCCCATAAGCTTGTCCAATGTACTATATAAAATAATTTCTAAGATGTTGTTGGCCAGACTAAATGGAATATTGCCTGAAATTATCTCTCCTACCCAGAGCGCTTTTGTCCCTGGGGGACTGATCACAGGTAATGTTCTTATTGCGTACGAGTGTGTCCATAAAATAAAGAACAAGAGATACGGGTAGCCTGGACTATGTGCTGTGAAGCTGGATATGCACAAAGCTTATGATCGTGTGGAGTGGATATTCCTGAGATGCATGATGGAAAAACATGGATTTCATGACCTCTGGATTGAAATGATTATGTCTTGCGTTTCATTAGTGAAGTATAAAGTAAGATTCAGCTCTCAAGAAACTGATATTTTTACCTCTTCTAGGGGGATTAGACAGGGGGATCCTCTCTCCCCATATTTATTCCTGATTTGTGCAGAAGGATTGTCTAGTATGTTGCATTACGAAGAAGTTGGTGGCACGGAGGGGATTAGAGTGTGCAGGAATACACCATTAGTATCACACCTTTTATTTGCTGATGATTCTCTAATTCTCATGAGAGCTGATGTGTTAAACGCAACTTCCTTACAGCAAGTACTGGATACCTATTGTGCAAGTTCAGGGAAAATGGTGAGCCTGGCTAAATCAAGTATATTTTTCAGTCATAATACTAGTGTGGTGTCGAAGGCAGAAATCAGCCAAATTCTTCATATAGACACTAAAGCCCTTTCAGATAAATATCTTGGGCTTCCAACTATAGTTGGTGCAGATAAGAGTGATTGTTTCATTCATTTTGTTGAAAGAATTAAGGAGAGACTACTAGGATGGATGGAAAATCAATTTTCTGTTTAAGGCAAACAAAATTTGTTAAAGGCGGTGGCACAAGTTATCCCTATTTTTGCTATGCCTGTTTTCAGTTTGCCCAAGGGGACATGCAAAGAAATTACAGATATTATTGCCCAGTTTTGGCTGGGGGGGGGGGGGGGGGGTGATGAAGATCCTAGGCGAATGCATTGGATGGCATGGTGGAAGCTCTGTATTCCAAAAAGTGAAGGAGGTATGGGTTTTAGAGACCTATATTCTTTTATCCAGCTATGTTGGCTAAACAGTGCTAGAGACTTATCACTAGCCCAGATTCTTTGGTGGCGAGAGTTTTAAAAGCTAAATATTATCCCAATGGAAGTATTCTTACTGCTACTAAAAAAATAGGTCATCCTTTACATGGCAAAGTATTCTTAAGGGGCTGGAAACTTTTAAGAAAGGTTATATTTGGAGAATTCGGACTGGGGAAGAAGTGAATATATGGAAGGATCCTTGGATCCCATCTAGTTCTGATTTGAAGGTTACCACCCCACGGGGCCAAACAGTGTTGACACGGGTGTGTGATTTAATTGATCCCATGACGGGCACCTGGGATGAGAACTTACTGCAAAATATTTTCTATCCTGTAGATGTCCGTAGAATACTACATTATTCCTATCAATCTCCATGCCTTTGTTGATTTTATTGCTTGGCAACCAAACCGGACTGGTATGTTCTCTGTTCGAACAGCTTACCATTTACCTTGGATGCATACTTTTTGAGCATATACAACTATGATGGAGACCCCTGATGGCCCGAGCATGGCGGATCGCCAAAGGTTCAACGAGGATGCCCGTTGAGAGGTGGCCAGGCAGCACAATGAGGCATGTAGAAGCATGGCATTGGAGGTGACAGGGAAGTAAAAGAAAACGAAAACATAAAATAAAAATCCCACTAACATGTGGGTCCTCTGTGTCGATGTGTGTCGGTGTAGGCAAAAGAAGATAGAACTTTGAGGTGATGTTACTCAACCCCCATTTGAACTTTGCATGTCTAAAATGGGGCTGCTGGAGATGCCCTACAAGATAAATTACCAGATAAATCCTGTGATACCTTCTTAACTACTCCCTCCGTCCTAAAATGGTTGTCTTACATTTGTCTACACATGGATATGTGTATCTGTATCTAGACACGTTTTATTGTTAAATACATATGTATGTAGATAAATCTAAGACTAGCTTTTTGGGAGGGAGGTAATACACATATATCAAATATTATATGTAGAAAGTAAAAGAGAATGTTAACACAAATGTAAAGTGAAGCTCGTGTATCCTTTGTTGATGATTAGTACAGATATATAGTACATGGGGGACGCCTTGAGGGTCGGTTTGCATGGCGCAAATTCAGGGGAGACAACTACCGCATGGCGATTGCTCATGGCTGTTTGGATAAGGGGAGATTCACCATAATTAGTTAATTACACATAACACCCCCTAATCTATGCTTCTCCAATCTAGATTATTCACCATAAAATTGAAATGTTCCTCAAAATTCGAATACTCTGTTGCCGAACATACATAGTTAAAATTATTGATATTCATCATTCCAAGTTTCTAACTGTCGAAGCAAACATCGAAACGTAACCGTTCCATTCCACCTAGTACCCATAACCAAACATAGAAACGGAACCAACCCATTCCAGGAGAATGTAACCATGACATTTCATTCCTCTTCGTTCTCGAACTAAACACACCGTTCGTGAACAAATCAGTTGCATGATTTGACTCGCAAGATATGCAATATAATGATATTACTTATTGTTAGTTAGATATGCGTTTGGATTTTCCCCGAAGAGGAATGGGATGTAGTATAGTGGTAAAAAATATTTTCCTCAGTTAGGAACCAAGGTTATCGAACCAATAGGAAACCACGCAAACAAATTATCAACGGTACCTATGCAGACAATTGCAAATACTTGCACGCAACGCGGACAAGACGGTTGTCAAGCCCCTTGTACTCGTTAATTGCAAGGATCAAATCTAGTAGTGTAGGATAGATAATTATAAATAAAAGATAATAAATTGCGACAAGTATTTTTTATGTATTTTCAAAATATATAATAGGTGGATGGACCCGGGGGCCGGGGGGATAGCGTTCACTAGTGGCATCTCTCTCATGAGCATGGTAGCGGTGGCCGGTGCACAAATTACTGTTGGGCAATTGATAAAAATAATAATTATGTCATTATTCATGGCATGATCAATACACAGGAATTACGCCCGTGATAAGTAAACAGTGAAACTTACTGACGCCTACTATTATTACTCCCCCAATCGACCGCTATCCAGCATCCAGTAATGCTTTAAGTAAGATGACATAATGTAAAAAAAGTAAGTCGAAATAAAGACCCATTGTTATATCTTTAGTAGCAACAATACAAATAAGTGCCTCGCTACTCCTCGTGTCACAAAGTGAGGACACCACAAGATTGAACCTATTATTATGCACCACTCCCGGCCCTCTGAAGATCTAGTCATCTAGTTGGCCAAAGCAAACTTATAGATCAGAAAACATACATCGCTATATGAAATCACACATAATAAATATCAGATTGGATCAATTACTTTCAAAGAATAATTTGAATATAAAGTCACAAGTAATCAGATCCCAACAAACATACTGTAAAGATTACATCGGATAGGTCTTCGAAGAGATCATTGTATTGAATATCACGAATGAGAGAGAGATAGAGAGAGAGATCGATAGAGAGAGAGAGGGAGAGAGAGAGAGCTATCTAGCTACATGCTATGGACCTGTAGGTACTTGTGGAACTACTCACACATTATTGGAGAGGCAGCAAGGTTGATGAATATGGCCTCCGTGATTCTGGCAGAGTACCGGAAAAGCCTTCAGACGGGATCGCAGAGGACCAGAGACTTGCAGTGGCGGAAAAAATTGTTTCGGGAGCTCCTCTTGGGTTTTTGGGATATTATAGAATTTATAGGCCAAGAGGCGGTGGAACGGACCCACGCGGAGGTCACAAGGGGTGTGTCCTATGCCCTTTTCACCGCCTCATGCAACGTCTAGACTCCCTTCGAAGCTTCTAGATCTTGATTTTGTCCAGAAAAAATCGTCAAAATGTTTTGTCGCGTTTGAACTCCGTTTGACACAGATTTTCTGGAAAACCAAAAACATACACAAAACAACAACTGACACCGGGCACGGGGTTAATAGATTAGTTCCCAAAAATTATATAAAATGGTATATAAAATATACAAGATTGATAAAATAATAGCATTAAACAATCAAAAAATATAGATACGTTGGAAACGTATCACTTATTATGTATTAACATGTTTGCATCTAGGCAACACAGGCAACATTATCTTTGAGATAATGGTTTGGTGGATGTAGTCACGAGGTCTATTTCGAAGAATTTCATGGGTTGTTATGTCCAGATGTTTGATGCCTTGGAGATATCGAAAGATATTGTTGACACCAAATCAATTATGTTTGGTGGGTGAAATGGCACTAGGATATGGAACTTTGTGTCCCAATGTCGCATTTCAATCTTTCTTTTATGTCTAGAGATTGAACAATCATGGTAATTATAGATGAACAAGACTTGTACATACTGAATGCTCTAATATATTATGGATATGGACAAGATCATGTACCATAATGTATGTGTGAAGGTGGTAGAGGTTTTACCAAAATCTTTCATCTCAAATTATGTCAGTTGGATGATCAATTGCTTAACATGTGTGCGTAATCATCAGTCTAGGAGTAATTCTTATGTATAAAGAACTCACTGCGTTGGTAGTATCAAAATTTACTGACATCTATAAGTTGTATAGCGACTCGTTGATTTTATACAATGTATGTTGTGTTTTGCATTTCGATTCAGAAGTGATATTCCATCTGAAATCATGCATCCATAGCTCAATCTAGTGACCCACATAGATATGTAGGCACGACATCTATGAACTGCATAGATAGATAATGTATCGGAAAGAGATTCACCTTCACATCACGCTTACAAAAAATTATAATGTCTTGGAATGAGATTTTGTATTGCCAATATATTCGACAAAAAATTACTCCAGCGTCCACTCACTCAATCACGTTCACATCACAATTACAGAAGCTGGACTTGCTGTAGTTGCATATGCACGCATCAGTGGAACACCTTCCCGGCTGTGTGATTCACCACCCAGCTTTCCATCTCACGCATCAGTTCCGTTTGAATCCACATCGGCCCCTCGACGAACTCACAGTACAACTTCTCAAGAAGCAGAGCGTTGCAGAGCAAGAACCTGACAAGCATCCTCTGCGCTCTACCGCCTTGGTAATGCACCAAGTTTATCCTTCTCACCTGGCTCCTCAGGAACAGTGTGATCTGTACGCTCGCCCTCAGCACATTGTCCATGCTATCGTACTGGTTATAGTGAGGATGGTGAGCTTTGAGGAGCTCCACTATTTGGCAGTCACAGAAGTACTGTTGGCCGTCATGGTGCGTTTCCGGAGGTGGTGGTTCGAAGAACAGAGTTAGGTGCTCCCCCGAGAATTGTGTTTGTCGAGGCGAAATGACTAGGGTCGTTGCGCAACACACGTCCATTTAGCCGGAGGTAGCGGAGGCTCGGAAAAAACGGAAGCTCCACAAAGCAGGAGCCCATCCGCGGAGGATGGGTACAGATATTTCCCGGACATGAACTATTGCAGGAAGGAACCGAGCATGGCAAGTTGTTCCGATGACGAAGAGTAATATTACAAAGCATATTGCTCCTAAATTATTTTATCCCCGTTGGTTACAGGAAAATGGGGAGATACAAATTTGCAAACGAAGTCATGGGGTAATCATGTTGATTTGTTTACATAGTCCTTACAATTATTTGAGGAGTATATCTATAGAATTGGTATTGCACTCTTTTCTTTTATGAGTTTCTCTATAATGGTTTCTCATGGATTTTTTTCAATGAATCAATAGTAATACATACAACATAGTACAATCAAAGTGGCTCACATAGACGAGAATACAGTCATCCCTATGAACGCATGCGTGCACATCCTATCCCAATGAGCACCTCTAAAAGAATGAGCCGACACAGTATCTTGAGATTTTACGAAGTCAACACAGGCGTCTCATAGTTGACGGGAACGTTTCCTCCCACCGAACGAACATCGCCAGAAGGCTGAAACAAATTCACAAAAATACGAGTACCAACGTCAAGTCTTTATGGCTCTATAAAATGGACCTACTGCAGATGCCCTACAAGATAAATTACCGGATAAATCATGTGATATCTTCTTGATTACACATATGTCGAATGCATTGGACCATCTTTTACAAAAAATTACTCCAGCGTCCACTCACTCAATCACGTTCACATCACGAAGATTACAGAATCTGGACTTATTGCAATTACATGTAGACATATCAGTGGAACACCTTCTTTGCTGTGTCGTTCACCACCCAGCTTTCCATCTCACGCATCAGTTCCTTCTGAATCCACATTGGCCCCTGTGCGAACTCACAGTAAAACTTCTCAAGAAGCAAAGAGTTGCGGAGCAAGAACATGGCAAGCATCCTCTGCGCTCTGCCGCCTTGGTAATGCACCAAGTTGATCCTTCTGACCTGGCTCCTCAGGCACGGCGCGACCCGTATGCTCGCCCTCAGCGCGTTGTCCAGGCTGTCGTACTGGTTGTAGTGAAGATGGTGAGCGACGAGGAGCTCCACTCTTTTATGGTCACGGAAGTAGTGTTGGCTGTCATGGTGTGTATCCGGAGGTGGTGGTTCGAAGAACAGGGTCAGGTGCTCAAGGTTCGGGGCTCCCTTGAGAATTTTGTTTGTCGAGGCTACATGGTCAGGGTCGTTGCGCAGCACACGTCCGTTTAGCTGGAGGCAACGGAGGCTCGGGAACAACGGAAGCTCCACAAAGCAGGAGCCCATGCGAGCGGAGGACAGGTGCAGGTATTTCCCGGACGTGAACCGTTGCAGGAAGGAACCGAGCATGGCAAGCTGTTCCGGTGATGAAACCTCATCGACGCACACCGCGCAAATGTCGAACTTGCACGACGAGATGGACGGAAAACCGCCGCCGCCCGGCAAGGTGAGGAACGAGTTGCCTGGGACACCGCCACGGTACTCCAAAGATCGAAGCTCTGACGGGTCGATGGTGACGGTGTGTAGCTTGTAGCAGCACCGGACGATAAGCCTTCGGAGACACGTGTTGTCGAGGAGGTAGAGCGTGGTCACCGTGGCGCAGGCCTCGAGCGTCAAATCCGCCAGGATGGTGCATGCGGAAATGAGCCTCTGTACGTGCTCCTCCGCGTCGGGGACGTGGGTGAGGTGGAGAGCCCTGAGCGCTGGCAGGCTGATGGTCGCCGGCGGGCAGAGCTTGCAGGAGCCAAGACAGAGTGACCGCAATGCGGTGGAGGAGAAGAGCTGCGTGGGTACGGTGTACAGTGCAGGCGGCAGTTTCCAGTAGTATTGTGGAGCCGACTCGTCGGCGCTAGAAGCGACATCGTCGTTGTCGTCGATAGCCTCGGGGGCAACGGGAGTCTTCCTCTCCCCGCCGACGTCCTCGTCTGAGCTAGCACCGTGGTCATCGTCTGAGCTAGGGACGTCTTGGCTGGGGTCAGGTCGGCGGCAGACGGGGACGCGGCGGAGGCAGAGGTGGACCTGGATCTCTGGGCCGGTATGCCTCAAGGCGCCGGAGACCCACAGATCTACCGCGGAGGCGTCACCGCCGGCGTAACTTTCCAAGGCGACGCGGAGCACGCGCAGCGGCACCGATGCGGCGGTGGTGTCCTGGCACAAGCTGCGGCCGTACAGGGCCTTGGTGACGACGCCGGTGAAGGGCCGCGGCGGGTTGGGGTCGTAGTATCCACCGTTCGAGTCGTAGTCGGGGATGGGCTTTTCCGGCTCCTCCAGGGAGACGGTGTGGACGCTGGCGAAGACGTGGCTCCACCGCGACGAGAGAACAGCGGCGCGCGCGGCCTCCTTGGCGCCGAGGAAGGAGAGGATGTGGCCGAGCACGCCGTCCCCTAGCTTGCTCAGGCGGTCCTCACGCCCCTGTCCGGCCTGACCGGCGATCAGCGGATGATCTATCACGCGGCGTCGGCGTGCGATCTGCGGATCTGCCAAGTGCCAAGGTTTATGTCTTGCGTGGAGGGTTGAAATAACCGACGTACGTTGCCTTCAGATACGTATACGAGTTCGTGTAGAGGTGGAAGGCACAAATATACCTAACGTGTCAAAAAAGAAGAGCACGTACCTACGTGCATACAAGTGTTCAATCAATGTACTGATTTCATTAGCTTGCATTAGCTTGATTCCCAGAGTGCATTAGCTTGCTGGCTGTTGGGATGGTTCGCCGGTGCAGCCGACGAAGAAAAGGAGGCGATGTTGCAAGCAGTCTACGAACTCTGGCTAGCACGCAATGAGGCGAGGGATGGAAAGAGGATTGCTCCCCCACATGATATAATGACATCGGTTTACACTCATATGCAGGAATGGAGGAGTATCCACGAGCCCAAGGGGCGATCACAGAAGGCCAAGATCAAACCAAGGTGGGAGCCACCGGAGGATGGATGGCTGAAAGTGAATTCGGACGGTGCCATATCCAAGTATGGTGAAAAGGCTGGAGGGGGCGCTGTCATTTGAGATCATAATGGTGCATTTATGGCTGGCATGTGCTATTTTTTTCCTCATATAGTTGATCCAGAAGCAGCTGAGATGACGGCTTGTAGACAAGCAATCCGGCAAGCGATTGATAATGGTGCAAACAAAATCCATATGGAGCTGGACAGCTAGTCCGTGGTGAATATGATCAACAAGCCGATGAAAAATCTATCTTCAACGGGGCCATGGATTCAGGAGATTAAGGGGATCCTTAACTCGGTGGAGGCCTTTAGAGTTACTTGGATTGGACGTTCTACTAATATTGCCGCGCATAAACTAGCGAAAGTAGGCGTAGGAGAGGAGAGGTCTCAGATTTGGCTTGGGGTTCCCCTAGATTTTATTTTAGATGTAATTTCGGATGACATTCCAAACTTATTAAGTTAAATAAAGCGGCAAGATTACCACTAAAAAATGTACTGATTTCATGATCATAATGTTGTACTGTCACTTGGTTCTAGACGATGATATGATGGTTTTGCACGTGTGCCGTTTAGCACTCCGACCAGGAAATAATTATATGTACAAAAAACCTGAAAAAGGGGACCTATAGGGGAAGTAAGGATAACCATATAATAAAAAATAATAAAAAGTCTATGTAATTTGGACATCCAACGGCCGGCAATCCGTCCGCGGACGGACCAGTCCGCAGATACGAATGCGGAAGGACGACATCCAACGCTAACCGCATACATTTTAACAACAACTCGAACAAACCACATAAAATTCGTGCACACACTGTCGGATTCCATGCAAACATGACGAATTTCGTACAAATACGATGGATTCCATTACATTTCGAACATCTAGAACAAAAAAAAAGACCCGCCCCTAAACCTATCATACGGCGGTGGCGCCGGACGTCCAAGCCCGTGTCGTCATCCATCCGCTTTCTTCATGAGCACCGGCGATAAGACCGATGAAGTGAAGGTGCTGTCTCTGGCGAGAAAGAGTAGAACACGGGAGATGGAACGGCTAACATGGGCACAAGGCCCTGCTGCCTTCGGTGCCCTACTCATCCTCGGAGGAGTCTGCGCCCTGTCCGTCGTCCGTGGACGTGAGGTCCGCCAGGAAAATGACGGCGCCTTTGCTGTCGTCGTCCCACCGGGCCGCCTAATGGTTCGTCGACGGTGCGTAGGAGGCGCAGGTGGCATTGTTCTCTTCCACGATCGATCGTCTGGAACGGCGCATCTATGACAGTCGCTTCCCGGCGAGCGGCGGCTTGAGCGCGGATGGCATTGTAGATGGCATACTGCTACGCGACGAAGTTCGGGTTTGTCGTGGCCATGGACGTCAGGGCCTCCTGTCTTGTGCGCTCGCTGTCGATCTGACCCAACGTGAGCCGATGTTGCTCCAGCGTCCGCTCTAACCCTAACGTACGCGCCGGCGCAGGCTTCTTCTCTGCCATGGTGGCGTTGCAGTGCATCTGAGTCTGCGCCATGGTGTAGCCGGAGTGCACAGGAGGCACGGGAGACGGGGTGGTATCATCGGAGCTCGTCTCCATCGTGGTGTCGTGCTCTTCGTCGTCGGAGACCTCAGGCAAGCTGGCCTCGATCCGCCTGGCATGGCGGCTCTGCTTTACCTCTGGGAAAAAGTTGTCGCACAGAGCTTCGCTGCCTGCAGTTAATGCGGATGTGGTGCAAGGGAGGAGGATGTGGAGAGGATGTGGAGCAGATGCGTTGTGCTGTGGAGATAGCCGAGCGTGGCCGCCTTTATATAGCGGATTCGGATGAGGCCATGCGTCAATGCGAGACGCCGAAAGGATGTGGAATGGATGCGTTGTGTTGTGGAGATAGCTGGAGGTTTCTGTGCCGGTGAGCCTACTTCATGGTGGCATACAAACGGCCGAGTCATTGAACGGGTGTTGTAGATATCCGTCACGTCCCGTCTAATCACGCGTCTCCGGCGCTGAACAGGCGCGGACACCGGAGACGCGTCGGGGGGCGGCGTCCTCGGCGAGCGAACCGCTTCCATGCCGGCGCCTATGAGAGTTCGTGTCCCAACCTCGTCGATGGTGGCCTCAGTGTTCATACAATCATTACACGTTTGAATGTTGTCAATTCTAAGGCGTCTCTCTCTGCATATAAGATGATAAATGTGTTCTTTTTTCTGTGAGGTTTTGGCGAGGCGTGTATGCGTGGATGTAGATGTGTTTTGGTCTGCAATCATGGTTTTGCTGACGTGTTCACTTTCAATCCGGATCGACACCGGTATAAAAAATAGATCATGCGCTATTAATAAAGGTTGCACTCTAAACAACATGCACAAAGCTATGCATGGTCAAGAAAAAAAAGGAAAACGAACCCCAAAGCTATCGGATCCGTGATTGGAAAACTACAACAATAGTCATATCTGCATCGATCATCTCATGACACCACACGGATGACGAGGTTTTTTAACAACCTGAAGGCGTTCAATCGCTGAGATCACTGGATCCGACCATTGAAGGCTAGAATCTATGTTTTCACCCTGAAGAACCAGTCTGAGCATATCCATGTAATGCCTTCAACAAGGTAACGGTGCAATTGCCTGACACAAGTAAGACGTAGGATTTAACACCGGAGCTTGAGACAGGGTGCTAGAAAAACACCGCCATCGACATCACTTGTGTGTTGTCGTCATAATTTTATCAAGATCGCAGAAGGTACATGCGATGTGCGACCGCCGTCGCTACACAAATATTCATCTACGTCAAGTCGTCGCCCGTAGTTTGTAACTCTCCACTGAAGACAACCATGAAATCTAGAGAGAGGACCCTCACTCGGGTGGATGAATAATGCCTTTCATAATACCATATGTTTTTTTGCGAAGAAGTTATATGTTTACCCTATTCTATTTCTATATTTTCCACATTTTACTTGGGTGTAATAGTCGTTAGAGCATCTCCAACAAAAGGTCTATCAATCACATATCTTCAAGACTAGAAGGGCTGGGTGCGCTTTGCTGCACCGTCGGTGTTGTTGGGTTTTCATAAAAGAAAATACTCCCTCTGTATCAAAATGTAACGTGTAATTTTTTTGAGAAGTCAAATCTTTTTAAGTTTGACCAAATTTGTAGAGAAATATATCAATATACATAATATCAAATCGCATTAGATTCATCATGAAATAATTTTTTATTTTTATTGATTTAGTATTGTGAATGTCAATATTTTTGGCTCTGAACTTGGTCAAAGTTAAAGATATTATACTTTTTGAAAACTTAATACACCTTATATCATAAAACTGAGTGAGTATTTGGTTTGGTGAGGGGGGGGGGGGGGGGGGCGACGGAGTGTGTGTTTTTATTTATAATGCAGCGTGTTCGATAGCCTTCAGTGGTTTGATTCACTGTTATTTGCTAATCAATCCATACTTTTGTGTGAAAAATTCATCGGTGGCTGCATGTTCTATATTGGCGCTACAATATCACATATTGACACTTCTTTTTTATTGGGTGAGAGGGATGTCGGTTGATTGATATGTTTATAGATCGATTGTTGCCGGTTGATTTGGAAAATCGTTGAACTTGTCAAAATCGTAAACCAAATCTAAAATTAAATACCTCGATGGAATAAGAGAGCTTCAAAAATTAAAGAGCACAAGGAATAAAAGAATATAGTTACAGAGATGAATTAAAATAACTTATTAAGAGAGATGAATTAAGAAAAATAAGAAAGCTCCTTGAGAAATTGTTGACCCGGTCAAAATCGGATGACCCAATTATAAATTGGAGACTTCAATTGATTGTGAGTACTTAAAATTAAGGAGCATAGTGTATTTATAAATATAGTATAGAAAAAATTGAAAAGGAGAGCTTTGAGAACTGTTGACCCGGTCAAAATCGGTGACCAAATGTCAATTGGAGACCTCAATTGAATGTGGTGTTTCCAATTCTAAGAAGATTAGTGTTATAGTATATACATGCTCGAGAGCAATAAAAAAGACATGCAATAGATGATGCAAAGTGTTGTCTTTTTCAAAAAGGATCCAGATCTATTATCGAAATTCAATGGAAGTACAAAGCACCTCCAAAATAATAGAAATACATCAAGATTCTGAGACCATTGAACGACCACTACCGCCGCCTGAACGAACCACCGACGCGCCACAATCATGGCTCTGGAGCTTGCTTGCCCTTGTCGCTGATATCCAAGAAGTCTTGGTGGACGTGGGTCTAAGATCCAACACCCTGAAGCCGCAGTCCTCGTCGTTGATCCCTTAAATGGATTTGAATCACCTGACACCAAATGTCATCACACAATGAGAAATGGTAAAGACATGGTTTAATAAATAGTTTGTAAATCTACCATCCCAGAACATCGTTTATTATGCTAGGCTACACATCCTCCATTTTTAGTAAAGTTTGTACATCTATCATCTGGCACTTGCAATCATGAAAAAAGTTTGTACATCTACATATCTTGCATTTTACAAATTGTTTTTTAGTTTGGTGAAGTGATGGTTTTTAGTAAAGAGAAACAAATAGGAAGTGAAGACCATGTTTTTTTCTCCTTATATAAAATCAAAGTGAGGACCCTTTTTTTTTAGATGAAAGCAAGGTCCAGGTATTACTACAGCTCTGGCCCAACAGAACTCAAATAGAAAATTCTAGGGCCAACTGAGTTATAGCTCAGCCCGTTCACCGTTGACGTGTTTATAGACTCGAGCCTACTCGGGTACGAATATCCCCATGACCCGAAGATAAAACCAATCGCGATCGCATCGCTGGTCGCGAGGCATGCGATGATCAGCGACGACCGCCTGTCCGACCTCCCCGACGACCTCCTCCGGCGCATCTTCCACTTCGCCCCCGCCAAGGAGGCCGCCTCCACAACTGCGCTCTAGCGGCGCTGGCGCACGCCGCTCTGGCGCTCCACCGGCGCCGTAAACCTCGAGACGCGCGTCCTCGACTACGACCGCCACCACCACCGCCGGTACATTGACAGAAAAGAAGACGAGGCCGGATTTGTCTCCCGGCACGAAGCATTCGTCTCCGCGGCCATGGCGGCGCTGGACGCCGCGGCCGCGGACGACCACGTTACCAGGCTCACCTTATGCCTCAAGTCTGACGGCGGCGACGTGGTTGCTGAGTTCCTGAACGGAAGCTCCTTGTTGACACCAGATTTTGGCATGGTCAAAAACATAATTAAAAAGGTCTCAAATGGAAAAGTGCTCAAAGTGAGAAAGTTCCGTATCATTGAAAGGAGAAACTTTGATATTTGGGCCATAGCCATCCGAGGTCAGCTCTAAGGCCGAAGTTGTGTTCGAAGTGCTGAGATTTTGTATGCAGAACACTATTCGGCTGATTACGCCCCCAAGAAGGCCTCTTATGAGAAAAGTTTCTACACGGATTGTCTTCGTCTCGTCGAATCGGTCGATTTTGATATAAAAATCGTCTCAATCCAAGATCGTATGCAAAAGTTACGACCGTTACAAGATTGCTGCTACAGCATAGGGCGGTAGTACCGCTCCAATAAGCGGAAGTACCGCTCGAGCGGTACTACCGCGCCTACTACCGCGCCTACTACCGCTTACGAAAGTTCTTTTCTGCACGTCTCTGGACCCTCGAGACCTTAAGCGGAAGTAGAGCGGTATTCAGAGCGGTACTACCGCTTTATGCGGTACTACCGTGCCCAGAAGCGGTACTACCGCTTGCCTATAGCCGCGCAGATTCGGGCAGATCGGAAAGTCCGAGTTTGGCTGCGTTTTTTGACCCTTTGGAAGGAAATCTGGGTCCGTGTCCTGTACGGGAAGTCCAACCCCCTCTTAAATAGAAGAGGTGATGGCCGATTAAAACAACACACAATCGAACAAACACATCTACATCTTTTACCCTACTTTTATCCCTCTCCCTCGTATCTTTCTCTCTCGTTCTCCGTTCGTTCTTCGTGAAGGAGGGCAGCGATCCACGAGGCTCCAGGGGCGTTCAGGACGACTTGGAGCAGCCAATCGTCGCCGGGTACTCTGACGGGGTCCCTCCCGAGTAACCGGGGCGTCTGGTGTCAAAAGCGCCGGCCGGATTGTCTTGCGTATCGCGCTTCCGGCAGGCCTCCCACGGTGCGAGCTGCGGAGCATCTCCCTCGGCGCCGCGGGTACGCGTGACGCGTTCGTGTGTCAACACACTTTTTGGCGACTCCGCTGGGGATCGAAGCTTTGAACGGTCTCCGGCCCGTTCTTGCTACGAAGAGATCGTCATCTAGGGTTTGCAATCTACAAAGGTAATATGAATACCCAATCCCCTCATGTAGATGCAAATAATTCATATGGTGTTACTAGATCGCTCAATGAATATACTCTATCGGCCAGCCCTTGTTCTTTCAATCATGCATATAATTACGTGCAAAGGCCTATTCAAAGTAATGCCTCAACTTCTTATGATACTAGTAACATGCACCATATGTATTCCAACTCTCATGCATCGGCAACCCCAGAAATTCGTATGCCGATGAACAACATGTTGAGTTTGGTTGATCAAGTTGAAACACCCCATGTAAGAACTTCCAATACCATGCAACAAAGTGTTTCACCTTTTTATTCATCGGCAATTAATTTGCAACATGTTAATCCAACCATGCCGATGGACGGGAGAATTGGCCATGCTACTAGCTATTCGGCCAATTACCCTCAAACGTCATATGCTACACCTCATGTTACTAATTTTTCAGCACCGTATGCAACTGTAGATGTTCATAATTCGGCCCCACACCTTCATGGTCATAGCCGAATAAGTGAAAATTTTGCAGGAACACACGTGCCTTCATCGAATACTGTAGCATATAATGCATCTTCTACACAATTGCAAAATTTCGGTAACACCTCATTGCCGAAAGAATATGACAGTACCATGGAGCAATCCCTTTCAGAAGCTGACATGGCTGCATTAAAAAAGAGACTAGCCCAAAATGACAGGATTAGTGCTCTTTGCCTTGAACAATATGAAAAGGGTTTGTTTCCTGATTATAATGCAATAAAGGCTAGAGTTTTGCAAGAAGATGAATCATTGCCAATTGATAGACTATGCGAGGAAAAATATAGCTCTACACCAATGCATATGTCTTCACCTACTGCTGCAGTATATTATACACCCCCTACACAATTCCAAACTTTCGGCAACACCCATGTGTCATTGCCGAAAGAATCTAAAAGCATTGGGGGGCAATCATATCCAGAGTGGGCTGAAATCGAGAAAAATCTTAAAGCCAATTTTGCCGCTCGCCGCCAGAAACAAATAGAAAAAGAATTGGCTCAAAGAAAAGAAGCATTGCCGGTTGATATCATTGATGAAAAGAATGATGATTCGAAGAGTGAAAGTTCTTCGGCTGGAAAAGCCGAATCAACTAGTGTGTATTCCGAATCCATCAAATCCAAAGAGGGAAGCACCATTGAGAAAGGGCATGGCAAGCACAAAACAGCTGTGCTTGATTTTTCTGAAGTTGAGGGAACCTATTTCCTTTTCTACGAGTTCCGTGCCAAGGAAATTGATGAGCATCAAGAACAAAGCAATATGGCCGAACAGAGTTTGGTTAGTGATGAACATCAAGAACACAAACGTGCAGCTAAGCAAAATTTGCTTGATAATCATTCGAGTGATGAAGCACGGAATCAAGAAAAAGATAAATATGAAGCGTTGGAGAGTCATTCAAAAGTGGATCAAAGTATTATTCAAGTGATACAACCATCATACTCTCCCAACGTGTATGAAGAGGTATGTCTACCAAGTAATTTACCTATTTTCAGATTTGGTCACTACTTTATTGTAGATGCATCTATTGGAAAAATTATCATAAATACTTTTGAAAGACCAATGAAGAAGGGTGATTTACTTGTTAGCAACAAAATTATTATAGAGCATATCGGTCAACCCATTACACCATTTATAGAGATCGATAAAGACTCACTATCACAGTCAAAGCACTTCCCAGTGTTTTATTTAAAGTTTATATATACATGGGTAGCTTTGTTTATTTCATGCTTGGCTTGCATTTGGTCTCAAATGAGACATATATGTTATAACAGTTTTGATTTCAGAAACATAAAGCCAAGGCTTGAATCTTTTGAGAAAACCGATGCTATTGCAATATCTTATCCAAAGTCATCGGAAATAGAGTGCGAGACACAATGCATAGCCGAATGGGGTGATGCAAAATCTGAACCATTCGTTTGCTCAACTCCAAAGCCGTTCTCACAACAAGATCGGCTAGGGAATAAAAAGTTTACCTTCAATTCAAGCATGTGTGATCGAATATTTGATTTGTTGCTGAAAAATAATTATGTAAGAATTCGTAATCACCATGTTGAGTCATCTATCCAAGAACGAATGTATTGTAAGTTGCATGATTCGTTCAAGCATAATTTTGAGGATTGCAACATGTTTCGTCAAATAGTTAAATCGGCCATTGATAAAGCACGATTGAGATTTGTTGAAACACCAAAGGATGACCAGTCTATTCCGATTGGTCCTGATGGCAAAAAGTTTTTGCATCGACTGCTTCAAGCCGATCCATTTAAAGAGAAGGTAAAAACTGCGGATGATGGGATCAAGCTTTCAAGTAAGGAAGTTGTTCAAAAGCACAATGATAATATTCTTGAGAGCGAAAATTCCATCAAAGTTGCAATGAAGACGCCAAGTACTGGGGGGCAACAAGGAAATCCAAAGATCGATGTGAGCACAACCAAAGAAAGCAAAGGCCGAGGTAAGCACAAAGGTAAAAAGCCGAAAGTCACTTTCGCGCAGCTATTGGAAAAATACCAGAAGATGAGTGAAGAGAAGAGTGCTTATCGGCCAACTAATGCAAAAGCATCAAGATCACCCCCTAGGCGCAAATCTGAAGATCGGTATTGGCAAAGTGAGAATTTCAATGCAACATATTTGTATCCTTATTTTGGGCCGCCAATGCCGATGCCATGGATACCTCCCTACGCTAATTTTTATCCATATTCATCATGGGACGGGTATGATTCAAGTGCACATTATCCATCTTATTTTAGACCATCTCACAAACATTATGCAGCTCCAAGAGGATCAACATTTGATGAACAATCGCATGTCAAAGACCGTTTCAATCATAAGGAATCGGTCCGGAGCTCAAGGAATAATAAAGAGGAGGTCAAGCAAGTTTATCGCGTTAAAAGAGATGGTCGTAAGAGTGCTACTTCAGATTTGGTCTCAAATAAACAAGAGCCAATTAAAGTGTTGACATTGGCTACTAAATGCAATGAGGCAAGTCAATCAGGTGCCAAATCTGAAGAGAAGAAATTGAGAGTGCACAAGGTAAAACAAGAATTGACATTGCTTGAAACAAAATCACAACCGAGGCGTCCACTCGGCTTATCATATTGGCAAAGAAAGGAATTACAAAAGCTTAGTGCACAAGAACTTGAGAAGAAGAATATGGCATGGGTTCCCAAGAAGAGCAGTCAAACCAAAAGTGATGTGCAAGCTTCCATTGTAACAAGTACAACAAAAGTGAAGAGGAAGAAAGAATCTCATAAGAAATCCAGCCGAAGGTTTCCATTACCCCATCAAAATCTTTGGTTAGCACATCATCCATATTCTTCAACCATGCCATTGATACCTTCACCATGGAATTCATCCCCAGGTATGATTGGTTACCCTTCATGGGCTTACTTTGATCCGTGGATGCAATACAAATTCTTACATCATGAAAGGGTATTACCAAATCAATATACATTTGGTTAGTTACATATTTGTTGCTAATCCAAAAAAGGCTGAAATCTTTGACTTGTTGTTTCGTTTCTTTATTTCGGCTGTACATGCTTTGGTGGATGAATTCTACATGTCACTTATGGTAATGGCCAATATTTTTCTATCGTCCTAAGAATCTATCTAAACGTGGCCGGTGTGTTTTTCTAAACATCGTCCTTAGCACAGTTGGATACCGAGACAAGGAACATATTCATTGAAATTTATACTTATACCTATGTTATGCTTCGATGGAGTTGAGACATTATGACCGATGCTATTCAAAGTATGTTGTGACCAATTCATAGCAAAATTGGTGAGTGGGCTTATGCTTTGTCTTGATATAATTTGGCCTACAAATCTTCCAAATTCATGAAAGGCCAAATTGTTGTTAGTTTTATTATTGAGCATCGGATATATGACATGCAGCCTTGTCTCTCTAGTACTACGGAGATTATGTTTTGATTGTTGAATTCATAACAATGGCCAAGGTGTTGGTATTGCTTATATATCTCCTCATGGTGCTGTCTTCTGAAGCCTCATGCTGCTTAGAATATTTATGCACAAATGATCAAAGCCGAATATGCATTGTTATTCAGATTGGAGCTTTTACTTGCTGTAGGTGCTACACATATTGAGGCTTTTGGTGATTCGTTATTAGTGGTACAACAAGTATCCAAGGTTTTTCAATGTTTAGACGAATCACTTAATGTTATCTTGATAAATGTCTAGATATAATTTCTACCTTGGATCACTTTAGCATTGCTCATATATCTAGACATGATAATTGGAGAGCAAACGAGTTGGCACAACAAGCATCCGGCTATCATGTCGATCATGGCATGTTTCATATCTCTCAGAAGCCGATGTCTTGTCTTGCTAAAATAGGTAAGGCCGAACTAAAGCCCACTGCTTCGGCCACTAATGAAATTTTTATGCAGGCAAAAGTAAGGATCGAAGAAAGTTCATTGATGACAGTCTGCAAGATCCTAGCAGAAGGGTGGAAGAGATGATTCGGCGGATGGTTTTGATGCCTATCTATGGAACTTTATCGTCAGATTGTTATAGTTGTGAAGTTTTCACCCAAGTATGCATCAAGAGATTCAAACAAGCAATGGCCGATATATATACTTATCGTCCTAAGCATATGCGAATGGCCGATGGAGTGTTGACATCGTCCTTAGAAAAAGCATCGTGCAAGTTATTTTTCGGCACACAAGTTTTGCCGAAAAACAGGGGGGCATGTGTTGACACCAGATTTTGGCATGGTCAAAAACATAATTAAAAAGGCCTCAAATGGAAAAGTGCTCAAAGTGAGAAAGTTCCGTATCATCGAAAGGAGAAACTTTGATATTTGGGCCATAGCCATCCGAGCTCAGCTCTAAGGCCGAAGTTGTGTTCGAAGTGCTGAGATTTTGTATGCAGAACACTATTCGGCTCATTACGCCCCCAATATGGCCTCATATGAGAAAAGTTTCTACACGGATTGTCTTCGTATCGTCGAATCGGTCGATTTTGATATAAAAATCGTCTCAATCCGAGATCGTATGCAAAAGTTACGTCCGTTACAAGATTGCTGCTACAGCATAGGGCGGTAGTACCGCTCCAATAAGCGGAAGTACCGCTCGAGCGGTACTACCGCGCCTACTACCGCACCTACTACCGCTTACGAAAGTTCTTTTCTGCACGTCTCTGGACCCTTGAGACCTTAAGCGGAAGTAGAGCGGTATTCAGAGCGGTACTACCGCTTTATGCGGTACTACCGTGCCCAGAAGCGGTACTACCGCTTGCCTATAGCCGCGCAGATTCGGGCAGATCGGAAAGTCCGAGTTTGGCTGCGTTTTTTGACCCTTTGGAAGGAAATCTGGGTCCGTGTCCTGTACGGGAAGTCCAACCCCCTCTTAAATAGAAGAGGTGATGGCCGATTAAAACAACACACAATCGAACAAACACATCTACATCTTTTACCCTACTTTTATCCCTCTCCCTCGTATCTTTCTCTCTCGTTCTTCGTTCGTTCTTCGTGAAGGAGGGCAGCGATCCACGAGGCTCCAGGGGCGTTCAGGACGACTTGGAGCAGCCAATCGTCGTCGGGTACTCTGACGGGGTCCCTCCCGAGTAACCGGGGCGTCTGGTGTCAAAAGCGCCGGCCGGATTGTCTTGCGTATCGCGCTTCCGGCAGGCCTCCCACGGTGCGAGCTGCGGAGCATCTCCCTCGGCGCCGCGGGTACGCGTGACGCGTTCGTGTGTCAACACTCCTACAAGTACGGCGAGCCGCGGGAGAAAAACTTGGTCGATGTCGTGCTCGCCCACCCTGCGGCACGCCGCGTGGAGGAGCTCCGCTTGGTCGCCAAAGAATGGGCGAGCGACCCGTACCACGACGGTGAGATTTTCTGGGATGGGATAGGCGCCTACGCGCTCACCCTGGACTCCCTGCCATCGGAGACCCTCCGTGTGCTGGATCTCACTAACTGCGAGGGCCTCTACCAGCCGAACACCATTGTGGACAGCACCTTGGCTCTCTCCAGAGCATCATCGATGCCGTGCCGGTGCTCGCCACCGTCCGCCTCGAGTCCATCGTCATCGACGCAACATACCACAACAACTGCTGGGGCTGCGGTAACTACATAGACCGCTGGGATTGCAGCGACGAAGACGACGATGCCCCTCCATCACCGCCCAAAGAAGCTGCACCCTGTCGCCTCCGATGCCCGGCGGCCACCCTGCTCGTGCTAGAGAGGTGCAAGTGGGAGGAGAAGAAACATGGGCAACACGGCCCCTCGTACGGCGACGGGGATGGCAAGCTCGTCAACCTGATCGGTGCGGAGATCGAGGCGCCGAGGCTGCGTCGCTTCAGGTACAAGGGGTTTCTCCAGCCGTTCTCATTCAGTTCACAGCCTCCGGAGTTGGAACAAGTGGACCTTGAATTTTTCCCGTACCACGACGACGACAGCCACAAGAACAAGGAACCAAACCGCGTCCTAGCCACCATCTGGCGATTGATTCGGAGCTTCACCAGCACCAGGGAGATGAAGCTAAGGCTGAACCACCTCGAGGACATCGTCGTCCTCTGTGAGGCGAAGCGGGTCCAGCTCCAGCCTGCGTTCCGCCGCCTAGAGCGACTCGAGCTGCAAGGGGTGCACAGGCCAAAAGGCAAGACGGCAGCGGTGGCGATCGCGAACCTGCTCCGCTGCTGCCCCGTGCTCCGTGACCTCTTGATAAACCTCACTGCGGAGCACCAAGACGCCCGCCAAGATTATCGGTACGCACATGAATTCTTGGAAAGGAAATTCCGATACGACCGTGACAAGTCCGTTGATCGTCTCGACCACTGCGGTCACTTCGAGCCGGACACGGTTTTGCCGGAAGGAGATGGCGATGGTGTTAACTATGACGAAGTTTCTGAAATTCCTGGCCTGAGTCGACACTCCTCGTTCGAATACTTGTAGAGCTCACTAAGGAGAGTGTGCCTGCAATTCCAGTTGGAGAAGTCTAACTGTCTTGGTCTCCGGCTCATCAAATTCTTCGCCGAGAACGCCATGGTGTTGGCGCGGAAATTCGCACCGCGCAACACAACGATAATCCTCGCACTTTCGCGGCGAGGGGCGGATGCTTTTCGAGCAAAGCAACAAAGAAGGTTCCTCGATTTCGGAGAGGAGGGACGGATGCTTTACGAGCAAAGCAACAAAGATGAAAATAGTAAACGAAAGTAAAAGTACGAAAAAGTAGTAGATATGTTTGTTCGATTGTGTGTTGTTCAATATATAATTACATCACCCCCAACATATATAAGAGGCGGCTGGACTTCCCGTACAAGCAAAGGATTCATCTAGGCTTTCCTTACAAGAAAATTACATCAATCCACGTCCTAGAGTCCTAGCTCTAGTCTAACTCGGATTCAACCCGAATCTGGCCCAAATTTCTGTCTTGCTCCTTGCGCGGACTATAGAATCTGCATACGACCTTCGATTGAGACGTTTTTTATATCCAAATCAATCGTTTCGACGAGACGAACAATTCTTCTGTTGATCACTTTTCCAAATAAGGCCATCTTCAATACTCTAGGAGGTCATCTTCAACTTCCAGTCGGATTTGGTCCTGTGGCTGACTGGGCTGTCCGAGTTTTGTAGAGATTTTGCAGGCCTTATATTATCTCAAATGATGGTGACTCCAAAAGCAAAGTTGACCGTTTCTACGATACACACAACTTTCATGTAGAACACTTTTTCATCCGAGGCCATCTAGATAATTATTTGAGCCCATCTTCAGCTTCTGGTCGGATTTGACAGTTTCCACCCCGGCAAGCTTTCCCCGGCAAGGTTTCCATCCCGGCAAGCTTTCACACCCCGGCAAGGTTTCCATCCCGGCAAGATTTCCCCGGCAAGGTTTCTATCCCGGCAAGCTTTCACACCCCGGCAAGGTTTCCATCCCGGCAAGATTTCCCCGGCAAGGTTTCTATCCCGGCAAGGTTTCCATCCCGGCAAGATTTCCCCGGCAAGGTTTCCATCCCGGCAAGCTTTCTGGCTGTACCTTGCGGGTCTTTTTTGTGGCAGTAAACGACCTCGGATGAAAATGTGTCCAAAAGCAAAGTTGACCGTTTCGACGTTATGAACAACTTTCATGTTGAACGTTTTTCGATTCGAGGCCATCTTGAATGGCTAATTGCTCACGCATTGCATCAGACACTCGCCAAGACGTGTCTGGTCTCCCGCGTCTTATTTCGCCTCTTGACATGGCTGCATTCAGATAGCTCAAACTTTTGCATACGAACTCAGATTGAGACGATTTTTATATCAAAATCGACCGTTTCGACGAGACGAAGACAATCCGTGTAGAAACGTTTCTCATATGGGGCCGTCTTGGGGGCGTAATCAGCCGAATAGTGTTCTGGATACAAAATCTCAGCACTTCGAACACAACTTCGGCCTCAGAGATGAGATCGGATGGCTATGGCCCAAATATCAAAGTTTCTCTTTTCGACGATACGGAACTTTCTCACTTTGAGCACTTTTCCATTTGAGGCCTTCTTAATTATGTTTTTGACCATGCCAAAATCTGGTGTCAACACATGCCCCCCTGTTTTTCGGCAAAACTTGTGTGCCGAAAAATAACTTGCACAATGCTTTTTCTAAGGACGATGTCAACACTCCATCGGCAATTTATATTCTTAGGGCGATAATCATATATCGGCCACGTTTGCTCTTAGGGCGATAATCATATATCGGCCACGTTTGCTCTTAGGGCGATAATCTTATATCGGCCATCGCCTATTTAGGCTTCTTGCCACACACTTGGATGGTACTTCTTCAGATATTTTCCATTGAGCGCTTTAGCCAGCTTCTCCCCTTGCAAAGATTGTACAAAATATGAATTGCCAGGGACAATCCCTACAACTTTATATGGACCTTCCCAACTCGGCGACCACTTGCCGAATTTTCTATCTTTAGTTCCAATGGGTAAAATCGTTTTCCATACTAAATCTCCTATTTGAAACGACTTTTCTTTCACCCTTTTGTTATAAGCCTTGGCTACTCTTAATTTTTCTTTCTCAATGTCTCGCAAAGCTTTTAACCTTTCTTCTGGAACGTCATCTATTCTGTCCATCATCAAATCAGTATATTCAACAGCCGACAAATCATTTTGTCTGGCTACTCTAAGAGCTTGCAACTTAAGTTCCACAGGTAACACCGCCTCCTGGCCATACACTAGCTCAAAAGGTGATACTTGAGTAGCTCCATGCTTAGATATTCTATGAGCCCATAAAGCTTCCGAAAGCACCTCTTGCCACGTTCTCGGATATTCTTCAACTTTCTTCTTTATAAGCTTGATCAAAGTCTTATTGCTAGATTCGGCCTGTCCATTAGCTTGAGCATAATAAGGCGACGAATTCAACAATCTAATTCCATAAGATTCGGCAAATTCACGAAATTGATGGGACATAAAAGAAGCACCTTGATCAGTAGTCAAAGTTTGAGGAATACCGAATCTATGAATAATATGCTCCAAAACAAAATTAATTACTTCTCTATGAGTCATTTTCCTCAAAGGAATCGCTTCCGTCCACTTGGTGAAATAATCAGTGGCTACCAGGACGAAGCAATGTTGTTTAGAAGACGAAGGATGTATCTCACCAATAAAATCTAAGCCCCATCCTCTAAACGGCCATGGCTTAATTATGGGATTCAACATAGCTGCGGGTGCTAATTGTATGTTGCCAAATTTCTGACAAGCTTCATAGCCTTTATAATAACGGAAACAATCTTCTAACAAAGTGGGCCAATAAAAACCTGCTCTTTTTATCAACCACCGCATCTTATGAGCCGACTGGTGTGTCCCACATATGCCCTCATGCACTTCACCCATGGCTAATCTAGATTGGTCAGAATCCAAACATTTTAGCAATAGCCCATCTATAGTTCGGCGATGTAACTCGTCGTTAAACAGAGTATACTTCAAAGCTTGTCGCCGAATTTTTCTATCTCTCGTTTGACTTGGATCTTTTAAATGATTAATCAAAGGAATTCTCCAATCTACAATCTCCGAATTAGTAGCTAATTCGGTCACTGGTGATAGTTCGTTTATTTGTAACTCGGTCTCACCCTTTGTAGCAATCAACATCGGTTTTTCTAAGACGAAGAACTTTCCTCTACTAATATTGTAACCGGATGCTTGTTGTGCCAAAGAATTAGCTCTAGAATTTTCTTCTCTAGGTATATGATGGATGGTGAATGTATCTAGAGATTTAATCATGTCCAAACATCGGTCCAAATAACTATTTAACAACCCGTCAAAACATTGGAATTCGCCTTTAATTTGTTGCACTACCAGAAGCGAATCACCAAAAGCATCTACATCCTTAACACCCATATCCAGTAAATTTTGTAAACCAAACAAAAGAGCCTCATACTCAGCTTGGTTATTCGTGCAAGGATATTCTAAGCGAAACGATGTTTCATATATAACATTATTAGGAGAAATCAAAACATTGCCGACGCCTTGTCCCTTTCTACAAACCGATCCATCAAAATAAAGTTTCCATGGGCATATGCTAACATAATTAATATCTTCTTCATCCTTAACCCTATGATCAACAATGAAATCAGCGATAATTTGACCTTTCATAGCACGCAACGACTCATATGTCAAATCATACTCTATTAGTGCATAAGCCCATTTACCAATCCTACCACTAAGAATCGGTTTTTGCAACATGTGTTTAACTACGTCGGCCTGACAAGCTACCACACAAGTACTGGACAGCAAATAAGGTCGAAACTTGGTACATGCATAATATAAGGATAAGCATAACTTTTCAATAAACACATACCGAGTTTCGGCGTCAATCAAGCGACAACTTAAGTATGCTATGATACACTCCTTCCCGTCATCTTCTTGTGCCAATACTGCACCGATCACTTTATCTTGTGTAGCAATATATAATTTGAACGGGGCACCAGATTTGGGTGCACGCAACACCGGAGGATTCAACAAATATGTCTTTATGTTATTAAAAGCCTCTCGTTGTTCTGCCCCCCAAGTGAATTCGGCTTCATTCTTTAGCCGAAGTATTGGAGCAAACGATTCAATCTTCCCTGCCAAGTTAGATATAAATCGTCTCAAGTAATTAATTTTCCCCAATAACTTTTGCACATCTCCTTTGCAAGTCGGCTGTTCCAGATTTTTAATTGCCTCTACTTTCTTAGGGTCAATCTCTATACCACCTTCATGAATTATAAATCCTAAGAATTTTCCAGCCGACACACCAAAAGCACATTTAAGGGGATTCATCTTCAACCCATACCGGCGCATTCTTTCAAAACCGAGTCGTAAATCGGCAAGATGATGCTCAAACCCATCCGATTTAACAACTATATCATCAATGTATATTTCTAATATAATGCCTAGAAGATCATGAAATATTAGATTCATGGCACGTTGATATGTAGCACCGGCATTCTTCAACCCAAAAGTCATGACTACCCACTCAAACAAACCGACAAAGCCAGGGCACCGAAAAGCAGTCTTAGACATGTCCTTTTCGGCCATAAATATTTGATTATAACCAGCATTGCCATCTAAAAAACTGATTATTCTATGTCCCGAAGCATTATTAATAAGGATGTCGGCAATAGGCATAGGATATTCATCTTTTGGAGTAGCCTTATTCAAGTCCCTAAAATCAACACATATTCTAATTTTGCTAGTATTCTTCTTTTCAACAGGAACAATATTAGACACCCAATCCGCATATCTACATGGCCGAATAAACTTTGCTTTTATCAACCGGTCAACTTCTTCTTTGATGCGGTCATACATGTTAGGATTAAAATTTCTACGCGGTTGCTTATACGGCCTAAAACTAGGTTTGATAGGTAATCTATGTTCCACTAAATCTCTATTTAAGCCAGGCATTTCGGTATAATTCCAAGCAAAGCAATCAACAAATTATTTAAGTAACACGGTTACCTTTCTTTTCTGATCGGCTTTTAAATTAGCATTGATAAATGTAGGTCTCGGAGTGCTCCCATCACCAATGTCTATTTCTTCAAGTGGATCAGCCGATGAGAATCCATGCCCAAGCTTGTCCATGTCTTCAAATTCTTCAATAGTCTCACGCATATCGTTCTTTCCGGAACGATATTCTTCTGTACGTTTTTGTAACCATTTAATGCTATCTTCTTTATTCATCATTTACATAGATAGATCATTAAGCCGAGCTACATCAGCCGGCTGTACATTTATGGGTACAAAACCATCTCGACCTATACTAATGTAATCATAGTCCGATAGATCTCTACCGGTCAAGCATTGCATATCACCGAGTTGCCAATCAACCGGCGCTTCTGTCAAGGCTATGCAAGTTGAGTTGTCTGCCCCAATCACCTCTACATCATCATCTACCCATTGAATTAAGCACTGATGCAAAGTAGATGGAATGCAACAATTCGCATGGATCCAGTCACGCCCTAACAGAATATTGTATCGGCCTTTGACATCAACTACAAAGAAAGCAGTCGGCAATGTCTTGCTTCCGACTGTAAGCTCCATAGATATAACGCCTTTGGCTTCAGATAGCTCTCCTGAAAACCCACTGAGTGCCATGTTGGTCTTCATTAGCTCGCTCTCCTTTCGGTTCAGCTTGGAAAACACCGAAAGAGGCATGATATTCACACCTGCGCCGCCATCAACAAGCATACGCCCAATAGCCTTGCCATCAACATGTCCTTTGATGAATAACGGCTTCAAGTGTTGGTCGGGTTTTTCTGGTTTTTCGAACATAGCCTTACCCGGCCCAAGAATTAACTCAGCAACCTCAGACTCAGGTGCGCGGAACTCGGCGGGCAATGCAAAAACCATGTTAATATCCATATCAGTGAATATATTGTTGCCATTCTCCGAGTTGACGCCGTCAACCTTGTCATCTGTCATGTCATCATCTGAGTACTTGCCATCATCTTCCGAGCAATCGCCACCATCTTCTGGATTGTGAGCGGTATCTTCCGAATAACTGGTGACTGCATCAACCGAGCCAGTGGGAGCATCAACCGAGTTATCGGCAACTGCATCTTCTTCTTTCGATATGTGCTTTTCTCTCCACACCAGTCGGGGTATCATTGGTCTATCCTCATTGAATTGCTCATCCCGCTTTTTCTCGGCTATTTCTTTTTCGATTTCCAACGCTCGCAGCCGCTGCACTCGGCGTTTCTGAGTGTGATTTAATCCTGTCGGACACCATTGAGGTTCTGGTTTGGTCCCTGGAGCGACAGATTTGCTGCCCCCCGAACTACTCGGCATTTTCTGACGTACTATCCTGTTGCCCCCCGAGTAACCCAGCCTGTACTGACTGCCTCCTGAGTATCTCGGCATGTTGCTTCTCATGTAACTCGGCCTGTTCCGAGTAGCCGAAACACCCTTCTGCTGATGCGATACACCCCCTGCTGCAAATTTCTGGCTTCCATTAGTACTTGGGTTCCCATGATTGAGCGAGCCAAAAATAACTGGAGACTGTCCAGGGGATGCACGTGAGCTGTTCTCTTTGATGAGTGGATCAATTATCACACCAACCGCTCCAATTTTCCGAGTTAAGCCGGCAGATTCAGTATGTGCATTAGCATCTTTTTCCTGAACAGAATTATCTTTCAACTCGGCAATGTCCTCCTTTCCTGGACTTTTCTTTTCACCGAGTTCCTTTGCAGACTTACGCACCCAAGTGAGCCCACGGCCATTACTATTTTTGTCAGCCACTTGGCGCACTGGTGACCGATCCCTTCGAATCGTGTCTTCATCAAACCGAGTCCTTTTCTGACGCACTGGCCCCCTGTGCATATTACTCGGCTGATTCCATTCTGGCCGAAAATAACCCGGTGGCCCCATAGGGTGTGGTGCCCAAGGATTAAACCCCCACGGAGGACACGGAGGAAAATATGGGTGCATAGGAGGTGGGCATCCCCAATAAGCCGGTTGCATTGGAAAACACGGTTGTTGCTCATATGAATTTCTCCCCCAATGCTCATGATTATCAAGTCTAGGAGGGGACCTCGGACGCTTGACTCCTCCAAGCCGATTGAACACATTGCTGTTTCTACGCGAAGTGTATTTTTCCAACAACATGTTGACAGTCGGCTTTGGTCTTGGACCTTGCTTTTTCTTTCCATTGACTTTCCATACTCCGACCTCTGGGTTCTTGGGTTTAATCATTTTTGGTGGAGCATTCTCATCAACAGTATTTTTCTCCTTGGCTGACTCGGCCTGATCCGACCGAATTAGCATTCTTTTGCCTTCAAACTCGATCACATTAACAGGGAAAGGATCACTATCGAGCTTCATCTTGGCATCCTCTATGAATGTCAATCGTCCTTCGTTAATGGCCGATTGCACCTGTCGACGAAAAATATTACAATCATTAGTAGCATGTGAAAAAGAATGATGCCACATACAGTAAGCTCTTCGTCCCAATTCTTCCGGAGATGGGATCACATGATTTCCTCTCAATCTTATTTGCTTCCCTTGCAATAACATATCAAAGATCTTATCACACTTGCTAACATCAAAAGTATATTTAATCTCATCTTTTTTAGCAGGTGTAGGTTTTAAAGCTGGACATGCAAAGGGTTTAGACTTTGGTGTTTGGATCCACTCGGCTACACATATGTCTAGATCATCATCACTAGTCGAATCATCTTCACACTCTAAAGTATTAACAGCAGGAATAACCTTATCTTTATTTTTGTTTTCTCTGAACCGACTAGATTGCTTAACTTCTCTAGCTCGGTTTTCCTGCGCCAAAGCCTTTTGTAATACTTGGTTTACATCTAAAAATTCCTGCCCTTCTAGTTTATCTTTAATGTGAGCATGCAAACCCGAAAAAGCTAGATCAGCCAAATCTTTTTCGGCTATATTTAAGCTGTAGCAGCGGTTCTTTACATCCCTAAACCTTCTAATGTAATCATGCACCGGCTCATTATACTTCTGCTTAACCATAGTTAGGTCAGAAAGCCGAAGCTCAGCTTCACCGCTATAGAAGTACTCATGAAATCGCTGCTCTAACTGTACCCATGAAGAAATAGAGTTAGGAGCAAGGGATGAAAACCAAGTAAATGCAGTGCCGGTTAAAGACAAAGGAAATAGTCTAACTCTATAAATATCTGAATTACCAAACTCACTGTATTGTGCTAAGAACTGTGCCACATGTTCAACAGTAGACCTACCACCTTCCCCGGTGAATTTAACAAAATCAGGGATCCTAACACCTCGAGGATAAGGAGTGGATTCAAAGTATTCGGGGTATGGTTTCCGATAGGTACGTGCCACACCTTTCGGCGCCAAACCGTATTGACTCAGGATCTCAGTTATTTGATCTTTCACACTAACATATGTTTGTGGAACAGCATGTGGTGGATTCTCCGGCAATATGGTTTGAGCATGTGAAGTTTGCAACAGAGGATCATTAGCTTGCGAATCAAGTACCGGCCCATATGGAATCCCGGTACTGACAGTTGGCGGCATAGCCTCTGAATTATTTACAATTCGGTGAGGGTTCGTACCGAATTGATTGTAACTCGGTGGTGAGTTTGCTCCGAGTTGATTGTAACTCGGTGGCGTGGTATATGCTACTGTTTGATAGTAGGGTTGCTGCAGATTTGAATTCAAAACCCTACTTCGGTTATTGCTATCATAACTTTGTGCAACCGAAGTAGAAACGATAGGAGGAGCAACACTAGGGATAAAGTTATGGGCCGAACTATTAGTATAGTTCCGGCCACTTTGATCATTGTTTAGAACAGCATGAATTTGATCTCTGTTAGCCGATGCACTTTCAACATGTTGCCCTAATGATTGAATATGATGAGATGAACCATCCCCTAAACCTTTGCTAAGTCGCTTTTCAAGTTCTTCAAATTTATGAGCCATGGATTTAGAAAGTGTGTTCATCGCATTTGTCATGTCGGATCCAAATTTGCTAGCTACGGACACATCAATTAAATGAGCAATTTCTTCGGTTGGCTTTTTTACCTCAGCATCGGAAGGACTTGGCGCAACTACCTTTTTGACGACGCCGTTCCTTGTCTTCTGGTATCCCGCCAAAAACATGTTCTTCTTTTCAGCGTTCTGTCTCTCGAGCTCCTGTTCAAACTCGCGCCGATCATCTTCCGACAGGTCATCGAACGTAACGGCGATGACGTTCTCCGGGTCGATGTCGCTCCCGTTCCTGGACTCAGTATTCATCATGTCCTGAGTAGATGTTGCCCTTGTTCTTCTCGTCGCCGAGTAGATTGGAAGTACTCGGCGTTCTTCGGTCCCCAGCGGAGTCGCCAATTTGTGTTGGCGCGGAAATTCGCATCGCGCAACACAACGATAATCCTCGCACTTTCGCGGCGAGGGGCGGATGCTTTTCGAGCAAAGCAACAAAGAAGGTTCCTCGATTTCGGAGAGGAGGGACGGATGCTTTACGAGCAAAGCAACAAAGATGAAAACAGTAAACGAAAGTAAAAGTACGAAAAAGTAGTAGATATGTTTGTTCGATTGTGTGTTGTTCAATCGGCCGTCACCCCCAACATATATAAGAGGTGGCTGGACTTCCCGTACAAGCAAAGGATTCATCTAAGCTTTCCTTACAAGAAAATTACATCAATCCACGTCCTAGAGTCCTAGCTCTAGTCTAACTCGGATTCAACCCGAATCTGGCCCAAATTTCTGTCTTGCTCCTTGCGCGGACTATAGAATCTGCATACGACCTCCGATTGAGACGTTTTTATATCCAAATCAATCGTTTCGACGAGACGAACAATTCTTCTGTTGATCACTTTTCCAAATAAGGCCATCTTCAATACTCTAGGAGGTCATCTTCAACTTCCAGTCGGATTTGGTCCTGTGGCTGACTGGGCTGTCCGAGTTTTGTAGAGATTTTGCAGGCCGTATATTATCTCAAATGATGATGACTCCAAAAGCAAAGTTGACCGTTTCGACGATACGCACAACTTTGATGTAGAACACTTTTTCATCCGAGGCCATCTAGATAATTATTTGAGCCCATCTTCAGCTTCTGGTCGGATTTGACAGTTTCCACCCCGGCAAGCTTTCCCCGGCAAGGTTTCCATCCCGGCAAGCTTTCACACCCCGGCAAGGTTTCCATCCCGGCAAGATTTCCCCGGCAAGGTTTCTATCCCGGCAAGCTTTCACACCCCGGCAAGGTTTCCATCCCGGCAAGATTTCCCCGGCAAGGTTTCTATCCCGGCAAGGTTTCCATCCCGGCAAGATTTCCCCGACAAGGTTTCCATCCCGGCAAGCTTTCTGGCTGTACCTTGCGGGTCTTTTTTGTGGCAGTAAACGACCTCGGATGAAAATGTGCCCAAAAGCAAAGTTGACCGTTTTGACGTTACGAACAACTTTCATGTTGAACGTTTTTCGATTGGAGGCCATCTTGAATGGCTAATTGCTCACGCATTGCATCAGACACTCGCCAAGACGTGTCTGGTCTCCCGCGTCTTATTTCGCCTCTTGACATGGCTGCATTCAGATAGCTCTAACTTTTGCATACGAACTCGGATTGAGACCATTTTTATATCAAAATCAACCATTTCGACGAGACGAAGACAATCCGTGTAGAAACTTTTCTCATATGAGGCCGTCTTGGGGGCGTAATCAGCCGAATAGTGTTCTGGATACAAAATCTCAGCACTTCGAACACAACTTCGGCCTCAGAGATGAGATCGGATGGCTATGGCCCAAATATCAAAGTTTCTCTTTTCGACGATACGGAACTTTCTCACTTTGAGCACTTTTCCATTTGAGGCCTTCTTAATTATGTTTTTGACCATGCCAAAATCTGGTGTCAACACATGGTTCTTGAAGAAATGCATATCGATGGTGGCAATGGAAAGTTACTGGAGCACATGAATAGCAAGATCGAAACATGGATAGCCAATTCACTCAAAAGAAATAAGCCAGGAGCGCCAAGCTTTGTGGTCTTACCCCTAAAGAGATGGCTATAGAAAGAATGGGAATTTGAGTTTTTGACATGTATAGCCATAAAAGTACTTTTCTGTAGGGAGGTTCTTAGTTTCAATAATAGTCACCGTAATTACAGAAACTGTTGTGTCAACGAATGTATTGTATAGTAGGATTCTCCGATTAATCTTGGGGATCACCCGAAAGGTTGAGCAAATGATAAGGAGGTGAACAGATGGCTACTCGTAGGTCAACTTGTGCTATGCTATTTTCCTTTTTTTTGAAAAAGAGGGCACCCCTCCAATTTCATTGCCGAAAAAGAGGGCACCTTTTTAGCGCGTGGCATGGCGCCATCTCCAGCGGACGCTGGAAAAAAGGGCGCGGCGATGCAGCTCCAGCAGTCGCGCTAAATTTACAGCGCCCGCGCCTAGCACAGACAACATATTTAACCACAATAAGACCAAGAAGATCAAACAGAGAAAAAAATAAATCAATAATAAATAGTTCAATTATTTATTAAAATTCAAACAAATAGTTTATTTTCCAATACAACAAATAATTCAACAATACAACATTAAACTAATTTTGGCGGTCATGCCATGCCCACCACTCCTTTTGAAGATCATCATGCGTTTCGGCACGTCGAATGGCATGATAGGAGGCAATAAATCAGGCTACCCTCGCAGCCCCCCGCACTCGCACGGGATGTCCCAACAATTCATACTGAGAATAGTCTAAATCTAGCCCACGCTCATTCTCAATGATCATGTTATGCATGACCAAGCAAGCGTTCATGATGTACCAAAAGATCTTTTGATCCCAAAATCTAGCCGGTCCTCTCACAATAGCAAACTGGGCTTGGAAAATCCCAAAACCTCTCTCCACATCTTTCCTAGCCACGAGTGAGGATTGTGGAAATCAAGATTTTTCTTACCTTGCGGTGCCGTCCACGACTTCACAAATGTTTGCCACCTTGGGTAGATGCCATCTGCAAGATAGTAGCCATAGTTGTATATATGACCATTTGCTACAAACTCCACCGGTGTAGTTTTACCATTTACAATCTTATTCATGAGTGGTGACCGATTAAGAACGTTGATGTCATTCAAAGATCCAGGCATTCCAAAAAAAGCATGCCAAATCCAAGTCTCCAGATCGGCCACTACTTCAAGGATTACAGTGGAACCTTTTTTCTGGCCATGTAATTGACCATGCCATGCCTTAGGACAGTTCTTTCAACTCCAATGCATGCAATCTATTGAGCCAAGCATACCTGGGAACCCGTGAGCTTTGTTCATCTCCAAAATCCTTGCGGAATCTTCAGCATTGGGGGCTCTCAAATATTTCAGACCAAACACTTGCACAATTCCGACTGCGAAGCGCTTGACACACATGATGGCTTGACTCTCACCCATGGCCAAGTGGTCATCAACGAGATCCGCCGGAATACCGTATGCCAACATACGCAAAGCAAAGCGGCAGTCACCTTTTGAAATGTGCTATGCCCGAGTTCTCCGGCGGCATTCCTCCTTTGCTGAAAAAACCGATCATGGCTCACCAGTTTCTCTGCAATGCGTTTGAATAACTCGATGATCATCCTGAAACGGCGTCGAAAGAAGGACTCGGGGTATGTGGTATCCTCCGCAAAATAGTTCCTCATCAATCTGTTGTGGGCATCGAACTTATCCACATCCACAATCTCTGACGACCTATAACCGAACCACCATGCCTCGGTTTTTTATTGACGTGCATAGCAACGATTATTGCGAGGTGCTCCTCCTCTTGAATATCAAATTCTTCGTCGGAAGAATCGTAGGATGAACTCATCTACAATATTGCATTTAAACTAGTTTAAAACTACAAACAACATGCATCAAATTCATCTACAAAATATAAAGTTGAAGTATTACATACCTTGCAAGCTTTTTGTCAAACACCTTGCGGGCGCCAAGCTCCAAACGGCCGTCGGGCGCTGTTCGTCCGAAGGATGGTGCGCTCGAGGGGAGGCGGCGAGTGGAGGAGGTGGAGGAAGCAGCGGCGGCGTGCGGGGATAGGCGGAGGAAGCGCCGACGGGTCGCCGAAGCAAAGGGGGAAGTATCCGGGCGGCGGCGCCAGCGCCTGAACGTCTGATCTGGCGGTTGGGAGGAAGTCACGCGTGAGTCGGCGTTGTCTAGCGCGCGGGAGCGAGCGCAGCAAATACACCGCGCGCGATCCCATTTTGATCCACGCGCTGGACCGAGTATAGCACGCGCGTGATTTTTCGGCGGCTGCTGAAGCGCCCAACTCGAGTCCGCGCGCGCTAAAAAGCATGTTTTTTACAGCGCGCCTGTTGGCCTCCAAAATCAGATGGCTGAGATTAGTGCCCCAGTCAGGCTGTCTTTTGTGAAAGCAAACAAAACAGGTCCTAGGACAAAGAAGAATATCAAGTGCTACCACACTATAGTTGCTACCATTCTTAAAAAAACAGATTTAAACGTTTCAAAAAATTCTGAAAAAAATTGCGAATGTTCACAAGATATGTATCTTCAGTCTATAAAAAGTCAAATTCAAATTCAAAACACACAAGAAGAAACAGAAAAGTCAAATTCAGCATGAGTAGTGTCACAAAAAGACAAAAACCAAAATAGCACTATTCATTTGTGTGTGTTTTACCAATGGATAACAGATCTATGACTGAGATCACGCTGGAGCACTTAAGCTCAGGCGCTCCGGTTAGCACCTGATATCCCCACCCCCCTCCAGGAGAACTAGCAGTCAATTCCTTTTCGTTTTAGCTGTTATTGTTGTACATGTGCAGCTGTGAATATAGCTGGACTAGAAGCTTTAGACAAGTTTTATATAGCAAAACTAAAAGCCACTGCTACCGACATGTATGCAATAAATTTCATGTATTACAGATTACCGAATGATTTTTTTTTTTGAAAATTTTGAATTTGAACTGTGCAAAAGATCATATAAGATACATGCGCTAAGCTTTGCAAACAAATGTTATTCCAGTGGAAACCTACGGTAGAGCCACCGTCACGTCACGAGATCGATCTCTCACGATCGCACTTTTCTTTTGTCAGCTGGTGGTCATTTCGGAGCTAAGAGCAAAAAACTATTGCGCTCAATAGATTCAATCCGACAAACTAGTTCGCGCGAGCAACAAGTTAAACAAACAATATTTTAAAACTTCTTTTATTTTGAAATCAAAATTCGTTTGAATATTTCGGGCGAAAACAATTTGAAACTTAAGAAATTTTCTGAAAACCAAATATTCCGGCCACCACCGAACAATAAACGGGGTTGAAAAAGAAACACGGTTAGACAATTGTGCCTATAACAAGATTAATGCTGACAATGGTGAACATGTTACGTTAGACATATGGATATGGAAATAAATGCTACTGATAGATCATAGATGTGAAACCTTTAGTGTTTAGATGCATTGTACTAACACTATTGTAAAATTTAGTTTCTAGTATTTTCTTATCCGAAACACACCAGAATGTTTTGATGGTATTCTAGAAGTTGTTTACAAACTGTACATGAGAAAACACCACGTAGATCTCTACTCCTAATGGAGCAGTTGGTACATCGTCTCGTCGCTTCGTACCCCGCACACCCCACCGATCGAACTTTCCATATAAAAGAAAAAATTAAATCCTCCACACAAACCAATGTGCATTTTCTATATAAAAGAAAGATTCAATCGTCCAACACAAACAAATTGGTACTTTCCATATAAAAGAAAACATAACCAGATTCAATCGTCCAGCACAAACCAATCGGTACTTTCCATATAAAATCGATACTTTACATATAAAATAAAACATAAATCGTCCAACACAAAGTAATTGATACTTTCCATATAAAAGAAAACATCAATCAAATAATAAAAGCAAACCAATCGAGACTTTCCATATACTTTCCAATTTCCATACAAAGCAGATGCCGCGGCAAGCGACGAGCGACGAGCGACGCCGTAGGAATCAATCAAGCGACGAGCGACGCCACGGATGAAGCCCAGTCCATGAGGCGATCGAGCAAGCAGTTATACATGGATCGACCGATATATGTGTGACAACTCGTAGCCGCAGGCAAGTTGCCACACACGAGACTCTGTAGTCTTGCCGCCACACAAGCGGTGCAGCTAATCCTATATGGGGTTAGGAAGGACGAATCTGCTGGTGCCGGACCCGGATACTGTCACTGGTGCTTCGTCAAGGTACGGCACCGACCAAACCACGCAGCAGCTCGGCCTAGCCAAGTTTCTTTTTCTTTACTTTGTGTTCGAATGTCCCATATCCATGGTTTTGTTTGACTCTAGGTTGAGGTACAACACCGACCAAACTCAATCACCGCAACCTGAACAAGGCATGCATGCTTATGTCGACGAATCTAGTGACGGCTAGCACGGCGGGCACAAGCATTAAGCTGAAGAGGACGACGAGAGACACCGGCAAGCATGGCTAACAGGACGAGGCTGGAGAGGCCACCAGCACGCCGACAGAACTGTATCCTTATTTTTATCTTTTAGGTTTATACTTTTCTGGCTGAAAAGGGTCATTGTCATTTAATCAAGAGAGTGTTAGTTGTTGCCCAAGATACTTCCCTCTCACTGGAGGAAGGAACTAATAGTTGTTTGCCTCAAACATATTCATGATCAGTGCAGAAAAAAATTCCATCATCTTACAAAATTTCAGAACTATCCCTGCAGAGAAAATCATTCATTGACTTTTAGCAATATCGATTATATTATGGCACGGCAAATGCTCTCTCATTTTCCATACATTGGAATCTTATACCACTGCATTGCTATCAGCACAATCTGAGACATATAAGCATGATTTGATGTATTGACGATGTAATCATCTTTTGATTTAATTCATTTTGGCTTTGTCCTTACCAGGATAAGGAAGATGTAGAATAAATATGGTCTTTCTATTAGGATAACAGGTATGATTGCTAATTTTCCGGTCGAAGACATTCTATTCTATGTGTATTTGATGCTTAATTACAAGCTAATTTAGGTGAAGCCAAGAGAGATTAGAGTATAGTTCTTCAAGGACTATGCCTTTGTTTGAGGAGAAGTTATTTAAGTTCATAATATTGTTATTACCGTCAAAGTTAGTTGGAGCGAAGAGAGTTTTCATATATATTTCATACTTTTGGTAGGTTACTTACATGCGAGATTAAGTGTTTTTGTTTGATACATACGTGTAAACTGTAACATCGACATTATTGCCTTTGAATTTACTGTCAAGTGCTCCCACCCATCATCACTAAACCTCAAGTAGATACTGCTTATTCTTTGTGATTCCAGATTTGTTTCGGCTAGCTTGTGGAAGCTCGTCGTAGGTTCCCGAGACCACATGAGTGTGAACAACTGTGCTTTCAAAATATGAGGAATGGAGAATGATAATTTAAGTGTTTCTTGGTTTCTTGTTCTCATAGCTTATTCTTGGTGATTACACGATCTTGCATGTGTTTCTTGACCTGAAATCTTTTGTTCTTTACATTGAGATGTTATTATATGGCAGTCCATGTGTCAGCATCATTACCTCAAGAGATATATACATATTTTCTTGTGCGCTTATACACTCGTATGTTGAGTTCTTGTGCATAGAATTGTCAGCTTGATAGGTTACTGTCAATGGTTATAAGAATATATGAAAATGCTCACTATATAACTTATTCTATATTAATATGTAATAGTATGATTCGTGAACAATTACTAGCAGTATTATTCATATACCATTTTCATTGTCAAGTTCATATCTTGCATAGTAGCTCCTCTCTTGTTCTTGTGAATTGATACCTGAGAATGGTGAAATGCTACGGATTTTGCTTTTGTACATTTTTTCATTGATAGCTACAAATGATGAAAAAAAGGTGATGTTCCTATTATCTCATATACTCCCATCTAACTGTAATGGGTAAGTAGCTATTTCTTAGCCACATTGTATCATAACGTATTTTGTACCGTTAATAAAAGAAATTGGCAACAATTTTTTCGTCATTTTTTACCATGAAAGAATGAAATACTTTTTTTTTCTGTATCCACAGTACTACCTGTGTTATGGGAGTGTCCAGCAAGAGTTACTTTTCTTTCCTAAAATCAACTAAAAAACACATGCAAGAACCTTCATGATTGTAACTGCAATGGGAAGCTATAAAAATATTTGCTACCTGAATGAATAGCATAATTCTAGAACCCACTCACCCTATCATTTCTATAATTACCTAAGGTTATTTCACTCTCGTTGCTGATGATGCCTTTCCTGTTTTCATATTCTATGTCCTATTGTACCTATCATTTTCATAACCCTTTTGGCCTTTAAATTCATAGGAGATACCAGAAAGTTTAATTCTTTTGTTTCTTCTGACATAAGTAGTGAAGATTAACTTTATTATATTCGAGTGCTTCTTTCATCATCACCTTGAGCATTGTTGGTCAAGATTCTCACTCTTAGTCTTACTTCAACACAAGTCCTATTCTACTACTTTTGTATCTTGTTCAAAGGTGAAATCCATCACTTTATGCGAAATGTGCTTTTGCTACGATAATCCAGGATATAAGGCCATGCTAACTAAAGTGTAGATACATTAAGTCTGAACTTCAAAGCTAAGATGGTAAAGTTTGAAATCTGGTATCAACATTTTACAATTTGACCACGTAGTTTTATTTTAACTACAAATGGATATGCATTTGTTTTCAGTTTGATATGCATTTGTTTTCAGTTTGGAATTAAGACTTCTCAATTATTAGCTTAAGGAGAAACTTTTAATATGGTTAAACATGTGTTGTTGGTACTTGGATATTTTTGTAGAGAAGTGTTATAACTACTTTGCGGAGAACGGGCTTGGATATTGTTGGTACTTGGTACATGATTTATGGAGATTTGTTTGGAGCAGGCTTGAAAAAGATGACGTTTATCAAGATGATTTTGGAATGTACTTTTCTTTACATGAGACAAATTAAAAGTGGAGTTTTTTTCAGGTAGCAATGCACACGCAACCGCGATTCCTGGATGGGTACGTCATGACATCCTCGGTGACGTCTCATCAGGACCTTACTGGAGGTGAAGGTGATGCGTCTTACCAAGTCGTCGCCCGCGAAGGAGAGGTAGGGTTAACATACTCGAGGGTGAGGTGCGGGAGGTCGCGGGAGCCAGAGATGGTGTCATGGTCTAGAGGGCTGGCCGATGGCGAAGGTTGTCACTTGAGTAGGGGGGGTGACGAGCCAGCACGTGATGGCACTTGCTTACCACAGATGGTCGTGAGAGGTGGGCAGGTCAATAGGATGGACGAAGATAAAGGTAGCTACAAGAGGAAGAAGAAGAATAGTAGCAGTAGAGGATTGTCATTGGTGGATGGGAGGAAAGGGGTTAACAAACTCGAGTGTGGGATGAGGGAGGTCGCAGGCATCGGAGATGGTGGCAAGGTTTAGAGGGATGGTTCGTGGTGGTGGCGATAGGGGGTGGCAACTCAAGCAGGGGGTGGCATGCGATAGCACCTGCTACCTGCAGGGTGGTGACTACAGCAGGGGCGACGTGTAATAGCACATGTTAGCTGTAGGGTGGCAGTGGTTAGGCAGGGAGAGGTGTGTGGCTCAACGTGGTGGACAAAGAAAAAAATGGTGGCGGGAAGAACAAGAAAACAAGTAGTAATCACGGGAGAACCAAGAAGAATAGTAGCAGAAGCAGGTTGTCATTGGCAGAGGAGAGGCGGAGGATTAATAGATGTTAGGGCGTGAGGTCTTGGGCACCGGATATAGTGGCATGGTTTAGAGGGATGACCGGTGCAGCATGCTGTGGCATTTCGTTTGCACAATCCATAGTAGGTGGAACTATGTTAGAAAGATCTATTTAGGTGCAGAGATGAGGAAGAACGCAGCTCATCGTGCTCACTTTCATCGTCTACTTATCCATGTCACTTAATTATATATTGGATTCATTTACCTGTATTGTCAACATAGCAACATATATTATCTGGTTTGTGACCCGTAGCAACACACGGGTTAGCGGTGCAGCAAGCCAACGATGAGAGGCGTGATGAGATGACATTGAGGAGGCAAGCAATTATCTATTTTTGCTGTTTTTTGGAAATACCATGGTTTTTAAAAAACTTTGGTATTAAATACTTTGAGATGTTTGGATGAAGCACAAAAATAGAGGTTTTGTAAACTGCGGTATCCAAAAACAATGGTCTTTTTGCTGTTTCTGAAAAAGATGTTCGAACCTCTTTTTTCTAAACGGAACGGAGAGACAAAGATGCTAAAAATGAAATGATAGGCACAGTTTTTGGTACATTTTTTGTTAGCTGGATTTGTAGCACATTCTTGCCGATACTGGCTTCAGAAAAATCAAACAGTTCAGACTTAGTTTGGTCACACCGTTTTCAAAAAAACCGTGGTAATTGAAAACCAAAGTATTCTGATGCGTGGGCAAGGAATACTTCAGTTTCTTAAAATGATGTTTGTTCTCAGTTTTAGCGAAACTACCCATGTGTTTGGCCGATGTATTTTTACTATAGTTTTGATGACA
The DNA here is from genome assembly GCA_039707655.1 of Elymus sibiricus. Lineage (NCBI taxonomy): Eukaryota > Viridiplantae > Streptophyta > Magnoliopsida > Poales > Poaceae > Elymus > Elymus sibiricus. The sequence goes on along the minus strand of CM077667.1, from coordinate 463,749,547 downwards.
GTTACGATGGTTGAATGCTGAAACTAACTCAGCTACACGTCGGACTAATTAGCGTCTACCAATCCTCATCTAAATGCGAGGATCTGTAGCTGACTGACTAATAATTTGCTTGTCTATCAACTATTAACAGATCGATCTGCCGGCTTTAAATGGTATCTCAAAGCTATGGTATGTCAAAGCTATGGTATCATGTACCTAGAGCCTAAAATATTGTGGTTTTGCAATACTTTGAGTTTTGCATTACTTTGCTACCAAACGCAGTGCAGGGACAGGGGGGACACATCGCTCTGAGGTAGGTAGGCTAGGGGATTTGGGGATTGATGTTCTCACTAGCGATGGGAGGCTCGGCCGCGACGATGTCCGGCAGGTCGAAGTTGACTCCCTGGCGGTTGGTGGGCACCCTGCATATGATCATCTCGAGGCAGGCACCGGAGCTGACGCCGACGTCGACGAGCGTGGCCACGCCCTCGAACCCTCCGCTGGCGCAATACCCGTCCAGCAACACCTAGAGGAACGGATCCAACATGCTGGTCATGGCCTGGAGCACCACCTCGTTCGCCTCCCGGTCCTGGCCGTAGTAGGCGTAGGCGGGGACGTCGGTGTGGGCTCATACGTCTCCAACGTATCTATAATTTTTGATTGTTCCATGCTGATATATTATCATTCCTAGATACTTTTTGGGTCATTATTTACCAATTTATAATATTTTTGAGCACTAACCTATTGACCCAGTGCCAAGTGCCAGTTGTTGTTTTCTGCGTGTTTTTACTTTGCAGATTTCCTTTACCAAACGAAGTCCAATTACCACGAAAATTTTTGACGATTTTTTCTAGACCAAAACAAGACCAACAAGCCTCGGAGGATGGCGGGAGCCTCAGGGAGACTCCACAAGCCAACAGGGCGCGACCCCAGGGGGGCCGCGCCCTGATAGCTTCTGGGCCCCCTGTGGCTCTCCCGACCTCGTTCTCCGGCCTATAAATTCTTATTAATCCTCGAAACCCTCAGGAGAGCCTCGAAAACCTTTTTCCGCCGCCGCAAGTCTCTGTTCCGCCGCGATCTCATCTGGAGCTCCGTTCCGGCACCCTGCCGGAGGGGGGATCCATCACGGAGGGCCTCTTTATCAACCTTGCGGCCCTCATGATGATGTGTGAGTAGTTCACCACAGACCTACGGATCTTCAATACAATGATCATTGCATCTTCGCTTTGATCCATCCGATGTAATCCTTTTGTGTGGTGTGTTTGTTGGAATCCGATGAATTGTGGGTTTATGTTCAGATTATTCATTAAAAGTATTTGAGATACCTCTGATATATATTGTCTCTTAATTGCATGATCATTATAGCTTCGTAATGCTCTCCGATTTATTGATTGCATTGTAGTAGGTTCAATTTGGCAGGTTTCTATATCCTAGTGACAGAAGGGGAGAAGATACGTCTTTGTGTTTCTGCTACTAAGGATAAAACGATGGGGTTTATTCATATTGATTGAGTTTACTTTCTCTACATCATGTCATTGTTCTCTAAGCATTACTCTGTTTTACTTAATACTCTAGATGCATGCTGGATAGCGGTCGGTGAGTGGAGTAATAGTAATAGGTGCAGGCAGGAGTCGACCTATTTGCTTATGGACGTGATGCCTATATAGACATGATCATTGCCGTGAATATCGCATAACTATCCGCTTTTCTGTCAATTGCCCAACAGTAATTTGTTACCCTCCGTACGTTGCCTACATGAGAGATGCCGCTAGACAACACTATGGCCCCCGGGTCTATTCACTTATATATTCGCAAACGCAATTGCTACCTTGCTTCCTTTATTTACCTTTTATTTATTTTGCAATTTATATATTTATCAACAATTATCTACACAATTCACTTGCTTGCAAATAACGAGATCATGGGGATTGACAACCCTCTTGCCCACGTTGGGTGCAAGTCGTTTGTTCTTTTGTGTGCAGTCGCTGAAGACGGTTGATAAGTGATATTCCTATTGGTTCGATAAACCTTGGTTTCATAACTGAGGGAAATACTTACCAACCTTGTGCTGTAACTACTCGTTCCTCTTCATGGAAAACCCAACGCAGATCACAAGTATCATGGGCATGTGCGAAGGGCTCGGCGCCGGCGGGGTCGAGCATGGCCTCGTGGAGCCGCGGCCACGCTAGCACATGCGGGTACCGCCTCCGGCCGCCGTCGGCTGGGTGCTCAGAGAAGACGCCGCGGGAGGCGACCAGGGGACGGACGGGTCCGGGTGGCCCGGCGAGAGCGGCACGCTGGAGCCGCCCGCCCATACCGCGGTTGTCGCCTATTACAACGGGGTCGTATTTGGGCGGATCTGGCCCCTCAAGGGAGGGGTTGAGATGGGGGGAGGGAGGGAGGCAAGTTCGCCGGTTCTGGCGGCGCTGGGAGGCGAGGTCACCGGTTCTTGCGGTGGTGGGGGTGAGGGCGGAAGCCCACGGTGCAGGGGGGAGGGGGATGGGGGCGACGCGGTGGGAAGACGAGTGGAGGGGAGGAGTCGAGTGATAGATAATGTATTTTTAATAGGAGGCTGTAGACTGTAGTGATAAGTTAGGTGAACACGTTTCCAAAAAAAGTTGGGTGTAAAACGGAAAATTCGTTTTACTTTTTTACAATTTAAAACAACTGTGTTAATTTTACTTTTATTTTTATTATATATTGTATATGTTTATATGATGCTATAAAATATGGAGCAAAGTATGGACAAGGATTGTTTCAACATCGCCGTGCGTATACTCGCATGTGAGGAGGAGTATTGTTCACAGACCCTCCTATAAACTACATGGATCTGCGTTTTTGAGTAAGTTATCATAATTCTTCATTTAGTGTCATTAGTATCAACATGTTTAAACAATAGTTCTTTTTTTCTCAGTCCATGATGCTAGACTCAACACGAGATCAAAAGTTCTGCGAGAAGGAAACTATTCAGACGTTGGCAACATTGTTTGATGGCTGGCCTGGGATAGACAACAACATCTCATCGTGCAACATGGTAAGTAAGGGATTTTGGCTATTGTTGTCATGGTTTATTGTTGATGCTAATTGCTACCACTTGTAGATTTATCTTCCGTATGCATCCATAGGCCGATTCATTTTGTACGTCATCGACAAAGAGGAACATCGTGTATACATTATGGACCCTATTCTGCTATTCATACATCACTGTCGTCAAAGAATAAAAATTTGAGGCATATAGTGAAGTTAAAAGGTTTTGCGAGGGAATTCAAAGAAGCACTCGAAAGAAAGCAACCCGGCTGGAATTTCGATATATCTAAATGGCAACATTTATTTCCGTCTAATATTCCAACGAGCACAAACGGGTAATAAATTCATAATACAAACATTTATTTTTTGTTATCACTATATTGTATATAATATAAATTTTGGAAATTGCAGGGAAGTGTCTGGCTTTTTTGTTTTTCATTTTATGGTCTGGTGAAACGGTAAAGAACTGGTCAAGCCGGTTTGCACGGTGAGTATTGTTTGTTACATATTTTCAGACATTCGACGTGAAATATTTATGCTAACTACGTATATTTTTTGTGCAGGATGGGTATGAATTGAGGAAGCAATTCTTATTATACTTGCTACAATATCGTGGGAATGAATCTAAAGACAACTTTCCTGACATTGTGCGAGAATTTCTTAAGCGAATCAAGTAGATCTTAATAATTTGTAATGGATTTTAGTTGGATCATCGCTCAAATTGTTACACGGACACGTCGTCAATTTGTCTTTTTGTTATAGATTTACATTACAAATGAATTGGACTTCAATTATTAAGCAATTGTGCTCGTGTTATATTGTCTCTACGTGTGAAAATTCACATGCATTAGAATTGTATAACTCGCAAAGCTATTTCAAGAGCCCGTGGAAACGCACGGGCATTCTACTAGTGTAGATGGTTATGTATTTCTTTGGTGATTGACACTCCATACGTAAAATCTAACAAATTCCTAATAGATTGTTTTTTTGCAGAAATAGTAAAGTTTAATAACTATATTGGATGAACTGTATTTTGGTTGTTATAGTTTTTTAATTCACGTGCTACTATTATATCTAGATTATATTGGAGACATGCATTACATGATTACTAACTGAATATAGTTTCTTGCGTGGAGATACTCCATGGTGTCACATCTATCTGCGCGATGTGAAGGTCGTGCATGAACCATGGCAAATGGCATTTTTCTTTCCTTAGGAACCGGGGCCTTGTTTGGAACAAAAGATTTTGCAGAAATTGTATGTGCTCTTTGGATTGTAGGATTGACTTCCAGTAGGAATCATTATGCTCCTTGAAATTTTGGAGGATTATAAACATTTGCTCAAACTCATGTTTTCCCTTTCTCTGAGAAGTTCAATACAACATGTTGTTCTTTACAAAAATTCATGTAGAGATCTTCTAGAACATGAGCAGAGAATCAAGCATGAGATCCTCTTGGAGATGTCCTTCTCTATCGGCAAAGGTGAGGGAGCCATATTTTGGCTAGACTACTAGGTTAGCAAAGCCAGGTTATGCATGGGGATTTCCAAACATATTTTCCATTTCCGTGATCTGTTGGTATTTGTCTTCACAGCGACTCAAAATGGCCACTGGAACATCTTGTTCTGCCGCTCTTTTTGGGCCGATGGAGGTATTAGAGTGGGCTAATTGCTGGCGGCCCTCCCACCGATGCTTGCGGACTATCCAGACACCACGTCTTGGAGCCTCACTCCATCAGGAGATTTCTCCATCTCTTCGGTCTAACATGTGTTGTTACATCGGCCGACTATTGCCTTGATCACACCCTTGTGGAAGGTGCCCTTGCCCTTGAAGATCAAACTTTCTATGTGGCCATTGTTGAGGGATCTCCTCCCATGGACCACTTGTTGTATGGACATGGTGGGTTTTTTATTTATAAAGCGGGGTGAAAGCCTACTTCAAGTGAAGAAATAATTCCAACAAAATTCTTGTGAAGCATCCAAACGACTATGTCCATACAACACTTCCAGTAATATGTGTGCTAAAGCACTTCTTGTTTACTTCCACGGTTCCACTTCCGCAAATACGTTTCACCATGGAGAATCATGCAATATATACATATATATGCCGCCGTTGGGTTTCTTGAGGTGTTGAGTATTGTTTGAATTGCAACAAAATAGGGTTTTCGAAATATTCCTGGCATGAACAACAGGTAGCTACTAAACGAATCATTTTGTAGAGTAAGGCGAGAAGAGAAGCCCTAGCAGCCACCAGGATTTTGCTTCCTCTCGCCGTCGCTAGGGCGGCCCGCCGGGAAAACCTCGCACTTCACCGACGGCAATGGAGAGATCCGGCTCGAGGACCTACGGTGCAGGCGGTGGAGGGTTGACGTGGGACCGTGATGGAGATATAGGCTCGAGCGGCAGTCTTCATCAGGTGGTTTGCGACGATAGGATTGATGAACATGGTGGCGACCGGAGGTATTCAAAGTGGAGATCTTAATTAGTGGCCCAGTCTAGCTGGATCATCGGAGAAGAGGGTGCCGGTGCATGGTTTCGGATGGGGGCGTACTCAACATCAAACCCAGACATGTCGTACATCAGCTTGTTATTTTTCAATTTTTCTTTAGGGAATCCTCGTGTTAGTGTGGCGCGACGAATGTGTGGCGTTGCGCCAGGGTAGAAATAGTTTTCTCCCTGCCCTATCCCCGTTCCATTGGTGTGTTTTTCATGCCCCTATTGTCTTTAAACTTAATCATGTTTAGCAGTATGCTCGTTTACCTGCTTGTTTTACTATTGTTTGTTGCTGTTAACCTGCTTGTTTACCTGTTGTTAGTGCTCTGTTTACTGTTGTGCCTAATGTGATGGTAAGGCCACCACATTTGAATCGGGTGAGCAGAACACAAACGTATATACAGCCAAACAGCTGTGGTTTGCATCTGCTCACCCCTTAAGCACAAATTCAGGCCACCAAACAGCGGGCCCTAAAGTGGCCTTTGATGCAATGCAGACAACCAAACAACATGCAGATGTTGGTTTGTCGCCTGTTTGTTTTTTCTTAACCTGGCTGGCTCGAGATGTGAACGAAATGCAGGTACTGTTTAGTCGGGGCAACCAAACGCGCCCCTAGTGTCGCCGTAGTATGCATTTTGTAGAACTGCGTCTGCAGTTGACAAGATGGATGGACTTGTCGCAGTCAGACCGGAATTTTCTTCGCCGATATTGGCGTTCGCAAGACCGAAACGCTAGCTCCTCACATGCCAAGGTGTGGTTGATGCGGAGGTCACGGAGCGCAGGGCATCAGCAGAGCAGGTTTGCAATTGCCACAGCCGTTGTCATGCCTTGGGGCTTGTGTAATCCTTGCAGCTCCAGGCGCTCGAGGCAGCGGAATGTCGACAGGAGCTTGAGGGCCGGCGTTCACCCTCAGCTTTAGATCCTTGGCAGTGGTGAAACTCTGAAGGAATTGCCAGAAGACCTCGAGGTCGCGCTCGGCACGGCGTGCGTCCTCGTTGTCGTGGCACCAAACTTTCTTTCCATCTCTACCGTTCCGCAGTACAAAATGCAGGTCCGCACGGGCCAAGTGTAGTAACTGCGGGCTCAGCGAGAACGGCCGGAGACGCCCCTTGTCAATGGCATTTTTTCCCAAGAAAATGTTTTTGGGCCTAGCCCAATTTTTTGTATGTGCTCCACAATGGTCCAGCTGGTTCATTGGCTCCATGGCCACACGATGGTTGATTAATCCCTGAATGATGATCGTCGTTATTCGCGTCCTATTATTCAATAAGAGAGCTTGTGCAGTTTGTTTATTTCCTTCTAATTATCTCTACCTCTCTACCTATATATATATATATATATATATATATATATATATATATATATATATATATATATATATATATATATATATATAAAGCACGGAGTGTTTCTGCCCGCTCACCGTCATTAAGTTATCCCTAAAACTATGCTAAAAATTACCCACCATGCCATCCATTAGTTAAAAAAACGTTTCGTTAAAAACAGGAACGTTAATGAAAACACCATCGCTGCATTGGGCCTATTTCGGCCTGCCCTATCCCCGTGTTGTTCGGCCCGCCCACGTCACCGTCCTCTTCCATCACGATCCACCCCTGAAAAAACTCGACCCAATCGTCCTCTCCGCTCACCGTCGTCGTTCCCGCTGTCGCTGCACGTTCTCAGCATGCCGCCGCCGCCCTGCCCCGGCGCACAACACGTGTGCTTGCTCGCACCGACGTTGGCCGCTCCGCTCGCCACTGCGTTGTAGCCCTCTCTTCCCGCACGCACCACCGAGCAGCCATCGCGGCTTGGATCTGATGGCCGGTAGGCGAGGCACCGGAGGCGGACGGCTCCGGCCTCAGGAGTGCGGAGACGAGGTCAGCTGGCGGCTCGGCCAGCTACAACAAGGGTCGTCAAGGTGCAGGCTCGGCCGGAAGAGGTGGGTCCAGAGATGCGGGGGGACAAGGAGGATGGGAGGGCGCCTCCTGCAGTGCACGACAACGAAGGGGAGCAGTGCCCCTCCTCAGCGCGCGGACCCAGATGACCTACCATGCCGGTGGGGAAGTGTTCAATGGCAGCGGATTAGAAGGTGGCGGCAGCAGAGATCGGCCTGAGCATCCTGCTCTCTCTCTCTCTCTCTCTAAGTGCATTGATATTTGTTTTGTGGGGTGAGAGCTTAAAGACAGTAGCTTCAAGACGGCCATTCTATGGCATAGGAATCTTAATCGACAGGCAGTAACATACGGCCAGCCGGCGGCAGCAGGTCGTACAGAGGACTGGCAGCAGTGTTCTGCGCCCATCGCAGCAGCTCGGCGCTGTTACAACGAGAGGATGAGAAGGGAAGGAATTAGGCAGTAGGCACACGGTCGTGTACTGCCAGGCACACGGGAGTATCATCATTTAGTTACCTGAATTTTATCTACCTGCAAGAACATGATATGAACTCCTATTCTATGTTCCCTAAGGTGATGTATCAGTTTGCTGCTTAGTTAGGAAGAGGAGGAGGAGTATGGGTGGGCTGCTGCTGGAGATGCACAGTTTCTATGGCGAGTACGGGTTGACAAGATGCACAGTTTCTATGGCGGCTGCCGTGCTAATAGGAACCGCGGGAGGAGGAGGACGGGTGGGAGTGACCTGCTGGTAGAGGACGATGTTCGACGAGATGCACGATTCCTATGCTTCTCTCGAGACAGCCACGATGGGAACACACTGTATATGCTTTAAATATCTATTTCAACATATCCATGGTTAGAGTTGTACACTGTATGGGCTAACTTCTTCAAATTTGCTTTTTTTTCCTGAAGTGACGACAGATCTCAGTTATATAGTAGTAGATGAGGCGAGTACAATCTAAATGTAAGTAAATTGAGATATTTTTTCCTTGCCTAATTATAGTGCAATTAAATTGAGATATTTTTTCATTTTATTCTGGGTCCTGTATCCTAAAATGAGTAGCCAAATTATTTGTACATGGTTGTCAACGGACTGTGTATTAATTGTTGGGCCAATATGTGTTTTTGTTTTTTGGTATTGTACTATTTTGTTCAATGAAATCCTTCAGAATGACAATGCGATAACGTATGTAAACGTTCTTTACTACATTCTCAGTCTGTGATGAAATCATTGAAAGTTGCAGGCCTTTGTAGCTTTGATGTTAGCTCTTTCTGGGGCTTGAGATAAGACTGCTACATTGTTCTTTAATTGTAGGTTGCATCAATGGTAACACTGATTTCACAAAAACAAGAACGTTAGGATACGTTGCTTATCATTACGATGAATACATTATTGTTCCTTTTGTTTGTGGTTTGACAAACCGTTACAAAATGATTTCTACATCATACATTGTGGCACTCGAAAAGAGCACTCCCATTTCCTGTTAATTTAATGATTTAAGAGATGTTTGACTACTGTTATGTCAAGTGTGATGTTTTGCATCACTTAAAGAAAGCACTGATATATATATGTGTGCCAGATAAATTGTTGCACAAGGTTCTAATTTCACCCTATCTGTTCTTTACAAATATCATTTTCCACCTTTTTTATTTTTTAGGTTGGGTTCGTTACACGTGGTGGCAAAAAAGATGACACACACCTTATATCTTATCGTGGGCCAAGGGTAGGAAGGGACACTTTGTAGATGGAGGAGTGTGTTGTAGGGCAGTTACTGTAAAAGGAAGGAATGGAAAAAAAGAGGTGTTTATCGTCGAAAACTAAAATTGCATGTACCCATCTTATATGAATAAGCATGTAACGAGATTATATCGATATTTTCATAGTAATGGAGACATAAGACACAAGTGACATGTTAAACTCAAATAATATTTTTATTAGTATCTCAAAGCCGGAGAGAGGGTGATATGGTGAGACAAGAAGAAGAAATACACGCGGATTAGAAACGCATACATTAGACACAATTGGTATTGAAAAACTATTAGATATGCCCCATAGCAAAGCACGGGCTTTTTACTAGTTATAATTATAATTGCAACACGGTTTAATACTCCCTTCGTTTTTATTTACTCTGCATATTAGAGTTGACTGAAGTTAAATTTCATAAAGTTTGACCAAGTTTATAGAAAATAATATAAATATTTACCATAACAAATCTATATGACGTGAAAGTACATTCAATAATAAATCTAATGATAGTGATTTGTTATTGTATGTATTAATATTTTTGTTTATAAATTTTGTCAAAGTTTACAAAGCTTGACTTTGACCAAAGCTAATACGCGAACTAAAGTAAAAACGGACCGAGTAGTTGGTTTCTAACCAAAATAAATTACATTTCTTGTTTTAATGAACAACTAGCACAACGACCAACATTTTGAAATACATTTGACTTCAATTCAACAGAAATTAGAGAAAATTGGTCAGAAAGTTTATTTTCTCTCTCCCAGATCCATTAGCCACCAAAATACAAGTGCTAATCACTACTATTTTCTGTAAGCAGAGTGGGTAGTTATTGAAAGTGAGAGCCAAACTCAACGATTAACTCTCTTAAGCAAAACTCCACACAGAAAAGAACCAAACTTACATTCTAATTGGTAGATTCACCTCTTATAATGGGCACGACCACAAAGCTTGATGCTCCGGGCTTTCTCTTGATAGATGAATTACAGATCCATCTTTCAACCTTGCGAGTCATGTGGTCGTCCAACTTCTCATTTCCGGCATCAATACACATTTCTTCAAGAACCATCGCGTTCTCCGCAAAGAATTTGATCAGCTTGACACCAAAGCAGCTTTCATTCTCTAGCCGGAACTGCAAACCCACCTTCTTCATGGAGCTCTGCAAGCAGTCGAACGAAAGCCGACTCAATGCAGGGATCTCAGAGGCCTCGCCACACCTAGTGTCGCCGTAGTTTGCATTTGGAGAATTGCGTCTGCAGTTGACAAGATGGATGGACTTATCGCGGTCAGACCGGAATTTTCTTCGCAGAAATTGGCGTTCGCAAGGCCGAGACGCCAGCTCATCGCATGCCAAGGTGAGGTTGATGCGAAGATCACAGAGCGCGGGGCAGCAGCGGAGCAGGTTTGCGATCGCCACAGCCGCTGTCATGCCTTGGGGCCTGTGCAATCCTAGCAGCTCCAGGCGCTCGAGGCAGCGCAATGTCGGCAGGAGCTTGAGGCGCATGGCCTTGCTTAGAACGGCGATGTGCTCAAGGGCGTTCACCCTCAGCTTTAGATCCTTGGCAGTGATGAAACTCTGAAGGAATTGCCAGAAGACCTCGAGGTCATGCTCGGCATGGCGTGCATACATGTTGTCGTGGCACCAAACTTTCTTTCCATCGCTGCCGCGGCGCAGGACAAAATGCAGGTCCACGCGAGCCAATTCCGGTGGCGGCGGACTCAGCGAGAACGGCCGGAGACGCCCCTTGTACCTGAAGTGCCGCAGCCTCGGCGCGTCGATCTCCATGGGCTCCTCGGGTTCGTTGCAGTACCACCATGGGTTAGCCTTCTCCTTCCAATAGCACCCCTCCAGCACGATCACGGTTGCCGTCGGGCAGTGGAGGATCATGTCGCGGTTCGGTTCTGCCATCATGACAAACTCAAGGTGAACTGCCGTAAGCGCAGCCGCAGCGTCAATGAGGCCCTGCAGAGTGTCGAGTCGTACGGTGCAATGGCGCAGCCGCAGCGACCGGAGCCGCGGGAATGCAAACTTGGTTGCCTGCGGAGGTGTAACGAAGTTGTTGCAACCTGTGAGTTCAAGAACGCGGAGGGCCACCGACGGCAGGGAGAAGAGGCTGAGGCTCAAGATGCCTCCCGAGCTGTAGAAGAATTTATCATCGTCGTAGGCATAGGTGTCGGTTCTCCGTTCATTCGCGACGAGCCGGACCTCCTCGACGAGGCGCACCGCCCTGTGGGAGAGCAACTTGCTGAGCACGTCTCGGTCCGGCGACTGTGACCTTTCTCGGTTAGCCGACCAGCCAACGTCCGGCGACCGTGACCCGTCTCGATCCGTAGATTGGGAACCTTCCTGGTCCGACGACCATGACCCATCTCGGTCCGGCGACCGTGACCCGTCTCGATCCGGAGATCGGGACCCTTCCCGGTCCGGCGACCAGTCTCGGTCTGACGAGACTGACCCATCTCGGTCCGATGACCGGGAGCCTTCTGGGTCCGACGACCGTGACCTACCTCGGTCCGGCGACCGGGACCCACCTCGGTCATACTGCAGGAACTTTGTTACGCTCCATAGGTAGCTACCCATGAAGCTAAAGCGCAGGGTAAGCCTGGTGATGTTGACGTCGGCGGCGTCGAGCGCCGCCTCGGCGGCGGAGACGAAGGCATCTCGCCGGGAGAAGAAGAGGGCCTCGTCAAATTCTTCGCGCTGGTCTCCTCCGTACCCCCAGCCGCAGGGATTGTATTCCTCGACGTCCGTCTCGAGGTTCACGGCGCCAGATGAGCGCCAGAGCAGCGAGCGCCATCGCCTCGAGAGCGCGACTGTGGAGGCTGCCTCCTTGGCCGGGGCGAAGTGGAGGACCCGCAGGAGAAGATCGTCGGGGAGATCAGACAGGCGGTCGGCCCCGGCCATCGTGTGCGTCGGCGGCGATGCGATCTCGACCTCAGGGCCGATGGAATTGGGACTTCAGGGAGGCCATGGAACGGATGTGTATACTTTTTTGTTTTTATAGAATCACCGTTCATATTTATTTTTTACGACAACCGTCTATATTTATTGTGTACAGTTTTTTAGGGATATTTATTGCGTACCTTTTTTTTATTGAGAATCTCCCAAAGCTTTATTACTGCATCACAATGTTTACAGGTACAAAGACAAGATCGTCGGGCTGGCCTAACCAAGTATGGCGGCCAAACCCTAAAGATAAAGCATACTTTGCGAGATTATGGGCCTCCACATTGGAGGTCCTATACTCATGACTAAAAGAGCATGAAGTAAAAGTAGTAGCTCGAGCATTGATCTCCCGAGCAATGGCGCCGAAACTTGCTGAGCTTCCTTCTCTGATCGCATCAACAGCCACCTTACAATCCGAGGCCACCAAAATTTTGTTGAGGTAGAGATCCTCTGAAAGTGCTAATGCCTCCCGAATAGCTAAGGTTTCAAGCACCTGAGGGTCTCGGATGCCCCTCAGAACCAGTGCCGAAGCTCCCATGAAAAGCCCCCCTGCATCTCTGCAAACCACGCCAACTGCGCCAAAGCTGCCCGAGCGAGATACAGCTACGTCAACATTGAACTTGAAGTGATCAGATGGTGGCGGCACCCACGCCCTCGACCGCGGTATCGCTGTTACCTGTGTCCTCTCCTTCTTCTTCAAGAATTATATGTCTGACAAGTAAGACTTGATGAAAGTGTCGGTGGCAAACGGGGTCGGAAGATCTCCTCATGTATGGCCTTCCTTCATGCACTCCAGATAGCCCAAAGTGTGGCAATCATCAATGTAAGCTGCTCCGTCGGGAGTGACTCACTCATGGCAAAAAGCCATAGTCTTGCGTCGGGTTCCGATGTCATTAACATATGTTCCACAAGCTCGACATCTTAGGCCTCAATTGTGACTGGATTCATTGGGCCTGGGCTCCCGTATTACAGAGTCAATTTTACAACTTTGAAGGGGAAAATTGTCTCAGTAAAAACTTGGATGGGATAACAAATCAAAAAGGAAAACAAATATTCTATAACACTAAGAGCCTCTTTAGCAGACCTTTGCGTCCGTGTCTTCTTCTTCCTCTCGCCCGTGTCCACGGTCAGCTAGCTCGCTCCTACAAAGTGGCCAAATACAGAGCCGTCGGCGTCCAGGACGGCTCGCATGAAGCGCCAGTCCATAGCTGCTCGAATCGGCTAGCTAGCTAGCTAACTATCTCCTGAATCGATCCACGAGCTAGATAGATATAGCTCCTCCGTCGCCGTATCTAGCTCCTCCGTGGCTGCTCGAGTTTCCGGCGAGTTTCGTGGCGGAAGGTCACCGGAGCCCGTGTGCGCACGGCGAAACTTCCTTGTCGCGTAGCGTTGACCAGTTTTCAGGGCACCCTCTGTTTTTCCTTCAAATATGTATATAAAGGGGTCGTGGGGTGGATTCTCAGGGGCCTGAAAGGCTCTATTCGGGTTTTTCTACGAGTTTGACCACTTTTAAGGGGTCTGCTAGAGATGCTCTAAGGCATCTCCAAATCCAACCCGTAAATTTCACCCCGCATCCGTTTGTCTTCCCCATGGACAGAGGGGGAACAGTCTGCGAACACGGATGGAGGACGACATCCAACCGTAGCAGCATAAATTTTCACAACAAATCGAATCAACCGGACGAAATTCATGCAAAGACGACTGGATTTCATGCAAACATGATGGATTTCATGCAAAAACGGCGGATTTCATTACATTACTAATCTATGGCCAGTCGCAGCGGATCCCTTTGCCTTCCCCATGTCTGGCAGCCCGCTGACCGGACTGCCAAGAGCCCTGGAGGCATATTCTTTAGCGCAAAGGACGCCTCGCTTCCCCATCGCTCGTCAGAGCGGAACCCCTGACTGATGCTTCAACGGAAGGGGAAGCGGGCACCACTGCTTCCGTGCAGCGCATGTGAGGTCGACGGAGGACGTCGCAACAGAAGAACCGGGCAAGACACCGGCTATCTACGCCGGCGTCGCCCCGGTGGTGGCCTTCATAGGACCCAAGCGGCGGCGGCCTCCCGTGTTCTACTTCTTCTCGATGATGGTGGCCATCGCGGAGGCGCTGGCCACCAACTCGTCGCTCTCTGCGCACCCGGTTTCTGTGTCTGCCTACATGGCGCGGTCGCAGGCACGAGAGGCGCGAGCGCCGTCGTGCTCCCCGCCGTGCCGGCATGGAGAAACTCGACACTCCTCATCGAGCTGGCTTGGAGCGGCGAGTTGTTTAACCACGCGCCGGCTTGGGGCGGTAACTAGCTGCATCGGCTGGCCGAGGGAGGCGGAGAGGCGAGCTGCCCCACGCATGCTCGTATCCGTCGGGCCCGGCATGCCACCCGGTCGGCTTGTATGTCGGAGAACTGCAATTTTGAGAAAATGGTGATGGAGGGGATGGGGGGCGGCGGAGGGGTGTGATTCTTGCCGGTGTTTGGCCTCATTTAAATAGAGGACCGACGGGAGGAGCTCGACTGGCGTTGCGTTTAATGTCGGCATGCTCATGAACAGACGTGTGTCCGGAGTAGGTTCCTCAGCTTCTACACGAGTTTAATGGAGGCGTTTGAATGCGGTGAGGAGGCGTGTTCAGACGGGCGTGAAGCGGGTGGCGCCCTCAACCGGCGGGCCGCTTCAATGGCGGAGGCAGTGAAAGGTCGCGTCCGCCTTGAGTTGCCTTGAATGTGAAGCGGCATGCTCTACAGCGGCATGAATGCGGGCAGCTGGCGCCGGGAGGGAAGCGCGCGCGGGAGGAGGATGTGCTTTTGGTGGGCCAAGAAGGTCAGAATCAGATGAAGTAGCGGTCCGGACTCCCGCAAACCTTCCCCACGTTTGTCTCAGGTTTGCCGGAAAAATCGCGTTCAGACAGCTCCGCGGACCAATCCTGATGTACCGGGGGGACATAACCCAGTGACTGTCGAAGACCGTCGTGGTGTACCAGCTCAGACGACGCCAAGTCCGCGGTTTGACGCAATGATCAGCCTGTCGGCATTAAAAAGTCCCACCAACCCCAACCACGGACCTCCACCGAGGCCAAAACGTGAGACCGCCTCCCCAACCAATTGCAAACAACCACCTTGGCTTGAGCGAAGGGAACCAAGAGCCACCCGAGGAGCAGCCAAACCCGGGCAGGAGGACCAAGTCAAACTCCTACCGCAACGACAAACACGCACAGCCAACCTCTTGCCGACATATGCACCCGGAAGAAGCAGACGCCGCCGACAAGGGGCACTCAAGGCAGCCGGCAACGGCCTCCAAGCATCCACTCCGGCCTCCCGACCCCCATCGGCTCCACAGACCAGCTCCACCACCCCCGCACAATGCCAAGATGTCCACCACCCAACCTCTGCCCCAACTCCAAGTCTGCGGGAAGGAACTGAAGCCACACTTCAGGCCGCCGTCCACCGAATCTCGTGCCATCCACCAGACCCAACCCATGCTCGCCACCCATGGTTGCCTATAGGACTGGCCAATCTGCCCAGGTCATCCACGCCGCCCCCACACCAGCCCCCGCAAGGACCAGCACCAAGGGGACACGCCACCACCGGAGATCAGCAGCCCCGTGCCACTGGCCGAGCCCCAACGCCAGATCCGGCCAAATCTGGCCCAGTGCCCGTGCGTGCGCCACCTCCCACGATGGGAGCTCCACAGCCAATGCACCGCGCGCGGGCGAAGGACGCCGGCCCACCACCACCATCCTGCCGCACTGTCGCACAACAGACCCGCCGCCACCCGAAGGCTCCGCCCCGCGACTGCCCCCCACAGGCAGAGGAGGAAGAAGGGCCCCGCCGCCGCGACGCCAACCGGGCTTTGCCCATCAACACCTGACGGCGACGGCGGGGGAGGAAGGGAGGGAGGTGGGGTCGACGAGCCAGTGGCTAGGGCCCCCCCCCCCCCCCCCCCCCCCCCCCCCCCGGCGTGCGCGGTTCGCCACAGTACCAGAATTTTTTTGTCAGTGGACAAGCAGCCTGGGAGAGACTGGGTATTGCAGGACTTGTGCTTCGTCCCTACCAGTATTAACGGTGAATACTTAGCGAGAGCCTAGCTCAAACACAGGTTGAGAAAAGAATGTACTGCATCAAAATCCCCGTTCGTTGCAGAGTTCTCTTGACTTAAGGGGTAAAAACATAAACTTGAGGGTCCTGACATTCTCCTTTGGATGAATTGAAGATCCATGTTCAACCTTGCTATTCATATGCTCGCATAACTTCCTGTTTCCGCTGTCGATATGTGTTTCTTCAAGAACCATCACGTTTTCTGCAAAGAATTTTATCAGCTTGACGCCCAAACAGTTGAACTCCTCCAACCGGAACTGCAAGCCCGCACTCTTCAGTGAGCTCAGCAAGCATTTAAACGAGCGACGATCAGGACCGTTAACATTGCCACCATCTTCCAGAGAAACCGCTGCCGCCTCTGCGCGGTCGATAAGATTTATTGACCTGTCACGGTCAGATAGGAACTTTGTTCAGATTATGCCAACGAAATAAAAATATTCATCACCTCTTTTTCGCCCTGCTGCAAAATATATGGGGAGTGTGGTGAGTAGAACAATTGGTGCTGCTGATAGACCTAGATGTTTTACCCAGTACTTCTGGTGGATAGCAAGATTTTTGCCTCAAACTCGCAATTTGTAAATTGTAGCCCATGCGGACATATATACGTTGGGCTATCTAGTAACATAGAAACAGAGCATGTTTTAAATCCAAGATTGTAAGATCACTAGCTGAATTTGTTTGCTTTGATGTGTCGTTCATGAAATATTGGGCAGTCATGCAAAATGTCGAGGATCGTGCAGTGTTGGAGCAAGAAGCAGAGGCTCTCCAGAGAACAAAGCTGGAGCAACATGATGATGGCAGGGGAGGGAGATGAGCTGGCATAATGAGGATGGCAGGAGCTGATGGGGCAACCAATGCCACTGACAACGAAGCCTGACTCCAAGCCATGAAGGAAGACTGAGATATCTGCTTCTGAAAAGATGTCTGCCAGTGTCGATGAACCAGTAGAAAGGTTTTGTTGTTGATCTCTTTGCACCTGCGTGTGATGTGATACTTTAGGATGCTTTTCCTCTTGTAAAGGTGGTTATGATTAAATTTGGCTACTTCCCTTCGATCACTACCGTCCTCCCATCCCCTCTGCTAGCAGTGCATGTGGCATGGGGTGGGTGTCGTGTCTGGTTTTTGTTATCATTTGATAGTGGCACCCGATCCTCACATCATGGATCATATGGAAATAAAAAAGTTCTTTGCAACATATATTATTGTGAAATATTTTGGTTACTTTGCACCATCGAGTGTTCGGTGTAGTCAGATCGTTAAAGTTTCCTTCAAAAATCATTGAAAGATCAGGGTTCCCTTGTTTGTATCACATGGTATCATATTTTCGGTTTGCTCAGTGAGAAATTTTCAGTTTTTCAATAATTCAGATTGCACTTGTTTTCATACCTATCGTCCACGAAAAAGGGAAAGAAGATTTCAGGGTTAGATCATCAGGTCCATGCCAATCTAAGATGTCACAAATTTTCTTTTCGGTTCATTGCATCACTGCTTCATCGTATCGAGTTGTTTGTCTTAGGATCTAGTCCTTTACAGTTTCATGTCTAGTTCATATTAACCACATCGACACCGCACCATCATAACCTACACTACCGGACACCGCTTTAGTTTCTTTGATACTTTTGTTTTTGTTTGGTTTGTGGGGCTTTTCAGACCATTGCTACCAAGTTTGATCGTCAAAGCAAATAGATAGTGTTGCACCAGATACGAAATAAACAAACATATAATCACATACCTTGAAAGAGTAGTCCTCCTTTAACTAAAAGTTTCATGAGTCATCTTTTCTATCAAACAATGTCATTCCAAATAGATTAGGTTATATTGATATTTTGTTTTATATTAGTTTCTAGTATATTTGATTTCACCCCAGCTTTAGTCCTTACTAGAAGTATTGGACGTGCTTTGCTACATCATTGGTGTCGTTGGATTTCTTAAAAAAAATATGTTTCAAAATATAAGGTATACGCTTGTTGTTGTTGTTGTTGTTGTTGTTGTTGTTGTTGTTGTTGTTGTTGTTGTTGTTGTTGGGTTTCTTTAAAACACATTCTTTTTCAAAATATAAGGTGTATTACTTTTTCGAAAATTCAAACCTTTTAAGGTTGATCAAATTTGTAGAGAAATATATCACAATTCATAATATCAAATCGGTATGATTAGATTCATCATGAAATGATTTTCCATATTTTTTTTGTTTAATATTGTGGATGCTGATATTTTTGCTTTGAATTTGGTCAACGTTAAAGAAAATTGACTTTTCCAAAAACTAATGTCCCTTATATTTTGGAACCGGTCCAATATTTAGTTTTGCAGGTGGGTGAGCTGATGGAATGTGTTTTATTTTTATTTACAATGCGGTGATTTGGTGGGCCATTCGTAGTGTGATTCTGTGTTATTCGCTAACCAACATATATTTATGTGGGGAAATTTCTGCGTCAGCGGCTGCATGTACTATATTGGTGCCACAATATCAAATGTTGATGCTTATATTTCTAGATGGTGGGAGGGTGCACGGGGTTGGTATGTTTTTATGGACCAGTTGTTGCTGATTGATTTGAAAAATCGTTGGCGTGGACAAAATCGTAAACCAAATTCAAAATTGAATGCTTTAATTGAAAGAAAGAGGTTCAAAATTAGCGATCATAGTGAATTAAAAATATTGAATGGGAGTAGTTCATAAATTGTTGATCCGATCAAAATCGGGTGACCATACACTAAATTGAAAACATCAATTAATTGAGAGGACTTAAAAATTAGGAAGCATAGTGTATAGTATAAAGAAATGAGTGAGAGAGCTTTGAAAAATTGTTCACCCAATCAAAATCGGGTGACCCAATTCTAATTGGAGACCTCAACTGAATGTGGACTCTTTAAAACTAGAGAGCTTAGTATTATAGATGATGGTTCCATAATTCAACAGCCTGTCAAACAAAAGAAAACAATAATACTCATCTACCTACTTTCAAATGTACTTTTTTTCATCAGGATGACCAAAGTAAGATAAAATAATGCAGAAACTTATGAGTTCACGGTAAAATGGTTTAATTAAATGTTATGTACAAGATTACATGTAAAGATCATGAAATTAAATAGTTTTGTTAAATCCTCCTATCGATAAGGAGTGAAAGTACACTTATTCACTTGCAAATCACACAGGATCTCCTAACCATCCAATCAACAACCAAACGTCCCTCCTAAAACACATGTAGATCATAAATGAAAGAAACTTGAAGCATGTATTGAGGATAGGTTCGAGAAGAGATTAAGTTGCCGGAAGGGCAAGCTTATGTCTTATGGTGGTCGCTTAGTGTTATTAAATTCACACTAGTAGAAAACAGGCCTTTGGATCGAAGCATTAGTCCCGGTTGGCTTCTAGGCCACCAATAGTCCCGGTTCATTAGGCTAGGCACTAGTCCCGGTTCATGAGTAACCTTTAGTCCCGGTTGGTGTTACCAACCGGGACTAAAGGGGTGGTGGCAGGCTGGGGGCCCTGCGAGCCACTTTAGTCCCGGTTGCTCACACAAACTGGGACTAATGATGGAACCTCTAGTCCCAGTTGGTGTTACTAACCGGGACTAAAGGTGTGGTGGCAGGCTGGTGTCAGGCTAGGGCCCTGCGAGCACCTTTAGTCCCGGTTTGTAACACCAACCGGGACTAGAGATGGACCTCTAGTCCCGGTTTGTAGGACCAACCGGGACTAAATGTATCCCCATATATGGATGTGCTTCTTCCAGCCCGAGCTCATCCTCTCCATTTCTCTGTTTTCTCTTCCTCTTCTCGAGCTCATCCCTCCATTTTTGCCAAGATTTGTCAAGATTTGAGGCACCCCAATCCATCCAAGTGTTCACAAAGGTTAGCAACTTTGTCGTTTCATCTCTCATTGCTAGATCAGCTCGTGCAATGCTTTATAAGTATAGTGATTTGTGGGTTTTAGTTTGGGTGTAATTATGTGGGAGTTTTTTTTGATTTATATGCAATTTGAGCTCAAATTAACTTCTTAGTTTGCATATGTGTGTAGGTGTGGTATACTTAGTGCCTTCCCGTCCCTGTCCTAACCATCGTCGATCGCCCGCACCGTCCCGTCGCCAGCACCACCTTGGTGAGCCTCTTCTTGTTCTTATCCTTTTTATAAAAAAAATTGTATTTGTATGATTTAGATAGTTACTTGCATAATTTTCTTACTTGTATGATTGTTTGTTATATATAGTGCCATGGTTTTGATATCCGTGCCCGTCGGCCCTCGTCCGGTTTACGATTCGGATGTGGTATATTCTCTTTTATAACTATTTGTTGCATTTCGTGTTAATGACAATTATGCCCATCAAGTTGACATAGATATTTTTATCTAGGAGGTGGTTGAACCGGAAATTCCAACCGACCCTATTGTCGAGAAGTTAAATTTAGTTGAAAAAGAAAACGAGGATTTGAAAGAAAAATTGAAAAAAGTTGAAGAAGAGAAGATGAAATTGGAGTTGTACGTTGCCGATGTCGTCGATGATCAGAAGATCAAGATGGATGCAATGCGCTTGAAGATTAGAAAGATTAGAAAATATGCCATTAATAAAGATGCTTGGTATCATTATGTTGTTGGATCAATTGTTACCTTAGTTGTGATTTTTATCGCATTTGTTGTTGCATTTAAATGTTTTAGCTAGATAGTTGTATGTTGTTTTATGAGAATAAGTGTGTATGAACTTTATGTATGAACTTGTATTAATTTGGTCTTTTCGGTGTTGTGTAATGAAGATGAACCGGCAATGGATCTACGATGACCGACACTCTTGGAACACAAATACATGCTGCAGCAGGAGCAAATCAACAAACTTAGCCAGCAAGGCACGTCTCAGCAGCAGGAGCATCCAGATGCAGCATTGGATGGTACCATTCCATCATCTATGCCAAAAAGCAGCGTGGGTTCCATGGGGGTCCCGGCCGATGATGCACTGCTGGCTCGCTACCCCGTGGATGATATCCTAGAGTCGACAGTTTGTGAGCTACACGTGAAACTGAAGAACATATCCATGAAGGTGGCGGACGGCTTTGCTTTACCGAGTGGACCTGAAGCAACCTTCCACGGCAATCCGATTCCACCTGGCTATGCTCGTGTCGGGGTGGATGAAGTTGTGTCGGCATATGAATCACTAGATCTTGACTACCTTGGAGGTGAAGGGGAGCGGACACTGGGAGAAGCCATTCATTGCCAAGGCCACCGACTCCTCCTCCAAGTCTGCCGCGTCAGCACACTCCAACCCACCTCGAGACGGAGCGCAGGGAAAGTCTGCCATATCGATCTCCGCCGCGTCAGCGTAATCCATCCGAGACGGAGCCTAGCGCGAGTCCGCGATATCGATCTCCGCCGTCTCCAAAGCGGAAGAGAGCACAAAAGAAGAAACCCGAGCCTCCTGTCAAAAAGAAGTTAGCTTACGAGAAGACTGACGAGGAAACCGATGAACAAGTGGCTAAGGAATTGCAGGCCCATTTTGGACCGAAACCGCCCCCGCCGCCAAAGGAGAAAATACCTGAGGAAGTCGTACAACACTTTTTGAATGCAGCTAAACCGGCGAAGAAAAGGCCGCTATCAGACTATGAACGCTCTATTAGCAAGTCCTATCATCAACAAAAAAAATAGAAGTCGAGCGGTAGTAGTAAATGCGGGAAAACTGTTCCCCAGCTCGGAGAACAGGCGGTGCAATCGATCATCCCGCTCAAGGTGAGTACCGATAAGGTGGTAATAACCGAAGCTGATAGAGAGAGGGCTAGAGAGATCGGCATCACTGTTGAACAACTCCTAGAGATCGAGGAATTCCCACCGGAGGATCCGAAGGAACTAGCATGGAAATATGTCCCCGAGAACCCTCTCGTGAGTCCTGAAGAGGAGAAGCTTCTATCAACGCAAATGCACAACTTGCATGACTGGTACATGAGAGAAGTAAAGAGCGGGCGACAGAGCCTCATGGTGAAAGTCAAGTGAGAGCATTACATCCATGAAAATGATTTGTGGATTGAAAATGAAGAATTCTTTCAGTTATTCAATCAAAAAGCACTCGACAAATCTATCGTCAGTTGCTACTGTCTGTAAGTGATTTCTTTCTGTAATTTAATTAAGTCTCTAGCTCAGCTCGTTCATTGCCTGTAATATAATTATCCTCACTATATTCTTTTGTGTGGTATTATACAGAATGAAGATTTTTGAATTGAAAAGAGATGGAGTCTATGGCATTGGGTTCATTGACCCAAATACCGTTAATGAAGTTGTGTTAACTAGTTACTCTAAAGACACAGAGAAAGCCTTGCTAAGGTTTTTGAAGGCCCTAAATACCAAACCAGAAATACTTTTACCTTATAACTTCAAGTGAGTGTTACTGATTTGTACTACAAATTCTCTTTTTGCTTATATATATATACTCGATGCTAAGTGTAGTTGATGAGTTATGCATGCCCGCTTATACAAATCGTGTCCGCAGCTACCACTGGATCCTGCTAATCATTAGAATTGACGATGAAACTGTTGAAGTACTGGACTCACTAAGTAAAGACCCTGAAGAATACAAAAGCCTGCATTCGATGCTCGACAGGTAATTTCAATCATTAACGCACTATGTCGGCCTCTTTAGTTCGCTTCCTGATATCAAGTATTTAATAACTCCTTTATTCATTTTCTTTGCCGAGCAGGGTTTGGAAAAAGTTCATCAAAGAGGTTAGAGGTGAATGGAAACCAGAGCTGAAATGGCGAAGATCCAAGGTATTTAAGTAGTACTAGCTACGTCCGCGCATCTCTTTAATTATAGTTTCAATAATACCATTATCATGCTTGATTATTATCTGATTGAATTATATTCTCGTTAAGTGCATGAGGCAGGGAAAGGGGACCAATTTATGTGCATTCTACGTTTGCGAGAACATTCGCTTTCTGACCGAAAGGACCAAAACTGCAAGAGATCTTTGGGTACGTAAACACCATTCACATTTTTTTATCATGATCTAATATATATACACACAACTAACATGTTCATATTGATCTCTTTCTTTAAAGATGCACGAGATGCGGGATAAGCTCCTACCAAAGGACCGCATACGAGCAATTCAAGAGGAAATTGCGAGATTTTTGCTTGAGCAGGTCATATCTCCCGACGGGGAATACCATTACACCTAATGCCTGCATGTAATGATTTGCAAATTGTAGGAGAAATTGGATATATATATACCAAATTGTACATATGTGTATGCATGGTCATACGAAAAGTTATATGT
Source organism: Elymus sibiricus (assembly GCA_039707655.1). Classification (NCBI taxonomy): domain Eukaryota; kingdom Viridiplantae; phylum Streptophyta; class Magnoliopsida; order Poales; family Poaceae; genus Elymus; species Elymus sibiricus. The sequence goes on along the minus strand of CM077667.1, from coordinate 463,726,139 downwards.
ATATGATTGGTTCTACGAGAAATTCTATTATATATACATAACGTGTACAGTATGTAGTAGCGTAAAATATGTTTGAAATGAAAAAGAATTAAATGGAATACACAAAATGAAAAGGAAAAATAAACAATAAAACCTAAACCCATAAACCCCAAAGCCCCTAAATCTTTAGTCCCGGTTGGTATTACCAACCGGGACTAAAGGTCCCCATCCCCTGGCGCCCGCTGCCGACCACGTGGCAGGGGTTTAGTCCCGGTTAATAGCCAACCGGGACTAAAGGCTTGGACCCTTTAGTCCCTATACATTAGTCCCGGTTGGGGAACCGGGACTAAAGGCCCTTCCCAACCGGGACTAATGGCCTGTTTTCTACTAGTGTCAGTTCTAACTAGCCTGCCAATGTTTCTATTATCTTTCTTCGAAGTACCAGTAGGGGTACGAAAAAGATTAGATTTCTATCGTTCTCGTTTCTTCTGGCAAAGTGATGATACCAACAAGAAGTACAGGCTTGCCAGATGGGATGTTATTTGTAGACCCAAAGACCAAGGCGGGTTAGGGATCGAGAACTTGGGAAAAAATCAGTGCCTTCTTAGCAAGTGGCTCTTCAGGTTGTCTGTTGAGATGGAAGGTATGTGGGTACAAATTCTTCGTAATAAATACTTACAATCTAAAACTTTGGCACAGGTTACAGTTAGACCATCTGATTCACCTTTTTGGAAAGGGTTAATGAGGATGAAAGATATTTTTTTCCATAGGGTGAAATTTAATGTTGGTAATGGTAACACTACTAGATTTTGGGAAGATACATGGTAAGGGGAGACGCTCCTGGCTATACAATACCATTCTCTTTCTAATATTGCGCAACGTAAAGAAGATTATGTTGCTACAATATTGCAGTCGATCCCCCTGAATATACAGTTCAGACAATCTTTGATTGGGGAACGATGGAACTCTTGGTTGCACTTGGTACGTAGGTTGATGGAAGTTCAACTTACTGACCGGCCCGATACTATTCACTTGAAACTAACTGCAAGTGGTAGTTTCTCCGTGAAATCGATGTATCTAGATCTTATTGATTCTAGGCCATTACTGACATCCATTCACATTTGGAAGGTTAACATCCCATTAAGAATTAAAATATTTATGTGGTTCGTTCACAAGGGAGTGATTCTGACGAAGGATATCTTGACTAAGCGAAGATGGGTAGGAAACACCAGATGTTGTTTTTGTGATCACAACGAGAGTATAAAACACCTCTTTCTTGAGTGCCCGCTTGCACAACTACTTTGGCGTACTATGCATATAGCCTTTAACATTGGCCGTCCAAGTAGTATGAACACGTTATTTGGGACGTGGCTCAATGGAGTGCAAAAAAATATTGCGAGTAATATTCGGATAGGGATATGTGCTTTATTCTGGGCTATATGGAACTGCATGCACTACATGATATTTAATAAGAACAACTTCAACAACTTTTTGCAGGTTATCTTCAAAGCTATGGCATGAATCCGTACGTGGTCGTTACTCACAACTATGGAGTCCAAGAAGCTTTTGGCTACTGGGTGCAACCGGTGGGAGATGGTAGCACGGGCTATCTTCAACCGGTTTGGATGGCAGCTAACTAATAGGCTAGGTGTTTAGTCATCGTAGCTCGTTACAGCTTAGCCGGATGTGGCATTTTTTTCTGCATTTTTTTATGAGTTTGATTTGTGAACTCTTCCGAATTATGCACTTTTGTGGAACCATTATGATCGTCTTTTAATAATATGGCTGCATGCAAAAACCTTTTGCAATGGAAACTCTAGTCATGCTTAAATTACGAACAAGTCAAAAGAAGATGAAGTGGAAAGGAACATTCAGCAATTAGATGCTCTATACATGTTTCCGTTTCGCTGTTCTTCTTTTGTTTTGGTTTTGTCTGGCTTGTCGGCCCATTGCCATGTTTACTTTGTTGAAGCGCATAGAAAAAGCATAGGGCAAAGGACTATGTACATTTGATGAATTATGTATATGTTTAGTAATGCTTTTATTATGCATTAAGACAACTATATCTAATTCATAACAACAGCTGACACCTTTCGCTAAGCATGCTGACTACAAACAATATCTGATAACATAAGAAATTTAGCATTCAGTGTTCTTCGTGGCATCTCCCTATCGTCTATACCCTCTTTGTCCACGTGTGCTGCGTGGCATCTCCCTATCACAAAGAATCGATATTCTTTTCCTTTTTCATAAAAAAGCTGTCATTTCTCCTGAACTATGTTTGTAGTCGTATGGCAAAAAACGACATTTTAGAAACACGTTTTTTTTCGAAAAGGAGGATGACCACCGACATTTTAGAAATTACAGCCTAGTTATTTTCTTGGATAACTATATTTCTAAGGAAATTTAAAGACAATATACAATATTTATGCAAGTATGGTGATCAATATAATCTCCAAAAAGTACAGTTAAGTACACGGACAGAGCACCATCCACAGATCGGACATTCTGCGTATAGTTCGAACCTTGGTCTTAATTACTGTGTAGTTTCGAGACTATTTCAGATCAAGTAAAATAAAGTATTTCAGAAGCTGGCACCAATGAGTTCTGAATTTCAGTTCGGCCAAATAAGCACTTCTTTAGTGAATATAATAACCAAGATTGCAAAGGAGTAGGGTCAAACTCAACTTTTAAATGTAAAAAATACTGTACATAGTTTCCTGTATTTTCTTTATAGAAATATAGGGACCCCCAGAGAGCAAAAGAAACCTATTACATCTCCCCCCACAAATTATACCTCAGGACTTGTGTTTCGCCCCTCCCCGCATTAACGGTGAATACTTGAGAAAAGAGTATACTCCATCAAAATCTTCGTTCGTTGCAGAGTTGTCTTGACTCAAGGGGTAAAACCATAAAGCTTGAGGCTCCTGGCTTTCTCCTTTTGGGTGACTTGGTGATCCATGTTTTAACCTTGCTGTTCATATGCTCGCACAACTTCCCGTTTCCACTGTCGATATGCATTTCTTCAAGAACCATCGCGTTCTCGGTGAAGAATTTGATCAGCTTGACGCCTAAACAGTTGGACTCCTCCAACCGGAACTGCAAGCCCACCTTCTTCAGTGAGCTCCGCAAGCATTCAAACCAGTGCCGACTCAGGCCAGGGATATCTAAAACCTCAGCACTGTTAACATCGCCATCATCTTCCAGAGAAACCGTCGTCGGCTCTGCGCGGTTGATAAGATCTATTGACTTGTCACGGTCCGCTAGGAACTTTGTTTCCATGTAGTCTTTTATGCGGTTATAACTTAGTATGGCGCCGTGTTGCGCCGTAGTAAGGTTGATCTGGAGATTGCGGAGCACGGGGGAGCAGCGGAGCAGGTTTGCGATCGCCACCGACGCGGTCTTGCCTTTCGGCCTTTGCACTCCTTGCAGCTCGAGCGTCTCGAGGTTGGAGAACGCAGGCAGGAGCTCGACGCGCCTCGCCTCGCTGCACACGGGCATGTCCTCAAGGTTGTTCACCCTCAGGTTCAACTCCTTGGCGCTGCTTAGGTCCTGGAGGAATCGCCAGAAGGTCACGAGGTTGCGGTCTGGATCCTCGTTGCTACGGCGTTTCCCGCGTGGATACATATTCCTTTTCTTGTTGCATGGCCAGAAAAAGTGCAGGTCTGCCCGTGCCAAGTCCGGTGGCCGCGGGCTCATTGTGAACCGTCGGAGAAGCCCCATGTAGACGAAGCGCCGCAGCCTCGGCGCGTGGATCTCCACGGTGACGACGACGGAGGTCTCGTTGTGATCATTCCGTCTCCAGCTGCACCTCTGGAGCACGAGCCCGATGGCCGCCGGACATCGGAGCACTACTTCTGTCGGTGTCGGTGGCGGGGGAGAAGTATCGCCCGGGGCGTGGTGGCTTGGAGGGCTCACGTCGTCTGTTGACGCGATGGTGATAACGACGGACTCAAGGCGGACGGTGGCGAGTGCCGGCGCAGCGTCGAACAGGCTCTGGAGGGCATCGAGGCGCACGGTGCAATGCCGCAGCCGCATCGATAAAAGCCTGGTGAACACGACTGTGGCGGCCGGTGGAAGGATGTTGCTGCAGTGGGTGAGTTCGAGAACGCGGAGGGAATCCAACGGCAGGAAGCTGAGGGCCTGAGGCTGAGCGTGTACTCGCCTACCGCTTTCTTGGCGATCTCCTTCTGCGGCTCGTCGTCGTAGTAGGTGTCGCTTCGGCTGAGAGAGTCTTCGACAGCAAGCCGGAGCTCTTCGACACGTCGCGCCGCCGGGTGGGAGATAATCGTGGCGATCACGCCGGAGCCCTTGTCGCCGTCAAATTGCAGCAACCTGCGAAACTCGAACGCCACGGACATGGTGAGCCTCGTGACGTGCTCGTCGGCGGCGAACATCGCCTGGGCCGCGGAGACGAAGGCGTCCCGCCGGGAGAAGAACAACGCCTCTAGCCTCTTGCTCTGGTCCCCCGATGTTTCGGGGGGCAGGAGGGCCTCCACGTCGACGTGCCTCTCGAGGTTTACGGCGCCCGAGGAGAGCAAGGGCGGCGAGCGCCAGCGCCGGGAGAGCGCTCTCGTGGAGGCGGCTTCCTTGGCCGGGGCGAAGTGGAGGACGCGGCGGAGAAGATGGTCGGGGAGCGCGGACAGGCGGTCGTCGCGGGCCATCGTCTACGCCCGCGGCGCGATGGGATCACGATCTCGACGAGATAGGAATCGAATCGGTAGGGAAATCATGCCCTTTTTTTGAGCGAGATCATGCCTTACGTATTGACCTGCATATATATTAACTTGGCCGCAATTTGTGCGAATTTCAATCGGGCCAGCTATCTGTCTACTATGTCTTTTGGCAGAATATTATTCTATTGACAAAAAATTCGTGCCGCTAACTATTTTGGATTACGGTTCCCCTAAGGTGGCGGCCTAGGGTTTCTCCACTCCTCCGGGCTCCGGCGAATCAACGCCATGAGTCTCTATCTCGGCAGGAAAGCCGATAAACTTTCCCGTGACCCCCTTCGCACCCTCTCTGCTCGGACCAAGGGAGCAACCTGGTTGCTTACCTGGCCTGGGTTGAAGGAGGAGTGAGTTAGGGTTTCGTTGGGCTGTTCTTCCGATCGCGAAGGAACATCATGTGAGGCCAAGATGATGAGGGCGTGGGGAAGAACTCTGGAGCAGAAGAGGCGGGGGATCTGCGGGACAAGCTAACTCTGCAGGAAGATGAACTTGATGACCTAGTTTTGGAGGACGAGATCGACTCGGCTGAGAACAGGCCCAAGTGGCTTGCGTTGGGACACATCTTGACGACCAAGGCCTTTAGCTAGAGTGCGCTGATTGGTGATATACGCGCCGGATGAAACCCGTCACAAGCAGTGGTATGGAGAAGGATTAATGCCAATATGTTTTCGACCTAGTTTAGCTGTTTGGGTGATTAGAACAAAGCTATGCGTATGGGACCATGGGATTTCAGGGGTTATGCCCTAATTCTTGCAGAGTATGACATATTCTTAAAACCTGATAGGTAAAGCTTGACAAACTCGAGACATGGGCTCAAATTTATAAGTTACCGGATGGATTTATGAAGAACAAGAGTTTTTTGGAGAACTTGTCCAGCCGGATTGGAGAAGTGCAAGAGGTGCAATTTACACTGCCCAATAGCTTTGTGGGGGCGTTTATCAGGGTTCATGTAAAGATGGATGTACGAAAAAAGCTAACCATGGTGGTTCGGTTCACCAAGGCAGGGGAGAGTGTCAAGTATGAGAAGTTACCTAGCTTTTGCTATGAGTGTGGAATGATGGGACATTGGTATGAGTAATGTGGGGACGGGTGAGCATGATACCGCAAAATTTGAGTGGGAACCTTTTCTCCTGGCGTCCAAAGGGAGCAATGTTAGTGGTCATGGTCGTTCGAATGGACCTAGAAGGGGGTTTACTGAGGATGATTTTGTAGGCGGTAGAGGCAAGGGACAAGGAAGGAGAGGCTATCCTTTTGCAGGAAAGGTTAACACCAGCCGAGGAGGAACCGGGCTAGATGATGAAACAGATCAGCACATGGATATTCATGATCCGGGTCGGTAAGTTGGGCGGCATGGGGATGGTGCGTCTATGACGCATCACTACTCCAAGAGTCGGAGGTTTAATGTTCATAAAATAAGCGAATGCAATGATGAGCTAGCAAATGAGGTACATGGAGGCCAGAAAGAGGATCCATTGCTTTTGGGAAAAAGAAATGCGGATGATTCGAGCACCGGCAAGATTATGGAAGGAGAGCAAGGGGGGCAAGTACAACCTTGGTGATGTTTGGCAACACCTCGGAAATTGCACACCAGTTTGAGGAAGCTACAAGTGAACAATCTGTGGGAGGAGGTACACCTTAGAAAAATGCTAATAGTAAGAAATTGAAGGGCAGTGACGGTGTGGCAGTGGATACAAATAACATGAATGGAGCGACGTCGTCTGAGAGGGAGGCTCGCAGGGAACAGTTAGTCTGCTATGTTGGAATTGTCGTGGGGCGGGAAACCCTGCGACAATTCAAGAGCTTCGCGAGCTGACGAATGTTTTGTCCCTACCATTTGTGTATTCTCGAAAGCTAGATTAAGTGTTCCAGGGTTGAAAAATTATCGGTTACTTTAGGTTTTAATAAGAGTTTTGATGTTAATAGCTTAGGGAGAAGGGGTGGCCTTGGTATTTTCTGTAATGATTCAATAAAAGTTGAAATTATTGGTTACTTCTGTTATCATATAGATGTAAAAGTGGATGATACCGGTAGCTCACCGGCTCGAGTTACCTTTGTAAACGGGGAAGCCCAAGTTCAAGAAAGATATAAAACATTGGATACTCTCAGAGGAATTGCTAGCTCAAGTACCCTTCCCTGGCACACAGTGGGGGATCTCCTTGAGATATTACATGCCCGTGAACATGATGGAGTTGGGGATAGGAGTCAAGCACATATAGATTGATAAAGAGATGCTCTTGACACATGTGGCTTGTATGATATAGGCTACAAAGGGTATCCCTAGACTTTTAACAAACAAAGTTTCAGGGGGGACTTCTACACGAGTTCGTCTGGACAGAGGAGTGGAAACTATAGCGTGACAGCCATGCTTCATTGCTGCCTGGCAACTTCATTGCTGCGGTGACAGCCATGCTTGATGCAACGGGGCAGGAGAGGAAGAAGGGGATGGATAAGCGGGGACAGGCGCAGACCTTGGCTGTCTGAACTATTCCACCTGTTTCGTCAGTTTTAGTTGATGGTGCCCCTCTGGTTTACAATGTTAGTAAATCCCTGTGCTACTTGTGCTGTATGTGTTTCTGTGGCCATGTTGAGTTGCTTTCCATCTTTGGTGGTGTTCTCCTGGAGTAGGGTGTGGGTTGTGGATGGATGTATGCGAACCAATAGTGCTTCTGGCTGGCTGCTGTTGGAATGTGTTTGGGATTGGTTTGTTTTATGGATTGTTCAATTCTGAACTGGAACGTGCAGGGTCTGAACAGTCCCGCGAAGAGGAGGGCGGTGCAGATTTTTGTGACTGAGTTAAGATGCAACATTGTCTGTTTACAAGAGACGAAGCTTAGTGATCTGACAAGTGCTTTGGTCGTGGAAACTTTGGGGCCAAGGTTCAGGGACAATTTCATCTCTTTGCCGGCGGTTGGCACCAGAGGGGGAATTTTGATTGCCTGCTCTGATGATTTCGAGATCATGGAGGCTCCTTTGGCTGCCGGTGTGCACTCAGTTTCGGGGACAATTAAGTGCAGATCTGATGGAGGCTGCTGGTCGATCACCGGTGTGTATGGACCCCAGCTGGAGGGGGAAAAGGTTTTGTTTATTGATGAGATGAAAAGAATTAGGCAGCTCATGCTACCGCGGTGGATGCTTCTTGGCGATTTCAACATGATTTGCAGAGCAAGTGATAAGAGCAACAACAGCCTAAACCTGCGAATGATGGGGCGTTTCAGGGCTGCAATATAGGACATGGAATTGATTGACTTCCCGCTGCTTGGGAGGAGGTTCACTTGGTCAAACGAGCGGGAAAATGTTACACACACGAAGATTGACAGAATTCTTGTGTCCGGTGATTGGGAGGCTAGCTTTCCTCACTACCAGTTGTCACCCGCCTCCACTAACATATCTGATCACTGTCCAATTGTGTTGAGGAAGATGGAGTGCTCACACTATAAAGCTTTCAGATTTGAAAACCACTGGCTAAAGTTTCAGGATTTTGATGAGGTTGTCAATCAGGCTTGGAGTAGAGCGGTGAGATCGGCTGACCCAGTGAGGGTGTTGCACACGAAGCTTTCCAGAACTGCGGGGGTGCTGCGCTCTTGGAGTAAACAGAAGTTAAGAGGGGATGTGTTCATGTCTGGTTTGGCGAGTGAGATCATCTTCCGGCTGGATTTGGCCCAAGAGGAAAGGGATCTGACCGATGAAGAGAGGAGTCTGCGTGTCATGCTCAAGACAAAGTTACTGGGTCTGGCGGCAATCGATCGAGCAAGATGGAGGCAAAAGTCTCGGCTGACTGAGATAAGAGAGGGGGATGCTAGCACTCGCTTTTTTCACCTGAGAGCTAGCGGGAGGCAGCGCAAGAATCACATACCAAGCCTGATCGGAAGTGATGGGGTGGTAATAGATCATGATGGGAAGGCCAGAATTTTGCTCGACCGTTTCAAAGGGCTAATGGGCATGCCTTTTTCGAGCACTGCTGGTTTGAACTGGGAGGCCATGGACTAGCCGAGAAGGGAGCTACTTCATTTGGATGGTCCGTTCACCGAGCAGGAGTTATTTGCGGCTGTCAATGAGACACATGGAGAGAAGGCGCCGGGGCCGGATGGCTTTACAGGGGCATTTTTCAAAAGATGCTGGCAGCTAATCAAGGGTGATCTTCTTGCTGCTGTTAACTGCGTGCACTCGCTTCGCGGTCAAAACTGGAAACTGCTCAACACAGCCAACTTGGTGTTGTTGCCCAAGAGAGATGGGCCACAGGAGGCTAGCGATTTTAGACCTGTGAGCCTAATGCACAGTGTACCGAAGCTTGTGAGCAAGATGTTAGCGTCTCGGCTGGCTCCGGAGATCCACCGCCTTGTTACAAATAGCCAGAGTGCATTCATAAGAGGAAGATCTATTCAGGATAATTTTTTGTATGTGAAGAACGTGATTAAGGCCGCTCATACTGCGAAATCCCCTTTGGTGTTCCTAAAGCTTGATGTGGCCAAGGCATTTGATTTGGTAGGCTGGGGATATCTTCTGGAGGTGATGGAGGCAATGGGGTTTGGACAGCGATGGAGAGACATGGTCTCGCTGATTTTGTCTTCCTCCTCTTCAAGAGTTTTGTTGAATGGATCGCCTGGGTCACCCTTTCTTCATAGACGGGGGCTGCGGCAGGGGGACCCTTTGTCCCCGCTGCTTTTCATCATCGCCATGGAGCCACTGCAGCGGCTTTTTTCTATTGCCACTGAGAGGAACATCCTGTCGCCGTTGAGGCTGCGTGGTGCTCGTTTTCGATCAAGCTTCTATGCTGATGACGCGACACTTTTTATCAATCCGTCACAGCGGGACTTTGTTGCTGTTCAAGCCATTCTTAAGCTGTTTGGAGATGTCTCTGGGCTCACGACAAATATGGCGAAGACGGTGGCCTATCCTATCTCCTGCACGGGTCATGACATTGCGCCCATGGTGGCTGCTTTTGGAGGGGTGCAGGGGACCTTCCCATGTCAGTACTTGGGGCTGCCACTTGGGACTAGAAAGCCGAGGAGGGCCGAGGTGCAACCGGTGCTGAACAAGATTGCGGGGAAACTCTCTCCCAGGAAAGGGCGTTTACTAAACAGAATGGGCAAGCTGGTCTACATCAACTCGGTGGTCACTGCCACCGCCACATATTTTCTGACGGTCTTCCAGCCGGATAAATGGTTCATCAAGAAAGTAGACAAACTGAGGAGAAATTTCCTCTGGGAGGCGGAGGAGGGGGCTGCGGGTGGCAAGAGTTTAGTGAATTGGTTGCAGGTTTGCTCCCCCAAGAGATATGGTGGATTAGGGGTGAAGAACATCGAGTGTTTCAGCAGAGCGTTGCGATTACGATGGGAGTGGTTCAAATGGGATGATGTGGACCGACCTTGGAAGGGATCTCCTACGCCGTGTGATGACACTGATAAGCAGCTTTTCTCAAGTAGCTCTACTATCCAGTTGGGGGATGGCAGTATCGCGCTCTTCTGGCTTGACCGATGGCTAGACGGTGAAGCCCCGTGTTGTTTTGCCCCGGACATTTTTAAGCTGGCTCGATTTAAGAAGATTACGGTAAGGGAGGCGCTGCTGAATGGTCGTTGGATGCAAGGCTTGCAAAGGATGTACAATGAGGTGCAGCTTTCGCAGCTTGTCAATTTATGGGAGAGGGTGCAGTTGGTAGCTCTTACCACTGCTAAGGACACGATCGGCTGGTCCCTAACTGCCCATGCTGGCTATTCCGCATGCTCTGCTTATGGGATCCAGTTCGCAACAAGGATCGAGAGGCCGGGCCTGGACCGGATATGGAGATGTAAGATGGAGGGAAAGGTCAAATTCTATATGTGGTTGTTACTGCAGAACAGAAACTGGACGGCTGACCGGCTGCAAACAAGGGGTTGGCCACATAATGATATATGCCGGCTCTGTGATCAGGAGGAGGAGACTGCTGAACACTTAACGCTTCGTTGCTGCTATGCGCGAGAGACATGGTTCCAGTTTCAAGGAACAAGCACCGGGATGTGTGTTATCGCAGCTTCGGCCACTTCAATTGAGGACTGGTGGATGAGGCTATGTTCTGGTCGTGGGAGCAAAGACAGGGTCAATGAGGATATCACACTGGCTTCCTACACCGCGTGGCACCTGTGGAAGGAGCGGAACCGGCGGGTCTTTGAGCAAAAAACCATGACTGCGATCATGCTAGCTGCTCTGATTAGAGGGGATGTAAAGCTTTTCTATGAGGCGAAAGGCATGATAGCTGCTGTCGAGTTGTAATTTTTTCATGCAGTCACTTGGGAGCCTAGAGTAGTTGGGTGATGAGCCAGGCTGGGAATCTCTCCTGGCCTGCGGGGTGTGTTGTATGACTTCTTTTCTACTATAATGCAAAGGCAGAGCTCCTGCTGTTCACGTCAAAAAAAAAGAAACTATAGCGTGGCTGTTGGCGTTCCCTCATGCAACGCTTGAACACAACTACGTCCGACCATGCAGCTCTTGTGGTGAAATTAGTGGACGTGCATGCATGCAAGGTGGTACCAAAGAGATTTAAATATGAACTTGCATGCGAATCTCATGATGGGATGACGCAAGAGGTAGAGAGAGCGTTGGGGCCTAGGAATACTAGTACTTTTGCTGAACTGAAAGACAATATCAAGGCAGTGTCACATGATTTCACAACATGGGATCACCGGGTGTTTGGAAACGCCCGGCGTGAGATCCAATGGCAGCAGAAAAATATTGCTGAGTTACGTGTTGTCCCAGGGAGAATGGGCCCCTCGCATGTAGAACAAAAAATATGTGATAGGCTGGTTGAACTTTTGAACAGAGAAGAAATTTTGTGGCAATAGCGAGCTCACATAGAGTGGCTAGCGCATGGAGACAAGAACACTTACTTTTTTCACTTAAAAGCTAGCCGGTGTTGAAAAAAGAATCAAAGAAAAGTGCTTCAGCAACCCGATGGACGGCTAACTTAGGATGCTAGTGAGATGGAAGAATTAGAAACGAGTTCTTATAGCAATCTTTACATTTCAGAAGGTTTTTTTTACATGGAGTAGATCCTTGGGTCAGTGCCATGTAAAGTAATCCATGAGATGAACAGTTTGTTTAACGCCGATTCTAAGTCTAAGGAAGTTAAGACTGCTTTGTTTTAGACGTTTCCGACAAAAGCGCCTGGGGGGGGGGGGGGGGGGGGGGGCTGATTTGGAAGGCAAAGGTCCCGAAAAAAAAATCTTCGGATGGCGTGTGGCAACACAAACTCGGGTGACAAAGCATAATGCTCTAAAGAGAACTATCGCAACAAATGGCATATGTGCTATCTGTGGGAATGGAAGGGAGGATGAATACCACGCTGTAATCACATGCACTCAAAGCAAGGCTATTAGAAATGAGATGAAAGCATATTGGGGGCTCCCAAAGGAGGAAATGGTGAGGTATACTCGGGAGGACTGGCTCCAAGTGCTGCTGGACCCGCTAAATGAGAATGTCAGAACAAATTTCCTCCTAGTTTGCTGGGAAGCATGGAACCTGCGGAATAATCTAGTTAACGGAGATGGGAAAATTTCTATCTCGGGATCAGTTGCTATCTTGCCCAAGTTTGGCCTCGAGTGGGCCAATAGCCAACTACCATATGCCTCGACGAATGAAAGAAATGGATCCATGTTTGATGCCCCTCCATGCAGACCTGTTGTCAACACAACCAATCAATGGGTAAAACCAGGTGTGGGGCCAGTGAAGCTCAACATGGATGTGGCGTTCAAGAGGGAATCAGGCAGAGCTTGGGCAAGTACTGTTGCGAAATGTGTTGGAAATATGCCCTAGAGGCAATCATAAATTAGTTATTATCATATTTCCTTGTTCATGATAATCGTTTATTATCCATGCTATAATTGTATTGATTGGAAACTCAAATGCATGTGTGGATACATAGACAACACTGTGTCCCTAGTATGCCTCTAGTAGACTAGTTTGTTGATCAAAGATGGTCAAGGTTTCCTGGCCATAGACATGAGATGTCATTTGATAACGGGATCACATCATTGGGAGAATGATGTGACGGACAAGACCCAAACTATGAACGTAGCATATGATCGTGTCAGTTTATTTTCTATTGTTTCTGCATGTCAAAGTACCTGTTCCTATGACCATGAGATCATGCAACTCACTGACACCGGAGGGTTGCCTTGTGTGTATCAAACGTCACAACGTAACTGGGTGACTATAAAGGTGCTCTACAGGTATCTCCGAGGGTGTCTGTTGAGTTGGCATGGATCAAGACTGGGATTTGTTACTCCGTGTGATGGAGAGGTATCTCAGGGCCCACTCGGTAATACAACATCACAATAAGCCTTGCAAGCAATGTGACTAAAGTGTTAGCCACGGGATCTTGTTTTACGGAACGAGTAAAGAGACTTGCTGGTAACGAGATTGAACTAGGTTTAGAGATACCGACGATCGAATCTCGGGCAAGTAACATACCGAAGAACAAAGGGAACAGCATACGGGATTAACTGAATCCTTGACATAGAGGTTCAACCGATAAAGATCTTCGTAGAATATGTAGGAACCAATATGGGCATCCAGGTCCCGCTATTGGTTATTGACCGTAGAGGTGTCTCGGTCATGTCTACATAGTTCTCGAACCCGCAGGGTCTGCACACTTAACGTTCGGTGACGTTTCGGTAGTATTGAGTTATGTATGGTGGTGACCGAAGGTTGTTCGGAGTCCCGGATGAGATCCCGGACGTCACGAGGAGCTCCGGAATGGTCCGGAGGTAAAGATTGATATATAGGAAAGTGGTGTTTGAACTCCGGAAAAGTTTCGGGCATTTCCGGTAGTGTACCGGGAGTGACGAATGGGTTCCGGGGGACCACCAAGTGGGGCCCACACACCCCAAGGGGCCACATGGACCTTAGTGGTGGCGCACCAGCCCCTGGTGGGCTGGGCAGCTAGCCCAAGAGGGCCTATGCGCAGGAGAAAGAGGAGAGGGGGAGGAATCCTAGTCGGAGTAGGATTCCCCCCACGACCACCTCCTAGTTGGAGGTGGACTCCTCCACCTCTGGTTCGGCCGACCCTAGGGGAGGATCCCTAGGGCGCCATCCCCTCCCCCTTCCTCCTATATATATTGGAGGGAGAGAGGGCAGCCGCACCCAACCCTAAAGGCCACGGTGCAGCCCTCTCTCCCAATAGATCGTCTCCTCTAGTTTTCGGCGGTGCTTAGGCGAAGCCCGGCCGGAATAGTTCCACCACCACCGCCACCGCGCCGTCGCGCTGCCGGAGAACTCATCTACCTCTCCGCTCCCTCTTGCTGGATCAAGAAGGCGGAGATCGTCATCAAGCTGTACGTGTGCTGAACGCGGAGGTGCCGTCCATTCGGCGCTAGATCGGAAGGACCGTGATCGGATTGCGGGATGGTTCGTGATTGGATCGCGGGACGGCTAGCGATTTGGATCGCGAAGACGTTCGACTACATCAACCGCGTTTCTCAAAGCTTCCCGCTTAGCGATCTACAAGGGTATGTAGATCTACTCTCCCTCTCGTAGATGCTCATCACCATGGATAGATCTTGCGTGTGCGTAGGAAAAGTTTTTGTTTCCCATGCAACGTTCCCCAACAGTGGCATCATGAGCTAGGTCTATGCGTAGATGAGATCTTGAGTAGAACACAAAGGAGTTTGTGGGCGTTGATGCTCAGATTGCTTCCTCCCTTGGTCTTTTCTCGATTCAGCGGTATTGTGGGATGAAGCGGCCCGGACCAACCTTACTCGTACGCTTACGAGAGACCGGTTCCATCAACTGACATGTGACTTTGTTGCATAAAGATGGCTGGCGGGTGTCTGTGTCTCCCACTTTAGTTGCATCGGATTCGATAAAGGCGGTCCTTGAGAAGGTTGAATAGCAATTTGTGTATCACCGTTGTGGTTTTGCGTAGGTAAGAATCGTTCTTGCTAGATACCCGTAGCAGCCACGTAAAACATGCAACAACAATTAGAGGACGTCTAACTTGTTTTTGCAGGGTATGTTGTGATGTGATATGGCCAATTACATGATGACATATATGTGATGTATGAGATGATCATGTTTTGTATAGAATATCACGACTTGCATGTCGATGAGTACGGCAACCGGCAGGAGCCATAGGGTTGTCTTTAATTTATTTTTGCCGTCTTTCTTTACTTTATCGCTATGAGTTAGCAATAGTCATAGAAGCAACAGTTGGCGCGACAACCTCATGGCGACACATTGATGGAGATCATGGTGTCATGCCGGTGACGATGGAGATCATGCCAGTGCTTTGGAGATGGAGATCAAAAGCACGAGTTCATGGCCATATCATGTCACTTATGATTTGCATGTGATGTTAATCCTTTTATGTATCTTATTTTGCTTAGGACGACGGTAGCATTATAAGGTAATCCCTCACTAAAAGTTCAAGATAAAATTGTGTTCTCCCCGAGTGTGCACCGTTGCGAAAATTCATCGTTTCGAGACACCACGTGATGATCGAGTGTGATAGACTCTACGTTCGCATACAATGGGTGCAAGCCAGTGTTGCACATGCGGAACACTCGGGTTAAACTTGACGAGCCTAGCATGTACAGACATGGCTTCGGAACACAAGAGACCGAAAGGTCGAACATGAGTCATATAGTAGATATGATCAACATGGAGATGTTCACCATTGAAACCACCTCATCTCACGTGATGATCGGACTTGGGTTGGTGAATTTGGATCATGTGACACTCGAATGACCAGAGGGATGTCAATTTGAGTGGGAGTTCTTAAGTAATATGATTAATTGAACTCATTATCATGAACATAGTCAAAGTGACTTTACAAATTATGTAGATCAATAGCTCGCGCTGTAGCTCCCCTGTTTTTTATACGTTCCTAGAGAAAATAGAGTTGAAAGATGATGGTAGCAATAATACAGATTGGGTCCGTGAACTGAGGATTGTCCTCATTGCTGCACAGAAGGCTTGTGTCCTTGATGCACCACTCGGTGCACCACCCCCTCTAAGCGTCATCTGTGGATGTTGTGAACATCTGACAGGCACGTTGTGATGACTACTTGATAGTTCAGTGCGTCATGCATTACGGCTTAGAATTGAGGGTCCAAAGACGTTTTGAACATCACGGAGCATATGAGATGTTCCAAGAGCTGGAATTGAGATTTCAGGCTCGTGCCCGTGTTGAGAGGTATGAGACTTCCAACAAGATTCTTTGCCAGCAAGATGAAGGAGAATAGCTCAATTGGTGAGCATGTACTCAGATTGTCTGGGTGCTACAATCGCTTGAATCGAGTGGGAGTTGATCTTCCAGATAAGATAGTGATTGATATAGTTCTCCAAGTCACTGCCACCAAGCTGCTAGAGCTTCGTGATGAACTATAACATGCCAGGGATGGAGAAGATGATCCCTGAGCTATTCGCGATGTTTGACACCGCGAAGGTAGAAATCAAGGAGCATCAAGTGTTGATGGTTAGTAAAACCACTAGTTTCAAGAAGGGCAAGGGCAAGAAGGGAAAAACTTCAAGAATGGCAAGCCAGTTGCCGCTCTAGTGAAGAAACCAAAGGTTGAACCCAAACCCGAGACTAAGTGTTTCTATTATGAGGAGAACGGTCGCTGAAGCGGAACAACCCTAGATACTTGGTAGATAAGAAGGCTGACAACATCAACAGAAGTATATTTGATATACGTGTTATTGATGTGTACCTTACTAGTACTCCTAGTAGCACCTGGGTATTGGATACTGGTTCGGTTGCTAAATGTTAGTAACTCGAAATAAAAGCTACGGAATAAACGGAGGCTAGCTAAGGATGAGGTGACGATGAGTGTTGGAAGTGTTTCCAAGGTTGATGTGATCACCATCACACGCTCTCTCTACCTTCGGGATTAGTGATGAACCTAAATAAATGTTATTTGGTGTTTGCGGCGAGCATGAACGTGATTAGATCATGTTTATTGCAATACGGTTATTCATTTAAGTTAGAGAATAATGGTTATTTTGTTTACATGAATAATACCTTTCAATGGTCATGCGCCCAATGAGAATGGTTTATTGAATCTTGATCGTAGTGATACACATGTTCATAATATTGATGCCAAAAGATACAAAGTTAATAATGATAGTATCACATACTTGTGGCAATGCCGCTAAATGTCATATTGGTGTAAAGCGCATGAAGAAACTCCATGTTGATGGATCTTTGGACTCATTCGATTTCGAATCGGTTGAGACATGCGGACCATGCCTCATGGGCAAGATGACTAAGACCCCGTTTTCCGATATGATGGAGCGGGCAAGTGACTTGATGGAAATGATACATGTTGATGTATTCGGTCCAATGAGTGTTGTAGCGTGCGGTGGATATCGTTATTTTCATACCTTCACTGATGATTTGAGTAGATATGGGTAAATTTACTTAATGAAACACAAGTCTGAAACGTTTGAAAAGTTCAAACAAATTCAGAGTGAAGTTTGAGATCATCGTGACAAGAAGATAAAATGTCTACGATATGACCGTGGAGGTGAATGTCTGAGTTACGAGTTTGGTATGCAACTTAAGACAATGTGGAAGTTGTTTCACAACTCACGCCGCCTGGAAGACCATAGTGTGATGGTGTGTCCGAACGTCGTAGTCGTGCTCTATTGGATATGGTACGTACTATGATGTCTCTTATCGATTTTCCACTATCGTTTTGGGGTTATACATTAGAGACAACTACATTCACTTTAAATAGGGCACCATCTAAATCCGTTGAGATGACACCGTATGAATTTTGGTTTGGCAGAAACCTAAGCTGTCATTTCTCAAAGTTTGGGAATGCGACGCTTATGTCTGATAAGCTCGATCCCAAAGTGGAAATGTGCATCTTCATAGAATACCCTAAGGAAACAGTTGGGTGTACCTTCTATCTCAGATCCAAGGGCAAAGTGTTTGTTGCTAAAAACGGGTCCTTTCTCGAGAAAGAGTTTCTCTCGAAAGAATTGAGTGGGAGGAAAGGTAGAACTTGATGAAGGTTATTGAACCGTCACTTCAGTTGGATGGTAGCACGACACAGAAAGATGTTTCTGTGGCGCCTACACCAAATGAAGAGGAAGTTAATGATGATGATCATGACACTTCGGATCAAGTTACTACCAGGCCTCGTAGGTCGACAAGGAATCGTGTCGCCCCTGAGTGGTACGGCAATCCTGTCTTGGAGGTCATGTTGTTAGACAACAGTGAACCTACGAGCTATGAAGAAGCGATGGTGGGCCCGGATTCCAACAAATGGCTAGGAGCTATGAAATCCGAGAAAGGATCCATGTATGAAAACCAAGTATGGACTTTGGTAGACTTGTCCGTTAAACGACAGGCCGTTAAGTACAAATGGACCTTTAAGAAGAAGACAGACGCCGATGGTAAATGTCACCATTTATAAAGCTCGACTTGTCGCAAAGAAGTTTCTGACAAGTTCAAGGAGTTGACTACGATGAGACTTTCTCACCCGTAGCGATGCTAAAGTCTGTTGGAATTATGTTAGCAGTTGCTGCATTTTTCAATTATGAAATCTGGTAGATGGATGTCAAAACATCGTTTCCTTAACGGTATCCGTGAGGAAAGGTTGTATGTGATACAACCGGAAGGTTTTGTCAGTCCTAAGGATGCTAAAATGTATGCAAGCTCCAGCGATCCTTGTATGGACAGGAGCAAGCATCTCGGAGTTGGAATATACGCTTTGATGAGATGATCAAAGTTTTTGGGTCTATACAAAGTTTATGAGAAACTTGTATTTACAATAAAGTGAGTGGGAGCACTATAGAATTTATGATAAGTATATGTGGATGACATATTGTTGATCGGAAATGATGTAGAATTTCTGGAAAGCATAAAGGGTTGTTTAAAAGGAGTTTTTCAAAGGAAAACCTGGAATGAAGCTACTTAAATATTGGGCATCAGGATCTATAGAGATAGATCAAGACGTCTGATAAGACTTTCAATGAGTACATACCTTAACAAGATTTTGAAAGAGTTCAAAATGGATCGGTCAAAGAAAGAGTTCTTGCCTGATTTGTAAGGTGTGGATTTGAGTAAGACTCAAAGATCGACCATGGCAGAAGAAAGAGAAAGGACGAAGGTCGTCCCCTATGCCTTAGCCATAGGCTCTATATATAGTATGCCATGCCGTGTACCACACCTGTATGTGCCTTGCCATGAGTCTGTCAAGGGGTACAAGAGTGGTCCAGGAGTGGATCACTGGACAGCGGTCAAGATTATCCTTAGTAACTAGAGGACTAAGGAAATATTTCTCAATTATGGAGGTGATAAAGAGTTCGTCGTAAAGGGTTACGTCGATGCAAGCATTAACACCAATCCGGATGACTCTTAGTAGCAATCCGGATACGTATAGTGGAGCAGCCATTTGGAATAGCTCCAAGTGGAGTGTGGTAGCAGTATCTACAGTATGACATAGAGATTTGCAAAGTACACACGGATCTGAATGTCGCAGACCCGTTGACTAAAACCTCTTTCACATGCAAAACATGATCGAACCCCAGAACTCATTGGGTGTGAGATTCATAACAATGTAAATCACATAGCGATGTGAGCTAGATTATTGACTAGTCCAAGTGGGAGACTGATGGAAATATGCCCTAGAGGCAATAATAAATTAGTTATTATCATATTTCCTTGTTCATGATAATCGTTTATTATCCATGCTATAATTGTATTGATTGGAAACTCAAATGCATGTGTGGATACATAGACAACACTGTGTCCCTAGTATGCCTCTAGTAGACTAGCTTGTTGATCAAAGATGGTCAAGGTTTCCTGGCCATAGACATGAGATGTCATTTGATAACGGGATCACATCATTAGGAGAATGATGTGACGGACAAGACCCAAACTATGAACGTAGCATATGATCGTGTCAGTTTATTTGCTACTGTTTCTGCATGTCAAAGTACCTGTTCCTATGACCATGAGATCATGCAAATCACTGACACCGGAGGGTTGCCTTGTGTGTATCAAACGTCACAACGTAACTGGGTGACTATAAAGGTGCTCTACAGGTATCTCCGAGGGTGTCTGTTGAGTTGGCATGGATCAAGACTGGGATTTGTTACTCCGTGTGATGGAGAGGTATCTCAGGGCCCACTCGGTAATACAACATCACAATAAGCCTTGCAAGCAATGTGACTAAAGTGTTAGCCACGGGATCTTGTATTACGGAACGAGTAAAGAGACTTGCCGGTAACGAGATTGAACTAGGTATAGAGATACCGACGATCGAATCTCGGGCAAGTAACATACAGAAGAACAAAGGGAACAACATACGGGATTAACTGAACCCTTGACATAGAGGTTCAACCGATAAAGATCTTCGTAGAATATGTAGGAACCAATATGGGCATCCAGGTCCCGCTATTGGTTATTGACCGTAGAGGTGTCTCGGTCATGTCTACATAGTTCTCGAACCCGCAGGGTCTGCACACTTAACGTTCGGTGACGTTTCGGTAGTATTGAGTTATGTATGGTGGTGACCGAAGGTTGTTCGGAGTCCCGGATGAGATCCCGGATGTCACGAGGAGCTCCGGAATGGTCCGGAGGTAAAGATTGATATATAGGAAAGTGGTGTTTGAACTCCGGAAAAGTTTCGGGCATTTCCGGTAGTGTACCGGGAGTGACGAATGGGTTCCGGGGGACCACCAAGTGGGGCCCACACACCCCAAGGGGCCACATGGACCTTAGTGGTGGCGCACCAGCCCCTGGTGGGCTGGGCAGCTAGCCCAAGAGGGCCTATGCGCAGGAGAAAGAGGAGAGGGGGAGGAATCCTAGTCGGAGTAGGATTCCCCCCACGACCACCTCCTAGTTGGAGGTGGACTCCTCCACCTCTGGTTCGGCCGACCCTAGGGGAGGATCCCTAGGACGCCATCCCCTCCCCCTTCCTCCTATATATATTGGAGGGAGAGAGGGCAGCCGCACCCAACCCTAAAGGCCACGGTGCAGCCCTCTCTCCCAATAGATCGTCTCCTCTAGTTTTCGGCGGTGCTTAGGCGAAGCCATGCCGGAATAGTTCCACCACCGCCGCCGCCGCGTCGTCGCGCTGCCGGAGAACTCATCTACCTCTCCGCTCCCTCTTGCTGGATCAAGAAGTCGGAGATCGTCATCAAGCTGTACGTGTGCTGAACGCGGAGGTGCCGTCCGTTCGGCGCTAGATCGGAAGGACCGTGATCGGATCGCGGGACGGTTCGTGATTGGATCGCGGGACGGATCGTGATCGGATCGCGGGATGGCTAGGGATTTGGATAGCGAAGACGTTCGACTACATCAACCGCGTTTCTCAACGCTTCCCGCTTAGCGATCTACAAGGGTATGTAGATCCACTCTCCCTCTCGTAGATGCTCATCACCATGGATAGATCTTGCGTGTGCGTAGGAAAATTTTTGTTTCCCATGCAACGTTCCCCAACAAAATGCAGCCGGGGATGTCCCGTTTTCAATATGCAGAGATCTGGGATCATGTGCTTCGGTCGAAGAAGCTGAAGCAAGTGCTTTGCTGATCGGCTTACAGGAGTTTGAGCGGGTCTACCGAGGTGCACTAGAAGTTGAAGTGGACTGTGCAACGGTGGGCAAGGAAATTTTGTCAACTGAGCAATGCCGGTCGTTGAGGTACTCGTTAATTGCAGATATAAATGAGACCTTAGAGCTATTCTCCTCTCATCAAGTTCGGGTCATAGGCAGGAAATGCAATTTCCTCGCCCACAAACTGGCAACGGAGGCCAAAAGAAGTGGCAATAGTCCATTTTTCGACGAAGTTCTTGAATCTCTAGAGCAGCTTCGTCTGCGTGAATGTAACCATCAACCATGAGTAGAACTCATTGGTTCTAAAAAAAAGCACTAAGGGCAGATGGCTTCCCTGCACATATTTATCAGCGCCATTGGGGACTTTGTGGTGATGAGGTGACAAAAGCAGTTTTACGCACTATTGATGGCACGTAATCTACAGAGTGTGTCAATGAGACTATATTGGTATTAATCCCAAAGGTAAAAGATCCAAAACTATTATCACATCTCAGGCCTATCTCTCTCTGCAACATGTTGTAGAAAATTGCGTCAAAGATTATTTTTAATAGGCTGGAACTAGTCCTCCTAGATATCATTTCAGAGGAGCAGTCCGCTTTTTTCCAGAGAGGCTCATTACAGACAAATCATTGCAGCATATGAGTGTCTCCATTTTATGAAGAGGAAAAAATCTTAAAAGAACCGGCATTGCGCATTGAAACTGGATATGATGAAACTTTATGATAGAGTTGAATGGGAATATCAGCATGCCATTGTGTTGAAGCTGGGTTTTTTCTTAGAAGTGGGTGCATATTGTTATGAGCCTGGTAAGAACAGTCACTTTCTCAGTTTTATTTAGTGGCAAGAAATTACAGGAGTTCAAGCCATCTCGTGGGATTCGGCATGGGGACCCAATCTCCCCATACATCTTCCTTATTGCAGCAGAGGGCCTTTCGTGCCTTTTAAAAACTATGGACGAGTCATCAAATTTGAGTGGGGTCAAGGTGGTTGTTTCGGCGCCATCAGTCAACCACTTGTTATTCGCAGATGACGGCTCGTTGTTCTTCAAGGCAAGTGGGGATGGGGCAAATGAATTAACCAGTTGTTGTACACTTATTGCCAGGCATCGGGACAACATATAAACTCTATTTTCTTTAGTAAGGGATGCCCCAGAAAGTGTGAGGGGGGGGGGTAAAACCTCCTTGCAAGTTCCAAATGAAACACTGAATGAAAAATATTTGGGAATGCCATCTGATTTGGGAGCTTCGAAGAATGGGCCTTTCAAGTATCTCAAACATTACTTGTGGAGTAAAGTACAAGGATGAATATAGAAACCATGTCCTCAGCAGGGAAGGAATATTGGTAAAATCCGTTGCACAAGTTGTTCCTGGTTTTTATATGCCATGTTTTAAATTGCCAAGAAGATTATGTGAACATCTAAACATGATGATATTGAAGTTTTGATGGGGCAGCAAGGAAGGACGTCGCAAGCCCCACTGGGTTACTTAGGATTGTATGATAGACCAAAATGTATGGGAGGCTTGGGGTTTAAAGATTTTGAACTCTTCAATTTGCCCCTTCTAGCAAAGCAAACATGGAATGAGTGCAAGAATTTTAAAGGTTGTCTGTTTTCCCTCTTGTGTTAATGTTGGAGGCTGAGTTGGGTAACCATCGTCCTAGCCAGATTTGGACGGTGATTGTGGAAGGCCGGGACATTCTTAAGTAGGGACTGATACGGCGCATTAGCAACGGATAAGCGACATATATCTCGTCAGGTAACTGGATCCCGAGGGATGTTATGATGCGTCCCTTTGGGCGTCGGGCTTCTAACCCTCCAGTCATGGTCGCTGATCTCATTGATCATACATCAACAAGATGGAATATAGATTGACTAAATGAAATATTCTTACCAATCGATGTCCCATCGATTCTCAAGATACCTCTTTGTACCAGGGAGGTGCAGGACACCTGGGCGTGGAACTTCGAGAAAAACGAATGCTTCACTGTTAAGTCAGCCTATAAGATGTTCATCGCAACCAAGCTACATCGTGTAGCCTGGATTGACAGAGCTTCTAGTTCTTCAAGTAACGATAGAGATGCCTCATGTTGGAATCTTTTATGGATGACGCCAGTTCCAGGTAAAATACGGATGTTCCTTTGGATATTAGCAAAAATCTTTAGCAACGGAGGATGTGAGGGCTCACAGAAAAATATCGACTTCAAGTTCATGTGCTTTGTGTTGACCAACAGACTCGTGGAGACACTCGCTACTCGAGTGCACCATGGCAAGATGTGTTTGGGCACTTGTTGACGGCGACGTGGCAGAACATATATGCAAGACAACAATACCAAGTTCCAAACAGTGGCTCTTCTCGATGATAGACACATTATCAGATGTTGCATTTGTTAACTTGTCACTGACATTGTGGGCTATATGGTGGGCTAGGAGATAGGTGATATGTGTGGACATCTACTAGAGCCCTTCGGCCACACCTGAATTCATAAAAAGATTCATATCAGACTTGGAGATAATGGCACACAAGGGAACTAGGGTGCCAAATGAAACAAGCAATACAGTAGCGAGACCAAAGGTGCCGCCCCCAGGTTTTTCAAAATCCATGTGGATGCCAACATTGCCAAGTCGAAAACGAGAGGATCAACAGTTGCTATTTGCCATGATGATGGAGGCCATTACATGGGTAGCTCTTCTCTGGGATCATAGATGTTGCTAGATTAGAAGCAATGGCATGCAGATAAGCCTTGTCCCTTGCTGAAGACTTGATGATTCAGAATTTCGTAATTGCTTCGGACTCTAAACAAGTGGTGAATGAAATTGACAAAGGTGCCATGAGCAGCTATGGGTGTATTATTAGCGAGATCAAACATCATGCGAGTTTGTTCAATTGTAAATTACGTTTGAAGGTAGAACATCAAACATTTATGATGATAAGTTAGCTAAGTTTTCAAATCCTCTTGAGCAAGGGCGGCATGTTTGGTTGATCCAACCCCATGACCCTTTTTGCATCCCACTTCATGTGGAATTTGATCAATAAAACTTAGCTTTTACCCCTAAAAAACTATTTTGGAATGCATGTCAAGTTGTCAACTGAACTTGCCTTCCTTGCGTCACTAAAATTGCCATCGAAAACGTTCGTTCCGAACGTTTTCCACCTAAACTTTACAAATTGCTTTTGTGCCGGTATCATCGAATGGGAAGAAATTGGCTACAAGCACCTACCACGCATCTCCAAGAGTTGATGTCAGATTTCCGTCTTCTTCGACCCGATTCCTTTTGTGGGAACCACCACTTCACTTGAACCACAATACCTGGGCGACTTGGTTGATCCTTTGGACCCACCACTTTGCCATGTTATCAGAAACGGAAAGGTGACTCATTTGCACCTTTGGGACCCATCTGTAGTGGGTGTATCAAGGAAAAACAACAGAATTGTTTGCACACAAACATATTACCATGTACCCCTGACATCGAGTGCGGTACATAAGAAACATCGCCACAGGATGCTCGCCGGAAGCACTGTATGCAAGACACGCTGGCACCGGCGAGATCTTTTGAGAATCTGAAACCCCACAAGTGCAAGAGGGACCCCATTAGATATTGTGGCGTTTATGGGCTTCCCTAGGTCAGGCCAACCGCCACTATAGCCTCAAAGATGGCTTCTCTGCAACACAAAGACTGAGCGAGCAAAAACAAGGGATGGATGTACAAGTAGATGAAGAAAATAGTAATGCATTTGAGGATTGTATGTTATTCAAATGGTCATCACGTTTCTTCTTTATATGAGGCAGATGGGCGTCCCGTATAAGGAAATCTTGCCCAACAAGTCAAAAACTGTAGCCTAACTCGCATAGAAAAACTTGTGCGCTTCTGTTAAGGGTCGGCCATGGACCAGACCTTCCGAGGGGTATCCAAGCGAGGGCTTCACTCTTCTATTAAGGATCAGATATTGGTGGAGAACCTTCAAAGGTATCCGAGCAAGGGCTATACACTTCTGTTAAGATTTGGATATTGGGTCGGAACATCCGACCTGTGTTTTGCAGCCTTCTATCCCCTTACCTTGTTTTGGCTCTACAGGTTGCATATGACCTGGATCAAGATGATACAAAAAGTAAAAAATGTTTGCCCCGCCGAGACTAAGAACTTATATATGAGCACTTTTCATTTGGAGCCATGTTAATTATGTTTACAACGCAAACATCTAGTGTCAGCAGGGATCCTTATAAAAACAACAAATCTGTTACATTTCATCCCGTGTGCCGCTGACAACCAGTCTAGTGTGATGCCTGTTCACCGTCGTCACCTTGGCTCGCCCGCCTTATCCGCCTCATCAGCCTCCCTCCTTCTCAGGCAATGAACCAGCCGAGCAGGAGAGAGTTTTATGGGCTCACTAGGTGAGGCTCCTACTTTCCGCATGGGGATGGTTGCACCATGAGATGAGTGCCACGTTCGCGAGGTTGCAGCGCAGTTCGCATCGGCGATGCTTGAGGAGTGTGTCTCCATTCCATGAAGAGCCACGCAGGTGAGGAGCGTATTGTGAAGTGGAATTTTTGGAAGCAAAGTTGGAGGAGCGCCATCACATGATTCCATGCTACGAAGGTTCCCCATTCCCGGCCATAGTGCTGCTTTGATGTAATTAGGGAAAACTCATGAGCGATTATCAAGTGTGCATTGAAAGAGCGACGCATTGGAATAACCTTCTCACACATAATCCATGCGACAGTGAGAAAATGACGTCACAAATTTTGGATGAATATGAGTATCCAAAGTTACCATTGCCTCCAACCTTTTATTTGTGAAGATCAGAACAACGGGCGGGAGGAGCAGACTCGTATGGAACAGTAATAACTAAGGATGTGTATTATCTGAATTTCACGATGGTGATGTTGAGTTTTTAGTTAGTTTTGTTTTAGGTTGTGATACTTTGTCAACTCTGTAATCTGTCTTTCTATTTTTGTCTAATTAGGGGAGTGGAAACACCTTTGACCCAATGCAACCTCTTCAGGTCCCACCAATCAGGCGTGTGTGTCATACATTTTCGAAGGAAAAAACCCCATCCACATTTTGTCCATTCAAATTCCATTTGATCCAGCCCATTAGCGGCACGCCGCTGCCATCTGATCTATTGCGATGCATGTCCACCGACGGTCGGATGCCTCCTCTTTCGCCTACCCCTCTGACCCCGCCTCTCCCACCTTCCCCTCCGCCCGCGCCTCCCCACCTCGCCCGCTTCCCTTTATCCCCTCCTTCCTCACCTCCCTCGCCTCCTCCGGTGATGGAATCAGCAGAGCTGGAGAGGGAGGACATGATCGTAAGATGAGAGCCATGTTTTCTATCTGGTTATGGACGCAAAAGGAGATGATCATCTACTAGTTATGCAGTTATGCCGGAGATGCTCGAGGATCCTATTAGTTGGATGCCAAGAGGGGCCACTACGGTGAGGAATGCATTTGCGCGCCGGGGGGGGGGGGGGGTGTTATAAGGAGATGACGCCTAAGGAGCTGTTGTGCATGATTTTTTGTCGCAGAGGCTCCCTAAGCCTGAAAAATATATCGTGAAAGTTAGTCAGGGAGAATTAATTGGAGATTATCGAGTACACACTGAAGGATAACACTAATGAGCGTCGTGTTGGAAGTGCCTCGTCGAGCCGAATCCGCCGGTCCGATGAGCTGCACGAGCCTTGTATTGAAGAGGAATGATTAGTTCCTCCGTTCCCATTGCCGTTGGAAGCTCCAACAATGTGTGCTATGTTCACTCCTTTGATGAGCCATCTTGGAGGTTCATAAAGCTGCATATTAGCGATAGAGCGCATCGAGATCGGGTGAGAAGGTGATTCGTCATTTTTTTTCCTTTGGTCTTTGCTGTGGTGGTGTCGGAGACAAGTGACGGGCGTTGGTGTCAAGTTTAGAGGATTTTTTTGGTCTTGATTGTAATTTTACTGCTTGGTTGATAGTCTTATATGCAAAGGCTACCGTTATACTATCTTTTTACTTTTGTTATGTCGGTCTTTAAGTAACTTGTAATATGATGTTTATGATATTATTAATAAGACAGATATTACGCACGCAAAAAAAAAAGACAGGTATCTTTATCTTTTACCTAATAATAAAGCAAATACTGCTACTGGTCGTCCGTTGTGTAATTTGCCCCTAAAGTTCGCAGGAATTACCCACCTATGCCACCGCTAAGTGAAAAAAACGATCGTTTTCCTTATCTTTTGAAGTCAGCCGTTCCTGTTGATTCAATAGGTGGCGATCCCTCAACAGATCATGGTTTCGTGCCTATCCCAACTGGTTGCTAGCTTGCGCTTGCACCAGCGGGACACAGGCTCGATCCCTCACTGTCCCCTTTTTTCATCCACTTTTCTCTATTTGTGCTGGCGGGCAGCTGCCTAACTGGGCCGGCCCAGCGCGGCCTTCAGCACTTATTTTGTCTACTTTTCATTTGCTTTGTTTTTACATTTTGGCTCTATTTAGATATACTCTGAATATTTTAAAAAATACTCTGAATATTTTAATTATAAAAATCCTCTATATGCAAACTATAGAAAAAAAATCATGCATTAAGAAAATGCCAAACTTCAATAGAAAAAAATATTATATAAAAAAGTACAGTACGTATGAAAAAATAATAACTTTTATTTCTTTTCTGAAAAATGTGGATCATGCAATTTTTCTTTTTTAATGTGCATAGAAAAATGTTTCTGATCTTTAATAAAAATGTATACCAAAATATACGATGTGTATGGAACAAAGTAGACATAAAAAATATAAGTTTTCTAAAATGTTAATTATGTATTTGGAGAATGTCAAACGTGTATATAAAAAATGTTTCTGATATATATAAAAAAGTAAAATATGTATACAAAAGTAGACATCAAAACTAAATATGTTTTGAAAAATGTTGACCATGAAATTGGAAAATATTAAACGTGTATATAGAAAATGTTTCTGATGTATAAAAAATGTACAATGTTGTTGATACAAGCTTTTCATAAACCAATGGCTTAACTTTGATTTTCACATTGTTTTAAATTGTTTTCATAATGATTTTTTTAAGAACTAGCAAAGATGCCTGTGCATCGCAACATAGAACATTTGGTATGCATGTTCTTACAAATTGATTGTTTTTGATGGAGTTGTCTAATATATTTGCAAACAAATTAAGACTCCACTAGGATTACAAATGCAAATAAATATATCAACAAGACAAAAATAATACTCTTATGCATATGCTCTCACTAATAAAATAAAACGTACTTTGTTATTTTCATCATAATGCAAATATGGGCATCACCGAGGAGAAATAACAACAAATGCGTAAAGAGATACCTGCGACTTGGTAGATATTTTTATATTATCTAATAAACTAGAAACACCTTAAGTACACTTCAGAAATTATCACATCTCTATGTTTTAATCAACACCGGTTATCATGTTGTTTTTTATGTGGCATTGTGCAAGATTTCAAGAGATTTACTTTCGAGAGTGTGTATGTGAAGTAAAAAAAAATCATCCGTTGCAATGCACGGGCATGTTTGACAGGTATTACAATTGAAAAAAAACAGGGGTGGGACGGTCGAACGGAACTCGATCGTGAGGTCGTAATCCCGTGAGCAGCGAAAGTTCCGTATACGTATTTGAGCTGGCAACGACGCAACGTCTGTTATAAACCGATCTCTAGTCCTGGAGTACATGACATCTTCGAGATCCAGAGATCGCCGCCGCCAGCCGCGATGCGTCACCCGCACCAGATCGTCGAACGGGAGCGTGACGACCGTCTTAGCAGTCTCAGCGATGTCGTGCTTGGCCACATCCTCTCCTTCCTCGACACCGACGAAATCGGGCGTGCCGCGGCGCTCTCCAGGCGGTGGCGCGACGTCCTGGCCATCGTCCACACCGTCTCCCTGGACATGGATGAGCGGCAGAAACGGACCCTCATCTACGAGGACGTGGACGACGACGATATCTATGAAACCTCGTACATCCCGCCGGCGCTGCGGTCCTCCATTGTCACCGGCGCCCTCTTTGCCCGCAGCCGCCGGCCGGACCCCGCGCCCGGCCCGGTGCCCCTACGTGCGCTCCGCGTTTGCCTGGGTAGAAGATTGGGATACGATCGCGACCAAGAGACCACGGTGGACCAGTGGGTCACTTACGCCCTGAAGCATGCCGGCCCCGACCTCGAGCTAGACCTCCGCCTCTGCCGGGACACCATCTGCAAGCACCCCTACCCGGCCGCCCAAGCTTGGCCATACGAGTATAAAGCCGTCGGCGGGAAGCCTCCGGAGACCGACGCCGACGACCATTCACCCCATGCGACAGACGACGACGATGGCGACGATGTCGGCTCAAGTTCTGATGAAAATTTTCGTCCATACGGACACTACAGTGTCCCCTGGAGGGTCTTCTCCTGCCCCGCGCTGCGGTCACTCCGCCTTGGCTCTTGCAGGATCTCCCCGCCGGCGGCCTTAAGCATGCCGTGGCTCGACACGCTCCGCCTCACCCACGTCCCCGACGAGGAGGAGCACGTGCAAAGGCTCATCTCCGCATGTCCCCACCTCGTGGACCTGACTCTCGAGGCTTGTGAAACGGTGACCACGCTCTCGCTCATTGGCAACGCGCGCCTCCGCAGCCTCCCCATCCGGTGCTGCCATAAATTAGCCACCGTTGCCATCAACACGCCAGAGCTCCGCTCCTTTGACTACCGCGGTGCCGTCCCTGGGAACTCCTTCCTCACCATGATCGGCAGCTCGCCATCTATCATGTCGTTCAAGCTCGACATCTGTGCGGTCTGTGTTGGGGAGGCCACCTCGGAAGAGGAGCTCAGCAAGCTCGGCTCGTTCGTACAGCAGTTCGCGTCAACCACGAAACAACTCCACTTATCATGCGCCTTAATGGGCTCATGCTTTGTGCGGCTCCCAGCATTCGGCAACCTCAACCACCTTGAACTGACCGGACGCATGCCGCTCCGCGGTGACGACCCCGCCGCAGCAGCTGCCGCGACAAGCAAAATCCTCTGCGAAGCCCCAAACCTGGAAACATTGTCCTTGTTGTTCGAAGTAAAGCGTCAGGACCCCAATAAGTCCCATTATGGTGATCGCAGCGAGGGGGAGCTCCTTGATGCTCACCTCCTCAACTACAACAAGTACGACACCCTCGACGGTCCGGCGGTGAGCGTAGCTGTGCCGACGTGCCTTAGGAGTCGGGGGAGGAAGCTCAACCTGTTGCATTACCAAGGTGGAAGGGCGCAGAGGACGCTGGTCAGGTTCTTGGTCCGCAACGCTCAAGTTCTTGAGAAGCTTTACTGTGGATTCGCCGAGGGGCCGCTCTGGATTCAGACGGAACTGAAGCGCGAGGTTGAACGATGGGCGGTGAACGAGACAACCAGCATGGAGTTTCGTTGATTGGGTGATGGACGCTTCTGTGCCTTTCCAATTGCAATACAGTTTCTATTGGATTCATGATAATTTTCGTAGATGTTTGAATAATTGTCTAAAACATTTTTGGGAAAAGCTAAAAATCAATGAGTGTTATTTTTTTTCTAGAAAATAATTAAAGATGCATAAGGCCTTTTTTTTACAAAAGACCTGATCGGTCATTTATTGATTGTCTAGAATGTTTACAGGAATTACAGTTATATCACGTGGATTGCCCCGGCCCCAACCCACATCTAAAGATAAAGCAATCTGCAGGTTAATGCTTCTAGGTATAGTTTTAAAACCAGACTGGACCACCGGTCGAACCAGAAAAAACCAGAACCGGTGATCCCACCGGTTTTTTACGCACAAAGACCGACCTGCTACTACACAAGTGAGAACCGGTCACACCGGTTGGTTTTCCCATGAAACCAGGCCCTCGAACCGGTGTAGAGAGAAAATCAGAAAAATATTGTTGCAAGTAGTGAGATTAATTCAATCCCAGGTCATGGGCATTGTGCTTGGGCTGAGAACCACGTCAACTACCCTTCTTTGTCCTCTAATAGAGGAAATCATTGTTATTTCACCCAATTTTAATGCTATACTATCATGTATGATATATTCTAAATATATTATTTGATTGTAAAAAACCAGCAATCGAACCGGTGAACCGTCCGACCAGTACCGAAGGCCTTACAGCTTCGACCACCAGTTAGGTTTTTTAAACTATGCTTCCAAGGTAGTAGGGTTCGATATATATGCCTATGAAAACAACAGCCGAAGATCCAAAATAATTGCCGATATGATCTCTGCAGACTACATGGCTGCCCCTCGGTTAGCATTCATAGAGACTAATCCATCCACGTTAAACTTTGCTACCCTGGCAGCTCATGGTACCGATGAAACTTGCGTTGCAGCTCTTCGGACAGATGCACGTTCGACCAACGTGTGAGTAGATAAAGGACATTGAAATTCCACTTCATGTATAGCCTTCTTCGAGCCATCCAGATTGCTCAGAAAGTGACCATCATGGACGTGAACTCCGTATGAGATAGTGTATGGGAAAGTAGTGACTCCCCTGTTATTTTCGCTCTATCGTAGTTTTCCTCGCTGGTTAATCTCCACTTAGTTGCCACTTTTGCATATAAAAGTTAAGAAGCTATGAGTCTAGTGTGCCTCCTACTAATGTGCTCTCAAGGAAGTAGCTAACTAGTAACATTTTTTCTTGTCTCTGTAGAAAAACATCAATGGCTAGTCTGTTTGATACATCTGAGTAGCAGTTGTTCATGCCAAGGTAAAGTACATACTACACTGGATGGGGAGTTTGGGCTGTGTTAACACATTTCTCCCAAGTTTTGTAATGTTAAATGTCTACTTCTCACATTGGTATTATATATCTTGTTTAGTAAACTACACTGATCTTGAGACATGGTACATGAAACTGAAAGATCATGTTAACTCACCCGCTCCTCTGAAATCCCTAGTGTATATACTATTCTGATGTGACCTCTGTTGGAAAAAGAATTCCTAGGAGGGGCTTAGGCTCGCTTAGACGCTAGGGCGCAAAGCAATGACCAAACGCCTCGTCCAGGGCATAACCAAAACTCCAGGAATGGGAAGGAAGAAATTGTCCACTCAAGTAAGAAATCATGCCCTATTGCATCAGACCAAATAGGCCATCTTCTAATTGCAATAGCTACTAGTTTAATCAATTATATTGATACACATATGATATTCCAAATACAATCTGATAGTCAAAATTGCACATCCGCCTAGGCTGCGCCTAGGGCGCTTAAGCACCACCTAGGAGTTAGGTGAATGTCAACCGCCTTGATTATGCCTAGGTTTTTTTCCAAGCTTGGTTGTGACATAGCATATTTAGTCGAACTTCTGAGTGTAGGGTATACTTCAGTTTAAAGTTCTTTTTTGTTGTGCAAGATGATAGAGCAGTGTATCGTGCAAAAAAATATTGATCTGATCATGATAGTTTTGTGTGGATAAGAATAATTTTGTGTGGATATAGATACAAATAAGAGACTTCTCTCTCTAACAAAAATCGAACTTTGCTGTTGGTAATAAAATGGATGATATAATGATCGCAATGGCACATAATTGGAACTTCTACTTAAAACGTCAGCACTTATCACATAATACATAAAGAGCTTAAAATACTGTAGATTAACGATTTTGGGAATGAAAAGAAAATAAGATGCCAAAAGTCCTCTTCTGCACCCGAGCTTCAAATGAGCTTGGGATGAACTGTAAAATCGAAAAAAGAAAGAAAAAATTGTATTCTTTTTGTGGCAAGCTTTTATAAATATTTTGTATGCTTCACAAATTTTATCACGAGATGACATTCGTGGAAGTCATGGCAAAAAAATAAAATTATTACTCAAAAATGCTTTAAAAAATAGCATTTTTGGAGCATCATTTTTTTTGTCATGACTTACACGAATGTGCTTTTACATTTTTTTTTTATTTTAATATACATACGGGAGCATTTGAGTTCGGGAGCAGATGCTCCACGTCTATAGGAAGTAAGAATTTATAAATACTTCACGGGTAGAAGTCATAACCATCATCACAAGTTCATAATTTAATTGCACTTTTTTGAGAAAAACTATCAATCTATTCATCATCTAACATTGGAGTACCAAAAACACCATATGTCACAAATCGTGTACTTTTTCCATTATACTCCTAACTGACAAGAACCTTTCTATACTTCTATCTTTAAGGGTCCCGATATTCACCACACGTGTGACATATTAGACATGTGCCCACACACCGTGTGTGGCATACGTAGGAGGCAGCCCACACGGGTAGTGTGTGGACGAAAAATAGAACTGCCCACACGTGTGGGCGCGGCTACTTCGTGTCACACGCCCAACAAGCACTAGTCATCCCCACCCACGTGTGTGGCACGAAGCAAATCTGCCCACACGTCCTCGCGCAGCTACGTTAGTTACCCGCGGGATGGCAACTCTAGTTACCCCCGGGATGGCAACTCTAGTTATCCCGGATGGCAACTGTAGCTGTAAAAGCATGGCAACTCTCTCTGTTTTGGTTAACTATAGTTACCCGCGGGATAACACTTTAGTTACCCGGGGATAGTTGCCATGTGTGTTTACCTAGTTGCCGCGTGTGGTTCAACCATAGTTGCCATGTATGGTTAATCGTAGTTGCCATGTGTGTTTACCTGGTTGCTACGTGCGCGCAACTGCAGTTGCCATCTAGCAACGAATCGTAGTTGCCATGTGTGTTTACGTAGTTGCCACGTACGCGTACTGCAGTTGCCATCTAGCAACGTACGAGTGATGTGTGGGCGAAGAGCAGTTCGCCCACACGCGGTGGACTAGGTGATGACTGTGTGGACAGAAACCGGTTCGCCCACACGGCGCAGCTGGCAACCGCGCGTTGTGGGTCGTGTGGGTGAATTCTCCAACGCCCACACACACGATGATACCTACGTGGCACAGAAATTCCAACAGATTCCTTTAAGATTCGTGCAAAATAGAATCAACGTGGATAGACGCGTGTGGGCGAAGTGCAAACTGCCACACGTGTGGGCGTTATCTTTCCCATCTTTAAATGTAAGAATCTCATGTGCAGATAACTCTAAACTTGTAGTACTAGAAGAATTACAGTCTCTAGTTTCCTTACCAGTTTACCACTACCTTTTACTTAAGTTTGCCCGAATTACAAACCAAAGTAAATAATCCTGCAGTTATTTGAAATATAGATGCAAGAAATTAAAGATCATCTATCAGAAATTGATTAGGCTAACACAGAGAGGAGCTTTGGCACTGAAACTCTAAACAGTTATTAAATCTTTTTCATAGAATCTTGTAGGGAAACAAGAATGCAATGTTTCCCAAATGGAATTACTTCATATAGCCATCACTAGAAGTTGTATTGCTGCAGTTGCAAATAACATATATACGGAGCTTCCATCAACGGAAGTCCTTGCTAGCTGTCTCATTGATGACCCAGCCTTCAATCTCACGCATCAATTGCATCTGCATCCACTCCGGCCCCTCCGCGAACCCACAATAGAGCATCTTGGGCGCAGGAGCGTTGCGGAGCAAAAACTTGGCGAGCGTCCTCTGCGCTCTGCCGCCTTGGTAATGCACTAGCTCAATCTTGCTCACTCGGTTGGTGAGGCATGGCGGAACCGACGTGCTAACCATCGGCATATAGTCAATGGTGTCGTACCTGTCGTAGTGGAGAAGGTGCACGTCGAGGAGCTCCTCCTTGCCGGGGCCGGGGCCGTCTTGATCTTGACGCGGTGGTTGGAAGACCAGAGTCAGTAGCTCCAGGTTAGGAGCCTGACTGAGGATTGTGCTCGTCACGGCCACGGCAAAGGAGGGATCGTCGCCTTGCAGTACCCGACCATTGAGCTCGAGGTGGCTTAGGCTCGGGAACTCAGGGAGGTTGACGAAACAGGAGCCCATCCGAGTGGAGCACAGTTGGAGATGTTTTGCGGCAACGAACAGCCGCAGGAAGGAACTGAGCTTGACGGGGTCCTCCGCCTCCTCGGGAGGGGCAGCGTAGGTGTCGATCTTGCAGGACGTGATGGCTGGAAAGCCGCCGCCACTGCCTACGGCGAGGAACGAGTTATCGGGGATGGCGCCGAGATACTCGAAGGACAGGAGCCGTGATGCGTCGATGGCTACAGTGGCCAGATCGTCGCAGAACCGGAGAGCGAGCCTGCGGAGACGCGTGTTGTCAACAAGGCAGAGCGTGGTCACCGTGCCGCAGGCCTCGACCGTCAGGTCCGCGAGCTGCGGGCAGGCGGAGATGAGCCGCTGCACGTGCTCCTCCTCGTCGCGCACGTTGGTAAGGCGGAGCACCTCGAGCGATGGCAGGCTCACGACCTCCGGCGTGGAGAGGCGGCAGGAGCCGAGGCGGAGCGACCGCAGCGCCGCGCAGGAGAATAGCTGCCTCGGGAGTGTCCGAACGGTGTACGGCCCATTACCCAATCTACAAGGCATCTCATCATCACTAGAGGAGGCATCGTCGTCATCGTTGATATCCGCGGGGAGGAGAGGATCGACGGGGTCAAAGTTGGGACGCATCCCGCCGACGGCGTGGTTCCAGTGTGGGAAGGGGGCAGGCCGGAAGCGGTGGGCGCGGCTGCGGTCGATGCCCCAGAATACGGGGTCGCGGCCGAGACGGAGGTCGAGCTCGAGGCCGGGGGCAGCATGCCTCAGCGCGTAGTAGACCCACCAGCCCACCGTGGAGTAGTCTACGGTGCCTTCCATACAGACGCGGAGCGCGCGCAGGGGCACCGCCGCCGCGGCAGGGCCGGGCGGCGGTCGCGGGCGAAGAGGGCGGATGTGACGTCGGCGACGAAGGGCCGCAGAATTCTGAGGTTGTACATAAAATCGGTGTGGCCGTCGTGGAGTGCCCGTTCCGGCAGCTCTAGGGAGACGGTGTGGACGCTGGCGAAGACGTCCCGCCACCGCGACGAGAGCGCCGCGGCGCGCGCGGCCTCCTTGGTGTCGAGGAAGGAGAGGATGTGGCCGATCGCGCCGTCGTCGAGGTCGCTCAGGCGGTCGCGTCCGGCGCCCGCGGCGATCGGCGAGTGACCCATCGCGCGGCGGCGATCTGCGGATGCGGAGCTGTCCCCGCGCTATGCGTAGGGAATACAATAACCGACGTTGTCTTTCCAAACACGTAGTACTAATAATAATAAAAAAATTCTTTCAGAAAAAAGTTATTTCCAAGTCAATCTCTGATCTTATTCTGTTTTTGCAGGAACGCGTCTCTTCCGAAACCCAATGCCATGTAGAATTCGAACTCAAAAAAATGTCTGACTGAATTTTATTCTAATTTAGGAGTATGATCTCGCGATGTCAATTACAGTCGCGTATAGCTTTCTCATTTTTTTTAGACAAGGTAAAAGAGGTTGTCATGCCAAAGAAATTCATACTCCAACCTCCAGCCAAAAGATTTCTATAATGCTAAAACCGTGTCGTTAGATTTTTAGGCATAAAAAATCAAATATTTTTTATTGTAAATTTAGTTGACGTGAGGGTGGCAAATTTAGTTTACGAGCACCGAAATTTTCTGCCAAAAAAATTAAACCGAGCCAATTTGCCGAGCTTGAGAACACAAACTGCCATAAAAAAAACGTTGTATTTGTCATGGTAAAAAAAATGGACGTCAAATTTGTAGCAGAGTCCAAATATTTTGGAATGAAATTGTAATTTCGTGCAAATACTTTTGAAGACCAATTTAGTAAATAATATGCTATAATTTTAGCCAGCTTATCTAATAATACTCCTTCTGTTTTTGTTTACTCCGGTTATTAGGTTCTGAGGTCAAAGTTCATACATTAAATTATACAACATCAAATCAATATTATTGGATTCATCGTTGCGTATATTTTCACATATAGATTTGCTATTGTAAATGGTCTTATTGTGGCATAGCCCGCGCTGGTGGTGCGTGCCTCGATCACCTGAATGAGGGGCGATCCTTGTAGAGTTGTATATGGCGGTCTGATGTCCCATTGACGATGAGAGTGATGGTGTGGAAATCAGTGTTTGGGCCCTAGCAACAAATCAAAGCAAAGTTCATTTTCAGCTGTCCAAACGAGCTACTTGCCCGATCTCGGAGTTGAAGAGGAGAGAAGTTTCCATGCGTTGATCACATGCAATCATGCTACTATCTTATGGGACCGTATGAGAAATATTTTGCCTCTTGTTGGAAAGGAGAAACTCGTTGTTATTGGAAGGGAATGATTGTTGTATGTGTTAGTGGGGTGTACGGGGATTGTCCGAGGAATGGTAATCATGCTCATATGGCACACTTGGCCATTGCGTAATGATTTGCCTCATGACAAGCAAGTACCCCCCGTTGAAGCTTCGGTCAACTTCTTGGACAGAAATCCCTTTTGCAAGATAGGAGATACTCCATCGAGGAGATTATGAAAGGGAGTGTGTGTCACGTCTAAGATGCGATCTTATCCTTATCTTGGCTCGAGGCCTCAACAGGGATAGAAGCGCATCTCGTCGCTTCGCAAGAATGGATATCGTTACAAGTACATGTAAAAAGGAGATGAGTATATGGAATTGGCTTACACTCGCCACAAGCTAAATCATGATCATCAAGTACAACAATATATTCAATCACCATACATAAGAGCAGGGTCCGACTACGGACGAAATCAAACGATAAAAGCGACATCCATCCTTGCTATCCCAGGCTGCCGGCCTGGAACCCATCCTATGATCGATGAAGAAAAAGAAGATCTCCAAAATCAAACAAGCATCGCTCTCACGTCAAAACATCGCATTACCTGTATCTGCAACTGTTGTTGTAGTAATCTGTGACCCACAGGGACTCAACAATCTCATCTCCAAGGGTATCAAGACTAGCAAAGCTTAATGGGTGAGATATGGTTAGGTGGGGAGGCTGCAGCAAGCACTAAGCATTTATTTGAGTGGCTAACTTACGAGTACAAGAATAAGAGGGGTGTGATCTACGCATAACGGTCATGAACTAGTAATGATCACTAAGTGATCCTAAACACCTACTTACGGTCAAACATAACCCCACCGTGTTCTCTCTCGTATCAGAACTCACGAGTAGAGACAGTCACGGTTACGCACACGGTTGGTGTATTTTATTTGAGTTTACTTTAAGTTTTCTATGACCGGATGTTAAACAAATTTCCAAGTTGCCACATACCCGCGGTCACGGCTTCTCGAAAAGATTTAACCCTACAGGGGTGCTCCAACTCATCCATCACAAACTAACCACACGCTGTGTGGAAAACCTCAACCACGGGATAGCCCGTAGTATCCTCAGAATTCCGGTGGAAAACCTCAATCTTGAGATAGCCCAGAGTATCCTCGGAATCCCGTGCACAAGACGTTCGAGAAAGGTAAAACAAATCCAGCAAGGCCGCTCGACGTGTCGACGAACCCGATAGGAGCCGCGAATCTCGTTCTCAGGACACGACCGGATGAGCTACGCGTACAGTGGCCTGATAAGAATCTCCCGAGTTGCCCCGGGTTGGCCCCGCACAGCGCTCTATATTGGACCAACACTCATCAGGAGCACTGGTCCGGGGGTTGATTAATTATCCACGGGGTCTGGAAAGTCCCTATGCAATTTTATTAGTTATTAGGCAAATGTAGTACCAATGTTGGGCCTTGCCAGAAGAGTTTTATTCCAAAACGATAATCAAGGGGGTCCCCATAACAACGCCAAGCATGTTAGGAGCGCTCAATATGGAACATAACACCGGTACACAAGTAACTAGGGCGGCAAAAGTGGAACTAAACACCGAGAAAAAGGCCTAACCTTCCACCTTTTACCAAGTATATATGTGTATTAAATTAAATAGCAATGATTTTATGATATCTCAAACTATCCATGTTGTCACATGGAAACAACTTGCACCTGCAACTAGCAACGCTATAACAAGGGTTGGGCAAGCGGTAACATAGCCAAACAATGGTTTGCTAGGATGTGGAGGGTTAGAGGCTTATCATGGCATTTTGGGAGGCTTCTCAAACAAGTAGTAGGTAGCGAGACATAGCGATAGAAATGAGACAACTAGCATGGCAATGATAGTAGTGGTATCCAGGGAAATGTTCATCTTGCCTGAGATCCCGCTTGGAAGAAGAACAAATCCGTGAAGTAGACGAACGGGCGTAGTCGAACGAATCCTCACACTCTGAAACGCTTTCGGGACTCTATCGAGAAGAAGCAAATCCGGAAACAAACAAATGACACGGTAAACACCACAACATAGTCATGACATAATGCACAAACAAATATGATGCATGCCCGGTTTAATTATGAAAGGCATGGCATGACAAGATGCAACAGTCAAACACTACACATTAGGTGAAGCTCAATATGCAACGAGTTGCTTATTGACAAAACTCCACATACAAATTATTTAGTTCACTCTAGTTTAATTACACGGCAAGTTTAAATGTTGTTTATCATGGCAAGAGATGAAGCATAAATAAACTAGACATTTAGCCAAGTTTAAATGAGGCCGGAAACAGCATATAGTATTTTCGAATCGGCCCCATATGCAAATTATGAATTTGGTCCAGATCTGAACTAATCATGTTTTTATATTTATTAAACAGGAAAAAAATGCACCATGTGATTCTACGCGTCATTCTAGGCGATATGCATATATAGATAATATAAAACGGAGCTACGGCCTAAAAGATATGACACCCACAAGATGAATATGTCATGAATGAAAAATGCATGCATATGACAAACACAAACCTCTCAATTCATGGATGCAGCAAGATATTATGAAACTATATGGAATTCTAGACAAGTTTCATGTATGGCATGTTCAAAACGAAGCAACGGTTCAACCATAACAAGCTTAGCAACGCAAGTTTTGACCAAACCTGCCCAAAACAGCAACATGGCATATTGCAACCCACAAAACAGTAAGCTACAACAATCTAAAATGCACCACAAAGACATGGGGATGTAGCCTACATGATGCACAATAATTCATCTTATTGCAGCAAAATGAATGGAAGCATTGATCAATAGCAAATGAGCTCACAAGATGGCTATTGGAACAACAGTTATGACTTAGTGAAAATTACCAGTTTCTCACAATCTGAGTTATCAAGTTAGCATATTGACAGCAATAAATCTACATGCTACAAAGACTTTCATGGCCTGAAATTTATCATAATGCTAGAGGACAATATGCACTTCAAATCACTCCATTACAGCAACATCAAAATATTTATAGATTCCTGGCTAGCATCCTCCCAACATGGCATATTGAACTAAAAGTCCCCAAGACTTAGAAAAAAATATCAAGTGACAAAGCAGGGCAGTTTAATCAGGTTGACATGTTTGACACCAAAACTAACTAAGATGCAACGGCTCTACTTGCAAACGATTGGCACATTCTAATAGAGGATAACATGCTCAACAATTCATTCCATTGGGCCAACCTCAAAGGACATACAGATTCATGGCAGTCATCATGTAAACATAGCAATAAAACAACCAGATTCCAGACTTAGTGAAATTTGACTATCTCCCAAAACAACAGTTTGACTAGGCATGTTCACATATCAATAACATTAGCGCAACAACCCTCTATGAGCATGGTAAGGACACTAACAGCAAGAAGACATGTCACACTACAAAATACTCCATTAGCACAATTCCATAGGGGGCATGGTTTGCTTAATATGATGCTCACAAGATGGAACTTATCGTTAACAGCGAACAGTTTTGACGACTACGATGACATGCACTTTTGCAACAGAGTTTTGCGCACTTAAATGGATTCCTATATGCATGCAAATGATGCCATGTTGTAGAGCACAAAGAGTAGATGCGTTTACATATATCGATGACCATGTGCAAAGATATAGCCATCACAAAATGCTATCATGATGATTTGTGCACCAGAAAAGATTTAGTAAAAAAAGACTACCTCGTGGGACAGCGCGGTGCAGGGACAGGGGGATCCAACCGTTTGGATCATGGGATCCCGGGGTACCAAGATGAGGGGATCCAGATATGGGTTCCGGGCGGCCAAGGCCATGGCGATGGTGGCGGCCGGCACCGACGAGGGCGCCGGTGGTCGGGGCCGAGCCAGATCTGGGCGAGGCAGCCCCGGATCCGGCCGGCAGCGAGGTCCGGCGGGGGTTGCGGGGACGCGGGGCTGGCCACGGCCCGATCCGGCGGGCGGTGAGGTGACCTCGCGCTCCGGCGAGGAGGCGCGTGGGGCGGAGCCACGCAGCAGCGGGGTCGGGCGCGGGCGAAAGACGGGGCCTGCGAGGGGCGGTGGCGAAGGCATCCGGCGGCGGTGCAGCTCCGGCGGGAAGCGGTGACGGCCGGCCGGCGCGAGGTGGTGGCTGTCACGGGATCCGGCAAGCGGGCGCTCAGGGCAGCGGCGGGGCACGCTCGGGCCGGCTCCGGCCCGGGGCGGGACCACGATTGGTTTCGGCGGGCCTGGGGGCTGGTGGAGGTGGGAGGCGCGCCAGGGCTCGCCAAGTGGCGGCCTGCGGTTGGCCGAGGCAGCGGCTGGTGGTCAGCGGCGCGACAAGTGGCGGTGGGCAGCGGTTTGGCACGGAAAACGAGGCTAGAGATTAGGGAAGGTCCATTTCAGGCAGGGGAGGGTTCTATTTATAGCAAATGGGGCTAGGGTTGAGGGTTTTTGCCCGAATCGGAGAGGTGGGGCTAGCTGGGCTATGGTGGGTTGTGGAGAGGTGGTTGGGCTGAGATGAGGGTGTAACGCCCAAGATGCGATCATATCCTTTTTTTGGCACGAGGGCCTCGACAGGGATAGAAGCACATCTCGTCGTTTCGCAAGAATGGATATCATTACAAGTACATGTAAAGAAGAGATGAGTATATGGAATTGGCTTACACTCGCCACAAGCTACATCAATATCACATCAATACAACAACATATCCAAACATCATACAGAAGAGCAGGGTCCGACTACGGACGAAAACAAACGATAAAATGACATCCATCCTTGCTATCCCAGGCTGCCGCCTGGAACCCATCCTAGATCGATGATGAAGAAGAAGAAGAACTCCAAATCAAACAAACATCGCGCTCACGTCATATCATCGCATTACCTGTACCTGCAACTGCTGTTGTAGTAATCTGTGAGCCACGGGGACTCAGCAATCTCATTTCCAAGTGTATCAAGACTATTAAAGCTTAATGGGTGAGGTATGGTTAAGTAGTGAGGCTGCAGCAAGCGCTAAGCATTTATTTGAGTGGCTAACTTACGAGTACAAGAATAAAGGGGGATGATTGTCGCATAAACGGACGTGATCTAGTAATGATCTCTAAGGGATCCTGAACACCTACTTACGTCAAACATAACCCCACCGTGTTCTCTCTCGGATAAGGACTCACGAGAAGAGACAGTCACGGTTACGCACACGGTTGGTGTATTTTATTTGAGTTTACTTCAAGTTTGCTATGACCGGGTGTTAAACAAAGTTTCCAAGTTGCCACTTAACCTCGGGCACGGCTTTCCGAAAGATTTAACCCTGCAAGGGTGCTCCAACTCATCCATCACAAACTAACCACACGCCGCGTTGGAATTCCTCAACCGCGGAATCACCCGTAGTATTGCGGAATCCTGATGGAAAATCTCAACTTCGAGATAGCCCGAAGTGTCGTCGAAATCCCGCGCAAAAGATGTTCGAGAAAGGTAAAACAAATCCAGCAAGGCCGCCCGACGTGTCGACGAATCCGATAGGAGCCGCGTATCTCGTTCTCAGGACACGACGGATAAGCGACGCGTACGGTGGCCTGATAGACATCACCCAAGTTGCCCTGGGGTGGCCCCGCACAGCGCTCTATTTTGGACCAACACTCATGAGGAGCACTGGCCCGGGTTGTTGATTAAAGATCCTCGGGTTAATTACTCCCTATGCAGGTTTATTAGTTATTAGACAAATGTAGTACCAATGTTGGGCCTTGCCAGACAAGTTTTATCCTAAAACGAAAATCAAGGGGGTCCCCATAACAACCCCGAGCATGTTAGGAGCGCTCAATTATGGAACATAACACCGGTACATAAGTAACTAGGCCGGCAAGAGTGGAACAAAACACCGAGCAAAAGGCCAAGCCTTCCACCCTTTACCAAGTATATATGTGCATTAAATTAAATAGCAATAATATTATGATATAACAAAAGGATATCCATGTTGGCACATGGAAACAATTGCACCTGCAACTAGCAACGCTATAAGAAGGGCTGAGCAAGCGGTAACATAGCCAAACAATGTTTTGCTGGGATGTGGAGGGGTTAGAGGCTTATCATGGCATTTGGGAGCCTTGACAAACAATTGATAGGTAGCGTGACAGCGACAGAAACGAGACATCTAGCATGGCAATGATAGTAATGGTATCCAGGGAAATGATCATCTTGCCTGAGATCCCGCTTGGAAGAAGAACGAATCCATAAAGAAGACGAGCCAACGTAGTCGAACGAATCCTCACACTCCGAACGCTTTCGGAACTCTATTGAGAAGAAGCAAATCGGAAACAACAATCAACACATGATAAACACCCCAACATATGCATGACATGATGCACAACAAGGATGATGTATGTTATGCAGGACATGGCAAAGCACAACAATCAACTCCTACACATTAAGTGAAGCTCAATATGCAACGGGTTGCATATTGAGGAAACTACACATTCAAATTATTTAGTTCACTCCCGTTTAGGTACACAACAATATTAAATGTTGTTAAACATGGCAAGAGGTGAAGCATAAGTAAACTAGACATCTAGGCATATTAAATGAGGCCGGAAACAACATATAGCATTTCCGAAACGACCACATATGTTAATTTCGAAATTGGTCCAGATCTGAACTAATCATGTTTTATATTTGTTAAACAGCTAAACAAAATGCATCATGTGATTCTACTCGTCATTCTAGTCGATTTACATATATAGATCATATAAAACGGAGCTACGACCTAAAAGATATGATCAACACAAGATGCATATGTCATGAATACAAAATGCATGCAAACCTCAACCACAAACATGTCAAATCATGGATGCAACAAGATATTATGAAACTACATGAAATTCTAGTCAAGTTTCATGTATGGCATGATCAAAACGGAGCAACGGTTCAACCACAACAACCAACACAAGTTTTAGTTCAAATCTGTCCAAAAACAGCAACATAGCATATTGCACATATGAAAACAACAAGCTACAAGATTCTAAAATACACAAACTAAGAATGGGGCAGTAGTATATAACACACACTTCATTTCATTTTCACATATCATACTCAAAATAGTTATGGAACACATGGTAGGAAGCTCACAACATGGCAACAAAATATAGCAGATTAGGACTTCGTGAAAATAACAGGTTTTAGCATAGCAGATTTTCACGAAGGCATATTGGCAGCAATAAAACTATATGCTACAGGGCATATTATGGCATGAAAAACTACAACATGGTAGAGGGCATGATGCACTAGAATTCACTCCATAGTGGGAAGGTCTAATTATGCCTAGAAACATGGCTAGCATCAACACAACATGGCATTTTGAAGAAAACAGATTCTCAGACTTGGTGAAAATTAGAGTAGACATGTGCTGCAGTTTTTAACAGATTGACATATTGGACAACAGGATTAATTATGATGCTAAACCTATTCATGCAAACTATTGGCACAACATGATAGGCAACAACATGCTTCACAAAAGACTCCTTGATCATTAGCTAATCACATGACAACATGGCAACAAAATAGCAGTTTCCAGACTTAGAAAT
The DNA here is from genome assembly GCA_039707655.1 of Elymus sibiricus. Lineage (NCBI taxonomy): Eukaryota > Viridiplantae > Streptophyta > Magnoliopsida > Poales > Poaceae > Elymus > Elymus sibiricus. The sequence goes on along the minus strand of CM077667.1, from coordinate 463,681,179 downwards.
ATTTTGGACCCTCAAAACAGCAGTATTTTATAGCATGATGGCAACAAGAAAATAACACTTAAACATGCATTTCTATAGCAACCAAAAATACCAAGGCCTAACACACATGTCCAAGGGCATATCTCATGTTTGCAACTATTTCAAAATATGCATGGATTAATTCACACAAAATAAACAAAAGGGCACCATAGCAAAATGACATGCACACAAAATTGCTCAAATGACAAAACTAATTGCGCAGATAAATTCCATGGATTTTTGTACCCCAAAATCATATCTAATATGCATAGGTTCATGTAGGAAAATATGTCACAATTAATTAGGCAATTTTATGGCATAAACCTATTAGCAAAGTTATGTATGCAAAATAAATGCAACCAACACATGAAATATTTTTAGCATGCATGAAAAAGGCCTATAAAAATGCTACACATTTTACATGCAAGGTTTGATTAATTTGGATGCACGATTCAATAATTATGCGCAATGCAACAAACATGATATTTATGCAAAATAAAGAAAACAACATGTTAAACATTTTAAAACATGGATGAATGTGGCATATTATGAATCTACACAAAATTCTACACATTTTACGTATATAAAGTATTTTCATCGGATGCACGGTTTATTAATTATGAGAATTTTAAAATCATGGCAAAATCTGAATTATGCAATGGCATGATTAATTGATAAATTCGTCCGAGGAAAAAAAAACACATGGGCTAAATCTGAATCTGGCCCGGGTCTGGAACTGGGCGCAACATAGAAAATATCGCCCTGGGCGAGGGATAGGCGGGCGCTGGGGCTCACCTCATGGGCTTCAGCTCAAATGGTGGTTGGGCAGAAGGGCGCCGGCTGGGCCGTGCACGAGCGTGGCCTACGCGGGCGAGGCGCTCGGTCGGGCTGTGAGGTCGTCCCCCTCCTCGTGCTCCTGCACGAGAGCAGGAGGCATGGCGGCGACGCTGGGAGCTCCGGGGACGAGGCGCGACGGGTCGACGGCGGGGCGGACAGATCCGGCCTGGATCCGTCGGGATCTGGGCGGCATCGTTGACTCAGGGCCGACGGCAACCTCACGGCGGCGAGAAGAGCTCGAGGTCATGGCGGGAGGCGGCCGGCTTGCAGGGCGACGCTGGCGGAGCAGAGCCATGACGGCCTCCGGGACATCAGCGGCGACGACCTCCGGTGTTGCTGCCGGCGGGGCCGAGGTCTCCGGCGAGGGGGAGCAGCACCGGCGGATTCCGGCGAGGAGGCAGATCGGGAGGAGCTCGGGCTCGCGGCGGTTGGGCGCGCCTGCGGGGTGCTCGGGCCTCCTGGGCTGCGGTGGCGGCGCTCCGGGCCCGGGAGGGCCAGATCCGGGCCACGGCGGGCCTCGGCGGCTGGTGGGGGACAGGGGCGCTGTGGACGGCGACGTGGCAGGCGTCCATTGGTTGCGGGGGCGGCTACGGCGGCTGGGTGGCGGCGGCGGCTCGCCAAGTGGCGGAGGAGGATTCGGCCGGCGTGAATTTTGATGTGGGAGGCGACGGCTGGAGTTTAGGGGAGGCTAGGGCTTCCAAAAATGGCAGGGGAGGCGTCTATATATAGTAGGGGGTCTAGGGTTAGGTTTGAGGGGGGTTTGGCTCCGTTTTCGAGCCGTTCGATCTCGATCGGACGGCTCCGGACGCGGGGTGGTGTAGGTTGGGCTGGTTGGCTGTGGAGAGGGGTGTGGGCTGAGATGAGAGGGAGTTTGTGGCCCGTGACACGCGTTTTCAAAACACCGAAACGGTCCGACGATTTGACCGGCTAGTGCCGCTATATATTTAACCGTTGGGGTATCAAACGACCTCCGATTGCGACAAAATTTGGCAGGCGGTCTACCTACAATATAACAAGACCGCACGCCAAGTTTCGACCCAATCCGAAAATATTTTTCGCGCGCCTTTAAAAGCATTTTTTTAAACGATGTCGCGGGCGTGTGTGTGTGTGTGTGGATGGTCTCGAAACGGTCGACAACAGCACGGAGGGAACCGGCTACTACGAACGGATGCACGTTTTGAAAATTGATGGCAACAGAGTGCCGATGCAATGCGGATGATGCGAATGATGCGATGACGAATGCGACAAACAAAACAATCGCGCGACGACAATGGAATAAAAGGGGAATCTTCTGGAGCGTCGGTCCCGGGTTGTTACAAAGGGGGAACTTTGCGGCCCGTGACAGAGTTTTGTAAACCGAAAACACCCGACGAATTAACCGGCTAGAGCCGCTATATATTTAACGGTTCGGTTTACAAAGGACCCCCGATTGCGACGAAATTTGGTAGGCGGTCTACCTTCAATATAACAAGACCGCTTGCCAACTTTCGACCCATTCCGAGAATACTTTTTGCACACTTCAAAACAATATTTTTATCGATGGCACAAGCACATGCGTGTGTGGTTGACCTCGAAACAGTCGACGACGAGAACGGAGAGAACCGGCAATTACGAATGGATGCAAGTTTTGAAATAAATGACGACAACAAAGTGTCGATGCTATGCAGATGATGCGAATGATGCGATGATGAATGCGACAAACAAATAAATCACACGACGATAACGAAATAAAGGGGAATTATGTCAACTTGAAAGTGAAGCCCATTCATGTACCCGCGTCATGGCCTGCTCCGCCAACGAATCGCGTTGCTTTGTTGGTTGATGGATCGTTCTCAGCTGATGATGGTTGTGCAAGTGCAAGTATGATCTTGAGAAGAGTTGATGGAACAGTGGTGTTTGTATCCTATCGAGTACATTTCAATTGCAATGTGTATTGGAAGTAGATATTCATACACTTATCCACGACATTGATCTGGCTCTCCAACACACGAATTTGCTGGTCGTCGTCCAAGCGGATTCCTCTCAGGCATTGTCTATACTATCAGGTGACAATTTCTCAAGGTCTGGCTATGATCATTAGCAACAGAGATCAAGGCTCTTTTGGAAGATACGGAGTTTATTCCTCAAAAACTTCAACATGAACAAAATATGGTGGCGGATCGCTTAGCATTGTATAGTCGTACTAAATCTTTTACTGTTATCGAGGAACTACTTTCTCTTGATTGTACCCTTATAATCTTGCGATAAAACTCTTTTTTCTCTGCAATATAAAAAACTGCAAAAACTAAATGACCTGGTTGGAAAAAAAATTAGGTTCACTTCAAGAAAAGTAGCTTTGAGATTGGAATTTTGTGCAAAGAAAAAAAAGTTATGGGTGGTGTTTTGTGCAATATACTGTAGTAAACCTAGACACTAAGTTTTTAGTTTTATCTTTGATTATCACATTTACAGAAAGCTTTTTAACCTCCCAGCTAATAATATCATAGACATCTATATCCAAAAAAACTATTGCCTATTGATCGTACCCATATAGTCTTAAACTCCTATTCCCCTCACAAAAATAAATAAATGCAAAAGTTGAATGACATGGTGCCCCCCCCCGCCCCCCCCACCAAAAAAAATTTGGGAGCACTTTAAGAAATTAGCGATGAGATTGGGGTTTTGTGCAAAGGAAAATAAAAGTTGCGGGTGGTGTTTTGTGCAATTTTCACATCGCAGCCGCTCTTCCAATTCGAAGTGCACTCAAAATTTCCCCATTCCCCATCCGCCCCCGCCCCCGCCGCGCCCCACACCAAAACCCTACCTTTTCTCGCCGTCGGCCAGTCAGCGGCCAAGACGGCGTGAGGCGGCCCGAGGCACGCCGCTGTCCTTGCTGAAGTCGGCGAGGGACCATGGCTGGATCCGCACAGGCGCGGAGCCGCCGTGTCCCCGTCTTGCTGGAGGAGGTCGTCGTGTGGGACATCCTCGTGCGCCTGCCGGCCAAGGAGATCCTCCGCTGCCGCAGAGTCTGCCCCTCCTGGCGCCGCCTCACCTCCACCCCCGGTTTCCTCCTCGCCCACCACCGGCGCCAGCCGTCGCTCCCCCTCATCCGCTTCGACGGCAAGGACAAGAACAAGGATGGCTTCTTCAACACCGTGGTTGACGCCTTCGACCTCCGGCAAGCCCCGGCCAAGCGCCGCCTGCCCCTGCTAGGGTTCCGCAACCAGCTTGGTGGTCTCCGCGTGGTGCTCCACGCCTCCTGCGACGGCCTTCTCCTGCTCCGACGGGGTGATCGCTTCGACATCTGCAACCCAGCCACACGTCAGTGGGTTTCACTGCCGGCACTCAAGGACGCCCTCATTTTTGGGATGTACCCACATGAATCGTCCGGCGAGTACCGCGTCCTGTACAGGAAGCAGAGATTCCAGGGCGACAAAGCTGTGTTCTACATCCTCACAGTGGGCTCCCAGCAGCCGAGATGCATCATTCAGCCGATGCCAGAAGGGATGGATTTTGCCCGTTTATATTCAAGCACCCCTGTTTTGCTGCACAGCTGCCTTCACTGGATATATGACCACAACAGGCTAGTTGTTTTTGACACATTGGTTGAATCATTCAGGTGGATGCGCGCTCCGATGGCGGTTGGTGTGCATTACTGTCACTCTTTTCATTTGCATGAGGTGCAAGGTACGCTTGCCATCAGCGCCAAAACTGAAACTGGTGAAAGGGGATTGCTGAAAATCTGGGCGCTGACGGACTATGAGAGAGAGGTTTGGTCGTTCGTGCATCAGATTTTGTCCCCAGAGATAACATCGTTTCTTTCAGTACTCAATTCAAACTATACGGTTGTATCTGAGAAGGCAAGCACGCAATTCTTATATTCCACCTGTGAGGGCATGTTCCACTCTGACATCAAGGGCAAGTGGCAGGAGGAGTTCCTATGGGAATCATCCTGTGAGCCATGGATTACTAATCATTTGTTCAAAGAGAGCCTCATCAGCCATGCGTTTTTTCCAAAGCAAGGCCATTGCCGTGGGGAAGAACCATATTTTCTGCGAGGGATAGGTGCAGTGCCAATTTTTGATGATCTATTTTCTACTCTGTGTGTTTGTACCCTGTGTGCATTATTTATGTAGCAAACTTCAACAAACTGTATGCTCATTTCTCATAGAAAAGTCGCCCCTGTATCTTTAGAAACGATTTTCAGCTAGCCTGTTCTTCATACTCTAAATATCTTCATTTTCTTTTTGTCTGGCTAATCTGAAACATTTGTTGATCCGTAGTTACCTAATTAATTTTGTGGGTCTGTCTAATCGGGTCAAATCTTTTCTTCATAGGTGGAGTAAAGTAGCTTTGACATCACAACTGAAGCAATTGGTGCCAGTAAGTATTTCAAACTTGAACATCAGTGAATTTTCGAATACAATGGTTAATTAGAGCCTCTTTTATGGTTGATGCAATATGGATTAGCGTTTCCTCAAAACTTTCAGAATAGTGCTTATATTGTGACCTACTAAGATGTCAACATTACATATTGTTTATGTTTTTTGGCATCTCAAGTAACCATGTTACTTGAAATCTGATTCATCCATGTCATCTCACATCCAACCGAAAACATATTTATTTTTATGTGTGTTATATGCACCAGGATAGCTTAGCATCAAATATTTCCTTTGATAATTTGTACTTTGTTTTATGGAAGGATTCATTACATCAACCATATATATGCATTTCTTGTGGTTTTAAAATAATATGTTGTGTTGATAAACTTAACCTAGTTGTCATTGCATTTCCTTTTGTAGGAAGATAATATATGAATTCTGTTTTACAGCATGTTATAGTTAAATGATACAATTTTATTCAATTTTTTCCCTTGGATGTTGATTTTACTTGCTGATAACAAATCCCAACGTAACCTGTCCGTATTCGTGTTTTTAGGAACTGATAGGCATTGTTATTTGTTCTGTAGATGCACAACAAGCTGATTTTCTTTTGATGCACTTTACACAACTATTTGCTCTGCAGATGCTTCTTTTCTGCATTCAGACATTATTGCCATAACTTTTGTCCACTGGGTGTTTTGGATCTGTGTGTGTCGTGTTCTGTGAAGATAATATCAGGTTGTTAGCTATGTTGAATAATAGATGCAATAAGCCATCACTTAACTATTATCAATAATCCTTTCTGGTCTGGACCGTGTGAGCTGCACGCTCGCGTCGCTCTTGCACCAGGCGACTCGGGTGGACCGCTACCCAGACGCTGTCGAGCCTCGATCTACTCCCTCCTCTCCTCCTGTCGCCGCCACATGACGTGGCCCGGCTAAGCTCAGATGACGGTGGCGGGGGTCTCTCCTTCTCTCCCGCGGCTTGGGGTGGGGCAAGGCCCCCAGCGTGTGGAGGAGCGGCTGGTCGGGTCCTGCGGCGGGGCGGCCAGCCCTGCTTCGCGGCAGCGGCGGACGGTTCTGCGGCCCGTCGGATCTCGGATCGGCGGCGGCGGCATGGAGGGCCTTGTGTTTGGATTGGCTGTACGTGTGGTCTGGCTTCAGGTCAGATCTGATCTGGCCATTGCGGGCTGCTCCATGTGCGGTGGCGGTGGTCAGTGGCGGTCCGTGCACACGAGGCTGGATGGAGGTTCCTTGAGTGGAACCGGGTGAAAACCCTGCTCTTGGATCGTTGCCAAGGCCAGCGATGGCGGCGTTTTTTTGCGTCGTTCCCTTCTTGAAGGCATCGTCGTGGAGAAGCTCTAGACCCCTACTCACCACCTCTGGGGGAAACCCTAGATCGGTTGATCGGATGTCGACGACACTTTTGTATCGTATCCTTCTTGGGGGTGTCATTCTTGGAGGTATGCATAGGCTCGAGGGATCAGTGGACGGCATCTGCAATGGAGCGGCGTTCCATGTGATGCATCGATGACGTGGAGTCTCAACGGCATGGTGCGATAGGGCCTCGGCGACGGATGTGTGATGATGGACGTGGGTAGGGAGGAGGTGTTGTCTAGCGTCGTGGTGGCGTCGACAACGGGCCTGGCAAGGTCGATGCTTCGTATTTGCTCTGAAGATGGATCGATGGAAGACGACGGCGACGACCTAAGTGCTTCGGACCTGTTTGTGCCCCAGACCTGGTATGTGGCTTGGTTGGGGTTTCCGTCTTTAGATGTTAGGCTTAGGTCAGAGGTCTAGGTATTCGGCTCACACTTTCTCATAGTTCAAAAAAGCGCTAGGCATTAATTGTGTGATTTGCCACTACCTTGCGCTTTTCTGATCTAAGCGCATGGTTATGCGCGATTATGCGCAGATTAAGCGCTAGGCGTTTTGCTATCGCCTAGAGCCTAGGTGCACTTAAGCGCTCGCTTAGGTGCGCCTTTTTTAACTATGCACTTTCTGCACCCCTTTATCAATGGATAGGAGTAGCGATAGATGGCGGAAATTAATGGTTTCATTTATTTGCTTACTAGCTAGCGTCGAGTTCTCTCTATATATGTTCATGACGATCTTGTGTAATTAATGGTTTCCTTTATTTGCTTACTAGCTAGCGTCGAGTTATCTCTATATGTGTAGTAGCTAGCGTCGACCAAGCACGGAAAAAGAGAGGTCACTTCTCTCTATTAGCTCGCTAACACAATATGAAACCCCTAAATTAACCCTCCAAAACCTCAAAACCCCCCCTTCCAAAAAAAAAAAAAAACCCAGCGACTGCGAGCTGCTGACGCGTGGCCGCCTTTTGGTCCCGGTTGGTGTTACCAACCGGGACTAAAGGTGGAGCCTTTAGTCCCGGTTGGTAACACCAACCGGGACTAAAGGTCCTCCCTCCCCCGCCACAGGCAGCGCCACGTGGAGGGCTTTTGGTCCCGGTTCGTAAGCAAACCGGGACTAAAGGTTTTGGGTATTAGTCCCGACCCTTTAGTCCCGGTTCCAGAACCGGGACAAATGGCCCTCTGGAACCGGGACAAATGGCCCTTTTTCTACTAGTGTTTAGACATATTGATGTATTAGTTTGTAAGGTCTTTGTCAATAATTAATAAAGTGGTTGCATGCATCTTCGAGATGCAGAGGCCGGGGGTCATCCTCCTTTTCAAAAAAAAAATGTAGGTTACTGGTTACACTTGTATGATTTTTATCTCTTATATGTGGAAAGAGGGTCCCCTCATTTTTTTAGGTGATGGGGACAAGACTTGTTTCATATGGAGTCCAATTAGATTACAGTTCAGTGTATATACTGTGCTACTATGTGATATGTACAGGCAATTAGGTAACAGTTGAGTGGAGATACTATGCTGAAACTTGAAAGTTCAGGGTTGGTTTGATCGACTATTTCCATTGATTACTCGCATATTCTGAGGCTCCTCTGTACTTGTGTCATGTGTTTCAGCTATATATTTGTGGAAGTAAGGAACATAATTATTTCAATTGAACTGGTTCTCTTCGTTTGTGTGTGTGTGCGCGCGCGCATTGATTTAAGCTTACTTTGGCACAAACGCTGAACATACATGGAGTTCATTTCTAGTTTAATTTATTAGGTTTTCTCCAATGCTTTCAGGCCTTACCCGGGTACTTCATCCCTCTCTTGGCACTTATATTACCTATCTGATGGACAGCTGCGCCAGCCACCGCGGAAAGAGTAACTTTGCGTTCTGCGCCTTTTATGGCTACCAGCTTTTCTGTAAGGTGTAGGCGCTGCTGAATGAACTCACTCCAAGTTTGGCATGTGCCACCAGTACAACATCCATCTAAGGATTTGTGATTGATTACCCTTAGCTCTTTGTTTGTTAGTACCATGAGTTATGCTTATGCCTCATATCATCTATGTGCTTCGTGTTAAGTGAAAACAACGCCGAGTTGTTAGCTATGTTCAGCACCAGATGGAAGTCATCGCTGAAGGCTGAACTGTTTCCAATATTTCTTTTTCATCTCATTTAGTCATTTATAATTAATTAACCATGACACCTAGCTCAATGGATGCACATGTATGATTTTCATCTCACATACTCCCCAGTCCCAAAATATAAGTATTTTTTAGCTTTGTCATCAGTCAAACTCTCTTTAACTGTTAAGTTCAATCAAACTTATAGAAAAAATATATTTATGGTACCAAATGAGCATTGTTAAATCCATTACAAAACTAAATTCCCTAGTATACTTGTTTGATGTGATATACCCCCTCTGCCCCGAATTATATGTCGCACAAATGGATAGAAATCGACGTATTTAGAACTAAAAATACGTTGGATGCATTCATTTCTAAGATAAGTAATTCCAGGGAGTATGTTGATAATACTCTTCTCTACAAACCTGTTCAAACTCAAGATAGTTTGACTTATATGAAAACACTAGAGGTCATTTTCTATCTTTTTTTTGGGTGGGGTGGGATAAGACTTGTTCCCACATATGCAGCGGTACAGCATGAATTATGCCCATGTTCAGTAGGACACAGAATAGGGTAGGGGCATAAGGGTTCATGTTCCTACTGATGTAGGAGTGTTCATGTTCATGTTCAATGGAACACCTTGCTGGCAC